>CM051463.1:153117291-155617291 GCA_028095005.1 Rhynchospora pubera
GAAAATAATCGTGGTACCAAAAGTTGGCTTGAGGACCCTAGTACTAGCGCGCTCCCCAGAAGAAGTCCGTTCGCGACGGACAAATGTGCTTCCTGGGTTCATGATCGTGTAGCCAATCTCGTGGACATGGAAATCGTGACGTGTTATCATGTGAAAGGAAATTAATGATAAACATTAAGGAATTGTGGAAATATTAAACTGATAGGTTGCATTGTATTTTTTGTTGAGGTTTGGTTTTATGCCTGGGAGGTCAACCATGGAGGCCATCTTCCTAATAAGGCAATTGATGGAGAGATATCGGGAGCGAAAGAAGGATCTACATATGGTTTTCATTGATTTGGAGAAAGCATACGACAAAGTGCCAAGGAAAGTTATGTGGTGGGCACTAGAAAAGAAGAAAGTCCCCACAAAGTATGTTACCCTCATCCAAGACATGTATGATGGTGCCGTTACTTGCATCAGGACATGTGATAGTGTAACTAGTGACTTTCCTATTAAAATAGGACTACATCAGGGATCAGCTTTGAGCCCGTATATTTTTGCCTTAGTGATGGATGAGATCACGAAGGATATACAGGGAGAGATTCCTTGGTGTATGCTCTTTGCGGACGATGTGGTGTTAGTCGATGAGAGTAGGACGGAGGTCGATAGGAAATTGGAATTGTGGAGACGAACTCTAGAGTCCAAAGGGTTTAGGCTTAGTAGAACTAAGACGGAGTATATGGGGTGCGAGTTTAGTGGGATACGACCAGTGGACGGAGATGTCTGTCTAGACGGGCAGGTAGTACCTACGAAAGATACTTTTCGATATTTAGGGTCGATGCTGCAGAGCGATGGCGAGATAGATGAAGATGTTAGTCACAGGATAAGAGCGGGGTGGGTGAAATGGCGACAAGCTTCAGGCGTCCTATGCGATAAGAAAGTCCCGCAGAAGCTAAAAGGCAAGTTCTACAGGACAGCGATTAGACCTGCGATGTTGTATGGCGCAGAATGTTGGGCTACTAAAAGACGACATGTCCAGAAGATGAGTGTAGCTGAGATGCGTATGTTGAGGTGGATCTGCGGTCACACGAGGAAAGATCGGATTAGAAATGATGACATACGAGATATGGTTGGGGTCGCACCAATAGAGGAGAAGTTGATCCAACATCGTTTGAGATGGTTTGGACATATCCAACGCAGACCTCCAGAGGCACCGGTACGTATCGGAATTCTTAATCATTTCGAGAACACCCGGAGGGGGAGAGGGAGACCAAGTTTGACATGGGAAGAAGCGGTGAAAAGAGACCTTAAAGAATGGAACGTCTCCAAGGAGTTGGCGATCGATAGGAGCGCTTGGAAGTTAGCAATTCATGTACCGGAGCCATGACGTAGGAACTTAGGGGTAGGAGCGATGTCATAGGTTTGTAGGTCCCTCTATCAGGTCACGGTCGAGGTCTAGGTTTCTACTATTACTATTATTATTAGAGGTATTATTATTAGTATGGCTAGTCTTACTATTAGTATTTTTTATTTTTTATTTTTTTTTTTTTTTTTTTTATTTTTATTTTATTTTTTTTTTTTTATTATTTTTTTTTTTTATTTTTTTATTTTTTTTTTTATTTTTTATTTTTTTTTTTTTATTTATTTATTTTTTTATTTATTTTTTATTTTTATTTTTTTTTTTTTTTTTTTTTTTTTTTTTTTTCGATGTGTTCTCTTATTGGGTTTCTTTCTAGCCTACCCCAACTTGTTTGGGACAAAAGGCTTAGTTGTTGTTGTTGTTGTTGTTGTTGTTGTTGTCTTTATCATGGCATGTATATTTATTATTTTTTTATAGGAAAACATGTTGAGAATAAAACATTATTGAGTTGATTGTCATTGCATGTTTCATTAAATTTCACAACTCTCCGGGTTGGAACTGAATACCGCACGGAGAGATTATTTCAGTCTCTCATCCGTTGTTTCTCCATGTTATATGGGTTCCAGGTATTGAAGACGATGTGTTAGGGCTTTCGTAAGAAAAGAGAGGAAAACAAGCGGGTCAAATAAATGCCACTAATTGTATTATTAGCTTTTAAGTAGTTACTTTTGATACAATGAACTAGCATGGGAATCACGTTTTCGACTCGCCATGTTAGTCCGTGTCGTTTGTCAAACTATTTTATTTTAGAATAAACAAAGTTTTGTGGCGTTTTATAAGTAGATTATTGGTATGTATGTGATGTATGTTTAGCCTTGCGTAGAAATACGCGGCGAGTTGTCAACTTGCACTCGCGAGTCGTCTAAAAGTGACTCGGGGTGTGACAGAGAAAGAGCGTTGGAGACTGGGAAGAAACTAAGAGAGAGGGGGGAGCAAGCGGCGGAGCGCCGGAGATTGGCGTGCGGCACAGTGTGTGGTCAGGTATTTGAGCAAGGTAGATTGGGAGATAAAGTTGAAACTTGAGAGAGACGAAGTGAGAAAAATAAATCGGGTTCTAACAGGCACCTTCAGGCGCCTTAGGTACGAGAGACAACAAACATTAACTGGTCTGGTCTGATTAAACGCTCAGCCTTAATAAGCCTGTTAACCTTTCGGGCCGGAAAAACTGCATTTCAGGCCTATCAGGTAAAGGCAGGCATGCATGCCTTTGAGTTGAATGCCCATCTCTAGTAGGGAGTTGGTTGGCAAGGGATGAGGATGAGATGCAAAATTGAAAAAAATCGTTGCATGGGGTATGATATATCAGGAGATGAGGATCAGAGACAAAAATAAAAAAGACACTGAACAAGTATTCTGAAAATGGGAAAAATTAAATTACGCTGAGGAGAAAATAATGGAATACGCGGATGATCTTTGATTGATTTCTGTATTTTAATTGTTTATAAATATTTTTATTTGAAACTACGGAACATTTCAACACCGTTCTCCCTTATGTCTCTGTCAGAACTCCAAATAATTACAATTCATAATACTAAATGAAATCATTGTATATGATTGTTTAATTTGTACTTTCATATCTTATACTGGCGCTAAACAGGACGTCTTGCACATTATCACCCAGATACATTTCTTACTCTATTTTCGTTATTTCTACTTCTTAATTTGCGTACAGAGTTACCATAAAAAATCGTCCATGATAAAATGACTCGTACCAAGGTATGACCAGTTTTAAATTAAAGAATACTTATTCGGTAAGAGGATATAAATAAAGAATACTTAATGTACCTATGCTACGCGGAAACCGCGCGAGCGAGCTATTTATAAATTTGTCTTTTATTTTGGATTCTTGCAGTTCAGAATAGAAAAGTAGAAACTATTTCATATAATAAAAAAATATTTTAAAAAAGAAAGAAAACAAAAGTAAGAACCGGTGAGGTTATTTTCTAATCTCTTTATTTTATTATTATTATTATTATTATTATTATTAATTTTTTAAAGGTAAAATGGGAGTAAAGTTCTCCGCATTATTTCAAAATTGAATGTCACAAAGAACTTGCAGTCGAATTTCGAACCCGTGACCTCTAGTGAAAGTGTGTTGCTCTTTACCATTGGACCAAAAGCTAGTTTTCCTAATCCCTTTATTTTGAGCAAGTGCATTTTTTTTAAAGACAAGATGGGGTTAATTTCTCCAATTTATTTTGAAATTAAAATGTCACAGAAGACTTTCGAGTCGAATTTCGAACCCACGACTTTTAAAAGTGCGTTACACTTTGCCATTAGACTAAGAGCAGATTCTCAAAAAATTAAGCTCCTAATTGTAATTTGTTCCCACCATATAACAAAGAGATAATTAGATTTATGCCATTATAAAAACTTGTTAATTCGAAAAATGTCACTGTTAAATTGATAATTAGATTTATGACACTATAAAAAGGTTTAAATTAGATTTATACCATTATTATTTTCTAAAAATAAAATAATTTTTAGTTTCCAAAAATGAAATTCTCCAATTTTTTCGTTTTTTTTTAAATTCCTACGCTACCCCTACAGCGCCGTCCATCTTTTGCTCCAAGGCAATTATGTACTTCCTATTTTAAAATCTACATTGATTTGTTCAAATTTTGTTACCATTTTGTTCCGATTCTTATACTTCAAATCATTAGGAGACATATGCATAATAGTCAAAATCTTTATTTATTTTAAATAAAAATATAATAAAATTCCTTAATAATACATGAATGGGTGAAATTTAATTTTTAGCGTAATTATTTGATTTGTGTCATTTGATGACAAATTTAAGATATGTCACTGTAAGATCGTAAAAGTTTTATTTTTATACTTTATTTTAATGCACTTGTGGCATAAGATTAATTTTTACAGTGGCATAAAATTTAATTTTATTAATTTGTAGTGGCATAAAACTAATTTATTATTTAGTGAGAGTATTTTTCCAATTTTAAATTTTTATAGTGGCATATTTAAAAGGGTAAAATTGTCATATTAATTGACCGATGGCATAAAACTAATTTTTACTATTTTGTAATGGCATTAAAATAATTTGTCGTTTAGTGATGACATTTTACTAATTTCAATTTTTCGGAGTGGCATAAAACTAATTAATCCTATAACAAATATCTATGTATAACCACCATGCAAACATGGAATGTGGGAATACGCTATTTTTCTTTTTATATCTGTGTTCAGTTTTAAGCGAGCGGATCCTAGATTCTTAGATAATCACCTTTTTGCTTAGTCATTAGGACTCTGCAAGCTAGGCTGATTCTGAATTTGGTTTATTTCTTATGTACTGCGCCTTTTAGTTTCAATGGAAACTTATCTCGAGCTACTTTTATCCAAAAAGAAAAAAACAAAATCTGTGTTCAACTATTAGGCAGGTTCACTTGGGAGAGCAAAACTAACTAATTTTCCATATTTATATGGCAATTGCGACAAATCAGAAATATATAGAAAATGATGCAGATCTATTTCTGGTCAAAGATATTGTTGTATTTTATATATTAGTATATATACTCCACGATGGAGAACTGGCTCGTTTGGATGGTACGGGAATAAGGAAGAAATAAGGATTTTAGAAAGAAAACGTTGGGAAGAGTGTAACTTTGGAAAGAGTGGTAAGAGTGTTATTCCGAAAAGAAGAAATATTGTTTGAATGGTGAGTTAGAAATAAACAAATTAATATTAATTTAAGTAAATTATTAAAAATTATTATTTTAATATTAAATAAAGTATATTAATTAAAGAGCACACAGAATTTCATTTAGCTATTAGTATTTAACTAATTTTGTTGAAATTATGTATATATAATTGTTGGAAGAAACTATTCCTAGGAAGAAGTTATTCTTCTTCTTATTCCTAACTTGTTTGGATGTCTAGAAAAAATCTATTTTTAGAGGGTGCGTTTGGATAGGTGTGGGAAGAATGGAAGAAGGGAAGAAGTGGGAAGAAGTATTGGAAAGTGTGTAACTTTGTGAAGAGTTTGGATTGTTTATAATTTTTTTTTCTTCCCATCTTCCTTCTTCCTCTTCTTCTTCTCTCATCCAAACGCACCCAGAAAGAAGTTATTCTTCCTTATTCCCAAGCAATCCAAACGAGCTAGTCACATATATATTATTGGGGTTGGGGTCACTCTGGGTTGGTTGCCACATTTAAAAACAAAATAAAATGAAGAACAAAGCAATACTCTTCCTATTGAAAGATTGAAACATGGAATGGGCATTTTTTTTTTTTTTGAGAATATAATCATTCGGGGGGGGGGGGGGGCAATCTGCCATATATCCTTTCAATATTTGTATTATAAAAGTTTTGTCCCAGTTTATTTTACGATGAACTTTGGAATCACAATCATTATGAAGCAACCTACCATATATCTTAATCCTTTTCCGATGATGTTTTTTTGTTGTATGATGAAATTTTGAATCACAAACAGCCTGAAAACTTAAGACAAACAAGCCAGCTAAGAAAAGGTTGTTGTCACTTTCCTTTCCAGTAGGTTAACCACGTTTGACCTTAGATTTTAGACATTGGATTTTTTATGCCCTATTCTGTCCCTAATTTCAGGTACTTTATATATATATATATTTTTTAATGAAGGTTGCTTCCCCTTTGAAGAGTGATGATTAATCAAAGGAATGGGTACTAATATCTCACATTCTCACTGTCCAACTGTTTACGATCAACATTACATTCATGAGCAACTGTTTAACTTTAACACAGCGCCGTCAAGCACACCGACGATAGCAACCATTGCTCATCCGTAACAAGGACAAGGTTTGTCCTGCAACTATTTGGCAGTTACCTATATATAATATAACGAAATGCATATTTTCCTTTTTCCTGGTTCTGAAAGCAATTGCATAGATATGCATACCTATTACTTTTAGTGAGGTTAGAGAAATCTTGTTGTACTGACAAAAAATGTCCAATCTTCAGTCAAAATAATGATATATTTCATTACTGATGATTCATTGACCGCATGGAAAGGTTATTCACAACCAGACACCATTTTGCATTAGTAAAAGAAAATCTGCTAAATTATGGCTCGGCATGGAATGATTAGTTGCAACTTAGAAGGGAATAATACGAACAAAAATGGTAGGCGTGCCATCCATTTCCATGTTCCCTCTCTTACATTCACCTTTTTCCTTATTTTAAGCGGCCAACACAATCAACTACAAAACTAGTAACGTTACTAACGTAAAAGGGAAAAGGATAAAAAACACCGACTTAATTAAGGGCTGAAAAGACACAGCCAATGGGCTTGTTGGGCTTTCCAGGACAAATTCTTGAACGCCCAATCGGATAAATTTCAAGGGCAGGCAAGGGCCTAGGGAACTACCTTTTTCTAAAGGAAATAAGAAGTTAATTAAACATAAGAAATAGTAAAACTTACAACGGAACTAACAAAAAGCATCATCACCAATTCACCACCTTTGACTTTAGGCCTATATACGTGTATATATATGTATGTATACATTTCTTTCTCCATTTACCGTGTAATAGCTATGGATCTACTCTACTCAGACTGAATTAGTGAATTACGACTTCTCATCTTTATAACAAAATAAGCAAAATATACAACCTAAAATTTCCATTTTCCCTCCTAGAACCTTCGCTGCTTTTTCTTCTCTGGAGTATCATGCACCTGCGCCTTGACACCATACATCTTCAGTTGGAAATTTTCAAACGCTTCTGACACAGTCTCAACCTGTTCAAATAAAACTATTACTCCATTGATTTGGACTGATTTTTGTACTTAGGTTAAAACTATCAAAGCACAACAAAGTACCAGTAAAATTTGTTTAAAAGAACATAATAGGGTGTAAAACGTAGACAAACCAGTTCAGATTTCTTGGCATAAACCCGGACAATTCTGTCCTGGAAGTAAGATGGCAAAATGTGGCTGACACACCCATCAGATACTGGGAACTTATCATTGCTAGCATAATCCTACAAACAACAAACAAGTATTTTCTAGAGCTCAAATGACTCCACAACAATATGCTTTTCTATTTTTGAAATATAGAAATATTACCTTGAAGAAGTTGATGCTACATTGAAGCCAGACAGGAAACCAAAAATAACAAACAATATGAGTTTAACAAATGACCTAGAACATATGTAAGTGCCATAAGAATATTACTTGAAAGATTATAAACCATAAAATATGCAACCTCTCAAGAGGATTGTTCTTCCCACGAGTCAAATCTATTTTAACATTGCATACAGCCACATCATCTTCCTTCAGCTGTGGTCCACCTCTCTAAAAGTAGCAAGAGAGTGAGAAATTATAGTTGCAAATCTTACAAGGGGGTTAAAGAACAAACCTGTCATTCAGAATTCATATCTAACCTGAGAGCAAACAATATCCTGTGCAGTGACATCCTTAAAATACTCCAGTTTCTCTTTAGGCACAGTATACTCATTGCAAAACTGAGATACAAAAATAAAATAATTATCATTATACAACCAGAATTTGATGTGTACTGCAAAACCCCAAAACCAAATTTCCACAAAATTGAGAAATGTAGTGTACCCTATACAAATCTCTTCTACGCAGTCGCAAGAGAATATCCCTTGATTCTTTCAAGGGCCTATTGTGTGATGTTTCTATCGTCTTTACTATCGTATCATCTAACTGTGATAATTTAAATACATGAGAGTAAATCAAATTGAGTTACTTTTTTTAAAAAAAAGAAAGAACAGAGATAATATACCTTCCAGTATTCAGCCGGATCTAATGGGTAAGAAGATATCTTTAAATAATCATCTGCCTTAAGGAGCGCATCCACAAGCATCAACTCCACTGCCTTAAAATTAAAAAAATATTAGATAGGTGGGCAGTACAGTGCCAGGTACAGGTGTGTACCAGTCAAGCAAAGAAAATAACAATTTCTTTGAAGTGTGGTTGTACCTTTACTTTTGCATGGGTATAGACGGTCCGGTGGAGGTCGGCACGTGTGTTAAACAATTTGAAGACAGTAAGATCTGATGCCAAAAATAATAAAATTAGTAGAGAGAAACTAATGCAAGTTCAATTTAAATAAAAGATATTAAGTTACGAAAAGGTGCAAACATTCTTTAGCTGGATAGCAGATCTCATCACCCATCACACGCATATGGTCTATCAACCTTTACCAACAAAGAATTATTTTATGAATTAGAAGGGAAGAGGAGAAAAATAACTAATCTAAGTAAATTCAATTGAGAGGAAATTACCTCTTATACTCGAAATTACACCCAAGACCACAAGCTCGACTGTCACGACTTATATAGTCAAATCTTGCACATTTGAAAAATTGGGTTAATTACATAATTTCCTGTGGCCAAATCATCAAAATGAAATTAAATAGAAACAGGAAAATTGCCATACTTGTCAACATCTATCCCATTACGGCCATTCGCAACAATGTCATAAAGAAACAGCTTTTCTCTTGCACTCTGTTTAGATTTAAACCAAATAGTGTCAGAGAAAACAAAAATTTGGAAAAGTTAATGACAAATCATTGTACTTTTAAATACTTAAAAAAAATGAAAAAACTAATCATACTTTTGGCATTGCATGTTCTTTGGAGCTAGCTAGTATCATTTCCTGTTGAACATTTTGAAAGTTAAATAACTGCATTTGACCGGAGAAAAATAGAAATATAAGGGAAACACAAAAGAATAAGCAAAGAAAAGTAAATATTACTTTGATGATTTTAAGGCGATTAGGATCTATGTCTATGCAGTGTTCGTCGACTATATGGTCCACCATCCGTACTGACATTAGCTCATGAGACCTACCATGGGCAAAATTTTGTAAATCATCTATTACTTTGATGCATAATAGATTTTTCTCTCTATATATATCTATATCTACTGTTATAGAGAGGAACAAAACAATTAAGTTGCACACTGATTTCTTCGGATTTTGCTTTTTCATGCTTATGACAGCTGCTATTTCAAAAACATAGGAAAAACAGAATAGACAAGAAAAAGAAAATTACCAAATTGACCCTGGGACAGCTCGAGGCATAAACTCATGCTCAAAGAGGTGGCTAAATGGTCCATGCCCGACATCATGTAACAGTCCTGATAGCAGTTGTACATAAAACTTACTATCACAATATTCTTATTTGTTCAAATATTTACATGTTTCGAATCATTTTGTACTACAGTACCTGCCAATTTTACAGTTTGCATGTCAAAGTTGTCAATATCTAGCTCGGAGCCCTGAAAAAATGGCATGTGTTGTCAAACAGTGGTTAATCAAGGCAAGTCACAAAACACAGCAAGATAAAGTACCTGATATTTCTTGAGGGATTGAACAGACTCACTGGCAAGCCAATAAACTCCTAAAGAATGCTCAAAGCGAGTGTGTACTGCTCCAGGATACACCAGATATGTTAGACCTAGAAAGAATATACATATTTGGTTTATGCTCAGTTGCTCACCAAGGAAAAACACAGAAGTCAAAAATAATTGGTTTTAGGACAAAGAGGAAAATTTAAGATGCTCACCAAGTTGCTTGAGATCGCGCAACCTTGATTGTTTATGCAATGAAAGAGGAAAAGAATATTAAGAAGTGCAAATACAGCTATTTTGAATAGAAGTAAAAGTATTAGGCAAAGGAGCTTACCTTTGAAACTGTTCGGTATCTATGAACTTCAAACTGAGCTGTGGAGAAATGAATGAAATATGATTTGGTAGAGAAAATGATGGTAAGGTGTGATTTAGTGATTATAAGAGGAATTATGATGGAAAAAGTAGCATGAAAATAGTAAATAAATGGATGGAGGATTATGATATGTTAATTTGGAACAATAATAATATAATGTAGGAGCTAATAGGAAGAAAAATGATGAGTATAAAAAATGGGAAGGAAATGATGGTTTTGGCATGTGAATGATATTGATATACTAGTAGAAGTAAAAGTAGCAAAGTGGAACATGTACACATGTAGCAATAGAAAGATGGCACATGGAATTTAGAATATGCCAACCACCTAAGTACAGTTGAAATAGTTTTTTGAAGCTTAATGATGACTGGAAGGAGATTATGTATTTATTTATTAATAAATTTATTACTAATAAAAAATGAAAGTAAAAATATTTAATGAGTGAAGTGATAAAGTTTGTAGTTTGAGGAGGATATTGTTGGAAGTTATCTTTAATTAATTTATTAATTTAATGAAAGGGGGGGGGGGGGTAAAATCAGTGGTATTTGGTTTGTTTTTTTTTTTTTGGTGTAAAAGGAATAGAAGAATGTGAAAAGAAAGAGGGAATTATTAATATGTAAAAGAAAGAATGAATATGAATTAATGAAGATGGGGGGTTTGTTAGGAAAAAGAAAAAGAAAAAGAGTAATAGTTGGGATGGGGGAAGAAGGTATAGTAGGCGTACCGGGTCGAGAGAGATGTTGGAGTGAACGTTATCGAAGACTTGCTTCATGGACCTCCGGTCCATATCCATATGCGGCGCCGGAGGAGGAGGAGGATAGCTGCCGTTGGCACCGTTGCAACAATCTCCCATCTCTTGGTTCTCTCTGTTGCTCTCAAAAGGGAAAGAGGCGAAGAGAGGAGAAGAGAAAGAGAGAAGTGAAGTGACGCCAAGGGAAGCACTCAACCCAACCCACCCAAGCAAGGGATTTTTTTTTAAATTTTTATTTCCAAAAGAAAAGAATAACGCAAGGAAGGAAAGCGTTAAGCGTTTCGGTTATTATTATTATTAAATGTTTTATTCGGTTTTGGTTTGTTGCAGTTATAATAGTCTATTCTATAGAAAGGGAAAGGGATCGTACGGTGGATGCGGTGCGGGATTCAGCCATTGAGGAGTGAGGAGGACCCACCTGTCGGTGAGAATAAGAATCAGGCGGGAATCTTCCCTCCCTCCGCTGGGAACTGGGAAGTGCGATGGCGCTTTCCATCCCTATTCCGCTATTCCTATTCCTAGGTGTGTTTGGATGAGCCGAGAATAGAAAATAAGAATAAGAAATTTCGGTTCGTGTGTTTATTTTTATTCTTGTACAACCCAAACAACACAAGAATAAAAAATTTGGGCCCTTATTCCTATACTAACAAAACCATAATATAAGAGTAAGAAATTTAGATAAGTACGTAAATCGAAATTCCTTATTCCTATTCCTTATTCCCGGTTTATCCAAACACATAATTTTAATACAACTTCCAATTCCATCCTTGTAAACTTCTTCGTCTTTTTTTTCAACCCACCACCACCCTTGCTTTTCTGTCTTATCTACTCTCCCAGTCTCCCTTATTGCTTACTTATTACATTTTTTTTTCATTTTTTAGTTACTTGTATTTACAAATCAAATTATTAATAATATCCAAATACACCATCGACTTTACTTGTATTCTACCACTATCTAATCATTTTTTTGCCTTTCAAAACAATATACAAATTCATATTTACTAACTTCACCTTCACTTCACTTCACTTTAGCCTCATTTATATGCATGCGTTCTTTCTAAATTAATTAACTTTATATACAAATATAAACATCACCTCAATGTCCATACTCACAGACCTTTCAGACCACGACCACAAACAACAAAATAATAACAACACAATCTGCCGAGAGTCAATAAAATTAATCAAAGCTTAACATATATATTATTAACTAACTCATTCATTGTATATTATATATTATTGTAGCAGCTTGCAATATCTATCACTATTCGCCACTACCTTCAACTTCAATCAACATCTCCCACCTCAGCTTTCGACTGTTAATTACTATTTATCGCCAACCATATTACTACTTGATAATGCAAACGAAACACTAAATCAAATTCATCTTTAACCTTAAAAAATGCTCCCTCATTAAGACATATATTCAGGGATTTTTAGCCCTTATTCTCAATTTCCTTGCAATTTGGCTGGCTTTTGGATGAACAACGTGCCTCCTCTTTCCATCATCACTTTTCTGTTCCATTTCAATCCAATTAACAACTCTCAACATCACAGATTGTGGGCACACGTTACTACCGCTCCCCTTCTTCGTCTGCCCCGCCTTTTTCAGACCTGATTCCAGTGCCACTTCCAAGAAATCTACAAACCAACTTCCTGCCTCTTCTTGTATCTCTCTCACCATCTTCAGCGATGTCTCAGAAACATTATCTGCTGCTGAACCACTCTTTTGGTTCAAACCAAATGCCCGATTTGTGTCAGGTGTCCCTGGAACATTTGCGGGTTTGGAACCAGGTTTTCTCTTGCCAGGTGTTCTTGTGTTTTGGGCAATTTCTTGGAGGATGGATGAGTCAAGGTCGCTTGGATTCTTTTTTGTGGCTTTGCTGTTTGTCGACATGGATGTGGCGGCTTGAATCGTCTCTATGTCTTTTATGGCCTGCACGGTTTCTTCATGGAAGGACAGGAACTTCTCAAAGCATTGCGACGGGTTATCAGGGTTGGCAGATCTGTTCACATCAGATAGCATCCTAAAAAACAAACCAACAGAATAAGGTTCTGTTTCAGAACAAATGTCAAAGCAAGCTGGCAGAGAGGACAAAAAGAAAAAAAATAAATTAAATTTTTTAGTTACTTGAGGATTCTAACGACATTCTCAGTTGCACTCGCATCTCGCAAGGCTTTGTGGGCTGCTTTCTGAGCTGCATCTCTCTTTTGTATCGCGTCCTACAAATTTGGAATAAATTATTAACATAATTAATATTCTATTTATTCATTTCCACTTCTTACTGCACGATTTTTCTTGCAGATCTTGTAAATGCAGGAGTAGTGGAGCAAAAAGTGACTGTACCTTTCCAAGTGTGCTGAGTTTCCCAGGCAATGATAAGCGGGTCCCAGAGCCAACTTGTTTTGAAGGGGAACTATAATCACTGTCAGATTGTGCACTAAACAAGCTCTTGCACCTCTTGATGCTTCCACTTGTATCTTTCTCTTTTTCATCAGAAAAAAGATCTCTATCTTTTTCATCAGAAAAAAGAAAATTAGAAGATGTGTCAGCCCTTTTAATTCTCGAAACAGGCGTAGATGTGACCGAATTAACCTAATTAGAAAAGACAAATTATAATTAGCATTTTGAGGAAAAGTATTATTTTGGAACTTGGATTTGTGGAAAGCAGTCTGACCGCTCAATTCGTTGAACACTGAAACCAAACTACAATGACTTATACCAAATAAAGAATCTACCCCTACGACCCTACCAAATGAAACAGAACTGAGGCATACCAAATATCAACAATCTCAGAAGTCAGAATTATCACCATCTGAACAAACTTGATATGAATACCAGAATTGCCAGTATTGAACAAACTAACCACTTAAAGGACAACCTAAATTCAGCAAAAAAAAAAAAAAAAAAAAACAGCACCCTACAATATCAGAAACTCGAATACATCACAAGATAGCTCAGATGTTTGATCTTAACCAACTTTTAAGGATTTACATGCAGTTTATTGGTCTACTGGTACCTTGCTTTGAGCAGCTTTGGTGAGTTGTGTCTCAAAACGATAAAAAACACTGAAGTGTCAACTTACTTTCGAACAAAGCTTGTTTTTAACAACACTTGCGCTATCATTCTCCAGGTTATAGGCAAAGCTATATGCTTTTGGTGACTTTTCAGCTCGTTTTACAGATCCAGGACCAGGTGTAGAGGCTACTGAACTCTTGTCCTGGACATAAAAGAAGAAAAGGGAAATTTTGATTTAAGAATTCTAACTGGCCCAGGTAGAGAGAAAATCAATGTAGAATTTCAAATTTTAGTATTTTTAGATTCTTTTTAAATTCACTAGCACAGCCTACCCCAACTTGTTTGGGACAAAAGGCTTAGTTGTTGTTGTAGTAGTAGTAGTTAAATTCACTAGCACATTGGTGCTATTCAGGTACTGTATTAGTTAGAACTTAGAACAGTAATTGAAGTGATTTTATATGGTATTATAGATTTGTTTTTGTTTTACATAGTGATTAATGTTGAGTTAGAGCAAATGGTAATGTCTAGTAAGGGAAAAAGCAAATTGACAGAAGAAAAAAAACCAACTGGTAACGGTACAGTACCAGCTACCATCACTGTACCAACATATAGAGATCACTTGCTAATTCTTGCAAGAATTTACACTCTGATATCCCTACCAAATGCTAGTACAACAGTTCGTGTCAAGAAGCAAAAAAGTTGGATGGCACTTACATCAAAAAAAGGGCTTCTTGGAACCCGAGCTCCTCTATCAGTCACACTCTTACTCCTCGCCGGTACCATCTTGGGTATCACACAACTCTTTCTCAGAACCTTACTCAAATCCTTGGCTGGTGTCCTCTCTCCAAAATCCAAAGTAGCCGGCTTAACAGGCCCAATCTGACCTAGACTCTCTCCCGGCTGAGGATCCCACGACCCCCTCCTTTGAATTCTACCACTTTTCCGTACAGGGTCAGGCGTGCCGACCAAGGGATGCCGACCTGGAAGTGGTCGGCAACCAGCTATGACCGGCACAGGCAAGCCAGGTTCAAGCCGGTCTAGATTTATGAACTGTCCCAATTGGATCTTGTTTGACATGACCAGATCCGACTGGTCTGCGGGGAGGCTGGTGTAGACCGAGTCTGTGGAGTCTGACAGTTTGACATAGAAACCGTGTTTAGGCCAGAGGGCTTTCTCATCGAGGTCTACTGGCACGATGTCGGTGACCTGTAAGAGAGCGGTGCGGTGGTCCCCCATTGGGTTTGGAACTCCAGATTTCATTCCATCGAGAAGCTTCTTCACAATTCCTGGGGCTAAGGTTGTCATTTCTCTCTCTTTTTTTTATTCTGGGAAAGGGAATAAAAACAAACAGCTTCAGTGCCTCCATTAAGACACAGAAAATAGAAATAAGATGACGAAATTCGTACAAATGGAGGTTTATTCTTGTTTAAATCTACCAAAAGTTTTCTACAAGGGATTGACAAGAACCAAAAAAGCAAAAGCAAGAATTTTGCAGTGGAATTAATGGAAATGAATTGAATTCTTGGGAGTGCCACTTGGAAACCTAGCAAAACAGATTAGTGAAGAAAGAAGAAAGAAGAAATATTGCATGAACAGTGAGTGGGGGGGAAGTACAAACCTATTTCTGCCAAGTTGGAGAAAATAAGTCTCACGGATTGAATGAACTGGTGGCTTTTGTTTGAAGAGAAATGATCTGATCTGAGTTTTGGGTGGAAATTGAATGAATTGTTTTGTACTTTTGGGAATGTGGGATATGGTTCCTCTTTGTTTGTTCTAATTCTCTTCTTTGGGGATTGGAGAAGGAGCGACAACGGTCGAATTCGAGAAGAGAGAGATGCAAATCAATCGAGTCGGTCCACGTGTTCCCATCGCACGGCGATGAAAAGAGATGGGGGGAGTTCTCGTGGGGACCGCCCAGAAACTAGCCGTTGGGGTACATTACAATTTACAATTTACAAAGGATTGGAGGAGTCCGGTGTGGAGTAGAGGAAATAATGGGCCGGCCCTTATTTCCCAGCCTAATTACTTTCTGGATCCTGTTTACAAGTTTTATATCTAAACCGGGCTTAAGCCCAATTAATTTGTTGGGTTTGCCCAGAGAATTAGGGACTCGGGGGAATTCTGAACAGAAAATTAAATAAATTAATTAAAAGACTTGAATAAAACATCTTCACTCTTCAGGTCAACTAAGTACATTTTTTTTGTGTTAACTATCTTAAGTTTGGATCGCTTAGGAATAGGAGAAATTTTCTATTTCTAGGCATAAAGTATTGAAAAATGTGTAATTTTTTGAAGAGCTTAAATTGTTTATAATAAATTTATGTCTAGAAATAGAAAATTCCCCAAATTCCCAATTAATCCAAACGGCCCCTTATAGACTATAGTATCAAGTAAAAAACAGCTTTTAAATTATCCTTACTCTGGCCTAAGGGCAGTTACTCAAAATATATATAGTATCCTTACTTAGTAAACTAACGAAATTTTTTTTTTCTATATTAGTTATATTACTCTGACCTAATGAAAAAAAAATGCTTCCTAAAATTACTCGAATAACTTTGTGATGCACGAAGAAAGACATGATTTAATTCATGTCACGGGACAAGACAAAATAAGATAGGGATCGGATAATCAGAGCAAAAGAATTTCCATTGACATCAGTCCCTACAATTTTTTTTTTTTTTGAGCAAAAGATTTAAAACATACCTCCAAAAATGAAAAATGGGGCCAAACTAGTAATTGGGAGAAGAACTCTGGCAGCTACGTAATATAACTCTGGGTGCGTTTGGATCGTTGGAAGAAAGAAGTTACACAAAGTTACACACTTCCCAATACTTCTTCCCTTCTTCCCTTCTTCCCACACCTATCCAAACGCACCCAAGAAGAAGGAAGAAGGAAGAAGAAGAAGAAGAAAAAAAATTATAAACAATCCAAATTCTTCACAAAATTACACACTTCCCAATACTTCTTCTCACTTCTTCCCTTCTTCTCTTCTTCCCACACCTATCCAAACGCACCCTCTGAAAAAAAAATATATATATATATATATTTAAGAAAAACTGTAAAATACTGACCTCACTATCACTGGGTGACATGTGTGAATTTGCTTTACATGTTGTTGTTGACTTGTTATCCACACGTGATTTAAATAATTTTACGCAAAAATTATAACATGTGACGCAAAATGATCGATATCAAATTTGTGGGATCTGATCCATGAAATTGACGTCTTTTTATTGTACCACGTGGTTGGCTTAGTGAACAAGATTTCTGATGCAGATTTTTTTAATTCTTTCGTGGGGTCTCCAAATCTATAAAAGCTCCAACTTCTAAAACAACGCAATAACTGCTTACCAAAAAAAAATTCTCCATAAAAAAAAAATTAAGAAGAGTAGTCTTTTAATCGGTATATCCTTGATTCATTTCATATTCAATTATTCATCCATCCTCCAACACCGGCTGGCTATTTTAATCCCGCGTACATCCTTTTTTGCAAGGTTGCTTAATGCTTATGCATAGTTATCAACTTATCAAGGATGCATGGCAGATGAAAATGTTACCCTCCGTAGGGAGTAGGGACATTCTTTTCTAAAAATTATTTCAGTGGGGACATATATCTATCTATCTCATTTTTTTTATGTTTTATGTCATGTGCACTTTGAAATCGTTTTTGTCTTTCATATGCATCCCACAATCCCATCCCTTCTTTGACAATGATTGATGCAATCAAAGGAAAAGCTGATTTTTCTAAGATAACAAAATCGGGTATGTACACCTCAAAAATATTCTCAATTTTTTTTTTTTTTTGAGGAAAGAGGGAGGTCTTTGCCTTCCAATATTTTTTGAAATTAAAGATGCATGCGGGGTTTGAATCCTTGACCTCTTGGAGACCAACCTAGTGCTCTTACCACTGAGCTACTAAGCCACATGCAAAAATATTCTCAATTTGAAAACCTATTATCTTTCTAATCCTGAACTTTCGAATAAATAACATCAAATTCAATTAATTGGGAATTTTACTTTTTATTACTAGTAATTCAACTAATTATCAAAGAGTAATGCTAGAATCAGACATATATGACGTCAAACACGATTAAAATTTCAAACGACTGATCTAAACTGCTCAATATGATCTCTCTATTAAAATCTCCTTCAAAATCAAATTATTTTTTTTTCAAATTTTTTAACTATTTTTTTCGTATTTTCAAAATTGGAGGGTCTATAACTTTTTAGATTGAGTATATTCTAAAATTCGAAAAAAAATAAATAAAACAATTTGAAAAAATATATATATAAAAAAGTTGATTTCCATGAAGATTTGAATATGAAGAACAATTTAAGTTGTTAGAATTGACTATTTTAATCTCAAAATTAAAATTTTATCATGTTAGATGAGTGTATGTGCTCAATGTTCTTGAAAAATGAAAATGGGCGACAAATGGTTGTTCTTGCTTAATGCAAGTCACAACTCACAAGGACATAATAAGAATATAATTAAAGGTCATAAATTAGGAGTCCTTTTGTACAAGATCAAAATATACTTCAAAATGTACACCGTAAATTTGGATTAAAATTGAAGTATGAGCTATGACGATAAATAATTCCTTCTCATTTATCATATGTGAAGAGTCTCTTTCAATGTTCAACTTGGAAAATTTTAAAAGTGGATGCTACAGAAAGCTATGCAAACTTGTCAACATTCACAATGTAATCACCCAATCGTGTGTAGATGTATAATTGTGAAAAATTAAGGTCTAACAAAATTAAAATAAATCTAAAAATATTATTTATTATATATCTTAAATACATGCATGATGTCGTCATTTGAGCTCAGCTCGGCTGAAAAAGGACAAAAGAAATGAAGCGGGACCCACACGGCTCAAGTCTTCCTTCCTGTTGTTCTCTTTCTCTGTTATATTATAAAATATATAAATATTACTGAGAAAGGGAGATGAGATAATCCCATCCATGATCCATCCTCTCCAGATATATTAATTGTTGCATATATATATCGTCTTCCTTTGTGTATGTATTCATTCTAGATCTGTTTCCCAACTAGAATCCTAGATTTTGTTGGTTTGGTTGCTCTGTTTGTTTCCTCCTCTGATAATTCACAAGCAAACAAACACACACAAACCCAATTAATAAAGAGATGAAGAGCAGTGGAAGCAACAGCAGTGGCAATGGCAATGAAGGGTGCAGCTCCAAAATGGAGAGGAAGACGATAGAGAAGCAGAGGAGGATGCAAATGAAGAGCCTCTGTTTCAAGCTCGCCTCTCTTGTCCCTAAACAACCACAACCCTCTTCTTCTTACCACCTCTCATGCATTTCTTCCAAGGTTTTCCTTCCTTTTTCCCATTTCTCTTTTCTTTAATTTGTTTTTGCCATTACTCAAATCTCGTGCTTGCTCGTTTTTTTATAATAACAAAGTTTAAAGGGCCATTTCAAAGAAAAAGATATATATTTCACAAACAAGTATTAACGATGTATGTCAAAACTTTGTTTTTTTTTGTAATTCCAACTGACACAAGATTAATTTGTGCATTTGTAAAGCCCGTCTGGCCCTAACCTTTGCAGCTTTGCTTTGTAGTTTTTACTTGTTTGGTTCTCAGTTTAACAAAGGCAAATTATGGTGCCAAAAATGAGAATAGTATTTTTGGCGAACGACAAAAAAAAAGAAAAAAGAAGTTTAATTCACGGTAATTGTTACTATTATAGCACAAGGCGCTTGAGCAAAATTTTTGAAAGAGAAAATGAGAAGTTTACGAGGGTGGGGATGTAATTGGCCCTCCTCACTTCCTCCATTTTAAAAACTATCATTATTGTCATTGATTATTGTGAGGGAGAGTAGTAGATGTTGACTTGTTGAGCTAACAATTCTAGAGATTTACAATGAGGAATCTCAATGAACTTTTAATTATTTTAACTGTCTTATGCTTTGGTTTTGCTGATTGTAAATGTCTAGAACAGAATAATTGGCGTCTCTTGCTAAATGCCCCGAGTTGCCATCAAATGAAAAGTGATAGTATAGTATTTTTGAAGCATTTGGTTAATAAATGATATATGCTGAGGAATTATATATTCTCGGCTTGGTCGCATTTGCCAAGTAAAACAGGGACGTTTACTATAATATGAATAAAACAATGTTATTACAATTATACTAGCATACCCCTTGTTATTGTTTATATCTTTTTCCTCCTCGCCTCCAAAACGGAACCTGAAATCACCGTGCACCTTAATTAATTTTATTTATTTATTGTTTTGATATAAATGAAAAGTTGTTAAAATAACAACAATGAGTATAACAAAAATGACGGTATTATTATTTATGCAGTAGTAGGATGGATTGGTATTGAAGAAGAATAATTAATTAGTATTATTAAGTATGTATTAATTTTTTTTGGTGGGTGCAGGAGGGAGGGACACAAGTAGACAACCTGGAGGAAGCTGCATCATACATTACAAAGTTAAGAAGCAGAATTGAGAAACTGAAAGAGGTGAGGAGGAGAATTAGTAGCTCTACTGCTAATAATTATGCTAATGCTAATGCTAATGATAATGATAAAAGAATGGGGCTGACGATTGGGATGGTACCCATCATCGAAGTGCGCTGTCAAAACCCAAATTTGGAGGTGGTGCTCATAATTAACAACAACAGCTATACTGATACAAGTATAATGTACCCCCAATGTCACAAATTAACATTCTACAAAGTGATCAGAATTATTGAAGAAGAAGGAGCAGATGTGGTCAACGCCAGCCTCTCTTCCCTCGCTGACAAGCTTGTTTACACCATTCACTCTCAGGTACCTAACCTAACTTTAATTATTCATCCATCACCTCTCTCCCATATCATACCTCAATTAATTCTATTCTATTATATTGACAACCTTCAACCACATCTGCCTATATATAAACAAGTGTTTACGTATTCAATGTCACTTGTCAATGAATTTTACATATATATTAAATGTTCATTTCTTGACCTATATATATAATAGTGAAATGATAACTACTAAATTATTTATTATTATAATTCAGATCCGTAATCCTAGAGGGGGATTGGAAGCTTCAAGAGTATCAAATAGACTGAGACAATGGATCTACAACTAGATGCAAGCAAGCAAAACAATTAATTGTTGCTGCTGCACTTTTAAGTTGAAACTGAAGCTTTTTCTTTAAGCTCCAAGGAAATGACAATTTAATTGTGCCTAATAAGCCTGGCCCATCATTACTAGCTGCATCGTTAATTATATCCATTTTTGAGGGGCTAATTACAATCTTCTTCTTCTTGGGTTGAGCATCACTCACGTAGCACTGTAGCCTGTCGGATACTTATCTACCATTTCCGTTTTCTTGTTCTGCAAAATGTTTATTTTGGAGAAAAGTGCGCACTTGAGGCGCGGATTCTCTATGGGTGCGTTTGGATGAGAGAAGAAGAAGAGGAAGAAGGAAGATGGAAAGAAAAAAAAATTATAAACAATCCAAACTATTCACAAAGTTACACACTTCCCAATACTTTTTCCCATTTCTTTCCTTCTTCCCTTCTTCCCACACCTATCCAAACGCACCCTATGTCAAGGGTTTCAATGCTTTTCTTGGTTGCCACTACCAATTTATTTTTTTCTTGAGTTATTTAATGTTATGATAAGTTCTAATTTTTACGGACTTCATACTTACCAAAATAAGGCCAACTAATAATCGGAAACGATAAAGTTTTCGCAACAAAGGATCATCTTATAAGTGCATATATTAGATTTAGATACGATAAGAGATCATCTTATAAATATAAATGATCGAATTGTTATAATAAGAATTAAATCATTTTGTAAAGTTTTGTCAAGTATAATAAGTGATCATCTTACAAGTATAAATGATCAATTAGTGGAACAAAAGATTACCTTAATATTCAACTTATATAATCATATAACGGATCAACTTATAAGCATAAAAGTTTAATTAATCGGGAGAAGGGATCACCTTAATATAATCGTATAAGAGATCATCTTATTACACGGATCAGAGAAGCGGTTACGGAAGTGAGGGAGAGGAGACGCGAGCGCCAAAAATGAAAAGGATATTTCCAACATTCTTTCCATTTTTAATTGGGAATGGTACCAATCCGAATCCTGTGGCGCGCGACACAGCGTGCAGCGCACCACACGGACCGTCCGATCAAATCTGGACGGATTACATTTTTTCGGGCCTTACAATCTGTTACAAGCACGGGGCTCCCTCATCCATTGAGATTTGATCGGACGGTCTGTGGTGCGCTGCACGCTGTGTCGCGCGCCACAGGATTTGGATTTGGAATGGTACGGATGGTAAAAATAGGAATTGCACCTATATATAAGCCCCGATTTAAATATGTATATGGTTCACAGTTTAATTATTGTGTGCGTCCGGAGGAATTCATGCTGGTAAGTCTTACAGAATGGGAATGCTAGCAATAAATAAAATAAAATAAAAAATTGGTTTGATAATCAATTCTTTCCAATTTCGATGCGGTAAAAGGCAAGTATATATATTAACGTACTTCGGTCTTATAAAGCGCCGCATTTATCTAATTTTTAACCATATGCATAATTCAAGCATCTTGATTAATTTATGAAAATATATATGCATACTTTTTTCCGTCAAAAGTATTTAAAACACTGTCAGTTTATGAAATAAGTTAGCCATATTGCCAGGTATTAACTCCAAATTATGGATACAATATAAAAATTTGTAATCTTCATGTGGGAAGCAGCTTAAAATTTTACAAAAAGAAGTTTCATATTAAACGTCCTACAAAAACAAAGCGCACGTGTGGTGCAAATTTTTAAACTTTAAATAAACGTTATATCAGATATAAAAAAATCAAATAATCTGTGTTTTCACTTGTAACATTGAGTATTTCCACCACAAGAAAAATGTTAACGCAATATCCTCCGATTTCAATTTATTTTTCGCCCATAGCGCTGACTGATAATATATCAGCCACATTCTTAGAAAAAATGATAATGACTCATGAAAATTAAAACAAAATTAATTGAATTCAAGGTATAAATAAAAAAATATCCAAGAATGAATCAGTATATGTTAAAAAATAGAACAAATTGTTTTTAAATAATACAAAGATCCAGAGGAAACTTTAAAGAAATATCCAAGATGAATAAGCATCCGAATAAATTGTTCTTAAATTGTTTTTAAAATAAAAATAGAACAAATTATTTTTAAATATCCAAGATGAATAAGCATCCGAATAAGTTCGAATTTTTTATTCATGTATTATTTGGTTTCATGCAAATTTTATTCCTCATTCATCTTATTCAGAGGTAAATCAAACACATATATACGTGATTTAAAAAGCTATATATCTGCTGCATTCGCTGCAGCTAGCTCTGCAAATTAAATTCCAACCTGCAAAAAAAGAAAAACGAAGCGGAGCGAACTCTCTAATGGGTGCGTTTGGATAGGTGTGGGAAGAAGGAAAGAAGGGAAGAAGTGGGAAGAAGTATTGGGAAGTGTGTAATTTTGTGAAGAGTTTGGATTGTTTATAATTTTTTTTCTTCCCATCTTCCTTCTTCCTCTTCTTCTTCTCTCATCCAAACGCACCCTAAGATTAGTCACTGATCAGTGATCGGACGGCGTAGGATAGGAGGAGTGACGAATTACTGACGTACTGGATACTGTAAACTGTAAAGTCCCCTCGGCCTTCAGAAATGAAGTATTTTTTTTTATATTGGCTCCAGTTAAATAATGAGTTCCAACTTCCAACGCACGTGATTATTTCTTTAATTAATTAATTTATTTGACTACAGCTTTTATTTGTTTAAGCTTGTATCAGCTTGTTGACATCTTCTTATAAAAATATTTGTCGATAAGCGTAATTAACATTTGATGCTAACTCCTTTTTTTTCCAAAATAATTTCATAAACAAGAGTTCATTTCACACGAACAAGAGTTCTATTCGGCAATTTAGCTTCGTTTCACACTTGCATTTATTTATTTCTTTGACAAAAAGTGCAATTTGATATCTTTTATACGGGCAGTATATCATGTATCTATAACGCTTTGGACAGCAATTTCCTGTCTCATTATTTTCTGTTAGTTGACACGGTAAAAGAATCATTGAATTCAATCATAAAATTACATCTTCACTACTTTTTCACATCCTTTTCTCGATGGGCTTTTTTTTTTCTCCTTTTGCCCCCCCCCCCCCCCCCCCGTATTTAACAAGCCGTAGAATATCATTTCCTTGTTCCTTAAATGCAAATTTTATGATGTCCACATTAATTTGAGGAGAAGCGAACGAGTTGAGATACCGTTATAGTATTTACATTGGTTTTGAGGAGTACTTATTCTTAATTAAATGACATCACAAAAATAATTGTTTTTTTTTCTTTTGTACTAACCAAAATGTACTATTTTCAGAGTTGAAGCCAAATCTATTCACATAACATCATCTAACTATCGAAAATATATCATGAAACTGAATCTTGTAATCTTTCCAAAACTCTTGAAGCCTCTACGCCAATCCTAGGACTTAAAACCTGCAAAATAAAAAATTAATTAAGAAAAGATATTTAATTACTTAATATCTTTCAACTACTTCTTTATCTTAAAAAAAAACTTTCAACTACTTCAACAAATCTAAACATTTACACAAATGTGATATATATTTATTTACTCAAGCACTAATGACTTATAAAGGAGCGTGTTACTAATCTTGATAAAATGTGTCTTTATTTTTATGTGCACCTGTATTTATTTCTTTTGCTTGGATGCTGACAAAAACATTTGTAGCTTTTTCAACTAAATAAACAAAATTTTATATAAAATACTATGAATTATTGAACTTTATTATAATAGGTTTAGATCGTGCCAAAGTTTAATGAAAACTATAACTGATCTATATATATATATATGATTTAATGGTATTGATGGAAGAAAAAGTTGCTGTAGAATTAGAGTACCAAATTAATCTAAGGTTACGTTTTGAAAGATGCAATTAATACCTGAGAGTGAATAGTGTAAAACACTTTATCGCTTACAACCGAAAAATTGGCATTTTTAACAAGTGCGCCTTCTTCTTCCAAAATACCAATCATCTTGTGCAGCTTGAATCCATTGTGTAGGCCGCACACTAAAACCACCTCTAAATTTGTGTCTTCAGATCGCACCTCAATCACCGGCGGTACAGACGACACTGCCATCTTGCTACTTGTCGGAATATTGCTTCGGTTGATATTCCTTTTCGTTCCCCTGATGCTAATTGATTTTGAATCCCTTAGTTCTCTTAGCTCCTCCACCCTTTCTTTTAGTTTCAAAATGTACGTCACCGCCCCATCCAAGTTATCTTTTTGTGTCATGACGTCCTATACATACATGGATTTACGGTCAGAATTTTTTTTAAGATAAATTGGAGGTCTAAGCCACCCAACTTATTTTTAAATTAAATGTCTATAAAAAACTTCCCAGCCGAGTTTTCGAACCTGCGACCTTTCACTCGATTTACGGTCAGAATTAAGCTCTTATATAATGAGAACCTTAATTTTAAGAAAAGAATTTGTAGCTCACCGTCATATCATGTATTATATATACATATATAGGTAGCTTGTTGATAAGCTTAATTACTTTGCGTCTGATTGTGACCTTTTTTTAATTAGTATAAGATGGCACTTGCAACTCTGTAGCATAGAAAAAAGATCGATTTTCATGATATTGATAAGCTTATAACTGATTCAGCTGATTGAATTGCATTGATCACTCTGTCAATTAAAACCGTACTTATTTACTGATTGAATGGAGAAAAACAACTAATTTCACGAAAATAATACTAACAACAACATTTATTGATAATGAATATATCAATTGAGAAAACATTCATGTTGCATAATTTGAAAATACTCAAAGGAAGTTAATTAAAATAATTCCCAGCTGTGGATGTAGTTGTATCTCTCCATCACAAATAGTGCATATGGATATTAATAAAGAACCTTATTCTAATGCTCTTTTATTGTACGCGCTGATAGGACACTTCCATTTCATTTTGCTTTTATTAACTTCATCGCTATTACCTCTAATTCGTAGAAAGTAGGGCATGTTAATATCACAGATGTAGAAATTACAAAAATATTGTTCTAATTAACATTTAAGGTGGAAAATTAATTTGCTTAGTTAAGTTAATTAAGCACTGTGTTGTGGATCCATCTCATGCCACCGTTGGTATGTTTTGTACTTTGGTTGTATGCAATGTGATATTAGATTGCATGAAATAATAATATAGTGGATCAGAAGAAAAAAAAGAACCTGGGAATTGGAGGAAGATGGGAAGTGTGTATGTGTTGAAATGAGAGAAGAGAGGTGGCAGCAAAGCTCCTTCATCTGCTGCCTCCTCTCCCTCTCTTTGTCCTTCCTCTCCATTTTCCTCCCTCCCTGCGCGCCTCCAGTACTGAAGCTTCCTCCACTCCCGCTGCAGCTCTCCATTAATTAATGCAAGCTTCTCCTCTTTTCTTCTCTCTTCTAACTCTAGTTGTAGTGGGAGCATCCAGCACTTACATAGTTACATATTTATAGAGAGACTTGAGAGAGTACAATTAATTATACTATATGTTGATACTTGATAGAGCCATAGAGGTGACTAGAAGAACAAACGGATACCGTGTTTTCGTGTGGGCCCAAATTTAATCCTCTCTTTTTATTAAAACAAAAAATAAATAAACCTTTAGGCTTTTACACCTTTTAGCTGAAGACCTGAAGTTATGAACTTGGGTGGTGGGTGGCCAGCAATCCGACTCTACTGTTGCGCGACACAGCGTGTAGCGCACTACGAGCCGTCTGATCTTGATCGGACGGTTCACTTTTTACGGGCCTATCAATCTAGGTTACATGCACGGAGCTCTCTTGTCCATTGGATCTTAATCAGACGGCCAGCGTACCGCGCGACACAGCGTGTCTGAATTTGGTGGCCAGTGGCCACACATATTAATATTATTAATTTGTAGATTGATATTGCAATGACAGTTTAAAACTTTAAAACATACATGTGTTCTTGAAGTTTGAGCGAGTAAGAGTAAGATAAGGGCCATAAGGCGGCCGGTTCAACGTGTAACGAGTGAAGAGTACTATGGTCTAAAAAAAAAAAAAGTTACACTTATTACTTATAAACCCACCAATCCAGCTGTTCTCTTTTTGACCATGTGCAAAAAAAAAAAAAAACAAAAACAAACAAACAAACAAACGATGCATCATGTGTTCTCTTTTTTATTTTGCTTTTGCAGCTTTAGAATTGTATTTTAATTAAAATATACTTTCCTGTCATATTCTTCAATGTCAACTTACTGTGCTAATGTTCAAATTAATTCTCTTTTTCTATCATTTCATTACTATGAAATAAGAGCCAACATTAAATCAAAAAAATATATGAACCGGGTACGTGTACGAAAATTCGAATCGGTTATACCAAATTAGCAACAACTTAATACTGTGTATATATATTTACATATACATTTTCTTTGAGTCCTTCAATAATCTTCTTTACATTTTGGACATAAATATATGGTATATACAGTTATTATATAGCATTATTTAAATATCTTTTGAGAACTTTATATAATTATATATATATAGGTCGCAGAACCATATATATGCCATTAATATTTAACTGGGAGCTCCGATAACACTAATTTGCGAATTGATTTTTGCCACATCAAATTTATTACTTCCATTTTTTGGCCTGCAGTGTTTTTGGTGTAGTTTTGTACGTAGGCCTGTCAACGATATACCGTTTCGCCATTTTTCATTTTGCTCCGACGGAAATGGATAACGGTACGAATTTGTATTTCGTTTTTAGAAGCGGAACGGTAAACGAAATAAGAGGGCACACCGTTGTTGAAACGGAACGAATCATTTCGCTTCCGTTTCGACAAATACACATGTTTTTAGTGTAAAAATACGTTGTTCCGTCCCATTCCGTCCCAAAAAAATGAATAACGGAATGAAATGGCATACCGTTTACTGAAACGGAACGGAATAGGAATGAAATAGCATACCGTTTACTGAAACGGAATGACAAACGAAATGAGCCATTTCGTTACCGTTGTAAGCGTTAGACGGCCCTATTTGTACGTAACCTGACTTTTTCTTATGATAAAATAATGTATAAATATTAAATTTCTTCTCGCATCATTTACCCCGCCACGTCGTGAAACAAATTGTTTCGTTGTTAATTTGATATATTAAATACCATGATATTTTTTTTCGGTGTGCCAAATTGAAACTCAATTTTTGTTTAATTGATCTGTAAGGTCAATTGTATATATGTTGAACAGCTGCTCAATTCAAGGTCAACCTGGTTTCTTAACATGATTGTCATTGCATGCATATGTAGTGTAGTTAAGTAATAATTTGCTTAGTCAACTCCACTCACTCACTCTCTCTCTCTCTCTCTCTCTATATATATATATATAGAGAGAGAGAGAGAGAGAGAGAATGGCTAACGTGCCATCGATGGCACGTGCCATCAATTTTCTATCGACTCGTTTTTCGAAATTCAAAAGTCAAACGGTCGATCCAAACCGTTCAAGTTGATCAAAATATTGAAATACCTTTGGAGACCAAATTTTATATTTTTTCGAAATTTTTTGCTATTTATTATGATATTTTCAAATTGGAGAGCCTGAAATACTCTAATCATAATGTTTTTAAAAATATCATAATAAATAGCACAAAAATTCGAAAAAATATAAAATTTGGTCTCCAAAGATATTTCAATATGGAGAACAACTTGAACGGTTCGGATTGACCATTTGAATTTTGAATCTCGAAAAATGACTTGATGGCACGGAGGGTCCTGTGCCATCGATGGCACGTTAGCCATCCTCTATATATATATATATATATGCTTTATTGATTATTCAACGTTCGATGCATCTAAAGTCAAAGTATAATTTTTGTTTTGCTCATACAAATTAAGCAATTAACCTAGTCAACTACCATTCCTTACCATGGCTATGCAAAAAAATATGGATTGTTCTAGTTAGAAGTTAAACCATATTGTTCCTGTAATTGATTTATCTAATTACTAAAGTCAACATAATAGTTCATATAGAAATGAAATCCTTCACTTATAGATCGTTATCCAAATTGATCAGAAATCAGCAATTAATTTTCATTTGTGATGCCTGACGCATAAATTGTCCAATTTCATATGAGTTGCATAATGTAACGTTTGACATTATGAAATTAAATGAATTATATATTTTGAACAAAAGCGACATAAAAACTGTTAGGATACTTAGCGGTGAGATTTGGACTAAATATAATATGTTGTCCTTGCATTATTTAATGAAATTTTATAAGAGGATCGGAAAAAAAAAATGGCACCGTTTGGATGCGTTGAGAAGAAGGTAGGAAGAAGGAAGAAGAAAAGAAATAAATTATAAACAATCCAAACTCTTCACAAAGAGTGCGTTTGGATGAGAGAAGAAGAAGAGGAAGAAGGAAGATGAGAAGAAAAAAAATTATAAACAATTCAAACTCTTCACAAAGTTACACACTTCCCAATACTTCTTCTCACTTCTTCCCTTCTTCCCTTCTTTCCACACCTATCCAAACGCACCCAAAGTTACACACTTTCTAATACTTCTTCCCACTTCTTTCCTTCTTTCCTTCTTCCCACACCTATCCAAACGGAGCCGTAATAAGTAATGACCATATACAGAAACTTTTAATAGTCAAAGGAGGGGGGGGGGATATTTCTGGCTAGTTCCACAATTTTTTTTTTTATAATTTAGAGAACATTGCCAAACAACCAAGATTTTTCACTTACCACATTTTACAGAATTTGAAGTTCTAGCTATCTTTCGTAAAGGATCATATTAAATAGTTGAATATCCATCACGATTCCTACTTATGTGAATATAATTTTACAGAAACGTTTATGGATCAGTTTTAATTTCACAAAGATAACAAAACGAAAGAGATATTTTTTTTAAAAGAAGAAAAATCATTGTCTAGTTCATTTTTATACTTTCATTTAAGCAACATGTGCATTTTTGTATGTGGTTGGGCTGGTTGCATTCTCCTGAAATTAAAGCACCACCTTGAGTCTCTTTTGCTATACATAGAACTTAAATTATCATATGATAAGACGGATAACGTGTGAGGAATCAAGCATTTAGTTTCATGGTATTCCCTGGGACGGAGGTAATTATTTGTCGCATTTAAACTGACAGCTGCTGTTTGTTTGTCGTATATTCTGTTACATTGTCTTGTACTCTAGTCTTGTCTATGTTTCCTTGTGAAAAAATCTATATTATAAAAATCAGCGAGGCTTCCTGTTTCGACAAATCATCGCATGCCAAGACAAAATCAGCCCAAAGATCGATCCCAATGTGTGGTTAACTGGTTACCTTACCTGCACTTTGCACAGACATCTACCACTTTTAAGCATCGAAACAAAACAATAAAAACAAAGGGTTGCTTTGATATAAATGTAATTATTAGGGCTCTTAACGGAAGATTTAATCGTTTATTTAATTCGTACCGTAGTCTTTTTTTTTATCACTGCCCGTAGGCACCCACATCTCACGCGCACACACTTTCCACCCACACTCCAACAATGGACCTCGAATCCCAGCTCTTTTCGTAGGAAGAGAGATGCATTACCAGCTGGACTAACCAACATATCGTAGTCGAAATGTGGATAAGATTTTATTTTCGTTAAGTTATTAAATACGGATATGGATAAAAAATATTTTCGTTAATTTATTTGATAAAGATAACACTATTTTGTAACCATTATTTACTCGTACCGTTATATATATAATATATAATTTGTAGTCTTTGTCATAATGAGAAAATATATGAGAATATCCAATTAATATGTTAATAATTAATAAGACAATTAAATTGGTAGATTTAACTGAGACAATATACTACATTAATAATTTTTATTTCTTTCTGCTTCATATGCATCAGAGAAAATAAAAATTTTATTTTCGGAAGAACTTCTCTTTAGCTGCTCCATCCTTCTCAAATTCTCCTTTGTCCATAAAATATTGTGAGTTGTAAACAATAATATTAATTTATATTTAATCATTCTTTGCTTCTTCTTTCTCCATATTTGTCGTTTCTTTAATTTTTTTTATTAATCTTTCTTCTAGTGGTCATTCTTGAGAACAGATCAAACAAATAGTATAAACCAAAATTGTGATAATTGATATGAGAAAGATATTATATAGTTTTTTATGTTTAAAGTATTATTCAATGTTGCACTTTATTAATATATTCATTTGATATTATTTATTTATTTATTTATTCATATTGTACAATTTTTTTTTAGCTTCTTTATTATTTTTTCTTTTCTATTAGGAGGCTTCTTCTTAATTCTAAGATGCGAGTGGCACTAGTACAAACAATTTTTTTTATCCTCCTCAGATGCAAGAGTGCATTCCAATGCGAGTGGCATTTTTGCTTCCACTTGAGCTTCCGTAAATGAGCTTATATAGGCTTTGGTGTTAGTAACGTAGAGCCTTTAAAGTAACCTCCTCGATTTGACCACCCATCATAGAATCCTTACTATACAACCAGGTTGCGAGCAAGACATCAAACAGATAAGAAATTGAAAGGGGGTGTAAAGAAAGAACATCAGCAAGAAGCAACCGAGGAGTGAGTTGTACAATGAATTATTATCATTATTATTCGTTTTCTACTATTATCTATCTTTATCATTAATTCATAACAGACAGTGGCGAAGACATAGGAAGACTGGCAAAGGCTTGGCCTCCCTAATAATTAGAATTTTCCAATCGTATGTTAATTTATTAAGATAAATTTATATAATTAAGTTTCATGGGCCTTCTCTAGGCTCAAAATATTATACTCAATGATGTTTTGATTAAAAAAAAAATAATGGTTGATGGTATTGATTTAGATAATTAATACTTAAAGTTGTAATTCTCTTGGTTCTCAATTTCTTTTAGTTAGATTTTGGTCCCTGTCAAATCATGACTTCGCCACTGATAACAGATAAGGATATGATATGGAAAAAAAAATTTAACGAATACGATTAACAAAAATGTCTATACCATATTTTATCCTATCCATTAATAGCCCTAGTAATTATGTAAACAATTATCAACACAGTAGCACTAGTACAAACAATAAAAAAAAAAGAAATTAAAGATAGGGTGAAGAAGCAAATAATAATGGTAAGAGTTGTAGTCGTGATAATAACGATGTATCTAGGTAGGTAGGTATGTAGTATGTGTGCAAAATTATATATACATATACTTTAATTTAGAGAATCGGAAGTGGAAATGATATATATTATTTTTCTGTTGGATGTTGCATGAATAAGGAATAAAAATAAGGATTTATAAATTCGTATCTATTCATATTTCTTATTTGTATTTTAAGATTTTATTAGAATATGAATAAGTACTCGAATAAGTTCAAATTCATTATTCTTGTGTTCTTTGGATTTCACGCGAATAAAGAATTTAAATTTTATTCTTATTCACATCATTATTTCTATGCATCCAAACACATTAAAACTTTTTGAAAATAAAGAAAATGAGAATATAGATACTTAAGAAGGTGTATTACGGTATGAGAATTATTCAAACGGCAGCGGATACGGAACGGATACGGTTTTATATTTTAGAAGCATAAAGACAAACATGTAATAAAATTTGTAATTTCTACATTATCTCCAAATGAGCTAGGTATGGTAACTGATGCTATATTTGTGTCACATGACGCAAATATATAAGGTCCATCACTAATTGCAAATATAGAGTCACTGAATGCAAATAAATTGAATGATTTCCATCAGTTTCAGTTTGCATTTTTAAAAAAAAAATTCTAGTGTGATCTCAGTCATTGATTTGCACATTTTAGGTTTCATTTATGAGTGATTAATAAATCTTATAAATACTCATCGATTAGTCCTAATTGATAACTTTGTAGACTAGATTATCTATCTCATATCAATGTTTTTGTGAGAGGAATTACAAAAGAGAAGACACATCTGATCTAGTCATTATGCAATTGATAATACAGGCTTTAGCAATAACTAGAGACATTTTTATGATTCTGAAATTTTATTCCGTATTATTCAAATTAAGTACTTATTTCAGTAATTTTTCTAGAGAAATGCTAGTATTGAATATATTGGATGGATGAATCCGTCCAATACAATCGTTTTCATATTTTTAAATTTTTAATGACCGATTTGAACAGTTTAATATGTTCTCCCTATTGAAAACTTACAAGAAACCAATTTTTACACTTTTTTTGAAATTTTTTACTATTTTTTTTATTTTTGAAAATTCATGATATAAACATTATGGATCGTCCAATAACAATGATTTTCTAAAATGCAAAAATAATAGTAAAAATTTTCAAAAAAAAATGTAAAAATTGGTTTCTTATAAGTTTTCAATATGGAAAACATATTGAACGGTTAGGATCGGTTATTTGAAATTTAAAAATATGAAAACGATCGTATTGAACGGACCTCATCCGTCCAATATATTGGACTCTAGCATTTTCTATTAAGTATTTAATTTGCTAGAAATACTCCTTTCGTAACTAGCTAAACTATTACTAAATGGTTTTATTTCTAATATTTTTATTTGTTTGTAGAAGTTATTTTAAAGAAAATTGTTTCGAAATACAAGATATGCAAGTTATGTTTCGATATCTCATATCTACATTATACTTTTGTCCGTATATGTGTTCATTTAATTTTTGAGGCGATGGAATAAATTGAATAATATTCAATTTCATCACAAATGAAAACAGATAGAAATAAGTCAAAATTCCTTGGGAATAAAATGAAGAGAGGAGAACAACAGTCGGATGTATTGAGTCGCTTTCTCACTGGGAATTAATTAGGCAACCATTCAAATTTAGTTGAGAGGCACAATCAAATCAACGAAGACAAAGTGACATGCAAGTCAGCAACGCTGCATCTTGTTTTGTTTCTCCGATCCCCATGATGGACACATGCAACTAATGGCTCCAGAAATATCTAGGTCTCGTGTCCCCATTCTTCCAGACTTGAGATGTCGATTGCATTCATTATTGAATGAATGATTTTTTCCGCAATAAATTATTACCTTGCAAAATAATAAACGTGTATCATTATAACATTTTTCTCTCCAATACTTGTCCAAACTTGCAGGTACTTATCATAATTGGAGACCTCAGACCAAATATTTTCTGCGCAAAGAAAAAGATTATATGTGCAGGAGTGGTTGTGAATATTTATTATGTATTGAAAAGATGTCATAATAATAATGATATTATAGTTTTGTTAGACATGCCAAATGTTATTTATATATTATATTAGATACGATATGATCACAGCTGAGCTGGATGAATTTATCCAATATAAATTCAGCCCAGCCTGCACAACACCTTGGCTGATTTTGTCTTTAAAAGTATTTCTTTATATTTTTTTTTTAAAAAAAGGCATGCTAATTTAAAGTTTGTTTATTGCCTCAGAAATTAGAAATGGAGTAGCAACATTATAAACAGTCAAACAACACTGACCGAGGTTGAATCAGGTAGCAATTGAATGCAATATTTCCAGTATTTTCTCGAAATTTTCTTGTATTTCTCTTCATATCAGATACTAGTATCGTTTCAGTCATGCACTGTTTTGATATTCAGTATTATCGAAATTAACCGGTAACCGATGAGATATTAAAAACACTATTTGAAAGACGTGCACCCGTTATACGTTTTTCTTTAAGATATCTTGACGGTAAATGCACTTGTTATGTTTATTGAACTATACTAGAAAAAAATGCATCCAATATGTGGGCAAATAAATAAATAAAATAATGTTAGAGAATAAAAATATCTGGTTGAATTTTCCAATGATACAGGTAGAGATCTTACAAAAAAATAAATTGTTTAAAAATCACTCGACTCTTTTCTATCAAAAAATCCGACTTTTTATCTGAAATTAACATCTAGACTACAAATTCGATCAGATCACAAAAATCAATAGTTCAAAATTGATATAATTCCACCCTCTAGTGAATTGTTCTGACCTTTTAATCGTATACCTTTAACAGGAATATATATTTTTCAAACCAAATAAGTAATCCGAAAGCAGGAGCCATATGCAAATTTGTCATACATATGCACATCTACAAAAAGCCATTTTCGATCTATAAAGAACCTCAATATATACACTTTTTTAAGTTTTTTAATAATCATTTAAAAATGGAATAACTTAAGATCATCCTTTCCTTAGCGTCATTCCTATCATCCCTCCTCATCGTCATTTATTATTTTTTTCATTTACAATACTTGTCCATCGTTCTTTCCGTTTTTGTTTTTAATTATCATCCCTATTATCCAGTGCGTACCCATTCCATTTCATTCCCTCTTGTCGCCTACATTTTCCTGCCTCCCCCCTCCACCATCTCACATTGTTGTATAAAATAATATTAATTGTCCTATATTATGATACTAATTGTAATTATACATATTTTAACTTTCCTATAAAATAATACTAATTCTCCTAATTTATGGTACTAAGTACTAACCGTTCTGAAAATAATGTTTGACATAAGAAAAAAACTAATTGTCCTGGAAAATATTACTAATTGTCTTGGAAAAAATATTAATTATTCTGGAAAAAAAATATCGCCCTAAAAAAATATTAATTGTCTTGAAAAAAAATAATTGTCCTAGAAAATATTACTAATTGTTCTGAGAAAAAAAAAGTTAATTGTCCTAGAAAAAATACTAATTATTCTTGAAAAAATGATATAAGGAGAAAGAGGAAACATAGGTGTTAGAAAATTAAGAGGAAAGTACGCTTTGGATGATAAATCTAGGGAATGATGGGATGAGCGACAAAAATAGAAAGATAGTTAGCGCTTAATTAATTATATTTCGAAAATAAAAAAGAGAAAATGCATTTTTCCGGGAGATGATGGGATGATGATCTTCTTCTTCTTCTTTAAAGAGAATTTTAGCATATCTTAGAAGAGGAAGGTTCTAGTGCCACAACTTTAGAGTGTCATCAAATGCCACAACTTTATTTTCATCAATAATTAATTTTTTTAATTTAAATGTTGAATCCAACCGTTGACCTTGTATAACTTAACGAGCGATGCATTTCCATATAAGTTTTACAAAATTTAGAGTTGATTTGTTATTTGATCAAGAAGTCAAATCATGAACGTATTACAATTAATCTGCCATAGTTAACAAGATTCGTTCATTTTTTAACCTCTTGATTAAATATCAAATCAAGTCCAAATTTAATAAAACTTATATAGAAACGCATCGTTTGTTAAGCTCTAAAAGATCAATGGTTTAGATTCAACATTTAAATTTTTAAAATTTTAATTATCGATGAAAAAGTAATGTTGTGACATTTGGTGGCACTCTAAAGTTGTGGCACCGGAACCTTTCTCATCTAAGAAACAATCTTTGCTATAAAAAAAAAGAATATGGAACCAAGAAAAAGAAAAACTAACTTTAATCAGATGGAACATTTGACTTTGAAATCCAAACGCTTGCTTTAGACAATTACTTCGGTGTTTAGTGTTAGAAAAGAAATAATCATAATCTCAAAATTAACCTTGAAAAACTCCGAAGTTCCTAAAAGTATTTTTCTTGTGAATTTTTTTTTCCGAAACAAGTAGGTGGGACGATGCACTTTATCTCATTCAAGATTCAACCAATTAAATGGAATTTATTTCCGGAGAAGGAACAAACAGTAAAGATATAAACCAACGTCAAATTGGGAGAGGGGGGGGGGGGGGGTAGTAAGTAAAAAATAATGTACACCGCTATCACTATGGTATGCCCGCAATTACCAGTTTACCACTTCGTTACAAAAAAAAAAAAAAAAAAACTAAGACTAAAATAAAGGCGTAAAATTGTCGAAGAAGCCTAATTGGGCCTTCCCTTGTTGGATCTATTTGGGCCTTTGCAACCTGCTAAAAATATCCTTTCGAGGGCATGAAGAAGGTCATTTATTACGTTGTACTTGTACAACGTTACCGAAATAAACATGCATTTGCGTACGCAAAAGCTCCTGAATTTCCTTTTTAGCATGACTGGAACAAACGTTACCAAAAACACTTATACTGCTTCCGACAACATACACCAAGCCCATCTATTAATTTTCTTTAGCATACCAAATACTAATATAATAATAACCACCCACTCCACTCCACTCCCCATATTTCCAAGTAACTGTCAGAGCAGATGAGCCCCACAATTACAATGATATTAAAAAAAAAAAAAATCAACCCCTACACCATGCCAACCTTGTCTTCCAATTGATTCTTTTGAGCCTGAAAGAAAACACAAGCGATAACCAAAATGGAAAACAACAGAATTGCACAAAATATTTTTATCACTTGTCTTCTTTCAAATAAAGTAGGGACATGGCCGAAACGCTAGTGTTAACTTGCCAACTACAAACAAATTCTGAAAAAGAGCCTTCTAGCCGTCAGATAAATACATACGTACAAGCACACAATATATAATTATAATATGGTAGTGAAAAACAAATAGTTACTTGAAGAAGAGACCCCTTCTTTTTGCCTTTTTCTTCTCCACTGCCTGTTATGAAAAGATAACCAATTAGACAAAGCATTTCAATACTAGAGTACCTGCAGTAAGTATATTGACAAATGTGCATACCATCATTTTAAAAAGTCGCATGGTAAGCACAATAGAATCCCGAGGCCTGCTCAAATCATAAGAAGAAATTTACTGAATTCGAACAGCACAAAAATTAATAAAATAAAAAATACCATAACAGTGTAAGAGAGACTTGCATTCCATTTTCTGCCGTTCTTAGAACATGATCAACATTTTGTGCTGTTTGGATTACAAACTCTGAAGGACGTCCATATGGAATATTTATCTGAAATAGAAGATTAAAAAAGAAATATAAATAAAGATATTCACCAGTACTTATTTGTTTATTTTGGAAAAAATATATATATATATATTCATGAAGTAAGAACAGGGTAAAGAAAAATACAGAAGTTGCTTGTTCGAACTTCTCGACAACTACAACACCTCGTGGCCCACTGCATTTGATGCTGTATCCTTCTCTCTTTATCACCAATACAGCCTGTTCCCATATATCCATAAATCTCGCCTGTTTCATCATTCCAAGTAAACAAATTTATTGTCTAAAATGCACTTCTTAAAAAATTAGATCGGCAAAAGAGGACCCTCCAAATATTTCTATAAGGCATCTAAGTCCTTGAGGTGGCAATTCTCTCTGTCATTCTTGCAAATGACAGTGAGTAAAAGAACAATAGAGTATATGGGGTATGCAGAGCCAACACAAAGCATTAGACATGTTGTATGTTGCATCAAAATTAGCATATTTACAAATTGGCCAATTAACAAAATAAGTAACTATAACAAAAAGGCACTTACAGATAATTCAACATCATAACTGATGTGTCCAAGTGAAAGATTTTTCTTTATCTGCTCTTGCGTCTCAGGATCTGCATCAAAGAAAACCAAAATGTTGAAAGAAGATAGCTTTAGTTAGAAGTGAAAAAGGTTGACATGCATAATTTTAATAATAAAATCATCTTGCTCTAATATTTATATGAATCTCAGTTTCCTACTGAACCAGGGAATATACAAAATGAAGAAAAAAAACAATTTTATGGAACGTAGAACTGTAGAGACCATTATCAAAACACTCAAAACAAACTATAAGAATTTGAGAATAAAAAGTTCACATATAAAATAATACTAACCACAGGTTATCTTTTTCTGATCATTTGCAAAGACCCTCACAAGTTCACCCTAAGATCACAAGAAAACATAAATTTATGCAATCTCTGATTATGTTTATTCTTTTATTAGAATATATCAATAGAAAAAGAAATTTTATCACTAACCTTTCTTTTTTTCTCATCCAAAGGTTGAACTTCAATAGCTAGGTAGGCATCTACATCATCAGCTGTAACTAGATAACTTGGCTGCTTTGCACCTGTACAAACAAAGTAACATGCAAAAGAACATTAAAGAAATGCTGAATGACCTTCTCTGACATATTCAAAAAGATTATCTGTGAAATTTTGTAGACGAATGTACAAGGAAAAGTACCATCTATAAAATTTATTGATCCATCTTCATGATGGCGCACCCACTACAATAAAATAGCAGATAAAAATAAAATGTATGAATTTTGCAAAAGAAGATTATATAAACTATAAAATATGAGGAGGGTTCTAGTGCCCACAATTTGAACGCCCCCAAATGCCCCAATACTCACTTTTTGATTACTTTTACAAAATATAAAATTCAAATTTCGAATCCAAACTGTTGATCTTATTCGATATAATTAGCAATGCATTTTCATATAAGTTTTATAAATTTTGAAGTTTATTTGATACTTGATCAAGAGATTGAATATTGACCGAATCTAGTAAAATATGATAGATTAATTCTAATCTGTTCATATTTTAGCCTCTTGATCAAGTATCAAATAAACTTCAAAATTTATAGAACTTATATGAAAATGCATCGCTCGTTATATCTAAGGCTGTCAACAGCACGCCATTTACAGTTATGTCGTTTCATTTAACCGAAATGGAACGGTTTGTGGCATAGAAAATTATACCGTTTTTTAAGTGGCATGGTTGATGGCACAGTTGGTTATACCGTTTCGACCATTTCAACCTCATTTCAAACCGTTTTATGTGTAATATACGGTTGATGGCACAGAAATTTGTTTCATTTAATAAATGAAAAGGTAAGTGGCATGCCGGTATTGTACCGTTTAATAAGTGGCACAGTAACGGTTTGGTGTCATTCCGTGCCACTTACCACGTTTTGACAGCCTACTTATATCTAATAAGATCAACAGTCTGGATTCGAAGTTTGAAATTTATATCTTGAAAAAATAACCCAAAAGTGGTTTTGGGGGCATTTGGGGGGATTCAAATTGTGGGCAATAGAACCCTCCTCATAAAATATTGTATGTAGTAACATGAATTTGGGACCGAATAATACAAGAGAGGTTATATTGTCAGCAAACTTATCCGACAATCATGACAACTCATAAATAGGAGATCAAAATAAAAAGAATAAAAAAAAATGCCCTCTATAGTTTAGAGTTGTGTATCAAATTTGGCATAATTTGGAAGTAGATTAGCCAGCCATGAAGCAATTTAAGATAGGGAAATTCTGCCATGACAACCAATTTTGAATCGGGCTTTAATCGCTACCGTTCATGAGTGCTAATGAATTAATCTTTCTTGAAAATGTGAAGTTGAGATTAAAGCCCGATTCAGGAATTGGTTCTCATGACAGAATTTCCCTCTAAGATATTCATGGTTCAGGTTTCAAATTGCAACAAGTATGATCCACAAATTATCTACACTAATAGAGAATATATCTACATACATTTTGATTCTAAAAATCATTTTGTCAGTCACCGTGGTTGTTAAATATATGTGGTTGTCAATATATTCTTCCCATAATTCAATTGGAAAAAGAAAAGGGGCAAGAGTGGTACTTCAAAATTGCAACTGGTGGTGCCATTGATGGAGTAACCACTTGCTTGAAGTTCTCTTCCTGGAAATGCATCTCCTGTAATTCTAAGGCCCTCTATAGCTGGTAAGGGATCATCCTCTGCAGCTGCAAAACAAATTACAAAAGAAGAAAAAAATATATATAACAATATTAGATTTCAGAATGAAAAACATAACATAATGTATTTTAGATTCAGAGAGCACAATTTTTGACAAATTCTGTTTCCTAAGACTATTTAAAATGCTTTTTTTCTTTCAAATAATAGCAATGGGACAGGCGTCCTATCGATCAGCTTAGTTCAATGAAAACCTACCTAAAAGTCTTTGTTCAATGAAAACCTATCGATCAGCTTAGTTCAATGAAAACCTACCCAAAAGTCTTTGTGTGTGCGCGTGTGTGCGCGCGCGCACATTAATGTTGTTGTTAATGATTTCAGCTTTATTGAAAAAATGAATCCTTAGAAAGATGAATGAATAAGGCTTTGGAAAGATTCCCTGAATGACCTCCCATTTATAAAGAAGTTATGCAGAATAAAAAGAACCTTCAGAGAAAGAAGAACTCGGCTCCTCAAGCACAGTAGGAAGATACGGATATGCAACATTTGGATCTTCAGCTCCTGCTCCAGCTGTCGTTAAACTATGGTTGGGTGAGGTGGCCGGGCCCCACTGCGCAGAAGCCTCTCTCGCATGTTGGTGAGACCCACTGACAAGCACCTCTGGGTCTTCTAGGTCAGTGCCAGGGCCTCTGGCCAGGTCCTTGAAAGAGAGATTGTGATCTTTTGGCTCGAGACTGAATCTGACATGTGGGTCAGCATGGGTTGGATGAGATGGACTCTCTTGAACTCCATGGTTTCTGCACAAGAAGCTCTCCGTAAGTTGAGGGCCATATGGTACACCTCATTTGGTTTTGTTTGTTGTTTAAACTAGGAAATGACTACTCAATTGAGGAAGTACTGATCAAATATTAGTAGGCAGTGGATTGCACAATTAGTAAAATGAAATCTTTACCAGTACCAGTAAAGTACCAGCATTTTCTTGTGAGATTTCAAACTTCAAGTGCACAATCTTTACTGATCACAAAGCCATTGGGTATCAAGTACCCAGTGTAGCAATCAATTGCAGAAAGACTCATATTTAACAAAGGAAGTACATTATTCTATGAAAATATGTACATAACACACTTCCAATTTCATAATTTTAGTTCTACTTTGGAATGAACATAGATTCTGCTTGAAGTTTAAAATATTCAAGGTACAAGCCAACAGATATTGGAGATACTGCACAGAACTGCAGATAACTGTAGCTAACCTGCTAGTGGAAGGAGAAGACCGGCCCATGTTATCAATTTCAGGATTCCTCAGCCCAGGCCCAGTGAGGCCGACATGCTGACGGCTGGGATGACCAGGGGCATCCCAGTCAGATCGCGGTTGCACACTTGGAGACGACATAGGGGATTGTGAGTGGCCATATGGTTGTTGCGGCACTATATCCATACCTGTATTCTGATACAAGGGTGGGACCAATTGTGAGACAGAAATCGTACCTATTATAGTACAAGGGAAGAAGATACAGGATGGGTTTCATGGAAACTTCACCAGAGATTCAACTTCCAACTAATACCCTAGAGGATTGCTTGGAATAATTTCATTGGGACTGTTTGGATCGCTTAGGAATAAGAGGAATAGCCTCTTCCTAGGCGGAAATTTATTCCTAACCATCCAAACTCTTCACAAAATTGCACACTTTCCAATGTTTTCCGCCTAGGAATAGGCTATTCCTCTTATTCCTAAGCGATCCAAACGGCCTCATTGATAATTTGACAAAGGACTGTTTGGCCATACAACGAGAAAATGCTGTATGATCCTGCCCAAAATAAACATTACACTTTTCTGCCTTTATTGTGTTTGACTGTTTGTGGTATATGCACCAATATAATTTGAAATAACAATAATAAAATATTAAAGGAACTTACAGTAGTAACTAAAGCTTTGCCGTGGGAAGGAGATGAGGGAGGAATGCCCAAGTTGTTGGGATAATTGTTCGAATAATCAGTGTGCGATGGCGTTATCTGGTACTGAGACTCCTTCAATTTCTCCTGAAAAAACACAAAAAATAATATTACACAAAAATTACAAGAAACAAATTGAAGCAGCATTTAATGCTAAAGATGATACAAGTGCATGTTGAATACCCTTAGTTTTTTTTTTAAATTGAATTGCATTAATTATCTCAATTGATGGGTTTTAAGGTTTACTAATTGGATAGTACTTAGATGACAATTTTATAAGGGTAGTATCAAACAGCTATCGCCTTACAAGTTTAGGGTAAGAGCTTATATTTGTGATTTTCCAAATACAACTAAAAGGATAAAAGCATCACACCTCAGTAATGATAAGCTTCTCTTGCAAGTGCCTAAACAAAATCTGCAACCAGAAAACAAAACCAAATTTAATCAATCAAAAATAAATAGAGAAATTTTTAAAATTCAAGACAGTAAATTATGGAACACAAAAGTCAAGAATAATTGAACAAACAGGGTATACATACAGTTGGTGTCAACTTGCTTTTAATATGATTGAACTTTAAAAACATTTCAAGTCAAGTTAAGAGGTTTAAGCATTTGAAAACATAGTAAAAAATAAAGTAAACACTAAAATAGTAGAGTTGGCATGGTGCATACCATGTTAAACACAACAACAACAACTAAGCCTTTTGTCCCAAAGAAGTTGGGGTAGGCTAGAAAAAAAAAATAAAACAAAATAAAAAATACCTTGACACTACTGACAATGGATTGAGCATCAAGCACAGAAGGCTGAAGGCTATATTCTGATAATAGAGGTAAAAGAGAAGATACAAAGGTCGACCTTTCTTGCTGTGCTGCCTGAAAAAGGAGTTGCGTCAATTCGTGTTTCAACTTTTCAATCAGGTGTTAAGCAATTTTATGCTGGTATTGATTAAATTCATGCTACATACAATAGTTCTGACAAAGTAACTTCGCTATTGTGTGTGTGTGTGTGTGTGTGTGACCTTTTAATTCAAAGTCATTGGCAGAACTTGCAAAGGAATGTTACTGTCGAAAGGTCAATAACATTTTTTTAGCAAATGACAAAGCAATAAAGAATGAGTAGTTGAATGCAACAGAGATAAAAATGCTAACTTGCAAGGCATAGGTTAAGCGAATATTTTCCTCAATAATATCTTGTCGATATGATAAAGCCTTTGAAGCAGCATCAACCAAATCCTGTTGTTGCTGATCAAAAGCCTGTGAAGATTTTCCAAGAAAAAAAAACGAAATTAGCAAAAACTACTAGGATATCATATATACCATAGAATCCTATAATAACATGTGTGCCATATCATTCGTGAAAAAACATTTCATATATAGACAGTATAACTGGAGGGCATATAAGAAAATAGAATGGCTAAGAAGATTGGCGCATGCATCATCTGTAACATGTTGAATAATGGTATAGGAGGCTACAAAAAAGGACGTATTAGTACCATGCGCATGTAGGCAATGCGTTTCTCAAGTACATACTTCTCATTTAGTATTTGCGATTCCTGTAGGAGAAATAATAGTAAAAATTAACTTCATAAAAAAGAGAAAAGATACAAATACACAGATTGGTAAAAGAAAACAATCCATACATGAGTACTTAGGAATCAATGATTTATCTTCTTACCTTCATTGAGTAATCAGAGAGATGCTTCCTTAGCTGAGCTATCTCTTCTTCATGTTCTCTCACTTTTGCCATCAGCTCCTAGCAAGACAAAAAGGTAAAATTAATATATATAACCAAATTGATCAGGTTGAAAAAGAATCTTATATAGCCAGATATAGGGAACCTGCCGGCAAAATTGTAAATAAGGAAAAATTGAAGTTGTGTAAATTAAATATAGGTAGGAAGTTTTTGGCATTACCTGCTTCCACATGAGATTTGAATTGACTTCTGAAACTGGCATTAATCCTTGACTTGAGAAGTTAATTCTTGGATCACTCTCACCTTCCTTTCTGTGCCTGAAGCACATTATGAGAAACAATGATCTTAGAATTTCATATGTACCCTTACCCGGCTTTTGCAATTGCATCTCAGAAACGGAACAAAGCAATAGTTGACAGCAATTTGACAAACTATTAAATTCCAGTGCATGGAAGGGTTGATTGATGCATGATCGCTGATAAGTACCAAAATTGCACTAAGCAATAGATGTTGGTAGTTGCATTGGTGTTAATACATAAGAGAGCTTATTGGTGTGCGAACAGCGGCAGTTGCACAAAGTTGTTTAATCTGAGAATTGAGATTCATGCTTTGGACAGTGCTGGTGAAAGGTAGCAGCATACCAGTGAGGTAGTAAAACAATATTAGTTGATATGAAGGTAGTAAAAATAAAGTAGAAAATTGGGGAAGAGAGTTACCTAGTAGGAGAGAGAGAGCGGGAAGAGGGAGTGGAGATACGAGAGTGGGGGGCGCTGTCAGTGGCTGCATGTTCGGCAGAATGTTGTTTTGAGCTGGCAGTGTGCAGTGAGTGATCGTCGGCATGGATGGATGGTTGTGGAGAAGGTAAAGTAGGGCCATTTTGTTGTAGTGGTGAAGATGGATTGGGTTGGGTGTTCATTGGGTTAGAGTGCAGAGAGACAGAGGCCTCTAATCTCTGTGAGTTAGAAATGAGAGGGAAGGTAGTATTAGAAATAGATAGTTATGATAGGAATTGAAAAAGAGAAAAGAGAAAAAAAAAAAAAGGAAGGAAGGGTTAGAAGATACAAGTCGGTGTAACTCTTGTGTATTTCTGAGGAGCTCCTGCTTTAATTTGTTATTCTCTTCGAGCTATAAGAAAAGAAAAGAGAGAGGAAAGAGTAGGTTAGGTTGCAAAGAAGGTGAAATTGGGATGGAATTTCGTTGAAATTATGAAGTAATGATGGTTGAGGACTTGAGGACTTGGGGGTGAGTCAGTTGGTCCGAGTCAGTGAGTCAGTGAGTCAGTCAGCAGTACCTGTTGTTTGATGGTGGCCTCGGCATCCTCGACAGCCTTCATGACTTGGAACAGATTGTGGTCGTGCTCGTGCTCGTGTGAGGGAGGGGAAGAGGTGGTCTCCATTTCGATTTGGTCAAGGACGACGACGTCGTTGCGCACGCCGGGAGCACGGCTGAGGGAGGGGACTACGGACGACTCTTGCGCCGGCGCCGTCTTTGATGCCACATCGTCTTCGTCTTTATTCGGATTCGGATTCCCATTGGGATTCGGATTCGGCTCGTACGCTCCCATCCCAAATTCCCTTGATCTCTTCTCTTCTCTTTCTCTTCTACAAAAAGAGACAGAGTGAGATCGAGCCCGATTATTATTCTTTTTCTTTATTTTATTGTTCGGGATCTAAACTTACCTGCTGATCAATCACGAATCAGAAATCACAGATCAGATCATCAGATAATAGAAACAGGAGAGCAACGGCAACGGAACGGAACGGAACCCCTCTTGCTCCTGTGCGGAAGATGGAATTCAAATGGAGACGAGACATCAATCAAAATATCAAAATATTCAATTCAATCAATATATCAATTTTCTCAATTTCTCAATTCTCAATAAATAAGGGTCATGTAAATCACACCCATACGAGATTCCAGGGGTATAATCGGTATCTGTCACTGTCCGCCTTTATTAGATGTTAAAAGAACAATATACGCCTTCTAATTTTTTTTCATTTGTCCCAAAATGTTCCACAAAGCTAGCTTTGCTTCCGCCTCTTCTTCTCTGGGCCTCTCCTCTTCTCCTTCGTCTTCTACCAATAACAACATTTTAAAGATCGAACAATTAAATGCAAACTTATTTATGAACAAAAATATTTCATTCCTAAATCAAGAAATTCATGATTACTTAGGGTGCGTTTGGATCGTTGGAAGAAAGAAGAAGAGGAAGGAAGAAGAAGAAAAAAAATTATAAACAATCCAAACTCTTCACAAAATTACACACTTCCCAATACTTCTTCTCACTTTTTCCCTTCTTCCCTTCTTTCCACACCTATAGACCTGGGCAACGTATAAAACGGAAACGGAATGAGGCGTTCCGTATTCCGTTCCGTTTCAACAAACGGTATGTACCGGCTGATTCGTATTCGTTCCGTTTGGACGGAACGTAGCGGAACGGTATAATTTACACTGTATTTCACATAAACGAATCACGAATTGCATTCCGTTTTCCGTTCCGTTTGCGAAACGGAATGAAATTTCGTTCCATTATACGTTCCACATGCACGGAACGGAACGGTTTCGCGTATTTGCGGTATACCGCGCCCACCCCTACACACCTATCCAAACGCACCCATAGGAGGGAAAATTATAATTTTTTTTAAATAAAGAAAAAATACATTAAAATTTTAATTTTTTTTAGGACAAGACAAGAGTCAACAGCTCCATGTAGCCCCCTATTGGTTCTGCTCGAATCATCTTTTTCTGGGATCATGATAATCTAGTTGCAGTTATTCTTTCTTTCTTTCTATAAAGTTTTCTCACCTATCAAATGGGCAAATCTAATTACAATTTTAGGGTGGAGCTGAACCGTACTAGTTTTATAAGTCCGAAAGAGGATTTGTAGGAACAACCAATAGAGGGGGCTAAGTGGCTAATTTAATTGTCGAATGAATGATGTAAACCAATCACCAGAGAGTTGATGGTTACAATAATTCATAAGTTATGCCATGCCTAGACCTGTCAATATTAACATCCGTTCCGCTGTTCCGTTCCGTTCCGTCGAAACGGAACGTTAAATGAAAGTTGAAATGGATTCCGTTTTCAGAAACGGAACGGAAACGGAACCGAAATTTGTTAACGTAAATGGAACGGAATACGGAAATGGGCTGAAATCAATAGGAAATGTGAGGCGGAACGTTAAATGGAACAGAAATTTGTTACGTTTGTCGAAACGGAACAGAAATGAAACAGCCATTTCGTTCCGTTACCGAAACGGAACATTAAATGAAAATGGCTGTTCCGTTTCCATCTCTAACGTTTGACAGGTATAGCCATGCCGACTGAATTTGAATGGTCTCTTATTTCTAGTCAGATTTTTCTATCACAAAAAAAAAGTCACATGTTAGAATCTCGTTTATTAAAACCATTTTCAGTCCTTTTTAAATCAGACTTAACAGATACAACAGATCAAATGGATAATTGATTCAACATGTAGTTTACTTATTTTGGAGTTCTATTGTCTATATGCACAAATAGAATGCACCATCAACTGATTATTCAACATGCTGTCAATGAATTTAAAAATATCGAATTTCGAGTTATAACAAAGAAACTGCTTAAATCCACACCTTCGAAGTTGTCTCGGGGTTCCGCGCTACCCGGTGCTGTTTACAATTCACATATTGTTAAGATTGCACTCCTGGATTGCATCCACGCAAAGATGGAAAAAATGTCATACATGACCTGTGTTGACGCAAGGAAGGAAAGAGCTGTATACGCATATGAAGGGATTACAACATATTTGTTTTTGTTAATTATATCTTTTAAATATAGAAACTTCATAAAACCTAAGATGTAATTTATTTTTTTGATTCTTCTCCTCAAGACGAGATAAGAGGAGGAATTCAGATTGTAAGAAAATTATTATTGAAAGAGAAATAAAATAAGGGAGGGAAGGGAGTTTTATGGGAGTCGTGTGTTCCTTGTGTTATTTTTAATATTTCTGACATGGTATCAGAGCATCTGGTACAAATCGTTTCCGCTTGCTAATTCTACAACAGCGACCATGCCTGACAATTCAGAATCGTCCTCTACGGCCGCTCTAATCGAGCAGATGGCCAAAATGATGACTCAAATGGCAGCAATGCAAACAGCAGCCATGAGTAATCCCGTGCCACCACCTGCATCACAACCTGATAGCAATATTTACTCCAGTGCTATCGAGATTAAATTTGATGGCATGAATTACACAATCTGGTGCCAAGCTGTGGAGATGTACGTTCGCGGCAGAGACAGGCTACACCACCTTACTGAACCTCCACCATCTCTCAAGTCTGATGATACAGCCTATCGTCGATGGGAAACTGATGATGTCATAGTCAAGCAATGGATTATCAATTCCTTGGAAACTCGTCTCAAGGGTGGCTATATGCGGTGTCCTACTGCCCGAGATGTTTGGAAGGCCATTGCTACTACATACTTTGATGAAAGTGATGAAGCTCAAGTCTATGCTCTCAATCGACAAGTTTCCCAAGTCAAACAAGATGGGCGACCTATTGAAGAGTATTATGCCGAGCTCCAAGGGCTGTGGCAAGAGATTGATTTTCGTTGTCCAAATCTCATGGAATGCACCGGGGATATCACTAAATTCAACGCCTTTGTCCATAAGACAAGGGTGTATATGTTCCTAGATGGCCTTGGTGACACTTTGGACAGCATGCGTGCACAAGTTGTACTTTTGAGGCCCTTCCCAACTATTGAACAAGCTTATGGTTTTGTTAGACTCGAGGCGGCTCGCAAAGGTATTATGCTCAAAGGCGGGTCAGAGGTTAACTCGGTGGCCATGGTTTCTCGTGGTTACAACTCTGCTAAGGTTTTCAACCCTCAAAATAAAACCTTTCCTATTGACAAATCCAAGATGAAGTGCACAGTTTGTGGAAAACATCGGCACACAAAGGAGCAGTGTTTCGAGGTCGTAGGTTACCCAGAATGGTGGAAGGGTGACAAGAAGAAGCGAGGTGGGGAGAAGGCGATGGCTGCCTCAACTGTAGCGCATCTTGCTCCTGGCATCTCGATAGTGCACCCGCATTCTGGTCCTGACATCTCGACAGTGCACCCGCATCCTGGCATCTCGACAGTGCACCCGCATCCGCAGCCTGCACCGAGCCAACCATCTCAGCCGACCACTTCTCAACCCCAGCAAATAACAGAGGGGTACAGTGAAGGTAAGAATGGTATTTGCACAACCAGTATTGGTAAATGTACAATACCCAATTGCAGCAATGATAAGAAAAATAAAGTTTGGATTATCGATTCAGGCGCAACTGATCATATGACTTATGATGTAAAGGAAGTAAAAAATATAGGCGCCTCGACAAAATCTGGTATTATTAATGCAAATGGAGAGGTATATCCTGTATTTGGGACAGGGGAAGTTATACTTTCTGACAAATTTACATTGAAAAATACACTTGTTGTTCCCTCTCTTGCAACAAAGTTAATATCGGTCAGCCAACTTAGAAAGGACCAGAATTGCAGTGTACTCATGTTTCCTGACTATTGTGTGTTCCAGGATACTCAAACGAAAAGGATAATTGGCCATGGTATTAGACGTGATGGGCTGTATTACTTGGATGAACTCAAACTGGGCAACAGTTATGCAATAAGATGAGATTTTGGAGCGAGAGATAAAATTTGGTTGTAGCATAGGTGATTAGGACATCCATCCTTTAGTTATATGAAAAAGTTATTACCAGATTTGTTTTTTGATTTGGATTCCAATGATTTAGTTTGTGAAACTTGTATTAAATCCAAAAGTCACAGAATAACTTATTATGGTAGTCAAAATAAATGTGCAAATCCTTTTGATTTGGTGCATACAGATGTCTGGTGTCCCTCACCTGTCAATTCTAAATCTGGTTATAGATGGTATGTCTTATTTGTTGATGATTGTTCCAGAATGGTTTGGCTTTCTCTTCTCAAGACAAAAGATGAAGTAAGTAATGCTTTTAAGAATTTTTATATGATGGTCCATACTCAATTTGGGAAAGACATAAAAATCATCAGAAGTGATAATGGGACTGAATATGTTAATAAAAATGTGCAATAATTTTTTAAGGAGAAAGGTATCATTCATGAAACAACCTGTGTAGGAACACCTCAACAAAATGGAATTGCAGAACGGAAAAATAGACATCTCCTTGAAATAACCCGATCTTTACTTCTTGAGAACAAGGTACCACAAATTTTTTGGGATAATGCAATTTCTTATGCAGTCTATCTAACAAATCGAACCCCTACAAGTGCAAACAATTATAAAACACCCATCCAAAGTCTTTTCTTAGACACGCCTATACCTTCTGTCCTAAACCTGCCACCTAAAATCTTTGGTTGCGTTGCCTATGTTCACATACAAAAACAATTTCGCACCAAATTAGAACCACAGGCTGAAATATGTGTTTTCTTGGGGATGGGGATGCACCAGAAAGGCTATAAATGTTATAACCCAGACAATAAGAAATTCTATACCACCATGGATGTTACTTTTTTAGAACATGCAACTTTCTTTAAACAAGATCAAGTTCTGGTTCAAGGGGAGAACACGAATATAGAACCAGATCTAAATTTTTTGTGTGGCCCACTAATTGATTCAAATCCAATAGCATATGAGGAAGTCAATCAATGGTCAGTGGAGGAAGATGTAGAGTTGGAAAATAGTAATAGTGCTTTTGATATTGAACCTGCATCAGGGAGTGCACCTGCATCCGAGAGTGCACCTGCACCAGAAAGTACACTTGCACCTAACAGTGGACCTGCGTCTGAAACTGTCATGCGTGAGAATGAGGTATGTATTCTTGAGCCTACCTCTAGGTTACCTCCCCGTTCTAATCGTGGAAAACCACCAAGGAGATATATTCCTGAAGATGGAACAAGTAAAGAAATAAATATCCCATTGTCAACTGCACCTCAACACAACATTTGGTACTTCCATTGAAGAATTTTTCAGAATGCTTATCTTCTATTGCTATACCAGAGAGAGCAGAAGATGCTATTAAAGACAAAGAATGGGAAAAAGCAATGAGAGTAGAAATGGAGGCCCTTAGAAAAAATGGTACATGGAAAATTGTTGACTTACCACCAGGAAAAATACCAGTGGGATGTAAATGGGTGTATACCATTAAATACAATGCTGATGAAAAAATTGAAAGGTATAAAGCGAGATTAGTAGCAAAGGGATATACACAAAAATACGGAATAGACTTCCAAGAAACTTTTTTCCCTGTTGCAAAACTAAATTCAGTCAGAGTTTTGTTATCTCTTGCAGCTAACTTTGACTGGCCACTACATCAATTTGATGTCAAGAATGCATTCCTACATGGATTTTGGAAGAAGAAATATATATGGAATTACCACCTGGCTACTATAAAGATACTGGATTCAGAAACAAAGTGTGCAAATTAAAAAAGACATTGTATGGCTTGAAGCAATCGCCAAGGGCATGGTTTGGTCGTTTTTGCAAAGCCATGAAAAGCTATGGATACACTCAAGAAAATTCAGATCACACTATGTTCTTTAAAAGGAACCAAGGTAAGATTGCAATTATCATTATTTATGTGGATGATATGATCATAGCAGGTGATGACAGGGCTGAAATTGAAAAGCTTGAAATGAAGCTTTCAAGGGATTTTAAAATGAAGAATTTAGGAGGTCTAAAATATTTTCTGGGAATTGAAGTAACACGCACGAAAAAAGGTATATTTCTATCACAAAGGAAGTATGTTCTTGATCTCCTAGCAGAAACTGGTATGCTAGATTGCAAACCAGTCAGTACTCCCATGGAACAAAATACAAAATTTGACATCAATCTAGATCAATGCTTGGCAGATAAAGGAGAATACCAAAGATTGGTTGGGAAACTAATATATCTGTCACATACTAGACCTGATATTGCTTATGCAGTGGGAGTGGTGAGTCAATTCATGCATAATCCAAGTGAAGAACACATGGGAGCAGTCACAAGAATTTTGCGTTATCTAAAGGGAACGCCAGGTAAAAGGATTCAGTTTAACAAAAATGGGCATCTAAAAACTGAGGGATATACAGATGCAGATTGGGCAGGAAATATTGTGGACAGAAAATCAACATCTGGATATTTCACTTTTGTTGGAGGTAACCTAGTAACATGGCGAAGTAAGAAACAAAATGTTGTTGCCTTATCAAGTGCTGAAGCCGAATTTAGAGGCATGGTGAAAGGAATTTGTGAATTACCATGGTTAAGAAAATTGCTCATGGAATTGGGGTGTGACACCGGAAGTGAGATGAATTTATATTGCGATAATAAGGCTGCTATCGCCATATCACATAATCATGTTCAACATGACAGGATGAAACACATCGAGGTAGATAGACACTTTATTAAAGAAAAAATTGATTCTCACATTGTTTCTTTACCTTTTGTTAGATCAACAGATCAATTAGCAGATATTCTAACTAAAGCAGTTGCAACTATGCCATTTGAAGAAAGTCTGAAGAAAATTGGCATGATAGACATTTATGCTCCGTCGTGAGGGGAAGTGATAAGATTGCACTCCTGGATTGCATCCACGCAAAGATGGAAAAAATGTCATACACGACCTGTGTTGACGCAAGGAAGGAAAGAGCTGTATACGCATATGAAGGGATTACAACATATTTGTTTTTGTTAATTATATCTTTTAAATATAGAAACTTCATAAAACTTAAGATGTAATTTATTTTTTTGATTCTTCTTCTCAAGACGAGATAAGAGGAGGAATTCAGATTATAAGAAAATAATTATTGAAAGAGAAATAAAATAAGGGAGGGAAGGAAGTTTTATGGAAATCGTGTGTTCCTTGTGTTATTTTTAATATTTCTGACACATATCAAGATCTGTTAATATTAATTTAACGAGTACCTTTAGTTCGGTAGGTGAACCGAATTTAACGCAATTCTGATTTCCTAATAATGACTGACGATCTGGTTCCAAGTCCATTATATATATATATTATTATTATTATTATTATTATTATTATTATTATTATTAATGTTAAGTGATTAGTAATTTACTTAATTGCTTGTCTAATCGTGAGAATCAGATTAATTATTATTGTTGTAAATTTTAAAATGGAGATCAGAGTGAGAAACATACAAAAATCAGAAATCAGATTTAAAAATCATAAGTTAGAAGTAATTTAACCTCAGAAAATCATAAATTAGAATTTATGTAATTATTGCGGGATGAGAACATATGAATATTTGCCATAATATCCGTTCCGTCTTAAATAAGACTTATCTCATGATATTCCTAAAAATGCAACTAATCGTAGTTAGACTAATTTATTGGTCCAAGTTCTTATACTCTAACGTTAATCAAGCTCAACAAGATCCGAATAATTAGTCTACAAATTTTATTTTTGAATTAAGCATTAATTAATCTGTGCCTCAAATCGCTCTAGCAGACAAAGAGAGGGAGGAGGTTCTCATCCTCGGGATCGAAAGAGAGCTGTCCATGGATGTTCAATTAATATTTAAAAATTAAAATTTAAATATTTAATTCAAACTATTGATTTTGTTCACTTTTATGAACGATGCGTTTTCGTATAAGTTTTATAAAATTTGGAGTCGATTTGATACTCGAATTAATATTCAAACTATGAACGTATTAGAATTAATCAAAGATAGTTAACCAGATTCGTTCATTTGTTAACCACTCGATCTAGTATCAAATCAATTTTAAAATTTATAAAACTTACATAAAAAATACATCGCTCGTTAAATTGAACAAGATCAACAATTTAAACTAAACATTTGAATTTTTGAAATTTTAAATATCGATAAAAATATCACCTTGACAGAGGATTTCCCTCATCCTCGTGCTAACGCACTGGAGAAGCTGATGATGTGGACGATGGCGATGCGGAGAGCCACGTGGCGTGGGTTTGTAATTAGTCATTACGAAATGCGAATAGGAAGAAGGCATTAATTTTTTTTTGGTGGCGATAAGCGGGGAGCGCCCGCCACTCTTCAGTCTTCACTTTGTTTATGAAGAGCATAGAGAAGGCATTAATTTAATTTAATGAATTTAATGCGGCAATACGATGCGATGGAAATAGTGAAATAGGGAATGGGAGTGGGGACAGTTTGATCAGCGAAATGCTATTACATATTTACATAAGAGGCGCCACAACAAATCAGATCAAATAAAATCATCGAAAAACAAAACGAAGTAGCCAACAAACCTCATCTCATTTAGACATCTCTAGCAATTAGTCATCTCCATCTCCATCTCCATCTCCGCCAATTACCAATTACCTCTCCGCCGATGCACGCCGCCGTCGGATGGTCGCCGCCGCCGCCGCTTCATCCGCCGAGGTGGCTCCGCCGCCCCTCCCTGCCTTCTTCCCCGCTTCTCCGACAGCAGGCCCCGCCGCTGCCTCTCCTAACCTCAGTTCCCACTTGTCAGAGCACCAGCAGATGCAGATGCAGCAGCAGCTCTACTCCTTCTTCTTCTTCTTCTTCTCGCGCTGATACTGATTGGGACTGGGCCACGTGGAATCGCCATTTCTCGGAGATTGACCAGGCCGAGACCTTCCTTTCTCTTCTCAAGGTATCAACCATATCATATGTCTTTCTCTTCTCATTACCCTGCGCCTGCCTTCAATTATTTCATTCAATTCAGTTACATTTTAAGGGACCCAGTTACCCAATTCAATCCAATTTAAAAGGGATGCCCCATTCTTACAATAACATTCATTAATTTCACTTTTTCAACACCTCATTTTTTTCTTTTCTTTATTCATCATATTAGTTCCAACTCGAAGAAGCTATAGAGAACGAAGATTTCATTGAAGCTGCAAACTTGAAAAAATCCATTGCTCAGGCCACATTAAAAGATGTTGTAGCTCAAGTCATCTCTGACTTGAATGTATACCATCTCTCTCTCTCTCTCTCTCTCCTTTCATAATTTCATTCTGTCTCTAACAACTAACAATCCTTTTATGTCCTTCTATCCAGAATGCCATAGAAGAGCAACGCTACCATGATGCCTCCAAGTTGAGTCGCCTTGCAGGGACTGGACTTGTAAGTATCAATATTTCACTTCAAGGGATCAACTCACTTTCAAATTTTAGACAACTGCTTAACAACTCACTTTCTCTTGCCTTAATCTTTTCATTTCTCTCAACAATTTATTATCAGATAGGCTGGTGGGTCGGCCATGCTAAGGATTTAACTGTCTCTTTTGGTAGAATAGTGCGAATAACCCCTCAAGTTGGCAGATACGTTGCCACAAGCTACAGCCCCAGGTTTTTCTATTATTTCCCTTCATTTTTCTCATTTTCACCCTTCTGCAACTTAATAGCCACTGCAACTTACAAATTTGTCTACTAATTACCAGGCAGTTGCTTGTCAAATCCTCTGGGACACCTTTGTTTGAAATATTTCTTCTCCGAGATGATAATGGAAAATTCACCATGAAGGTATGCCTTCTTTTCAGTCATCTTAGTAGGATATTATAAGCAGTATTGGTTCAAGTTACAAAGAACAAAGACAGTACCTCACTTTGCATTTCGATCTCTCCATATGTATCATTGAAACGAACCAGGGTTTCTACCAAAGAAAAGGATGCCACTTGTACTTTCTCAAGCACTTCATACTTCTAGGTTTACTTATGCAAAAACCTTAGTATTTTAAATTTTAGACAGGTAGTCTCATTGCAATCGACTAGAGTATCTGAGCCAAGCACCCAAAAGTCATCAAGCAAACTAGGGAGTGGTGATGATTCTTCTACTGAAAAAGATGATGACACCGCCCCTCAAGATAGCAACATTTCAGAGAAGCCGGAAGAGGCAATACAAAAGCTTGTTGGTTTCTTGAAGGAGAGAATTTCATCTTTTAACGTGCAAGTGCTGAGTGATAGCGTGTCTGAGGAAGTAAAACTTGACATGGACTCAGTTCAGCAATTAATAGAAGAAGAAGAAGACAATGATAGAGATGATTACGATGATGATGAAGTAGAAGAAGAAATGGAAGGACAAGAAGAGGATGATGAAGAAAATGAAACCGGGGAGGATTCTGGGGATGGAATCGGGGACTTGAATCAGGATACGAATGAAATTCGATCCGACCTGGATAAAGATAATGATAAACTAAAGTTATTTATTGGGGGAGTGCTGCACAATAGGGAAGACGTTTCAAATGATAATTATAGGTAAATTCCTCAGCACACCCACCAGTTAAGAAGGAACATGTCCTCAATTTGTGCTTGGTTTTTTTCTCTTCTCGTGTTTCCTGAATTCAAAAGAATATCCCTCATACTTAAGCAATATCTATTTTTATGTAGCTGTACATTGTTGCACCATACAATATATATTATATGGGTGATTTTAATCGTTAATAGATTGTTGGTATCATAGCGCATTATGGAACTGACCTACTAACCTTCTCTACAGGAGGGTGCCAGCAGAGATCAGGTCCATGGAGAAGGATTCTTTTGTGCTACACATCCCTAGAAAAGGCCCAAAGGGAAGTATGGAATTTGTGGATGTAGTTACTCAAGTCTCCTCTGAATTGAGTTTGAAGTCATCTGATATGGCAAAAGCATTTTTGGGTGCTAGTAAGAGCCGCCAAAAGGGTAGAAAGGTACTGAGAGACTACTTTTAAAATGGGATGTGCATATTTGTCATATTCATTCAATTTTGGAAAAAGAGTATCTTTTTGGTTTTTATTCTTCCATATAAATTCATAGCTAGAGCATTCAATATTTATTGAAATGTGCTTCCATGCACAATTGTGCTTTTTTGCTGATTGCATGTGTTATCAGCCTTCTCTTAAGAGAGGAGCCTAGAAATGTTCCTTAAATGATGTGCTTTGCACCGTTGATCCCCTAAAAGGTTATGAAACCCTCTTAGTTCACTTAGGTCCCAACCTTTGGTTTCTGTTCTGAGGCCTTGGTCAGTTCAGGGATAAACCATGCTGATGTGGTGGTAGTTGAGAATGCCGACTGGTATTAGTGAGATCCAGCAATGATATAATTTTGATGGTTCCAATCGAACAAAGCATGAAAGTTCATGGCCAGAATTTAATCTTTTAAACATATGAATCTTTATGTTGATTAATAATGGAATGGAACCAACATATCAGCTGATCAGAGGTTTGTAGCTAAAATATGAACAGGCTGAAGGCATACAAGACTTGCTAAATTTCGCATCTAGCGAAATTGAACATAGAATTTCAAACATGCTCTCAGAGGATACCATTTTCAATCGCATATCTGCTGATACTGACAGCCTAGACCCCTTCACTGGTACTTATATTTTTCTAGTTCTAACTTCTGCAATTTATTTTCTTTTTTCTAACATGCCCCATTTCATTATTATTTTTTTTTTTGATTATATCTTTTAGTGGGCAGAATTTTCCAGAACATTTGTTCATTTTAGAGCTTTCTTTGCATTAATCAACATGGTCCAGAGGTGACATGATATTTACTTTGGTTTGCATTTGTAGGTCTATACGTTGGGTCATATGGTCCACATGGTCCAGAGGTGGTCCAGTTGAGGCGAAAATATGGTCACTGGGGTGGGTCTGATGAGGTATCCTCAGGTCTAGAATTTTTTGAGTATGTCGAAGCCGTTAAGTTAACTGGAGATTTAAACGTCCCAGCTGGCGAGGTAAATATGAAAAATGTGCAGAGAGTTATGTGCTTTTCACTTTTGCACCTTGCATATTGATATATTTTTAACTGAAACTTGTTTTTTACTTGGATAGGTCACATTTCGAGCTAAAATAGGGAAAGGAAACAGGGGGTCAAATAATGGCATGTTCCCTGAAGGGCTTGGAGTGGTAACTTGCTTCTCCCTATTTTATTTATTTTCTTTTTGGTTTCTTGTTTATTTAACATGTTATGTAGCTTAAAGCCTTAAACCATATGCTGATATTTGTTTATGAATTTATTTTATAAATCTTACAGACATCATTTTATAGTGGGCAAGGAAGAACAGCTCAGCCAGGATTTAAAGACCCGCAATGGGTTCAAGGCGAACTTCTAGAGCTCAATGGCAAGGTTTGTAATATACATAAATAAACTTTTCCCATACTGTGACTGATGCGAGAGAGTTTCTTAGATAAACCACCGTATTAAAATGATACAGAGGAAAAAGACAAATGCAGAATGATTTCATACATTATGTTTTCTTTCTTCAGGGAATGGGCCCCATTAAAGGTGCAGAGCTTGGTTTTCTATACATCATACCAGATCAGAGTTTCCTTGTGCTTTTTAACCGCCTTCATCTCCCTCAGTGATACCTCTTTTATGGGCATTTATTTAAGTTGGCCTGCTTCCTTTTTTTTTCTCAAGAAATATTGAGTTAGTTTTACCCACACACGCACTGCCCCTGAGAACATAAAAGAAAAGGTTGAAATGACAAATCTGCTCGTCATATTTTTCTCAGTATTTAAAGAGTTTTGTGTTATAGAGATGGATAGTAGTGATGTATTTTATCTTTTGTAACTATTGACATTAAGTATGATAATCTAGTAAACTTTATTTTGGAAGGATTTGTATTGGCTTCTTAAACCTGTATAGGTGTATTAAAGTTTCTGAGATAAAAGAGTTTGTTTGTTTTTTATTTATCCTGTGCTAGTCTCATTTGGCAGTGAAACTGTGAGTGAACCCTGGTTGCACCAGGTGTGGCATAGAAGGAGCATTTATATAGACACATGTATGAGCGGTTGTCTTGACCGTGAACAGGCCTGGTAAGTGGTAACACATGACTCTGAAACCAGCTAAACCATGAAGACTTTACAGTTTTGTCTCTATAATCCACAAGGCATTATTGCTTTTTTACTAAATCATTTTATGAAATTATTGCTATAGAAATATTATGGTGATGGAATGTTTTTATGGAAATTATTATTGTTATAAGCGAAATGAAGGAAATCATGGGAATGGAATAGAAAATATTTGGTAGGATATCCAAGGTCAAACATGCATCTCTTTTGGTACAAAAGCTGAAAGTATGATTGGTCGTGCACTCGTGCTTCCTTTAAGCTTTGTGTTTTTGTGTTGTGGTGTGTCCGTGTGTGGATTTCGTTTGGGTTGGATGTTTGACAATTGACATGGAAATGGAAGGGATAGGGATGCTCTTCATGGGCTGTGGTATTGACATGCCGAATCCTAAAACTTTTCCAACCTTTTTTTTCTTTTATTTTTTTGCCCTTTCCCTTTTCCTTGGTGTCTTTTTGACCGGGCAACCCTTTTCCATGCGGATCCCAGTTTAGAAATGGGATTCAACCCTGTTATAAATCCTTGATTTTTGAAGAAAAGCCACGATTGTCGATTGGCCCCTCACAAAATTTGTTTTCAGGCTCTGCTGTTAATTGAGCAGCAATCAAAGAACCAAAGAATTGGGTTTGCTTTTGTTTGGGTAATTGGGTGACCCGACCCGATGACTCCCAATGAATTTAGAATCTACTGTGGGCCCACACCAAAATCGACGAGTCAAAGTTAGTCAAAAGCTATAGATCCTTCAAGTATGTTTGAGATGAGAATACTCTCTCTCTCTTTCATAAAAAATATGTTGTCAATTCTCATCATCCCTGAGTCGAAAAAGGCGGCAATAAAACAGTCAATGTATAATAAAGATGAAAACTCATAGGATGATATTATAGACATAGTTATTAATTTGATGCAGTCTTATTGATTCCAGATTTTATCACTAAATCAGGATCATACTACTTTTTTAATGGATGAGCCTAATACTTAATTGGTCATATTGGGTAAGAGAGTAGATCGAGTTACCAATTTGAACACCTTCTGCCTCTTACAAATCGATAGATTTTGTCACTAAGTTAGCTTAATATTTGGGTTTTTTTTTTTACGTTCATGTCTGTGTTATTGTCTGGTTAGATTACTAAACAAATGGATGTTAACTGCCACGTTGAAGCCGCTATCAACATACATATATACGAGCTAGAGAAAACGGATTGGTCAAAATTCTCTCTCTTTCATATCTCTCTTTCTCTTTCAGTCTTAATCTTATAGAATCTCATTCATTCATGGTTTTTCACTATTTGAGTGGGAAAACACATGCAATGTTCTGGCCAACGGGACAATATTAATTCTCTGCCAGAGTAAGTTAAGACAGTTGCTTTGCGTAGACTGAGCATGCAATCTACAACTAAGTAATGCAAACATCTTTACATGTGAACTCAATATTGATTTGATCATTCTCAGGCGCATGGATCTATGGATAAACGATGATAAGCGAATGAATTAACAACAACACAAATTATTTAAAAGGTGCTAATTAACAACTTGATAATTAAGCTGAACTTGTTATATAAGATAACTGCAATGCGGTTTGATTCTTAACTAATTAATTAACCGCTGATTTGAAGGTATGGTTAATTTTAACCAAATGAAATCTCCATACTTTTGGCCACATACGGTAAAGATATGGCCATACCTTTTTTTTTTTTTTTTATCCCAATAGCTAGCTCCTTACCATCAGCTTGGTGTATAAATATCCCCGGACTCTTTCATTTCGTTTCACAAATCACAACCAAAGCTTTTGCAACCTTCTTTACCCTCTTGCACCTTGCAGTAAACACCACATTAGTTACACAATGGATTCAGAGACTCATAGGTTCTCTCTCTCTCTCTCTCTCTCTAGATTATACCAGTATATATACGAATGTATTGAACAAACTCCATTACATCAAAGGAGATCATATACTGTCAAATCATGCCAATCATATTTAATTAATGTTTGATTTGTTCACATAAACATATATTCAGGAACAAGTGCGCAGCTTGCTATCGGCAATACAACAAGGTGGAGCATCTGATAGAGCACATGAGGGTTTCGTATCACTCAGTGCACGAACCTAAATGTGGTGTCTGTCAAAAGCAATGCAGATCTTACGAGTCACTTAGGGAGCACCTCATAGGTACATATACGCCTATCTACATTGTTTCTGATTCCCAAGCCAAAAATTAACTTCCAGATATAGTGCAACAACCCTGATTTCTTCCGCATTCCTATCTTTCTTTTTCTCTCTTTTCTTCCTTTTACTTCTTTGGCAGTAGTTACCTACATTCTAATACCCTATCTGAGCAAGCTTCAAAGCTAAAATTTTAATGAACTAATTATTTTGCATATATTGCCTATCAAAATCACCTCATCTTTCTTAATTAACTCTAGGACCACTGCCGAAAGTTGAATGTGCACGTGTGTTCAGCATTCGCGGATGTAACTTGTGCTTAAAAATATTTGATAGCTCAAGTGCTGTCCGCTCTCATCGCGCAACATGCCAATTTTCTGGTACCATGACAGTGAGTTCTTCTTCCTCCTAAAATCATTCAATTTTGTGATAGTTGTCACTTATTTTTCTGGTTCACCAGAAGATGGAGGATGCCAGTACATGCATATCCTCATGAACAATGCAGAAGACCTAACCTGAAAATTACTCTAAAAGGCTTTCCTCTATTTTACCAGTATTTTGGAAAGAATCAGTATGTATGTTACTTCTATTTACAGCCATGAATAATGACGTAAAAATGCCTTCCTCTTCCATTTTAGTGTATTCGTAAATTTTTTCCCTATGCTAGTAAGAAAACAACTTAACTAGGAATTAATTAACAATTTATGTCCTGCTATCAATTAATAAGCAATTTCAATCAATATTTAATTAATAGGTAATAGTATATATATACATGTCTGATGGATTAACAGGGTCTAATCTCAAGAATGTCAAGGATGAATATACAAGCAGGGTCATGCATTGACAATGGTCAAATGAGTGGGTCACGCGTGGTTGCATTGGTTTGTAAGATGGTAGGAGGCGGGAGCGATGGCTCACTCGACCTTTGCGCACGTGTTTGCCTTGTCGGAGAGGATGAAAATATAATATATCATGCTTACATCAAACCACAAGTTCCGGTCACTAATTACAGGTGCAATTACTACTTATGGCCACGCATGCTCTTTAATTGGATCTTTATTGTTGAAAGAAAACGAAAAGAAATGTATGTTTTGGCACAGGTATGAGAGCACAGGGATAAGGCCAGAGCACCTGAGGGATGCGGTGCCACTGAAGCAAGTGCAGAGGCGGATCCAGGACATCTTGTGCAATGGAGAGCCGATATGGAAGATTCGGTCCAAGGGCAGCAAGGCCCGCATCCTTACAGGCCATGGCATCGACCACGACCTCAAATGCCTCGGCGTCGAGTACCCTTCCTTTCTTATCAGGTACTTCATATATAAATGAATGAAGTAGCGATGTAAAAGGAGGATTTTCATATTTGATTGCACTATTGCAGGGACATTGCAAACTACCCTCCATTGATGAAAACCAGCAAGCTCAGCAACTCCCTCAAGTACCTCACTCAAGCCTATCTAGGGTACATAGATAACCATCTCTCTATCTACCTTTCAATTCAATTTTTGCGATTCTGTATAATGTACATGTAACATTTAAAATAATAATAATAATAATAAAAGATAAGATTATATATAACTGGATGGATGGGTATGTATGTGTATGTAGGTATGATATCCAGAATGGGATGCAGGATCCATACGAGGATTGTGTGGCGGCATTGCGGCTTTACATGAGGATGCGACACCCAGGTCACCCGAGAGACTATGCATGTGGGTGTGGCGATGGCCCGATGCGCAATAACTATCCAGCATGGCGTCAGAGAGAGCTGGAGAGGATGACGGCTGAGGCTCTGCTGGACCTGTCGGGGTCTGACTACTACTGTTGGTGCCTTGATGCTTACAATTGATTAAGATTGAACTAAGGGATTGTATTAGTGAATTGATGAATTAGACAGAGAATTGATACATGTAAGTTAGGTTTGAGAATTAATTAGAGGAATGGAGTAGAACAGAAGAGGAGTGTGGTTGATTAATTCAATTTGAAAGTAATATGATTTAATTAAAAAAGTTGGAGGAAGGGCATAGAACATTGTAATATTGAATTGACGAAAATGAATAAATAATTGAATTTATATGATACGTGTGGTAATTAATTAAGGTAATATAGATGTAGTATTAGTTTGTTTGTAGGTGTTAAGAATATATGTAAGAAAGATAATGAATGAAAGAATGAGTGATGCTGATGCATAGAGGAAGAGGTTGAAAGTGTGCATTCATTGATAGATGATGATATAGGAATAGGCGAAAAGCAGAAATTATAATCACCATCGCTCAAAATACCATCGCTACTATCGCTGAACTACAAATTAGATTTTCGCTCTCTTCTCTCACGCGCATTCTCCTTCTGCTCTGTCTTCTCACGCACACTCTCTTTTCCTCCTCTCCTCTCTTCTTTCCTGGTGCGTTCATCTTCTCCGCCTCCTCCCTTCCCTCCTCTGCCACACTACCTTCTGTCCCTCTTCACTCTCCTCCTACCTCCACGCCTTCCCTTCTCTTTTCTGTCTTCTTTCCTCTGCCTCCTTCATCAATGATTCATTTCCCATCAAATAGTGAGAATGTAAAACAAATTGAACACATAAAAGTAACAAATTGAACATATGAATAAACAAAATGAACATATATACCAACAAAGTGAGACATATAAAATAAACATAGAAGTCTGATGCACAACAAAACAAATTGAACACATAAAAGTAACAAATTGAACATAAGAATGAACAAAGTGAACATATACACCAACAAAATGAGACAAAATAAACACAGAAGTCAGACGCACAATAAAACAAATTAAACACATAAAAGTAACAAATTGAACATATGAATGAACAAAGTGAACATATACACCAACAAAGTGAGACATAAAATAAACACAGAAGTCTGACGCACAGCAAAACAAATTGAACACATAAAAGTAACAAAAACAAAGTGAACATCTACACCAATAAAGTGAGATGTATAAAATAAACACAAAAGTCTCACGTACAACAAAACAAATTGAACACATAAAAGTAACAAATTGAACGTATGAATAAACAAAGTGAACATCTACACCAACAAAGTGAGACGTATAAAATAAACACAAAAGTTTGATGCACAACAAAACAAAATGAACACTTAAAATAACAAATTGAACAGATGCAATAAACAAAGTGAACCGAACAGAAAGAAGGGAGAGAGATGCACAAAAAGAAGGGATAGAGACGAAAGAGTGCATAGATGGGAGAGGAAGCGTACCCGGGTGAGGAGAGGGGAGCGCTTCGCTGGGTGAGGAGAGGGATCACTTCGCTAGGGAGATGGGTGTGCTTCGCTTCGCTGGGTGAGGAGAGAGAAGCGCTAAGAACAATGGCAGCGATGGTAGTAATCAATTTCCGGCGAAAAGGTAGAAGTAAAGAATGGAATAATATTAAGAGGAGTGGATTGGGCTGGGCTGGGCTGGAGGGGCACAGTCCGCATATAATTTGATTATTATAATATAATAATGGTTCAGTTACTTACAACTTACAAGCAGTGACTAGATCTAGAGTTAGTAATAGTAATAGGGATATCCTATATACCATCCTAATTTTTTGCCATCCTCGCCATCCTCACACACCCAGCCCATCTGGCCCAATATCCTCTTTGTATTCACGTGTGGTGCACGTGAGCTCTCCCTCAAAATATCTCTCGTTCAGATCTCTATTGCTCAGACCAAATTTCTCTCTTATTTTTTTCTCTCCCCATCAAGATCTGATCTCTCTCTTCTCTTGGCATCGCCATGGCAGCATTGGATTTCCTATTAACCTTCGTTGGCGCTTGGCACATGCTCGGCCGATCACCCCACTCTCCTTCCCTCACACCACCACAACCGATCTCCTCCTCCCGCTGTCATTGGGCCACCTCGACAATACGAACTTGCCGGAGAAGACGCCTCCGCCACCTCCGCCGTTTGTCTTCTCAAGGCCAAGGATTGTACGATGAAGAGGCTGAAATGAGATCTCTCGATCTCAAATTAGAGTCAAATAACCGTAGTGGAGGCTAGAATGAGACCTCTCGATCTCGAATCGGAGTCAAAAAAACTACAATGGTGAGTTTATTATATATCTTTCTTTCGAAATTGAATACGGAGCTTAGATGGTTTGATTTAGATGAAAATGTTACATACGTATGCTCTAATGAGGAGCAGTACAAATCAATTTTTGACTTGAGGCAATTAAAGATACTTTTGTGTTTAATTCGTTTATGAAATGGTATTGGAATATCTTTTAGTTATGTTATTCATGATTCGTTGGTTAATTTTCATTCCTCAATCATCAAAATTTTTCTACCAGTGTAATGTAGAGTCCAATTTGCTCGATGCTAATTGCGAACTATATATGTGTACTTATTTGTTACTAAGGGAGTATTTTATTTGATACAAGGGAGTACATAATTTGTATATAGGGATTAGCTATTAATGTACTAGAAATTGAATCAGATGTTACATTGTGGGTTTAATTATTCTCACAAGAGAGTATATATTTTAGATTAAGGGAGTAAGAACTAAGGTAGTGAAAGTATAAATTCATGTCACAAAAAATGTAAGTTGCATCCTTAATTATTAGTTATATTTTTATTTGTTTGTTACAAGTGTAATCACCTCAAAACAAGGGAGTATATATATTTTTATCAGATCAAATTAGATCATAAATTCTTCATCGCTTTCATATTTTTTAATTTTGTTATTTGATTTGTGGTTTTTTCGTGTTCAATTGCTGATCAAAGAGCATATAGATAATACTGAAGGAGTAATTAATTATACTTGTGGGTGTATCTATCTAAGAAATTGTGTACATAAATAACATTTATTGCTTTGTTGTTTGTTTAACAAGGGAGTACATATCAAGAAGCTTTGTTGTTTGTTTGTTGTTCTAATATAGGCTTAAAGGAGTACAAAATATAGGATAAGAGAGTAAATAATATCTAACAAGGGAGTACATATCAAGAACATGGCAGGTGTGTTTGGTATTTTAGCATAGACTTAAAGGAGTACAAAACATAAGATAAGGGAGTAAATAATATCTAATAAGGGAGTACATATCAAGAAGCTTTGTTGTTTATTTGTTGTTCTAATATAGGCTTAAATGAGTACAAAATATAGGATAAGGGAGTAAATAATATCTAACAAGGGAGTATATATTAAGAACCTGACATGTGTATTTGGTATTTTAGCATAATCTTAAAGGAGTACAAAATATAGAATAAGGGAGTAAATAATATCTAACAAAGGAGTACATATCAAGAACCTGGCAGGTGTGTTTGGTATTTTAGCATAGGCTTAAAGGAGTACAAAATATATGATAAGGGAGTAAATAATATCTAACAAGGGAGTAGATATCAAGAATCTGGCATGTGTGTTTGGTATTTTAGCATAGACTTAAACGAGTACAAAACATATGATAAGGAAGTAAATAATATCTAACAAGGGAGTAGATATCAAGAATCTGGCATGTGTATTTGGTATTTTAGCATAGACTTAAAGGAGTACAAAACATATGATAAGGGAGTAAATAATATCTAACAACGGAGTATATATCAAGAATCTAGCAGTTGTGTTTGTTCTAACATTGGACAATTCTATGTTTTGCAGATTAATGTCAGTGATGATAAACGTGTTGTTGCTTATCAGCTACTACTAGATCCTATCAATGAGGTATATAACTTTATTTCAGGTGATAATAAGCTAATACTTTTTTTGTTTATTTCAGGTGAGAGAGTATATATCTTTATTTTGAAATCATTGATATAAACGAAAGTATAGTTATTATAAAAAAATAGAGTAAATATAAAATGCAAAGGAAGTATATAAGGGAGTATTTATTCACATATGTGTTCATTTATTTATATATAAGGGAGTATTTATTAACTTATGTGTTCATTTATTTATATATAAGGGAGTATTTAAATGTCTATTCTGATGTCTTGCATTTAGTTGTCTCATTTGTGTACGTAAAAAAAATCCTTTGTTAATTATAAAATGTATTGTATTTATATAAGGGATTATGTATTTGTTAATTATAAAATGTATTGAATTTTTCTACTCTTTTAAGCGTTTTGTTTGTTGTTTTAGTATAGGCTTAAGGGTGTACAAAATATAGGATAAGGGAGTAAATAATATCTAACAAGGGAGTACATATCAAGAACCTGGCAGGTGTGTTTGGTATTTTAGCATAGGCTTAAAGAAGTACAAAACATAGGATAAGGGAGTAAATAATATTTAACAAGGAAGTACATATCAAGAAGCTTTGTTGTTTGTTTGTTGTTCTAACATAGGTTTAAAGAAGTACAAAATATAGGATAAGGAAGTAAATAATATCTAACAAGGGAGTACATATCAAGAACCTGGCAGGTGTGTTTGGTATTTTAACATAATCTTAAAGGAGTACAAAATATAGGATAAAGGAGTAAATAATATATAACAAGAGAGTACATATCAAGAACCTGACATGTGTGTTTGGTATTTTAGCATAGGCTTAAAGGAGTACAAAACATATGATAAGGGAGTAAATAATATCTAACAACGGAGTACAAAACATATGATAAGGAAATATATATTCTAAAATTCTATATTTTTTCTTTTGCAGATTGATATATGTGATGATGAGTGCGTGGTTGCTTACCTTTGTTATTAAATCCTATAAATCAAGTGAAGTCTAAATTTCAGAATGTGAGCGAATATTCTCCTGGACTTTGACTGAGATGATTGATGGTTGTTGTTGCAGTTTCTATTAAGTTTGTTAGCATGTTTGAATTTGGTTGTAATGATTTTATGGTTGGTTAGACTGAATATTAAGTTGAACTTGATTTTATTGTTAGGATTGATATACAATTAAATTGGTAATGTTGGTGGCTTATTTGAACAATCTTGTTGCAATTTGTATCTTGAATGCTTATTTGAATCTCTTATGAAGAATTTTATACTCTCTTATTAAGAAGTATATACTCCTTTAAGTATATTGAATGCTTATTTGAAGAATCTTGACTGTTTTTTTAATGCTTATTTGAAGTCCTTCCTTATGAAGAAATATATAATTTTTTTTGTATTTTAAATGCCATTTGAACAATTTTGGCTGAAATTTGTATCTTGAATATTTAAATCTCTTATAAAGAAGTATATGCTCCCTTACGGAGAAGTATATACTCCTTTAGTTAATATATTTGCCACCTAATAAACATTTAAGCACTTTTTGTACACTAAATGTTGAAAAAAATAAATACTGCATTGTTATGTATAATGAAATTCCTTATACACAAATATATACTCCTTTATATTTTCAACTGATAGGTCCAAATGGTGGAATTTAATTCATTATAAATGTTATTAAATTTGTTTAATTTTATTAAAAAACACATTTATATACTTCTTTACTTCAACTTAAATACTCTCAGTGTCTAGCTGATGTCAGCGTGCAGCGCTATCATGACGCCCCAGATTGCAGCGCATCGCTTTTGGGCCAGCCCATTTTTGGCGCGTGAAAAAAAGATAGTAATATATAGAGAAATATAATGCATGGTCTTAAAGTCTTTTGCACGCCGCGCCGCTCGCACCGCACCGTACCGCACCGTACCGTTATTTTGAATTCGCTCACTTCCTCGAAGGCAAGACCTCAACTCTCTCAAGTCTAAGAAGAAGATGAAGAGGAAGATGAAGTTGAAGTTGCTCCACCACCACCACCGCCACCGCCTCATCGCCGCCGTTGTGCTGGCGTCAGCCACAGGGGTCCTCCTCCTCCTCCTCCTGACTCACTGGGACTGGATGCCTCCATTCCTCCTCATTACTCCTAATTCTTCACCTCTATCCTCTCCACCTTTCTCTCCAGTACCCAATATTAACATTAACTGGATGACTCAAACCCAAAATTATTCTACTGCTCCTTCCCCTTGTCCTTCTCCATCCGCCAATTTTGATGCTGACGATGATGATGATTTGGATTCAACTCAATCACCGACACACACAGACACGGACACCCTTGTTTCGCACATTCAATCTTTTCAACCACAGGTACATTTTTTTCTTCTTCACTCCTTTCCGAAATGCCATATTTTGGAATTTGCACTTTTGCATTTTGTAATTACACCTTTTTCTTAATAGGCGCCCCTTTGGCCATCACCAGCTGATCAAGAGCTTCTAATAGCAAAGAGACAAGTTGAGGCAGCTCCACTTGTATCTTATCATCCCCATTTATATCCCCCTCTTTTCAGAAATTTATCCATTTTTACGAGGTCAGCCAATTCTTGCTATATATATCATGGTCATGGATGGAAATATTTCTTGTCTGCACCTTCTTTTCTTCTGTTTTTACACAGAAGTTTAGTCGCAACAGCTCAAAAGAGAAAGAACATACATTCAACAACTTGAGAAACTTTCTTATTCTTTTCTAGGAGTTATCAACTTATGGAGAAGACCTTGAAAGTTTACATATATCAAGAGGGGGACAAACCCATTTTTCACACTCCCGAACTTAAAGGCATATATGCATCAGAAGGGTGGTTCATGAAATTGCTAGAGGCCAATAAACAGTACACCACAAACGACCCCACCCGCGCACACCTCTTCTATCTGCCGTACAGCTCACGCCGGTTGGAATATGCTTTGTATGAACCTGGGTCACACACAATACTGCCCCTCTCAAATTTTGTGAAAGGTTATGTGGAGATGCTTTCAACTAAGTATCCCTTTTGGAACCGCACGAGAGGAGCTGACCATTTCTTTGTAGCTTGTCATGACTGGGTAATTCTTTTCTTTCTTTTTTTAATCATTCGGATTTTGTTTGAGCATATGGTGTCCAGGGTACTTAGTTGCCCAAATTTTGCAATTGAAATGCTGGTTTTTGCAATTCCTTAACATCTTTTGGACGTGATTTAGCATATTGGGCTTTGGTTGCTGTTTGCCGTGACTTTTGGAATATTAATGTTTAATGAAATGGTTAAATTTCAGGGACCTTACACAACTAAGCTACATGAAGAACTAAGAAAAAACACAATAAAAGCTCTATGCAATGCTGACACATCAGAAGGGGTCTTCATCCAAGGAAAAGATGTCTCCCTCCCTGAAACCTTCATAAAATTCCCAAAACGACCACAGAGGGATGTAGGAGGGAAGCCTGTCTCTCAACGAACCATCCTCGTCTTCTTTGCAGGTCAAATGCACGGCCGGGTCAGGCCCATTTTGGTCCAGCACTGGGGCAACAACAGGGACCCAGAAATGCGGATCTATGCCCAATTGCCTAAATCTATTTCTAGAAAAATGTCTTACTCCCAGCACATGAAATCGAGCAAATACTGCATTTGCCCCATGGGATATGAGGTGAACAGCCCGAGGATAGTGGAGGCGATTTATAATGGGTGTGTGCCCGTTATCATAGCAGACCATTTTGTGCTGCCCTTCGATGAGGTCCTCAATTGGCAGGAATTTTCGGTAGTAGTTTTGGAGAGGGATATACCAAAATTGAAGGAGATTTTGGTTGGTATTTCACAAAAGCAGTACATGGATTTGTCGATGAATGTTAAGAGGGTACAGAGGCATTTTCTTTGGCATATGAAACCCGAAAAGTACGATTTGTTTCATATGCTGTTGCATTCTATTTGGTTTAGTCGGCTTAATCATATTCATAATTATACCAGTTAGTGGTGCTGTGTCAAACAAAACAAGAAAATGCAACTTCCTTTTGCAGAATTTGAGAATCTTCTCCCTTTGAAAGGTTATCAACTTCTTTGCGTCAGGGTTAGGTGTATAAAGTCTGTAATTCTTCGTTGAGTAAATTTAACCAGGTAAAGTTGATTCGTTATTAAGTATATAAATTGTAATATATAGGGTTTTTTGGTAGTTGTTTACACTGTGAATTGTAACGACTCTTGTAATTCCAAAAACCCGTGTTCAAAATTTTGGGAAATATTCCTGTTTTCCTCCTTTTCAGGTGATTTGCTAATAGTCAGTATTGGCTTACTGCTGATTAATCAATAATATGATTAATTTTATCGAAGGTCGCTCAACTTTGCTCAGCATATGGTTTAGTTTCTTTGGTCACTTGGACTTAATTATGTGATTTTGGTCATTAGATTATGCTTGTTTGTCCAAATGTTAGAGATGAGAAAACTTTATTTCATAATAATGTTAACGAAAAAAAATGGAGTTTAGAATCGGTACAAACAAACAAGATACCTACATTAATCTTAGGCTTTTCCAGTTTTCTTTGTGGGAGGTGCAGGTGCCCGAAAAATTTAAAAATAGTATTAAATTAATATAATATATTAAAAATAATATCAATATAAATAATTTTAATATAAATAGTATCACGAGATCGGAATCCTGGATTCCGAACGTTAGATCGGAATCCAGGATTCCGATCTAAGCTTTGATCGGATTCTGAGTTTCCGATCTAAGCTTAGATCAGAATCCGAGATTCCGATCTTAGCTTTTTAATTTTTTATATATATTATTTATTTATTTATTTAATTTATTAATTAGTTAAATAATTAGAAAATTAGATAATATATTGTAAAAATATTGAAAAAATATGGAAAAAATCAGGAATAATTAAATTAAATTTTATATGTAATTTAGTATTTTTTGAGGAAATTAAATTTATTTTCATTTTAATTAATTTATTTAATTAAAATATAAATTTTTATAACTTATTTAATTAAAATATAAATTTTTATAACTTATTTAATTAAATGAATTGTACCATTTAAAAAGGATTATAAATTTTCAGAATTTGCAGGGATACAAAGGCATAATCCTTTCAGAATGTTCAAAGTTTTATTAATTCTTTCTGCATTTGCAGGGATACAAAGGCATAATTTGAACATTAAAACTTTAAACAGGCTTAACTTTTTATAGGAAGGTCCGTTTGGGGCGATCGAGGACATTCCGGAAAGCTGGCGACGAGATCTACACATGTTACTGGGGTGAAACCCCGTAATGACCATTTTCGAGGCCAAAAAACGCTCTCTGGACCTCCAAAATCCACTTTGAAAGTTTGCAAACCTAAAAACCATTAAAAATATTTTTAAAATCATAAATTAATCATTAAAAAGAGAAATACAGTAAATCAAGTGAATTTAGTCTTTCTTCTCTGTCTCAGTAAAACATCAATCTCGTGTGATTCCTTTCTAACGCAATCCAGAAAGTGCTTCCTTGATCATGAGACTCGATATGATTGTTTAATATATAATATGAAAATAATATATACAGAGGACGACATCCGGGACGCATATCAAATGGTTGTTTAAATTAATTAAAAATTTATACTTAATTATTCATTTTTTAATTAAATAAATTAATTAAATTTATATTTAATTAAATAAATTAATTAAAAGGAAAATAAATTTAATTTTCCAAAAAAAAATACTAAATTACATATAAATTTTTTTTAATTATTCCTGATTTTTTTATATTTTTTCAATATTTTTAGAATATATTATCTATTTTTCTAATTAATTAACTAATTAATAAACTAATAAAAGGAAAAAAATTTAATTTTTCCAAAAAATACTAAATTACATATAAAATTTAGTTTAATTATTCCTGATTTTTTCCATATTTTTTCAATATTTTTACAATATATTATCTATTTTTCTAATTATTTAACTAATTAATAAATTAAATAAATAAATAAATAATATATAAAAAATTAAAAAGCTAAGATCGGAATCTCGGATTCCGATCTAAGCTTAGATCGGAAACTCAAAATCCGATCAAAGCTTAGATCGGAATCCTGGATTCCGAACAGGATTCCGATCTAACGTTCGGAATCCAGGATTCCGATCTCGTGATACTATTTATATTAAACTTATTATATTGATATTATTTTTAATATATTATATTAATTTAATACTATTTTTTAAAATTTCGGTGCAGGTGCAGAGGTGCTCTTTGTTTGTATTGGGCCCGCTATTGTTGATCCAATTGCAAGTTGCACGTTGCAACCCATGTGGCAAGTTGCATACAACTCCTGTCAACTGGGTTGGCTTCACATTATTATTGCTTACCTCCCCTCCAAGTTCTTCCTCTAATTTATTTATTTTTGAATAATCCAAGTTATTTTATTTTAGAGGTTTTTCGTAGACCGTTCAAACTTGTTCAGGGATTCTTATATATTCTTGATATTTTTATGATGAAATTTTCGCATTGCTATATCTAGGAGTGCCTACTCTCACTTTATTTACTGCGATCCAGTCATTTTATTTTTTTTAAGAAGGTACTTCCTTTTCACATAATGGTTTGGGATTAACCTTAATTAGAGAAGGGAGTACCTTGAGATTTGATGTCAAATCCTAATGATATCGATCACCTCTAGAGAAAGAGAGAGAGGATAAACCTATCAATTAGGATTGCTACAGCATTAGCAATTATTAAGTTTGTTTCACAGCAAAAAAGTAACGAAAGACAACAACTGCATCAAATTCTGCATGTCTACTTTTTAGCCTCCCAACTAGGGGTGGGCAAAAAAATCGTAACTCATGAATTACTCGAACTCGCCTTGAAAAAAATTCGGATATAACTCGAGTTAGTAGAAATCGAGTTGCCACAACTCGAGTTAGGACCAACTCGAAATGAAACGACGTGATTTTGAGTTGGACCCAACTCGATCGGTTCTAACTCGAATAATCAGTGCAGCCCAAAAAAATAATTCCAACTCAAGTGCATCAAAGTGTAGCGGCTAAAAATTACTCCCAGACGTTTCGACTTAGTGTACCAATGTACTACACATTAATATCTCAAGCTAAGCTTAGCTTTTGTGTGTTTTGTGATGAATAATAAGCAATGTATCAGCGTACTACACAATAATATATTAGTCTTGTATGATAGCTAAATCCAATTTCGAGTAGAAATATCAAGTCATGAGTTAACTCGAGTTGTCATGAGTTGATTTCGAGTTAGTCGAGTGAACTCGAAAGTGTCTCACGATCAAGTCACGAGTTAACTCGAAATGTAATGACTTGATTTCGAGTTGATACTAACTCGATCGTAACTCGAGTCGAAACCACCCCTACTCCCAACCATCCAACTTGATTAAGTTGTTCAAGTACTCTTTTAAGTTCACTTGGCACCGTCGATTATTAATTTATCATTATATACTACACTGATACGATTTTGAGTAAGTTAACAAACATTTTCTAGTTTAGATACAATCGGGTTACAAAGCAATTAATAATCCGATCGTGTAACACTATAAGTTGTCGAACTACATAATAAAGGAGAAATTTCAATTGTCAATAATCTACACAATTGAATCCGAGAATTATATATGGGTTGAATTCTCGATCAAAGGATACATATTTAAAAAGCAGAAAGTAAATACGTTGATAGAATGCAAAATCTTAATTGTGCAGCTAGCACTCCCAGGAGATTTTATTGGGACCAAAAAAAAAAAAAACTTGAAGTCTTGTTGAACAAAGTTAACAAAATAATAATAATAATAATAATAATAATAATAATAATAATAATAATAATAATAATAATAATAATAATAATAATAATAATAATAATAATAATAATAAATTGTGTGTGTGAGAGAGAGAGATTAGAGATTATTTGAAACGTGCAGGAGATGAGGTGCTGTAAAAGAAAAGGGTCTCAATCCTCGAAAGGGTTTGTATAAATTATGTAGACCATTCAAGTATGACAAAGACGATCAATAATTCACACACAGGAATTATAAGTGCCATCGGCAAATATACCATCCCAGCCATCGCTAAATACAAAGTGAACATATACAGCAAATAAGGTGAACATATATAGACAATCTAAGTGAACACTTACAAACAATTAAGTGTTGTCATCATTTGTTCAGAAGTTTACATGCATATTCAACTTATTTTCATTGAACTTATTTGTCTGTATATGTTCACTTTGTTTGCGTATATGTTCACTTTATATTTAGCGATAGCAGGGATGGCAAAACTGCAGATGACAGTAATCAATTTTCATTAACTTTTTATACCAATAATTTATTTAATTTGTAATTCGTAACTTGAGTAATAGCTGTCTGAAGAATATTGTAATTGAAATGTGAAAGCCTTTATTCCTCCTTTTCTTCTTTTTTTTCTCTTTTCTGCTTCCTATCTTCTTCTGGTTCACGAGACGACCAAATTAACAAAAACAGTACAAAGTTCACCTTCTTTCTAGAACAAAAAAAAAGACTTTTTTAATACTTTTTTTATTTCGTTTTCTGATTTTTGTAGCGAGTGTCCGTACGAAATGTGAAGCCTAGGAACAGTTGGAGGGGTACATATAAAGTAAAATAAAAATAACGTCTTTTTTGTTAATCTCATTTGCATTAGATATTTTGCTAGCCCCTCTCCAGTCTCCAGTAGAACAGCACTGGTATTTTTCCAGTCACAAATAACTGCACTATCACTAGCAAATATTAGTCAACTAACGAATCCGTTGCTTTTAATTTTCAAAAAAGGAAAAAAATTAACTAATCCATTTCATATTACGGAAAAAAAAATTGTTATGTAGAATGAACTTTTTTTTCTCTCTTTTTACGGCAGACACATATAGAACTGTATATGAACTGAGTTGGAGCGAATTGGGGACAACTCAAACTCACTCAGCTGTATCTTGAGTTGAGTTGATGTGAGTTAGAAATACTTTCGAGCTTTTTAAGCTAGCTTAAATTACTCAGCTCGTTTGCAACTCGAACTAGCTCGTGGGCTCACGAGCTAGCTTGAAATAAACATATATCCTTTAAGTTTTTATTCATTTAATTCATATGTTATTCTAGTATTAAATTTTTTTGACATATACGATGTTGTAAAAAATAAATTTTTTTTTATATTCTTTCTATTCATTTGAAACAAAATATGTCATGAAACTCAATCTATCATATGTAATATTATTTAAAATAAAAATATACAAGAAGAAAATTCTTATTATTAATTTATAAATTTTTAATACTCATAAATTATGTTGATAATATATATGCGAAATATAAATTTATTATGTCATGAGTCTGCTCGCGAGTTGCGAGCTGAGTACATCTCAATTCAAAACTCGACTCATCAACCAACCGAGTTAGTTTAGCTCGAGTTACAATCGAACTTTTTCTTAGTCGAGTTCTAATTAGCTCACGAATTACGAGTTTTTTACTCACTCCTAAACGAATATTTATATATAGCAGCGATGTAGATAATCGTGTTTTAGAGCGTCACTCTCTAAATATTTTCAATTTGGTTATATATTCATCTCAAATCATTTCAGTCAATATAAAACATTCTAGAAAAGTCTATCATAATTAATATCTATGGCTGAGTTTGGATAAGGTGTGGGAATAAGGGAATAAATTTATTATAAACAATCCAATATTTTAACAAAGTTACACGCTTCTCAATACTTCTTCCCACTTCTTCCCTTATTTCTCTTATTCCCAAACCATCCAAACGGAGCCTACATGTAAAAAAAATGGACGCTACAAATTTATATAAATTTTATCATAATGTCACCAAATTTAATCCTGAATTTTTGAATTATTTGCTAGAATGTTCAATTATGTCAACTTTTTTCAATCAAAATTCTAAAGTTTGTTTTTGGATACACTAGAAAATGACTATCTAGAGTTTCCATCCAAATTTGGCTACATCAGATTAGTGTTTTTGATGAAAAAATTGACACAGTGGTAAAAAATATTAAAATTGTTGAATTAAAAAGGGATAAATCAAAGTTTAGTGATTAAAAATGAATAGTTGAAAGTTTGTTTGGGGAATTTCATCTTCCTACCATAAATTTATTATAAACAATCCAAACTCTTCACAAATTTACACACTTCCCAATAAATTTATTCCTAGGAATTGCAACTTCTCCAAATTCCCCAACTTCCTAAGCGATCCAAACGGCCCCAAAGAAAATTAACCTGAAATGCTGTGGTAGAGTGGTAGTAGTGCACGAGTTGAACTAGAAACAAAGCATGTAAGCAATAAACAAGACATATAATGACTAAACTAATGAGTTTCGGTTGGTTTTGTATAATGTACTGCTTGATATTGTTAGGTTATGTTTTCCTGCTATGTAATAATATGATATTGGTGCGATATGTAAATTTTGAGTAGATGGTAGTTAATAACGAAATTTGTTGAAAATTTGGCAAAGAGAAAGGGGAAATAGTTTTTTTTTTTTGGTTGATAATGAGGGGAAATAGTTTGGGTGAAAATAGTAGCTCTTTTTTTATTTAGTTATTAACTGTACTACTACCTAAATGGTTACATAGTACAATAATAGAAGCTTTTTATTTTATTGCAAGGATAATATTATGTTATTATTATATAAAAAATGAAAGTGGATCCAATCCGTTATCCGTGATCCGTATACGGAAGGGGGGAGGGAGAATACGGAAGGAAAGGAACGGAAAGGAAAGGTCCATCGTCCGCTTTTATATAACGAAAATGCCATTGGAATTGAGTCCTTGCAAACACCGAGCCGGGCTGCTTACAAAGTTACAATGAAATAAATATGGTCCGTATGATATGGACCCTGGACGGCTGGACCCACCACGTTACAATGAATGAATGAAACCTTATTACCTCTCAATTCTCATCTCATCTCATCTCCTTAAACAAAACAAAGCACAACAATAAAAAAGTGAGTAGATACAAAAACGAAAAGCAAATTAAAAACAAACAAACAAACAAACAAAACGTCTCTCCCTCTCTCTCGCTGCTACTGTCTACTCCTGTTCCTTTTCACTCTCTCTTCCTCGCTCTAACTCTCTCCTCCTCTTCTCTTCTCTTCTCTTCTCTTCTCTTATGGATCTTATCCAATCCGAGGAGTCGTCGACGTCGGCGCAAAAAGAGGTCAGGTCAGGTGGCCAAATGTAGCTGCCGCCTACATACTCTCCACTACGCTACGCTGCTTCCCATTTCAGTTCCAATTCCAATTCCAATTTCATCACATCAGATCAGATCAGATCAGATCAGGTTTTCTAATAACAACAATTGCGGCCCCTTCCCCTTTTCGATCATCAACAATTATCCATGATTCCCAATTTGCTTTCCCTCTCTCTTCCTTCCATATATCTCCATCCTCAATTTCAATTCATTCATCCAATTTACTAATATTACTATTACTAACTACTAGCTAGTAACCAAAACCATGATCATCCACTCTCACTCCCTTTAGTATTCAATTTCCCACCAAACACCAATCACCAAACATGAAAGCCTTTCCATGCTTCCAACCAAACCAACCATCCACCTCTCCCACTCCCACTCCCAGACTCGAGAGAAGGCTCTCTCTTACCGAATACAAGCGCGCCATCTCTTGGTCCAAATATCTCGTCTCCTCCGGCGCCGCCATCAAGGGCTGCCGCGAGGACCAATGGAGTTGCGACATGTCCCAGCTCCTCATCGGCAACCGCTTTGCCTCTGGCCGCCATAGCAGGATTTACCACGGCATTTACAAACACCGAGAGGTCGCCATCAAAATGATTAGCCAGCCCCAAGAGGATGCTGCTCTCGCCGCTCACCTCGAGGTTCAGTTCACTTCTGAAGTCGGCTTCTTGTTCCGCTTACGCCATCCCAATATTATCACCGTACATTAATCTTTTCTTTTCTTTTTTTATGCTCAACTGCTATCAATTCTTACTTACTGCTCCTGCCTGTCAATCATACAACATGTTCTCCATTTTCATCTCTTAAAAGCAAACTAATTATGCCCATTGTTTTATACTCACAATATCAGTTTTTATTTACTTATTTTAAAATTAAGAGTACAAATTTGGATCACACCTATTCCAGATTTTACTCCTTAAAGAGTTATATAAAACAAGTAAGAGGGAGAAAGTCAAATACAACTAATTACTTTTCTATTGTTATTACGGCCTACTCAATCAGTTGTCCATGGCTGTCTTACCTACAATACTCACATATTGAGTTCAAAATGATATTAGTATCATTTTATCGTAAATAGAGGATCGTTTTTATTTACTATGTGTTGTTCAGTAATTGTTTTCCTCATTTGGGTGAATGGAAAAATAACTCTCACAAAATTACTACCAATGGAAAAGTCGTTCAAGTTGATTTTGTTCAAATTTAGACATTTTTTTAATGGTTTTACCGAGTCTTTCTAATTTTTTTGGGAAAAAATAGTTCACTTTAAAATAATCATTTTTCTTGCCAAATTTAAGGATATAAGGGGATATACTCCTATGTCTTCTTTCTCTGCTCATAAACCTTCTTTCTGTTGATCCAGGAGAGGTAAATTTTATCCAACACCTACGAAAATATGATTATTCACCTATATAATTTTACTTTTTACCCTCCTAATGATCGAGAGCATCCATGGGGAATATCCAAAATCAATGATGAAAAATTAAGCAAACATTGTAGACAATTTTTAAGGTCAACAGCGGAACAGCACACAAGCTGGGTACAACAATACATAGTATTTAGGTGTATAGTAAGTATGAAATAGGTAATAGTCGAACAAAAAGTAGATTTGTATGAAATAAGTACGCATGTGACAGTTGGGCACACATTGTTTTGTTGTCAAAATCTTTGCCAATTATTGAATCCCTCCCCCCCTCTGGACCATACTTGTAGATTTCTAAATATGTTATGCCTTTTGTCCTATAGCTAACTCAGGAACCTATTTGTTATTCATTGAATGTAGATATCTTTGTTGCATATACTCAGCTGGAGCAGTAGTGTTCTTTTTCATTATGAATGCACATGGATTTCCTTTTTTGAATAACAATTTTATAATGCTACTTTGTTGCTAGCTCATGCTTTGTTATCCATTATTGATGTTTTGTATTTCTTGTTTTCTGGTAGTTTGTGGCAGCATGCAAGAAACCCCCTGTATTTTGTATAATCACAGAGTACATGTCAGGGGGTTCTCTTAGGAAATATCTTCACAAGCAAGGCCCCAATTCACTCCCTCTTAAGACGGTACTAAAAATAGCACTTGATATAGCTCGAGGCATGAACTATCTTCATTCACAGGGAATTTTACATAGGTAGGTGTGGAAAATATAAACCAGTCACCTAAATTGTACATGTTTTGTTCACATTTGCATTGCATAATTTTCAAAGCTGAATCCACAGATTACCATGGAAACGCCTTACTCCTTTAGATTGGAGTAACTTACAGTCCTTGATGAAAACTACTCATTAGAGTATGATTTTATTTAAAATATCAGATGTGACCTTGATGAAGTTGACTTCACTGTTTAATTTTCTGAAATATGGCTTTAAAGAAAAGTTTCCTCAAATGAAATTAGCTTTCATGGGTATTTAATTATATGGTCAGTTTATGGTGAGTATCTACTCTAAATTCAGAATTGTGCCTTTTAATTTATGGTGAAGTAGATAGTACTTTTAAATTGATCAAATGTAGATGGGTTGTGTTCAATTTTTTTAATAATGTAGGAATGTTCGGCAAATTTTGGACGTAGTATTTGATCTGTAAGACATTGACTGCTATTTCCAATGCCAACAGGGATTTGAAATCAGAGAATATACTCCTAGGAGATGACCTGTCAGTAAAGGTCGCAGATTTTGGTATTTCATGTGTGGAGTCAGAATGTGGTTCGGCCAAGGGATTTGCGAGTACATATCGATGGATGGCACCAGAGATGATAAAAGAGAAAAGCCACACTAAGAAGGTTGACGTGTACAGTTTTGGGATAGTCCTTTGGGAATTGTTAACAGGCCTGGTACCATTTAACGGTTTGACACCTGAACAAGCTGCTTTTGCTGTTGCACAAAAGGTATATGGTTCTCATTGTTTTGTCTTGTTGCATTAAGAACCACTCATCATCACAATGTATGTTGTGCATAAACAATGCACCTTTATGAAAAAAGATACATTGATCAACAATGCAAAATAAAAATGAGGGGGCTTCAGAGCAAGCTCAAATTTCGCATGGAAAAGTTTCTGCTGGTGTTGCTATCATTTTCTTTAACAATTCTTTACTACTTTAACAGTAGAAATACACAGTATAGCACCTAGCTGGTTCTGTACCAGTAATAAGAGCGTTGTTTTTTTTTGTGGTGGAAATAAATATGACACGGTAGTTGTTGGTAAGTACCTAAAGGATGCACTTTAAAAGGTTGGCTTCGCAGAAGTTAATTCTGGTTAGTTATTTTATGAATTCCTTTTTATATGAAAAATTAAATTTCAGAATGCGAGGCCGCCTATGCCGACCTCTTGTCCAATGGCAGTAAGTCACCTTATTGACCAGTGCTGGGCCAGCAATCCTTTAAAGAGGCCCGATTTTGATCAAATAGTGTCGCTGCTAGAGAGCTACAAGAAGTCTCTAGAAGAAGACCCTGCCTTCTTTCTCTCCTATAATCCAGTTGCTGTACAAGAGAAGAGCCTCAAGAGATGCTTCCCTCTTTTTGGGGTGTCTCATAGAAATTGTGCTTCCTCCAACAAGGCCTAATTCATTGTTGGGTTTTGTTGAATGAGCAATTATTATGCAGCTGCTTAGCTTGTAAATCTGTTCATGTGCCCTCGAAAATAGATTGCATCAGAGAGGGAAACGGCAACTTCCGAGGGTGGATGAAGAGGAACTTTTAACTTTTGTCTGAGGTATATATATATGCAAAACAGCATAGCTAGGTTAGCTTAATGTGTTGTGTTGTTAATTCCTGAGGTTTTCTATTAATCTAATCTCGTATGGGCCGGCCTCTCTTAAATTGAGATGAAGGCTTAGGCTACTTCTAATTTGTTAAATATTTGTATTTTTTTGTTTTGTTGGAAAAAATTGTACAAAAGTTGGGATCTCTCGTTTTATTAAGGTTGGTTGGCTCTCTCTGACTCTCTCTCTCTCTCTCTCTCTCTCTCTCTCTCTCACACACACACGCGCCCGCGCGCGCAGCCACGCACGCGCGCGCGCAGCCACGCACGCGCGCGCGCGCGCGCGCACACACATACACATACACACAGATATCGTTATGTCAGATCTGGTCGATGGCTTCATGGCTTGATGTGTGAATCAATGAATGTGATTCAGGATGCTACATGTTAGATGTTTGTTTCTTTGAGATTCTGAGAAAGATTAATAACCTTATTTAAACCCGACCCGCTAAACTGTGGATGGCTTTTATTTTTTATATCAATCATTTTAGTGCATCGAAATGGGCACCATGGACCATGGTGACATGAAATCGGTGCCAACTTGGACGGGGGTTTATAATTGTTTGATGTGTGTATCAGTGTATATAACTATATATATTTTTTTTGTCAGAAATGCGGGATGGTTGCTATCCTTATCCCAGCATGTTCACCGTTAGGTCAATATATAATAGATTATTATAAAAAGAAAAACGACATATATCTCGGCTTATTTCTCTTTGATTATTGCTTCTAATATTCTTGAAGGTAACGTTCATATATTAACGAGTCAATTCAGATTAAAAGAAAAGAAAATGTTACATTTCCGGAAAGAAACAAAATATTTATTTGCTTTATAATTATTATATTATATACATTATGTTTATAACCAAATAGAATTCTGCTGTTAGTACAGGAAATAATGACAATTTTATAAGAAAAAAAATTGTTTATGTTCTATCTAGCGATTTTTAATTTTCGAAAAAAGAACTACCTTTTAAATCTTGGTCGGTTTATAAATGTATAAAATTTAAAATTGATGAAATTTTAGCACTTGTCAATTTAGTTCCCTGAATGACCGCTCTTCATGGGCTCATAATTTAATTAGTCAAAAATTCTATAATTTTTAAAGAATAATAGTGTATGTAGTTAACAGTAAAAAAATCTATAGAGCTACAAAACAAAAGTGCCGATATTTGTACGCATAAAACTCCAAAATAATTTAAAAGAAAAGAAAAAAAAAAGATGTTCCATTGAAAAAGAAACTCATAAGCATCACTCGTGTAGTTTTCCTGCTGCTGCATATCCCTATCTTCCGATCTATACTTTGTTTCGGGTACACATGAATATGCCTTCACAATGCAAATTGCCAATTAATTTAATTAATTTTAAAATAAGTTGCATGGCTTAGACCCCCAATTTATCTTAAAAAAAAATTGCCAATTAGTGAAAAAATGTGGTAGACTTTCAGTTGACAATATGTGAAACTCTTTGTATGAACGAAAGAAGCTTGAGTTTGCAAATGAATGTATTGGAAATAAATAAACATTATTCAAAAATTTGTCCAATTATTTATCTTTATTTTTGGATTGAACTGATTTTATTATTATGAATGAATGAATGAATAATATTGGGTTATTGCAGGTACAGAAAGAAGGAGAAAACGGTGGGTGGGGGGGGGGGGGGTTAGTGAGAGTGTACAGGTAGTAAAAGAAAAAAAAGAATTAGAGATTTGTGTGTGTTCTGTCCATTCAATGAAAAGAAAAGAAAAGAGATGGAATAATGGAAGTATTATCTGTAGATGCCGCACAGACAGAAAGAAAGACATATCCCATCCATCCATCCATCCGGTGAGTAAGAACTGGAGGGCTCGGATCGGATGAAAAGAGATAAAAATAATATAATATTGTTTTGATGTGTTGTGCTGTCCCGACTCTCTCTCTCTCTCTTCTCAGTTGCATTCAGTTTCTCCGGCGCTGAATTGAGGTCGCTTCTCTTCTCCTTCTCCGGGGTCATGGCGACTCAATCTCAATCTCAATCGCAAACTCCGCCTCAAAATCAACAAATCCCAGGTTTGCTTAATAGCTTCTCTCTCTTTCTTTCTCATCCCAATTCCTCTAATTACCCATCCATACATAGCTTCACTTTTATTCTTCTTTCAGACCCTCTCTCTTTATCTTCATCTTTATCTTTATCTCCAGTAAACCCCTATATTTTAATTTCAAGTGAAGTGAAGTGATGCTTTTTTCTGTTCTATCTATACCCATAATACCATTACCAGCAGCATAACACAAGTCTTTCTCTTTCTCTTCCTCTTTCTCTCATAATTAGTTGACGCACTCTCACTGAGATGATGACATAAATAAATAATAATCATATATTATATATTATAGGTATGGAAATGGAAGGGGATAACAAAGATGCAATACCAGCAGCAGCAGCAGCAGCAGCAGCAGCTCCAGAGGACATCAGGGAGGATCAGGTGCAGAATGCTGTCAGGTTCCTCTCTCATCCTAAAGTCCGCAACTCTCCTGTTCTTTACCGCCGTTCCTTCCTCGAGAAAAAAGGCCTCACCACCCAAGAGATTGACGAAGCCTTCCGCCGTGTCCCTGTCAGTATATATGCCTTTTCCTTTTTCAATGCTACATTACCTTCTTCTTACTTCCTACTAATCACTATTTTTTCTCCTACCTTCCTACAGGACCCCCCACCATCAACTGCTACCAATGCTCAACCTCCTGCCTCAACCCACGGTACTAGTACTATATTTCTATAGGCATTCACCTTCTTTCTATTTTCACATAACAACAACCAACGGATTAATAATAATTCGTTCGCTCTCTTTATTTTTTAGTGGCCCAGCCAATTCCATCTACAGCTGTGCAACCACCAACACCACAGCCCACAGCAACTGCTCTCATCACACCAGCTGTTGCACACAGGAGATTCACTTGGTACCACATAGTTCTTGCTACTGGTATTCTTGCTGCTGGAGGTGCTGGCACAGCCCTTTTCTTTAAGGTATTTACTAACACTTTCTTCTCTCTAACTTTTGTACTTTCTAACTTTCATATCTTTGTTCTCTTGTCTAACCTAACTTCAGATTACATACCAGCTGGTAGACTGCTCTGCTACCAGTATTTCATGCATTGATAGAGTTGACTTCTGTAGGATTGTATGGGTACTCTATTGTTAACTAACTAATTAAAGGAAAAAAAATGCTGCATACTTTATGCTTCTCCAGGGAGACGGTTTATTTTCTGGTATTGTTTCAGAGTACATCTAATACCATGTACCAGGGTTCAGCTCCTAGTTATTCACTAAAAACTTTATAAAACCCAAAGAGTTGAGCCAGCTGTTGCTTAATTGATTTTGCAACTCTTATTTTGAATCGTGTCACAGAGAGTTTTTGTGCCAAGGATAAAAGCATGGATCAAAAGGGTAGCATCAGAAAGAGAAGATGAAGCTGAGAAGGAAGAGAAACAAAATTCAAAATTGGCAGAGGAGGCAGCTGAGGCTGCCAAAGCTGCCGCCTCTGCTGCTGCTTTGGTGGCCAAGGCTAGTCAAGACTTGCTATCCTCCAGGAATGAAGGTTTTCTTTCACCCTCTGTATTAATTTATTCATTTTTTGTGATATTCGTCACAGTTGGCCTTAAGCACTACTAGATTGATAAAAAAAAATGATTGTCTAACTGCATCAAAATTTGATAGCCACAATGTGTACATCTTTACAATGAAATAGTACCTTGTTTTACTGTTTACAGAGAAAGGCTACTTTGAGGCATTTATGAGGGCGCTTGATGTGCAAGTGAAGGAAATGAAATTGATGGGAGAGGCCATTAAAAAACTTGAGCATAAGAGAGACAATGGAGTATTAGAAGACCAATTCCACCACTCTGCCACGAGAAATGGTTAATTCTCAACTGCTATTTTCATAAGCAATTCACAGCATCAACATGCATTTTAATATATTTTAACTTATTTCATATTTATTTGTATGAATCAGGTCCAGTTAGCAATGTATGGGGTGCTCAGGTTTGATAACTTAGTTTGCATATATAACTTCATCAATGTAATTGTCCCAATCGTGATTGTTCTGATTTTGTATATTTTGTCTTCTCAGCCAGTTAACATGAATGGCATAGCAACTTCTGATTATGGTATCTTCCTCTCTCCCTCCCTCCCTCCCTCCCTCTCTCTCTCTCTCTCTCTCTCTCTCTCATGCATTTTATTTTATCTGGAATTGTTCTGAGTTCCAACATAGATTGAGAATTGTTTTGCAAATGTTTTACTAAACAGTGAGACCATCATCTGCCCCGGGAGTGACTGAACCTGTAAACTATAAATCATACATGGAGGTATGTTGCTTTCTTTTTTTATGCTGCAACCTTGTTTTGAACACCAACTATTGAAAATCACAAAATGATTTGATGACAGTAAAACATGCATCCAATATGGTCATTTTCATTGTCATAATATGCAATTCTAGATAACATTCAATTTGTTTAATGGTGAATATTAGATATATACTGGTGGTGTAGATTATCTAAAATTAGATCTGTTAGGAAGTGATTCTAATCACTTGACATGTGCGATAAGGAAATATAATAACTTTCATTTTTCACCAATGATTGCCCACAGATGATGTCTATGGGACCACAAAAAAACGAGAGGGCTCCTGCTGCTAAGGTTTCTTTTTTTGTCTAATTTTATTTCTTGGGCACTTTTTTTTTGTTTCTTTTTTCATGCTGAAAGTGCAATTAGTTCGGTAACTTACAGGAAAGAAAAATAAAAATTGTACCAGTTAGCTGGTACCTGTATCAGTATCTGATCTGACCATTTCATGGCTGATATAAGTATTTGGACCAGTGTCCATTTTTGTTTTCCTGCATCAAGAGACTTCTTTCTAGATGTCCTTTAATTAGTACATATGATTTTCCCACCTTGCTAGTATATGATTATTAATTTAGTTCTCTTTAACTAGCCATGGGAGACAGCCCCACTAGTTCCGACTCAAAGACCAAATTATGCATATGCCCAATCGCAATCGAGCGACGACGGTTCCAATGCCGAGATTCAAGAACCTGCATATACTGCCAAATCATCATACCCGCCGAATGGCACGAAGGTCAACACCACAACGGAATCTTCATCAGAGCCTTGGTGGCGTAAAAAGTCAGTTGTCAAAATAGCTGAGGCCGAAGCCGAGTCTGATGAGCCGAAGCAATACCCGTATGGTCCAGCAGAGAATGATGTGGGGCTCAGCCAGACACAGGTTCCTCAGCGAAGGTGGGTGCCACCTCAGCCGCCACCTGTTGCCATGCCTGAGGCCGCAGCAGCAATCCGCCAACCCAAGCCGAAGAGTAATGTAAGCTTTGATGAGGGTGCTGATGATGCGGCTCCAAGTGGTGAAGGAGTGGGACTTTCTGAAGGGGTGGTGGGCCCCAGCAATGGGGTTGAGATTGTGGAGGAAGGGAAGGTGGATGACGTCGAGGCAAATCAGGTTTAACTTGGGGCTTTGAGTCTTGATCTTTTGAAGAATAAGTAATTTGTCTTAGGTTAATTTTGACATGATATATTTTTGAATAAGGAACCTAAGAAAAAATGATATTGGAAACAGCAGAAAATTTGGTGTTTGGTTGCATCAAAGAAGGGAATTTGAAAATAAGAATAAGGCTGGGAGGATTTGCAGAAATGATCCAATGAAAAATGTTGTTTTCTTTTTAATGCAAGGCTCATGCATTCATGTAAAATCTGGGATTCAGACATGTTGTATGGATCACATGGCCATGACTGTTCGATTATGATATGTAAGTGTTTACGTTATAGAAAATATGATAATTATTTCTTATCAGCCTATCTTTTATCTCTAATTCGGCAGTTTTTGACGAAATTAATTAACTTGAGTATCCTTATCCATCATGGCATGATGTGACAAAATTTGATATAACATGATATGTATGGTATATGGTTTGGGTTGTCACTTGCCAGTTAGTTTGGATGGCAACACGAATACACGACAGTGCCAGCTAGCTAATTGATCGATTAAGCCACACAGATAAATAATCTATCCACGTCAGCAACTTTCTGCACGAAATACACGCAAGATTTAAAAATAGAAACAAAACGATTCCTAACAACATCAACAAGCAGTAGCAATGATAGTTGTACGTAGACCAACAAAGCACCGTACCTAGAGGCGTCAAACGTGGGAAACGCCATGGGATGATGGAATAAGTCTTTTTTGTTTCGTTCCGTTTCGATAATTGAACAAAATCGTTCTTTCATTTCCATTCTATTTCGTTAAATGAAATGAAATTTTTTGTTCTGTTTCTGTTCAATGTTTCGATTTCATTTCCGTTTCATTTCTGTTTCTTATTTCGTGTTCTGTTTCCGTTCCCTTTCGTTTGATAGTTGTACTCATGTACCCTTTTGTTTTCGTTCTGTTTGAATGGAATGAACGAAAAATATACGAAACGACACGATATTGACACCCTACCCGTACCCAAACACAAATTCAGAAATATTTTTATTTTATTATTGCTGAGGCAAACATAACATGTCAAGTCAGTCAAATGCAACACACAAACTGCGCCAGTTACTAACTACTACCCGGTGGGCGGTGGGTGGGTGTATATTCCGACTAATTTTGCAAACTATACCTGAAAAATGGCAATTATGCAATTCTTATAATTGTGCGAAATTTTCTATTCAATATAACCTCCGAGATGGACAAGCGGAAGTGGCTGCAGAAAATCGATAAATCCAAGTAACTCAACTTACCTCAATCAGTGCTCAACGTTTCTTTCTTTATTTTTGGTGCATGTTCCATTATGAAAGAACATTTTCCATTTTGTTGCACCAATTTGTACAGCTATTTCTAATTAGTGGTACAATATGAAGGGAAGAATGAATGTATTTGATGTTTCCAGAAGTAGAATCAGCACTACTTCTACTTGTACTTGGTTGCGTGATAGATGATTACAGAAAAGAAAGCTTCTCTACTAAATACAAAAGCATTGGGGAAAAGTCATAAACACGTCAGTAAAAAAAAATTAATATCTATAATCAAAACAATTAATACCGCAGAGAGAGAGCTGGGTTACGTCCAGTTCCTCTTCAATTTTACTGAATTTATTTATTAGATTGTTATGTTACTGATTTCTTGTTAAATGCTGTTTAGGTTAGTAAACATACTCTAACAAACAGCATGTAGAGATATAATTGAAGGGTCTCATATTTTTATTTTCTTGTTTGACTAAAATGCCGTTACTCAAAAACTAGGAAATTAAGCAAGTTGGGTTTGACAACGGGAAAGGACGTGTTTTCTTGGAGTAGCCAAGTAAGACTATTGACTTCGTCATTTGCAATAACTAACTAGCTACATAAAGTCCCTATGAGTTCAATAAATTTCAATAAACTCCCCGTTTATTTTCTCCTTCTTCTTTTCATTTTTATTTTTTATACTCTTTTGAGTTCTCTCTCTGCTTGTAATAATTACGAAATTAAGACCCTCAACCTCAATGGTTTTAGGCATCGAGAGAAGTTGCTGATGTTTCATTTTTAAGACTTTTGTCAATACTAACTATTAAGTATCATTTTTTTTTGTATGAATCGAATTAAATTAAATCATTTTTTAATGATTGTAATTAATTAATGGAAAATTTTAGTCCACTATATAACACAAAGTTCCGAACTATTTTTGTATTAAAGACCTGTTGCTTAGATTTTAGAAGTAATGATAAATGAAAAATAAATATATTTTCATTAACATATATATCATTTATACAAAGGAGTTGCATCTTTTATAAGGAATAATTTCTGCTGAAAATACATGGTCGTAATTTACGGATAGTAGAAGTGTTACAGAAAAATATTTGGTATTGATATTTTAATATTACTAAACAAAGAGAAGAAATGTAAAGTGGGAGGACAAAAGTTCAAAGTTCAAACCTTGTAAACGCCTTGTTCATGCTTCTATCAAAGAAGCACAGCTAGCTACCAAGCTGCATCACTTTTACTTTTTTTGAATTTGAATTTTGACCAAAGAAACAACTAATTATTCTTAGTCGCCGTTGGTAGTTACCATTGGCATTATTATTACTACCTTATAGATGCCTCTGGTACATCCATTATTAATATTATAATATCTCGAGCAGAAAAAATATATAAACTCCAAAATTGAAGTTTGGAGACGTTAATCCGTGAACAATACTGAACATAACATGTGCACCAAAGTTCGTGTAAATTGTTTTTTTGCCGTTTTAAATGAAACTCATTGCATGCGTCAGTCTCAGTCATATGATGTGGGTCCCAACTCCCCCAACTCCCAATGTTCAAACAATTATAGCATTAAAACAACTTCAAAAAAAAATTATAGCATTAAAAAGGTGTGGAGCGCAATTTGTGTGGGTCCCTGCGACGTCGGTAACTGGGTGGTGATGTGGTGTTGGCGTGTTGCTACCTAGTTTCGTCTCACGCCACGTGGCCTCTAGGGCTGCCCGCTGATGGACCAAAAAAGCAGAAAAAAAAAAGAAAGCCTACCCCCACCCCCAGAAATGAAATACTCTTTTTTTTCTTGTACCACTATTATTATATTATACATTGATGGACGATTTTACGTGCTTGCGTGTCTCTTTGCACGTATACCCTTTTTATTTCTTAAATTTATTTAATTTCTCTCGGATCTTAGATATGTTTAAGAAACAATAATTTCTTCTTATATGTTCCGTTTGGATGGTGTGGGAATAAGAGAATAAGTATTGAGAAGTGTGTAATTTTGTGAAAAGTTTAGATTGTTTATAATAAATTTGTTTTTATATTTTTTTTATTCTCTAATTCCTAGGGCTCATCTAAACGGAGCCATAATGTAATACAACTCCATAATATTCATCTATATGAAGTACCGTATGGTCAATTGTCTTGTTTACAATTGAATACATCTTAATTATTTTAAAAGTGTATTGATTTGTGTTTAAAATTAATTGGATGTATAACAAAGTTATAGTGATGCGTCTTCATAATTCATAAATCGGGAGACATACGATACAATGCAATAAATGTCATGACGTATTGTTCTATATAAGATTGAAGATTGATGGAAGGAGTGCAAAACAAAATTTGTTATTTAATAGCATGGTAGAAATTGTTGAAAGAAAATATAAGTAATAAAGTTTTGTTTTTAATGTAACTGTGCCACCACATCCACATGGGTCGCAATAATATAATAGAGATAAGGGGTGGATTGCGATTTTAAAGTTTAAAAAGGGGTAAAAGGAGAAAAAGAGTTGGTATTTTGAGGGGAGATGCTATTTGCCTATTTGTATTGGTGTGTGTTGCGCTCTCCACTGCCTGCCTAAGCTGCCTTCCTTCCTTCCTTATCTCTCTCTCTCTCTCTCTCTCTCTGTACTAAAATCAAATCAAACCAGATTTCAAGAGAAAAGAAAAGAGCAGAGAAGAGAAATGTCCCTGAAACTGTCAGTTGTCGGAGGAGAGATCGGAGCTGGCGCCGCCTCTTTCTTTGATGCGCACAGTCGACGCAGCACCTTTTCTCAATTCAGAGGTGCTTCCGCTTCCTTCTTTTAACAAATATAAACCCAACCCAATTATTTCTACTCTACATCTCATCTTCATGTTCATGTTCATTCGTCTCCTTCTTACTATGCTTTCTATTTTTCTTCTATATTTAATGCTACAATCTTTCTAAATTGTCGGAGTTCAATTTTCTTTCAAACTTTGTTCCTCCCAATTCTCAACATTGCCAATTCCCTGTCCATGTATTTTTATCCTTATAATAGTAAAACCCAAATTCATAACTAATCTTTCTTTCTCTCTTTTCCTCAATCCATTTTCAGTTGATTTTCCTCTCAAAAGAAGAGATAAAAGGGCATGTGGGTCCAAGAGCAACAGAATTGTATGCTCAGCTCAGGCCCCACCGCCTGCCTGGCCGGGTCGCGCTGTCCCCGACCCCGCTTCTACCTCATGGAATGGAACCAAACCCATTTCAATCGTCGGCTCCACTGGCTCAATCGGCACTCAGGTACTCTTTTTCCAACTCTCCCCCTCCTTCATCTACTACTGTACTGACATTATAGGGAACGGAACCCCTTGCCTTTAAATGGGCCTTAATTGCAATCTCATTGAATTCCAAATTTCAAAATTTCAGACACTGGATATTGTAGCTGAGAATCCCGATAAATTCAGGGTAGTTGCGCTTGCAGCTGGATCAAATGTCACGCTTCTAGCTGATCAGGTTCATCTTGTTCCTGAATTTTAATACTGGAGGTGTTTCTGTAAATATATTTCAATACAGCAGATTTTATTTTCTTTTTATTTTTCTGATTAGGTGAAAAGGTTTAAACCTAAACTGGTAGCTGTGAGAAATGAGTCCTTGGTGAATGAATTGAAAGAAGCCTTAGCTGATTGTGAAGACAAACCTGAGATTATACCCGGTGAGGAAGGTGTTGTTGAGGTTAGTTCTCTTTCTTTTTATTTATTTATTTTGCATTCTAAATTTAACATTCACTTTTTATTGCCTTTATTGTAACTTATTCTAGTTATATTTTTTTTAGGTTGCCAGACACCCAGATGCAGTCACAGTCGTTACAGGAATAGTAGGTTGTGCTGGATTGAAGGTATATGGTTTTATTTTCAGGCACTCCACTTATTTTTTTTGGTATTATTTGCCAATGATGTTAAGTTCTTTACCTTGAAATGTGGGAAGCATCTCCTTCACCTGTCTGACAGAGTTTATATATTGTAAACCCCTCTCCTGCTTTTTCTTTGATACAAACTATTTTCTCTTATAATTTTCCAATATTGAAATTGATAGGTTCGGTTGACCATGTTTCTTTTAAATTAAAAACAAAAGAAACAGCTTCAATATTTTACATGTTTCATAAGGGCATGTGTGATATTTCCTATAATTTAGTAATGGCGTGCATGATGCTTGTTTCTTACTGCCCAATTGAGGAGCTTCAAATTTAAAGCTGTACAATCTAAACTCTTTTTTTTTTGTCTTGAATAAAATTACTAGCCAACAGTGGCAGCAATAGAGGCAGGGAAGGATATAGCATTAGCAAATAAAGAGACGCTTATAGCAGGAGGTCCCTTTGTGTTGCCTCTTGCACATAAACATAAAGTCAAGATCCTCCCTGCTGATTCTGAGCATTCTGCCATTTTTCAGGTTTCTCCTAATTATTTTTCTTTGCATTTCTTATTTGAGAACTTATAAGACCTGGATACTCGCTTGAAATTTAAGAAAAGATGAGTATTTTCAGCTGCTTTTATTGTATGCTTGAAGAGTCAGTATGGTGTTAAGAAATGGTGTTCCTCAATTTGGTTGAAGGACAAAAATTATATGCTGGGACCAGCTAGGGTTAATTTACAGTATTAGCCAATAGTAAGTAGCTTATAAATTTACTATGAATTTTGTAGTTGCTTGTAAATTTACTCTCCCTCTCTCTCTATCTACAGTGTATACAAGGATTACCAGAAGGGGCACTAAGGAGAATAATTCTGACAGCATCGGGAGGAGCTTTCAGGTCTCTATTTATATTTCACACTGCAAATTGTTTATTTTTCAAATTAGCCCCTCTAATGCCAAATTTGCATTTCTAGAGATTGGCCTGTGGAAAAACTGAAAGAAGTCAAAGTTGCAGATGCTCTCAAGCACCCAAATTGGAATATGGGCAAAAAAATCACTGTGGATTCTGCTACCTTATTCAACAAAGTATTAATTTATTTTAGTTTGATTTACTGTTACTCAATTTACCATTGAAAAAGTTATTTATATATTATCTTTATTTCTTTAATTTAGGGACTAGAGGTGATTGAAGCACACTATTTATTTGGAGCTGACTATGATAAAATTGAAATTGTGATTCACCCGCAATCAATTATACATTCTATGGTAGAGACACAGGTTAGCTTTTTATGGTTTTATTTTTTTATTCTTACTCATTGAAACAATAGTGTCATTAATAAGAGAGAGAACATCTTTTGACTACCAATTGTTTAGTCACTTGTGTCTTTTTTTATTTTATTTCAGGATTCTTCTGTTTTGGCACAGTTGGGGTGGCCAGATATGCGGCTGCCTATTTTGTACACAATGTCTTGGCCTGAGAGAATTCATTGCTCTGAAGTCACTTGGCCTAGACTCGATCTCTGCAAGTAATTCATCCTTCTTTGCTAAATTGTAAAAAGATAAAATTTCACTGTTTTCTTTATTTGTTCGACCTACCACATCGGTTCCCTTTTGATTTACTTTAAATTTCTGTGTAGGTTGGGTTCATTAACATTTAAAGCACCAGATAATGTGAAATATCCATCAATGGATTTGGCATATGCTGCTGGTAGAGCTGGCGGAACCATGACTGGAGTTCTCAGTGCTGCCAATGAGAAGGCTGTTGAATTGTTTATCAATGAAAAGTAACCCTTTTTTTTTTCCAAATTTAGTAAAAAAATGCTTCTCTTTTAGTTTCTCAAGTTCTAACATTCTAAAATATTTGCTGGTTCTCAGGATAAGCTATTTGGATATATTTAAAGTTGTGGAACTCACATGTGACGCTCATCAGAAGGATTTAGTGGTGAATCCATCCCTTGAAGAGATAATACACTATGATTTGTGGGCCCGGGATTATGCCTCGAGCCTGCAAACCTCGTCAGGCCGGAGCCCGGTTATTGTTTAGATACAGGTATCGCTTAGAATAAGATTTTGGTTATTTTTAAAGGAAGATTAGCCTTTTGAATGATGTAGGTGTTGATTGATATTGAATGAAAATGTTCAGTGCAAAAATTTGAAATGAATGCTTGGACACAATTATGCTTGAAAAAACATTGTAATTTGTTGGCAATTTTGAGAAAGAAAACAAATATTGACCCGGAATAAAACTCGCAAAAGCAGCATATCAACATCAAAGTTGTAACCGATAAATTCATAATTTTTGTTTGCTTCTGTTGTAATTCATCTCAAACTCTGGATTCTTGAATAGTAAAGCATTTTGCTATCTTTTGCTATCATTTGAGGGGTATATATCTGATTTTCCCTTAATTAAAAGTTTACTAGCAAATAGATGCGGTATTACTGACTTTTTTTAAATTGTAGTGAACTCAAACTCTGAATTTTTAATTGTTACGAACTACTCATAATTTTTATATGTAGTGAGAAAATTTCCTTAATTTGATATTTTTTTATTATATTGAAGTTTATCACATTCAGAAAAATTTTAGTAATCATTAAAAACAACTAAAGTTTCCCAAAAATAATTGTGCATAACTTAGTTACTATTTACAAATTAAACAAACTCCTTTTAAAGAATCTTTTCACTATTAAAAATAAATTTAGATAGTTTGTCGCTATATACAAAACCTTGATGAACCGTCCACCCCTCCCCCACACACACAAAAAAAGGGAAAAAAATCGTTCAAATTTAAGAAATTGCTTAATTGGCAGAATTTTCTTAATTTTTATTTTTTTTAAATAGAAAACAATTTTGTTGATTTTCGCAAATCAAAAACGAATTAAAAAATTTTCTTACAAACTTAATAGTCACGATTTTTTTTTTGCTAACAGTCCCATAGCTGTCGTGTCGGCCTCTGTAACCCTAGCAATCCTGCTTTTATTAATTGCGCGGGTAGTACAAGTCCCCGGTTGTTATAACACTCGAACAGAGTTTATATATCATAGGTTGGGACCATTGCTCAAGCAATTTGTACCCTCCCAAGTAGGTTCAAAGATGTGGCAAAAAATATCTTTAAATAGTAGCACATTTTTTGCTGATTTTTTTTTTCTAAAAAAAAAGGAAGTGTGTTTTGTTAAATTTTTGCTAAAAGTATAACTCGATTTGCTGGAACTTTTAACGCTATACTCATTTGAACAATTTAAACAGAGATCAGAAAAAAATTGAAAGCTATACTCATTTTAAAGCTATATTATTTCAGACCAATGATTTAAATAACACTATGAACCGCAATAGCGATACGACTTATAGACCACTATGGTGCGGAATTAAAAATGTCTCTATAACAGTGTTCATTGGTATATAATAATATTACTTTAAACTGTATTTATTTTTGGCCTTTTATTTCTTTTGGTGACTATAATAGTAAAAATTAGCAAAATATAGATGTATTATAATGGTATTTTAGAAAAATATAGCGACACAATTTATTACGTGCTAATATAGAATCAGTATTACGAACATATCTTTGACATATTAACTCTAACTGCAAGATCCAATATTAAATACAATGAGATTTTTCTATTGCAATAATGGATTGTAAAGTATAACTATAATAACATGCATATAATTTAATATGATATTTAATTTTTAATTAAAAATATGTATATGATGCAATAAATAAGTACATTTGTACATGTTCGTTATGATCCTATAGCGGCCGCAAAATGACCGCTACCCGCTATCCGCTATGACATGAGGTTGTCCACTACCAATCCGCTATCCGCTATTTAAACCTTTGTTTCGGACCATCTCCAAATTGACATGCCTCTAATGGCCATGTTTGGCAGGGGCTTAAGTTGTTTCTTAAATTAAGAATTTGTAACTAGTTAAGTCATCTTACTCCACCAAAGTTAAGTTGTGTTTGGTATGTAATTTAAGAATTATTAAGAAATAGATATGAGATGTAAATTGTAAAAAGACCAAAATACCCATTGAAATTTTATAGGTTTGTTCACTTCCTAGGATGTTTCCTTCGTTCCTTAATTACTTATCATCCCTGCTTCAAATAAAGGTAGCGACTATACAGTTCACTACTATTTCACAAAATAATTATAATTATAGTTAATTTTTGCGTGACACAATATGTTTTTTTTTAATTGATATGGTGATACAATACTTTTTCTTTTTGATAAATGACACGGTAAATTAGATATTTTTTGTGTGTGATTGTTTGTTTATGATCAAATAAACTCAAATTTAAACTTTTACGTCCATATGCGGCCTGTAGTGGGTTTTAGATTTATAAAAAATATTTTTAAACTCTACAACCGAACATCCCCAAAAAAGTGAAATTGCATCAGAAAGACGTATCGGTTGTCTTCTAGTGGTTATACTTTTTTCGGACGAGTGGGCGCTCGGAACGAAGGGCAACTATGTAAATCACTTAGCGCGTTCGCTCTTTCTTAACTTAAGACGCCTCTGAAGGTGTCTTAATTTTACATGCCACATCAGAGGTTTAAGAATCCACATCAGTTTAAAATATATCCTAATCAGCAATTAAGTATTGTTAAGAATCATGCGTTTGGCTTATTAAATCCTTCTTAACTCATTTAAGAAGGATTTATGTCGCTACCAAACAGGCCCAATATTCTTATCTGAGCTATAAAAGAATTGCACTTAATCAAGGGATAAAACAATGCCATTATGTCAGGAAAAAGGTGCTTGTTTCTGATCTGTATATGATTTTGGTCACAACCAAGCACCCCAACCAGGAAACATCTGGCATAGCCGGTTAATATCGACCGCATCTTGTATCAGTTGCTGTACCTGCAATACAAACAAATTATAAGATTAGTAAGAAACAAAATTAGTAAGATGGCTATATAATCGTCCTGTTGTGAATGAAAATAATGAGGTCATTTACGTCATTTAGCACTAAATGTCGAAAGTTTGGTTGCTCAAAGTCTAAACTGGATGTAGCATGTCATCCTGAAAGAAAATGAATAGACCTATTTGGTAATTACCTGACCCTGGATGCTACGCATTTCACCTTCTTCGTATCCATCAAGCTTTTGTTTAACTCTGAGTGACGCACGTGCCGCATCCTTATTTCCTTCATAGGCATCTTGGGAGTCTTCTAAGCTAGAGTCCATCTCCTCTTCTGTTTCCTGTTAATTTGAGAGAGAGAGAGACAGAGAAAGGAAGTTAAGCAAATATATAACAAGAACCAATTTCTTAACATATTTTACCTTCCATTCACGTACCTTCTGGCGTTGTAAGGCTTTCAATGGAGAAAGTGCCCATTTGTATAAGGGGTCATGGATGAACACCTGAATAATTGCAATTTGATTGGTGTAAATCATTAGCAACCAATATATAACAAGCATATAAAGAAATTCAGAAAAAGAAAGAAGATGAAAAGCAAGTTGGTACCTCAATGATAGTGAGAAGTGCTTCTTTATTGGCCCGCATGACAGAGAGAGTCTCCTCACAACATCTCCTGAATACTCCCTCCACTCCTGTTACTCCCATCCCATCTATCACATCTCTTGTCAGCCTAAACGGGACCTATGTTTAGGTACCAAAAGAGGTCACAAACAGTTGTTTCCTATTACTGAATAAGAGACTGGAGGTGCTACATTAGAGAGGCCAGCCAATAATACTCGAGAAACAATTTAACCTTTTACTGCTTCAATTTTACTAGTTTGTTGCAGGTTCTCCTTTGGCACTCCTTAACTATTTGTGTGTTCAGCAGTAGCAACCGAAAAGCACAAATAAGCCAAGTTAAAAGAAAAATATCTAATAATATTAATAAGAAGCAATTATTACCCTCTCGGGTGTTTTAAGCATGAGACCTTGTTCAAAGGCCACACCAAGATCAATATGTACCACCTCTGCCGTCTTTTGGTCTATTAATATATTCATGGAATGCCGATCTCCTAAACCAACAACGTACCCAACCTACCAAAAAACAAGGAAAAGATGAAACTATTAGGTAAAACCTATGAAAAAAAGTAAATAATCATGTACAAAGGATTTAAAAGATGATAAACCATGGAACTTGTAGCAACACTCCTAGTGTAAGAGAGCCTACTACCAAACCAATCAGCTGGTTGAAAGAATCTTTCTAAAAAGAAGTGGTGCATCACTGGCCTGTGTATATTCATTAATAACTTATATTAGAAAGCAAACAACAACAACAGTTACAGGGAATAATTATATACCTTTAATAATGGCCACTAACATCTTACCTAAAATTGTCACATACTCTAAGAAAAGCCTTCTTTTTGTCCTTCTCCTGCAAAATATAGGCATTTTCTCAACTTATATTAGGATTTGCAACTTGAAGAAAAGAGCAGGGTTGCTTAGGCTAATAGTTGTGCATAAAGAATTGATGAGTAATTATGCTCCTTTTGATGATATAAGCTTACAGTTGACATAAATTCACGGCATTGAAGAAATGACCAATCTCCAACTCCATAGCGAGCATGTGCACCTCCCGATCTAGTACTACAGATGAGAATAAAAACAAATAAATGAACAGAAGAAACATTAAAAAAAAAATGTGTGATTGGAAATTGGAAACATATCTCATACCTTCCCAGAAGATATTCACCAAGGGGGACAGTTCCATCAACCCATTCAACCAAACCAGCACTAGGGGTAAAAGGAACAACCTATTAAATATTAAAGAAATGATAAGTGGAACACCAGAAAAAAATCAGCTGTATGCATCTTTAAAGAATAAACTAACTCAAACATGCAATTTGAACCTTGTAGGTACGTATCCGCAATCTTCTTTTCCAAGTGTCTTTGTGGTTTTGTAGAAACATGTTTACAAGACCAAAAAATTGCTCCATCACCTGTAATTTTTCCCCCAAAAAAACAAAAAAAAAATAAGGAGAAAGTGCTGTAATTGTCTTACTCACATGTTTCAAAGAAAAAGAATGTATATACATTCGAGTAGTGCTAGTGTCAAACGCATTTGTCACTTGAGCCCGTCAAATGCGATCGAATCTCAATTTTAAATATTATAATGGTCAATCCGGACAGCTAAATTTGTTCTCCGTAATGAAATATCTTTAGATACTAAATTTTATATTTTTTCAATTTTTTTACTTTTTTCCGAATTTTAGAAAATCCTCGATCTAATTAATTTGAACCCTTCAATTTAAAAAAAAAAAATCTGAAAACTTACTTAAAAACTTTTAGAAAAATATAAAATTTGGTCTCCAAATATATTTCAATATGGAGATCATACTGAGTGGTTTGGATCGGCCAATTGAGATATCAATAGTTGAGACTTGAATTGCATTTGACGTAAAAACATATTTGACTCTAGCATTACTCTATATATCCTTTCTTACAGCATCTTGTCGTAGGTCATCATTTCCAGATTTGGCCAGCTGACGATACTTTTCACCATCAGATCCAAGGCACTCAACCTGTTTGGGTGCATTTATTCCAGTCATTACCCTACAAATCAAATTTCAGACTATAAATAGTCAAGCTAATTGATTATAGATAGGAAGTTTTAAGGTCTGTGAGATTAGACTTGTAAAAACAAGCAGCACAATTACATGATGGAATCTTTAAAACCCTTGAAATGAGGAAAAGATCCTTCCCCATACTGACAACTTGGGTCCACAGGAATCGTAGCTGTCACAACTGGAACCTGAAGTATCAAGGACAACAAAGCTAGTTTTATCCAAAAAAGAAATAAAAATAATGATTCGAGCACGGTTTAGAAATAAATTCAAAAATATAATTTTTGCATTATCTTACAAGCTCAAGTTGGCGAAGACTACGGATTTCCCTTGGTAAAGGTATTTTCTTGTTAGTATCCTACAATATTGGTGGCAAAGTTTGAGAATTTTCAGGGTATACAATATGAAAGAAATCAAGCCAATTGTGCAAAACAATCCAACTGAATAGTACTACTTATTGACCTCTTTCCTTGTCTCTAATTCTGCAAGCTTGATATATGCCTCCACCATAATTTTCATCTACAAGGAACATTCAACTAAGTCAATTAAGAATATTCTAATTGGCAGAAAATTATTTGAACCTAATCAATATATGGAAAATATCCAAATATGCCCAATAACAGAGACATCTAAGAACCACAGAAAGTTGACATTGATTAATTATAGACAAGTATGGACTTTGCACATTTTTTGTTTCCCCCTCTCATTTTAAATGTGAGCTGGAGGAACACCAACTAACAATATTCATTAACAAGAAAAACTTAGAAAGGAGCTGTGGAAGAGGAAGTAAAGGAAAGGCATACTGAAAATACAATCACATATTTACATGTCACACTACTGTATTATTACATTACGAGGAAGGTTCCGGTGCCAAAACTTTAGGGTGCCACCAAATGCCACAACTCTACTTTTTATCAATAATTAAAATTTTTAAAATTTAAATGTTGAATCCAAACGAGTGATACGTTTCCATATATGATTTATAAAAATTAGAGTTGATTTGATATTTGATCAAGAGGTCAAACCGTGAACATCTTACAATTAATCTATCATATTTAACGAGATTCGTTCATTTTTTAACTTCTTTATCAAATACCAAATTTAATAAAATTTATATGTAAATGTATTGATTGTTAAGTTGTACAAGATCAACGGTTTGGATTCAACATTTAAATTTTAAAAATTTTAATTATTGATGAACAGAAAAGTTGTGGCATTTGGTGGCACTCTAAAGTAGTGGCGCCGGAACCTTTCTCATTACGATATCATGATCTCAAATTTAAATTTTAATTATTGATGAACAGTAAAGTTGTGGCATTTGGTGGCACTCTAAAGTTGTGGCACCAGAACCTTTCCCATTACGATATCATGATCTCAAATTCAAAATTGACCACACATGAACTGATATGAAAATATGGTACAGAGAGTAAGGCCCTGATCAAAATCTCATTTTTTTAGCGTGGGATTTCATTTCATTTCATTTCGTTGGAAAATTCTTGATCAAAATGAAGGGATTTGGTGTCATTTGGTTGAAATTCCTATGTAATTAGATCCAACGAAATCCTATGAAATCAATTCAATTGAAATGAAATGAAATGAAATCCCACGTAAACTTCATTTTGATGAGGGCCTAAGTCTAACCTGACAAATTAAAGGGCCATGATAAGAAGAAAGCTCATTTAAAAGATTTTCAGAAGCTTGTTTCTTTTCAATATCTACCACAAAGGAGCTCCTACTTCGTTGTCTGTCTTTTACTCTGTCTCCATTTGCCAGAGCCAATAGCTATAAGAAACAATGTAAACTAGAATTCAGTAGAATGTAACAAAGCATGTGCAGTGTAGGTTATGTATTAAAAAATGGAAATAGCTCCATAAAATTACCTGGAAAATAGTATGGTATGGATGGTCAATTGCCATTTTCCTCACAAGAGAGACCAACACACTCTGTGAAATATTAACATAAGCCCATCAAAAAACAAAATCAGATGTGTATTTAAATTAAAAAAGATGGATAGTGGTAATTAATTATCAAATATCAAGTATTGCCACATCATATAGTTTTCAGGCATCATCTGCATCTTTGTAGAAATTGAAATATGAAAAAACAACCTGAAAATTGTTAGGCCCTTGAGCATCTTTTGAGCTTCCAAGCCTTGACGCAATTTGATAAACCAATGGAACAAATTTATACGACTGAACCTGAACTTTTAGAAAACTTATACTTATTAACAGAGGAATTCAAAATGATATGATCATAAATTGATATAAAGTATGGTATAACTGTAAACAAATGAAATAAAGATAATACCTCCTTTAGTGCCTTTTGCATAGATTCAAGAACATGTTTGCAAGAGGAAAGGTTGAACCACAAGGAGACCAATCTAAATACCTAACAAAAATATCTATTATCATAAGTCATGATTCATAACAGTTGCATTGAAAAGTATAAAGATACTCAACTACGCATCAAAGAACATACCACACGTAAATCATACTTGCCGCCTACTACAAGGGAACGTTGATACCCATCCAAGGCTAGACGGAGGAAGTTGTCTCTATCATCCTACCAAGAAAGACTAAAGTTAAATATCGATAATTTCCCAGCCCTCAATTATATGGGATGCATCTTCATTGACATCACATAATGTCCACTTAGCTGGGCACCTATTTCAACATCCTCTATATTATTAGTAATAATACAATAGATTATATCTACCTGAAGCTTTTTCTCCTCTTCCTTGTCCATTGAAAGTTGTTTTTGTAATTCTTGAATTTTAACTGAATAATCTGTTTTTTCTCCCTGCAAAATTTATTGAACAAAAAAAACATTAATCCAAAAAGATTTCCAGTAAAATTGAGGTACTGCTGGTCTAGATTTTAAAAGGTAACAGGAGCAACCAGTATCAGTACTAAACCAGTGACAACAGTCATCCAAGGATGACTTGTATGACAGGTCATTTATTTCCATCAGAAGAACATTAAATTCTTACCATAAAAATAGCACTTACTCTAGATGAACTTCTTAATCTTTTAATCAGCGCATCCAGCTCCTTGGTCTGATATAAATATAAGTTAATCAGTACTAGAAGTGTGTCAAAGTAACTCTCCTGGACCTTTACATTTCCAAAAGTTCAAATAGTAGCAAGCTTCAAAGTTCCTGTGTCCCTGCCATGATTTTTTTTTTTTTCAAGTAACAACTAAACTAACTTGGAGTTCGACATTGCAATAAGAAGATAACACATACCATATCAGTACTGAGTAAAAATAAGTTATTAAGCAACAGTTTACTGATGTTTTAGATAAAAATTTAGGAAGGTACCTTGTGTTTCCTCAGCCTAAGAGCAGCTTGCCACTCATTTGATGCGAGTCTTTCTTCATAACTCTTGTAAAGACCATCAGTGTAATGCGCTAAATGGAAGTAGGCCTGGCACTGCCTAGTTGTGCATTTACCCATGCTCGTTCTGGACTCTGTAAGCTCCACTGATTGCTTCAGGTACTGCTCTATTATAGTTCTTGAGCTATGCATAATTCCCAATCATAATGAAAATAAAACAAGAATCAGAATATGAGAGTGAGAAACCATTGCTGCTTAATGTTGGGAATGCATGAATGCAATATCTATAATAGTAATAAAGACCTTAGTCCACAGAAAATTTAAAAACACAGACAATAAAAGAACAAGTACAAAAATTTATATTAGGTTGGTGCATTTTAGCAAAATCCTAATCACTTCTCAGTAAAGAGCATACACAATTATGAAGGACGTGCTATCTAGTCCCAAATACTGGTTTTTCAGTGTCCAGCACTTTTACCATCATGCAATAATATTAAGATGTGCAAAAAGAATTACTCGCTAGATCTAGTTTCCGCCAGCCATTTACCAACTAGCCGGTATACATTTGAAATCTCCTCTCCCCTTGGATAATTTTGTATGATGTACCTCCCCAGACTAACTGCCATGCCATGTTGTCCCTCCGCCCTCAAAAGTTTAGCTTCTTCCAACTATAACCACAAACAATGGCACTCCAATGCGTTAAGGAAAAAAGAACTATGTAATTGAGTGAAATTAATAGTTGATTTAAAAGTTGTTAATGTTTTTACTCTTGCAAGAAAATAATTTTGTGGTGAAGGCCCTTGTACTGTCTGACAGCATAGTTCTTTGAGTTCATATAATGCAGCAGCTGCCAGAGAAAACTTTGCACCCTGCATGAATGATTAGCAAAATATAAATTCCCAAAAAGCTGTAGATGTTTTTGGTTACCTTTAGTTTCATATAGCCTTCTTATTAATGTCTCGAAATTTCCAAAGGTCATATTATGATGGTTAAAGGTTCAAATTAAGTTGAATGTAACATGGATCTTTGGTTTATAAATTGGCACAAAAAGCTTGCTACAACACAAGGATTTTTTCCCCCTTCTAACTCAATCCTTGAAATGGGGATTCACACCCAAATGCTTATACTTTTGGCAGCACGGAGGCCTATTACTTCAAACAAAGAATCTAATAAAATTTAAATAAAAAACTTAAACCTTGCGAAGGGCTGAGGCAGATTGCAAGAGATTTTCTATGATGCATTCTTTGCAGCCTAAGATTTGAAGAAGTACACGCCTAAATGCAATAAATGGCTCTAATAGGTCAAGGTCCAGATTAGTCTGTTGAAGCACAAATCTCCATTCTTCGTTAAGTGGTCCCATCTGCAATACATGATCAAACCAATTAGAAGAAACTTAGTAGAAAAGTTAGTTCTACCATTTTTCATGCATGTCCTTCAACATTTTAATATTAACCATTTGAAGTTCAAATAACCAAGATATCTCTTGTGTGTACTTCATAATCCTGTTGCACATCACAATTCATGTAAAGCTAGAAACCCCCTTCATACCCCAGCAACCCACCCACCCCCATCCCCCAACCCACAGAAAAAAAAAACTATAATAAATTAAACATATAACAAAACAAACGACAATGTTAAAGTTCAATAATAAAAAGTTCAAAGCCTTTGTCTCAAACAAGTTAGGGTACCTTAGACCCTGGTCATTTCTTTGGTATAGGGCTAATCATTTACATTGGCTCACCCAGCCTATCACAAGCATTGGGAGCTTGAACACTTGAATTCTTAGAAATCAGTACAGTGCTCTTAGGTCACATGCAATGCCAATTGATTATCAAACACAAACAAACAACGAAAGAATGTGAACCTGAGCTCTTCCAGGGATAATTGCTTCACAAGAATTTTTAATGATCTTGAGAGTGGATTTCAATCTTTTATCAACAGAAGTTTTCCATCGCACATCCCACGCCATAGATATGTGATCTAGCATCTTTGCAATATGAAAAATATAAATGTTACTAGAATTATAGATGGAAAGGGTTAATAATTCAATTTTAATAGCTCTCATCTATACGGTATCTCATTGGTTCTTAACTTCATATAGGGAGCTATAAAAGATCATCGATGAATAAATACACTGAAAAAACATACCATCTGCAGAAAGGTAAACTACCTGGAGCCGGCAGACAGTCGAATGGATATATCTGGTGTTTTCCTTGCTAGCATTTGCCAGAGACCATATGAGATCCTGCATTATGCATAAATCAGTGTCTATACGATTTTATTTTTGTTCTTTAGATATGAATGCAACTATAAGCACCTTCTTAGCAGCTCTAAGTTTCATGAGGAACTCACAATTATCACCTTCTTGTAAAGCTCTCAAGCAACTACACGAAAAATAAAATGAATATAAGAAAAAAAGCATTAGCCAACATGACCCTTCATAAAACCATGAACAAATAAAAGACAAGCACCTGTGCAAGTTCTCATTAAAAAGGCTACATTTGGACTTGCATGGAAGATCCAGGGTATTTGCATCTGGTACGAGAAAAGAGAAATCCCAATTTCCAGCCCTCCAAGAAGCTTCAAACTGTAAATAGAATAAAGCACCATTCATACAAAAAAAGGAGTGCTTCATATGTGAATGTATATATTCCAGATTGGAAACTTCACCTGAATATCAACAAACTCAGGATCACTATGAAAAAATTCCTTTTGGCTGTTCAAGCCCTGGCAGTACATATCGAGCATGTGTGTACATCCAGTTTTCTGAAGGGACCTCAGTAGACCTTTATACAAGTCCAAATTTAGTTTATTCATCCCTGACAAATAGGTGTAAGAGTTCCCAACTTTGCACATCCTTTCAGGTGAGATAGCAATATTTCCAGCTGGAGCTGATCTTACAAGCAAGTCATAGTAGTCCAGTGATTTACTCCAGTTACCCTCATGCTCAAATCTGACTATTTGAGATGTCATCTGTTTGTATATACAAACAAAATCAAAAGGAAACAACATATTTAAGTAAATTGCAAAATGAGAAAGAGGTGACCAAACAAGCTCAATATGACTTTCTTAAAAAGAAAATAAATGAAGTACTCGATTAAAGATCCAACCTTGTTAGTTTGTACAATACCATAGATGCTATCTGGTTCATTGATCTGCCTGTATGCCGCAACTAGTACATCTACATGAGGAGGCAACTACCAAAATATGTAAAAAGAGTTATAAACATGCAAGAATAAAAATACCAATTATAACCTTCAAAACCTGTAATGGCAGGTATTGTTGTACTGTTATGAACTAAAATGTGAAACTTATTAGTTAGCCTTGTAACACGATTAACAAAACCAAAGATATTGATATCAGAAATGAAATTGTTCTGCCTTTCCACTTCCCAAAAGTAGAAAATAAAACTAGAATAAGGCACAGAAAATAACCAGCTCTTGATGAGAAAAATCAGGTGGGCCAAGGGTGAGGGTATTGAAATGTTCCTCGCACCAAAGCTCCACATATAGTACTGCTGTGAAGTGTGATCCACACCTCTAGAAAAATGCAAGGACAAGCAAAAAATTTCAGTAAAGAATAAGAAAGAAAAAAAATATATTTATATAGTGACATTGTTTCTAAACAAGAGAATACGGTTCACTTGCCACTGCTGCTTTGGCGACAGCTAAATAGTCGATTGGAAGCCAATACACCTTTGACAATAATATATTAAATCAGCAGAAAAGTGATACTGAATGTTTAATTTTATAACAGAAAAGTATAAATACTGTCACAGAATGAGAAACATCCTTTACAAAGAGAATAAAAGAAACGAAGTATAATAACTATTTACCTTATCCCAAGAAGATGTAAATTGGATGAGTTTGGGTGCTCTATCTTTTGATCTCTCTGATGATCTCTGCGGTCTCAAAGAAGCTGAGGCCTACAAAAGCTACCTGATTATACAATTTAACTATTGATTTATTATGTTTTGACTGTTAAGGGAGAAATAAAAAACTATGCACAAGTATTCCACCTAAAGCACACAATCAAAGATGCTACCAAAAATTATCATACAATTTATGTAAAGAAGATACTCCCAACAATAAAATGTAACTCCTGTAGCTATAACCAATTTGGGGTGTGTTTGGTATAATGTTAGAATAAGCCTTATTCTGAATAAGGCTTATTCGGGATGAAACCAAACGCGTCCGGAATAAGCCTTATTCCGAATAAGGGCTTATTCAAGACCTTATTCTAATTCCACCATATAGATGGAATTAGAATAAGACCTTGAATAAGCCCTTATTCAGAATAAGACTTATTCCGGACGTGTTTGGTTTCATCTCGAATAAGCCTTATTCGGAATAAGGCTTATTCAATAATGATACCAAACACACCCTTGGCCCCTAATACTATTCTCTCCTTTATGGTTCAGCAATAATTGATGCCAAGCAAGATATGGCAATATAGCTCCAAAAGAAAAACACACAGGGTGCCTAGTATATTGGTATCAAGGTTTACCTTGGGTGTAGATGGAACTGATCTGACCTTTTCAGCTATATAAAACGTCCTAACTTTGTTTAGTGCATCCAAAAACAACTGAATAGACTTCAGAGAATCATTTGACTCAGCAAATATATTCTCTTTGACCTGAAAAAAATTCAACCTGTTAAAATTCAAAGTAAAACATCTGGGTATACTGTTATAATCAAATTGAGAAATGTCAATACCTTTGTTGAGATTAGATGACAAAGGGAAGAATTTGAGTCAGCTTCTTTGGCTACACTAACCAACACACTAGCAAGTAATAGCTCTGATATCTCAGCATTCAATAGTACTATATTTTGACAGAGTCTACGCCAAAAAGTTAAGGAGAAGAGATTCAAAATATATATATACATATTCCCATCCAAATCTACATGTTTGGGATCACAAAAAACAGAATTTCATAATATTCTTAGCAATAAGAAGGTACATAAATATTGCATTAAAAGGGTATTCATAACTATGATTTATTAAATTTTAAAAAACTACCGAAGTATGATGTCATCGCAGTGGGTAATAAGAGAGTGAACAAGACAGCACACCCATGTTTCATAGGTTTTGCCTTCTGTTTTCCACAAGGACGATTCATTCACCAAGGCTGCAAGTAAATTTTCAAAATTTATCACCAATCTTACCTTCCAACATTTGAGGTTATTCGCTTATTTGATACACAATCTGCAAAATTATATATAATAAATGTGACATACCAGTAGAGCCTCTGTCAGATTCAAGCAGTAAATTTTCAACTAATGTAATGTTCACACCTTTAGAGTGCACCTACTCAACCAAACACATTTATAGTTAAAAAAGAGATAAGAAGGTAATATATTATTAAGTATTAATAGAAAGGATATCAAACACATACTGCCAATAAAGAGTTCTCATGAGAGTCGACACATTGAAGCACATTTTGCCCTCTCTCTGTTGAAAGAATTCCCTATAGTTTAATAGGTCAGTGTTTCTTCACTGGCTGGCATGTCAGGTAAAGACCTGACTATGTTTTAAATAAGAATTCTGACCCAATATTTTTGACACTCCCAGGAGGAATTTCTAAACATTTTTATCAAGAAAATTAGAATTCAACTATAATCCAAGTACCTTTAAAGTTTGTGAAGCAATGTCCACTATCTTCACAGAGTTGTCAGATAAGCACTTCTTTAAAAGCCTAACAATCTGCATTAGTAGCTCTTCAGAAACCCCTGAATTGGAATAAAAATTGGCTTCATCTGAAAAACTGCCAGCACTTTTATGGCAATTGTCCTTGGGTGAACCAAAAACAACATGGTGTGGGTCAGAGATGCCGATCTGTTGTAACAAGAAGCAAGCAAGTAATAAGTATACAACAAAGACAAAATGCTAAAATATATTAGATTGGATGCTTGGACAATTTATTAGTTCAGAAAGTAAGAGAAAAAGCATACAACAAATATTGGGAGTAATACATGTAGTATGGCCAAAAGATCTAAGGAACCTTTCATAGAAGGGGAACATGAAGGGAAACAAACCCTAGATAGGAAATCAGCAGCAAGTGAGCAGGTGTCAGAACTGTATTCATTGGTTGTACTGCACAGATCAACTAGGGTCCACACAGCAGATACAAAATCAGGGTCAGTGTACCAACACTCACTGTCCAAGCCATTTGTTGAGCCTCTGTCTATCAGCAATCCTGATACCAGGTTATTATGATGCATCCCAAGGCTGAACACACAAAAAGGAAGTATGTTTCCATGAAGGCCCAGAAGTATATATATGTGTGTGTGTGATTGCTAAAATGCTAAATCCGTGCTATGCATTCGAATTGTGAATTTCATGCTTCAAACGATTTATCAAAACCGCTCAATGTTTTCTCCAAATTGAGATCTCGTTGGAAACCAAATTTTACATCTTTTTTAATTTTTTTACTATTTTTCTCAGATTTTTTTAAAACGTCTATTAGGAGAGGGGGTCCAGAATTAATTAGATAGATCAAGGATTTTCTTAATTTCTAAACAAATTTGTAAAAAATTCGGAAAAAAAACATAAAAATTTGGTTTCCAACAAGATTACAATACGAGAGCACAGCATTCAAGAACAAACGTGTAGCACAAAGCCCATCCATGCTACGCATAGCATTTTAGCAATCCTCATATATATCAAATGAAGGAGCATTATAAACTGTACAGATTACCTCAAAAGGAACAATTTGGGAGGCAGACAAGGAGCTCTCTTGACAAACTGCAAGTGGCAAACAATTCAAAAAGAAAAATTAAACGTGTACTTGAACTCAGAGAAAATATTACTGCCTTTATACAACCAATGATACTCGCCTTAAAGAATTGATCCCTTGGAGAGTAGATGCTGGAGAGGTTACTGTGGAAAACCCTTATTTCCTCTAAACACTTGAGAGTAGGGAATGGATCTAATTCCTGAAATAGAATAACAAACACATGGGAACAATATAAGTACCAAAATTGTAGCCTGCAAAAGAAGCAAAATTGATCTCACGGTAAAAGATCAGGTTTGCAGTACAAAATAGATTTAATATGATAGTCACTAAATGGAAACAAATAAAAGCAAGGCATACTCTTATATAATCATAAAGGGATGGACTAGCATCTATAGTCAATTGATGAAGCAAGGAAACTACACTAGATGAATGTGAAATGCTCCCTTCTTCACAGTTTCCAGTAGAAATGCAAGATGCCACCAACCTCGAGACCAGAAACTAGTACCAAACAAGAATCAAGGGAAAAGTACTCAGAAATTATTAACTTCTTGCATGTGCACCGCGAAAGTATAAAAAGGATCCTCAACAAAAAAAAAATGTTACTGATTACAATTTGAAAAGTAAAATTTCTTTTATAAACTTGTAAATTTTCTTAACAATGACGGTTTCCCATCGACCATCATACTTTTGAAATATAAGCTAAAGAAGAATTACCTGAAGCTGTTTGCCTAGTACGCTGATGGTATCTTTAGTTGGATCCACATTAAATGCTTCAGTTAGTTTAGAAAGGATAATACAGCATTGATCTTGCAAAGGTCTGATCTGAACAAAGTTCCCTATAATGCTAATAATGTAGCTGCAATAAACAAGACATAATAGTTGCATTACCAATAATTAAAACAACATACTATTGAAAAAAATAATTTTTTTTTAAAAAGTAGTAACTTACTAGGAAGTGCTTGGGACAATAACCCTGTGACCAAGTACATCCATGAGGGCCTCAATGGCAGAGAGCTTGTTGTGCACATGCCTAGGATGATTAGCGGCTGTTACCTGATAGTGCAGTTCTACCAAGAACTGCATTTGGAATTAAACAAACTAAATTACTTTTGGATACTAAATAAAAAATTCCACCTATCATGGTCACATACTAAAAATATTGGGAGTCAAATAAATTTGACTTTTTGCTTCAATAAAATATGAAGGTTCATTCGCAAATAATACGAAGTATGTCACTCTTATTGCACCATTGACAAACATTATCATATTTATAATGAAATGTTGAACATTCTTTTTAGTTTGTGACTAGAAAAACCATGGACTCCTTAACATGTAACTCGACCATTGCTGTAAACAACAATTTTTTAACCATAAATGCTACTCAGCTTTACCTTAAATATGCTTAAATTGTACAAAAATTATAAATGGACCATAACTAATGCTTTCCAAATTGAGATAATCTTTCAGTTGAGTTAATATGAAAAGGTTCAGGGTAATTCAGTATGTTCGTTTTTAAACTTTTCTTTTGTTGACCTTGTTTCAGTGGTTGGTGCTATTTGCAAATAACCAACAAAATGAATTCGCAGACAAGCACCATGTTAAACAGAAATTTGTTGAAAGAAAGAAAAAATAATGAGAGAATTTTAATAGATTACTTGAAATACTCGATCAGGACGAAAAATGTTGATCTTGTCAACCACATGTACACTGACAATATGATCATCCCTGAGAAGCACAAAAAAGAACCGTAAAAGGTAGAATTATATTCATTTAAAAATAAGAATTGAGGAATCAATAGAGCTTGTACATTTCCATAAATCCATCAACGACTGTTTTAACTGAAAGAGTGATGACTTCTTTCGCAAAAGAAGGCATCTCGGGGTTAGGCGATGATGAGGACAGCAAAAACAAGAAGCCCACTATTGAAACCTGAAATTCAAGAAAGCATTAAAATTAAAATAATACAATAACAATAACAATAAAAATAAAGAAACTTATCAGTGCCAGAACAATGCTGATAAGAAAAACACTGTCAGAGGATAACAGAATGTCTATACCAGGTGCCTCTTTATAAGGTCATCCCTTTCAGCTTCTGAAATACCCCCCAATTGCAGGAGGGTTTCGCAAAGTGCTCTTCCAGCAGATTCTTTTTCTGTTTTTGTGCTACAGTTCACCGCCATCAACACCGCAAATATAGGCACAAAGTATTCCTTGATTAGACCAGACAAGGACAAGCAAGAGACCTGTGCAGTTATTTGAGAACAGCAGTGTCCTGTTATTTTGTTTCTGATAATTGGTTCTCAAACCCCTAAACTTTGTAAACAAAAGCTCATAGAAATCTTACAATACAATTTTGGACTAGTTTACCATTTTATGATGAAATACATTGTTAAACACTGAAACCTTTTCTGATCGAGAAAAACCTGTTTTGACTATTTTGGGTTCTAGCAATGTTCAATGTATAAACCCTTCATTACCGTTGTCAAACCTCAAAAATCAACTCAATAAGGAGCTTAAAGTAATCAGCAGAACCTTAGAAATCCAGTTCAGATTAGTGGCATCTCCTCTGAGGACAAGAGAAGGAAGGAGAAAAGGACTGGAGAAATCAATGAACTCTTTTAAATTAGACCCATCAAAGCCGAATAGTTTTTGCACCTACAGAACATGCAAAATATATATATATATATATGCTGTAATTGCAAAAGTAGAATAAATAAGAGAATTGAAAGGTGGGAGACTGAAATTTACCTCAACAAGAGACACAAGGCTAACCTCACAAGCAACCCACCGAAAGAGCACTGGACCAATTAACTGCTCCAAGTACTAAAGATGCAGAAGATAGAACAGAAAAAAAATTTATAAAGAAGACTCGAGAAAATATCTGTTGGTAATTTCAAAACTATTTGAATATGGAACTTGAGAAAGATACAACACGGCCTCATCTTATTTCGTGGAAATAGTGGAATAATATCATCCTATCTGTAGATACAAAAACATTTGACACAACCCATTGGATGAATTTTTTGTATGGTAGATAGTGTTTTGATTGGGTGCATTCAACCAGTGTCCCTGTTGTTAGAGGGGGAAAAATTGCTTCCTCTCACAGAGATCACCTCTGTTCTTGCTTTCTTAAAATATCACTGCCTACTTGATACCTTCTCTTGCATTTTAGTTGTTTTAGTTTTACGTCAAATTGCAATTATAGTTGGTCCATTATGGAAAATACTTTCTCAAACATCCTGTGCAAAGGCTACGTGCTAGTTTCAAAAGAATAAGATAAAAAAGTATTTAAATTTTAATTAATACACCACTCACCTTCCTCCTAGATGGATAATTAAGTTGCTTTGAGACATTATCAACCAGAGAGTATGTCAGATCTCTATAATAGAAAATAGAAAAGTTGTAATAAATTGTATTGTGACAACAAGCAGGAAATATTCAATTCAATTAATCCAGAATTCATTTCTACCTCTGACTAGGCTCTACAGAGGCGGCAGCACACATCATAAACACACACTGCACATAACGAAAGAAAAGGAGAATGTAAGACATTATCATAGTAAAAGATTTAAGCCCATGGTATAAACAAAGTCACTGAGACATAATAGCGAACCAAAAATCATAAATTGAAGTTATCAAGTACGTACCTCGACTTCTATATCCTCACTGAAAAGAGCAAGGTGACCTAGAGTAATAAGGGCAGTTTCAACATACATCTCAGGCTGTGAGCCCGCAATCATTACTTCTTTAGCTTTGATGATTTTCTCATTAGAGAACCTCACCATTTCCACCCCGAAATTGGAGCTGAACCAAAAAAGGAAAAAAAGCAAAATAGCAGCCATTTAAGCAAAATAAAATATCTGCGGCAGAAGAGAGTACTATAATTTTGAAAAGAATTAACCTAATGTCATGAAACAGCTCTTTGTGGCCATCCCATGTTTGGAAAAGGAAACCAATCTTTCTCGCCATCATAAGCCTGACACGATAATCAAGATCATGCAACATAGCCAGAAGCCACTCAATCATGACCTGAAAAGAAGCAACACTTACAATTTTGACAAACACATTACAAATCTATTTTTCACAAGCGCATTATATATTGTTAGTAAATCAGTAATCAGATTTAAGTACAAGTAAATGGCAATTCGACAGATTACTGGAATTTTCTGTGTATTTGTGCACGCTATGACCTTGTATTTTTTTTCCCCTTTTTAAAGTTTGCTTAAACTTAATTTGTTTCACTATATTCTATACTTCCCTTGCACAAGCATTTTGGAATGACTTTGTACACATACAAAAGTTCAAAAGATCATTACCTGTCCACTGTCGGGATCAAGAGAAATGAAAGAGTAAATACAACCAATTAGCTTGCCACGGTGAACCCAATCAGGAATTTTTGCCTCCACAATTTTCTTAAGTATTTCTGATAAGTTCCACAAATGCTGCAACAGAGATAGTACTTGTTCAATTGACGTGTTCTTTCAATCCAAATTACCATAGTGAATCACAAACAAATAGTTACTTAATATTACCTCTGTTGACACTGCTTCAGGCAAAGATTGTATATCTTTATTATTTTCCCTCTCTGATCGGAGAGAGAGTAATCTTTCTAGCAAGACATCCATTGCATTTATACAGTCAAGGAAAAGAAACTTTTTGTTTGCACTTTCCTCCATTTTTTTGTTTATTAACTTGACCTGAATTTAGATAAATGAAGAAAAGAAAGAAATTGGAATCCAGGAAATCACAATCTAGTTTTTAAGCACAAAAGAAAATAAGGCTGAAGTAGAAGAAATTCATACCAAAACAGAAAGATTTTCAGTAGGATTATGGACATGTTTGCAAAGGCTCAGTAATATGCTCTGATGAACCTGACTCAAAATAAATGTACCAACATTATAGAAGTCATGAAAGCTGGAGCTAAAATTTAATTTAATTATTATATCTCCCAGTTAGTTCTTTCCACCCAAAAAAAAAAAATTTGTCAGTCAACTGTTGTGATCTTGATGACCAAAAAGTGAATACCTTCTCATCATGTACTTTACCAATCAAATTGTACATGATCTCCCAAGCACGAGTCGATAAAATAGAGAAGAATGCGGTAAAATTCAAGACCAGCTCGAGCTGAAACGTTAAAGGGGAGAAGGCCACAACTAGGTTACCAGTTCTTGATGCATCACGATCTACGGAACCACTACTTGCATCCAACTCCATGTCAAGTATCACAGTGCTAGTCTCAGAAAAGGGGTCGGCTTCGTCAGAATTGAGAGAGGTGGGGGGTACATTTTGGAAATCTCCCACTGAAGCAAGGGTGTTTGTAGAAATAGCCTCAAAGATATTAGCAAAAGCAACTAGAAGTTCATCAAGTGATTGGTTGATGCCATCCAAATGCTCCAAGTCTGTGGAGCCATTTTCTTTCAAGAGGTTGAATAAAGGACAGGACACAAGGCTTTTGAGGGAAGTCAGGTTGGGCCCACATGAGTCAAATGTAGAAGCATTAACAAAGCCTCTGGATTGGATTTCAATAGCTTTATCTTTGATTTCTGATGCTAAATGATTCAAAACTTTGGAGATGTAGTCTGAAATCATTGTCATGATGTGAGATATCTCCTCTGTTAGCCTGTGCAATTAACAGTTAAAAAAGGCATTTTGTATCATTCCACTGGTAGAAACATACAATAAACTTAGAATACAAACAAGAACTTTTATACTGGTAACATGTTGATAGTGAATGGTACTTGTACCATGCACAGGCCAGCAGTTTAGCAGTGCGAGTCCCGATTTTTACCTGCCTCTTATTTTATTTTGGGTATTTATTACTCTTCCTTGATATTAGTTTTTGTTTTTTATTGTTTTCTGATTTGACAAAAGCATGACAGCCTTCCAAATACTACTTTCCTTTTGTCATAGAACATTAACTATGATAGTATTATATAAGTAACACTACATCTGACCTTGTAACTAAAGCGCAGTAAGTGATGTTGCAAAGCAGAGAACACGAATAAACAAGAGCTGAAGAATTGGTTTTGTTGAATTCAGGATTGGAAGCCAAAGAAACCTCGAGATATTTCACTAATTCAACAACTAATGGTTCTTTAAAAAGCCTTGGAAGATGTGTCCGTATGTTCGTTTGTATGTTCTTCTCCACCTCAACCTATAAATAAATAAATACAAATGAATCAATAAACGAGAAGAAAGAGAACAAACTTGAGGATTTTTTTCCCATCACAAAATGAAGGAAACACATAACCTTCAGTGAAATTTCAGATCTGAGTTCTGCTAAGGCTTCCACAGAGAATTCAAACTCAGAACCAACTCCTTGGCTTTGCTCTAACAGCTAACAGCATATTGTAACATGAAAAATGACAACAAAAGGGCAATGATATGTCAATAATGTACAAATACCAGCTAAGAAAAGGAAGAAAGCAAATTATTAGGAGATGTACCGATGGGCTAGTAAAGCAAGACAGAGAAGTTGCAGACCCAGTACAGAGAGAGAAAATGACATCTGCTATAAGAGCCACATTTACATCATTCAAAAGCGCAGGTTCCTGCCACAAATTAATTCATGTAGTTAAACGACTTAAAAGGTCAAATCTCAAACCCTAGCTCAATATATGAACCTGAAGAAGCAAAGGTAATGTAACATAACATACAAATAGATCATAAGTCAGTAGCTCCAAATAAGACTCCCTACTGTGTCAATACCTTCAAATTGGCCAATTCGAAAGTAGCTTCAAGTAGTTTTTTTCTAACAAACAATGAGCCAGAGAAATCGCCCTGCAAAATAAATAAATAAATAAATAAATAATTTCAGGGCTTCACCACAAGTAATATGTTGTACAAAGAGATGCAATCAATATGGCCAATAATAAAAAAATAACAAAAAGGAAGCAATGTTCAGATCATACCTGAAAACCTATCCTTGAGAAGACGCAAGCAATGAAACGCAAAGCAGACCTATATACCATTAAATAAAATTATCAAATGCACTATTCCATATCTCAGAAATTAAAAACAGAAAACTTTTCTGCATAGTAGAGAAGATATCTAAAAAAAGAACAAACAATGATGGCATATGCTTAAAGGTTCGCAAATCCCAGACATCTTGTGGTACAAAAGCCGAACCTACTTGATCCTGCCAAAAGAACAACATTGCAATTTTAAAGAAGTGAAGACATGATCTGTTTATCCCAGTATTACACGTTACATATATAGTAGTATAGTACTGAAGAATCAACCTCTGCAATTAGATATATTGTTAACGTCCAATAATGCCAGATAGTTAAAGGGTCAACCGTCAGGAAACACGCAGAATGAACAAAATGTACACCAGCAGGCTAAAGCTGGTGAAATTTGGTGAGACAAGACCAGACTGTTGTTGTTACAGATTACAAAGGGATACTTACCCTTATGATCATGTTAGCCAACAGATCCAGAGCAAGATCAACCTACAAGTTTAGAGTTATATCTCGTCAATATTAAAAATTGATATTAAAATAAAAAAAAGGCTGAATGTTTAAAAAAACTCACAGCTGAATTAGTGGTACTGAAAATAATAGGAAGGCTTTGCATCAATAAGCTCCATACATCTTGCCAATGGCTTCTAATTTGTAATGTCTATAAATCAAAAGATGAAGCCATGGTGGTTTTCAATTTATAATTTGAATATATGCTTGGGTAAACTTAGAAAAGCTAAGAAAGATAAACTTTCTATAAAGCTAATGGGAACAGGTGAATAAATAAAAGATATGGTGATTGTTTTTGCACAGAAAAAGGTCCTCAAGGAGTAACACACACACACACAAAACACACAGAAATCTAGGTATTGGAAAATATACCTCCCTTTGGATCAGCGAGAAATGTTTTGAATGCCAAAACACATAGGAGAACTCCTGCAGTGCCCTTGGAAATATGAAGTAAAGAACACAAAAGCCCAATTAGTTGAAACGAAAAACATGCAAAAACACAAACTGGTCTATATTTCAGAATTAAAGGGTAGAATTATCATATGTATGTAAAGCTAAAAACAAACCTCAAAAGCCACAGGAGTGTGTCTTGGAATTGCAGAGAATTCGCATTACTCAACATCCTATTTAATTCCACAAAGCTCAAATTAAAATATTTTCATTTCACACGAAAAGAAAACTAATGCAAGTACCTTTTGAGACTTCCATAACTAGCTTCAAACCAGTAGATCAACAGAGACTTTTCAATACGAGATCCGTAGTAGTGTATCAGATGACAAACGGCACCACTCCTGTCAAAAATGATGTCAGTAAAATCCTAATCCCTAATTCAGATGGGTGGAAGATGGGAGTGGATAGAGGAAGAAACAAGCTTACCAAAGGAATGAACCTTTTAAGATGCCATCATGTATTAAAGTGGCAGGATGCTCCATCTTCAATCGTTTCTCCTTGTTCGAAGCCTTTGCTACATACCTGCATGCCTGTATAAATACAACTGTTTATAAACAAATATTGATAAATAGAAATTCGTATATAGCAACCAAAGTCCAAGTTTGCCCTTTTAATGGCGAGAATGTTCATATGGTTAATGGTAGTGAATTTTCATAGATTTCAATATTGCATGCCAAATTAAATCCAAAGCAAGTTATAAAGGTTTAAATGATTACTTATAAAATAGAGAAATAAAAATAAGATAAGAAAACAAAACCTGATAAAATACAATGGCAGCAAGATCCATTAAAGCTTCTTGTATGCTTGGGATGGATCCAGTCTTCTCATCTCGCACCATCTCAATCCTTAATTTGAGTTTTGATATACCAAAACAAATTCAAAAGAAAGAAAATTGAATGGCTGATGCTTCTTTTAACTCAGCAAAAACTAATGCGTGATTAAATACAGTAACAGAACTTGAGAATTTAAACAAAAATATAAAGTGAATAAAATACTAACGAGTGAGAGGTGGCAGATGCAGTGGAAACACTTTGGTCTAATTCTTTAATTATGACATCAAGAAATTGTTGAACAAGGCCATCTCCTCCTGAAGTACCTCTATTTAGCGTCAGTATAATTTTCGCATATGTTATAAATGAATTCTGAAACATGGAAAGTTCAAATAAATAAGAAGGGAGAAAGGAAAATGTTGACAATATGGATAGGAGAGGCATATATATTAGTATAATACCTTGATGGCTCGGTCATGGGTTGTGAGCCAACAACGAAGCATAAACTGTTTGAGTGAGGAATGTATGTCCATAGACCGAAGCCCTAGATTGGGGCCATCTTTTATGAGGTACGTATTGACACAGTCCATAAGCTTTCGGGATATCTTTCCTTGTTCGCTGAGTTGTAGAAAAATATGAGAAAACGCTGAGATGATCTGATTTCTTGTGTTAGGAGTGAAATCAGCAGGTGGGTTGTCGAGTAAAAGATGAAGTGTGAGAAGGGAGCGAAACAAGTCCTCCTTAGAGAGAGAGAGAGAAGGTGAGTTGAAAGCAGCAAGAGCCTTATTGAGGAATAGAAGAAGGAGAGCATTATAGAGTTTGTTGGTCATTTGGTAGCGATATTGAGGGACGGAGAGGAGAAGAGTTCTGAGAATGGAAGTGTAGTCGGAGTGAAAAGAGGGGGCTTGTGTGGCGACATGGAGGATGTGGTGGAAGAGAGAGTTGAGAATGGGAAAGAGAAGCAAGGGGCGTTTAGGATCATGGGCACACTGGACGGCCATGCGAAGAGCCTTGGCATAAATGGGTTTAGGGAGGCGGCTCTTGCTCTTGCTCTTGGTGGCCGTGGCGATCTCCAGTGAAACGCAGTTGGTAAGCAAGTTGATGAGGGAGTGCCAGGTGTCGGCTCCTGGTGTATCGGCGGTGGTGTTGCGAGAGAGCAGTCGGCAGAAGGCAAAGGATCTCTCTCCTCCTCCGCCCAGCAAGTTAGTCACCAGCTGCTTCACTCCTTCCTGCATGCAAACAAGCAATTATTCAACAATAGAATAGAGAAACAGGGATTAGATTAGAGTATTAATTAGACAAGACAAGAGAAGAGAAGATACGTCACGAATTTTGGGCTTGTCGGAGGAGAGCATGGCGACCACCTCTCGCACATCTCGCGCGCTATCCATCGCTATTCAATCGATTATTCGATTTCCTTTTCCATTCGCTTCCTCGAGGACAAAAACGAAGAAATGGGAAGAAAGGGAAGGGCGAGGGTTTGAGGGTTTAGGGTCTTACACTTCTCAGACCCGTCCCTTCTTTTTTTTTTATTTCCTTAATTTAATTATTAATCACTGCGGTGGGCCATCCGGCTTCGGGCCATAGTGCTAGAAGACTTTTTTTTTTTTTTTTTGATATCAAGTGCTAGAAGACTCAATCATCCATTTCGTGACGTGCTCTCCTCCTGCTTGCAAGCACTAAGGTGCGCTCCATAAGGCTGTGTTCCAGAACGTGAAAGCGAAGGGAGAGACGAGGCAAGAGGAGATTAGAAGTGTCCGGTGAGGCTCACTCTCAAATCGAAAAGTCTTCGTCTATCTGTCTCTTATCTCACTCCGTCTTCTCCTTTCTCATTCCGTCTAATCCTTTGTTGTGGAGCGAATAACTCGCGTCGAGCAGCTCCGGAATTAATTTTGTCGTTTCGTCTCCCCTAATCCCACCTCCACTTTCGTGTTTTGGAGCACAGTCTAAGGAGAAAAACGAGGGTAATGGAATAGAGTGGCACTGCTGTGAAACATTTCATATAAAATTGTTCTATATTTTGTCATTTTAAATTTGAGGATTAAGTTTTAATTCCCCTTCTCTTTTTCATTTCATTCCACCATCATTTCTAGAATAGACCCTAAGGTACACAAAGATTAACCAACTTCTTATTTAGTTTATGCTAGTAAATCAAGAAGAACTAGCTTAATATTTTGCTTTCATCCTTCAATTAATTCACTAATTAATTAAGAGAACTATGCAAGAACTTAGTCCCAAAATTCAGATCTGGATTTCAATTCCAGTGGAAAAATGACGGCCTCACAAGGGAAAAATGAGTGTGGAGAAAAAGATGCCCGAATTCTCCAATTAGAGGTATTTATATAGACATTTTCACAAATTCTAAAGGACCACTCCCTCACTTTATTGATTGTCCATTTAATAGGCTTAGAAGCTCATTAAGTTAATTCCATTCGGTCATCTTTCATCTCTCTTTAATTGCATTTAAAAGTAGGTCCAATTTGATATTCTACAAGAATACAAGATAACATATTAATTAATATAATTTTCATATTATTATTAATTATGTTGAGACAAAAATAATTATTAACTCTTTTATAATTATTAATGAATTAGATTTGACATAATTATTAATGAATTAGATTTAACATTAATTTAATTTCATATGATTCATTGAAATCATTAACATAACAGTTTATAATTAATTATTCAACTTATTATATTATGTGTTTTTCAATACAAATAAACTAAATATAATTTAAAGTTGATTAACAATTTCTTACCTTGTTATCCTCAGAGGATTTATATCATATTTTCCATGAAAATTTAATCACCATTTATTTTCAATAATCGTAAGCGGTATTCAGAAACACATTATGATTCCCAATTGACATATATAAATACTATATTTTTATAGTATTTCAATCATGCATAAGAAATACATAATTTCCTTTTCCCAATTTATGTGAATTTACATAAAGTCCGTATTGCAGCCCTTATTAGGAATCAGTGTTAGACAAGCTTCTAAATTTCGGCGAAATAACAGAACTAGTGGTATTCTGTGTCAAACCGCATGAACGTTACAGTCTTAATTGAGAAAATGACGTAACGCGTTATTTCAGTTATTTCGGCGAAATAACAAGCTGTTATTGCTACTATTGTTAAATTGGTACAAGCTGCTACTACTAGTCAATATTGGTACACTGCAGTATATTGAATTTGGTATGGTCGTATGCTATTTGTATGGAGTATTGGAGATGTATAAACATATAAATTGATATTTATAGAATTGATGTGTGTCAAACTTTGAAAAAAACACTACACCGTTATAGCATCGAAATAACGCCGAAATAAAATGGGGACCTGGACCGTTATACCGAAAAAACCGAAATTTAAAAGCTTGGTGTTAGACAATATTTATTGGTGTTAGACAATATTTATAAAATCAATCCTCATGTGAAAAAGGCAAAAAGCTGAACCATCTCAAACTTATTAGGGTGTGTTTGGATGCAACGGAATAGGCTTTTTGAATAAGGATTCTCTCACCTCTCTCCTCTCTCCTCTTATTCCAAATGAGAGTCTAATTCCACCATATAGGTGGTATTAGAATAAGGGGTTGAATAAGTTCTTATTCGGAATAAGACTTATTCAAAATGCATTTGGTTTCATCGCGAATAAGCCTTATTTAAGGCTTATTCAACCTTTGCCAAACACACCCATAATCAAACTCATATGAAAATAAATAAATAAATAAATAATGATACATAACATAATCTATATATTTATTTCATTGGGTCAAGTCGTGTGCTATGTTTCAGTAGCATACACATATGCAATTAAGTTGGTAACTCCTTACCTATGATTTGCGAAACTTAATCATCACTTAATTTGCATACTATTCTCGCGTAAACAATTACTATTTCCTGTTAATTATCAAGATTAAGGACACTTTAGATTTATTATTATCATTTAACAAAATGAAAATACAGAATTCCACAGTTTCAAATCCTCAACCTGAATAATCTAGCAATAATAAAATCAGAAAACAAATGATCAAATATCATCAGGACGTAAACTAAACATATAGCCATCAAAATAATTGGCTCTTGAGACATAACTCCAATAATCTCCTACTAAAAGTCTCATACTAATTACATGAAGTAATTCGGTGAAGTAATTCGGTGACTGATCAAATATCACCGAATTACCTGAAGTAATTCGGTGACTTTCTAGCTGACAATCAAATATGTACACGTCTCATACTAAAAGTCTAAAATATGATTGTTAACTAATATAAAAGGAAATTGCAATTAAATGAATTAATGATGACGATGATATAGGGTTGGCTGGCTACTCTGATTTGCAAAGTAAGATGGAGCGTTCACTTTGGGCTACTTGTTTTTCGAAATTTAAACCTCAAATAACTGATTAGAAATGCTCAATTTATTTTTCATATTGAAATTCCATGGCCAACTAAATTTTATAATTTTCTAAAATTCGTAACTATTTTTAAAAACCGTTACAATTGGAGGTTTATAATTAATTAGATCAACAATCTTTATGAAAAAAAAATATGTTAAAAAATTGGGAAAAGATCAAAAGATATAAAATTTAGTTGACACATGAGATTTAGATACGAAAATTAAATAAAAATAATTTAGACTGATTTGTTTTTGTGTTCGGATTTTGAAAAAGCAGTAGTCGGAATTTTTTTTTTCCGAAAACTTGACAGCAGCTGTCAAGAGCAAGCAGTAGTCAGGAAGTTAAAAAACGATATTTTGAGTCTGCAAAACTAAGTAGACCTATATTATATAATATGAATTTTGCTATGGTGAGTTGCAACTCACAGTCTCTTTGGTGAGTCGCAATCCAGACCGTCGGATTTATTTTAAAAATCGTGCAGATCATTTGCGCTGGATCGAGTTTAATTTTCCGTTTGTCTCTTCCTCTCCGTTCCGTCTCTCTCTCACTCTCTTTGAAATCGAAACAGATAGCTAGCGCCTCCTAAACCCAAATCCCAGAATGTCCTTCTTCTCCAACCTTTTAGAAAGAAATAAGAAGCGACAGAGAAAGGAGTAAACCGCAGTAAAACCATCTTCTCTCCTGATCGAAGGAAATTGATCCTCCACAGCTATCTCCCTCTCGATCTTCCACCTATTCTCTCCGCCGATGGAAGCAAATCAACCAATCAAACCCAATCGACTAAACCAATCGAACCAGTCCGACCTCTTCATTTCTTCTTCTTCTTATCTCACAAGAAGCCTAAAAGGCTAATAGAACTTTCGTCTCTCTCACTAACACGAAGATTTTGTCTCTCTCCATGTCACACGAACCCACCGTACTCTCCTCTTGGTTCTTCTCTCACTCGCATGAAAAAGCTCCTATTCTCTCCGCCTTAAATCCGGATCTGCACCTCCGCCTCCGTCGCTCCTCTCTCGCCTCACCACTCTCAATAGTTTGGAAATCAATTTATAATTAGCGGTTCTTTGATAAATTATGTACTTGTTCAGTAAGTTTTGGTACTAGTAAATTAACCTTAGCTCCATAGTGTTAAGATAATGCTATACTATTATATATTGATGATTTAATTGCTTTGACATCTCCATGACCCATTAATAATCAAAGTTGTCAGTGGCATGCATACCTATCAGAGGCGCTGGTAAGGTTTGATATAAACTAATAAAAAAATGAGAGAGAGAGAGAGTGCGAGGATGTTTTTTATTGAATCTCTGGTATCCAGTACAGAGTACAAATGCCAAATATATAGATATGCTCTCAATGCTAACTAATTCTATTAAGACCTGATCTGTTACATCGCATTATTTAAATAACAACGTTATGACACATTCTGAATTTAGTTTTCAGGGTAAAAACCATCATTTACACAAGCTGAAGATCATCAGTTGTTGGTTTATTTAACAAACCATGTCAATGAAGTTTTTTTTATTCTTTTCTTTTTATTTACACTGACCTTACAAACATATTTTCTAAACCATTCAATGCATACTTATTTGAGGCCTTTGGGAGTAAGGAATTGAGAAGTATTTTTTTGTGCTAAACCACCACCTACTCGTACATGAGGTACTACCTAAAAGATATCCCTAGTTTCTAATGAGATGTACAAGCAACACGCTGATCACAATGAATAACATGTACAAGCAACACCTGAACACAGTTGAAAATACCATATACAAGCAACACAAAATAGCAGTGAATATAAATTGATACTGATATTGATTGAACAAGCAACATAAAATGCGGCATCTTAACTTAGACCCAACATTATCAAAATACCAGCATCTCTTAACAAGTAACACAGTGGAAACAACATATAGCTTTTATTTATTTCTACACAATCAAATAACAAGCATCTCTTAAACTGGACATATTGAACAAGCATCTCTTAAATTCAAAATACAAAAATAACAGTGACTCTACACAAACTAAATAGTAATAAAAGTACAAACGGAGCAAACTGTTTCAGCGCTGAACACCATCAACAACCGAGCTCCTTATTGGAAAATTCTCACAACAACTATTAAAAATCCACCTCTAAGATATTACAAAATAGACCCTCAAGGAACAGTAAATTTCATAAAACTTTGAGAGACATATCTTCTCTATCAACTGCAACTCAATCAAAGCAATTTTCAAAGCAATTTTCAACTGCAACTCAATCATTAATGGGAGAGATTGTGTTGCCCTCTATCATTCTCAGAGAATTCCTTCTCCCATGGGCCCACCTGTCAGACGACATATCACTCCATTCTTCCATCTGTGCAGGCAAATGAATTGTCCCTTTGCAAGGATGACCACTGCTGAATCTCCACAATTGAGGTCTCTTGGTCATCTTGTACAGTTGTTCCTTCATTTCTAGTTTCTCCACATAGAGAGTATGGCAGCTGCTCGGGCCCCTCCAATTGGAAAGGCAAATGCTCCTCCAACAGAACCATCACTTGTTCTTTTATGACACTAGGCCACATGCCTGACCAATAGGAAATTAGAGATTTAATCTTAGCACTTTTTAATGCACTTGAACTTGACTTGATTGAACTTGAACTTGCATTTTTTTTAAACACGCATAATTTATCTAAGAATCAGGAATCATTTTGTGATATTTTCATTTAGGAGTATTAAAACATACAATTAATTAATAGACATTTAACATCAGATTACTGTTAAAGGTCATCTAATTCTAAACAAGTCAAAGAAGTACCAAATTAATGCACCAACATAAACTGTTCGAAGTGAATATATGATCATCCAGGAAGGAAATTTCATGAAATTTTGAGGAAATTTCAAAGAGAACCCCCCTTTCTTTTACAGGAACCAATTTTCAATGTTCCAAGATAATTACTCGGTCTTTAAGAAAGAGTGCTCGAAAGGAGAGGAGAAGTACCTTCAAATTTGTGCGGAAACCCTAGATAGCAAAGGTGCTCGAGAAATCGACGATAAGGCAAGAGGGGCGGTTGGGGACAAAAGATACTCTGGCGAAATGTTGCTCATGAGGGATTTGAGGTAGACATGGAGAGACGAGAAGAAAGAGATAGTGATTCAGAGGCTGTCCAAGTCGGGTCGAGAGAGAGGAGGCAACTACTGCGCGCGCTCTCATGCTCTCCGCGCTGATGCTCTCCGATCTACTCTCGCACTGTTCTAGGGTTTGGGTTTGGGGAGGCGCTGGCTATCTGTTCCGATCGACTTTCGTAAGGAGGCCAATACAGAGATCGTGCGGAGGCGGAAGTGATCAGAGGAGGAAGGCGTGCTGAGGCGATCTTACCCTTTCCGATTTCTAGGGTTTAGAGAGGCTAAGTCTGTACTTTGTTTCGAATTAGAAGAGAGAGAAGCGAATTGTATAGATAAGAGGAAGGAGACGGAGAAAAACAGACGGAACAGACAAATTGTTAATCGCTCTAGCGACTCGTGATCGCGCAGATCTGCACGAATTTTGATAGAAATCGGATGGCTTAGATTGCGACTCACCAGAGTCCCTGTGAGTTGCAACTCACCATAGCAAAATTCTATATAATATTATGATTATGATTTATGATTTATATTTATTAGAGGGCGACGACTCCCACGGCTACATCACACTTTGACGATGCAAACCCGAACCCGCAAAAAAGGTCCCAAAGGCAAAGGCTCCGGCGCCGCCGCAATTGCGAGTGCGAGTGCGAGTGGGTCCCGCAAGGCTGATCCACCCCAATTTGTGGACATGGGCACCTCCAACTGCAATTTCAATTTCAGCCCTGCCGAGTTCCTCCGTTGCATTCAAGACGCCGCAGTGAGCGTTTCTGCTGTCACCTCGGAGGATTCTGTCCGATTGACAACATGGGTCTCTGCTCTCTCCCATTCTCTCCATTCTACCAACACCAACAACAACAAGAAGAAAAGACCATGTGCCTCTGACTCCCACACCCACAATGCTTCACACACTCACAGCTCTGGCACCGCCACCGCCACCGCCACCTTCAAGGAGGATGAAACACCAGAACCACCACCATCAGCATCATCATCTGCTAAGCGACATAGAAAGAAGAGCAAGTATCTCTCTCCTCCTTACACTCACACTCACACTGACATTATACAATACCACTCTCCACAAAAGCAAAAGCTGGACTTTCACACCTTTTCAGTCCCTCATCTTTTCAATGATCTTCTCTTCACAGCCATCGACCCCCTTTACCTCCAATGCACAACTTCTGCCAAGCTGCTCCACTTTTTTCTCCACAAATTTAGAAATACCATGTTTCTTCAAGGAACACAGTATGCCGCTTTTGCAAACCATACAAGTGGGTGCGAAATGAAAGGGCACCCAATTCATCTGGATAATGGGTTGCTCTCCTTGTCTCTCCAATCATATCTTTCCCCCAAAATGGCTAGGCCAGACCTGACAACTGTACATGGTGTTTCAAGAGCTAAGGAGCAACTTGAAAGGGTAACAAGAAAGGACAATACTCACGATGGGGCCAACCAGCCAAACAAACAGGCTAGGCCAAGAAAAAAAGAGAAGAGTCTAAGCAGCTCAGGTCCTATCATGCCTATGGTAGAGAAGAATGAGATAAAAGACTTCGCAGGTTCAGTTTCAAGTGTGACATATCAGACAAATATCAATGTTGGTTCCGAAACTGTGTTAAATTTTGCTAATGAGACATATCAGACAAATATCAATGTTGGTTCCGAAACTGTGTTAAATTTTGCTAATGAGTCTTGTGACTTTCTCAAAGAAGCAAGAGCTCAGATGATGGAAACTACTTCCATGCAAAAAGGGAATAAGCTGGCTGGAACTGGCAAACAATTCCAGGAACAAAGTGGTTCATCAAATAAGTGCAACACTGGTAATGGTGATACCACTTGTGACACAGGACCTAAACAGAAAGGGCAAAAGAAGAAAATTTCAAAGGCTCATTACCAGAACCCTGCTGCTCTCTTATTTGATTTTTCAAAGCCGAATACTACAAATGGTGCAGCTATTGGTACAGGTATGGATCTTCCTTCAAGAGATCAGCTTTTATCCACATTCAGTAAATTTGGGTTGCTGGTTGAGGCACAGTCACTTGTGTATCCAGATGCACACACCGCCCGTGTAGTTTTCGCACGTAGCGCAGATGCTGAGGTGGCGTGCAACAGTCCAGACAAGCTGGGTCCATTCGGGGCTCCTTATGCCAGCTGTCGCCTCCGCTACTTGCCGCCTATTAGCGACCTGACAACAGCAGCTCAGCCAGTACAAGCTCCCCAAATCCCAGCTCAGCAACTGTCTGCAAAACCCCAACTATCTGACATAAGGAAGAATTTGGAGATAATGATCTCCTCTTTGACAGGTGGGTCTGGATTGCTGGTGAAACAGGAGCCTGGTTCAGCCCTTGATGGCATCCGGCCCGAGGTGAGAGGTCTGTTGGGGGAAATGCAAGGACTCTTGATGAAGGTTGATAAAAGGCTAGGCAACGACGGTGCAAGTTCTTGTGCGCCGCAGCCTTAATTGTGTGTAATCTATGTGATGTAAGAGAATGAATGTAGCTGGCATTGGTATCTATGCACACTGTTCTAACAATACTACATTCAGCTTGTGTGTACCTAACAATGACATGGCTCCAAGTATTCCATGGTTTGCTGTGGCGTGTATATTGTGCATTAAGATCTGTAGATGGAATGACTTGTCTTCTCTTTAATGAATTTGATATTTTTGACATGTAGGTTCAAAAATCGATCCAAGCTTAATTAAATACCGAGTTAATACTGAATTACTTCTTAATGTTTACATCTAGTCATAGTTCGTGCCAAATTTGGGTTGCTGATTGAGTATGGTGCGAAAACCATACAAACCAACAATCCTCGCAAAAAGTTGATTTTATCCATTATCAATATGTGGCTCCTTGTGTATTGCTAGTTTCCTATAGAAAATAGTGCAAAAGATATTAACGGGAAAAACCTTTTTTATGGTATATCCTCCAAGGTAGATTGTTGATTTACATATCATACACATAAAATTAAAATTATTATGGTTATCTCATAAAAAAAAAAGCTTCATATGTAAAAAGCCACCAACATTAAAGCCACTTCCAAGTTTTATCCTGCAAAAGTAAGATATTAAATGTGAAGACATGTTTGCAAGAGAGATTTTCAGAGAGAACCCAAAATTGAAAAACTGAAAACCTTGCATTATTGAATAATTAATGGGAAATGAATTAATCAGCTGGTTCAAAGCGGCAAATGCAGTCATAAATGTTGCCTCCGAAAAGCTTCTCCGCAAGTCTTTGGTTCTTTATCATCGCCAGCTGGCAGAACGGCACCAAATATATTAACAAAAAAATTAGAGAAAAATTATCAAAAGGACAAAAGGAACAAATGGAACTGTGATAAGACAAACACACCTTAAGAGCATCACACTTAAAGCGAACATTTAGGTTGGTGTGCAAAGCCCTTCCCATTCCTTCCAATATAATCTGCCATGCCAGAGCAGATGGCAACATTACCAAACTGGGTTACACTTCTTTTTCAGTGTCTACGCACACTGAGAAGATCCAGTACCAAGAAAAAATAATCCATTAGAAAGTGAAAATGAACATACCAAATCAGCCTCCTTCGCGGCCTCAGCAAGCTCCGAGCTGACTTGGCGGAAATCAATGCAAGGGCTGCCGCAGCCGTTTTCAACAACCATTAGTGGTACCGACACAGTAGAAGCCTTCGACTCGTCTTCTATACCAGCCATTGCATCTAGTAACAACCCTCCAGCCTCAGCTGCTCTTCTCAGAGTATCACAATGCTATAATTTGGGCAATATGGTTTTGTGAGATGGGATTTTAATATTGGTTAAGTTACTTGTCCCTCCAGCTAAAGTGAGCATTTGTGTGAATCACCAATTTTGTTGAAACAGTTGTGAACTCCCACTGAGATTTTTCTTTTTTTAGTATTTATTGGGTTGAGTATCTGAATATTCTGGGATCCTGTATATTAGTGATATGCATGCTAATAGTCTTCTTCAGGCTCCTTTCATCAATTTTTAAGAGATCTAAGGGTACTAAGCCATTGTAGCATGATTTCTGCTACCATTATGAGTACATTAAAACACATATATTTGCAGAACAATAAACAAACCTTGGCAGCTTCAGCTACAATTCCAGGAATTTCATTTGCAGTGACATCATTCAAAGCCGGTAGAGAATTCGCTACCAACACAACCTACAAAGTTTTGAAGCATTGGCTTTTCTGAAAATCGAGAAAACTCTGAAGGCAAATGGAAATCATGTGATTACCTCAGTCCCACGGCGCAGTAGCTCGCGAGCCAATGGAAGCATTCCAAGAACTATATCAGCGCCAGAATTATCGACAAACAGAAGTGCTCTTTTGTATGGTTGTTGCCTCTTATCTGTGAGCATTTTCTTGTTGAACGTATCAAAATCATCCACCTATAAACAAGGAGAAAAAATATTAATTAAATCAGATTTTAAAGTAGTATCAAGTATGGAATCAGATCTGTACAGTAGTGTTATGGTGAGCCACTATAAGAAAATTAAATAAATTAAAAGCACATCGGGTGTTAGAATCAAGATTTTTGTGGAGAGCATACACGCCAGGGACGCTGCATCTTTTTGCGGCTCATGCGATAAATCTCAATAATGGTGCCTTTGTGATAAAGGTCAACACATGCACGGGATCCCCAGTCAAATATATTTGCAGCTAATACCCCTTCAATCAGTGCCAAAAGTCTATCCTCCTATTACAACAAGGAAAAAAAAATTAATATAATAAAAAAAAGAAAACAAAATAATGAGTTACTCACAACAGAGGGGAAGAGGAAACCTCATTCATGCCATCCAACTCCATTAAGAGATCAGGCAAAACAGCAAGGGAAGCCTCATTTTCCCTAATATGTGAAACAAACATAGAAACAAATAATTCATAGATGTTGGGTGAAAGGTCTAATCGCACCTGCCAATATCATCTTGACCAGACATGATCAAGAAAAGAGTACACAGAGTTATTATAGATTTGGAAGAAGTGAGATGACAGCAAGTGTCTAATTTATTTGGAGGTTGCTCAAGTTTCACCTTTTGTTTCACATTGGGTCACTCGACTACACTAAAGAATGGAACAACTTGGTTGGATCAAATTGAAGGTTCAATGTCTTGCATTGGGACCTTTAAGAAATTTACGGTATATACTGCATAGAAGCTAACCTTTGTTTTATGGTGATGTAAGCATCGCCAAACTGGAATTCTCTCAAGCATTCTTCCCTCAATTCTAATAAATCTGCCAACCCAAACTTTCCATAGGCTGCTGGCTCTTCCATTAACCTAAGATAATGACAACAAAATACATATTATTCATTAGCGTTCCTATAATTTTAACGTCAAACAAGTACATTTACCTTGCCAAGTGTGCTGAAAAGGCACGTGCAAATGCATCTCCTCTTCTTTTAGCATCATCAGTTCCACCTTCACTAGCAACAGCCTAGGTAATGAGAGAGAGAGAGAGAGAGAGTCGTACTATTTTTAAAGAAGCCAATTTGAATTTGATTAATTTTAAAAACTTGATGTATCACACACCTTATCAACAAGATCAGGCAAATGTTCTGACAAGACAGTGAACCAATACCTACAAAGGAAAATTAAATTATAATGAGCAGACTTTATCAACATTCCACAGAACTTAAGTGTTGTACAAAAGATACGTACTCAAGCTCACTATGCGAGAGATCAATGGTGTTTGGTTCATAGCTGCAAGATAAAAAATGCATTGCGTTAGGCTAAAAACACCCATGGTATGGTATCATCACTTAATTTTCCATGATTATATTTCGATTAGACGTTACAAGCCAGCTTCAACATGGAAGAAAAGTAACAAAATATACACACAGCCACCACCCCCACCCCCCAATCCCTTCAACATATAAATGTCCTTATAATTGTAACAAATGCAAAACGATTATTGAACTTCTTCAAAGTAAATTTGTGAAAGTCCTAGCATAATAGATTTCAGATTGAGGTGCTTACATCTTGGGGTCTCGTAACAAAGGAAACACCTCTAAGGTTGGAACAAGATGCAATACCCCAACATTTAGTGCAGCACTTGCATCAGATCGAAGTATATTGCCTCTAGCTGAGGGCCGCTCAAAACCTCCCATACCAGTAGTACCAGGTGGAGCCATTGGTACAGGGGCAGTTATTGCAGTACCCTTTTGCACAAACTTCTCCATCCATGATATCTGTGAATGTAAGACAGAGAACTAAAAACCAAGTGGAACACCATATCATTATTAAGCAATTTGTACCTTACTCTCCTCTGAACAAGCATACAACATACCAGACTGTATTGGTATAATAAATTCTTTTCCATGATCATGTGGTCCTATCAATCAAAATCTCTTTCCAAATCCCTTATAAGCACAAGCAATAATATTTGTCACACCCCTCCCCCACCCGGACTGACCCTTCTAGAGTTGTCTTTACCTTTGTTCTAAAAAGAGATAAGAACAAAATCTTAACTTCAAACTGAAAGTAAATGCATCAATGAGATGAATAACTCAAAATAAAACAAATAACCAAATTAAATAAACAACCACAATGAAGACAACAGAATTGAGATAAAGAAGTGAAAAAAGGGAGAAATATCTGAAGAAGAAAGAGATGAATGCCTTTTCATTGAGATTCCCAAGAGGTGGGCCATGAATTTTGCCACCAACATAAGGGGCTCCCATGGGAAACCTCTCAACAAGCTGATGAGCCCGCAAGTCATCCAGCCCATGCTTCTCATAGCTCATGAATGCTCCTACTGCACCCAAGAACCCCTCATGCCGCAAGAACATAGCTTGTGCTTCACCCTTCGACCTACATTTGGTTTCATATAGAAATAAAACAAATGCAAACATAAGAAGAAATATAACATTTCTTCCTAGGTCTTTGCAGATCATGACCCACTTTTCCACAACTCAAAACAAATACCAACATTTAAAAACTTGCAACAAACATCTTAAATAGTTTAGAAATTACTCAAAAAGGTAATTATTGCAATAGTTCAGAACATAGTGGAGAGCTTAATATCTAAAAAAATTACCAGAAATGAACAGCAAAGGAGATAGTATCCATGGTATAGGCATGACCTCGAATAAAAAATCCTCCAAAGAAAATCTTTTTCAGCCCATACCTCAGTGCATTCAAATATGATATCTATTCAACAGAAACAAAATCAGATGCCTAGCTTGCCCATAAAACTAAGTATTATATCATCAAAGCATCATACCTGGCCAATGTTATAAGATATCATGCGCAAGAGGGAGAGAGAAATATCCTCTGGCCGATAATCTGACAGTTCCTTATTTTCTGAAATTGTTTTTCCAAAACTCGATGCAATTGTTGATGCTGAGAGACCAATCTATAACAAGAAGTAAACAAAATATAAAGTGAATTCTACATCACAATTTTGCTATTTATCATTTTTTATTTTCTTAATAGAAAATTAAAATATTGTAGCACCTTGGAATAGTCAAGACCACCATAAATATCACCAACAAGCATGTCTAACTGGCTGTTGTCTCCTTTTTGGCTCAACTCTAATAATTCATCAAAACTATGCCAAAGGAAAAGAAAAAATACATTACAAACACCAGATCACAAACTGCGAATAGATAACTTTCAAGCAAGAAAATTGCAAAGTACCTTTTGCACTTGGTTAATAACCGGCCCAATCCCCAGTAGGTACCACCACCGACATTTGTACCGCTTACTCTTTGAAATTTTCCAAAACCATCCACCTTTGTTAAATACAAGTAAAATATTAGACAGGCACCACTTAAATCGCTAAAATATTGCTGAGTCATTTTTGTCAGCAACAAAAGGATTTGTACCTTGATAATGCTTACACCTGAGCCAATATTCACAAGAAGGTAAGGGAATAAATCATTCGGATCAATTTGTATAAACTCCTTCTGTCCATCCATGTGAGTAAATGCTTCATGCCGTATAGCCTGATATTCAATATGAGATCCGGAGTAAGAAGCTTGTCAAAAGAATAGAATTTGTATACCAGTTGTTCATTTTATTCAGTTGACACTACAATACCCAGAAAATTACATTGTGCAACACGAAACTATTGAGATTACAATATGAAACTTGTAAACCTTCCTAGCTCCCTATATTTGACAGAAAAATGAAAAACAACAACAACGGGAAGCTAAAACAACAGCCTTATAATACATTTACTTAATCCTCGTACACAAAGTGTAAGCAGGATGATTCTTCTCAAAAGAAAAACCAAACAAAGAAAAGATGCCTTTTCTGTGAGGATACAAAATGACTATATGTAATTCAAAGAAAAGATACCCTGAGCAAGAAATTAGCGCCAGCGACGAGACTACCCATTTCATCTTCCTTCTCCAAACTAACACCTAGCCTTTCTCTAAAGACATCTGCATACTTAAAGGCCCCCCCACCTGTTGCCTTTGCAAAAATTAGACATAGAAAATAGTAAATATGTGCTAGAGAAGTTGAAAAATACCAATAAATAAATCACCTCACTCTTTGACATAATGATTTAAGTAGTGACTTAGTATTTTCTATACAACATGTTTGATGTACAATACATTTTGTTTTTGGTGTAATGTTTTCATAGATTGAACAGTTAGTAACAACTTGTTTTATAGTAGCAAAAATTGTTAATTTTAATTATTTCTTATGGTTACCTTAATTACTATGTTCTCAGTCGAAGGGTTCCCTCGCCATATTGGTGAATCCACACCTGAAAGGGGAAAATGCCATTGTTAAATCTATTTCTATTAGTTAAAAAAAATTTGTTTACTGCCTTCTCTTATTTCCTGCAGGAAGGGTAATATAAACATCTCTTAACCACCACCACCACCCCCCCCCCCTCCCAAAATAATAATAATAATAATAATAAGTAAATAAATAAAAACCACCACCGTGATGCTGGGGTTTTACATGGAATTATATTAACAAGAGTTAACAATTTCTGTCTATATGAGTTTTTGACATACCGCCACGATGGAGTTGTTTAGATGAGATAAAGTCTAAGCATTCATTTAATTTGCTAGTCTCAAATTTGACAAAGTGAAGCCTTCCTCCCAGAATAGGGTAATTTCTCCTGTTTCCATTTGTTCCTCCAAACTTTTTCCTTAGTGAATTTTTCCTGTAATCATCGGTTAAGCTCTCAGCATGTCTTGAGAAATACACCAATTTTATCAACGAGCCTACAAAAAAAATAAGAAAATAAAAAAAATATTGTAAATGTCTAATTTGTCTAGCAGATAAATTCAAATAAAAAAGTTATGGTCAGATGATGTTCTCCAAAGGAAGAAAGTTCCATTAGGATGAGGTGTTTTAATTTGGTTTTTGTAGAAAATCAAGACAATAACTCGTACAATTATACATCTAAGACCTTAAACTCTCAGAATCATGTAACACATTCTAGGTTAATCACGTATCAGGATAGCGCATATGACATATAACCATACAATGATTGCCTTACAGCATAAAGTCAAAAATCGAACTTCCACATAATTGGTATACTGCAATAATTCAGTCATATAATCCAAGCCAGCAAGAAAGAAATAATACTGAAACACACATTTCGAAAAATGAGAATTGCAAGCGTTATCCAACAACAACAACGAGAATGAAACCTTTAGTCCCAAAACAAGCTAAGGAGGCTAGAAACGAAACCCAACAAGACAAGGTCACCAACAATTGCAAGGGTTATTTTAAAAAATAAAATAAAAAAAGGAGGCAAAGCAAAGATGAAAGAAAGAGAGAGTTTCAAGAGAAGAGAATGCAGAAAAGGAACTTGGGTATGATGTAGAATAGTAAAGCAGTACAAGTACCTCCAATATCAAGTGCCAAATGTGAAATATCATCAGACTGATTGGGCAAAAGAATTGTAGGATATCTATCTTCAAAATTTCCATGAATCGCGGCCCCGCTGAGGTCAAGTTGGGGCCTTGACCCTGACCGCTGGATCACAGGGGGCCCACCAGTCAGAGACTCTTTCCTCTCCTCTTTGTCCTCTGGCTCAGTTGCAGATATCCCCTTTGCAAATTGCTTCTCTTTAGTGATGTTTTCAGTTGAGTTGCTAGCCATTACTGTCCAAACCACACCCGGACCCAAATCTGAGAAAATTCCAATTTTCAATTGTACAGGTTGGTTTTTGAGAACTTTGAAGTCAAAATTATTGTAAATGAAATTGGTCATGTAAAATTGTCACAATAGAAAGAGGTCAAATGAAACTTTGTGCTGGTATTGGCGCAATCTAAAGCATGATTAATGGTTGAAAATAATCATATCTGCCGACTAGATAATAATCATACAAGATCCAAGCTTTGAAAAGTAACTCTTCTACCAGACCAAATTGGATTGGCCTTGCTATATAACTATATAAGCACAGTAAACCTTAATTCAGTCCCCCCTAAAAAAAAAAAAGGAAAATTAAACTCTGGAGGAGTAGATAAATGAGTCTGAAGTGAGGAAGGCGACTTTGTTAAAACAAAACAAACAAAAGAAAGAGAAAAGAGGATAAAAAAAGCGAGAATTGTTACGGAAATTACCAAACAAAATTAAGTCGCGCCGTGTCCGTGTGTGGAGTAGAGTAGTGAGTACAGGATCGTAGCCTTGAAACAAAAAGAAAGGAATGGTGTCCCGTGTGGCTGTGTCCCAGACAGACAGAGGAGATAGTAAAATTCTAAAAGATCAAATTTATTCATGCGTGAATATTGAAGCAGGACTCAGGAGTCAGGAGGGTGACTGCTGCTTTCTTATGTAATCATCCATGTGTACCAATATATGTAGCGGTGACTATCCCACGCTACATATTTCCTTTTTTTTTTTTTGGTTTCCATTCATTTTGACTCCTCTTGTATATCTTGTCTTTTATTTTTAATTATTTATTTCTTCTGTTTTCCCCCTTTTAGAACGTAAAGCATTCTGTTATTGATATACCTCGTAGTCGTAGATTAAATGATGGGTCATCATTATTTAGGGGTGCGTTTGGATAGGTGTGGGAAGAAGGAAAGAAGGGAATAATGGAAGAAGTAGGAAGAAGTATTGGGAAGTGTGTAACTTTGTGAAGAATTTAGATTGTTTATAATTTTTTTTTCTTCCTTCTTCTTCTTCTTTCTTCCAACAATCCAAACGCACCCTAGGATATCAAGCATGTTTCTCTAATTGAAAAAAAAACTATGCCAAACTAACTATTCAAATCCACCAGGAATATAAGAAGGGAAATGTTCTTCCAAATTGGATATATGATTTTTCCAATTTGATATTTAATTTAACATCGTTGAAAATGTTTTTGGTAACAAAGGAAGAACATTCTGTTGTGAATTGTGATTTATTCCACAAAAAGAGCGGAGAGTTGCAGTCGCATGCATCCCAGAAAACGGCCCTTGAATGAATTATTTCTTTCTTAAGATCAATCAGATTAATAGTCAAACTGAATGTAGAACATGACATCTTTATTTTGTGGAAGTATATGATATGCACAAGTTACCCAACTACCCCTCCTTCAGCGGAATGGTTTTAATCCTTATCTGTCCGATCAATAATGAATGTCTCGTGATTAATATGCGATCTGTCAAGATCTATCCGTTGAGATTAAATCAGAGGGTCATTACTAAAAGACATCCCCCGGACGTTTTTAAAAAAATCTACCCTGCTTTAGCCTCCAGCAATATTAGTGGGGTTGTTGAAGGACATTTTGGTCAAAGACATCAAGTACAGATTCGATTTTTTTTTTCTTTTTTGGATGCTTTCTCTTCGTAATAATTAAGAATTGAAAATTCCCTTTTGGTTCTCAGGAGGTGAAGCAGTGAGATTGGAATGAAATGTTAATTTGAAAAATGCTTTTAGATATTATTGAACAGATGGGAGAATTTTTTTTTTTTTTGCGAAAATTGATATAACAATGATAAAAAAAACCCAGTTGGAATAAAATGTTTAATGCGGCATCATGTGCTGTTTGTTTTGCGAAGAGTTCAGGAGGATTCATAGCAAACACCACCGTAGTTCGCAATGATAAAAATTGATAGCTATTCTATCCATCATCAATATTTATTATTTTTTTTTTTTGGGGGGGGGGGGGGGGTGTCTGGCCTGTTTCGTTGCCTTCCAATCAAGCACTTTATTCTCTGTTTATGTGACCACACACACACAGCTACTTTTTTTTTCCATTTTTCTTTTTTACTGCATAAGTAACATACCGGCAATAGCAAATTCCACATACGAAATCAATTCTAAAATTTTCACTCGTTACAAAGAAAAAAAAAGCAGCAGAACCGCCAGCGCAAAAGAATCCTTGGGCCACAGCGCATAATCACTAACCAGATATTGTTTTATAAAAGAGATTTACAAAACAATATACATTATATTATATTATATTATATTATATTATATTATATTATATTATATTATGTACAAGAAGAGTCTAGAATTTGTACAACTAGAGCAAGGAGTATTCCAATTCTTATTATTATTACCTCCAGTATTGAGCCCATCTATGGATGGTTTCAACCATTTGAGGGAATAAAGCACTTACACTGTCATTTATTAAGTCTTGGAAGAAATGTATTGCCCCCTCATCATCTAGGTCTAACCTGAATTTCTCTTGAAGCTATCACCCCAAAATCAAAGATAAAAAAAAAAAAAAATTCAATATACTTGAGCACTGTCATATTAGGATTAAGACAAGTCAAACCAATTACCAATTAGTATACTTTTGTGCTTCATTAATGAATAATATTTTCAAGGCAAGGGGAAAAAATTAGCAGGCAGCAACTTCACTGGTATAGTTATTCACATATGCTATACGCCTATACCCCTTTTTTATGTCAACTGGGTCCTGTGTCTTACCACCAAAAATGAAAAGGAAGTAAATTAGAAAGAGAGGATTAAAGAGAGAGTTCAAGACCTTCAAAATGCTTTTCTCGGGGTCCGAAGCGATATTGGGTATGTTTGAACCAGCCATCAGATGGAACAGATTCAATATCAGATTACTCGATTTTCTCAATATATTGTATGCTTCGCAACAGTACGATTTGAACCTTGTATAGTATTGACTGCATTGCACCAAAAGCCCCAAAAATACAAAGATTAATAAACATAAGAATAATATAACATAGAGACAAACATGAATGTACTATTGTAAGAAACAAACATGATAAGGATTCAAAAACTAATGCCAAGCACACAGGCACCACCAAGACCTCTACTAGGAAAGGTGTGCTATACAACAAGTGGATGTGATGAGTCAAAAATGCATATTCAAAATAAAAAAAAAAACAAAAAAAAATGCAATACATATAAAAAGGGTGTACTAGTGTACTAGATTTAACCCCTCTTCTGAGAGAGAGAGAGAGAGAGAGAGACCTTTCGGCACCACCCATGGCCTCGACCATCTCTTTGCAGAGTTTCATTGGAGGAGGAAAGGGCTTAGGATCTTGTCCCAAAATGTATGCGAAATCCACGTGGAACAGCCGACCATCATCTCTCAACAGGAGATTATCTAGATGCCTGAAAATTTTTTTTACCAAAATATTTAAAAAAAAGAAATTAACAAATTTCAGTTTATTCAGAAAGACATACTAGGTTGGTTTTCTGCAGGGAAAACAATAAAGAAATTTTTATTACATTTCTAAATACAGTTGGCTGAGTAGCTTGGTTTTTTCTCTTATCCTTTGAAGAAGCATATAAAATGAACTTATTTAAAACCAATGTGAGCAGCATTATTAATTAATACTAAAAGGTAAAAACTAAAATGAGACCAGACAGGACAAAGCTTATGTGCATCTGTGGGTGTCCAAGTGTGTGTGACTGTGTGAGTGAGTGTGAAAGAGAGAACCTGTCTCCAACCCCCAAAATGTAGGTAATTACAGAATATCCAGCACAGCTCTTTATGAAAGTCTCCAGGCATTGTGCAGTTATGCTGAAGGGACCCTCCTCGTCAGGGTGAAATTTTTGTAAGTACGCTACGATACTACGGTTCTCTGATAATATCTATTCAGAAAAGAAAAATGAAACTACGTAAATGGAAGATAAAGAAAAGGATTGCTATATCATTCAAAAAATTTGCTAATTCCTTTGAGGGAATCTGTGAGAAAAAAGTTGGGTTTTCTTATATTGTACCACACAATATGCTGACGGCAATAGCAAGTAGTAATGCCCATTTCTGGGCAGATAAAACAACAAAAGGAAAAATTGTGGAAGAATGAAGGTACCTGTGCAAGAGAACTAGAGGGAATGAATTCCAGCATGCCTTCATCTTGCCCAGTGGCAAGTACTCGGTATGGGGTCAAATGCAAGTCGAGATTTTCCAATTTAAGTAGCCGATCCATGAGAGACACCATTTGTATAACCTGCCCATATATTTAAATAAAACACTAATGTAGAACAAGACACACTTCTACAGGCTTGAATTATACATTTCCAGCTGCCATACCATTCAAAAAGATTGGTATCTGCCCAACAATATTTTACTTGTATTTATCTGAATACACACAATAATAATTATAAAAAAAAAGATGCATACTAGTTGATCTTGCCGAAGGTCATCTCCCTTCTTGAAAATGACTTTACAAGTGCCACCATTTTCAGTACGAAATGTCAATTTCAAAGGATGCAGAGCGCTTTTGAAGATAGAAGACTCTTGGGGCACTATACCGGTTATAAGCGTGCTAGGTGCCAAAGGTGACCGAATTGGCTGTGATATAAGCTCAAATAAAAACACAATTCACAACTAAATGTCCAAATAGAAATTTGACTGGACTTAAGGTTATAAATGTTATATCATAGACTGTAAGACTTGAAAAAATTATTGTTGTTGCAGGACTACAGTTGTATTATTACTGGTTAGTTCCAGAAGGGACAAGCATTTGTCAGGCTTTCAGTTAAAAAAAAAAATTGCAAGAAGTTTATGTAGCCACAAACCAGTACTGTTAAAACAGGAAGAATGAAACCTTGAAATAAACAATTATAGAAATCAAGACACAGGTACCTCATCAAAGTATGTGAGTTCACTGAGCAGACCAGAAAGGAGTTGTCGCAACTTGTCGATTTTCTTCTGGGTTCCACCACTGACCTTTTTGATGTCTTTCATGATAGAACATAACTGAGCTGTTAATTCAGTTTGACGAACCAGGCTCTGCCACATCTTGAACCCGTCTTCCTCTGCACTCCCAACTGCCTCCAGCTGTCCCAGTTTATGTACATTGGTACATGTTAATGAACTTATTTGAAAGTTTGTATAAACAAGCTTATTTCTGCTAGCAGCAGGTAGTAGAGTAAAGAAGTCAGATGGCAATGTCTTTTGTAGTATAATTGTCAACAAATTTTATTCAAGGTCAGGTTCCATCCCTAGTAGGTAACACAGTTGGATAACTTAAAAAGGATGTAAATTTACTTCAAACCTTAAGCATTTTATTTCTGCTCAACTGAAAGCAATTTGCTGTGCAAAATCAATTACACATCAACTCCACATTAAAAATGGAAAAACAAAAACCTGTTAAAGAAAAACATGCAAAGTTAGATACCTTAATCATACTATCTTCTAGCATTTCATAGGTACAATAGAAGCGCTTTGCATAAACTGGGTCGTGAAGTTCTACCAACACATACCACCTCAGGAAGCTTGCTATTTCTATATTTGATAAAGCTGAAAACAAAATGTAAACATATACAGATTTCTAGTTCAGCACACAAACAAAAAAATAAATAAATTAAAATAACAGTAATAAAAGGATAAAACCCTTACATCGTTGGATAAGGAAGAGAGCAAGGTGAGACTTATCAGATCTCTCAAACCGAAGTGCTTGCACTAGTTGTAGTAGATAGCACTGTAGTTCTTCATCGTCTGCTCTTTCTAGTACGCTTACAGCATATGCACGTACCTAAACCCCCACCACCCAAACCAGCCCCAAGAGAGAAACAAAATGAATAACTACAGGGAAAGAAAGAAAAGAAAAATTAAATGGCTTTCAGAGATGTACACTAACCTCCTCACTTTCAAAAAGAGGAGATAGAAGTTCTAATGCATCAGTTACATCTATAGTCTCCCACCTTCCCATCAACTCAACAGCTTGTTTGGCTTCCTGTTGAAAGGAACAAAGCAAGATCAGAATAAGATACTCAAACAAGCACTTTCCTCAAAGTTGTCTCTTCACAATAACTAACTGAAGCACTTTTTGAATCAGAGCATGGAAGGTTACATTGCACCTAGTTTCTAAGGTTGTACAGGAAATTTAAGGTTCTGTTCTGTAAGGGGCAGATAAGGAATCCTTAGGTTTATATACTAGTACTAAATGGAAGTACCAAGTATAAACCTGAACATCACTCCATTCAACACAGCGAAGAAATTTAGTAAGAGCTTTTTTCTCAGACATGAGAGAGAATCGAAATTTCCATAACAGCTGCCTATCGTCGCCGCTTAAGGTTCTGGTCGGAGGGTATTTCAGTATTCTTTGTATCGACCTATGCAAGAACAGGAAGCTATTAATAACAGTAAAAAGAAAAAGAAAAGATAATGGGTAATAACAATCCATATCAGCAATATGATAAGACTAGTACCCATAGGCAAGAAGCTACTTATATGAAAAATAGTACATACTTCCTTTCGTTTATGCTAGGTTTGAGATCCCTATCAACAATTCCACGATTCAAGCTCCTAGCCAACTTCAACTGCTTGTGCTCGGATGGGTTAGTTCGGCCAACCTCAGGGTCCCACACTGTGACAATCTCATTAGTTGATGTAACAGGAGACGGTGCGAGATAATTGGCCCCAAATTCCTACATTACATTTTGAGATGGCAAGGAGTTGGTTTGGACAATCTGTTTGTGTTGGTAAGAAAATGTATATAGTAATAGAAACCTGAAAAACAACAGGGTGCTCAAAGCTAGAGAAGTCAACAACAAGACTGAGATGGGAATTTTGAGGCAGATTTGCTTGGTTTTGCTTGATTTGATCAATGGCGTTAAATGCTAGACGGTCGAGCCAGTCGATGCGGTGTATGTGTCCTCGCTCATATTTGTTGACCAATCTCTCCAACCGCTCAACTTCTCCTCGCTCATGCTTGGGGACCTATAAGTTTATTTAGAATACAATACAAAATTGGTAAGATGGGAGTATGATAAAAGAGAAGAGGAGAGAAAGGAAAGGTGGGTTGCTTGCCTTGCCAGGGGTAGAAGTGGGAATGCGGCCATCGGCTTGTCGGTGAAGCCAAAGGCGTAACTTTTGGCGGCCGGCCTTGAGTTGGTTTTTGTTGTTGAAAAGGAAAACAGTGGCGCCGCCGAGGGGGGTGTGAGAGTTGGAGACATCCCAGACCTGAGAGAGGGGGAGGGGGAGGGGGAGGGAGATTAGTAATGGTGTATAGAATAGAAAAGAAGAGAATAGAATGCAGTGTTTGGTTAGGTAGATACAGTAAAAGCCAATTGCGCCCGAGAGGTCAAGTCGCGGTACTTGGTGGTGAAGGTGAGAGTCTGATTCCAGGCGTAGGCGGAGGAGTCGAGGGTGGTGGAAGCAGGCAAGCCGAAGGGAGCGCCGCTGGCGTCGATGAAGAGAGAGCACTGGACGAAGAGCTCCTTTGTCTTGTCAGAATCAGAATCAGGCAGCAGGCCGTGGAGGCGGTCGATGCGGATGGAGACGGGGTGGTTGATGTCGCTCGAGATGAACACTCTCCAATTCCCATTCCCATTCCCCTCGTTGCCGTTGCCGTTGGAATTGCTCATCCCTTACTAATTCCTCCTCCAATAATTCTCCTCCTTTACTTTACAAGAAAGAAAGAACAATTATACAAACGGAGACGAACAAGACATCTATTGGACTTGGACTTGGAGGCCCAGCAATCTATATTACCAAGGACGGACCGCCCCGAAATTTTGTAAAATAATATTAAAATAATATAATCTATTAAAATTAATATCAATTTAATCAGTTTAATATAAATAGTATCGTAAGATCGGAATCCTGGATTCCGAACGTTAGATCGGATTCTGGGATTCCGATCTAACGTTAGATCGGATTCTGGGATTCCGATCTAACGTTAGATCGGATTCTGGGATTCCGATCTAACGTTAGATCGGAATCTTGGATTCCGATCTAACGTTTACTATATATAGCGTTTGGTTCCGATCTAACAAAGTGCGAAGCACTCTGCTCTGGACCTCCTTTCCGCGCGCGAGCACAGTAAGTTTAATTTTTTTTATTTATTTAATTATTTATTTATTTAGTTTATTAGTTTTTAATTTAGTTAATTAAATAAAAAAATAGAGAAAATATTGAAAAAATATTTAGAAAATCTGAAAAAATGAGAAAAAAATAAAATTTAAATTTATATGTAATTTATTAATTATATTAGATTTTTTTTGTCTTTTTATTTGTTTATTCACTACTTAATTAATTAGAAAAATAGATAATAAATTGTAAAATTATTTTAAAAATACGGAAAAATAAGAAAAATTCATATGAAAATTTATGTGTAATTAATTAATTTATTATTTTTTTTTGCTTTTAATAATTAAGATTTTGATAATTAAATATGAGAAAAATTAGAAAAATGATAATAATTGATGGTATTAATTAAAAATGTAGGTAAAAAATTGTTTAGAAGAGAGTCAATTCCTTTCTACTCCAGGTTAGCTTTTTTATATGTTTATTTTATTATTGTTTGAATAGAAATGTTTGTGAATTGCTTGTAGATTGATTGATTGATTGTAAAATTGTGAAATACAATGATTGTAAAATTGTGAAATGCTTGTGAAATGCAATGTTTGAATTATTGATTCATTGATAGTTATGAAATGGTTTGTGAAATGCAATGATTGTAAAATTTGAATGATTTATTCAAATTGGGTTGGGTTGGGTTCAAATTGGAATGAAATTGGGTTGGGTTGGGTTCAAATTGGGTTGAAATTGGATTCTAATTGGGTTCTGATTTTTTGGAAAACTCTCCCGGTACAGGGGAGATGCTGCCGAAATTTTTATAGATTTTATACTTTATTAAATTTTAATTGCAGTAACAGTCGAAATGCCACCGCGAAGAAGAATACCAGAGGATCCACGTCGATCCACGAGGCGTCGAGGAGATCCTGGCGCATCTGCATCAGGAGGAGATCCTAGCGCTTCTTCATCTGCCCCCCTGCTGCCCCCCCGTTCCTCCTCCAGCTGATCAGCTTCTGCATCTCAGTCAGTCTGAGCTTCGAGGCGTACGAGTAAGTTTTTTTTTATTTATATAGTTAATTCTTTTTTTTATATATATATATTTTAATAGTATATATAGGAAATAATTTATTTTTTAAATTATTTAGGGTATAGGGTTTAGGTTGAGGGTTTAAGGAAATAATAAAATTTTTTATTTATGTAGTTAATTTTTGTATATAGTTAATAGTATATATAGTAAATAATATGTTTTTTAACTTATTTAGGCGTGGACGCCCGAAATGCATAAGGCAAAAATGATACGAACCGAGGAGGTGGACCAGCGTCTTGTGACATTGGGCCTTATTCATTTCGTTGAGTTAGGTCACATGCCATTGGATCGTTCCATGATACAGGGTCTAGCCATGTTCTGGAGGCCCGAGACCCACACGTTCCACTTTCCCCGCGTAGGCGAGATGACCGTTACTCTTGAGGTATTATTTTTTCCAAGTTCTGTTGGTAGCTATTTATTTATTTATTGTTTTTTTTGTTGTTTAATAAAAAAATGTAAATAAAATTTGCAGGATGTCGCCTTCATTTTTGGCTTGCCTACGACTGGACGACCGGTGACCGGTCGTACTGATTACGACGATGTGCAGAAGCTAGCTGACTTTGCATTGCCACGGGACACTCCTATGGAGGATGTTCTAGATTGCTTCAGAGAGAGGGCGACTGATCGACGTGCTGGGAGGTAACAAACGTTTTAAAATTTAATTTAAATTTTGAGATATGCTGCAATATATATATATGTGTGTGTAATGTTTATGTAATGCAGGAAACTTCACGCAGTACAGTTTGGGAAACTGCGTGATATGTGGGCACAGGAACCTGGGTCAGAGGACGCAGATAGGATCGATAGATACACACGGGCCCTGGTGTTGAAGTTGATGGGTTGCGAGATGTTTCCAGATACCACAGGAGATTCTGTTCCTTGTTTTTATCTGGAGTTACTTCGGGTTAGTAATTGTAAATATTAAGAACATCTCTTACATTAGTACTAACTTGGATAACTTAGTTTAAAATGTGGAGCAACTAACGAAAAATATTTTTTCTTATTTGCAGGATGTTCATGCATCGGATTCAGTGAGATATAACTGGGGTGCGGCCACACTTGCTATGTTATACCGCGGCCTGGACTTGGAAGTCCTGGCAAATGGCGCTCAGAAGGTTCCTGCTCTGTGGCTACTGCTTTAGTTGTGGTCGTACACCCGGTTATTGCTTTGTCGCCCGTCCGTTACGAAAAGTTTCCAAGGTTGGGGGAAGCCGTCAGTTGAGAGATGTCCGCCGTATGGGAGGTATAATATTTTTCTTAAATAAAATAAATGAAATATTGCAATATAACATCAATTTGTTTGTTTAAAAATTATAATTAAAATTTTGGTAAACAAATTTGATAGGTAATAATTACTTAGTTAAAATTAATCCAAATTCGTTATTTGAAATTAGTTAGTTAAACAATTAAAATTAGTCATAACTGTAAACAAATTAAAATATAATTAGTCATAATTGTAAACAAATTAAATTACGAAATTTAAAATTAATTACTTAGTTTAACAATTGAAATCATGATAATTGTAATGATTTGGCAGGCAATGGACGACACGACTGAGGTCGAAAAAGGTGAAAGGTCCCGTTCGCAGCGGTATTGAGTACGCTCGAGACGTACTAATGAAGATGGAGCATGCACACGTGGTGTGGCGGCCATACGAGGATGAGCTCAGACAGGTGGTCATGCCTCCTTATGCCCGCTACGAGCAGAGGTACTACCGGCTCCGCGTTCCATGCTTCCATTTCTGGGTCGTGGCGTGGCACTATGCCGATCGGGTGATGCATCAGTTCATGCTGTTCCAGACTGTTCCGCCTCCTCTTCCTACGGTACGTTATTCTTTTCACCTTCGTGATTTAAATTGAAATATTTATAATACATGCATTACATATGACCTAAAAAAACAGGCTTGGAGGAGGATGGAGGCTTTGTTACAGTACCGGCACAACACATTTCGGCAGAGGGATTTGCAGGACCTTTTCTCAGTAGAGGTTGCGATGTGGGCCGACACGACGCAGGTCGAGGTGGCAGAGGCGCGGCCATGGAGTGACGATATTTTGCCCGCGTACGATAGATGGATGCGAATACATGGAGGTGCTCATCTTGTCCCTATTCCGGGAGTAGCACAGCAGATTACAGCTAGCCGGATGACCTATCTAGAGGATGCGCCCGAGCGGGTGTCTATGGTAAGTTTTTTACTCAATTAAAATGACTTGATTTGTATTTTGGTCACTAACAACAAATAAACATGTCAAGCACATATTGACGCAAGCTCTGCGAGCATGTGCATGGGCGGTGAAGAAAGGATTCAGACGGGCTGGGAAGGAGATGCTGAAGGGCTGCAGGACGCAGTTGGAGCTGGTTGGGGAGCCGCATCGGTTACCTCACCTTTTAGAGTCGAAGGGTCTAGCTACAGACATAGACTCCATACCTGATTCGCCTGAGGAGGATCACGCGCCAGAGCCTGGATTTGAGGAGCAACAGTTTATGACGGTAACCTAAAATTTGTAATATTATTATTTTTTATTATTCTGTTATTGATAATATTAATATTATTTGTAATATCATTGTATGTAACAGCCATCTGGGTATACTTTACACGACTGGGACACATATTTTGATCAGCCGAGACCCAGCCAGCCTATTGTGCGGAGCAGACGGACAGAGAGTCAGCCATCCACACAGCCGCCCATCCACCCATCTACACAGCCACCCATATCCACTGGCGAGTTACCGACACCACCAGGCCCACCTCCTGGTCCATATCCAGACCCACCTACCCATTATGAGTACCAGACCCAGTACCCACCATACCAGACACAGTATCCACCTGGACCACCACCATATTCTCAGGGCGAGCCTATCTTGAGCCCGGGTGACGCTTTTTTATCATCCATTGGAGTACATTTGGACGAGCCGTACACACCTCCAGTTCATCCATCTCCTTTCGGTCAGAGCTATGGTTCATTTGGTCAGACATATGGCGGAGCCTCTTCTTCTAGTGCACCGCATCGTCATTCCACTCCTCAGATGGCTCCTCGTCCACCACCTGTCGGACTTGCTTGCGGACGAGACCCCCGTCAGCCGCCAGGTCCTCCGTGTATTTGGTCCCCTAGTGAGGGGAGGTGGATCCCCCGTACTGGACATATTTAGGATTTATTTGTATTTTATATTTTATTTACTTATGTATGACTTATATATTTATGCGTTCTATATTTATGACTTCTATATTTATTTGTATTTTTATAATAACTAAAAACTTATTAGGACCAATCACAACGAGTACGAAACACCTAAGTACGATAAACGCTTTGAAAAATATGAAGTTTGGCGCAATCACACCTAAGTACGAAACACGTAACTATAAACCGTTGGATTCGAAAAGTTTGGCGCTAGAAAAATATGAAATACGCTCTGAAAAATTGCATCAAAAATACTGAGCTGTTAATTGGCGGACCAATATTCCTAAACTTAAATTTCAAGATTTTTAGGCGTACCATTTGTTCAAAACAAAAATGACAAAGGACCAAGATAGTCACACTTTGAACTGAAAAAACAGCTCTGGATTCGAAAAGTTTGGCGCTAGAAAAATAGGAAATACGCTCTGAAAAATTCTAACAAAAATACTAAGCTGTTAATTAGCGGACCAATTTTCCTAAACTTAAATTTCAAAATTTTTAGGCGTATCATTTGTTCAAAACAAAAATGACAAAAGACCAAAATAGTCACACTTTCAACTGAAAAAACAGCTCTGGATTCGAAACGTTTGGCGCTAGAAAAATAGGAAATACGCTCTGAAAAATTCTAACAAAAATACTAAGCTGTTAATTGGCGGACTAATTTTCCTAAACTTAAATTTCAAAATTTTTAGACGTATCATTTGTTCAAAACAAAAATGACAAAGGACCAAGATAGTCACACTTTCAACTGAAAAAACAGCTCTGGATTCGAAAAGTTTGGCGCTAGAAAAATAGGAAATACGCTCTGAAAAATTCTAACAAAAATACTAAGCTGTTAATTGGCGGACCAATTTTCCTAAACTTAAATTTCAAAATTTTTAGGCGTATCATTTGTTCAAAACAAAAATGACAAAGGACCAAGATAGTCACACTTTCAACTGAAAAAACAGCTCTCGATTCAACTTAGTATTACGAATATTACAATTATTTTTCACATCACATAAAAGTACAATTCAACTAAATATTACATTATCACCACAAAAATTACAATTATTTTCTTCCTCCTCTTGCAAAATTAGTTATTCTTGCGCCAAGACGTAAAATTCCACCACGTATTCCGGTTTGTGCTCTGCTATCAGTGGCACATTCATGGTGGCCCAGAAAGAGACCGCAGGGAGAGATTGCGACATTACCTTACTAAACCTGAGTCGAGCAACTCCCGATGCCGGAAGAGATTGCGACATTACCTTACTAAACTTTACGAAAGCATATACGATTTTCGTGGAGACCACACAGTGAGCTGTACAAAGTGTGGTCAGGTTTTCAATTTCAAAGATACCATTTTGCGTGACCACTACGATGAACACAAAAAACAAGAAGAGAGGGATGAAATTGTAAAGAGATTCAGAGTGAAAGAACAATGGTTCGAAAGGAGAAGAATGGAAGAAAAGGCCGCCGAAGAGAGCCGGAGGTTGCAACAAGAAAAAATTGGAAAAAAAATTAAGGAGAGCCTAATAAAGATCAAGAAGAGAGATGAACAACGCAAAATTGCAGTAGCTAGAATGACTGAGATTGAGCAACAAGAAGCCGAGGCAGCTTTCTGGAACGAAGCCGCTCAATTCGCAGACAACCCGGCTGCGAATAATCAACAAGAAAATGATGAGGCTTTTTGGAACGGAGCAGCTCAACTCGCTGAAAACCACGGTGCCAGTAATGAACAACAACCTGATGCCGCTTTCTGGAACGAGGCCGCTCAATTCGACGACAACCATGGTGGCAGTAATCAACAAGAAATGAATGCGGAAGAAGATCAACCCTGGTGGGAGAAAATTCTGCAACATATAGATGATCAAGATCTCTAAGTATATTTATTACTTTGTTTTTAAGTACCAAACTAAATTCAGTGTGTTCATTTATATTATGGTTTTTTATGTACATTTTTCCTTTTTTATTATTTTAGTGTGCTAAATTATATTATGATTTTCATGTATTTTTCCCTTTCTTTTATTTTAGTGTGCTAATCTATATTATGGTTACAAAATTCAATTCTTCTTCTAATGATGAACATATACATAAAACAAAGTGAACATATAAATGATCTAAGTGAACACATACAAACAAATAAGTTCTATAAAACTAAGTTACTAAGTGTTCACTTAGATCGACTATATGTTCAGCTTATTTACGGTATATGTTCACTTTGTATTTACCGATGGCTGGGATGGTATATTTGCCGATGATGACACTTATAATTCCTGTATTTTTATATTATGAATTAAATAAAATAAATCTAATATTTAATTATAAGTTTATATTATAATTATTGTCATAAATAAATTATTACATAAAGTATTATGTACTTATTATGTACAACATTTAACATAATTGAAAATTTTTAATATTAAAAATAAAACCATACATATAAAATTAATATCAAAACTTTAAATATTAAAATATTTTTCATAATATAGAATTATATTATATTAATTTAATATTAAAATTTTATAATATATTAATTTTATAATATATTAATTTAATATTAAAATTTTATATATTTAATTAATGTTTATAAATAGAAATAAAATAAAATATATTAATTTAATATTTTATCTTCAAAATATATTACTAAAATTTCATAATATATTAATTTAATATTAAAATTTTATATATTTAATTAATTTTTATAATAGAAGTACAATAAAACCATGAAAAACGACAAAATTGAGCACTTACAGCACTGTTCGGAATCCCAGAATCTGATCTAACGTTCGGAATCCAAGATTCCGATCTTACGATACTATTTATATTAAACTGATTATATTGATATTAATTTTATTGGATTATATTATTTTAATATTATTATCCAAAATTTCGGCGGACCGCCCAAGCAAGGAGACAAAAATAAGCCCAGCCCGTAACAGAAAGGAAAGCCCGCAATTTGGATGGAGGGCCTCCTTACTTTGGTGGAAAATTTTGCTTCTATTTATTATTTTATTTATTTTACTTTTGATTATTGCAATTTTCAAATGAAGAATGTTCAGTTATGTTCACATTATATTCTGCATCTGTTAGCAGTCTATGCTTAATTGTATAAACACCAAGATGCTTGTACTAGACTTCTTTTTCAGTTATGTTTACATTACTTTATCTGCTTATCTCCTTTCCATTGAACACCTGTTCAAAAGTAATATTCGTAATTGTTCTAAGGCTGACATGGACCCAAATACATTACTTGTAAAACTTATAGAGGCTTCCAATGCTTTATCATTACGCCTGCCAGGCGTTTTATACATAGAGCCTTACATGATTATTCGTTATTTGTTAGAACACCTCTATCTCCAGTATTTATAGAGGTTTTTTTTTTTTAAAGATAAATTGGAGGTCTAAGCTATCTAACTTATTTTTAAATTAAATGTCTATGAAAGACCTCCCAGCCCAGCCGGGTCTCGAATATGCGACCTTTCACTCAAGGAGTCAAGATGCATTGCTCTTTGCTACTAGACCAAGAGCTGGTTCACAGTATTTATAGAGGCTTATGTGATTTCAATTCTAGATGGATTAAGAAATGCTAATCATTATTTATTTACTCTTACTTCATATTTACTCCATCTTTTCATACCAAACCTGATATAAAGTTGGAGGAATAAAGTGAATTAATTTTACTCTACCAAACATGACCATTGAGCGTTTGAGACATACTTTTATGTATAATTTTTTATTGAGAAACATATTTAGTGTCCACCGTATTATTTGTTTGGGTTGTTCGCATGTCTACTTTTATTGATATTATTCGTTTAAACCGATGAAAACTATTGTTATCTTCAGCGCCGATCAAAACAATATTGATCCTAAATATTGAATATGGACAACATACATGTCTCAAATAATATTTCATATTAACATAAAACATATTAAAGTTCGCCCATACATTAGATAGGCGCTGCTGCTAGCGTATATATATATATATAGTAAATCTATTGTGAATCATGGTTCATATAAGTTTTTATGCACCATGACCGTTTTGCTCGGTGGTTTCACAAATTGTCAAATCTAATTTAACCAACCCAATCTATATATTGAAATCTCATAATAAAAAATTTTTTACAATTTTTTAAATTTTTTTAGTATTTTTTCGAATTTTTTTAAACTTGCTATTTTTTTCTTATAAACATACTAATTTGTAAACAAAAAATGACAAGTTTTAAAAAATTCGAAAAAAATAGTAAAAAATTGTAAAATTTTGTTTCCTATGAGATTTCAATATATAGATTGAATTGGTTAATTTAGGTTTGTCAATTTGCAAAATCACCGATCAAACAGTCGTGGTGCACATAGCACTCTATGCATCATGGTTCACAATAGATTTACTATATATATATATATGAGATTGGCTAAAGTATACTCCAGAATACGGATCAAACCCGTATGCTAGAGTCGTTTCTCAAAATCTAAAATTCAAACAGTCGATCCAAACCGTTCAAGTTGTTCTCCATGTAAAAATATCCTTTAAGACCAAATTTTATATTTTTTTGCTATATATTATGCTATTTTCAAATTGGAGGGTCAGAAATACTCCTTTACAACTCCTTCATAGTGTTTTTTTTTAAAATAGCATAATATATAGCAAAAATTTTTTAAAAATATAAATTTTGGTTTTCTAGGAAATTTCAATATAAAGAACAATTTGAAAGGTTCGGATCGACTGTATGATTTTAGATTTTGAGAAATGACTCCAGCATACGGACTATCTGTATGCTGGAGTATACTTTAACCAATCTATATATATGTATGAGAGGTGGGCTAACGTGTCATCTAATTTCTAACCATCGGATATCGTCGTGATTCGTGCGGGGATGAAATCCAAGTGATCCTATTGAAGTGCTGGGAGTGGCGTTGAGATTGGTTTTCGTTGAAGTTTTTCCGTCCCCTCTCCATCTCCCTAGCTAGCTATCTATGAGCTGTCCCTTCCTTGAATCGATTTCCCCTCTTTTGATTTGGTTGGAAAATCACATGGTAATATGGTATTGGTATGGTATGGATCCTTCGTCTCCTGATCGATAACTCTCTAGGCTCTAGCCGATCGGCACCTCTTTTTCTTTCGAGATAAGCAAGAGAGAGCAAGAAACGGAGAAATATTCATAGCGCAAATCCATCTCATCATCAAAGCACAGATCTACTATAGATCCAACGGCAGAAATGTGCCATGCATCACATCGCACAATATTATATATAGTACAGCCGAGGAGCACATCACATGAATTCAAAGTCCAACGACAAATTAAGTTGTACGTTTTGATGAATATAATAATATATAGAAAGTAGAAAGAGTGTGAAATATGATAATACAAACACAATTAATTAATTAATGATTCTTTACCAAACGAAATATATCGTCAAAATTGGACATGTATTGACAGATCTCACTTCTTACCTATCATCAATTGCACATTTTGTATGGTTGCTTTGGACTGACTCAAACTGTGATTCCATCCAACGGTTGGTTACTCTTTTTCATGTACAGTTTTTTTTTTTTCCTTTTTCTTTTTCATACTCATTTATATATATTTGTTCTTCTTCTATTGGAGGGTCCTACTTTACTTCTCTCTCTTCCCAAATTCATGTCGAACGAATCAAAGAGAAATTATATCTAAATAAAAGTATTTAATTAATATTACAATTCTAAATAAAGATGTTTTTTTTTTGTCTTTTCTTTTCTTTTATTTTCTTCTCTTTCTAGTGTTTACTTTTCCGAAAATGCACCGAGCAGGGACAATCGTCGAGGTCTAATTATTACAAAAGTTTTCTATATATAAAAAAATTGGAATGATGTCTCTTATCTTATCCCAGATTCTAAAAAATTGATAAGACTAATTACTATAAATATGACTTTACGAATGCAATGAAAACGATCGCCTAAATAGGACTATAGACAAATGACAAGTCATTATTCAATAACATCAGCTCACCTTTGATCCTCCAATTTCAAACAATTATTATTATTATTATTATTATCATTTTTATTTTTGACTAATTGGAAACCGTGCCTTCTGTGCATAATGGAACTTGTGAAATTTCGAATATATATTCAAAATTGATAAATAAATAATGCGTGAGGAAGAAGAGTGAGATATATGATTAATTAATTAATTGAGGTGGTGCTTCTAGAAAATGAATGTGGAGTTGATGATGATGAATGAGTAAAATTGAAATTTAAGGGGAATTTGTTGAAGGGTGGTTACAGCGTCAATGTGTCATGGTACGTTTTAATTTTCTGATGAGTTTGTTACTAGAGAATTCGAGAGTGTGCATGATTAATTGGATTGCCACCCACACCAACCATCATCATCATCACCACCATAGCATCATCATGTATTCATGTGTGTCATATTTTGCGATGCGTTGCATTGAGACGTTTTCGTCCAGAAATCGCGTCTAGGTACGTTGAACCTCTTTCCCTGGAAACCTCTTAATAATAATTATTTACTTTTCTTTCTTTCAACCTGTGCTGGGAGGCTGGGACCTGATTCAAGTTCAACCAATACTCCAATAGTCTCTCTCTCTCTCCCTACCCTCCTTAATTAATTACTATAAATTGAGTTGATCTAGCTTGCTTGTTTCACCACACATAGCTACTCTCCCTTCCAAGCAATATACTAAGACAGAAAGAAAGCTCATGGCATCTAACAAGAGTAAAATTTTGATCATCGGCGGCACCGGCTACATCGGCAAGTTTGTCATCTCGGCCAGTGCCCGCTTGGGCTACCCCACTTTTGCACTCGTACGTGACACTGCCCCGGCCGATCCCGCCAAGGCCAAGTTACTCGACAGCTTCAAGGATTCTGGGGTCACACTTGTCAAGGTTCTATATATATCCATTTACTCATTTATTAATAAGTTCACCTCTTGCGTATTAATTTATCCTTCTTCCTCTTCCCGCTTTTTCTCTCCCTGGCGGCCCGGCCCCTTTTTGCATCTAAATTGGGGCTTACATCCTCAAAGACAAAGATCAACGTTAACGCTTCTCATCAATCGAACAAATTCGCAAAATATATATCAAGATTTGTTAATTGACACCAAATTTAGGCTATCTATCGGGTTGGGCTCGATTAATTTGCAATAAAAATTAAAGGGTGATAACTGCTAGCTAATTTTGTGATATAATAATTGATCAGGGAGATCTGTACGACCATGAGAGCTTGGTAAAGGCTTTTAAGGCTGTTGATGTCGTCATATCGACTGTCGGTGCCCTCCAGATAGCCGACCAAACCAAGATCATTGCTGCCATCAAGGAAGCCGGCAACATCAAGGTAACCAGCATCATTAACAAATTTAACCTCAGAACATAACTAGCCTATAAATATTTTTGTTTGAATATATAGTGGGCACAATTGAAAGAAAATGTGCTGAAAAAAGAGAGGCCAGTAGATCATACTGAAGGATTAGAGCGGTAGGGACTAATCAAATTTCTTTTCTGTTGTGTCATGTGTGTTTGTTGAGGGTATATTTTTTTTGGGGGGTCTTTTATTATTTAGCTTTTACTTTGAATTTTGGTGCTGTAGTCCCAGGAGTTAAAGTGCCATATGGGTATTTTTGTAATAGGATGAGGAGTTTTAGGGATTTGGGAATATTAAAGGGTTGTACGCTAGTTTAGCGTTTTGTACCGGACCTGTACCGGATTTGTTGAACATTAATTGTATGTTGCTTTTCTTATAGATGAGAAAAGTGGTAGGGTAACACCCTACTTAAAAAAAAAATTGAAATAAAAACATTTGATTTACATACTCATGATTAATGAACAATGGGCATAAAAACATGCAGAGGTTTCTCCCATCAGAGTTCGGAAATGACGTAGACCGCGTCCATGCAGTGGAACCTGCAAAGTCAATTTTTGCTCTCAAGGCCTCGATCCGGCGTGCCATAGAGGCCGAGGGGATACCATACACCTATGTCTCCTCCAACTATTTCGCCGGATACTTCATTCCCACTTTGGGACAACCTGCACCCCCTACCGACAAGGTTTTTATCTTAGGAGATGGAAATACTAAAGGTACGTATATGTGCAATCTTTTTTGCTTTGTTCTCTCTTTCTAAATTTAAAGTTACCCAAGGCTCCGTTTGGATAGGTGTGGGAAGAAGGGAAGAAAGAAAGAAGTGAGAAGAAATATTGAAAAGTGTGTAACTTTATGAAGAGTTTGAATTGTTTATAATTTTTTTTCTTTCCTTCTTCCTTCTTCCTCTTCTTCTTCTCTCATCCAAACAGAGGCCAAGAGTGCATTATATTTTCTTGTTATCTTTCTTAAATTTTGTGAATCGCAAACTTGTGTGTTTCAGCGGTATTTCTTGATGAAAATGATATTGGGACGTACACCATCAAGGCAGTGGATGACCCACGTACCCTGAACAAGGTTTTGTACTTCCGGCCACCGGCAAATACAGTAACCAAGAATGAGCTAGTCTCAATATATGAGAAGGTAACCGGAAAGAAATTCGAACGCATTTACGTGACTGAAGAAGAGGTCTTGAAACAGATCCAAGGTGCAGTATCACAACTTAATTTGCATCTCAATTTGCCTCCTAGCAAAGTCCTGTTGCTACACATATAATATATACTTCTATGTTGCTACCAACATTGACACAATAAAAAGTTATCATTAGTTGTTTGATTTCGTTTTTTAAAAAAATTTAAAACCAAGTACAACCGGTTTCTTCTTAGTTGAAACCAGTTATATATATATATATATATATATATATATATGATGACTAATGTGCCATAAATGGCACAAAGAGTCCCGTACCATAGAGTCATTTTTCGAAAATCAAAATTCAAATGATCAATCCGAAGCATTCAAGTTATTCACCATATTAAAATATCTTTGGAGACCAAATTTTAAATTTTTTCGAATTTTTTTGTTATTTATTATGATATTTTTAAAAACTGTTATAATTAGAGTATTTCAGATCCTCCAATTTGAACATATCAAAATAAATAGCAGAAAAATTAAAAAAAAAATGAAAAATTTGGTCTCCAATGGTATTTCAATATGATGATCAATTTGAACGGTTTGGATGACTGATTGAATTTCAAATCTTAAAAAACGATTAAAAAAAAAGATCTATGACATTGCCATCTATGACACTTTTGTCCACCTATATATATATATATATATATATATATATATAGAGAGAGAGAGAGAGAGAGAGAGTTTTGCTATGGTGAGATGCATCACAAAAAAGTTTTCGTGAGATGCGATTAAAACTCATAAATCTGGTTCAAAATGACCGATCCAAACCGTATAATATGGTCTCTTTATTGAAATCTCCATGCAGACTAAATTTTATATTTTTTCAAAATTTTTAAGTATTTTTTTGAAATTTTAGAAAATCGTTAATCTAATTAATTATGTATCATTTAAAAACTGTCATTTTTAAAAATCCAAAAAAATACTAGAAATTCTGAAAAAATATAAAATTTGGTCTGCAAGAAGATTTCAATAGCGAGATCATATTGCAAGGTTTGGATCGATCATTTTGAACTAGATTCATGAGTTTTTATCGTATCTCACGGAAGTTTTTTTGTGATACATCTCACCATAGCTAAACTCTCTCTCTCTCTCTCTCTCTATATATATATATAGAGCATAGGGCATTTCGTGCACCACAGACTTTTTCGGAAGTATTTTTGTAAATTGACAAATCTAATTCAACCAATCTAATCTACATATTGAAATCTCATACCAAACCAAAATTTACAATTTTTGAGATTTTATTACTATTTTTTTCGAATTTTTTAACCTCAACAGTTAGAGTATAAATATATAGTGTGTGTGTGAGAGGGGAGGGGAGGGGGGAGCGTACGCGGGAGGGGTGGGAGGGGGGACGAGCGTACGTGACAGGGAGGGAAACATAACGATTTTCAAAAATAGAAAACGTGTAGAGCCAAAAATAGAAAAAAATGCGTGGAGAACTGAGGATGATGGAGATGATGACTATCGGGGATGATCCTTATCACCCCGATACCAACCACCATATTGATTTTTCAGTATTTCCTTTTTGCCTATTGGCTTTTCGTCAAAAAAAAAAAGTACCTTTCCTTTTTCACACTTTGTCATTGATTCATTTCCTTCCACCCCTGTTTATATCCTTATTTGCATTGCTTTCAGAGGCACCAATTTCGCTGAATATAATACTTTCGATCAATTACTCGATGTCACTACGGGAAAAAGGACCTTCTGTAACGACACTTCTGTAACGGTTTTTGAAATAACCGTTACAGAATAGTGAGGCATTAGGCGGGAAAATTGGCGCCACAAATCTGTAACGGTTATTATTAAACAACCGTAATAACATTTCCGTCATGGTCAGGGAAAAAAATGCATCAACCTTCTGTAACGGTTGTTGAATTAGAACCGTTACAGATTTCTTATATTCTGTAACGGTTATTATCTATCAACCGTTACAGAAAAGAAAAAAGAAATATATTAATATCAACCATCTTCTGTAACGGTTATTAGCAAATAACCGTTACAGTAGGTTAACGTTTTTTTTTATTTTTTTAATGATTCTGTAACGGTTATTTTCTAATAACCGTTACATATTTTAGCACGAATTTTATTAATGTTTTTATGATTCTGTAACGGCTTTTTTTTTATTTTTATGATTCTGTAACGGTTATTTTTTAATAACCGTTACAGAATAGTTTGTTCTGTATTTAGGTCTTCTCCCCGGCCATCCCAACAAACTCACAGCTAGAGCGCCGCATCACTTTACTCTTTTCTGATCTTCTCATTTATTGCGAATTTGTGGTGGTGGCTTCACTCCAAAAAAATAGCCAAAAATTTCTAAAAATTCTGAAAAAATAATAATTAGAAAGAGAATAAGAAGGAGAGCAGATTTAAGGTAAAAAAAATTAAATTTGAACCGTAATTTATTTTTTTGCATTTTTTTCTTATTTATTTCGATTTTTTCATTAATTTAATGGTTATTTTTGTTTTTTTATATATTTCAAGATATCATTGAATAGGAGAAGATCTTACATCGGCCGGATAAGTCGCACGATTCAACGGATCGGAAGGCACACAATTGAAAGTATATTTTCATGAACTTCTCTTTTTTTAAATTATTTGCATTTCGTTAATAATTTGCATATATATATATATAGGCATGAATTTCGTATTGTCATATAGGAACCAAATACCGGAACTCAACTGAATTTAGGTCATTGCCCGTCCGAGATTAATCCATTAGGGATTAATCTCGGATAGTACTCCCGGTCGGGAGTACTGCTCTTTGGATACGATCTGTCTCATTTAGGACAGCGAGTTGTACGTTAGATGCAATGTGTCGTCTGAGAAAAATTCGGCGGCATTTCCCTTGTGTTCCCACGGATACGTACGCACGAGCAATCATGTGTTGGCGTATTCAGGGAACATAAGGGGAAATGCTGCCGAATTTTTCTCAGATAGCACATTGCATCTAACGTACGCTCGCTAATGAGGCAGAGTATCCAAAGAGCGGGCTAGGATGGTGACCGGTCCGAAAACCTAATATGACAAATTGGTCCGAAACCCTAATAATTTGCCTAAATTTTATTGTTCAGATGGATCGGACGTGGATGTACTCAAGTAATCGATGCTCGTCTACATTTTTGAGAGGACTTGAAGAATTTATGGTTTGTGCTAAAGAGAATTTGAAAATGAAAGAAGATGATAAAATGTATTGTCCTTGTCGTGTTTGTCAGAATTTGTTGAAGTGGTCTAATTTTGAAGAAGTGAAGGCTCATTTGATTATAAATGGATTTCAACCGGATTATAGTCGGTGGACACTCCATGGAGAGAATGGGGGGGGATAGTACTAGCACAAATGTATTGGATTCTGTGTATGAGGAAGAAAATGTATCATTGGATGATGAAATTGATGATGTCAATGTATTTGATGATGAGAATGTAGATGATGATAGAAATGTAGATAACTCAGAATTTAATGCCGATTTAGATGAAATTGTGAACAATGTGGATGAAAATTTTGTTGATAATGTTGATAATCTCTATTCTTGCAGCTTTCATTGGGTCCTTCTTGTTATTAATGTCGAGAAGCGCACCGTTCAAATAGCAGATTCTATCGAGCGCAAGAATCCAAAGATATTGATTAAGGGATTCATAACCCAGTAAGTTTTCGTTTCTAAATGAAATTTTGATATTGAGATAAGGACTAAGTACGGTTCTATTTAAGCTATTAATGATATTGTATGCAGGATATACAAGCGATACCTTATGGAAAATGAAAAATATAATGCAAGGACCCGAACAACATTTGATTGGTACAAAATTCAGGTACGAGACTTAAAAAAATATATTAGCTACCTAGGGTTTCTGAAACTGTGCAAAATCTTAACTATCTTTCTTGTTGGATCTTTAATTAGTGTCCGATACAAAAGGACTGCACAGAATGTGGATATTTCACAATGCTCGCCATGAAAAACGTATTATCTTATTGGATAGCAATTCAGGAAATACATCATGTAAGTAACTTATTCTTTTAACTAATAACATTTGATCAAACAATTAGATTTTAGAATTTCATGATCTAACTAATAATATTTTTGACTTGTTTATCATAATATGCAGATGATCGAGCCGGTTGGAGTACCATACAACAAAGAAATGATTGATGGTGTCGTGACAGAAGTTATGGACTTCATGCAAGGGGTATTATTTTGATTAAAATGTGTTATTTGATGACTTGTCATGTTTGATTATACTTGTGATATATGTAAATACTTTGTTTATTGTTTGTGTGATATGCATGATTATATATGTTTGATATATGTGTGCTTTGTGATATATATATATGCTGCATTTGTTAATGTAAATTGGGTACCAATTTGGTACCAATTCGGCTAGCAAATTGGGGCTAGCCAATCAAACAGCAAAACTCAAAAAAAAAATTAAGACTTTTGTAACGGTTATTAGATAATAACCGTTACAGAATATTATAATTTCATTTTTTTAATTATAAATATTATCTGTAACGGTTATTATCTAATAACCGTTACAGAATCAAGTCTTCTGTAACGGTTATTACCTAATAACCGTTACAGAAGTTCTCCAAACACCACACCTGTTCCGTCCACAATACCATAACGGTTATTAGATAATAACCGTTACAGAAGGCTGGATTCTGTAACGGTTATTATCTAATAACCGTTACACATGTTCTACAAAAAACAGTACCAGATTTTCCCTTGCGTATACCATAACGGTTATTAGATAATAACCGTTACAGAAGAGGGGGCTACTGTAACGGTTGTTTTCTAATAACCGTTATAGATCTGTAACGGTTATTAGACATTCTGTAACGGGGGCTACAGTAACGTTTCGTGTACCGTTACAGAAGTCTTTTATTAACCGTTACAGAAACCAAAATTTCGCGTAGTGTGTATATAAAGGGAGACCACACCAATTTCGAGATAGAACCGTCTTTCGGTGTCGAGGCAACCGAGCTGTATCCTGACGTCAAGTACACAACTGTTGAAGAACTCATCAGACGCTATACTGGCAACTAAAACAAGAAAAGCAAGCTGATTCCGATGATATATATAAGTGTTAACTGTGTGAGTATGAATTTATCTTGGTTATCATCTATATATGGCTGTCACAGTTATTATTATTATTATTATTATGTCATAAATTTGTACCTGGGTACGTGGGTTAATTTGCTTGCTTGTGTGGAAACTGTGGTCCTCTTATGTTTGTTTTCCGATATTTAATTTGTATTATTGTTGGGATTTCGGTGGAAAATGCATCTCAATTTACATACTTGCTTTTTTTTTTTTTTTTTTTTTTTTGAAACGAGTGGGGAGCGCCCACCACTCTTCTAAAGCAAGAGCATCCAGAAAGTAAACAAAAAGTGTCAAAGCAATTACAAGAAAAAAATTTTCAGGAAATAAATTTCTAGACGGACCCAAAAAAGGAAATAGGTCTCTCTCTCTATAGTCTATACCAACCAACAGCTAGAAAATTAGAGGCACCAAAACAACTCATGTTATGTTAGCCTAAGGGTGCGTTTGGATCGTTGGAAGAAAGAAGAAGAAGAAGAAGGAAGAAAAAGAAAAAAAATTATAAACAATCCAAACTCTTCACAAAGTTACACACTTCCCAATACATTTTTTCACTTTTTTTCTTCTTCCCTTCTTCCCACACCTATCCAAACACACCCTAAAAAAAGAGGTTTACACCCTGAGTTTAAAAGCGCAGTCACACCCTAGACCAGTAGACCAAATACGTGTCAAATTAAAAATTTGTGGTCGGTACATTATGAAAAATTTCAACTCTATATGTTCATGAATTTAAAAAATGAAGTAGACATTTTGGATGGGAATGACTTGAGGTTGAGGATAGTACTAGTGCATGTCTACGTCCGATAGCAACCCATAGTTGACCGGCCAATGCTTAGTCAAACATTGATCTCATCAGGCGATGCCGATGTCACTTTAATTGGTACCTTGTCAACCATGGAGGCCATCTTCCTAATAAGGCAATTGATGGAGAGATATCGGGAGCGAAAGAAGGATCTACATATGGTTTTCATTGATTTGGAGAAAGCATACGACAAAGTGCCAAGGAAAGTTATGTGGTGGGCACTAGAAAAGAAGAAAGTCCCCACAAAGTATGTTACCCTCATCCAAGACATGTATGATGGTGCCGTTACTTGCATCAGGACATGTGATAGTGTAACTAGTGACTTTCCTATTAAAATAGGACTACATCAGGGATCAGCTTTGAGCCCGTATATTTTTGCCTTAGTGATGGATGAGATCACGAAGGATATACAGGGAGAGATTCCTTGGTGTATGCTCTTTGCGGACGATGTGGTGTTAGTCGATGAGAGTAGGACGGAGGTCGATAGGAAATTGGAATTGTGGAGACGAACTCTAGAGTCCAAAGGGTTTAGGCTTAGTAGAACTAAGACGGAGTATATGGGGTGCGAGTTTAGTGGGATACGACCAGTGGACGGAGATGTCTGTCTAGACGGGCAGGTAGTACCTACGAAAGATACTTTTCGATATTTAGGGTCGATGCTGCAGAGCGATGGCGAGATAGATGAAGATGTTAGTCACAGGATAAGAGCGGGGTGGGTGAAATGGCGACAAGCATCAGGCGTCCTATGCGATAAGAAAGTCCCGCAGAAGCTAAAAGGCAAGTTCTACAGGACAGCGATTAGACCTGCGATGTTGTATGGCGCAGAATGTTGGGCTACTAAAAGACGACATGTCCAGAAGATGAGTGTAGCTGAGATGCGTATGTTGAGGTGGATCTGCGGTCACACGAGGAAAGATCGGATTAGAAATGATGACATACGAGATATGGTTGGGGTCGCACCAATAGAGGAGAAGTTGATCCAACATCGTTTGAGATGGTTTGGACATATCCAACGCAGACCTCCAGAGGCACCGGTACGTATCGGAATTCTTAATCATTTCGAGAACACCCGGAGGGGGAGAGGGAGACCAAGATTGACATGGGAAGAAGCGGTGAAAAGAGACCTTAAAGAATGGAACGTCTCCAAGGAGTTGGCGATCGATAGGAGCGCTTGGAAGTTAGCAATTCATGTACCGGAGCCATGACGTAGGAACTTAGGGGTAGGAGCGATGTCATAGGTTTGTAGGTCCCTCTATCAGGTCACGGTCGAGGTCTAGGTTTCTACTATTACTATTATTATTAGAGGTATTATTATTAGTATGGCTAGTCTTACTATTAGTATTTTTTATTTTTTATTTTTTTTTTATTTTTATTTTATTTTTTTATTTTATTTTTTTTTTATTTATTTATTTTTTTATTTTTTTTTTATTTTTATTTTTTTTTTATTTTTATTATTATTTTTTTTTTTTATTTATTTATTTTTTTTTTTCGATGTGTTCTCTTATTGGGTTTCTTTCTAGCCTACCCCAACTTGTTTGGGACAAAAGGCTTAGTTGTTGTTGTTGTTGTTATTCCAGAATATTCAATCAGAATTTATCACCGCAGCCTAGTTTTTTTTTTTTTTTTGGGGGGGGGGCATGTCCATGCTGATATTTGTACGTGTGTTGATTCAAAGCAAAATACCAACAAAATTAGTCTAATTTTATTTATTTCCAAGTTTTAATTAACATATTACCCTAATTTTATTTATTTTCAAGTTTTAATTAACATATTTCTATTTATTTTCAAATTTTAATATGCTGAATTACGAAATGTATTAGGATTTTGATTGTTATGAAACTATATATGGATGATTCAGTTGTAAGGGAAGAGAAGTTATGTATTGAGAATTAAACTTTATAAAAAAAAATGAATCCGTGTGATTTCAGAATCAAAATCTCTTGTTCGTATTTTTCTATTATATTTCTCTATTGTTTGTGCATCAATCGATCTGATGATTACCAAAATTTTAAAGGTGGTTTGGTCGAAAGCTGATTTATTAATTATTAATAGGCACATTTCAAAAATCTGTTATTATATTGTAATCCATATTAATTAATCACGTGAACAAGAGACCGATCAAAATTTTTTTTTCCAACATTAGGCGCATTATTTGGAAAATACTTATAATTGCGCACACAGGTTTACAATTGAACTGAACGACAATGATTTTATTGTTCTGTCAGAAAAGAAAATAATAATGTTTTGTGCTTTAGTAATTTTATTGGATAGGAACGAATGAAGTTATTAATTTCATAAACTTGGTAGCCGCTACGTAATTCTTAAAAAAAAAAAAATTATCAATTTCATCACCCTCCGGGCACTCAGCAAACAGCAATTGAATTGGAACTCAGATCTGGTGCCGCGCGGCACACCGTGTAGCGCGACATTCTAGCCGTCTGATCAAGATCCAATGAACAAGGGAGTCCCGTGCATGTAACCTAAATTGATAGGCCCGTAAAAAATGAACCGTCCGATCAAGATCAGACGGCTCGTACGCGCGCTACACGCTGTCCCGCGCTACAGCGGATTCGGATCCATTGAATTGAGCTCAGCTATGATGTCAGTGTCACCGCATTGGAATACTGACTGGGTGGGGACCACTGTTGTGTGTTTTTTTTTCCCTATTACTTTGAGGATGCTAGGGGAATAAGAGGAATTTCTAATTTCTAAACATGAATTTATTATAAACATTCTAAACTCTTTATAAAATTACACACTTCTCAATAATTTATGTCTAAGAATAGAAAATTCCTCCTATTCCTAAGCGATCCAAACGGCCCCTTTAGTCTTATATATAGCGACCAGTTCAGGCCGTTTTGTAACCCAGGGCCCACCAAATAAACTATTTAAATTTTTTTCAATCAGTTATTTAGGTTTAGGCCACCGTGAATGTCTAAAATTAAAAATATACCATCACTAAGCGGTAAATTATTTTTAAACCACTATAAAATAATGAAAATTAATTTTATGCCATCAGTCAATTGATATTACCATTTTACCCTTTTGAATATGCCATTGTATAATATTAAAATTAGAAATATTCCATCATGAAAAATAATTGCTTTTATGCCATATAAATAAAAAAAAACTAGTTTTCTCACACTCTAAAACAGTAAAATAAGTTTTATGCCATTGATACATAAAATAACGCCATGCATCTAATTTTATAGCTTGAGTTTATACCTCTCTTATATTATACTTGTGTACATATGTAATCTAAATTTTGATAATGTTTACATTGATGCCATACATCTAGTAATTTTATTAGAAGTAATCATTATTATATATATATATATAGAAACACACACGGTTTAACCAGCTATATATATTATTTATCTCGTTATATATAATAGTTTGATATGCTCCGAAAGTAAATAAAATTTGAAACGTTGCCTTTCTAACATATAAATTCTATTCCTATATAAAAGGTAAAAATGTCATTGCCTGTATTCAAACAAAAAATATTAAATGTTACTAAATACACTAACAATTTTCATGAGGCAATTTGGGAATCTAAAATAATGACAAAATTAAGGATGGCATATTTAGAATTTTCCCGGTTTTTGAAGAAATTAATGGGAAAAAAAAACTAATTATGATAATTATTTAGTGGCAAAAATCTAATTATTAATAAGTTTTTTGTAATGGCGTAAATCTAATTGTTCCATCAATTATATTAATAACTCAATAACTCAATAATAATCGTCTTCACTTCCAGAATGCAATATACATGGTATGCTATAAATATGTTTTTCAATACTCTAACATTCAAATTCGGTAATACCTATTGTTAAGCTGAATTGCTAACCATTATTCTAGAGATTCTATCATTCTCTCATTCATAGCATCTTCATTAATTATCCATCATCTTTCTTCATTAATTATCCATCATCTTCATTAATGTCGGTTTCTCTTCCTTAGCCAAAGTGTTCCTCTTCTCCAGAACTAGAACAATTAGTTTTGAACGCTTCATTTTTCAGAACAATTTGATATGAAAAAAAATAAGTAAATTTTTTCAGAGGTCACTAAAATTTATGCATAGTCCAAATTTAGTTATTAAAATTTAATTTAGAAGGACTAAAATTTAATTTATTCTTCTAGAACCATTAAATTTTGATTTTGTCCGACTTTGGTCACTTGATTAAAATTTCATTCAATTCCGCCTAATTGATCGAATTTGGGTACAAAACTTGAGAGGTGAATCAAATGTCTCTTCTCCTTCCCTACCTACAGCAACGACAAATGAATAATAAGTAATAACAAAAAAGAATCTCTATTTCTGTCTCTAATGGCGAGATGCTCAAGCGTCATAGTTCTTCGATCTCTCTCTCAATTTGGTCAACTCTCTTTTACCTGGACCTCTTTTCTGCCTTGGCAATCTTCTACACCATGCAAGCACGCACTTGCTGCTCTTGTTCGGCCTTCATCACATCACCAGGGAAGGCGTATCGGCAGAGGCTGAGTCATATCTCACCATGGCTATTTGTTAGTAATGTTTTTAAACTTTTTCTTGCGGCTTTTGATTGAAACCAATAAATCTTGATTTTGGCTGCTTTCATCAGCTTCAAATCGTTAAAATCTAATAACATCTATAGACATTAAAATACAAACTTAAATGCAAGAAATTAATTTCCTAAGCTATTCATGGCATCTTATCTCTTTGCATAACGCAGTATTACACCTAAAAATTTAGACAAGTATGTTTATAAGGAAGCCGGTAATGAAGGCAGCAAATGGTAAATAAGCTTTGGTTATAATTTTCACTCATGATGGGTCTTATCTAAAATTTCTTCAACAGTCCAATTAGAAAAACATGGTTGTTGCTGGAATTATGGGATACATATATTGAATCTCTGTTCCATTCCCAAAGATCGTTTATAAAATGTTGATTTTGCAGTCCTTTTATGGATTAATTTCCAACAAGGTCTCCGTTAAAGGAGGAGAACTAAGAGAGAAATCAAGAGTACTTTTTCAAAATTATTGGGATTATTTAAGGGGACAAGTACCGAAGAGAATGGAGATGCTTTGGTTTGGTAAAGACATAGAGTTGTCGGGGAGAGGAATATTTGATTCGAATCTCAAAATTTGTACCAAAATTCAATTAATCAGACCGAATTGGATGGAATTTTAACGAAGTGACTAAAATCGGAAAAAATTAAACTTTAATGGTTCTGGAAAGATAAATTAAACTTTAATGACTAAATTTGAACTATGCATAAACTTTAGTGAATTCCGAAAAAATTTACTCAAAAAACTAATTATCCTGGGAATTGATTTGGACACCCCATAACTTAGTCCAAACACTCCTTAAGACAAATATACCCCTGCATATTTAAATATAATTACATACCTTTCTCCGGAGGAAATAAACAAGTCATTGACCACGATCATTTGAGAAAAAAGCAAACAAATTGAGAGCAAAACAAAACGCGGTCCTCAGAGGTCCCATAAATATAATTGTAATAATTTTAAAATTTTCTTTCAAATGTTCCAAAATTTTCTAAATAGATCGTGGATTTGAAATTATTAGTGGATGCAAATAACTAAATTGTCGATCTAGATTTTTGAAGATTTTAGTCTCGAATGATGCTTGAGATTTGAAAATCTTCAATAAACGATTATAGATCGAGTCTATTTTTCTGATTTGTAAGGCACTTTATCATATTTTGAAAAGCTTCATGGAGCAAGGTGTTGAGAAGCAGAGAAAGGAATTAGACGTTTAATTTCAGAAAGAGTGTTTAGATAAAAGGGCTAATTTTGTCAATTTAAAAAATACTGGAGTGTTCGGATTAAATAGTGGGGTGTACAAATCAATTCTCAATTGTCCTAGTTATGTAAGATAACTGTACTAGTTTTATAATCTATAATTGTTTGTCCTTTTTTTTTTCTGGAAAATATGTTCATCTAGGAAAAAATTAATTGTCATAGAAAAAAAAACTAATTATCCTAGTCATGTAACATAATTGTCCTAATTTTTTAATAGAACTGTCCTAGTTCTGTTTGCTATAATTGTATTTGTTTTGTTTTGGAAAAAATATTTTGTCCAGGAAGAAAAATATTAATTGTTAAAAAAAAACTAATTGTCATAATTATGTAACATAATTGTTCTAGTTTTTTAATAGAACTGTTCTAATTCTATTTGCTAATTGTCATTGTTTTGTTTTGAAAAAAAATATTATGTCCAGTGAAAAAAATATTAATTATTCCAGTTATGTAATATAATTGTTCTAGTTTTTAAACAGAAATGTCCTAGTTCTATTTGCTAATTGTCTTAGTTTTATTTTTGAAAAAATATTACAAAAAGAAAGAAAGGATAACAAGTAGAACGACAAGAAGAGTAGACATGGTGAGAGAAGTACGAAAAGAAAGAAATGAGATGGGTAGACGTGTTAGATGATAGGGATGAGATTCGAAAAACGAAAAGAAAAATTGATACTATTACGCTAAAATTTCAGAGGATGATGAGAATGATTCTTATCAGGCCGTATTGTTAAGAAATATTAAATTGGAGATTAACATTCAAACTATATATATATTTTTTAAGATAAATTTGGTCAAGCTTCCTAATTTATTTTTAAATTAAATGTCTATAAAAATTCTTCAATCTGGTTTCGAACCTACGACCTCTCTTGAGATGCAATACTCTTTGCGACTTGTAGTCACATTCAAACTATTGAATAAAAAAACTTGTTCAATAATGACATTCCCGCGTACCAGGAAAGTGTTAAAACCGTCCAATGCAAGTGCACGTCAATATTCTTGGATTAAATAATCTTACACAACGCGAGCATCCACACAACTAGACCTGTCAAACGTTTATGACATTTACGAAAGTGATGTCTTACGTTTAATGTTACGTTTAATAAACGTAAGAATTTTTATTCCGTTTAATGTTTCGTTTGTTTAAATGTCACAAATGTTAATAACGTTATAAATGTAGATCTTCATATAAGTTTTGTTTGTTTCAATAGCACAATTCAAATTTACAAGTCAAACAAGTCAGAACAAAAAAAAGAAAAAAGAAGGGGTCTGTATTTACCTACTACTGCTACATAAGTGAGTTTCATGTATCAATAATAGCTCTATTGACCATCAGTCATGCGAGCAATTTTTAATTACAAGCAGCAGATCAATTGAGATGTACCTAAAAGCATTACACTAAAGAAGTGAAAGATCAGTAGTTCAACCAACAGTAACTAGTACCAGTGTACCACCACTATACCTTTGAGTAAACCAGAGAAACCAAGATTAAGCAAGTTTCTAACTGTACAAGAGATATTGATTGAACAAAGCTATGCATATATATAACACATTTTAGTTGACATCCCCCCAATAATAGCAATTACCATAAACAAGACCTCATACAAGTTCAAACAACTTTATGGAAAGGTCCCTGAGACCAGAAATTTATTACAAAAATTGTCCTACAACCTTTGAAGTCCTGCCAGATTGGTACAGAATCTTGTGCCGACCTGGTACAAGGTACAGAGGTGTGAAACAATCTATCACAAACCTCACACAAGCCATAGAGATTGATGATCCCTTCCCTTCCTATCCTTTGATCCCAAACAACCAGCCGAGGCACTGGTCTTTCGATTCCACGCCACATCAATGATAGTGACGAAGGTTTTCTTTCTGGTAAGAGTGAAATGCACATCGGGTTTCTTCTTGTAGGAACTAATCTCATCGTCCTCTGCGAGGATGCTCTGGACGTAATCCATGGTGGATCTGAAACTGTCGCCGACGATACCAGGATGATCGGGAGCATATTCTGTGGTGGGAGGAGGGTCGGGGGTGAATGGAGGGCAGTTGGAGAAGGTGGAGTAACTGTCGATTTGTCATGGGCACTTTGGCAGTGTGCTGAGTGCGAGAGAAATAAAGAGAAAGAGAGAGGAGCAAATGAGAGGAGGGGAGTTAGCGGCGCATATTAGACATCTTATCTGCCTCGTTGTCTCCGCGAGTCCTCTGCAATTCTTCGTATTTCATATATTTGTCATTGTGTACGTTAAAACGGAAATAAATGATACGTAAATGGGACCTTACGTTTAACGTTTCGTCAACCCAAACGTAATTAAATTTTCTTCCATTTAACGTCTCATTCTTATATACGTTACGTTAAAACGTTTACATATTGACAGGTCTACACACAACTGATCATGCTCTTATTAAGTTTTAGTTTTTTTTTTCTTTTTCCTTCTTTTAGCTGAAAGAAAGCCAACAACCTCATGTGTAATTGGAAAAAAATATCATTTTTTCAACCGTCAGTAATAACAGCCGAATTAGAAAAGAATTATCACAAAAACGTATTATGGACATATCAAATTTCTCTCTATGAGTGAACAATACTTGCTTGCAATTTGCAATCTGCATTAGAATAACCCAAAAAAAAAAAAAAAACAGGGAGGAGAAATCTTACCAAACAACAATAACGGTGGATATATTCTGATTCTATCACTAAAAATAATACAACTGTCGCTCAGTAACCTTTAATTATTGCCTAATTAATCAGCCGCACCACTGTTTCCTGAGCTTTTCTTGCCTCCATAAGTCTTGATGAAACAAACATCACATATATAGTTAGCATAGTATAGAAGCTATTGAGAGAGAGAGCATTAGATGGATGTGTGAAAACTAGAGAGTGAGGAAAGAAAAAAAAAATTAAGATAACATACCTGTTTCCCGACATTGAAGGGGAGGTATCGATACTTGATCATGTGCATGATCTGGCGCTTCATGGTGAGTACAAAAAGCACAATCCAGTAGCTCAGAAGTATCGGCCAGAACACCGGAACATCAAAAACTGAGAAGAATGTCATCAGAAATGCTATCAGAAATGCCTTTGTAATTGCATACCTGTTTAAGCAAGCACACATGAGATAAACTCCGTGCATAACATAACAAAACAGGAAACTTAATTAAGTAAAAAAATATATATACATACCAAAATTTGAACTCGGGAAGCCGTCTTATAAATGGTTTAAATTCATCGGAGCCCTTGGTGGGTAGTGTGGGCCCATCTGAGACCTCCAATTCAGGGTCCACCATGGGAGACAAAAAGCCAATAAGTAAATTCAACAAATAAATCCCCAAGCCATAAGTGACAATGTAAAAGCCTTGCACGAAATAGACGCGCAATGCATAAAAGAGAGCTATAGAAAGTGTTCCGAGCCATCTCCCTGTGATGTGTGGGGTAGATTTGTCCAAGTAAAATTGGAACTTGCGGGAGAAGTCGGTTCGCCATTGGGCTATAGCTGATCCGGGCCCGGCATCAGTCATAGATACATTGGGTCCCTCCATGTGTGGCTCCTAGTTCCTTGAATATTAGGTAGTAGAGATTGTATTTGATCAAGGAACGGAGCCTGAAAAAAAAAAAATAGAGAAAGAGGGATTGATTATTAGCTTTTTGTTTTCCTCTTTGACGAAAGTTTTTTGATGTATGGAAGTGTAATAGACCGTGTGCATTTAGGAGCCACAAATTTGGAAACCTAAAATTAGTTTAATGCAGTGGTGTGTTGGACCTAATTTTAGTGCATTATAAGAGTGGAGGTTAAAATTGGTGATAATGATATAGTCATATATATAGGTCTAGGTCAGGGTTGTGGCAGGCAGCAATAGCATAGTGGCAAACTGCACTGGATCTGGATGCACATTAAAACTAAGCAGAGGTAGACAACAAAGAAAGCAAAATATTCAGGATTGGCAATTGTGACAATCCTGAATAACCAAATAATCCAAGCTAACCTAAATAACAAAAAGAAACAGCCTTGCCTCGCCGAGAGAGAGAGCAAGCAAGCGAAACCTTCCTTAGTTCCTTTCCTTCCTTTTCTGATCTTTTGCAGTTATGAGAAAGAAGAAGAAGAAGAAGAAAACGAAGAAAATGGCATCCGAATTCCGAAAGCCTCTCCTTTCTTTCCTTCAGTTGTCAATAATGTGAAAGAATTTCGTGGAATATTCTTTTCTGAAGAATGAATGAAGGCCTGCCCTTAATTCTGTATAATTAAAAGTCAAAATTGAAAATAGTAACCGGGCTCTGGTTACTAAGAAGCCCATTAAAGCCTGCTTATTCTTTCATTTTTATTGCCTCCTCGTCTTGTGAAATATATCACGATCACAATATACATAATATTCGCAAAAATTAGAAATATTATTAAAATATTTAAAATTTTCGGTTTTATTACTAATCTAATCCGAATTTAAAAAATATTATTACAAGATCGGACTTTTAGCTCAAATCAGTCTTTCAAAATTCGATCTCAGCCTATTTCTCATTTCCACGCTGAAATACAAATATACTTTTTATTTTATATACTTCATATATGTGAAATCCCGTAAAATACCGAACCTAATTTATTTTCAAAATAACAAATTATAATTAAACTTCAAGCAAAATAAACTGAAAATTAATTTCTAAATCAAATAAAACTCTAATAAATATGAATTAATATCCGGAAGATAGGGAAAAAAAGGAAGAGAAAGGAGAAATAAATTGAGATGTTCACATTGTTCGATAAAGGAGGGAAATTTATTGAAGAATAAAGATAAGAAAATTATATCGATTTATTTTTAATATGAACCCTGTCGGTTGTTTAACCCAAATAATTCTTTGTATTAGATCAATATCATTCAAACAAATAAATTATTTAAGGGTGCGTTTGGATCGTTGGAAGAAAGAAGAAGAAGAAGGAAGAAGAAGAAAAAAAATTATAAACAATCCAAACTCTTCACAAAATTTCACACTTCCCAATACTTCTTCCCACTTCTTTCCTTCTTCCCTTTTTCCCACACCTATCCAAACGCACCCTAAGTGTTATTGAGTTAGATATAGGTTGACTTCTATTTTATGAGTAATGCTAGAATCAAACATATAGGATGTCAAACACAATCCAAATGTCGACTATTAAAATTTCAAACGGTCGATCCAAACCGCTCAATATGATTTCTATATTAAAATAACCTTGAAAATCAAAAGTTTTTATTTTTTTTTTCAAATTTTCTAACTATTTTTTTTTCAAATTTTCAAAATTAGAGAGTTCATAACTTTTTAGATTGAGCATATTAAAAAATTCAAAAAAATACTAAAAAAAATTTTAAAAATATAAATTTGGTCTCTATGGAGATTTCATAATGTAGAACAATTTGAGCGGTTTGGATCGGTCATTCTAATCTTTAAAATTAAAATTTTATCATGTTGAACAAGTGCATGTGTCTATATGTTTGACACTAGCCACTCCCCTATTTTATATGCCATATATATTATATTAGTTATGAATTATCAAAGAAAATCTACAAAATTGAACCAAAAACCGATTAATATAATTGAATATGGAACTCTTTTAAATTTAATTAGATTCAAAATAATATTTTCAATCTATATTTATCTTTAAAATGAGTTCTTTAACAGCATCATTAAGTCGTTAAATTTTTATTTTCTTAGCATAGTTTACCTATCCAATGTTACATTAACGATGACATCTAATATATGATGTTTACTTGCAATTAGAAAATGTTACCTGGAATTATACATAAATTTTTGTTGAGTGAATATTGCTATTCATATTATTTTAAATACGAAATTTCTTAATTATTGTTTAGGGGATTATATTTTATTTGTATTTTTTAGATTGGAATATAGTAGTATAAAAGAATTGTGAAATTGTAGACATGTATGTATTAATTTTCTTGTACAGCATGTAGTTTTTGTTTTACTGATTGAATCTATTCGCTTGTTTATCGGTCTCGATCAATTTCAGACTATCTGGTTTAAAGTTCAAAATAAGCTAGAAAAATATAATTGAAATTCGCTTGAAGTCAATTTTTCTATATTTTAAGTTAAGCGCACAAATTATCTTAGAGAAATTAAATTCATACTAATTTCAATCATATTGGCAGATGATACTTGTACAATAAGAATTAACTATTAAAATTTGATGTCTGATTAAATTTGTGAAATCCTTCAAGAAAAAATTGCACTATATAATAGTCCAATATCTGATAAAAAATTAGAAAAAAATTTCATTCATTGCAAGCATAAGATATGATAACGGGTGACAAAAGTTTGGACATAGTTAATATCTTTTTTTATTAGATTGAGTCATTAGAATTTTATTACTAAATGTATTTAAATATTTATTTATGCTCTAACCTTTAAAGATGTAATAGAGTTTATTATTACTAATATTATAATTATAATTGGTTTTCGAACATGGCTAGAGGGAAAAAAAGAGTAAGAAAATAAATTTAAAATTGGACAATTCTTATAACATGTGTAATGAATACATCTAATTAATCATGGTATCTTATGATGATAAACATAAAATGATGGATTGATTTAAGAAATAAGTTGTATGTTAGAAAAATCAAATATATTTAATTTGCGCAAAGAAAAAAAATGAGTTATCAACTTTTCAGACCTGACGGTCAACATGTATTATATAGAGAGAAAAAAAAGAGAAAGATATTAAAGGAAAGAAAGGAATACAATATGTTTTTATATTGTATAATGTATATACATGATGAGTGGATTTTATATGCATATTCAGGTACCATTTTGTCTCCAAACTAAACCAATTGCTTTGAGTTTACATATTTTACATAATTTAGATGAGTTTAGGTTAGTTTAATTAGATTGATAGACACGAAATTTTTATTTTGAGACTTGATTTTCCCATCAATCAATACACTCATCTCTCAACTTAAAACTGACGTAGCAACCACAAATCTATATTTAAACGGATAAACCAAGTCTATATCGAAGAGGAAATTGAGAAAAATATCTACAGTAACTTTTAACTTTAATTAAACAGCATCTCATTACTACAATTGAAATAAATCATTCATCTATATGAAATATAATTTAATAAAAATTAGATAAAACATTTATATTATCGGAAATAAATAAAATATGAATATACTAACCTTATAAGAATGCAACAAATATTATTATTTTGACAAATGCGTGAATGAAATTATATCGAAAATTATCAACAAATATTGAAATTAAAAGACTATAATTGTGGAATAAAAGTTTATTTGTAATTATCATCGATTGTGGAATAAAAGACTACAATTAAAGCAACAGTAGTAAAAAAAAAAAAAGGGAGAGAACAATAGCAAGAAAAAAGTAAATTGAAACAACTATGAGAAATGATATCGGGAACCACAAATATTGATTCACTCGGCTAATTATCATAAAGAAAAAAATTACCTAAAATTTCGAAAAAAAATCAACCAAAAAGAAGCAACACAACACCATGAGATATCTTATCATCAATTTGGAGATCATGTGGAGTTTTTGTTTTCTTACTTTTCTTGACAACAAATTGAATTGGAAGCAAATTAAGACCCTTATATATAAGTAGTCAAGGTCGGTACAAAAAATAGTTCATTGCAATTTTGCAAACACTGAAGAAGAAGTAAAAGACAATGAAAACAAGTTGGTTCTTGACTCGTGATCCAACTCGAGTTAGAGATGAGTTGAGTTTGAGCTAACTTAAAAAATTCGAAAGTATTTCTAACTCGACTCGAGCTAACTCAAGTTATAGTCGAGTTGAATTTGAGTTGGTCCCAACTCGCTCGAATTCGGCTCGTATACAACCCTATAATATATAACATAATAATACTCATTGAGAAAGACGAAAGTGGTCCAGCCACACAAAGATAGAATGCCACGCATGCACATCATGTGCACTTAAGTCAAATAACGATGCTTTATATATACCTTCTTTTTTTTTTTCTATCACAGCCCGTAGGCACTCATCCCACACACACACTCGAATTATCTCGCCCTAGCGAGATTCGAGAGACTTGTGTCTCTACCAACTCGACTAGCGAGCGGAGACTATATATACCTTCATCCATATATATATATATAGCTTCCTTGCCCTTTGTGCGACTAAAAAGTCACCTCAAAATCGGAAAAATAACTATGCTTATTGGGCCGACATATTGGGCTGTCCATGTATTGATTGTTATAGGAGTATAGGACTGTTAATAACATTATAAATTGAAAAGTTATTAACCGTTAAATTTCTTTATATTGAAAGATTGTAATATAATGTTACTAACATTATATTAATAAAATATATAAATTAGTTTTTAAATTATAAAAATATATTATTTTAATTATGTTATATATACTGTCGTATTCTAGTTTTTTGAAAAATGACGTATTCCTACATCTGCATCGTATCTGATACGATACCCACACTCTCACCCGTGCAACATAGTGCACTGGTGAAGGTCACTGGACAATTGGCATGGCAACACTCTTGATAATTTTTTTTAAAGAAAAACTGCTCTGTTTTTTTTTTTTTTGTCTTTCAAACATGTACAGTAGAGCGAAATGTAAAAAAAAAACGAAATAAATCAAACACCATCTACAAAAACTATCCTAAACAATATTATGAGAATCTAATAAAATATAATTCTAAATATCATACACTTTATATATCTGCATAGATGACATATACACATATGGAAATATATCATCACAATCCCCATCAAGTTGGAGCAGGAAGATCACGAGTGCCCAACTTTCTAAGAAATTGAAAATTGTCGCTTGCCAAAGGCTTTTGTGAAGATATTGTTAGAGATATGTTCTAGAAGCCAATCATTTTATGGCTACTTCTATAGTTTATGTTATTGATGATATTTGATCATTTGTTCCTGGATTTTATTATTGACAGTTCATTCAGGTTGAGGACCTGAATTGTGGATCATTGTAGTTCATTTATGATTAAATGACAATAATAAATTGAAATTGTCCATAGTCTTGATAATTAACAAGGAATATTAATTATCAGACAATACTAGTATATAAGTTAAGTGATGATTAAGTTTTACAAATCATAAGTAAGGAGTTACTAACTTAATTGTATATGTATATGTTATCGAAACATAATACATGACATGACCCAATGAAATAAATCTATGGATTGTATTATGTGTCATTATTTATTTCATACATGTTTGATTCTGAGTTTGAGATGGTTCAGTTTCTCCACATGAGGATATGTTCTATAAATATTGTCTAACGCTGATTCTTGATAAGGGCTACTATACAGATTTTATTTATGCTCTCTTGAATTGTGCGGGGAGAAACTGGTCATCAAGATAACCGTATGTCCGTCGTTAGTTCACCTAGCAAGTGATGATATTCACTGGGCCCCTTGATGGAGATGGATTGCTTGCTAGCAACTTATGCAATCATCTAGATCAAGAAACGTGTAATCTGCAAGAATTACACATTCCTATATTGGATTATACAAGGATATCATGTGACATAAGAATCAAAATAATAAGATACCATTTCTTATGTAGGATTGAAGTGCTGTATTGGTACAGTATTTAATTTATGCGAATTGAAAATGATAACGTGTTGCTAGATACTGTTGGCATTTCGTGTGTATCTCAAGGAAGCGGAATTTGAAATTTTATTTGACCCGATACACAAAGGACTTTATTTATATGACAATAGCAAGCAAGATAACAATTAAATATTTAATCAAGCATCTCATGTGCATAACAAAACTACCAAATAACTGTTAGAAAATCGCTCAATTTTAATTTTAGACTAATTACACTTAATTAATCCAAATAAACAAAGAGCAATTAAGGATCTAGTGCAAAAGCTCAATTCGACACAAGAGATAGGTGGAAATTTGTACCTCCCGCGAAATCGTATTCGCGGGGCTCGGCCACAGCATGGGAGTCGGTGGCGTGCCTCCATGCGCCTCCACCTAATCGGCCTCGAGTCCACCAAGAAATTTGGCCATGTCCCAATTCTTGTGCTAGCAAGAGAAAGGAGATAGCTAATCATTTTCACCATTCTTCAAGTAATTCTAGCAATTAACCTTTTGGAAAGTTCTTTAAACATCCCATAACCGAAAGGAGATCAAACAAGGAGTTTTCTAATTGTTTTCAACTAGTTTGAATACTTAGAAAAACAGTAATTTAACAAAAAAACGTAACTAATGGAATCCAACAAAAACAATAGATTTAGGTCTCCAAAAATTATTAAATAAATTACTTAAGCTCCTTATCATAATTGTGATTACCAGTAAAAATTTCAAGAAGAGATCTTAAACCATCTGGGAGAATCAAAAAAGACAAATCTCTTACAAGTAATTCTAGCAATTAATCTTTTGGAATAGTTATTCTCAACACATGAGACCTATAGGAATGCAAGAGAGAGAGAGACCTCCATGGGAGAATCAAAATTCTGCCCATGAAGGTGGTGGCGGCTAGGAGAGGAAGAAGGGAGGCAAGGAGAGAAGGTTAGGCTTTGCTTCTTCAAGTGGTCCTTATATAGAGCTTCATCCCTTCTTAACACTTGTAACTAATTACAAGTGTGCCACCATGTGGCCGGCCATATACATGGGCCTTATGGGCCATGTGTTATGTTTGTTCAATCTCTCTTAGTCCATATTAAATCAATTATTTAATAGGCCTTTCAAGTTGCATTCAATTTAGGCTCAAATAGACTATTAAATTAAAAGCCTATACTTTAATTTAATTCACTTAATTAAATTAAAGTGTGATGAATTAATTATCAATATATTGATAATTATTTTAGGATTAGCATGTACATTAATTTATTTCTATATGATCCATTTGACTTAATTAATTATAACGGTTCACGACGGTATATAATTAATTAATCAACTCATCATATTTCCACAGTACTCACTGCTGTGAATAAATAAATAATGCACGTATGGTCAAAGTCCTTTTTGTGTGACCCTTTGAGGATTTATGCTAAGTTGGACATGAAACTAAATCGTTATTTAATTCCAATAATCATAAGCGGTATCTAGCAACACGTTATGATTTCCAATTCGCATAAATAGTGTACTGCTACAGTATTTAAATCCTGCATAAGAGAATAAATGTATTTCCCTATTTTTATTCTTATGTATCACGATATCATCGTATAATCCAAGATAGGAATGTGTCATTTTTGCAGATTAAACGTTTCTTGATCTAGAGTTGATCGCTTAGTTGCGCGCATACGATCCAACTCCATCAAGGGGCCCAAACAGATATCGTCACTCACTAAGTGAATTAATGAGGGACATACGGTTTTCTTGATGATTAGATTTTCCCCGCACAATTCAAGAGAACATAAATAAAGTCCGTATAGCAGCCCTTATCGGAAATCAGCGGTAGACAATATTTATTGAACCTATCCTCATGTGGAAAAGATAAACATCTCAAACTTAGAACCAAAATCATAACGAAATAAACAATGACACATAACACAATCCATATGTTTATTTCGTTGGGTCAAGTCCTGTATTATGTTCCATAACATATACATATGCAATTAAGTTGGTAACTCTTTACCTATGATTTGTAGAACTTAATCATCACTTAACTTGCATACTAATCTTATATGATAATTAATGTTCCTTGTTAATTATCAAGATTATGGACCATTTAGATTTATTGTTGTCATTCTAAAGAATGATCCACAGAGATCCACAATTCAGATCCTCAACCTGAATGATCTGTCAATAATAAACCTAGGAACAGATGATAAAATATCATCCAAAAAATAAACTAATAATTAAGTCATTAAATTATTGACTTCTAGGACATAACTCCTAAAATCTCCCACTTGGCCTAGAGTCAATTAGTAGTGACTTCTAGCCAACGAAGAATTGAGAACAACGTCATATATCTACATATATACATGTCTCGGACCTCAAAATAAATAATACACTTAAAGCTAGTTACTCATAAGTCTACCACATATGGATACATAATTGCATCTCGTATACTGCTCAAGGTAGAGGTCAAGTTAGAGTGTTCACTGTGTTCGCGAACTTGTCCAATTTTGTTTGACCCTATATATATATACACTACTATATATATGTTCTTGATCATCATTATATGATATCAAGTGATATCGTTATAGATCACATTTGAATCTCCAATGTAACATTGGGTTCTTTAGGAGTAAGTTGTGGTTCGAGATGCATAGAACCATAATAGCTCGACTAAGAACACGATCCAAATAAACTTCTTTTATTGCTTCACAAGTTGATATGTATTTTGTTTTGGTGACAGAAACAGTTGTAATATTTCATTTAGAACACCTTCTAAATTTACAACACCACCTTTTAAACAAAATATGTAGCTCAATTGTGTTTATATCAATCTTTCGAAAAACTAGCATCAGTGTAATAACTTACACAAGATTTCTTTCATCTTAAAAGATGAAACATTTTATCACTCTTTCTCATAAGGTACTCAAGGATATCTTTGACTATCGTCCAAATGTGTCTCTCTTGTATCCATTTGACAACTGTTTGTCATATCCTTTGGATACTACACATTGGGGCATATGCATAAATATGGCTTACAAAATGAAACTCATAATGAAAGAATGCTTGAACTATTTCATGCACTTTCTCGAATTGAGTTGCAATAAACCGAGTTAAATACTCAAGTCATGCCATGTGACGTATAGTTAGACATCCTTTCTTGGAGTGTAACTTTCGTGTTTCTAGAACACTTCCTCAATATATGCATATTTGCTCAAACCTAACATCCATCATAATCTATCTTCATAGATTTGTTTCCTAGGATCAGGTGATTTCGCCCAAGTTCTAATTTGAGAAAGCATTCTCCAAAGAGATCTTGACAATACTCATTTTCTTAATGTTATTCCCAATTAATGAATTGTTATCTTGAACAATACAAGTAATACAATTATGCTCCCACTGAATATCTTGTCTATACAAGATACTTTTGACGAAGTTCAACTTATTGACTTCCATGTCAAAACTCCGATCTCCACAACAAGTTGCTTTAATCCATTTATGGATCCTTGAAGCATGCGTATGTTTTTAGCAATACATTAAATAAAACCTCAATTTATGTCAAAATGCACAACATCTTCCTTCATTCGTTCGAAGAAGGTGTGGTTTTTATGTGTCTTTCCATATATCAACATATATGAAATACAACTATTGCTAGAATGATCTTTATTGACTTATACATAGCCACAAGCAAGAAGTTGTGCTTTGTACGTAGTCAACTAGCCATCGACTTAGACATAGCTACAAGCGAGAAGCCGCGCTTTGTACATAGTCGATTTATTATCAATGTCAATATTTCTTTTTGAAGATCTAAACGTTCTTGATGGATTGCTCCTTCACGAACATCAACCAAGGTCTATACCTTGTTGTTATACATGGATTTTATTTAAAAATCATATGAATTCAAACCATATATGTGGAATAGGATTGTTCCATCGTTTCCTTGTTTATCAACGGATTCTCATATGCTAAGTTTGAGAATGTCGTGAAGCCAATTCACCAAACGGCTTAGGCAATCAACTCTCGTTGATCTTTTGTACGATTGGTACTTTAGGTTCATGAACTACTTCCGCAATGATTTGTCGAACGAGTTCTTGACTCTTCATATATTCCATGAGTTTCTCGAACATCATCAACTCGTGAGATGATTGAGTCCTCATTAGAAGGAGCGTACTATTAAACTTCTTTCAAAACAACTTGTGAATGAAGTTCCATTCAACTCCCACTAAGTATCATGTATGGAGTGACAAGTTTTCTATAAGAGTACTTCTTGTAGTGACGCATAAACTATTTTAATGCTCACTTTACTCCCACTACTTCTTCTTGAGAATATCATTCTACAAGATTACGTTATGATTAGCAACAATTACTTTGTTCTTATCATATTTGTAGAAGTAGTACATTTCGGTTAAGTTAAGATATCCTACAAATTCATAGTGTTTTATTTGGTTTAAGCTTACAAGTCAACAATACTTGAAATAAGCTTCTCAACACCAAATCTTGAGAAATATTATACTTAGAGATCAAAATCTCGTAAGATATCTTTCTCAATAGACTTCGATGAAACATTATTCAATGTAAACAATATTGTTCTCAAACACAAAACCCTAATACGAGTTGAATAAGTCCATTTGATTTATTATCGATCGAACTATACAAAATATTGTTCGATACCTCCATTCTTGGACATATTATTCCTCATGGAGCGAGTTATGAAACTAATTTCATACTCTTTAGATAATATTTCAAATCATATGACTTAACTACTTGTTACCACGATTAATTGTAAGACTTCCATTTTTCTTGAACGGTCTTTAAACTTCACTCTTGAACTCCTTTGAACTAGTCAAAAGGTTCATACTTATACCTTATCAAATGGATATGTTAATATCTACAATGATCGTTAGTTAAGTAGTAAAGTATCAATAACATTTCATCACACAAGTACTTATAGGTCTTCATACATCGATATGTATAAGTCCTAGTTAATTCACTTGTCCTTAAACCTTCATAGATTAAAGGCGCTTATGTCATTTATCAAACATGATTCGCATATCAATCGATTTGAAATCGAATTAAATTACGAGTTCTACGTTACGGAGACTCTCGTAATGCGATTCTCGTTTCTGTATGTGACTAAGCGGTTATATATAACATGAAAGTCAAATACTTTATGTCAAGTCTTACGCATCCTATTTGTCATTCAAAACTTATTTATCTATTTCAAGCAAATTCAATCAAGATGCACGAAATCATATAAACAAATCCATAATAAAAGAATTTGTCTTTTACTAAACATAATCATCCATCATCGAATATGAAATGGAGATGTTTTGAGAGGTTAGGATTAAGATATGCAACCTTCAATTCTTAAACAAACTCTTAATAAAAATAACTCTACGTATTCAATGGTAATGACTTAGACGAACAAGTCATTTAATATACAGAGTTTACTTTACATCTCTCGAACATTCTCTTATTTTTCATTGCCAACACATTTCGTGGATAAAAAATATTTGATGTAACTGTTGATGTGGAATGAGTGTGAGATGGGTCACATCGAGCTATTCATTCTTTGCATTACTTGAACCTCGAGTTTTATTTTTGTGCCTTCGTGATGTATTCGATTGTGTTTCGTTTCATTGTACTTCAAAATCTGTTGCCTTTCGTTTTTTATGCCATCTATAGTGTGCTTTTATTGAGCAAGTTGTTACTTCTATACCCCATAAAATAGTTTAATTTTGCCAACCCTTACCTTTGTTTTCCTTTCCTTTCCAATACAAGCAATGGTCAATGGGTATCTGATTTCATAGCATAACAAGACTAAAGAATTGGGAGCATTTGGTTGTGTAATAAGGAGTTGCATAAGTTAAGGATGCATAAGTGTTTATGTAGTGTTATGTAATTTATGTTTGACTGTGTAGTAAGGATAAGTACCTTAATGCATGCATATATTCATGTGAAAAGACTAAAATACCCTTAAATTGGAATTAATATTATGTATTAATAATAAGTTGTGACCTAATTATTATTATGTATTAATAATAATTAAATATTATTAATTATTAGAAAAAATAATTATTAATGATAATAATAAATTATTTTTATTATTATGAAACATTAATAATTATTTTTAATTAAATATTATAAATATTAATATATTATTAATTATTTAATAATAAAAATAATATTTATTATATTTTTAATTGCTTATTATTACTATTAAACCGTTATTATTAATAATTAATATTACTTGTTAAATATTATTAATTATTATTGAATTATTAATTATGATTTGTTAATAGTTATGTTACTTATTAATTATTATTAAATATTTTTAAGGGATATTGTTGGAAAAATAATTAAAGGGAGCAGTGCATAAATTATGCAACTTCTTTAATTAGACGTAATAAGTTATGCACTTTTAAGATTTTTTATGTAATATATATTTGGTGACTTGAAAATACATAAATTATACATCCTTTTTAAGTCACAAACAAACGCACCTAAATCATTTTAGAATCAAATTTAGGTCATAAGTTTTACATCAACGTCAGCCACGTACAGTGGACTGAGTAATACAATACTTTATAATTTCGCTATTTCACTTTCGGCTAGTGGGTTCATACATATTTTATCTTTCTTTTCATTTTTAACTCTGAATTATTTAAATTTTTTTATGTATAATGGTAATGGAGTGAGCTCCCTTCCTTTTTACGAGACAAAAAAATAAGTTTTGACCATGCTAATGTGCTTAAGCAATGATGGTTTGTGCACTCCGATGCATTCAGAGCCAATGAAATTGTGCTTCCTTCCATTTGGGACCCACCTAGCGTTCTTTTTTTTTTTCACGCTAAAGTGTTAATTGTTTTTTTTTTCTTTTTCCCTTTTTTTAACATTTTGAGATTGATATCTAGCCCTATTTTTAAATCCAAACGGAAGCGCAGGTGCGTACTACTTTTTTCCGTTCGAGTGATAAATTTATAAATCAGATTTATATTCCTAATTGTCAGTGCACTAGATTTAAACGTGTTTGACACTTAAGTCTGTAGAACGCAATCAAACCTCAATTTTTTTTTAAATTAAGACTATAATTTGAACCGCTCAATTGTTCTTTGTGATTAAAATCTCTTTTGGAGATCAAATTTTATATATTCTTTAAAATTTTTGAATTTTAAAAAATTATCCATCTAATTAGTTTCGTTTGATTCAATTTTAAAAATATTCAGAAAAATAGCTAAAATTTTCTAAATATATACTTATATGAACCTCCAATAACAATGGTTTTCTAAAATACAAAAGAAATAATAAAAAATTTTAGAAAAATGTAAAATTTGGTTTCATACAAGTTTTCAATATGAAGATTCAATCTAACGATTTAAATTGGCGATTTGAAATTTGATTACACGAATATGATCATGTAGGACGGACCACATCCATCCTACGCATAGACCGTAGCATTCATATATATATATATATATATATATATATATATATAGAGTTTTGCTATGGTGAGTCGCGACTCACAGACCCTATGGTGAGTCGTAATCCAGACCGTTCGATCCGCTTCAAAATTCGTGCTGATCTCTGCGATGGTGGGCGCTTTATCGAGTAAAATTTCTCCGTTCCGTCTCTTTTTCTCTCCGTTTCCTTCTCTCTCTGCTTTGTCTGTCTCTCTCGAATTAGTGCCTCCCCAAACCCTAGAACAATTCGAGAGCAAATCGGAGAAAACGCTGCGCCTCCTCTGTCCTCCTCGTTGTTTCCTCTTCTCTCCCCTAGTCAATGCGCGTGAAAACGCTGAGAGTGGATCGGAGCATCACGCCTCAGCACGAACAACATCAGCGCCTCAGTGCCTCATCTCGTCACTGTTGCCTTCGAAGCCTGAACGAGCCTTGCCTCCTCTCTCCTCTTTTCTCTAGTGATTCTCTCAGAGCCTCTCAACGCCTCCTCACTAAACAAGTTCTTTCTTTCTCTCATCCTGAGTAGTTGCTTTAATCTGTAATTTTTTTTTCAACTGCGGATAAATTTTTCTTTAATTTTGCTTTTACTAATATAGCATAGCTAAGTTAAATTATAATTTTGACCACCTTAATTGTGGATATGCCAACTTCTGAGCTTTGATTTTGCTCAAATCAGTTATAGGTGTTCCTTGATTTGAGCTTTGAGTATATGGAATATTTAGATTTTTAACTTTCCAAATGGTTGAATTTGGTAGTCTTATTACTCACTAGATAGTCACAAACTCACAATTAGTATCAAGAATTTTTTTTTTCTTTTTCTCATTTTGAGCATGAGCTGGTCAAACTCCTTAAATCATCCCAGCAAGCATATTTTAAATTTTAATAACTTCAATTTTAGCGATCGAGGTAAGATCTCTCTTCGATTGTTGTTTCATCCTTAAAAGAACCACAAATTATCTTTTCTGTAAAAAAATTGTTACATGCATATCTCAATTCATTTTCAGAATTGTTATATGCATCTCTCAATTATGTGGTTTCATCCTTGAAAAGAATCACAAATTAAGTTATTGTTTTACATTTCTGTTTTAATTAACATTTATACTGGTTTTTTGTTTAACATTTCTATTTTAATCCGTCATTTTTTCCAGCTAAAGAAAGCGCATGGAAAGGCTAGAGGAAACAAACAAGAGAATGATGATGTGGATAATGCAAAGGAATCTTAAGATTTGAATTTAGATGGTGCATTTGAGTATGAAGACTGCTTTCAGTTATCTCATTTTGTATAGACTAGCTGATAGTACAAATGATATATGCTGGTTTTAATCTGCTCATTTTGTATAGACTAGCTGGTATTACTAATATGTTGGTTTAGTTACCTCTGTTTTTAATCTTGGATATGCTTGTGCACTTTCAATTTTTGTTTTTAAGCTTGGATATACTTATTTGATAATCTATTTTTGTTTAATCAATGTATTAGGCCCATGACAATGGAAAACTGATTGTGCTTGTGCACTTTCATATTGTAAGTATATCCAAATTTGTTTAATCTATTTCTTGAAAACTGATTGTGCTTGTGCACTTTCATATGGAAAACTGATTGTACATTTCATTTTCTTGATAATTTATTTTTGTTTAATCTTGGATATGCTTGTGCACTTTCATATTCAAGAAAATGTCCACTTGCTAAATTCCAAGTCTACAAGGAGATTTCAATAGGGAGATCATATTGGACGGTTTGGATCGGTCATTTTGATCTAGATTTAGGAGTTTTGATCGCGACTGGCCGGAGGGTCCGTGAGTCGCAACTGACCGTAGCTAAACTCTCTCTCTCTCTCTCTCTCTCTCTCTATATATATATATATATATATATATATAATTTAATAGTTACTTTGTTATATTATTATTCTCCACTAATAATATATCAAAGTTCTGATCTTAAAAGTAAATACTAATTTCATAAATTTAACAAATGGTTCGAATAAAAATCTACATATACTATTTCTAATATTTTTAACATTCGTAGAAATTTGGGTATTGTGTGAACATATTTGTGAAATATGTCAATAACCGTTATTTCATCGATTTGTCGGAACAAGTGGTGGAAATGAATAAAATTTGAAAAAAAATACAATACATTTATTATTGAAAATCTTGTTATTATGCCTGGAGTCTTCTCTCATTTTTCATTCATTCTTTGTTCCCTTGACTTCATATTGTTTCGTAAGTAAAATACAACAACACACTTACGATTCTTGGGTGTAATTTGTGAAACTATTTATTTTTAATTTACGCCAAATGTCATGTGCTTTTGCTCAGCCGATACCATGTTGGAACTTGGATGTAGGAACTGGCGCAATGTTATTAACATGAATAGGAATAGGTCCATACTCTATGGCCTATGCTCTGTAGTGCGCTGCGCTCTACTCATATAAAAAGCATAAGAAAATTCAAAATTGACAGAAATGTTAAATGCCATTCTTTTTCCAATTTGTCGGCTGCCGAAGCGAACATATCAACTTAGCACTAGGCTTGTATAGACGTAAAATATATGTAGGTTACATATAATAATTGTCAACAATATACTTGAAAAATCGTCGCAACGTATCTACTCTTAATAATAATAATAATAATAATAATAATAATAATAATAATAATAATAATAATAATAATAATATTATTATTATTATTATTACTTATTTTTTACCAAAATAAATATTATTATAATCAAGGCATACAATGTTTGCATAAGAAAAATACTTAAATATAAATTATTCAGTATAAAATTTATTATATTCTTTCTATATATTTCCATCGTTCCATCCAACCACATTTCTCTATTTATGATAAGCTATTCATCACCATATTATATTCACAATCTTATTCATGAATAGGCCTATTCACGCCTATTCACCGCACATTCAAACACTAGTTTTTTTGTCCCAAACAAATTAGAATAAACTAAGAAAAAAAACCCAGTAAAAAGTCCCACACAAAAAAAAGTGTGCTAATAATAATACTACTAATAATTATTATTAGTAGTAATAATAATGATGACGACGACGACGACGATGAAACCAACAGCCTAGGAAGTAATCTAATATCGTGACCTACAAATATATGACAACGCTCCTAACCTATTTTCTATGTCATGGCTCCGGTACATGAATTGCTAACTTCTATGTGCTCCTGTCGAATGCAACTTTTTGGGACACTCTATTCTTTTAGGTCCTTTTTTACTACTTCCTCCCATATCAATCTTGGTCTACCTCTGTCTCTTCTTATGTTTTCGAAATGATTGAGAATTCTGTTACGTATTGGCGCCTCAGGTGGCCTACGTTGAATATGTCCAAATTATCTCAAACGATGTTGGATCAACTTCTCTTCTATAGGTGCAACCCCAACCATATGCCTTATGTTATCATTTTTAATCTGGTCCATCGCAACATACGCATCTTGGCTACACTCATCTTTTGGACGTGTCGTCTTTTAGTAGTCCAACATTCTACGACATATAATATCACAAGTCTAATCGCCGTCCTATAAAACTTGTCTTTTAGCTTATGTGAGACTTTCTTATCGCATAAAACGCCTAATACTTGCTGTCATTTCACCCACCCTGCTCTTATCCTATGAATAACATCTTCATCTATCTTGCCATCGCTCAGTAACATCGATCCTAAATATAAAAAAGTGTCCTTCATAGGCACTACCTACCTGTCTAAATGGACATCTCCATCTTCTGGTCTTCCTCCATTGAGCTCACATCTCATGTACTCCGTCTTAGTTTTACTAAGTCTAAACACTTTCGACTATAGAGTTTATCTCCACAACTCTAATTTTCTATCGATACATGTTCTACTCTCTTCGATTAGCTCCACACGAAGGAATATCTCCTTATATATCCTTTGTGATCTCATCATCACTAAGATAAAAAATGTATGGGCTCAAATGGTAAAACCCTGATGTAGTGTTATTTTAATAAGAAATTCTTGAGTCGCACTATCACATGTCCTGATGCAAGTAACAATGCCATCGTATATGTCCTGGATGATGGTAACACTTGGTGGGGACTTTCTTCTTTGCCGGTGCCCACCATATGACTTTCCTTGATATTTTGTTTGTATGTTTTTTCTAGATCAATAAAAACTTAGGACCATCAATAGGTACAATATGGTACGGTAGAAGGTACTTTCATACCCGCACCCGTTAAAATTTTTTTTACCCATATCCGACCCATACTAGTTAAAAAATGACTTTACCCCCATCCTACCCATATCCGTACCCGTTGAGAATTAACAATAATGGTAGGATAACGATACATAATGGATAATAATAATATTATTAATTTAGTAAAAATTATATAATATGCTAAATAAATAACATCAAATAAATATACAAATAAAGTACAATATTTAGATAAATACTTTCTATATAATAAACATCATGAAATTTATTCTCATGTCAATTGTATTAAAAAAAATCTATATAACTAATTATAAACTATAATATAATAGAGTGTAAATTAATATTTTCATCAACACAAACAAATTTCGATGAAAATCAAAATCAATACTATATCTTATGAAATATGCTAATTACAAGATTGTATATTACATATATGTTTGTAAAATTTGTATCCATATCCGTTGAGTTAATAAATTTTTTTTTATTCATATTCGTCAGTCTTAACTAAAATAAAATGTTATTTATATTCGTTTTATTGAATGCGGTTCGCATAGGAAAAATGAGTAAACGGGTTTGATAGACAGCCTATAAAATGGAAATTAGTGTAGTCTAGCGTGTGTATAAAATTGACGAAGGGGAAGGGAAGGCCTTTCTCCACCAGAAGAGGAGAGGAGAGAAGAGAGGAGAAGAAGAGAAAGATAAGAGACAAACTTAATAATGGGTGCTGAGAGCCTCCCTGTGGGGCCCAACTCCAAGTCCGCCTCCGCCCCGGCGGTGCTCGGCCTTCAGGTGTCCGCTCTGATCGACCACGTGGCCAGAGTTGATTCGTCCCTGCTCGACCGAATTCCCGGCGAGAGAGGAGGCTCTCAGCTGGTTGGTTTCATTCATCCATTCATTCATTCATTTGGTAATTTGGTTGGTTGGATTATACTTTAGAGAGAGCGATGGATGCCAAATTGCCAATGCCACTCACTCTAATTCATAAAAAAAAATTCAACCCATGTTTCCCAGTTCTTCACCAATCTTAATTACCTCATCCATCTAACTCAATTATTTATGAATTTCATAAGCCCACAAATCTAAATCTAAATCCAATCCTCACTCTAATTGTAACCACCTACTCTACTATTTCTTCCTCAATTTGCTTGTTTGCTTACTATTCTCTTTCATTCTTTGTGACCTCAAAAGGTATGTCTCCAAGAGTTAAATCGTATATTACGAGAGGTCAACGCACACACACTCCCCTCTCCCCAATCTCTCTCTCCAATTACAATTAGAACCATGGCTGGCGGGAGTGTCGCTAATACAATTCGGGGTCTCGCCGCCGGATTTAGACTTTCTACCGGCATTATCGGTGCGTGTGGAGATGACGATCAGGGCCGTCTATTCATCCATAGTATGAGTTCAAGCGGTGTCGATTTGTCCAGGCTCAGAACCAAGAAGGGACACACTGCTCAGGTGCTTCAAACACTTTCATCCCTCTATCTATTTTCTTTTTTCTTTATTTTCAAGAATGGCTTCTCAAAACTTGTGATCTCCTGTGTTTCCTTTTCTGTAGTGTGCTTGTCTCGTTGATGCCGATGGAAACCGTACCATGCGGCCTTGTCTATCAAGTGCCGTCAAACTTCAGGTACTCACTAATTTTGATTAGCCTTGGACTGATTTCATTACTGTTAGGATGTCTAGCGTACTGCGTACATTCCAAAAGTGGACATGCCCAAACTAAACTGTCCTCTATTTCAGGCAAATGAGTTTAGGAGAGAGGATTTCAAAGGTGCAAAGGTGATCTATTTTACTTCATCTCTAGTGTTCTTTTTATTTTCCTGAAGTTAATGGGCCATTAAGTGTTAATTTTGCATAGTTGTAATATTTTCTTATTTATTATTTTTTTTTATTTGGTGCAGTGGCTAGTAGTGAGATATGCGCACCAAAACTTAGAACAAATAAAATCTGCCATTAAAATTGCAAAGCAAGAGGATGTTTCTATCTCTTTGGATTTAGCTAGTTTCGAGGTAAACTTTTATTCAGTTGAGATTTTGGCTTTTTAATCACCACAAGAGTCACTGTCTGTATTTGTATTTACCACTTGATCTTTTTTACGATATTTTAATAAAAACTTTTCTACTTCATGTATAGATGGTAAGAAACCATCAATCTGAACTGGTGGAACTTTTGGAGACGGGTAACATAGACCTTTGTTTTGCAAATGAGGATGAAGCCAGAGAGCTAATAAGGTTTTATTTAGCCTGTCAACCTTTACATAATAACTCATATTGGGAAAAAATAAAATTCTGTTTTGGGTTCCTGTTATGTTGAAAAACTCATAATTAAGGGAGCTTCAGATTAATTTATGTAAACTTTGTATAATACCCATAGCCTACAGTAATTCAACCAACAGAGTGGAATTGTTAGTAGGGACCAGTGGACCACGTCTTGACTGGAAAAAGATACAAATTTGTATATTCTCAATGTCTCTATATTGTAGTCTATGCAATAATTGACGACAAGGCATAGAATCTTTGTGTATGATTTGCTTTTACTAAAAACAAACTAGGTCTATTATTGCATATTTTTTTGGTTTTCTTCTGAAGGACAGCATCATGGTGCTGATTCAGAGGCTATAAACTTTTAATAGAAATAAGTTAGCTAGGATTAGAGAAAGCAATTTATTAGCATGGACACTTTTGCTATATCTATCTAATAGTTGGCTGGTCACTTTCTAAAAGGGGCGATGAAAATTGTGATCCTGAAGTTGCACTAGATTTCTTGAGCTGCCACTGCAAATGGGCTGTGGTCACTCTCGCCTCGAAGGGTTGTATTGCTAGAAATGGCAAAGAGGTCTTCTTATTTTACCCCATTAACACATTAATACTTTGATTGAAGAACTCATCAAATATTGGTTCTGACACTTTAATTTTGACTTCATTAAACCCACTAAGACTGTGTCCAGTAGGTTGATCACTGGGATTCTTGTAAATCCTGTCCATTATGTATGATAGATCCTCATTATATCCAAACTTGAAACTTAATAGCACATGACATGTCAATGGTGTCTGACTAGTAGTTTTTATGACTTGCAGGTAGTTAGAGTTGGTGCAATTGGTCAGAAAAATGCGGTGGATGCAACAGGGGCAGGGGACCTGTTTGCAAGCGGGTTTATTTATGGGCTTGTGAAGGGGCTTCCTTTGGAGGATTGTTGCCAAGTGGGTGCGTGCAGTGGGGGTTCGGTAATTCGTGCACTCGGTGGAGAGGTGCTGCCTGAGAATTGGCAGTGGATGTATAAGCAGTTGAAATCCAAGGGGCTTTTAGTGGCTGAAAATATTTAGATTCTGATTTGGATTATAGTAATTTTTGGTTATTTAAATTTATATTTTGGTTGTTTTCATTTGGGATTATCAGATTTGACCGTGTACGAGAGAGATGCAACATAAAAAAAAAGTTGCATGATGAATTGGTGGGTGTATGTTTATGATTTAGTTTTGTTGTTTTGGGAAGTAGGAGTGAGAATTGGAGGCAGTGTTGGTGGGAAGAGGCAATTATTTAACAGTGAGAAGAAAACTGTTGTAGTGTCCTGTTGTTAATGGAATAAAAAGAGTATTAAGGGATGTTTGGAACCCTTAGAATAAGCTCTTATTCGGAATCCCTAATTTTAGGGGTTGCCAAACATATTTTAGAACAAGCAGAATAGCTTATTCGGGCTCTTGTTCTTGTTCCAAGAAAATGTTAGAACTAAAATGAAATAAGCTAACCATCCAACAACAAATCATTATTTTAATATTTTTTCTTGTTCTTATTCTTAACTAACCACTCAAACAACATCTCTTAATTTAAGAATAAGCAATTATTTAACATTCCTTATTCACCACTCTTGTTCTAAAATAATCTATTATATTCTTATTCACCAATCTTGTTCTTACTCTTGTTTTGATGTTTCCATGAATAAAGAATAAGAATAAAGATTTAGAAATGTGTGCCTATCTATATTACTTATTCATTTTTCATGGTTTTGTTAGAATATATGAATAAGGATCCGAATAAGCCCAAGTTTCTTATACTAAGGTGTCTTTGGATGAGAGGTTGGATAAGGAATAAAAATAAGGATTTAGAAATGCGTGCCTGTTCGAATTTTTTATTCTTATTTCATGGTTTTGTTAGAATATGAATAAGAATCCAAATTCCTTAGTTTTGTGTTGTTTGAGTTTCACAAGAATAGAAAATTTGAAACTTATTCTTATCTGATTTCTTATTTTTGTGCATCCAAACACACCCGACGTCCGAGAATAAGAAATTTTGAGTTTATTCTTATCCGATTCCTTATGTAGAGAGCATGGAGTGAGAATTATGAATAGAGCTAATAACATAAAATAGCACCAATAATTAGTAAAATGTGTAATGGTGAAAGACGAGTGGAGCTCCTTTTTTTTTTTTTTGAAAAGGAAAGACGAGTGGAGCTGGAGCAGTAGAAGAACTGAAGAGCAGGGGTCCGGGTCAGGGACTTGGGGTCGAGGGAGGTCTGGTATGGGCCGGAGAGAGAGAGGTAGAAAATAAATGGGCCGGGTGGAAAGATAAAAGAAAGGAAGATAGGAGCCCGGAGCAATAGATCTATGATCTATCTATCTATCGAATAATAAGATAACAAACGAGGTAGAGTGAGAGTCAGAGTGAAGAAAGAAAAAAAAAAAAGAAAAAAGAGAAGATGTTCCCGAACCAGTACGACACGACACAGATGAACAATTATCAATTATGGACGTGACTACGTGGAGCCCGTCACGGTGGGACGGCTGTTCCAGGTACGTCATGGAGGCCGTCCCGTCAAGCATAGCTGGGCTCCGCCGCTCCAGGACTCTCAACAAGGCCGGCTACTCTCAAGGTATTGGTACTTATTAGCTAGCTTATGACGGATGTCTCCTTGTCTAGACTCTAGAGGTAGGTATTGCGTTCTTTCTTTTCATCTACCCTTCAACATCGTCTTCATCTGTTTCATGTCAGTTTGGAATTTCTATTATCCAGTTTTCCTACATCTACCTCTTCTGCTAGAAATGGGGAGTGCGTGTGTGTGTCATTTGGAAACTAAAACTAGATATTTCATATCTAATTTCACCAATACATTTCATTCATAACAACTAACAAGTCTGTCTTTCTTCCCTTCCTTCCTTATTTTACACGGCTAGTACAGTAATGGGGCACCCATTTCTGAGCCTTGGAAACATTGCCCATTTCTCCTGGCTCCAGTCTTTATCTCTCACCTCCCACCTGATCACCAGAACAATGAATAAACCAATAAGTAGGACCTAACCGTATTAAGCAGTAACTTAAATTAATATATGCCTTCATTATACATAAAGGGGAAAAAAATGATAATTGTTGCAAATAAGCAAGAGATTGGGGCTGAAAAATGAGAATTATGTACCTGTAAGTGGTAACAAGCCTATGAAGGAAAACCAGCATCATAATCTTTGCTAAATTCATACCCAAGCATGTCCTTCCTCCGGCCCCAAAAGCTAGGAAGGTGTATGGTTTTGGATCGTCCTGTTTTGGAAATTTTTTAGGACAAAGTGAAGCTAATTAATGGGTACTATAAAAGAAATATATAAAGACTAAATAGTACTTCTGGGTATCAACATGCTTTATAATTATCATAATGTATTTCGGGTAATTATGGTTCAGGAAAACCTACGTCAAATCTTGAAGGAATGAACTTGGTTGGATCATTATAAATTTTGGAATCATAGTGTATGCCTCTTGCATCCACATTCACAGTCCATCCTTTCTTAATCTGAAACTCTGCAATAAATTTTTTAAAAAATTGGTTGATCAAAAACCAAGTGCTAAATTAAAGGGGGGAAAAATGATTCTTATCTTTTAAAAGCTTTAAATTCCATGCAAGCAGGATTTTATTTGCAGAAAAAGAAGGTTTTATATGTAACTGTAACTGAATGAAAATAGCCTCACACCTTCAATTTGGCAGTCTTTGAGGGCTTCCCTGGGAAACCAAGAAACCACAGTTGCCATCCTCAGTGTTTCCTTCACGACCTACATAAATAAAAACCATAAAATAATAAAAAAAATTGAAATTCATCAACAAACTAACGTACAATTGAACAGAGAAATATAAACTAACCTTGGAAGCATATTGCATCTCATTTAGAGTTCTAGGTGCCATTTTTATGTCAGAACATTTGTATTTGAAACCCAATTGCATTTCCTGATTTAAGCATATAAAAATTGAAAACATATACAGTTAGAATAATGTAACAAAGTCAATTAATCATAATGGTGTTATGAATTTCATGTATTTGAGATGGCACTTACTCTTAGCTTATCTTGGACCTCAGCATGCTCGTCCAAGTACCTGACCATCCATGTAATTGCACTTGCAGTAGTTACTTGGCCTGCAAGTGACTTTTCTAAGGGTAATTACTAGTAATGCGATCCTGCCTTGAAACAGTATGTCACATTATATTGCATTTGCTTATTAGTTATTTGCCCTGCAAACTTCTGTTATAGGCACGTATAATATGCCTCTACTGATGTTCATGCCCAAGAGATTCCTCGACTGATTTCTTTGCTTTATGAATATACATTTAGAAACTCAACTTTGATACAGTTCCTCAGCCTTTTATGGATACAACATGAGAAATTAATTAATCAGGGTTACAAAGTAGATGTTGCGTGTACCAGCAATGATAAGAGTTAAAATGTTATCTACAATCTGATCATCATTGAGCAATTCTTCATCCTTTTTCTCAGATTGATTGGTCGAAAGAAGAAATTGCAAGAAGTCCCTCTTATTTTCCAAGCTTTTCCTCCTTGAGGATATCTTTTCTCTCAATGCATTCATGACTCTTTTTCTTGCCTAAGCAATCAAACAGGGACATATTGTGGATATGATGATTAAATATCAGTATTTTGTTTAAACAGATATAGGTTCATATATGCATTTTGCCTTGTCAACCCCAGAGATATCAGTCAAAGCTCAAGTAATATTAACATGTTTGTATTTTTAGTAATAGGTCATGCACAAAGGTTTAAATAGCGGATAGCGGATTTGTCGCGGACATGCTAATGTCATAGCGGATAGCGGATAGCGGCCATTTAGCGGCCGCTATCGGACCATAGCGGATATTATGTCGGATACATAATTTGATTCAAATTAAACATCATATAACATCAAATTCATGCACATATATATATATATATATATATATATATATATATATATATATATATATATATATATATATATATATATATATATATATATATATATATATATATATATATATATATATATGGAAATTTTTATAATATCATGTTCCTTATAATACTTTTCTAGTTATGTCCGTAAAATTTCGTGAGGAATTAACCTTGGAAAGATATTCAAATCGATTTATTTCACATAGCATTATAGCAAGTTAGCAACAACAAATTTGAGTAAAAAAAATGGAGAAAAAAAAGGGTCACTACGGGCTGCCCAGAAATGTTGCACACCTTTCGCTCTCTCCTTCTCGTACTCTGCATCTGGACCCCACCGATCAGAATCTCCTCTCTCACCTCTCTCTGATGGACACCCCACCGATTGGCTTCCTGGGTGCCTACCAACCACACCACCGCTCCTCGAATGCGATACACCGTTGGAAACCTGGCAGAGAGAAGAATCTACTGATACCAATTTCAAGTTCTCTTGTGAACATTTAAGCATTCAATTCAAGGAAGCAATTTTCGAGCCAGTTGAAAAGAAATCCGAAATTGATCATATCAGATGATTGAAAGCCCAAATTGGTTGCTTTTACACGTTCTAGGATAGCCTGAGAAGTACCCTGGATGGTCAATTTTGAACAAATCAAGCCGAGTGAATGGGAGCACCAATGTGTATGAAGGACAACGCTAAATACCGTTAAATGCCCGCTAAATGCCCGAGAAATTCCCGCTAAATGCCGCGAAATACCGCTATCGTGCGCGCTATCGGACATGGCGCTAAATTTGTCGCGTCGTAGCGTTCTACCATACGTCACCGATATAGCGGCCGCTATCACCGATATTTAAACCTTTGGTCATGCATGATGATTCTCTTTTGGACGTTTATTTTTTTTTATAATGTTTTTTTTCTTAAAGTTTCCTATATTTGTTTTAGGTACCTTTGTACTATGCAAAATTGTCATCAAATGATTATACGGCAATATATGAGGTAGGCTAAAATCAGTCGCGACTGATGGATGAGACCGTCAGCTACGATCAAATCTCAATTTTTTGAGATTCTATCAGTCGATCCGAACTGTTCAAATATTGAAATCTCGTTGGAGACCAAATTTTACAATTTTCTGTAATTTTTTAGTATTTTTTTTGGTATTTTATAAAATTCTTAATCTAAACAATTCTGGACCCTTCAATAACAATGATTTTCAAAAATCTCAAAAAAAATAGTAAAAAAATTTAGAAAAAAAATTTAGAAAAATGTAAAATTTGGTCTCTAATGAGATTTAAATATGGAGAACATATTGAACGGTTTGGATTAGCCATTAGAGCCTAAAAAATTGAGATACGCAGTTGATGGGTCTATCCATCAATCGTGACTGATTTTAGTCTACCTCGCAATATACCTCGAGTCCTTTGTAGAATCTTGTACCAGGTAATCGCCAAGGGAAAGACAGCATAGCTTCAGTTATGAGAAAAATGTCATGCTGAAGCCTCTTCAATTCTTCTTCTTCATCATCTAAACTCATTATCATTTTGCATATCGCCCGAAACGTTAGCTGTTGAAATTCAACATAAGAATTAAGGTAATTTATTATTATACTGCGTGAACTTTGGTGCACTTTCAGGCACTATGTAGAAAGTTGAAACTTACCTCCATAGCTTCATCAAACACTACAATATGCTCTTTTCTCTTCCACTCTTCTAAAATTTGAACTGTCAACTCATCAAAATACTCAGCAAACGAGGCCAAAGTATCTAATGTGAAGAGATTGGAGACGTGGTACCGTAGGAAAGCATGGTGCTCATGTGAAGAACAGAGCATGCTCTCCTTTCCTAGTAACTCTCCAATTGATTTGATGTATCTCTTTGAGAAATCAAGGGATTCTGAACCCAGTAGAGATTTGGCAACCTTTGATCTTGAGATAAATACATGTGTTTTTCCAAATATCTTGGTTCTAAAACAATCTCCATATCTACACGAATACAGGAAAGAAAAGCTTATGATAAAATAATAATTCAATTTTTTGTTTTTGAGAGAGAGGAACGTTGGATGTGTTATTGGAGCTTGAGATTTCAGAATGTCCAACTTTAGTAATAAATAAAAGGGAAGTAAACACATTCTAGCACTTTTTCATTTTGAAAACATTGACGATGTGAAAGAGTAATTTGTTGTTAAAGTTTATTAAAAATGGTAAAGAAAAAAAACAATAAAAGTATATAGTTGACAGTTACACCCTGTCAATTTTCATGTTACAACTTACAAGTATTATAACAAGTTAATACTTTTAACTGACATTAAAAAGGTGGAAAAGAAGAACAATCTCAAAGTAAACACAAAGAAACCTAAATAAATAGTTTGTCCATATACAAGAGAGAGATTCATAATCGAAAGGGGTAATAAAATAAAGCATGTACTTGCGGTGCCTGGTTCTAACAAAATCATAGACTCCGTAGGGGCCACTGTATGCTCTGACAAATGCAAGAGTCTCTCCAACAAGAGGAAACCCACTGTTCCCTGGAGGAACACAATGCTTATTACATGGAGATGCACTGATGCATGATCTCTTAAAAACCCACAACAGAACCCATGCTAATGTTACAGCACCTATCGAGAAGAGATTCGACACATTGAGAAGAAGAATCACCATCTGCATGCGTGCGAGTGAATGTGTGTGTGTGTTTGTGTCTGTGGAGGGGTTCTCTGTGCTTTATTATGCTAGCTCTGTTTTTGTCATCTAGGAAAAGACAAAAGAAGATTCTAATAAAGAGACTGATATTTCTACGGTTCTCCAAGATATTTGTAAATTTAAATAAGGAGTTATTTCACAAGTTGCAAACTTCCTACAATACTGTTCTATATAATATGCACAATTTTAAAAAGAGAGCAGAGGATTCATTCTTCTAAGGAGTTTATTTTTGTTTTTCCTGTAATTCTTGTTAGGAGATATTTTTAATTTATATTTTGTTTTTAAATATCTTCTTAATTATTTAAGAATTATATTTTTATTGATTATGCGTAGTGCTAGCTTTTGGAAAGCGCTCAAAAGAAACAAAGTGAGTTGTACAATGGCAAATAATTGAGGGGTGATGCATGAATGTTAGTATGTTTATGTTATGTTATGTTATGTTTGCTGGGGTAAGGGGGAATGGTGTGAGTTTGAGTGGTAAGGCCACTAAATCAACAGTACAAAAGAAGCTTTCATTCTTTTCCCCCTTTCAATGTGAAAGTGCATCCATCAATCATGCTCTCTTTCTCTCAAAAGGTACAACTACGATACATGGTGGTGCTAAATGGTGATGCATATATTCTCTTTCTTATTATTTAATAATTAAGAAGCCTGATGGAATCTCCAATTGGAAACCAGACCACCGAATCCCAGTCTTTGATGCTCGCCACAAGTGATCATGCCAGACAGAATCTACCCCAAAAGATTTGTACTCCTCCAATTATGCAGGATAGTATATACGTAAATTCCCCCTTATATGGTACTAGGGAAAAAAAAAAGAATACATGCAATTCAAAAATAAAATTTTACTGAAATTCTTTTTTTTTTTTTATTTGGGTAAAAGCCCAAATGGTATTAAAAAGAGGTTTATGTACAGAAAGCCGACCTCCCCTAGCTGGAGTTGATAAGAACCAAAGAATTTTTGTATGCTCAAACAATAAACTAGCTAGTCTAACAATTCAAATGCCACTCCTGTATATCAGAAAGAGCAATGAAGACCTTAGTATTTCTTGCTTTCCACAGAGTGACAGCAAACAGCCACTCAAATTATGTCCCACTCAAATATTCCTCTTGCCATTTGTGTCCATCTGCCTCCTATTTTCATACCAGAAAAGTGAAGAGGTCAGTCATGCCAAACCTGAATTAAGCACCTGGTGGCTATTTGTACTGCAATCCATGAGTTTACAGCTGTGTTGCAAGTGGAGAAGAGGTGAGAGGCATTCTTCAAGGTACCGTCAGTACACATGACACAGCTCTGATTAGGTGGGGCACCCCTTATTACTGAATTGTTCTCCATCATCAAGCAGTCCTGAATAAGTAGTCATGCAAAGAATCTGACACGCAGAACAGCTTTGATTTGCCATAGAAATCCATGTTATCTATCATAAAATTGAAATTGTTCTCGCTCAGTTTATTGATTTCACAAAATAATCAAACAGATTGAAAAATATATATAATAAGATCGGTGGAAATTTCGGACATTGACAAAATTTATGCATTTATGAGAGTGAGGATGGTCGCTATTCGCTTAACATAGTAATATTTTTGGTACATATTTTCTTTGAAAAAGAAAAATAGATTTGGGTTTGCAATAGGTTACTCCTTCGTATACAAGGAGTAAGCAGAAATATATACGATACTGATTGCCTGATAGGTAGCTCTGATTGCATCAAAACATTGATTAATTAGGTGACTGCATATACTGGGCTTTATAAAGATTCTATTTGAAGTTTAAAATATATTGAAGGTCTTGTACAACATAGAGCCCAGTTCAGCTGATTCATCAGCATCAGGCCCTGATGACGATATAATTTTTTTTAAAACTTTTTCATTTTCTTTTCGAAGGTTACTAGGTGTGGGGGTCATTATCCACCAACTAGTAAATTGGAAAAATAAAATATAACACAATACAAAATTAATGATACAAATCAGAATAAAAGAAAAACATCTTAGCCTATACAGGGTTTTTTTTTTTTTTGCATTCAAATTGGAAATCCAAGTTAACGATACTAATTCAATTAGATATACAATTTTTACATGACGGCAAACTTTATTTTGCAGTCAAGTGTTTCTGCAAGTGAAATTAAGCTAACAAAAATTGAAATACAGGCAGAGTTTTTCTTCAAACAAAAAAAGAAATACAGGCAGAGTTCTCTTAGACAGTGCTCTAGAACTTTTAAGTAAAGGAATGGAAGGAAAGAGAATGGTTGGAAGAGCAGAGTAAACTCTTACACCCCCAATTTAGAGGGTACAAATTTATATAAAAGTAGAATAAACTCTTTCTATTATTCTGATTTTATTGATATCATGAAGCAAGTAAAAAGTTAAACTTCTCCTTACCTTCCTCTCCTTTCCCCTAAATTTTGCTACCTGGAGCAGACCCTTAAGGTATAAATTTCGCTGTTTAATTAAGTAGCATCTGTGAAATAGGTGCAGAGTTGTTTCCTCAAATGATGATTACTTCTAGTTTGTTAGCAACATAAATATATGACACAACAAGAAACAAATGCATGATTGCATACACTAACAACAAAAAGGTTACTCATAATCAAGTCATGTTTATTATTATTGTTATTATTATTATTATTATTATAATCATCATCATCATCATCATCATCATCATCATCATCATCATCATCATCATCATCTTGTATAATGAGCACTCTAGCACGGCGGCACACAACACATAATCTGAAAAAAACGTTGTCATTACTTATTTCATTTCCAAAACAGCAGACAGTAGAGATGAGACTCAGAAGCCATGACACTTAATAGTAATAAAATATAATACATATTTAGCATTAATTGCCATAGATGACGACTTGCCGTTTGCCATGCATCTTGATTACGAGCCAAATTAAATCAAGAAAGCTTATATCGAGAAAAAAACATGGCGAAATGATGTTGTATTTTCCTCAATTTGGAATGTGAAAAGTCGAGCATACCCATCCCTCTGCTTCCTTAATTAATCTTCTTCTTTTAACTAAATCCCCCACCAGCTTAATGAAGAGTTGTTCCAGGTAAATTGACATCTCCTTGCATCGCGAAATTAGGAATTAGTGATAGCTGTATGGAACTAGGTGAAGCATTAGGCGCTTAATGGAGTCCCTTTATATAGCAGCTTAAAGTATGATTACAGGAATTCAGAAAATTAAGAATACTATTGTTATTATGCGCATGACAGTTAAAGGCTTAAAAGGGATCAAATGGGGAACTGCAAAAGGGTGCAAAAAAAGCATTTAATCAACCTGTCTTTTTTTTTCTTAGAAAACTAAATAAAATTGGCAACGGCTTGTCATGCATGGCATAAAAAAGTAGTCCGCAAGTTGAGTTCTAATCACCAATCACCCACAATTTCTTTATGCACCACCACCTCCTTTTCTTTTCATTGTCATGCATGGCATACCTCTTTATGAGTATTGAGCCAATATATATATATATGTACCGTATTTGTATGTAGGAAACACTGAAATATCGGACGGGAATTTTTATTTAAAAGCTGGAGATGTGTAATTTTGCAACACATTGGACAGTGTAAGTAAATTGGACGTGATAGCTGCAGTGTTGAGGCGTTTTTAAATTAATAAGTTTTTTTTTTCTTTTCTCTTTGATGCACGAAAAATAGAAAAAATTAATGACAAAACACAAACAAGAGAGATTTTGGTTCTGAAATCACACAGATTTTTAGAGTTTTTTTTTTATAAAATCTTAATTCTCAAAACATAATTAAACTGTCATAAGACACAATGACTGTTTTAAATAGACAACACAAAATCTAGAAAGATAAAATACATAAAATTACTAAAACAGCCCTAAAATTGTTAAAAATTATAAAAAAAAACCAAAAAATCTATGGACGAAGGCTCAGATCGTCAAATCCGAGCTGAAAATTTGGCCAAAATGCAGCGTAGCTGAGTTTTGTCTTGTCTTTGGGTCATGGAGCTCCTGTCAAAATTTCAATCCAATCTAACGGTCGGATTAAAAGTAATACTCATTTTATTAAATTATGCGCGGGACCATATTGCGTCATTCTCCCTCTAAGAAAAGATTCGTTCTCGAATCTGTCACTTCATAATCTGCTTCAAATGTCTCTTTCTCGCTGTCAATAATGTATAGGGATAGATCAGCCACATTAAAGGTCCATGAGACATTATATTCACTCGGCAAATCCACCTTGTATGCATTGTCATTGATCCTTTCAAGTACTCGAAATGGTCCATCGGCTCGAGGTTTAAGCTTATCATACCTGTCAGTGGGAAAGCGTGTCTTTAAAAATCACCTTCTTGTGATGATTGTCTTCTCGCTCCTTGTACTTCTTGTTAGAGTTTCCAATTTGAGTTCGAACCTGTGAGTGCACTTGCTTGATGTGTTCTGCATGTTCTTCTGCATCGCCACTGAATTGACGTTGAACAAGCAATGGTGTAATGTTCTTCTTAATAGGGAAGAAGTATAATGATGAGGTTTGGTGTGATGTGGTTCCAATAGATATTTGTCATATTTTATCGGAAAGATCATGGCAATTTGATAGAAGAACAAAACATGACGAGTTCAAGAATACTTACACCTTGCTGAATGCTGATACTATATCAATCCAAGCCGCATTAGAGAAAGATGCCATATGTCCATATTACTAATCGTTTACCATCTCAAACTTAATTTGTGTATACATAATATATATATAGATAATGGATATAGAACACTTATGTGTACGGATCGTCTCCGTACACATGAGTCGTTTTTCAAGATCCAAAATTTAAATGGTCAATCCGAACCGTTCAAGTTGTTCTCCATATTGAAAAACTTAGATAAACCAAATTTTACATTTTTTCAATTTTTTTTGCTATTTATTATGATATTTTCAAATTGTAGGGCCTGAAATGCTCCAATTGTAGTGTTTTTTGAAAATATCATAATAAATAGCAAAAAAAAATGTAAAATTTTGTTTATCTAGATTTTTCAATATGAAGAACAACTTGAACGGTTCGAATTGACCATTTAAATTTTGGATCTTGAAAAACGACTCATGTGTACGGAGACGATCCGTACACATAAGTGTTCTATATCCATTATATATATATATATATATATATATATATATATATATATAGAGAATGGCTATACTACTATCGGTATGTAAACAGCTCTTTTAGGCTAGTTTTTTGGACCGTTAGATTGTTTCAAAGAGCGGCTGAGATCTGTGGCGCTGTGCTCTCCTTCAGTTTAATTTTTTCCGTCTCCTCTCCTGTTATGCCTCCGTCTCTCTCTCACGTGAATTAAGTCGCCTCTCTCTCTCTGCAACATATCGGCCAGCAAAAAAAAAAGAAAAGGCTCGGCTGAAACCCTAGCTAATCTCGCCTCCGCCTGATCGCCTCCGCCTGATCGCCTCCGTCTGATCGCCTTCGCCTCCGCCTGATCGCCTTAGCCTGGGTGGCCTCCGCCTCCGCCTCGGCCCTGGAAACAATAACGACAATGCCTCCAACTTCGTTAATGGAGTTCGTCTACGTTAGCATGATCGCTCTCTCTTATTGTTTTTCCACTTTTTTTTATTTTTTGTTGTTATTTGATCTGCTTATGGAGTGCCTAATTGTGAATTCATTTTAATCTAGTTTTTTTTTGTTAATTCTACAATTATTGTTTTGAATGGGATATATGGAGTGTGGTATAGTACACTTGTACAGAACAAACCAGAATCGAACGTGTACAGGACCAGTATAATTGGGAATCTAAGCTATTACCAGTATGATTGAATTTTGCTTACGTTTCAGTAATTCTTGCTATGTATTATATAAAACGTATTGTATAGAATTTACAAAAATAATGTACCTAATTTAATGAACTTTGGGTTATTAGGCTAATTATTTATGTTCTTTTGGCTTGCATTAGACACTTGAAGATTTCAAAATGCAAAAGAAAGAGGTCAAGTGCTTTCAGAACTCAATAGGTTAATTCTACAAGTACAATATCAATATTGTTGGAAGCAGTGCTAAGCTGACGTTCTCCATCCTCTACACCTACTACTGCATCAGAGTAACTGAGATAATTATTGCCAGTAGGGAGGATTCTATGCAGTCTTGAATTGCTCTTGAAAAGCAGCAGCTCCACTATTGCTCATGTATGGATGCTTGTAGTAGCTGGTACCATGCTTATGCTCTAATTTAGTAGCTGGTACCATGTACCCATAGGATTTATTATCAATTGAACTGAACCCATCGGTTTTGTAATTTTCTTTTTATTTTTATATAGATTAACATGTAATGTGTGTCTGGATATATTGATTTACTTTTAAACTTATTTGTGCAATGCATGCCTGGATGTTTTTAGATGAAAGCTGCTCAATTTTTCTGTTTGACTGTTCCAGATTAGTGCAATTGTACTGATTCATTGCAATTATACCGTTTTTCCTTAATAACTTTCTGTAGAAATATTGCATAATTAGTAGCATTCATATCTAATCTCATATTTCATACAATGCCAAATTTAATTGAGCCAAACATGCAATATTGAAGCAACAAAAATTGTGCAATTTTATCACGTAATACTTTTGCATTATAACATCATACGACTATGAAAACATTTCTTTACACATAATGAGATAATTGTAAAAAAAACATGAAAGATCCAAAATACAAGATGCAAACAATCCATACTACAACCATCATCTTATTTGCTGATATACTGAGAAAAGAAAGTGGGAAAGCCAAGGGCAAACAAAAAAAATGACTAACGCATGGTCCAAACAAAAAAATATGCTTCTAATACAACCTACACAGATCCATTGTATAAGTTTGATATCACTATAGAACCATTAGATGCTCAGCTATAGCCTCTTAGTTTGATATCGCAAAATAAAGGGCAAGGACTGTAAAAGGACTATCACGCAAAAAACCATAACCAATTTTAATCCACAATCCCCCCCTCTTCCCTGACAAGCGGTCTAAAGTATGTATAGGGACTATCACGCATCAATCTCGATCAATCCCCAACACTGTGCTGCCTCCATGCCAACTGCGCAGGGGAGCATTATGTTCAATCCTTCCTCCACAGCAACTCCAGCTTGTATATCATCCTCCTTCTGGAGCGGCAGGTCTGACACCGATGGTGTAATCCTCCAAACTTCATTCTTCAACTTAGATGGCCACATCTCTGCCCAATATTTAATCAATCAAAGGATCAAAATCCCAATGCTATACAGTGAAGGCAATTGTTTATGCTCAAAACAACATTGATTTTACCCAATCAATATCAAATACAGCAATTTGTCCAAAATTCTATCGATACTTTTGGCAATAGTTGAAATGAATTGATTAAAGTATAATTAAATATCTAAGTAAAACTTGCAAATTTTTTAGTGCAGTAAAATTTACAAAATTTGTAGTGCCACGGCCTGTAAGATTAACTCAGACTTATTGTTCTCTGCTTATTTTTTATAAAATGCAATATCTTCACAAACTTCTTTGCTCGATCAAGAGAAAGCTCACCTAGGGTTTCTACCTCTTTGTCCGAAAGGTGTCGATCACGGTGGAGAGACTGGGATTTTGAAGGAGGAAAGGTAGAGGTGCTGATTAAGGCGCTCACTGAGTTGCTCCGAGAGAAGGCGGAGGCTCGCGGCGCACAAAAGTAGAGTAAGCGGAGAAAAGATGAAAGGGAAAACAAAGGGAAAACAGTGAAGGAGACGGAGAGTTTAACAGACAGAGAACGGAAAAAATTAAAATGAATGAGGAGCTCAGCGCCTATATCTAAACCGCTCCTTCAGATCTTCACACGAATCTTGATGAAATCCAACGGTCTAAAATTTCAGCCTACAAGAGCTGTTTACATACCGATAGTAGTATAGCCATTCTCTATATATATATATATATATATATATATATATATATAGTTTAGCTATGGTGAGATGCATCACAAAAAATCTTCCGTGAGATGCGATCAAAACACATGAATAATGACTGATTCAAATCGTCTAATATGATCTCTCTATTGAAATCACGATGCAGGCTAAATTTTATATTTTTTTCGAATTTTTTAAGTTTGTTTTGATATTTCAGAAAATTGTTAATCTAATTAGTTCTGAACCGTTCAAAAACCGTCATTTTTAAAAATTCGAAAAAATACTTAAAAATTCTGAAAAATGTAAAATTTGGTTTACAATAAGATTTCAATAGCAAGATCATATTGAACGGTTTGGATCGATTATTTTGAACCAAATTCATGAGTTTTGATCACATCTCACTGAAGATTTTTGTGATGCGTCTCACCATAGCTAAACCCTCTTTCTCTCTCTCTCTCTCTATATATATAGATATGGAGTTTTGCTATGGTGAGTCACGCTCAAAACTCCTAGATCTAGTTCAAAATGACCGATCCAAACGTCTAATACGATCTCCCTATTGAAATCTCCATGCAGACCAAATTTTATATTTTTTGGAATTGTTTAAGTATCTTTTTTAAATTTTAGAAAATCGTTAATCTAATTAATTTTGAACCGTTAAAAAACAAAACAGATTTTAAAAATTTGAAAAAAATACTTAAATTTTTTTTTAAAAAATATAAAATTTGATCTGCATGGATATTTCAACAGGGAGATCGTATTAAACGATTTGGATCGATCATTTTTAATCAGATCTAGGAGTTTTTGAGCGTGACTCACGCGAGTCACGAAAAGTCACGAAATTTTACATGCGCGCAAATAGAGAGGATGGATTTCTACTGAATATACATATATATGCCACTATTTATATTATTTCACATGAATAGGAGAATTAATTTGGGTGTGCTCCAGAAGGAGTAAACCTAAGCTAAGGAAAGGAAGGAGAAGCTCAATACCTTGCTCTCATTATAATTTCCGGGTGAACCAAAGAAAACGGAAGGAAACAAAGTTTTCTTAGAACCTCATTTTAAAAGAATGATGGTTACCCCAAAATTAGGGTGTAACAAAGAAAACCAGCCATCAACTTTTTTATACCAAAATGACCTTGTCTTTTAACTCACAAAATTCAGTCCCAATTCAAATAGAAGAGTAATATTGTCCTTCTATGAATTAAAGAGAAGATTACTATCATTAATCTTATACATGCATTTCAAATTCTAGAGCAAGTTATCTTCATTTTCATACACGTCCTTCCTCTTCCTTTCCTTAGCCCAGAATACCTCTTTTTAAAGCAGACCCTTCGACTGTGCTCCAAAACGTGAAAGCGAAGGGAGAGACGAGGCAAGAGGAGATTAGGGGTGCCCGGTGAGGCTCACTCCCAAATCGGGGATTAGCGATAGCGAGTAAAGTCTTCGTCTATCTGTCTATTATCTCACTCCGTCTCCTCCTTTTTCATCCCGTCTAATTTTTCGTTGTGGAGAAAATAACTCGCGTCGGACAGGTCCGGAATTAATTTTCTCACTTCGTCTCCCCTAATCCCACCTCCACCTTCACGTACTGGAGCACAGCCTTAGGGCAGCAATGCATTGCTTTGTTTATTATTTCCTCTTGCCGCAATAATTAATAAATTATTTGGATGGAATTCAGTTTAGGAGAATTCAGTTTAATGAGGGGAAGGAATTGAAATCCATCTCTCTGTCGACCGACTCTGAGTCCCAGTCGGTTTCTCCCTCCAAGGCTCCAGGCTCCAATTCCCAAAGCCAAAGGGACCCTAGGTGAGCACGCACCGGCACTCAGGAACCCAACACTGATACAAGCTTCGCTTCGCTCCATATGGCCACCGCCAAATCTTCAAACGCCGGTCTCTCTCTCTCTCTCTCTTTCCAATTTCCTTTCTTACTTCTCTCTACTTATTCTTGTATGGGTTTTGTTAGAATCAGCAAAAAGGAAGGAGGTTAAGAAAGAAACCAAACTTGGTATGACTGTCAAGAAAGATGACAACTTTGGAGAATGGTACTCTGAGGTGACTTACGCAGTTACCAGTTACCCTCCTCTCATATTCTAAATTCTATGGTTATATTCTGTTAAAGTGTTAAACTACTCAATTTTTTTTTTCTCTCTCTCTCAGGCTGTTGTGCACAGTGAGATGATAGAGTACTACGACATCTCCTGCTGTTATATCCTTAGGCCACAGGCTATGTCCATCTGGGAAACATTGCAACTGACAATGCTTATTTCCCTGTAAGGACCTCCTAAATACATTATATTATATTGATATCATTGATTTTGTTTTGGCAGGCATTCTTCGACCCAGAAATTAAGAAGATGGGCATTAAAAAATGCTTATTTCCCTCTTTATGTTACTGAGAACGTGCTTCAGAAGGAAAAGGATCATATTGAAGGTTTTGCTCCTGAGGTCACTTCTTAACTTTTTTTGTCTCCTAACATATATATACTCATTATTTTACTTTCTGGTGTTTGGCCATGCTGGCTTAGCCAACTCGCAACTCAAAACTGATAATCTCAGAATGAGTCACGGTATGTTGCAACAATTGCATATAATGAGGCCGGACCCAATGCAATTTGTCCAAACTTGGGAAATTGTGGAAGACTATACTGTGTGTAATGGTGTTATTAGGGTTTAACTATTAAGTGGCAGGTGCAATTTAGTTTTTAAATTAGTTTTCTTTGGTTGGAATGTTAAAAAACAGGTGGCATGCATGGGTGACAAAATCAGGAAAGTCATACCTGGAGGTGTCCATTGCAATTTGTCCAACAAGTGAGACTGTGATGTACCCTTATTTTGCGAAATGGATCAGGGGTCACCGTGACTTGCCTCTCAAGCTGAACCAGTGGTGCAATGTTGTCAGATGGGAGTTCAGCAACCCCACTCGTTTTATCAGGTTTCTATAATCAGATTAATCAGCTGTGAATATTTCGCTTCATTGTCCCCGATTGAGTTCTGTAAATGGGCATTTTTTTTCAAATGTTTGATGTGTAATATTTTGACAATAGCAGTCATCTTGTTATATTCTGGTGGGTGATTGAGACTTGATTGGCGTTACTTACAGAACTATTGTTGTTTTGTGCATAAGTCAAAGTCAGATTAAGTTGAGGCTTAATGTCGAATCTTCTTCTTTGTTTATAGTTGATTGATGGACCACTTTCAACACTAATAATAGTATGTGCAATGAGGTTCGGTTTAGCAGTCCCTAAAGCTGTTAAATTTTGCTGTTAGCACTTGAATTGCGAGAGTTGTTTTCGATTTTGTAGGAGTCGGGAATTTCTATGGAAGGAGGGGCATACTGCTTTTGCAACAAAAGAGGAAGCAGATCAAGAGGTCGATTTCCACATTCTTCGTCTATTTCTTATTGTATACTTTCTCCTTTAATTATTATTATTCTGTTGGCATCTGATGCATTGTTTTTGACCGTTCTAAAACTTTATCAGGTACTTGAGATATTGGAGCTCTATAGAAGAGTATATGAAGGGGCGCACAAGCTAACTTGAGAAATTTGCTGGTGGTCTTTATATAACTAGTGTTGAGGTGTTTTTTTTACTTCAATCCTTCATTTTCTTTTTTTCCTTATCTTTTGTTTACTTCGACTGAAAATTACTTTTTTTCCCCTTCCAATTAGGCTTATATCCCTCACACAGGTCGTGGTATACAAGGGGCTACCTCGTACTGCCTCGGTCAAAACTTTGCCAAAATGTTCCAAATCAATTTTGAAGACGACAAGGGCGAAAAGAGTATGGTATGGCAAAATTCTTGGGCCTATAGCTCTCATACTGTAAGTTCAGCTTCTCTTATCTTTGCATTTGTGAACAGTCGGGGTCGACACAGTACTGACCTAACCTAAACTGTGATGATTTGTTTGTTTTTAGATAGGGGTAATGGTGATGGTACATGGAGACGACAAGGGGTTGGTGCTGCCTCCTAAAGTGGCATCAGTACAAGTAATGGTTATCCCTCTACCATACAAGGATGCTGACACAACTGCCATCAAGGCAGCTTGTGAATCAACAGTTAAGGAATTAAATACTGCTGGTGTGAGAGCTGATCTGGACATAAGAGAAAACTATTCACCAGGCTGGAAGTACTCACTGGGAGATGAAAGGCATTCCTTTGAGGATTGAGATTGGACCCAGGGACTTGGAGAAAAGCCAGGTTTCTTCTTTTCAATTCTTTTGTTTTTTTTTATATGAGAGGAATTGTATGTTGGACTTTCCTTTTTGATAGACTATACGTCCCTCCATTTTTAAATCATAACTTGTCAGGTTAGTCTCATTGCAAAAACAAAAAAGAAAAGAAAAGCGAATGAATTTAAAATAAATAACAGGTGGAGAGTTTTGGTTGCATAATAATGCTAAAAGGTTGACTTATCAGGTACGTCTGGTGAGGCAGGACACTGGTGTGAAAGTAGACTTGCCAATGACTGAGCTGGTGGAGAAAGTACACGAGATTTTGATGAGCATCCAAGAGAATCTATTCAACACAGCCAAAGAGAAGAGAGATGCATGCGTTGGAAAGGTACGAACCTGGGATGAGTTCATGGCCGCTCTCAACAGCAAGAAGTTGATATTTGCTGCCTGGTGTGATGAGAAGGTACTGTCTGCTCTCTCTCGCTGTCCCTCCTTTCCCCTCCATCACATCATATCTTCTGATGTTTTCCTGTTTTGGAATCTTGGTCAATACATGTTGCACATGAATCAACCCCAAATAAAGGATGATTTATGTTGGTGCTCTGGTAGTAGGTCCCTTTGGTATGTGATGAGGCCAGCTAGCTTTTGACATGCATTTGCATGAGATGAACTTGCATATTTGCATGGTGACCCTCACGAGTATTCATCATTCTATTTTGTGTTTATTTGTACAAATACTTATTATTGCTGTGCATCTTATATGTAAACATAGGAAGTGGAGGAAGATGTAAAGGTGAGAACCAAGAGAGACCATGGTGCAGCTAAAACATTATGCTCTCCTCTTGACCAGCCTGAAATCACTGAAGGTACCTGTTTCCTTCTACTGTCTTTTTTGTTTTTATTCTATTCCATTTATAATTCTTTCAATAAGAACGGGTGTGAGCTGTATGGTGCCCCCAGCAGAATTCTGAATAGCAGATGCAAAACTGCCATCTTTTTGCTACAAATACAAGGAAAATGACATCTTCTCCTTGTGTTTCCTTTTGTTCTCTGCTTCCAGAACTACTTGATTTTTTAATCTGATTCTGGGAATATATATTGGGTTGGTATTTGGTAATGTATACAGCATTGAGATACTATGATAATAACATATGAGCTTTGTTTGAATTGAGTTATTTCATATTGTAAATAATCTGATTGAATGGAACTTCTTGTAGGCACGGTTTGCTTTGCATCTGCGAAGCCAGCCAAGAAGTGGACTTATTGGGGGCTGATGTGTGCTTTTTAGAGTACACAAGACTAATTAAAAACCCTAAACCTATTTGGTCGGAATGCAAGCGCACTATCCTACCGCGTAGTACTTAGGGGTCGATCCCACAGGGAGGCGGTTAAGAATTACCGGACTTACAACTTTGGGTAATCTAGACCTGGCAAATAGTCGGATTGGGTGTTTAGACTACAGGGGTAAAATAGTAAAGTAAATAACTAAATTAAAGACAATGCAGGGGAGTGATGCAGTCGCACTGGACTGAGTGCAACCAGAGATGCAGGTGAAGTGTTGAAGTAGGATGCAGGTTGAGATGCAACTGGTTCAGACTGGATGCAGGGTTGACAGAAAAGACTCAAAATAAGACTGAATGTATTTATGTATTTTTGGACTAGGGTTATGACTTCACAACTGTGTAATACTTGGATTAATGAAGCTTGTTTATTGTATTCACACGGTTTAATAGATGAGTGTTAATAAGTGGTTTATAAGTACTTTTGTGTATATCTACTTGTGTAAAATCTGAAATGCATTAATCTTGAGCGGACCGTTTGGTAATAATTTATTCTAACTTCCTCTTGAATCTGTCTACTCAAACTATAATCAATAGTTTAAGCGGATTGCTAGAAAGTCAGAAAATCAATTATACCTTTGTGTCTAGCTACTCAATGATAAATCCAAACAGATATTAAAACAAGCGTGCAAGTGATCAAATAAATCGCACCACACCATTTAGCAAAAGATAGGAAGAATTAACAACAAACCATGATATAAAATAAACTAAGCATTCAATAATCAAAGCATTTCAGTTGTTACATCATAACCCTAATTAAAGTTTAGCTACTCATAATAAAATAAAAACAAACAACAAGATTGAACACAAATAACACAAGAGAGAAAAAGATAAGGATGCAACCAATCTCTTTGACTTTCATCTCTAGGATCGGGTGTTGCAACCCTTCTTCCTCCTTGCTGTCACCAAGAGGGAGGTAGTTGCTGCCCCAAGAGAGACCAGGGCCGAAGCCCTAGGTCAAAATTCGACCAGAGAAAAGAGAGAGGGGGAAGAGTAGATCTGGAATTGAGAAGGGTGAGAGATCTCTTTGGACAGCAGCTCTTGGCTGCCTTTTATGTTGTTTTCATCAATATCCCTCCATCTCCTCCTTGATTTTCTCTTTTTCAGCCTGGAGGCCTTTAAACTCTTTCCATTTCAGCCCTTGCAATAAGGGAAATCGGATCTGAGAGGAACAGCTGGCTGTCGCTTGAGAAACAGCGCAGTTTCCAAATCTGCGCGTAGGGTGCAGTGCACCCTGGAATGCAGGTGCATCGCCAAGTCTGTAGCACATCATTTCCTAGTCAGCGTCAGGATGCACCCTGAGATGCGGGTGCACCCTCAAACCTGAAATGCAACAAAAACAATAAAACGGCAATATCTCTTTCTTTCTTACAAAATAGACAAAATGATATAAAATGAACGTGAAAAGGACAGAATTTAGGAAGATAATTAGGCCTAACCGGACATAAATACCATGTCATTTTCATGTTCATCAAACACCCCATGCTTGAATCTTTGCTTGTCCTCAAGCAAAAGGCACGGTTTAACCTAATCAATCCCCATTGAGTACTGTTTTTCATCTCATTATGTGCAATTGGATTTCAAAGTTGAAATGTCCCGTTTGATAATTTCTGGAATTTCTCAAGTACAAGAATGCAACAGATCAAAAACCTTTCTCTCAATTGAATGCGTACGACCCAAGGAGTTATCGATTTCAAACAAAAGCAATTTCTTTTTAGAGATTCAACCGACTTTGAAACAAACTTAAGACTAAAGACAATGCACAGTCCATGAGTCATTTACCTAAACATTAAGTCGATTAATTCTTCAAAGTTCTTTAATCGATTTCAAGACAAATAGAAACGGGATCGAACCCCTTCAACTCAAACAATTCCAAACCAATTCTGAGTCCTGAATCACATGTTTGGAAAATTTAAACCACACGAAATTTTTTTAAAATATTTTTGGGTTAATTACACATTTTTCCGGGGCAAGGAGGTTTCCCGCGGCGGAGAGGTCAGCCAGATGAGTGTGGTTTTTACTTGAGGTTTTCCTCAAAAATTTAGATGGATCCATTTTTTTATCCACACAGACCTATAGCTTCCCGCAATGGCCATCGTCAGAGCACCGCACTTTAGTTACCCTTTTTTTATTTTTCTAATTTTTTTTTCTGTTTTTTTTTCTTTTTTTTTTAACTTTTAAATAAACTTGAAAACAGTGGTTTAATCATCCAAACATACATCTCACTTCCTGCAATCAGTTTGATTTTTGAGTTGAAAGAATGATCTTAAGCAACTCAAGGTTGCCCTTTGCCGGCTCTATCAAACTGAATTCAATTAAACCCTTATTAAATTAATCAACCTAATGATTAGAAAAACAACTCTCGAACAATTCTTGCTTTCATCTTTAGATCGCTCGAATTCAGTTTCATCAAATTCAGTTTATTAATTTCCCAAAGTCCCATGAATTCAACCAAGAGAAAAGAAATTAACAAAAGAATTACAAGTTCTTAATCTGTTCCAGAAATTTTCAAAACCGTCATTTCAACTCCAAAACTTATTTGCTCGCTATGAGATTAGTTGACTCTTCACATTCAAACTCAATCAATCAATCAAAATAATCAATCAGCCCATTCAAAACCCAAAACAGTGCCATTAGTTCATCCCCAAAGACATCAAAACAAACAAACAAACACCCCATGCTTAAGAGTAAGCATTGTCCTTAATGCACAAATGAAAACAAGAACAAACAGAGAAATGAAAAGAGAGGAACTCACAGGAATAGTGCAGGACAACAAGTCTGGCTGCATTGTAGCATTGGGTGCACTCGAAGGCTGTGCAGGTGCATCATGAGGAAGTGCAGATACACCCTGAGGTAGTGCAGGTGCACTGGTTGTTGCTGGTGCAGCTGAGGATGCGCTTGCATTACTCCTTCGTGTTGAGACTTCTTGGGTGTATTCTCATTACGCTTGAGAATTCACTACACTATTGATTGGGATGCAGTCTGACTGGATGCACTCGAAATGAGAGGGTGCATTTGGGTCAGGGTGAGCATTGTGCTTAGAACACCATCTGGATGCACCTTGTCTTGATACGGGCGCATCATTGTTTGCTGCCTTTGAAATTGAAATTTTGTTGTTAGTTGCATCCTTTAATTTTTTTTCTCTTGTTCTCCGAAAATCAAGTGCCAATCTCAATGCTTGTGATTTTATTGAAGATCAAACTAAAATGAAATAGAATGAAAGAAAATTATTTTATTATTATTTTTTTAAGAAACTTGGGCTGCCTCCCAAGGAGCGCTTCTTTTAGGTCATTAGCTTGACCATTGCATTGCATCAAGTTGGAGAAGATGCTGCAAGAGAGATGAGGACTCTCTTTTCACCAGGATCAAGGGCCAAAAACTCCAGAAGGTAGTCATGATTTGGGCTGTCTTCTTCTACTATTGGTGGCTCATGTTTTGTCTCGCACCATACATTGTCTTCGCAACTTGCATTGTTGCCTGCATCATAGGTTGCATCGCTTGATTTCTTCTTTAGGCCTGAAGATTTCTCATTGTGACTTAAATTAGCAATGCAACCCACCTTGATGCTTGTATCACCAAGTAGGCCAATGATGTTCGCATTCTTAATCTGAACCGCACCTATAGCTGAGTCGCATTCCAGCAGTGCATGTGCATCTGAGTCGTAAGCCAGCAGTATAGGTGCACTAGAGTCGCGTTCCAGGGGTGCAGGTGCACTGGAGTCACCTTCCAGTAGTGCGGGTGCATCTGAGTCGCATTCCAGCGGTGCAGGTGCACTAGAGTCACATGCCAGCGGTGCAGGTGCATCTGAGTTGCATGCTAGTGGTGTAGGTGCACAATGTGATTCACTCTGGTTGAGTGCAGTGTTATCCTGGTGGGATGCACCTACGTCATTGACTGATTCCTTTGCACCTTGGTTGATGTAGTTTGAAGCATCTACTTGTTGCGCTATTCGGATTTGCAACATTTTACTTTGCATGATAAGCAGATCAACATTGGAATTTAGCTTTTTAAATGACTCCTCCATTTTTTCGGTCCATTCAGCCTAAGATTTGATGTAGTTTTCTAGTGAAGATTCACATGCTGGTTTTTGTGGGTTTTGAGGTGGTTCAAACTGAGAGTAATTAGGAAGTTGTCGGTTTGTGTGTTGAGGTGCACATTGAAGGTTTTGGTGTGAAGAATTGAAATGATCCCACCTATTGAAATTGTAAGCTCTAGAATATGAGTAATTTTGATATCCATTGAAATTTGGTTGCTCAAACTCAAACTCTAAAGAACTATTGATCTCGGATCTTCTGAATGCAAGTGGTTGTGCAGCCCGCATTGTGTGCCTATTGCTTGTCCAATGGTAGTCGTTCAGTGTCATAGTTAGGTGCAACGATGAGAGTGCACCTGAATTGTGAGAGTGCAGGCGCACTGGACTTCTGAACCTGAAAGATGAACACAAAAAGGTGCAAGGTGAAATAGAAAATAACAGAACAACAAAAAAAAATAGAAAGAGAAAAATAAACAAAAAATAAAATAAAATGGTGGTCTAGCCTCACTTAAGTTGGTTCGTATCGATATTCTGTTGCCTCCCCGGCAACGGCGCCAAGTTTGATGTGTGCTTTTTAGGGTACACAAGACTAATTAAAAACCCTAAACCTATTTGGTCGGAATGCAAGCGCACTATCCTACCGCGTAGTACTTAGGGGTCGATCCCACAGGGAGGCGGTTAAGAATTACCGGACTTACAACTTTGGGTAATCTAGACCTGGCAAATAGTCGGATTGGGTGTTTAGACTACAGGGGTAAAATAGTAAAGTAAATAACTAAATTAAAGACAATGCAGGGGAGTGATGCAGTCGCACTGGACTGAGTGCAACCAGAGATGCAGGTGAAGTGTTGAAGTAGGATGCAGGTTGAGATGCAACTGGTTCAGACTGGATGCAGGGTTGACAGAAAAGACTCAAAATAAGACTGAATGTATTTATGTATTTTTGGACTAGGGTTATGACTTCACAACTGTGTAATACTTGGATTAATGAAGCTTGTTTATTGTATTCACACGGTTTAATAGATGAGTGTTAATAAGTGGTTTATAAGTACTTTTGTGTATATCTACTTGTGTAAAATCTGAAATGCATTAATCTTGAGCGGACCGTTTGGTAATAATTTATTCTAACTTCCTCTTGAATCTGTCTACTCAAACTATAATCAATAGTTTAAGCGGATTGCTAGAAAGTCAGAAAATCAATTATACCTTTGTGTCTAGCTACTCAATGATAAATCCAAACAGATATTAAAACAAGCGTGCAAGTGATCAAATAAATCGCACCACACCATTTAGCAAAAGATAGGAAGAATTAACAACAAACCATGATATAAAATAAACTAAGCATTCAATAATCAAAGCATTTCAGTTGTTACATCATAACCCTAATTAAAGTTTAGCTACTCATAATAAAATAAAAACAAACAACAAGATTGAACACAAATAACACAAGAGAGAAAAAGATAAGGATGCAACCAATCTCTTTGACTTTCATCTCTAGGATCGGGTGTTGCAACCCTTCTTCCTCCTTGCTGTCACCAAGAGGGAGGTAGTTGCTGCCCCAAGAGAGACCAGGGCCGAAGCCCTAGGTCAAAATTCGACCAGAGAAAAGAGAGAGGGGGAAGAGTAGATCTGGAATTGAGAAGGGTGAGAGATCTCTTTGGACAGCAGCTCTTGGCTGCCTTTTATGTTGTTTTCATCAATATCCCTCCATCTCCTCCTTGATTTTCTCTTTTTCAGCCTGGAGGCCTTTAAACTCTTTCCATTTCAGCCCTTGCAATAAGGGAAATCGGATCTGAGAGGAACAGCTGGCTGTCGCTTGAGAAAGAGCGCAGTTTCCAAATCTGCGCGTAGGGTGCAGTGCACCCTGGAATGCAGGTGCATCGCCAAGTCTGTAGCACATCATTTCCTAGTCAGCGTCAGGATGCACCCTGAGATGCGGGTGCACCCTCAAACCTGAAATGCAACAAAAACAATAAAACGGCAATATCTCTTTCTTTCTTACAAAATGGACAAAATGATATAAAATGAACGTGAAAAGGACAGAATTTAGGAAGATAATTAGGCCTAACCGGACATAAATACCATATCATTTTCATGTTCATCAGGGGCTGAGTTACTAATTGCATTTTCCGTTTGGATTTTTGCTTCGATATATATAGTTTCAAATTTGACCCAAGCAGTTCCCATTTGAATTCAATTTTGAATTTGATTGCAAGGAGAATCATAATGGTGATTTTTTTTTTCCATTTCATTTAATTGACAATGTTTCGTGTAGAAAAAGTCGAAAGAGTTACGACATTTTTGGCCCGTATTTGTTTTGCTTTATATTTATCATCATGTTTTCATTTTGAATTTTATGAGACAATCTTTCTATACATTCTACCACTTAGAAAGGTCGGTCACTCTATTTTGTGGACCCGAATTCGGTGTAGCGCGGGACACCGTGTAGCGCGCGTACGAGCCGTCTGATCTTGATCGGACGGTTTATTTTTTACGGGCCTATCAATCTAGGTTACATGCACTGGGCTCCCTTATCCATTGGATCTTGATCAGACGGCTACCACCGTGTAGCGCGGCACCAGATCTGAATTCCTATTTTGTGGGCGCTGATGCTTACAATTGATAGAAACAAGGTTCATTGCGAGGGTGCACAGGGATGCACCATGTCACATACTCGTTGCGCTGCATCATATGTATATGTATATGTATATTATTTTATTTTATATAAAAAACCGCAAGTTATATACCGGTTAGTTTGTCACACGCTCCTAATCTGGATACCACGGAATTTTAAAAGATAATATACTTAAGATATGTTCATGACTCAGATAGATACCCCAACTTGTTTCAAATCAATCATCAATCCTACTCCATAATTTATTTGATGATTCCTTTCTGATGGGCCTTCTATTGGAAAACTTAAATAGTTTAGGTAAGTACTGTTCTAACATGATTGGCTCCGTCGACAAAACAGCGTTATTTTAAAAAATTTTGAAATCAGAACAAGTGGATTGCAAATAGGCGCACGTACTCAATTAAGCTCTTACCTCTCTTAATTAATTGACTAACTTTCATGGAAGTAACAAAACCGGTGCATTTGTTCTCAAATCTTAGAGAGAGAGTAGATATACCAAAAATTATAAGACAGAAGTTGAGGAGGAGCATGGACCTAATAATATAGACCGACTATCATGTCTTTTTTTTCTGGGGCGTAAAAAATCAAACCTCTCGTCTCATTAAGAGTTTGTGAAAAATCAATCTCTGCTTTAGTAGTTGGTGCCTTACATGACAAAAAGAACAGAGATTAAGGTCGATACCTCCACCCCAAAAGCCAAACGGAAGGTCATTAAAGCCATTGCAGACTTACAAGGTAATTGAACCATTTTTAAACATACCTGCTGCTGCTTTTCTTTTGAAATTGTTGGAATTTTCAAAACACACATCCATTTACATGGCCATGTTTTACCGAAAACATATGACAAGGTTTCAAACCTATCTTTTCTATTTGCATTTTTTTTTTTGTTTTTATGATTTTCATGCTCGTCGATTATTGTCTAATTTAATAAGAGTGAAGTGCTAGTTTGAAAAATTTTCGAATTTGCTGAAATAGCCTCTTTTATACGTCACACACTGTTTTTGTTTTAGTGTTTTAAAAAGCCTTGGTTTTAATAAAATAATAATAATTTTAATAAAAAAGAGCGTTGGTTTTTACTTTCTCATCTTTGAATGCAAATTTGTCGGTGCATAATCTAATGGTCCATCAAAACTAGCTTAACATACTAACTACGTAAACAAATTAGATATATATGTGGGGTGCCAACTTGATTTATTCCACTGTTTAAAGTTTGCACATATTGTTCAAGGCATCGACAAAATCGAGGTGGATTCAGAAAAGAGCACCGTGGCCGTGACTGGAAGTGTAGACCCAGTGGATGTGGTCACTCGTACGAGAAAAATGGCAAAATGGGCAGATATCGTGAGCGTGGGCCCGCCGCCAAAACCAGAGGAAAAGAAAAATGGAGCAGAAGAAAAGAAGAAGGAAGAAGAGAAAAAGAAAGAAGAAGAAAAGAAGAAAGAAGAGGAGAAGAAGAAAGAAAAAGAGAAGAAACCACAACCACACTGTGTGCATATTCCCATTTCTTCCCACCGGCCCGTTCTGGTGGTCGACGAATATTGCCAAACAGCTTGCACTATTATGTGAATTGTCAACTTGAATTACAGATTTTTCTTTATTTAATTTTATTGTATGTTGGTCAAAACTGTTGATTAATTTTCTGGTATACTCTTTTTTATTTTGAAAATTTCGACAAGAAATTGAACCTCAGAAACTACCGCTTTTAAAATCATTAAATTAATACGATACATTTTGCATCTGATATCCTAATCCTGTAAGTACAATACAATTCCACGACCAAAGGAATAAAATCCTCAAATGATTTCTTTGCTCTGCGAACATTGTCACGACCACAATATAAAAAAATTTAAAGAAAAAAATGATGAAGAAATTGGGCAAGGGACTGATACAAGAATTTGAAATCAGATTATACAGCCATTTTCATTTCTATTTTGTTGTGGGGGTCATATCCGATAAGATTAAAAACAGACGCATCAAGCAGGTTTATTTCAAGCAGAGATAATAATGCCATCATCAGGTTTATTCTTTATCTTATGAATCACATCTTTCAATTGGTCAAAGCCTTTCCCTGTATAATCTGCATGCGTGTCTGAGTGTCTCTGTTCTCTGTTCCTAAATTTCTCAGAAATTAAGTGCTCCAACTATGATAACATCAGAACTTCAACCAAAAATTTGGTATTCAGAAAACAATACACTAATTGTAGTTCTTATCAGGATATTAAAAATAATTTTCCTAAAGAAATTACAAAATAGAAAATAGAGAGAGAGAGCTTCTTGGGCACCAAAGTGTCTCCATTTGAAACCATAAATTGGACCCAAGTCACCTTCTTCCCTATGTGGCTATGTGCTAATCCAACACTGACAAAAGTTCATATTTTAGCTCAAACCAGAATTTGGTTAAAAAAGAGAGAAGTTAACAATTGCAAACAATAAGTTTTGAAAGATTGACATTTTTTTTTTGGTTATTTCGGGTCGGGTGTCTGGTGTTTACCTGTCAAGGTACTCTCTTGTAGTATTTCCATTGCATATATGTATGCCCTTTTCCTGTAATACCTGCAGAATTATTATTATTATTATTATTTATATAAAAAAGCAAGCAGAGGTAATGAACTAGTACTATTTCCATACTATAAACAGTGTTAAACATAACTAGTGATCTCTGCAGAGTTAAATGACAAGATATTAATGTTAATTGTAAAGAACGGTTCCCTTTGCATTAGTAGAACAACTAATGAACCAGAGGAGCTCTTCTACGACACACCACACCAGAAAACCCTCTAAAAACTCCGCAAATTAGAGCTCTATGGCATGCCTCTCAAAAGTTTCTTCTTCTCACCACAGGAAACCCTAGAGCTCTATGGCATGGATTTTTTAACACTGGAGCCGACTGAAAATTTCAATATTGGTAATTTTGAACATTGAGCTTGAACCACTGTTTTGTTGTTTCTAATTAAGAAAATTTTGGCGTGCACTTATTTTGCTAATCTGTAATTTCAGGAAAAAATGTTTGTAAATTTGCATGAATTGCCAAAATTTAGTGGTAAATGATATGCTTGAACCATACCAAGAATAGCACAATTTAGTGTTATGGACTTATGGTTATGAATTTCAGAATTTGATCTGTATGTCCATAACTTTCTAAATTTACTGGAACAAATGCTTGAAACCGAAATGGCAGAAGTACTTGTACTGATATGAAATGGCACAATTTACTGGCACAAGTACTTGAACTATACCATACTTGAGCCCGAGATAAAGGTTCAGATATGAATTTCATTATGTCCTTTACTTTCTAAATTTACATGAAATGGCACAATTAACTAGTAAACCCAATGTAAATGGTATTTGCCTTCTTCCTTGTAATAACACAATTCTGGTATAATACATTACTTGTAATCTGCTTATATGTTCTTCTTTTGTAATCCTACAATTGTAATCACTACCTTGAATTTCTAATTTACAGCACACAGGACAATAAGTATGTCGTAACAAATGTTATGGAGGACATTGAAAGTGATCGAAGAAGAGTATGGCAGATTTTAGTTCCTAGGGAAATAGTTTTCTATAATCTCAGTGTGTCATTTTGATCGACCTATTAGTATGATTGTGTATAGCAGATTTGAACTATTATGTATATATATCAATTGAAGTAAGCTTGTATGTTGTGAATTGGATATTATTCGCTTATGATCACTGGAGCTTCTGTGGTGTGCGTTTGTGATCAGCTTGTGTATGGTGGATATTGTTTGCTGGAGACACTGATAAAATTCTGATTGATGCCATGACTATGTTGAGTTTATGATCAATACAAGATTGCAGCTTCTTGAAGCAGTAACTAAAATTGGTTCCATGTTAACATTTTGATGATTAATTTCTTCATCAGATTGTAAAATGTTTCGTTTTACTGGACAAGAAGATGGATAATTTCTTACATTAGGTTTGAAGGTAGATAAACTTAATTGTTTTCATTCAAATGAACCGCTTAAGATTTCAAATAGTAATTTTGTGCCAGAAATTCATTCATACATTAAAACTTGTAAGTAGAGATCAATAATTTTACAGAGATTTCTAAATTTACTAAAAATTGCTATTATTCATTATTACTCCCAAAAAAAAGAGGAAAAGATAATATAAAATAAGCAAAAAGATGACTCAACAGTAACATGAATTTTTACATAATGTTATACAAGTTCATCTCCGGAAACATTGAAGGTAACCTCCGGAAAGCTTCAACAGGAACAAAGTAAAATCCAGAGAGAAAATGCTGCTATACAAGTTCATCTCCATCAAAATGTTATACAAGTTCATCTCTTCTTCACTGCTATCTTCTCTTTTGGTTTCATGCATTGCATCAAAGTCCCTGACATGTCTCCTGCAATGTTACTAATTGCCCCTGCAAAACAAAGAAATTAACAAGGTTAACGAAGAAATAAAAAGGGAACAAGTGATAGAATATATACCAAAAGAAAGCTTATGATGCTATCCATAGCAAATATAGTCTATATTAATTGAACATTTCCTAATAATCTTATATAGAAAGCTTGCGAAAAATGAAAGCTTGATAAAAGTTTATGAAAAGTACAAAAGAAAGCTTATGAAAACCTCAAATTTCCAGAAAAAAATTTTACCGTATACCTGAACACAATTTTATAACATATACCAGTATCAATTTTGCTTGAACTGTCATAAAGTACAAACTGTAGGGAAATATGTCTACGCAAATTCTCCATCCAACTAGGAACATTGCCTATGCTAAATTGAACAAATTAAGAAACAAATTTCATAAAGTACAAAGTACAAACTTTCATAAAGCTAGACACAAATTTCACACCAATCAAGAATCAACAGACCTAAATCGACAAAGCTCATACTGGTTTAAAAAATTTCCAAAGAGCTTAACTTGACAGCCGATAATAGCAAATTAAGAAACAAAACAAATTAAATTAACTAATGTTGAAGAAATTAACCTTGAATTAAAGGGAACTGGAAAAATTCGCTTATGATTAGAGGATTCTTAATTACTTTGATCGAGCTTCTAGAGTTGAGGAGCTGAGGCGACAAGGCAGAGAGAGAGTCTTTTTTTTGAAACTTCGAAAGGCAGAGAGAGAGAGTCGGGAAGAAGAGAGAAGTGCTTCGACAAGGTTTCTTTGCGTGAGAGAGACGGGAGAGATGATCTTCGTTTTTTTATTTTCTTGGGCAGACGGAGAAACAATCTAACAACGGGAAATTCAATAGCAAACGGAACTTCATTTCGTCTCCAGCGCCTGAATCTGAGCCCTTGAATTTCAGATCCAACGGCTGGAGTGTTATTTAGCCAAACAATTAATTAATTGAATTAATTTTATTATGAATTTTGTGATGTCATTGTCGCCAACCTCCGTCACCACCGTTAGTTGTTAATTGATTTGGCTACCTAGTACTTACAATTAAAGTTTAAATCCAGACATACAAGTCTCTGTAATCTACTCATCCCATCAATTAATTATGCACCAAATTAACCTCTGTCCTAGAACTGCGATAAAAAAAAAAGCTGCCGAGGCTCTAAATCCCACTTAGCAATCTCAATTAGTTTTTTTTTTTTGGTTGATTACATGAAAACAATCTCAAATTATATATGTAGCCCATAATTTAGCATAACTCAAGTGACATGATTTCATTTAAATAAACAACTCTAGCTTGCTAGTAAATTGATTGACGAAATTTGACAAGACAAAACCAACTAAATTTCATGGGATCTAGGCCGATTAATGTTCCAAAAATTACAAATGGAAATGAACTTCTTCTCCAGCAAAAATCTAAACGCCTTAATTTGTAGAAATAATTTATAACTAATTAAGCACTGAAGCACCTAATCCCAACTTAAATTAAGCAACTAAACCTCAAAAACTTGAGAGCATGTCACAAAGTGCATTTGCCTAATATATAGCTTGTAGCTTTAGGTGGAGCCGGAATTATAGCAAGTATTAATTTTTGTTATGGATAAAAAATTTAAAAGGCAGCTCATCAGACGCTTCCTCTGAAGTTTAGAGAAGACCAGACGCCTCCATTTTCATTTGTGACGTATGATGTGCATGACAATGGCATCAAACAGAGCCCTCTGCTTCTCAAATCCACTTTTGCCTCTTCCTTCTCTATTTCGCTTGCTTCCTACAACATATAAATTTTGTGCATATAAAATAAATAGCTTGAGTATCATGACATCATACGCTCTGTTTATCTAATGTACTAGTTAATACGGACCTAACAAAAAAAAAAGAATAGCTATCAAGTATTAGTACTTTCAGCATAAGAAAAAAATTCATACCCCTTGAGTTGTTCTTTGTTTCTTGTTTTTTGATAACCTCATGTATGGTACACTTAGTGTCTGCAAAAATTTAAGATGAGAAGTCAAATTAGGAAAGAATGTAAATTATTCACCTGGCATTCATAACAACAAAGAAAACAAATAAATTAAATTCTTAATTATTTTTTCCACCTCGCAAGAGTTTTAACGAGAATATATGTCGACAAAATAAAATTGTGGACTTCTTTGTGACGTCGTGATTAGTATCACATGAAATTAGAAAAAAAAACAATGGTTTTGATGCATTATTTGAATTTAAAATTTTTTATGCAAATGAAAAAAATGAGGTTATGCTATTTTGTGACACCAAAAATTTATGGCAATAACCCCCCCCCCCCCCCCCATGTATATTACATGATAGCAAAGATGCGAAACATGTAGGCTCCGTTTGGATAGGTGTGGGAAGAAGGGAAGAAGGAAAAAAGTGAGAAGAAGTATTAGGAAGTGTGTAACTTTGCGAAGAGTTTGGATTGTTTATAATTTATTTCTTCCCTTCTTTCTTCTTCCTACCTTCTTTTCAACGCATTCAAACGGTACCGTATATATGAAGAGTCTGGGTCAAACTATTCCCATTTTAAGAACATATATATATATATATGGTGTGCTAATATCATATGTAGAGTTATTGGCGGTGAAATAATGTGAAAGCAGATGGTTCTGGTCAAAGTGATACGGTGGACACATGAATTCGCATAATATACAAATAATACAATATTAATATAAAATGGGAAATTATGCCATAAGAATCAATTTCTGAATCAGGACTAATTTAATTTGAATCACACATTTTCAAAAAAGATTAATTCATTAACTCTCATAAATAGTTGGGATTAAAATCCAATTTAAAAATTGATTCTCACGATAGAATTTTTTTATATAATATATATGATATGATAGGTCCTAGACCTAAGCAGCAGACTGATCTGAACCAGGCTGAATTAATGAAATGTTGACACTCGCTAGCCTGTCTTCAATCATGAATATTCAACAGTGTTCTAAAGGAAAGGTGCTCTTAAAGACTCCCCAATGCATTGTTCCTGTTTCTCCTTTCATTTTCTTTTCTTGTTTTTTTGTTGGACTGCTGACTGCATGTACCTGGTCCCGCCTTATAAAGTGAAATGCATATGAGAGAGTAAGAGGAGAGAGAGAGAGAGAGAGAGAGATCAGAGCTAGAGGTGAGGAAGCTTGCCTCAACTTGGTCCTGGAGAAATTTGATGTATCCGATGGCCTCCATTAGAACTGATGCTGTATCAGTCTGAAACAAGCATATATGCATTTAAAATTATGATATTATCTTCTTGATCAATGAGCAGACTTAATATAAATAATGCACCTTGACTTCTTGAGTGAAAGGTCGCAAGTTCGAAACCCGACTAGGGTCTTTCATAGACATTTAATTTAAAAATAAGTTGGGTAGCTTAGACCTCCAATTTATCTTAAAAAATATATACAGATAATATTTTGCCCTAGTCTAGTCAAATAAAGATATTATCTTCTTGATTAAAATAATTGCTCGGAGGTGCTTTAAAATTTTATACCATATATAGTGATTCGTAGATTGAGTGGAACGTATTCAGTATTTATATGCAGGTTTGATGAAACCTCGAAAAAATAATTAAACATAATTCCTGTCACTCTTAGGTATATATACGTCCTTAAAAATATAAATCTTTGCAAATCTAGAGTACTAGCTGTGAAAGTAACAAATTATTTAAATGCAGTTTATTAAATTCAAATTTAATCAAGTTCAATTTTGATAGCATAATTAATCAAAGTCAACAAATTAAACAACGTGAAAAATATTTACTAATCATGGCCAATATAACTACAATATTCTGGTTCTGAGGGATAATTGCAAAAGCATTCAGGATTCCTCATTGGTTTCAAGAAAATAAGAATTATGTTTTGGTGATTCTTCAGGAATGTTACAAAGGAAAGGATAAAACCTAAAAATAAACTATTTAGAAAAAAAAACAATAGAAAGATAATTCTACCTTTCCAAAGGGAGCAACCAGTTGTTGAAGAGCTGCAATTCTATCTCCCAGTTTTTCCTTTCTTACCTTTGTATATTTTGTAATTCACAAAAAAAAAACAATAATCATAAAAAATAAGTTGAGGAGTACTATTAGAGAAAAGCCTGAAATATAGAGAGGGAGACCAATAAATTGTATTAATGAAACAATATTAACAATGCTGATAATAATTAATCTCGAGGTAATTGCTTTAAGAAAATTAAGACTTAAGACAACAAAATAACCGATTGCACAACAAAATAAGTTAGCAATTACAATTAAGTGATCCATATATACGGATGCAATTCATACCTTTCAAGAAATGGTACAAATTAAGTTATGTTTAGTTAATTTCTGGGTTAAAATCACGAAGGCGAGATGTCTAATGTTTTAGGGATATATATAATTAATTAATTATTAAACTCTTGAGTTACCTTAAAAGAAGAGAAGGAAGGAGAGCGTGGTTCCAACTGCGATTTTCGATGGATAGCTTGATGACATTGAGATGTTTTGCTGTCCAAAATACTATTGTTCACAACTATTTTCTCTGCAACACCACTCAGCGATGATTGTATCTAATAAGAAAGAAAACTGTACGTTACGATTATAATTTATTTAAGTGTCATATATATTAATGTATCTTTGATAAAGATCTGATTTTGCGTCAGTGATAAAGCTGAGAAAAGGCTTGTGTACTTTTTGTGGTAATTTAGTGCTTTGGTTGGTCCAAGCCGAGATAAAGCTAACATGATCAGGCACATCATGGAGAGATCGATTAGCTTATATATAATATGCCATGATTAAAGTGAATAAGTGATTTAGTTCAACTATACATATATGTTATTTTCCTCAACCATGCATGAAGACATCTTCTCCATTTACGCTAGAAATTATATACATTAATTAATTACTTTGATTCCCTCAAAACCTGGATTCAATCACTTGAGATATCTACTTATCTAGTAAAATATTGACTCGTCAGTAAAAAATGAAAAAGGATGGTTTTTGCACAAAAAGTAAAGCAAATAATAAGTGTATTCACTTATCGTTTTTCTTTTGTAGTTTAGCCAAACCATGTACGTATACTATATGCTTGCCGAAATATCAAATATGGGTATATATAGGATAGGTACATATCAAACATATTTCTCTGCAAAATAAAAGCCGTTGTACTTGTACCATGCATGACAATGTTGTTTTGTAGCATGCAACCCATTACGCCCATCTTGTTACAACTCACAAATGGAGATTTCAGTAGATGCATGAAAAATGCAAAGACAGTAGATCTAAACATAATTCAATAATGCGCTATATTACACTCTCTAAGATATTATACTATGATTATCATTGCCTAAGAGAATGAATTATCGCGACGTTTTCTTTGCTTCTTATGTTTATAAGTGCAATTAATATTTCTTCTAGTACCAGCTAATATATGCACCGGTGTACTAACCTTTGGATGGTTGGTGCATGTGCCTTGAACCATCTGTTGCATCAGAGTAGTAGTAGGTCCAAGTAATATTGCTTCTTCTTCTCTCATCATGAATGGCTTAGGTCTCGAAGCATCGAAAACATCAAAAGCATGAAGATGAAGATCCATATCCAAAATACCTGGAAGAAGCAGCGGGTACGAGTACAAACTCGATGTATTCACTTTCGGCAAAGCTGTGTTGTAGCTATTGTCATGGCTTGTGGAGTTAACGAAACCGTTGATGCTTGATCCGTTGCTCGCAAAGTGATCTTCAGTCGTCAAAGGTAGCAGCAGGTTGTGGCTACTGTTTTGAAGTGCTCTTGCGAGGAGTTTTTCGTCTATCATTCGGTAATGCTCGTGAATAAAGCCTCCAAAGAGCTTAGGTAAGGTTTCTCGTGAAATCTCTTCCTTGATCCTCGGCAAGTAATGTGACTGAGCAGCCTCCTGCCCCTGCTGGTGCCCCTGCTGGTTTATATGGTCGTTGTCTCGGATGCAGCCTTGAAATCCTAGATCTCGTGCCATCACTTGGCTAAGAGTGAGAGATGGGTTTAGAGCTGGAGGTTCAATAGGGTTACTTGTTCTTTGATTTAACAACCCTCTCAAATGATCAGTACAGTTTGAAGTCTGAACATTGTAGTTCCTACAAATTAATAAAAGGTATTTAAGGGGAGAAAATATATGTTATGAACTAGATATTTTGTCGTGATGAAGTCAATATATAATAATGAAAATTAATTACCTTTTTTATTGTTTTTATTAATTATTAATAATTTAATTCGCTTTGGAGAGAAATTAAATGTTTATAATTATTGAGCTACATATATATGAATGATCTATGCAAGGTGTTGTAAAGAAGTTGGAAATTGCATTGAAAAATAAAAGACATTTATGTGGACTTAAAGTAGAAAGCTATAGGCATGGTTTAATTTAACTTGGGCTACAAATCCCGAGGAGTTAATAGGGACAACAGAAGTAACAAACAAATATAAACGCAGGAAAATTCCAAATCCTAGGAATTAGACAGGAGTATCTTAGACTTCTGACTCTGAAAACAAATTTGAATTAAATATATATGGAATTAACAAAAAAGCTTAATTTTATGGATTTTGTGAAAACAAATATGTATGGAAGCAGACAACACTAACGTAATAGTGAACATTTGACAAATTATGGATTTAGTGACCATAAGGTAGACTTAAACATGTTATTACGAGAGGAGAGGGGAGGGAAACGATGCAGATGAATTTTCTTTGAAGCATGGTTGTCTATGGATATATATATATAAAATGCGCTGAGACACAGAGTAATTAAGAAAAGTGGTCGAAAAATATGATGCAAGAAGAAGAAAGCTCACATTAGAGATTGGTGGATCCATTCATGTGAAGAAACGCACCAGTTGAGATCATGAAAATCTTGGTAGGTGTGATCAAGGTTGGGAGATGGCATCATTTCCATCTAGCTTATAAGCTTTAGTATATATTCAAAACGGGGCTTGAGTCTCCCAAGATGGAACTCTAAAGCTAGTGAAAATGAGCTTTGGAATCTCCCTTTTCTTTTCTTTTTTTTTCGGTTTCCCTTTCTTTCTATCTCTTTTTCGAGATCCAAAAGAAGCAAATTCAGAGTAAGAGTGTGTAGATGCCCATAAGGTGTCAACCCTTTTTTCTCCACCTTTAATGAGATATGTTGTTTACCCTTTCTCCACTGAGAATTGTTTATTTATAAAGATCTCTCTCTCTCTCTCTCAAGTTTTGGATGGACGTTGGCCGTTTCGTTAGCTTGGCAACAATTAATTCAATATGGAGATGATTATATCCCAGATTTGCTCTCATTGATCAAGCGCACACTCTCCCTTCTCTCTCTCATGATCATCCCAAGGTTTTCTTTCACTGCAACACACTCTCACACATGCGCACCAGGAAAGGTAATGATACCCACTTTCCCCCCCGCCCTCTCTCTCTCTCCTCTCTCTCTACCAGACATATGTTCTGAAGGTCAGATGGCTTATATCTTTGTCACTTGGAATAAAAAATCATAGTCTCAATACGAGAAAATACAAATAATCTCGCCGAAAAAGCATCTATACTCCATCAAATGGCAAAAATTTAATGTGTAATTGTGTATTAATTTATCGTAATACAGGATCATTCTTAAAGAAAAAACGAAATAAGTGTTTGACATTTTATTATGTGGCCTATATTATAATTGTGAACCAAATTCATTTAAGATAATTAATTAAATGACAAATCATAATGTGTTGGAAATTATAAAAGACTAGATTTGTTATTATATTTGATCTCAAGGAATGTCTTAGTTAGAGACTTATATAAATACTTTATTAAATTTTTTTTTAAAGGATGTGATTCATTTTACACACATCTCCACTAAAGAAATCATGCATAATTATTTTGGAGGAAATAAATGTCTAATGAAGATCACCATTATGTCTAAAAAAAACTGTCAAAAATCGATAATTATGCTTCCCCTAACGATATCTACACTTCAAAATTTTAAGTTTTTTTTCATATGATTTACAGATTGTAATAATTGATGTTTTATTCTAAACATGCTAATAATAATTATTTATACCAACAAGGGCTACTCAGTTTGACTAAACATTTTTCATAATGGATTGCAATAATGATGTACGTTGTTGCCGGGACGTCTATCCTTTCGTCTGATTGTGTTTTAACTATTTTATTTGGGAACGGAGTTTGGATATTCATAAAAAGTAAATTACAACTGAATTTATAAGGCTAACATGTCATCAAGTACCATCGAGTCGTTTTTCAAAATTCAAAATTCAAATGATCACTTTAAAATGTTCAAATTGTTTACCATATTGACATACCTTTGACGACCAAACTTTACATTTTTTCGAATTGTTTCACTATTTATTATGATATTTTTTTTAAAAATATTATAATTGGAGTATTTTATGCCCTCCAATTTTAAAATATTATAATAAATAATAAATATTATAAATATATACAAATCATTTATATTTATCATATATAGATTGTTCATATTTATTATTTTCATTTATTACATTAGAGACGTATATCTTTTGTAGTAGAAACATATCTTGTCATTTACTAGGAGACTTTTTTCGTTGCCTACAAATACATACTTGTAAACATGTACGTGGTATCCAAATTCTGATATAAGAAGTACAAAAGAAAATATTTATGTTTTTTTTACTCTTTGTTTCTTTCTTCTACTTTATTTTTACAACACATTATCAGCACAAATTTGCTCGCAAGGAGTCACAAAGTTATTTCCATGAATTACTACGAAGAATTTGGAAACTTTTTGGGTAAGTAAAAGAATAAATTGCTCGATGGAATTTTGAGGTATGTAAAAGTTATGATTGATACCATATAGTTTATTCAATTCAATTTCATTTCAAAAGAAAATATATATCTATATGCTCCGTTTGGATAGGTGTGGGAAAAAGGAAGAAGTGGGAAGAAGTATTGTGAAGTGTGTAACTTTGTGAAGAGTTTGGATTGTTTAATAATAAATTTGGGTCCTTCTTCCCTTATTCTCTTCTTCCCACCCCAATCCAAACACTGCCATAGAGTTTTGCTATGGTGAGTTACAACTCACCAAAAGGTCCGTGAGTCGCGCTCAAAATTCTGAAATTTAGTTCAAAATGACCGATCCAAACCGTCTAATACGATCTTCCTATTGAAATCTCCATGCAGACCAAATTTTATTTTTTTTCGAAATTTTTAAGTATTTTTTTTGAAATTTTAGAAAATCATTCATCTAATTAATTCTGAACCGTTCAAAAATAGTAGCTTTTAAAATCCGAAATAAATACTTAAAAATTTTAAAAATATATAAAATTTGGTTTGCATGGAGATTTCAATAGGGAGATCGTATTAGACGATTTGGATCGATCATTTTGAACTAAATTTCAGAATTTTGAGTGCGACTCACGGACCCTTTGGTGAGTTGCAACTCACCATAGCAAAACTCTTTATATATATATTCTCTTTTGAAATGAAATTGAATTGAATAAACTATATATATATATATATATATATAGTTTAGCTATGGTGAGATGCATCAAAAAAAATTTTTCCGTAAGATGCGATCAAAACTCATGAATTTGGTTCAAAATGATCAATCCAAACCGTTTAATATGATATCGCTATTGGAATCTTATTGCAGACCAAATTTTACAATTTTCAAAATTTTTAAGTATTTTTTATTTTTAAAAATGACAGTTTTTGAATGGTTCAGAACTAATTAGATCAACGATTTTCTAAAATTTCAAAAAAAAAATAAAAAAAAAAATTTGAAAAAATGTAAAATTTAGTCTTCATGAAGATTTCAATAGAGATATCATATTAGACGGTTTGAATCAGTCATTTTGAACTAGATTCATGAATTTTGATCGCATCTCACGGAAGATTTTTTGTGATGCATATCACCATAGCTAAACTCTATATATAGGATTGCTAAAATGCTACGCATAGCACGGATGGCCTTCGTGCTACGGATTCGTTATTGAATTTCATGCTTCAAACAACCGATCCAAACCATTCATGATCTTCTTCCTATTGAAATCTCATTAGAAACCAAATTTTACATTTTTTTAAAATTTTTTTACTATTTTTCTCATATTTTTTAAAATAATTAATGTAATAAATTCTGGACCCTTCAATAACAGTGATTTTCAAAAATCTGAGAAAAATAGTAAAAAGATTCAAAAAAATGTAAAATTTGGTTTCTAATGAGATTTCAATATGAAGAAGATAATAACGGTTTGGATCGGTTGTTTAAAGAATAAAATTCAAGAACGAATCCGTAGCACGAAGGCCATCCGTGCTATGCATAGCATTTTAGCAATTCTCTCTCTCTCTCTCTCTCTATATATATATATATATATATATATATATATATATATATATATATATATATATATATATATATATGTTTGATAAAATGCTATGCATAGCACCAATGCCTTTCGTGCTACGGATTCGTTCTTGAATTTCATCCCTCAAATAACCGATCCAAACCATTCATTATCTTCTTCATATTGAAATCTCATTAGAAACCAAATTTTTTATTTTTTTTTTGCTATTTTTCTTAGATTTTTTAAAATACTTAATCTAATAAATTTTGGACCCTTCAATAACAGTGATTTTCAAAAATCTGAGAAAAATAGTAAAAAAATTTTTAAAAAAATGTAAAATTTGATTTCTAATAATCTTTCAATATGTAGAAGATAATGAACTGTTTGGATCGGTTGTTTGAAGCATGAAATATAAGAACGAATCCGTAGCACGAAGACCATCCGTACTATGCATAGTATTTTATCCATCCTATATATATATAGATTCTCTCTCTCTCTCTCTCTCTCTATATATATATATATATATATATGAATTTATGAGAATCATTTTCATAGTGAATGATGACGAAAATAATTATTTAATAATATTATTAAAACTTGAAAGTTTTATCAAGAATTTGAAGTTCTTATTACATAAAGAATTTGAAGTTCATATTTCAATCTGAACTTATTTAGAACCTATAGTTCTTGATACTTGAAGTTCTAAATATTTGTATTTATTTGCTTAGAATCTGAAGTTCGATTATAAATTTAATATAACTAGAAGTTACCGAACCCCAATAAATATTATTAAATAAATAACTTCTTGTTATTGTTGGAAGCTGAAATTGTTATAAAAAACCAGAAGTTCTATTTCTTAATAATCAGAAGTTATTTTCAATTTAATATATTAACAATTATTATTTGTCACTAAATGTGAAAATAACCGGAAGTTATTTCATTGAAACTATTTTAATTGCGCAGTCAAACGATTTAAAAACTAGAAATTATTAAATAAAATTTTACTATAACCTGAAGTTATAATATTAAATTACAGTTATCATATGTTATTTTTTTCTTTATTTATTTAGTTGATTTATTTATTTACTTATCTCTATTTCATTTATCATAACTTGAAGTTATGATATCAATAACATGAAGTTATCATAGTTATAACCTAAAGTTATGATATTAATAATCTAAAGTTATGATGAAAGTATGTTAGTACTATTGAAGAGTTTTTCAAAGGAAAATGTGACCATCAAAATGAAAAGCTCGAATTAATTTTAAATCTTATTTTGAGTATGATTCTCCATATTTTGTCTCAAATTTGATCATGTAGTAGCAAAAGATGCTCTGAGTTTGTATTATTTATCCTAAATACAAAATAACGAGTTTTTAATAAATTAATCGATAAATATGACTCATATGAAAATTTATTTTCTGGAGCGAATGTGATTTTATATGAATAAATGATAATGATATGGTCGTATTAATTTTTGCAATGAAAAAGCAAAATATCTTGAAAATGTTTGTAACATATGTGGTATTAAAAAATATTAATAACGTACCAGCAGTACGTCCAAATTTGTAGTAATGCTTTTATCAAGTTTCATTGTAGAGAAAGAACGAAAATAAATTTATATCTATGTTTAATTTTCATATTATGTAAAAGTTAAGGAATGAAAGTAAATTTATTTTTACTTTCTTTTATTTTAAGAAACTGACGCAATATTAAGTAAAGAAGATCAATGTATGGTTGATAGTGAAACTATAAATACCATATTGAAATATTTATTGCAATTGCATCTCGATGAGACTAATATCCTAACTATATCTAGCACAAGTAATATTGTTGTAGGCTCTAAAAAAGCTTGTATTTTGTTATCTGAAGGAACAAAATTAATCATAGATAATGCATCATATTTGAGTAGACCCAAAAGAAAGCTACTATGTTTTAAAGATATTTGAAAAAATGGTTATCATATTGAAATTATGAATGAGAGAAATTGTGAATATTTTTATATCATATCTATTAAAAATGTTCGAAAAAATATTATTGCAAAAATGCAAACATTGTGTAATGAACTATGTGGTACATGTATAAGTACAATAGAATCAAATATGGTAACTAACTAGAAGTTAGTTGATCCAAAATTATTTACATTATGGCATCATAGAGGTCATCTAGGAAAATATAATGATGGAGAGAATAATTGAAAGTGCTAATGGACATCCCCTAAAAGACTTGAACATCCTTTTATATAAAGAATTGACATGGCAAGCATACTTTCTAGGAAAACTAATTACTAGGCTATCTCCAAATAAATTTGGACTTGAAGTTTCATCATTTTTATAACGAATTCAAGGAGATAAGTTGCATTTGCTAGATTATCAGCACAAATTATCCAATTGAGAGCCAACGTTTTCGATTATCAAATTAAAAAAAATCAACTTGATAATGCAAGAGAATTTACATCCCAAACTTTGAATGATTATTGAATGTCTATTGGGATTACTGTGGAATAATCAGTGTTACATGTTTATACACAAAACGGTCTAACAGAATCATTTATGAAAAGGTTAAAATTAATAGCTATACCATTACTTATGAAATCTAGTTTACCATCTTCTGTATGGGGCCATGCCAAACTACATGCTGCTACACTAATGAGATTAAGGCCAAACTACTGATCATTGGTATTTTCCATTACAATTGGTCTCCGAATGAGAACCAAATTTGTCCCATTTGAAAGTATTCGATTGTGCAATATATGTTCCAATTTTTTCTCCACAACACACAAAAATGTCGAGTTCAAGCGAGTTATGGCCAGCTCAAATTCAATTTGGTTGTAACTCGAGTTGGCTAGAGTCGAACTGGAAACACTATCGAGTTTGTAAATCTACCTCAAACTCGAGTTGGTTGTAGAGTCACGAGCTAACCTGAAATAAGCATTTGTAGTACAAATTTTTTAATTTAATTCATATATTATTTTAATATTAAAATTAATTGATATATAACATTGTAAACAATAAAATTACAATAAATTTTTACTATTTCTGTTGATTAAAACAAAATATGACTTGAAACTGAATTTGCCACTTTATATAATTATCTAAAAAATATATATATATAAGAACAAAATTCTTATAATAATTTCACGAGTTTTATGCTTACAAATCATGTTGAATACTATTTGAAATTTATATTTATTATGTTATAAGTCGGCTCACGAATTGAGCTTAATTCAAACTCAACTCGTTAGTCCAGTTGGTGCAACTAGAGTTCTGCCCACTTGAATTATGTTGTCTTGAGTTACAACTAGTGTTCTCCAAAATGACACGACATGGTTGTGTTGGCACGATACGATACGACATGAACACAAAATTGGCACGACACGATCGTGTTATCGTGTCGTGTCATAATCATGTCGTGTTGGAACATTAGAAAGTTTGACATGATTCAATACGCAACATGACACGAACACGAATTAACACGATACCTCAACATAAATGTAATTATTAATGTTGATTATTTAAACAAAATTAATAATTTAATTTCAATTTATAATACTACATAATATTATTTACCATCATTTATATCATAATATTGTGCTAATCTAATTATTATTTTTTTAAAAAAATATTAATAAAAAGTTTAAACTTAATTAAATAATAAATCATGAGATTTTTTTCTAGATAGTCATTGTCTAGATTATCTAAAAAAATTATGAGGTATAGTAATTTTTCTATTACTATTAATTTTTAAATAATTTTTTAATTTAAAAAATAATAAAATAATCTGACACGATTAACACGACGTGTCAACACGACACGTCGTGTCGTGTCAGAATGCGTGTCGTGTTGCTTTTTTTCACCACTAAACACGATACGACATGGTATAATTAAAAAAATAATTCGTGTCAATACAATATGATATGAGACTCTAACACAATTATATTTGAATTACGAGTTTCTTGCTCATCGTGGATCCAATTAGAAGGAAAAGGCATCTCAAGGAGGTCAGAAAATGATAGAAAAGTGCCAAAGCGGAACTCAGCCAAAATATTACATATTTTATGCCTTCAAAAAGAAAATAAGAAAAGAATAAGAGATCTAGCTAGAGAGAGAGCATCTGATTTTTTTATTAGCTGACAAGATGGAGGTTCTCTTAAATCACATGACCAAAAGCAAAGCACAACTCTGCCCCATGATTTGAATCACCTTTAAGGACCATCAAGGCATGAGGCATCTCCTCTCTCTCGCTCTCTCTCACACACACACACGCACGCACGCACAAATCAACTGTTTTATTATTATTATTATTATTATTATTATTATTATTATTATTATTATTATTATTATTATTATTATTATTATTATTAATCTGTACTCTTTCTTCTTCAATCATATCCATGGCTATATATGGTCTGTATATGGATCATGTCTAGTCAATTGGTCAATCTTTTAAAATTTGTCAAAACACAACTAGCTGAGGTCCGTCTAAATTATTGAGTGAGACAGCCCATTTTCTGGCTGGAATGATTATGTTTTTGAGTTAACAGTATAAAAATAATAAAATCAGCGAAAAAAACCATGCATGTCAACATTATCAAGCTTAGTAAGTCAATTACTAAATTGTCACATGACCATTGAAATAAAAAAAATAGTAATGATCACAAGCGTGCAGCCGAAAGTTCATTTGATGAGTATCATTCAATATTCTCTGACCCAACAGAATCTGATTATCAAATTAATTATTTCAATTTCTTTTCGTATTAATTAATTCCAATATTGCAACCTTTTTTTTGTTGAAAATCAGAATAATTAAGAAAGTAATAATGGAGACCATGCTTGGAATACGAATTTGGTTGGGGATCGATGCAGTACCTACAGGTTTAATAATATGGTTATATTATTTAATAGGGCGAATAGGAATAACAATTAATTAATTCCGCATGCTCTTAAACGTCTAATCATACCGGGGAAGGGAAAATGGTAGAAACTAATATGAATGCTTGAAATCATGGTTGTATGATTACCAATGGATTTGGGCATGGCATATTGGCATATCATGATATGAGTTGGTCTGATTTGTAACACGTTGATTGGATTGACAAAGTTTCGCTTATTACTATTTGTCTATATCATGTGGCATATTGCCCTCTTTAGAAAATAAATAAATAAATTATTTATAAATTAATAAAGAGGGAGCATGCACCATGCCTAATGTAATATTTGTAATGTAATGTGTGTGTGCATACTTATATACAGAGAGAGTTTTGTTATGGTGAGTCTCGGTCAAAAAATTTCTAAATTTGGTTCAAAATGACCGATTCAAACTGTCCAATACGATCTCCCTATTGAAATCTCTATGCAGACCAAATTTTATATTTTTAAAAAAAATTTAAATATTTTTTTGGATTTTTAAAATCTGCTGTTCTTTAACGATTCAGAACAAATTAGTTTAATGATTTTACTAAAATTTCAAAAAAATATAAAATTTGGTCTACATGGAGATCTCAATAGGGATATCGTATTAGATGGTTTGGATCGATCATTTTGAATTAAATCTAAAAGTTTTAAGCGCAATTCACGGACCCTTGGTGAGTCGCGACTCACCATAGCAAAACTCTCTCTCTCTCTATATATATATATAGAATTATATATATATATAATTATATATATATATAGAATATATATATATAGAGAGAGAGGTGGGCTAAAGTGCCATAGATGGCATAGAGGGTCCTGTGCCATAGAGACATTTTTCGAGATCCAAAATTCAAATGCTTAATTCGAACCGTTCAAGTTATTCACCATATTAAAATATCCTTGGAGACCAAATTTTACATTTTTTCGAATTTTTCTGCTATTTATTGTGATATTTTAAAAAAGCGTTATAATTAGAGTATTTTAGACCCTCCAATTTGAACATATCAATATAAATAACAAAAAAAAATAAAAAAAATGTAAAATTTGGTCTCCAATGGTATTGCAATATGGTGATCAATTTGAACGGTTTGGATTGACTGATTGAATTTTGAAAATTAAAAAATTTACTCAAAAAAGACATCTATGGCACTTTAGCCCACCTCCCTATATATATATATATATATATATATATATATATATATATATATATATATATATTTGCTATGGTAATTTGCAAGTCATCAAAGGGGCGGTGAATTACGATCAAAACACCTAGATCTAGTTTAAAATGACTGATTCAAACCATCCAATATGATATCTCTATTGTAATTTCCATGCAGACCAAATTCAATATTTTTTCTAAATTTTAAAGTTTTTTTTTCATATTTTTAAAAACTGTTGTTTTTGAACGGTTCAGAACTAATTAGATTAAAATACATAAAAATTTCGAAAAAAATATAAAATTTAATCTGCATGGACATTACAATAGAAAAAAAATATATTGAATAGTTTAAATCGATCATTTTAAACTAAATTCAGATGTTTTGATTGTAACTCACTGATTTACTCACGGATTTTATAGTGGGTTGCAACTTACCACACCGTATGTATGTATATGGGATATGGCGTATGTATGTATATGGGATATGGCCTAGTCCCATGAAAAGAGGGCATCGGGTCTGACGTTTTTAAAGATGTTGGCACAAGAAGACAAAGGCTCCCAAGGGGAATATATGCTTTTTAAGGTGCCTTGGGAGATGTGTCCATAACTCCATATTATTCATTTTCCACGCAACGTTAATCAAGGAACCCACCAAAAAAATAAAATAAAAATCAGTGAACAACAACACTTATACATTTATGGAAAAACTGATTATAATCTCGTCAAATCTTCTTTATTTGAATATAACTCCTACAATCTTTAATATTGGATATAACCCTCTCTAATCATGATAGTCTAGAATATAAATCCCTTTTAATTATTTTAACAATATTTAAATAATAAACTACATTAATTTTTGATGAAAATAGAAAAGTAAAGTCCAAGTTGCATTTCGCAAATCTATCTAAATTACAATCTCTCACCCCTTTCTCGGTGTGCGTTAATTAACAAATGGAAAGTTGGAGACAAAAGAATTAAACAAGAAGAGGATTTTATTTGTATACTTATATATATCTTTATATGCGTGCTGTACTAGGAAACCCTCAAAGTCCCTGCGACCGTGCACATCTATATGCTTCTTTATTTAATTTATTATTACTTCAAAAAGGATTAGGAATGTAACTTTTGTCATTCAACAAAGTAAATTATGAGTCAGTACTATAAGGCCACTAGATCAAATTATAATTTGTGAATAGTAAATTTTGCAATTCCGTTGCTTCAATATGTGGGGGGGCAAAAAAATCAATGACATCCATTATTGTTTATTGAAACAACGTACTGCACCGTAGTGATAATATAGCATTGATTGTAATATTTTGCCTTTTATTTTCGTACAAATTTATATATTTACAATTAGATATACTAGTCTGAAATGGAACAATAAAGACGCCCAAACTGCTGCCTTTTTTATAATACACAACAAGATGGAAAGGTGAGAGAGAGGGCATGGGTATTTAAGTTATAAAATTAAATAATGGATTAAAAAATTGTTAAAATCAATAAAAGACCGGAGTTTATATCCTAGACTATCATGATTAGAGGGGGTTCTATCCAATATAAAAAATTGGAGGGGGTATTATCCAAATGAAGAAGATTTGAGGGGTTATATCCAATTTTTCCTACATTTATTTATGTATGTATGTATTGAGGATTTAAAATTTCTTACTCTAATTTTATGTCCTTATTATCATTTTATTTCCTAAAATTTAAACTTCCATATCAAAATAAATGGTTAGATACATATATCATTTTCTTATCCACATTTAAAATTTACATCAGTCCATTTTTTCAAGTTCATGAATCATATCAATACAAACTCACACTATGATAAATTTGCATGCGTACGTAGAAAAAGTTATATATAAATATCACATCTAGTACTATATTTTATTACTCGAAGTTTAATTTTTGTTATTGGGAATTAAAAAGGTTGAGGCCGGTAAATAGAAACATTTGAACCTTTCTCATTTATTTATGTGTGATCCTGGACAAATAACTAGTTAACTTTTATTAATTACTCAGAATTTGCTACTGCAGCATTTTTAATTATCAAATCAGGGAAAACATTTTTGAATGAAGAACAATCTTAACAAAACATGCGCATGCAATTTTGAACTTCAAAAAAAAATTATACATGAATACATAATATATATATATATATATATATATATATATATATACTTTTGGAGCCAGCTGGCAGCAGTGCAATGGCAGGTGGGAAGTGTGTCACGTGGCGCTGTCACTTACCTAGGGCGCATGGGCCCATCCTTCACCCACACAACCCCCAATCTCGCGCCTAACCCACCATTAACCAAATATAATATCCAAGTATAATATTATATGAGTTTTGCTGCGGTGAGTTGCAACTCACCAAAGCATCGTGAGTCGCGTTTAAAATTTTAAAATTTAGTTCAAAATGACCGATCCAAACCGTCCAATACGATCTCCCTATTGAAATCTCCATGCTGACAAAATTTTATATTTTTTCGAAATTTTTAAGTATTTTTTTGAAATTTTAGAAAATCATTAATCTAATTAGTTCTGAACCGTTTAAAAACAACAATTTATAAAAATTGGAAATAAATACTTAAAAATTTTAAAAAAATATAAAATTTGGTATGCATGGAGATTTCAATAGGGAGATCATGTTAGACGGTTTGGATCGATCATTTCGAATCAAATTTTGAAATTTTGAACGCGACTCACGGACGCTTTGGTGAGTTGCAACTCACCATAGCAAAACTCATATTATATATATATATATATATAATATAATTATCTTAAAAAACTCACTTTAAAAGTCTCACAATAATAAGAGAGAATGTGTCAATTGATGACCTTGTAACTTATAACTCCACGCATGCATGCTTTCCTTCTAGTACCGTACCAAACTACCAATTTTTTTTTCTGAAAATTAACAAAAAATAAATAAATAATTAGTACAATATTAGAAGGAAATATCTTCTATTGGGACATCTTTCAAGAACAGTGCTTCGACACTTCTGGATTGTAAATTTAAAAATAAGCATTGCTTTTTTTTTTTTTTTTGGGAGTGGTATTTGACAAACTAAGCATTGCTTAATTCTAAATTACTATAAGACTGTATTTGCGATTCGCACTCGAAATTCAAGTACATGTAAAATAATTCAATTCTTAAATTAAAAAAAAAGACTATTATATATGGTACGCACATAAAAATTAGTTTGAAAACGAATATATTATACAATATAGTACATCATTATTTCGGCTGTGTTTGGATGAGAGTGAGAATAAGAGAATAAGGGAAAATGAGAATAAATTTATTATTGAACAATCCAAACTCTTCACAAAGTTACACACTTCTCAATACTTCTTCCCTACTTCTTCCCTTATTTCTCTTATTCTCACACCATCCAAACGGAGCCTTCATAAAATGATAAAGTTTTTTATTAGTTCAGAGCTAAATATTTTCAGCCGTACAATTAAAATGTTAATATCTCATACCAAATTCACCGAAATTATTTAATATAAAAATTCAGACACAAAAAAATTTAATACAAAGAATTAATTATTTTTTTTTTTAATAAGAAGAAAGTTCCAACGCGTTTATAAACCGCGCCTCTCTCTCTCCTCTCGAACGCGTTTTATAAACGCGTTACAAGCCTTAAAACGCGTTTATAAAACGCGCTAAAAGCTGCAGTAATTGCGGCGAAAGTTTCTGAGTTTGCGCGTTATTTTCTGATTTTACGCGTTTATAAAACGCGTAAGAAGAGTTCTTACCCTTTTATAAAACGCGTTCGAGAGATCTAATTTCCATATAAATACCCATCCTTCTGTCGTCCAAAATCAAAAAAAAAAAGAGAAAAGATCTGAAAAAAAGAAAAAAATGAGAGGAAAAGAAGAGTCAGATGGTGGAATGCAAAATAATATTAGTTGGTGCGAAACTAATAGCCATAAGGGTTGTATGCGGCACACTTATTCACTGATACAGAGTCGCACACAATCCTTATGGCTATTAATATTCCACCAACTTTAAAATAAAAACTTTCCTGTGGAATCTGTTATTACGTGTAGAGGACGGTTTGTTGGGCTGGGTCTACGAGCCATAACACCGCAGCCGGCATCCTTGGATGAGAATCTGCATACATGGAGTCATCCTCATCCAAGTCTCAGAAAAAAAGGGGGTTAAGGTGATAATCAGTCGCCCGACTCTTTTCTATAAGTTGCGGTGATGTTTTCTCTTCCCACCCTTAGCAATGGATCCTCTACAATTTTTTTTTATGTGGTTCAAAATTTTAATATTATGCATTTTGTAATTTTTTTTGTTGTGTATTGTGTGGTTCAAAATTTTAATAAATTGTAATTTTTAATTTGTATTGTGTTTTTTGTTACAATGTTCATAGAGTTGTAATGTCTAATATAATTTAAATAAATATTAAGTCTATTAATATTAATATTTCGAATTTCACAATAAAAATGAAAATGGATAAAATAAAAACTAAAATAAATTAGATAATAAAACTTACAACACATATACTACACGAATTAATACATATACTAAAACATAAAAGAAAACAGATAATAATAGAACACACAATAATAAAAACATATAATTATAGAAAACCTAATTATAGAACACACAATAATAAAAACATCTAATTATAGAAAACCTAATAATCAGTCCAAATGATATATGTCATTTCCATTTAACGGGTGATTTTCAAACCCAGGAGGACATGCCTGTTGCAAACGCAACCAAACGATTCCATCTCCACGTCGGACATGATATCCTCCATCCCTCTTAACTGCATCCGTCCAATATTTCGGCCCTCTCACTACAAAAACGTCGCGTTGAAAAACCTTCACGTAAAATTTGTCGGAAGGATAGTGCAAGTAGACGTGCCGAAGAATATCTCGTTTACTTATTCCTCCATCTCCTTGTAGAAGCACACCGGTACAAACATGACGTGGTTTAGTTGACATTATGTTTTCTCGGTTTCTTTTCTCTGCGTAACTTCTCTAAAGTTTTGGTTTTTGATTTCTGAATTTTCGACGTGAATTTGCGGAGAAGCAGGACTATTTATAGACTCAACCCTTCGTACGCGTTTATAAAACGCGTAATAAGGTTTGAGCGCGTTTTATAAACGCGTACGAAGGGCTAAGTTAATGGAATTCAATACTTTCGCAGGCTGTCAGTATGTTTAACTGCGTTACCTGACTCCACCTTTTAGCGCGTTTATAAAACGCGTTCCAAGGCTTCCAACGCGTTTTATAAACGCGCTAAAAGGTGGAGTCCACTTTTTGAGCAGCGTGATACTTTGTTTGAGCACCGTTTTGAGCACCGTTTTAGACCCCTATATATAGGCTAAATAATTGCCTATATATATCTCAATTCGTTCTCCTATTTCGTATCACAAAATCACAAACAAAAGACACGTAAAATCAGAAATTTGAGAAATGGAGAAGGCTCAAAACAATAATAAGATGGGGGAGGAAACATCCAAGGTGGGAGAGGGAACATCTAATGTGGGAGCAAAAAGGACCCCATTTTACGGCCCTCTGAAGAGAAGGGCCGTCTCGGCTGTACGTCGTTTCCCTCCAGGATGTGGCAGGAGTCCTGATTTTAGTATGGGGGTTAAAATAGATGAGAGTTCTAGTGAGAATAAGGAGGAGGAGAAGAATAAAGAGGTTAAGGAAGTGGAGAAAAATTAGAGTTTAATTGTGCTAGAATAATGGAATTTATCTATTTTATTTTCTATGAAATTTAATTTGTAATATGAACTTCATATCTAGAATTTATGTTATTGTATGAATTAAAATATGAACTTCATATGTAATATTTACAACTAATTAATATAAAAATTAAAAAAAAAATTCATTACAATAACTATCATTAATATGAAAACAACGATTTAAATTAATAACAATTTTCATTACAATAATTCTCATTAATATGAAAACAACGATTTTAAATTAATAACAATTTTCATTACAATAATTCTCATTAATATGAAAACAACGATTTGCGGAGACTCTTGGACAGTTGCCCAATTCTGCGAGAGCCTTCGACAGTCGTCGAGTTCTTCCCTAATTGGGTCGGCAGAACTCTACCGCCCATTACCCATGATCGTAGGCAGCAGAGTGTTGGTCTACCTCAGATGATGATGAAGTTAGCGAGCTGTCCATCTGGGCCGACCTTCGTACATAATAACAGATTCCACCGGAAAGTCTCTTATTACAATTTTGCACTTATTAACATTGAGAGGTGAGAATGAGAGAGGTGAGAATGAGAGATGAGAATGATATTCAGAGGTGAGAATGAGAGATGCGAGAATTGGGCGTTTTATAAAAAGATAAAGCCTTTTAACGCGTTTTATAAAAGGGTACAAAGTCTTTTAACGCGTTTTATAAAAGGGTAAAGCCTTTTAGCGCGTTTTATAAAAGAGTAAAAAGCCTTTTAGCGCGTTTTATAAAAGGGTAAAGCCTTTGAACGCGTTTTATAATAGGGTAAAGCCTTTGAACGCGTTTTATAATAGGGTAAAGCCTTTTAACGCGTTTCATAAAAGGGTACAAAGTCTTTTAGCGCGTTTTATAAAAGGGTACAAAGTCTTTTAGCGCGTTTTATAAAAGGGTACAAAACCTTTTAGCGCGTTTTATAAAACGAGCTAATTAACTGCTTCTCAACGCTAATTAACTGGTTCCCAACGCTAAATAGTTAATTGAATGCTGAGGGTCCCATTATACGAGTTAATTAACTGCTTCTGAAAGCCTTTTAGGATTTTGTAGATAACAAGAATGCATGTCTGTCAATGCTCTTCTTGACAGATCGAATTAGAATGCATAAAATAATAATACATAAAATAATACTAAATTAAAAGGCTTTACTTAGAATGCATAAAAATTATAATATATAATTTCGAAATTCATAAAATAATAGTATATTCTCTTACAATACATTCCATTACAATATATAAAATTACGACAACCCTTAATCTTCAATTATTTCATTTTTTTTTCCTACCGAAAGACAGTATATTGCCAAATTTCCCCCCAAACAATCCTTTTCGTCCTCTCTCCCCTGATGTATTGCCTTGATGTGTTGGAAATCTAGCCGACTCACTTCTCATATTTCCAGATGCGACATCTCTTACCCGTGGATCAATGCTTATAGAATTTCTCTGTGGTTGTACAGATCCTTGGTCCTCCCTATTATTGTTGCTTCGTGGATCAACATGCAATGACATTCGTCCTGGTTGAATGGGTGTTTGACGAGTCCGAACCGTACGTTCAGTACTCGCTGCCCTTCTTGGACTGTTGGCCCTTGTTGGTGGTCTACTGGTGTATCGACCGGATTGCAATGCGTCCATCGGATATGGGGGTTGAGGTGCTGCTAGTCGCGGTTGACTGGTTGAAGCTTCTCCTTGATTTTTCTTTTTGTTTTTTCTTGTGGAACCTCCACCTTTCCTTCCTTCCATCCTATCCATCCACATCTCTGCACGAATGATTTTGCGCCTTCCTCGATTGACCAAACTCTTGTCGGGGACAATTATCGGACCTGTATAAACTGGCCACTCTTCCTCATCTTTGTAACAATGAAACCGACCTGCTGACCAAATCATGTGCTGGTTTTGCATGCTATAGTGACCATCCACGAATTGATCTACATTGTAATTTGTCTCCCTGCAAACAGCAATGACATGTGCGCAAGGGATACCTGTCAATTGTGGTTTTTGGCACTCACATGTGGTTCGAGTGAAGGGCAATTGCACATCGGTTTGCTCCATGTCGGGTGGAATTTGAACTGTGTAATGGGAATAATCGTAGCCTACACCATCACGGTACTCCTCGCGAACTTTCACGCGAAATTCTCCAAGGTCCAATCTTAACACGAATGTGCTCATAAACTCCTCTGAGATTGAAACAAAAAGATTAAGTTAGTTCAAAATGGATTAAAATGAATGAATGAATTAAATTCTTTTTCTTTAAGTACTTACGTGATTTTCCATCATGCTTGATCAATTTATTCTTTACTCCTTCCGGCCATCTTTCTCCTAAACTCAACCTTTGAAGTGCTTCTTGTGTTCGCTTGTTCATCCAGTTGGCACATTTATACCACGTGCCTTCTATAAGTGCTGTCACTGGTAATCTTCTCTCTATTCTAAACACATTATTCAGACTCTCCGATCCATTACTCGTCATTATACCCCACCGATGCCCCTTGTTAAAACTCTGAGCCCATTTATATAGTTTTGGCCGCTCGTTGTTGTCATTTTCATTAATTTTACCACAATTTCTTAGGTACTGATAAGCTCTCAGGTTATTTTCCTTCAGAACTCCCCAATTCTCTCTAAAACGTCTAGGGTTTTTCTTGTTAGCAAGTCTACATTTGAAAAAGTTTTTCAAATCAGCATCTTGTGACCCGCCAGCCTCCTTCCATAAGTTTTCCGCAACATGCTGCATGCAGAACCGATGAATCGCTACTGCATGCGCACCTTGTGCCTTCCAACCGTAATCTACGGATGCAAATACCGCTTTTATTGCCTTATGACGGTCAGATATGACACAGTATCTAGTGTTCCGGCCTAAAACTTCACATCTAACCCAAGACATAAACCATCCCCAAGTATCCTTATCTTCTTTTTCGCCCAATCCGAATGCAACCGGAATTAATCGATTTTCTGGATCATAACCACACACTGAGAACAATCTACCTTTGTATCGGCCCGATAAAAAACTAGCATCAATTGAGATAACAGGTCTGGCATATTTCATCGCTTCTATGCACGGACCAAAAGCCCAGGCTGCCATCTTGAAGACGCCAACGTTAGGATCGTTTGTAGGCCAAGAAACTATTGTGTATTTCGTTCCTGGGGTTGTCGCCTTCATTGCCTCCAGGAGGCGTGGAAGTTTATTGTAGGCCCCTTCCCAGGACCCAAACAATTGCTCCAACGCTCGCTCCCTCCCACGCCATAGTTTATTATAAGTCGGTTCAATACGTGGATATCTAGCCCTTATGAGGCTTCCTATGTCCTGGACACTTTTTCCCAAATTTTTTTTCAATTCATCCCTAACGTGTTCGGCAATGAGACTAGCCGTAAGGTTTGCGTGACCTTTTTGGCCCGGGGGTCTGGAACAAATATGCTCATTTGGATTGGTAGAGATCTTCCAATTTGTATTATAACTCTCACGTCTACCATACAATCGCCACTTACAATTCGGTTTTTGCATGCAAACCATTACAATTTTTTGTTTATTGCTAGTTTCCGTTCGAACTTCTCGATTTGTTTTGCATGAAACATCACAGACAGCTAGAATTAATTGTTTTTTGGAACCGAATCGTTTATCAACAGCAAGTTCGCCTTGTGGCCCTAAACTACGCTCCGGCATACCAGCATACTCAAACATGGAAATATCACACAATTCACTTACAGGATGGTGCAAGTCCGTCCTTCCTGAAACGTATGGCTGGTCGCAGTTTGAATAAAAAGGCATTTCTCTCTCGGAGAAGTCATCCACATCGGTATATTCTTCTCCGGTAGGAAGGTCGGAGTAAGTCGCCGGACCCTCATCTTCATCACCATCGGCAACCTCGACTTCATCTCCTGATGTGTTATTGTCTTGCGTAGGAACGGACTGTTCGCCAGTGTATTGGTAAGGGGTGGATTGCTGGCCACACATAAGGTTTAAGGAAGTGTTTGGCTCACTGCTACCGGGCTCGTCAAGGGGTGTTAGGTTGAGATCTGGTCCCGTGCCATATACGGGGATGAAATCAACATGCAACTCAATAATCGGTAACCCTCTCGTCTCGAATGTCTCGTGGTAAAAAAGGCGCCATTGATCTTCAGAATTTACAGGAAGAAATAGTGATTCATATCTCCCATTTACAATTTCATTGTAACGACCATGGATATTCAAAGTGTACTGGGTTTCTAAAATCTGTAGCCTGCTATATAATTCATTTCGAATTTCAGCAAATGTGGTATGCATACTACAACCGATGTGGAAGTAGGAAGCACCAAAAGTTGGACATTGGTTGACATATATTGTAATTGTAGACATTTTTGGATTTGATTGATAGGTTTTTAAATTGTAAGAGATAATCTGTTGTTGACGATTTAAATTCTGCGAGAATGTATAGTCTTATATAACTTCAAATAACGCGTTTATAAATTCACAAACTTATAGACAGAAATGACTAAAGTTCGATTGAAATGACTAAAGTTTGATCGAAGTGATAGAAATTGGAATGATCAGGCTTCTAGCGCGTTTTATAAACGAGTAAAAAGCTTTCTAGCGCGTTTTATAAACGCGTTAATTGCGTTTTAACTATTCCGACATTTCAGGCTTCTAGCGCGTTTTATGAACGCGTTTTAGGGCCTGTAACGCGTTTATAAAACGCGTTCGAGAGGAGAGAGGGAGGCGCGGTTTATAAACGCGTTGGAACTTTCTTCTTATTAAAAAAAAATAAATAATTCTTTGTATTAAATTTTTTTGTGTCTGAATTTTTATATTAAATAATTTCGGCCAAATTCAACAACAATAAATGTTTGATGACGTAGCTTGTCTCGTAGCTAGGTCTTGAAGTTTAACAACCTTTTTGTATTACTGCAGCTATAAATCAAGCATCGCTCAAATCCAGTTAAAAAATAACCGTGGCATCATAAAATATTAAAATCGTGAACAAAGATATATTTACAGTTATAAGAAAGTGAATATGTGCGAGTCTAATTAATCATTAGGATTTTGGAACAATCTTTTATGAACAGCTCATGAAACCATTAATTTATGTTTTTTTTCCATGAGATATTTTCTATATTGAGAATAAGAAATAATTAAAAGTTTGTGTAAGATTTTGGACATACGCGATCTAAGCACAAAGTTAGATATACTAATTGCGAAAGTCTTGGATCAGTTTGGTCTCTTTCACATCGATGGATCGCTTATCCTTCGTCTTCTGCAAACCAGTGAGATTAGACTATAATATGTCGAATCTAATTCTTATTCCATAGAACAAATGTCTTGGACTTACTGCACAATCAGATAAGTTAGGAAATGATTCTGCAACATCTCTTTAATAAGAGATGTTCAGATCAAACATATAAGCCCTACACTTTTCTAAAAAAAATGTCAGTCTGTCGGTTTCATTAGCAGTCCACTAGACCTGGCGTTTCGCTTGGAACGATGTCTCCACAATATAATACTAACATCTTCCTCTTGGAGACTTTATTAGCAGTAGTGTAGTCTTCATACGACAAATAGACCGTGCAACTAGCGCATATACCTGGATGTGGAAGCTACAAGGCCAAACTATAACCAAAGTGTTGAATCTAACAATATCTACTTCGATTGTTGTTGAACCCTAAAAATTTGCTGATGGGAAGTTTTCATGCATACATTTCAACTTAGTTCAGGTCCTTAAATTATATTTAAACAATGTATTTTTAACTCAACCTACTAACAATAGGTGTAATGTGAGGGGCAGCCTAAGTCCGTCCTTTGTTTTGCTGGATCATTGCTCAATTGGCACGATGAATTGATAAAAGAGTAAAATTCCAGAGACATGGAACTGAGAAGCAAAGAGGTAGGACGGTCCGCCCCAGACTATATTTGAGAAGACCAGAAGCTAATAGAGAAGCCATACTCACTTGGGACTGGTCGTTTCACCTCTAGAATTAACTGTTTCAAGTTCTCCAAACTTGCCATAAATGAAGAGGCTTTTGCTAAGTTTTCTCCACGTATTATTCTCCAAAAAATGGTAACTCCAGACGTGTTTTCCACACCATGTCAGTTACGCAACATATTAATTAATGAAAAAAGATTGTCATTCCTAATATTTATAAAAGGACCTATAAAAATATCGCAACAATTTTACTAAGAGGTGGAAATCTTTCTCTGATTTGTGTGACCTCATGTGATCTGTGGTCTAGATGTTGATTTTAGATAAAAATTCGAACTCTTTGACAGAAAAGAGACAGAATTGAAACAAATTACTTTTTGAAAATATATCTACCTATATGGTTGGTAGATTGAGCTACATATATTTATTCTCTAGCATGTAATGTTCTATATATAAAAAATATTAATTATTTTATTTTTTTATTTGTCCACATATTTAGGATATCATTCACTAGTATATATTAATATTGGGAATTGCTTTCCTCACGTCACAAACTGAGGATCCACATCTATTTAGATGAAAATACCCCTGCATTTTAAACTGGCCGGGGTGAATTAAGGAACGTAAAACGAAGGAATTCAAATAATATTTTCATCCAAAATAGAGTTGATCTCAACAACGAGAAGTGTATATGAAGCAATTTCAAATAACATTGTCCTAATTTCCCTGAAGAAAACGGACAGAAATTGCTATAATTTTATGCCTGAAATTTTATGATAAAAAAAGAATTAATTCCTGTCATTAAATGCCCCGTTGTTGGCCAATAGAAACACCTTTGAAAAGGAATTAGTGGCCAGTGAAAACTATATCAAAAGAAATTAATTGCCTGTGGAAGGTTGTTTGGCAAATGGAGTTAATCATGTAGCCATCATCTAAAACAAAAGTTTAGATAATGAGTGAAGTTCCGATACCATAATTTTAGAGTACCACATGTCATAATTTTATTTTTTCATAAATATTTAAAATTTTAAAATATAAATTTCTAATCTAGACCATTGGGGTATGTTTGGAAGTGGTGTGGAATAAGAACAAGAACAAGAACAAGCTTATTTTTGTTCTTGTTCTAGTTCCATGTGTTTGTTGGAACAAGAACAAGGTTCATTTTGTTCTTATTCTCCTTGTTCTAAATGGTGCCAAACAAGAAATAGCTTGTTCTTATTTCCTTGTTCTTATTCTATGGACTTCCAAACATACCCTTGATATTCTTTGTTTTAACGAGCAATATATTTTCATATAAATTTTATAAAATTTGAAATTGATTTGAAACTTGCTCCAAAGTTCAAACTATGAACGTATTATAATTAATTTGTCATAGTTAATCATATTTGTTCATTTTTAAACTTCTCGATAGAGTATTAAATCAACTTTAAATTTTATAAAAATGATATGAAAATACATTGCTTGTTAAAAGAAAGAAGATCAACGGTTAGATTCGACATTCACATTTTAAAATTTAAAATATTAATAAAAAATAAAGTTGTGACATTTGATGACACTGGAACCATCTTCACAATGGTTCCGTTTGGATGCGTTGAGAATATGGTAGGAAGAAGGGAGAAGGGAAGAAATTTATTGGGAATGGATAAATTTATTGGGAAGTGTGTAACTTTTGTGAAGAGTTTGGATGGTTAAAAATAAATTTATTGTTAAAAAGTAGTTATTCCTTATTCCTTATTTCGAGAAGAAGCCATCCAAACGGAGCAAATAGCAAGTTTCTAGTACCACGTACCACCTTTTAAATAAACCGTTTTAACAATTAAGCAATCGAGGAAACTCAAAATCTAACAACATCCACAATTAATTTTCATTATATATGCTTTGTGTCACTACAAGGTCATTTTCAGTTGTTACGTATACGGAACTAGATTTCAATTATAAAACAGTACTCTCAATACCACTACACGATTTCAATACATAAGCACGCATGCATATGTTTCCACGTGCGTTGCGAGTGCAAGCGATCGATCTGAGGACAAATTAGGAGGCTAGGAGCGGAGGAATAGTGTTGTCCCAGCGAGCTATAATAGCTATTATAAATCATATATGAAATGAAATGTAATGTAATTACGTAAGAGAGACATTAATTATTGGTATTGCTCAAAGAAATGGAGACAAAAGGAGGCAGATCTTCTGCAGTTCTGTCACCGCGGCCACATTTCAGACCGCCTTTTTTATGTGCTTTCAAAATACATCATGATTGCCATTGCTTCTCATTTATTGCCACTGCAACCTTTTTTTTTCCTGACTTGTTACCATCATTATTTATAAATATATAAAAACATCAGAAATAAATTCATATAATTAGATATAACTTAGTGATAGTAATTAATATTATTTAGTAATGTTAAGAACTGTTTACAAAATATAGAAGATGTTATATTAATTCACAACAAGCTTTATTATCTAATAAAGATTAAATTTTATCGCCATGAACAGTCAAATGATGGTTTCCAAAATAAATTTTGATATGCACATACTAAAATTATAGAAAATATTTCATCAAATTAATTTAATCGGCATTTAATTAATTTTTATAAATTTACGCTAGCTACCCCTTTTCTTTCTTTTTCATTTTTTCATTTTTTTTGGGGGGGGGGTTGTAATAAACTAACAAATTGAACACGAATGTTTACTTCGAGACTGTCGACTGCATGTGCGTTGAAACAATTTTCCTGGCGATCATGCATGATGGTTTTAATTTAATATATTAATTAAGATATGGATCCAGAGATGAATTAAGGTGTAGGTGAAGGTGAAGGCCGTGCATGCATGGATTGGTAGGCTGGTCCTTGCTGATGGGGCTACACAAAAACTAAAAACAAAGCTCCAAAAGATGGAAGCAAAAGCTTTTAGCTAGTATCAAGTATGAACTGATCAAATGAAAACTTTCCATAATAAGTCGAGGTCTTTCCCTGATACTGTTACTTGGCAAATTATAGAAAAGTTGGCAGCAAACAAAAAAAGCTGAATATATGCTTCTTCCCCCTTCTCTTTTTAATTAATTAACTATTTTCTTTTCATCCAGTACATGCATGCATGAGAAGATCTGGTTTTCGCACATTAACTTAATTGTGATATTTGTTTCCTGTCATAATTTCCTTTATTTAAATTTCCTCCAACTATTTATTATTATTTTTAAAAGTTGAAGAAAAAAAGAGGAATACACATATAAAAAATTAGAAAAAAAAACAGAAAATTAAAAAAAATAATAAAAAGGAACTTAAAAGTGGTGCTTTAACTGATAAAAAAAAATTGAAGGATAGGATAGTGCGGATGAAAAAAGTTCTACCAAAAAATAGACGAAAAATGTCTATTCTGCACTATTCTGACTGACTTTTGTCACGAAAATATCCTTTCCCTGAGAAAATGTGTAAGTTACCCTAAAACTTCGAAGGCGATGGATGGGGAGTTGTACTTTTTTTCTGTCCCATTTTAGTCAATTGGATATCAATTGCTAGATGTGTTTTCGAAAATTTTCTAGTGGTTTAAATAGTCTAAACATGTGGATCACAAATTAGAATTACTTTAAATTATTTAAGTTGGAGAGGTTCGGCCCTGTTTTTACTTGATTTGAAATTGATGGAAAATTTTGAAAAATTAATCGACAGCTTAGAGAAAATGCATTGACGATAAATTGCAAATAAACATGCATTTATGTTGAGAAAGGCCGAGTCACTTGAAATAAATTAGTTTAAATTTATTGAAAAATCTTTTAACCAAATTGCCCTTAGGACTTAAGTCACAATTATTAACTCTTGTTAGGAAATTTTTAGAACTTATGAATCACATTATTCAAAGTTAATTAACGTCCAAAACCATCCCTTAGACTGAAAGTTTTGCTTGGGGACAAGTAATTTTTAAGCTTGAGAATTTTAATAGAGAATTTTCATTCATACATTTCAATTCCAGTTTAGGCCCTTAATTATTTTGAAATACGTGTTTTTAACATAATTTGCTAACAGTAAGGTAAAGTGAGGTGCAGTCGTAACTCGACCCTTATCTTTTAGGATCATCGCTTGATCGGCATGATGAATCGACAATAGAGTGGAATTCCGGATGCATGGAACGGACAAGTTCAGAGATAGGACAGACAACCCAACACTATTGGAGGAGACCAAAAGCTAAGAGAGAATCCATACATACTTGGGAGGGGAATTTCACATCTATAATAGACCGTTCCAAGTTCTTCAGACTTGCTATATATGAAGCGCCTGATTTTTTGCTAAGTTTTCTCCATGTTTTTTCCTCCAAAAGATGGTAACTCCAGACGTGTTTCCCACACCAAGTCTGTTTTCCTACATATCTATATAAGTTATGTTCTGCCCCAAGCCAAAAAAGTCCATAAATTCTAGGATTTAGACACCCTCCAAACTTGACTCAAGACATATATAGCTGCTTCCAGAGACGAGGAATCCACCTTAGATCGACCCGTTCCAAGGCTAAGTCGACGAACCATTCTAGATGGGACAGGGCGAGCACTTAGAGAAGAAATTGTCCCGATCTATTGTATTTCTACCAAATATTCACTATGTCATATCTATTTGATGAATCATGCTATTATTTAAACATGATTTGTATTTAGTAGATTTAACTTAGGGCTATGGTTGAGAACATTTCACTTGTTTCTTAGTTATGTTAGAATTTTTTAGTAGTTCATTAAATTAGTTTATGTTTTGTTTCTTGTGATTGAATTGCTCAATATTATTGATGTGTTTGGTACTGGTGAATTGATTGTCCCGTTAGACAAATAATCGCGTTTAATAGTTAGGACCCTAAATCAAACAACTGGAATCGTAGCACAACAATAATACTTATGGTAGGTTAATTTACAAGAAGATAGGCCAAGTCATCGAGAGATCACCACTTTACTCAAATTTAATTTTTAACTACTAATTAGTCTTAATTAATCATGAAGCAACAAGGATCTTGCTCAAAGCATCAAACACATCATTCAACAAAGAGAAAGGTAGGAGGTTCTTTACCTCATCCAATATAGCAATTGAATGGTTCGACCTATAAATGAGAGTCAATAGTCGATGGCGTGCTCGTCTCTAACCACCTCCACCATGGTCGCCGTAGCCTCGTGTCCACCAAGGAGCTTAACCATATCCTAACTCTTGTGCTAGCAAGATATAGGAGATAACTAATCCATTTTTCTTTTTTCTAATCAACCATTAATTAGTAGAACTAGTGCTCAACACATGAGCTACTATAGAGAGACAAGAGAGATAGAGCTTCAAGGGAGAATCAACATTCTGCCCAAGAAGGAGGTGGCAGCCTCATAAGGGAGGAGAGAGAAAAGGTTGGTTGGAGGCTCTCATAAGAGGTCTTTATATAGAGGTCAAACTCAAACTAGCAACTTACACTATTTACAAATTTTCCACTCCTCTCTAGGCCGGCCTCATTAGTGGGCTTGATGGGCCACATTAATTATATTATTAGTCCACATATTGAATTAATAAATGGATCCTCCCATGTCCTTTCTATGTGGGCTAAACTTGGCTATTAAATTAAAAGCTTATACTTTAATTCAATTCATTCAATTAAATTAAAGTGTGTTGAATAAAATTAAATATCAATATATTAATAATTATTTTAGAATTAGCAAATGCATTATATTTTTTTATATGATCCCTTTGACTTAATTAATTATAACGGTTAACAACAATATATAATTAATTAATCAACTCATCATATTTCCACAGTACCCACTGTTGTGATTAAATAAATAATGCACGTATGGTCAAAATCCTATTTGTGTGACCCTTTGAGGATTTATGCTATGTTGGTCATGAAAATAAATTTCAATTTATTTTCAATAATCATAGGCGATATCTAGCAACACACTATGATTCCCAATTCACATAAAATAGATACTGTACTATTACAGTATTTCAATCCAGCATAAGAAATAAAAGTATTTTCTTGTCAGCAGAAGTCTCTGCCAATTACCTATCTAGGTCTGCCGCTATCTATCCGAAAACTAAAGAACATTCACTTCAAACCTCTCATAGATGCAGTCCAACGAAGGTTAGATGGATGGCAGACTAGGTTCCTCTCTCTTGGAGGTAGATTGACCTTAGTAAAGTCGGTGCTCACTGCAACGCCCCTCCATTATATGCAAACCATTCTTTTGCCTGATTGGCTCGTCAAGCACCTTGAAGGAATGCGACGAAAATTCTTCTGGAAAGGTAAAGACAAATGCCTTGGAGGACATTGTCTCGTAAACTGGTCCAAGTGTTGTATGCTAAAGAAAAACGGAGGTTTAGGAATTATTAGCCTCCGATTGCAAAATCAAGCACTACTTACCAAGTGGCTTTGGAAGATATCAGCAGACGAAAACTCCCTCTGGACCGGCACGATAAGGGAACTTTATGGTACAGTCGACATTGATCACCTCTCTTCCCTTGACGAAGTTTCTAATGGACTCAAGGATATCCTTAGGCAAAAGGACTTCTATATTGCCTCTATTGCACCAGGGTCGGATTCAAACTTAACTTGGAGATGGACCCAAAATGGTTCTTTCTCTTCGGCTAGTGCTTATAGAATCCTAGCGGACACAGGTGTCCGTTCGAGTTACCATCTTTCTCTTTGGAAGATCAAAGCGCCCCTGAAGGTTAGAATTTTTCTTTGGTTGCTACTGCAGAATCGATTGCTTACCCAAGAAAACCTACTTCTTAGAGGATGGCCTTCAATCCAGTCGTGCATTACATGTCAGACCACAACCATGGAAACAGCTCCGCACTTATTTATTCATTGTCCCTTTGCTCATCGATTGTGGGATATGCTACAAACACGCCTCAACCTACCAGTTATCAACTTCACGACGGATCTTGTTGGATTCTGGTTAGCAAATAGATCCTTGCTTGGAGACCAATGGGATATAATTTGGGCAGCGGCCTCTTGGGCTTTATGGAAAGAGAGAAATGCTAGAATCTTCTCGGCTGAGACTTCAATCCAATCGAAACTGCTAGAAAATATCGTCAACGACGTGGCTGCTTGGACTTTACATATCTAGATTAGTTTTGCCTTAGTTTGTAAATAGGTTTTCTTTCTATTTACTAGTTTTTCTTTGTTTCTTTCTTTGACTCTGGCACTGTACTCTGTAAGATTCTTTTTTTATTAATGAAATTTTGCCGGCGTGGCTCTCGCCACCCAGCCCTCAAAAAAAAAAAGAAATAAAAGTATTTTCATGTTTTGATTGTTATGTCACATGATATCATTGTAAAATCCAAGATAAGAATGTGTCATTCTTGCAGATTATATATACATTTCTTGATCTTAGAGATGATAGTCTAGTTCGTATGCATACGATCCAACTCTATCAAGGAGCGCCCAAATAGATATCATCACCCGCTAGGTATACTAATGAGGGACATACGGCTTTCTTGATGAATAACTTTTCCCCGCATAATTCAAGAGAACATAAATAAAGTCTATATAGCAGTCTTTATCCGGAATCCATGGTAGACGATATTCATAGAACCTATCCTCATGTGGAAAAGTTGAGCATCTCAAACTTAGAATTCAAGCTCATATGAAATAAACAATGACACATAACACAATCCATATGTTTATTTCATTGGGTCATGTCATGTGCTATGTTCCAATAATATACACATATGCAATTAAGTTGGTAACTCTCTACGTACGATTTGTAGAACTTAATCATCACCTAACTTGTATACTAATCTTATATGATAATTAAATGTTCGAGCTCTCTTAAGATGAAAGAGCGATATGAACCATGATGCATAGAGGGCTCCGTGTAAATATATGTAGATATCACCTAACTTGTATACTAGTAAGTTATTACACGAGCTCTCTTTCATCTTATGAGACGAAGCATCATATCGCTCTTTCTCATAAGATACTCGAGGATATCCTTGACTATTGTCAAATGTGTTTCTCTTGTATCCATTTGACAAATGTTTGTCATACTCATTGGATACTACACATTGGGACGTATGCATAATTATGGCATACATGATAAAACTCATAATGAAAGAATGCTTGAACTGTTTCATGCACTTAATTTCTCGAATTGAGTTACAACAAACTGAGTCAAACTCAAGTCATATGCCATATGACGTGGTTAGACCTTCTTTCTAGGAGTCCACTATTTATGTTTCAAGAATATTTCATCATTACATGCACATTGGCTCAAACCTAACATCAATCATGATCTATCTCCATAGATTTAGTTTCCTTGGATTTAGGTGATCTTCCCTAAGTTCTCTATTGAGAAAACATTCTTCAATGAGATCTTGACAATATTCATTTCCTTAATGTAATTCCCAATTAATGTCTTGTTATTTTGTACAATACAAGTAACACAATCACACTCACACTGAATATTTTGTCTATACAAGATACTTTTGACGAACTTCAACTCCTTGACTCCCTTGTCAAAAATTTTATTGTGATCTCCACGACACTTGTTTTAATCTATTGATTCTTAAATCATGTGTATGTTTCTAGCAATACATTAAACAAAATTCTCGATTTGTGTTATATACACAATATCTTTCTTCATTCAATCAAAGAAGGCGGTTTTGAAATACCTCTCCATATATCAATATATATGAAATACAACTATTGCTATGATGATCTTTATTGACTTAAACATTGCCACAAGTGAGAAGTCGTACTTTGTACATAGTTAACTAGTCATCTACTTAAACATAGCTACAAGCATGAAGTTGTGCTTTGTATATAGTGCCACGTCCCACACCGACGGATCGCAGGATGCGAGGAGGAACGGTATCTTATGCATCCATATGACGGCCTGTCAACCTACGTCACAACATGATGCAGAGCATATTGCTACTAAATATATGGTCCAGATGGACCATCAGAAGAGAGAAAGAAAGAAGTAGCAGTTATTCTATTTCCTAGTAGTTATTTTAATTACTAGCAGTTATTTTAATTTTCTAGCAGTTATTTCCTATGTTGTAGACAGAACCTCTTAAAAGAGGATGTATCTTTCAGTTTTAATCAAAAATTAAGAAAAATTCTAAATTGTGTTTTCTTCTCTGTTGAGAGAATAACTGACTCGCGCTACTCGCTGCGTCAGGTGGTATCAGAGAGGATTTTCCTTCCATAACCAATGGCAGGAAAAGAAACCATGGCTCCGACGGAGATCGGAACATGGAAAACCTCAGGGCCGAGGTTAAGGCTCCAAAAGGAGACAGTTACAACTCTGGAACAGAGTGTCCAGGGGATACAACGGAGCCTCGAGGGTATTGTTGCACGGCTTGATGCCATAGCGGTAAACCCTAACAGGAATAGGGCTGAAGGAAGAGATCGGCCAAGAGGTGATGTTGCTCGAGGCGATTTCCATGACAGACCTGTTCTTGAGAACCACTGAGATAACTCCACACAAGGAGATGACTCGGAGGAGGAGGAAGAAGTAGACTGGTTAAGCCGTTACCGTGCCGCTAGGCTTGATAATGGCTGTGGCAGAGATCAAGGTAACCGGTATGAAAGAGAAAATTATGACTTCAAGTTAAGGGTTGATATCCCTAGTTTTAATGGTGGGCTGAATATTGAAGACTTTATTGGTTGGGTTGCTGAAGTAGATAGGTTCTTTGAGTATATGGAGATACCTGAATAGAAGAGGGTAAAGTTAGTAGCATGTAGGCTGAAAGGGGAGCCTCCGCTTAGTGGGAGAGGTTGCAAAGCAGAAGGTACCGTGAGGGTAAACAACCCATTAGAACTTAGTACAGGATGAAACAATTATTACAAAGGGATTTTTTTCCTCCATATTATGAACAAATTTTATTTCAACAACATCAAAGGTGTAACCAGGGCCAAAGATCTGTTCATGATTACACCGTTGAGTTCATGCGGTTGGTAGAAAGAAATGACTTGCGTGAGAGTGAAGGGCAGCAAGTTGCACGGTATTTGGATGGGCTGAAACCACAACTTAGAAATAAGATTGGGGTTCAGGTTTTGTATAATTTGAATGAGGCAAAGAACATGGCCATGAAGGCAGAATTGATGTTGCAAGAGAAGGGCAGTAAGTGGAATTCAAACAGAAGTGGTTTGGCTAATGAAAGTTTTTCTAGAAACACTATTGATAGAAGTACCACAACATAAGAGGTGCAGAAGGTGGCAAAGGAGGACAAGGCAATAGGTAAAAGACCGATGGACAAAGGTGAAAAACAAAAGCCAGCCAACCCTACCTCTAAATCGATGGTGGGCAAATGTTACCGGTGTTTGCAACTGGGCCATCAGCCCGGTGACTGCCCCAACAGGAGAGGTATTAACATTGTGGAGCGAGAGACAAAAGATGAGACTTATTGTGAACCTGATGAGGGTGATGAAGAAGCAGATTTTGATAGGGGTGAAGATGAAGGGGAGCCGAGTTTTGTTATTAGAAGGTTGATGCTGGCTCCAAGGCAAGATGATGCTACCCAGCGTCACCAATTGTTCCGATCCAGATGCACCATCAATGGCAGTGTCTTTGACTTAATCATAGACAGAGGTGGTGAATGCATTGTAATTGGCTGTTGAAAAGCATCCAAATCCCTATACAGTTGGATGGATTAAAACTACAGAAAAGACTAAGGTGACTGAAAGGTGTAAAGTATCTTTTTCTATTGGAAAATATAAGGATGAAGTACACTGTGATGTTGTGGACATGGATGTGTGTCATCTACTCTTTGGCAGACCATGGCAGTTTGATGTTGATGCCCAGAATGCAGGCAGAGATAATGTGTACAAGTTGGAGGGAGAAGTGAAGTTTACTCTACTTCCTTTACAAGTAAACAATCTGCTGCTGCTAAAATTGAGGAATCTAATGCTAAGTACAAAGCAGAAGCACATAAGCATCGAAGGAAGAAAATATTTGCTATTGGTGATCAAGTAATGGTATTTTTGAGGAAGAAAAGGTTTCCAGTGGGAAAATATAGCAAATTGCAACCTAAAAAATATGGACCCTATCAGATTGAGAAGAAGATTAATGATAATTCTTATGTGGTGGGGCTACCAGCTGAAATGGGTATATCTAAGACATTTAATGTGGCGGATATTTACCTATTCTTTCCAGATGATGAGCCAGTGTACCCAGAAAACTCGAGGTCAAGTTTTTCGGTGGTGGGAGAGAATGATGTAGAGCATATTGCTACTTAATATATGGTCTAGAAGGACCATCAAAAGAGAGAAAGAAAGAAGTAACAGTTATTTTAATTCCTAGCAGTTATTTTAATTTCCTAGCAGTTATTTCCTATGTTGTAGACAGAACATCTTAAAAGAGGATGTATCTTTCAGTTTTAATCAGAAATTAAGAAAACTCTAAATTGTGTCTGTACGTATTTCTTCTCTTGTTAGAGAAAATAACTGACTCGCGCTACTCGCTGCATCACAACAGAAAAACAAATAGAGTCAGGTATAAACCTCAGTAACCGGTTATTTAACGACGCAATTTTTCTACATTTAATTAATATAACAAATTCCAATCAGATCGAATTAATTCACAGAACAAATAATATATTTTACGGAGATAATCGGATCCATATAGTCAATCAGTCAGTCAGAATGGTTCCTTCTCGATCTTAGGAGGATCAAGTCCGGCCCCTCTTGAACTCAGGAGGATCAGGGCTCAAAATTCAGATTCAATTTCACATCCAATTCCAAACCCGATATCCCATAAAATTTACCGATCACAATTCAGAACACATATTCAATCAAAATCAAACGATAAATCAAATCATTTCAATCAATGTGAAATTAAATACAGAGAAGTCCGGTTACACAAATTCAGTCAAAATCAAATGATAATCAGTTCAATCAATCAATACGAAATTAAATATAGAGAAGTCTGGTTACCTGATAAAGCAATTCAAAAATCACAAGCGAATCAGAACGACTGTTCAATGGACTGCGACGTAGAAATTCTAATCGGCCGACAACTCAAAATAATCAATTGACCTTCATTGTTCTTTTTCTGTGCTTTTTGGTTTTTGCTCGGTGAGAAATGAAAATGAGAGAAAGAGAGTCATGTCATGAGGGTTTTGAATACACGAGTAAGAGAGAGATTAACGAGGATGAGAACATTTTTTTTGTTCGGTGGCATAATATAAAACATGAAATATATAGGCGATGCAAAAATATGGGCTCGGCCCAAACTTTTTCATTTCTTTCATTCAATCAAACAAGCCGAATGCTTTGACTAGTCAAAAATCGATCAAATTTGTTTGGTCAACACTAGTCAAAGATGGTCAAAACAATGGTCAAAATTGGTGGATTTTACATATAGTCGGCTTGCCATCCATGTTAATTTTTCCATTAAAGATCTAAATGTTCTTTATGGATTGTTCCTTCATGAACATCAACCAAGGTCTATAACTTATTGTTACACACGAATTACACTTAAAGATCATATGGATTCAAACCATATCGGTGGAATCAGGTCCTTCCATCGGTTCATTCTTAATCAACGGATCATCTTGTGCAAAGTACGAGGAAATCGTGAAGCCTATGTATCTTTCGGTTTGGGCAATTCACTCTACCTGACTTTTGTAGGATTTGTGCTTGAAGTTCATGAGCTACTTCGATAACGATTTGTAGAATAAGTTTTGACCCCTTATATATGTCTCATGAGTTTCTCAAATATCATCAACTCGTGAGATGGTTGACTCCATATTGGAAGGAGCGCACTATTGAACTTCTTCATTTCACAATGGTTTGTGAATGAAGTTCGGCTCAACTCCCACTAAGCATCATGCATGGAGTGACAATGTTCCCATAATAGTACTTATTGTAGTGATGCATGAACTCTTTTAGTGCTCACTTTACTCTCACTACTTCTTGAGAATGTCATTCTCCAAGACTACATTATGAGTAGTAACTACTACTTTGTTTTTATCATGTTCGTAGTAGTATCTTTCGATTAATTTAAGGTATCCTACAAAATATTAAGTGTCTTATTTGGGTCTAAACTTATCAATCGACAAAATTTGAAATAAGCTTCTCAATACCAAATCTTGAGAAACAATGTACTTATAGATCAAACTCATAAGTTATCTTCCTCGATAGACTTTGATGGAACATCATTCAGTGTAAACAATATTATTCTCAAACACAAATTCCTAATACGAGTCAAATAAGTCAATTTAGTTTATTACCGAGTGAACTATATCAAATAATGTTCGATACCTCCATTCTTGTACACATTATTCTATTAAAATGTTCTTCATGGAGTGAGTTGTTTAACTAATTACCATGATCCGTTGTAAAAATTTTACTTTTCTTGAATGATCTTTCAACTTCACTTTTGAACTCCATTGAACTAGTAAAAAAGATTCATACTTATGCCTTATCAAATAGATACATTAATATTATAATGATCGTTGGTCAAGTTGTAAAGTATCAACAATCTTTCATTACACAAATACTTATAGGTCTATACTCTATACACATAGATATATATAAGTTGTAATCAAGTCACTTGTCCTGAAACCTTCGTAGGTCAAAGACACTTTTGTCATTTAACAAATATGATTCACATATTTCAATTGATTCGGAATCGAATTGAATTACGAGCTCTACATTATGTAGACTCTCAGAATGCGATTCTCATTTATGTATATGACTAAGCGGTTATTTCACATGAAAGTCAAATACTTTATGAGATGCCTTACGCATCTTATTTGTCATTCAAAACATGTTTATGTATTTCAATCAAATTAAATCAAGATGCATAAAATCATATAAATAAATCCATAATAAAAGAACAACATTTGTCTTTTACAAAAACTAATCATCCATCATCAAATATGAAATGTAGATAAGCTTTAAGGAATGAGATATATAACCTCCAATTCCTAAACAAACTCTTGGTAAAGATAACTCTACGTATGCAATGGTAATGACCTAGACAAACAAGTCATTTCTTATATGAAATTTACTTTATATCTCTCGAAATTTCTCTTTTTCTTCATTTCCAACACATTTTGTTAAATGCGTGCATATGAACTAGCATCATGTTACTAGTGTGAATTAGAGACAACGAGATAATTTGAACAACAAATACTCCTTTAAGGATTAGAACATTTCTAACATTACAATCATGATATTTCAGACAACTTTTCAAGTGTCTACCATAAATGGCAAATGAAACATCTCATGGACATATAGTCACAATTGAGGGTCTCGAAGTCTCAACTCATACCTTTGCACCAACAAGTGTGCGTAAAGATAACACCATATCCTTCATAATAAGAAAGAGATCGCATGACAATATCAACAATCCTTAATATTGAAAATCTTAATATCTCTAGTTGTTAATTAGCTACTTAATCTTTTAATTTGTAAACCAATAAAACATTTATGTATCTTCTTAAAGAAGAATCTCTTTGTTAACTCATACTCTATTGCTCGTTCTTGTATATTCATGTATATTCATGAATCCTCTTACTCTTTCTTGAGTAAGTGGATGAGAACGTATGAGTTAAATCTAGTCCATATGAGTTCGCTAATTCAAAAGTCTAGAAATTTCAAATGAGGATATTCGCATCCACTTTATCAAAGAATAACTTTTCACAAAAGTCAATCAATCATATCGCCATGTTTCGTTCGGGAAGTTGAGGAAAGTTTTGTGAATTAATATACTCAAGTTTCTCTTCTCTAAGATCATGTCTTAGGGATCGGTATTACTTCTCCAAGTGAATACCATTAGAAACGAGTTTGTTCTTTTCAAAGATCGATCGCAATGAAATCAACAATTTTAACATCTAAAACAATTTCAATTTAAGGTCATTTAGTTTATGTAATGTATTATTTATGGTAAATAAAACTACCACTACATTTATTTAATATCCTCAATGTAGTCGGTTTTCCAAGATCCTTGTTTTCATGAAGTAGAGGCTGCTATGGCACATCACCCTACTTAACTAGACATGGTAGGTTCTCCAACCAATCATATTGACTATATGACTCTTGGTTTGTGAAATGTCTCATGTCAAACTCTAGTTGGGTCCATCAATAAGTAACATCTCTCTATTTGCTCCTAACAAATCTTTTCTATTTATACCTCGACTATCGAATTGACAACTGATAAATGATTTTCATACCTAGTATTTCAACCATTTATAGGTCTTAATTTCAGATTTTATATGTTATTTTTTACTTTTAGCTGTTAATTTTGTTAGAACCTAGGTATTGTCATGGTTTCTTAATTTTGTACAGGATCTATGCGATTTGGCTACTCGACACGACATTTTCTACTGATTTTGACTTGACTGGCAACCCGTTGACCTAGATGGCAACCCCAAAAAGAGTATCAGTGGGTAGCAGTTGAAGATTGACAACATAGGAGATTTCAGTGAGCCGCTAAAAGACGAGAAACCGACTGCCAAATTTAGCACAGCCAGTTTTGCAACTGATTCTACCACGTTCTTGCCACTTTTATAACCTCTATTTGCACGATCCCCATCCTGAGAGAACCGACATATACTATTTAAACGAGAAGTCTTGATTCCAGAGGGGTTGGCAATTATATATAAGGAGATTTTTAGCTAAGGGAGACAGAGCCTAGTTGTTCCAGCGGGTCGCCAATTCCATCTGCGAGTCGCAGTCGAGTAGCAGAAGACAGAAGGATTAGAGATCGAGTTGCTTTTCTGTTGTAACTTGGTTTCTTTCTTATATTTTCTTTTATCTTAGATACATGGTTATTTTGTATGATGACTATTCGTGAGTAGATACTTGTTTTGGGACTATGGTAGTGAACCTTTAGTTTATGATTAGATAATATCACTACGCCATATTATTTTTTTAGTACCGGTTTATTATGAATCTTTAGTACCGGTTTTGCAGTGGTACTAATAATAAGGGGTGCTAAAGATAATTAAAAACCGGTACTAAAAAGGCGGTGCTGAAGACAGGGCCCAATTTGCGGGGGAAACAAGCGGCTAACATTAGTACCGGTTTTTATTTAAAAATCGGTACTAAAAATAATACTTTTAGTACCGGTTTTTATTTAAAAACCGGTACTAATGTTAGCAAACTATTTTATTTTAAAAATAAAAAAATTTTGGTATCATTAGTACCGGTTTTTAGTCTAAAAACCGGTACTAAATTTCTCTTCAGTACCGGTTTATTATTAAAAACCGGTACTAATAATAATCAATATAAAAAAAATATATTTTTGTTTCTGGGGCTAGCGCCATTTTTGCTAGCCATCAATTAAGAATACCGATATGTACCAGCAATTTACATCATATACAAATCACATGCATCATACACACAATAATAATTATCAAATCACATGCAAATTAACATTTATCATAACATCTAATATATTAATATCACAAATTTTGTAGTCATCAATTATTAGCACCTAAATGTCCAAGTAAAAAGCCGAACCACTCATTTACTGTAAAATTAATCTCGTCCTCGCTATAACGCTTCCCCACAGGTTGCAAAAACTGCATTTTATTGACATTTCATATAGTTAGTAACCTATGAACTCTAAACTCCACAATATAATATACATTAAACTCTAAATTATAAACCTTAAAACATTTTCATATATATACATTAAGGTTAATTAAACTTAATCCATACCGATGGTAGGTCCGGATGTAGCGTGCAATGATCAAGGATCTTGCGTAGCGAAGTCATCGCATAAAAGCCGCAATCTGTATTGTTTGGTTGTCGTGGACTCTACAAGAACATAAAATAATACTATTAAGTTTAAATTAAATAAATTACGAAATTGTTGAAACTACATATATTAGTATTGAACTATGTACGGGAATCATTTGAACTTCAAACTTGGGAACTTGGACCAATCTTGACAGAGCTCTGCAAAATTAAATATAAAATTATGAAAATTCATTTTTAGATATTAGTATATAACTAAACAATGCATACACGCATTATATATATATATATATATATATATATATATATATATATATGTTAAGTCTAAACTTACTGATCGTAATTTCGTAGAATTGGAGATTGGTAGCCTTCGTTCGATTGGAGTGAATCTACTATCCACATCTTTCGTGTCGAGAGTTTTGCGATAATAATCACAAAATGCGACCTGTAATTACATACATATTATCTCTTTGTTGGTGAAATTAACATTAAACTGTAGATTCATAATAAAAGATAAAGTCAGAATTAGAGATTTTATAACTAACCGATTATGATGCACTAAAACATGGTAGGGATCCCTTTTAGCATACTTCTTCAGAAGATTCGCTATGTATCGTACAGTTCCGAGCTCATCTTCCAGTACATCCCGACCCGAGCATCTTTCCGGATCCCAAAATATCCACTTCTTCATCAAAGTATTAGCACAATATTGCCTGCACCGCCTAAATGTTGTATGTACAATGTTTAGGGTTTTAATTTATTAGACATATCATATAACCAATGATCAATTGTTGTAAAGTTAGGAAAGTACTTACAAGATCCAAAGTTTAATCACTTGAACGAAGAGTTCATTCCTACTGAAGCCATAACAGATGTCTTTAAATTCGAGGATGAAGGTCTTGACATCTTGAAATTCGAAATCAGCAGGAATATCGGCGAATTCAGTCACTGATTTGTCGAACATCCTCATATAGTCGTGCATTCTCTTTGCGTGAGGCCCAATCTGTGCCAACTTCTCATCAGGGACGAACGGATCGTGCAATTGAATGTCCTCCTCCGCAAAAAACTGATCCACACTCTCCTCTTCATCTTCATCACCCTCTTGCACCGTCTGCTTTCCCTTATCTTGCGGAGGAATATGTGGAGTTTGTTTCGTCATTTTCCTCACTTGCTCCTATAAAATCCACATTAGTCATCAAAACGATATATTTCTCATTTTTGAATATAGCAGTATATATAATAATTAGAACTTTGAAAAATTTATAATTGAAATCAAGATTTACCAGTTTTGTCAAGTCATAATCTACAAGATGACCCGGCCATCTTAGAAATGAACCTTGGAGAACACCAAGCTGATCATCTGCGTTAGGAGGTGGAAAAGGTACTATCACGTGTCTGGCACTATCGAAAACTTATAAGATTTGTACCTTCACCTCCCCTATGCCAACTGGTTGTCCATGGACTATCTCAGAAACCTGTGCAAACACCATAGCTCTAGCTACATACACAGGCGTCCCATATATCCCTGGTAGGAGCAGCAAGGCTTCGACAGGCCCCTGTATTAACGAATTAGAAACCCTAAATACTATATGAGGGCAAAAGCAATTAATATCTATCATAAGCTAGGTGTAATTAAGAACCTGATAAGTAGATTGAGGAATCGGATGCGGTTGATTGTTGCTACCCTGTGATAGCATAATCATGGCTTGTTGAAAAATTGGATCGTAGGTCTGCGGTGTTTGGACTTGCGAGAACTGTTGCATTCGCCTGTTCCATTCCTCATCCATTCGGGCCTTGAATTCCTCATCCATTCGTCTTTTCACTTCCTCTTGCACCATCCGATCAACCTCCTCTTTGCTAAACCCCTTGTTTGATTTTCTTGTACCACTACCGTACACCTGCTTCACGCCTGAGAACACCGGATATCCTCTCAACGGTCCAGAATGCTCTGGTGTACCGATCGCAGAAGTCAAGATATCATTTTGACGAACCGGTTGAACTTCCCCTGACTTAACTAGAGCAACCTATCACAAAAAAAGTTAAAGTTAAACAAAATTGAACTCATTGAATTCACAAAATAAAGTTATTTGAGTTGTTACACTTACTGCTTTGTCGACCACCTCGGCAGCCCTAGGATTTTTTACAACAAGTTCACCGGTAGATTCATCCGTTACTGCACGTGCTCTACTCCAACTGTACGTCCTGTCATCCATATCCTTGGTAATAACCGATGACGCAACATGTACCTTTTCTCCTTCTTTCCATCTAGATTCAGCACTTATATAATCGCCTGATCCCAGTCTGTGGGGCATGTCCCTTTTTGCGGCATTTTGACGGCCTTGCATACTCATTTTCTAGTAGCAGATTCAAAAGACTTGTTAGTATAAACAAAAAAAAAACTAAGCAATTAAGTAAAAGCGAAAGATACTCATTTTCATACCTTAAACTTCTCGCTGGAATGATACTCTTGCATTGCCTCAAATTCTTCCTTCGAGATGTTCTGTACATCCCATGGTGGGGGTGCACCTTCCTTTGGATTCTCCAAGTAAGCCTTATTCTGATATTACCAAAAAGACACGTTATAATTAAAATTGATGCTAAATCAATCGTTTATAAATGAACATGTATTATAGAGGAAATTCTCTCACCAATCGAATTTTCCAATGTCTCCAAGACTCGTTACAGTAACGTAGAATCTTCTTCTTAACATCCAGTGGTAAGTCATCCGGAAGATTCCAATCCTGTGCTATTTGTTTGTACAAATTTTTTTTCAACTCATTTGGCACCGCAATCCAATTAGGATAACTGCATTCATTTCATTTGTATAAGTGCATTAATACTATAATCAAATGATAATTCATATCTCAAATTCATATTAATACCTGCAAGGAATCATATCTCTTGTTTTTGAAGCACACCAATTTGTGAATGCCTTTGCATTTTCGCCAATCGGCTTGCATTTCTCGTTAAACTCGACCTTCATGTCATGTCCAGCAGCTATCTTTTTGCGTGTCTTCAAACACTTAGCCGTTGATCTTTTTCCCCTTTTGTTACTAACAATAATCTCCTCTTCCGAACTCGAGTTATTCGGGTTCATCCCGGGATCCTGATCATTCATGTCCGACATTGCTGTAATTTAAAATCCAAGTTACATACCACAACTTACATGCACAAATTCAAACACATGACACAAAAATTAATAGCAAGCTCAAATTAAAATAATTCACAATTCAATCTCAAATAACATTAGAAATGAGAATTAATAGAAAGCTCAATCTCAAATAACATAATAATAGATAAAATAACAGCAAGTTAAGGTTCAAACTTAAGGTTCATATAATTGGATCACCAAGGAACACAACAAAATAACATAGTACTAATCCAAACATAAACACTAAGTTCACTTAATCCAAACACAAACATAAACACTAAGTTCACTTAATCCAAACATCTAAACCCTAATATTATTCTTCATCATTCGACTTCTTGTCATCAGTATTTTCTTCTCTAATTTTTGTGTACGGTGCCACCAACTTATCAATTAAAAACTTGAAAAAAATTGCAGCCTCTTCATAATTCGGCTTATTGGCCTCGTTTTGGTTAGCCTGGATTTGAGAGGCCTGATTTTCAGAGGCTGCGTTGGAACGAACATTTCGTCTAACATAGACTCGTTCGATCGGCTTTTTCTCATTTTGGTTGCTTCCCTCATCCTTCTCCATTACTACCTAATTAAAACACCATATATAATTTAGATAATAATCCAAACATATATTCAAACATAGATAATAATCCAAACATATATTAAAATATTAAAACATAAATTCATACACAATTCCTAAGTTAATAATTAAAACATAGATAAAATATAAATTAAAGTTCATACATCCAAACATAAATCCTAGCATAATTAAAGTTCATAGAAAATATAAATTAAAGTTCATAGAAAACATTTCTCCTCCTCCTTAACCTACTTATTCTCCTCCTCCTTAACCTCCTTATTCTTCTCCTCCTTATCCTCACTAGATCCCTCATCTATCTTAACTGCCATACTGAAATCAGGGCCCCTGCTACAGCCTGGAGGTAAACGACGTACAGCCGAGACAGCCCTTCTCTTGGAAGGTCCGTAGAACGGGACCCTTTTTGCTACCACCTTAGGTGTTTCCTCCCCCACCTTATCCACGTTTTGATCCTTCTCCATCTAATTTTCATTTTAAATAAATTTCTTAATCCATTATTCATAATCAAATCGTAATGCATATATATCTAATTCTATTTCATTTTAAATTACATTTATAATGAAGTAAAATATGCACATCTATTATATCAAAACAGCCACATATCATTTGATTATCAAAACAGCCCCATATCATTTCAATAGCAATACAGCCCCATATCATATCAATATTAAAACAGCCCCATATCATTTCAATTCATACACAGCCCCATATCATATCAATATCAAAACAGCCCCATATCATTTGAATATCAAAACAGCCCCATATCATTTGAATATCAAAACAGCCCCATATCATATCAATATCAAAACAGCCCCATATCATTTAAATATCAAAACAGCCCCATTTCATATCAATATCAAAACAGCCACATATCATTTCAATATCAAAATAGCCCCATATCATTTCAATAGCAATACAGCCCCATATCATATCAATATCAAAACAGCCCCATATCATTTCAATTCATACACAGCCCCGTATCTTTTCAATTCATACACAATTCCAATCCAATCAAATTGAAAGAGAGAGAGAGATGGTACCTTCTTAGCGAATCGAGGCTGTCGGCAATGGAGATGGTGAGTGAGAGAAGAGAGGCTGTCGGCTCTGAGTGAAGAGAGACAGTGAGTGAGAGAAGAGACAGAGAGAAGAGACAGTGAGGGAAAAAGAGAGAGACAGAGAGTGACGGAGAAAGAGAGAGGACTTACAGTGAGAGAAGAGGAGAGGCTGCCGGCGAAAGAAGAGAAGCGCCTGTCGACAGAGGAGGAGAGGTCAGTTCGGAGAGAGAGAGAAAAAGGAGGCAGAGGGAAAGATAGAGATAGAGAGACAGATAGGGACTTACGGTGAGGAAGAGGAGCGTCGTCGGCGAGAGAGAGCGTCGTCGTCGGCGAGAAAGAGAGTAAGCTAGGGTTTTTAGAGATAGAGAGAGAGATGAGTGCGCGAGAGATTTGTTTCGGACGAGAGGAAGGAGGAAGGGTTTGGGGGGGTTATATATTAAAAAAAATAGGGTTTGATCTTTAGTACCGGTTTTTGTCTAAAAACCGGTACTAAAGATCGCGACGTTTTAAATTCACATGATCTTTAGTACCGATTTTTAGACAAAAACCGGTACTAAAGATCGCGACGTTTTAAATTCACATGATCTTTAGTACCGGTTTTTAGACAAAAAACGGTACTAAAGATATTCCCCAATATATTAATTGTTGATCTTTAGTACCAGTTTTTAGTCAAAAAACCGGTACTAAAGATAAATTCGAATTCTGGCCCCATTTTTTTTTTGTTTTTCTGTTTGTATTTGATTATAAAATTATGAAAAATTTTAATTACAAATATGAATTGAAAATATCATTCTAATAACAGATCAGATAATCTTTTCAAATATTTATTACAAACTTGGTCAGATAATCTTAATTACAAATTTGAATTCATTTATTTTTTGGTGACTTTGGTCGATCTACCCACACGCCTTCTTCCTGATTGGAACACAAATTACTTGCTAACTCTTCAATTGGTTGCGGTGTCCCATCGATACCTGTGAACATAATAATTATATTGGAACGCAAATTACTTGCTAACTCTTCAATTGGAACGCAAATTGCTCATATTAATTCTGTAAATTATTTTCTACAGATTTAAAATTAATTATATATACCTGTGGAGAATGGTGCTATTTCATCAAATTGATCATATTCTTCTTCGTCCACGACATCTTCAACGCCAACGATGCGTCTTTTTCCGGGAAGTACCACATGTCGTCCCTTGTCAGCCGGGTCAGCAATATAAAAAACTTGCATTGCTTGTTTGTTTGCAAGTATGAAAGGATCATCAGAATATCCCAATTTTTTTAAATCAACGGTTACAAATCCGTTTTTATCAGTCTTCACGCCGCTTTTGAGCACCCATTTACATTCAAACACTGCTATTTTAAATGCATTGTAATCAAATTCTCAAATTTCTTCAATCCAACCATAATACGGCTCCGATGATGTTCCATCACTTGATATGGCTACTATTGTAACTCCACTGTTTTATATTGTGCTTTTTCCATCTTGTTTTTTTGTATACCAGGTGAAACCATTCAGGTCGTAACCTTGATAAGTGTGCACATTGGCGTTGGGACCTTTCGCAAGACATTTCACCGTTTCATTTGAAGGTCGGGACAGTGAGACCTTGTTTCTGAACCATTTTACAAAACTTTTGTTGTGTTCCTTGGTGATCCAATTTTCTGATCTCTGAGGATTCTGCTCTCGCAACTCGGCTATGTGTTCATTAACATAAGGAGACACAACAGCGACTTGTTGCAGAATTTTAAGATGAGCTTTTTCTCTCTTTGCAAGGTCCATTGTAATTACTTTCATACCAATTATGCTTTTCCCTAAGAGCCTACCTTTGTGTCTATTTTTTGGCAGGCCAATAGGTTGAACTCCATCTAGATAATCATTATAAAAATCAATAATCTCTTCTGCAACATATCCTTCAATTATGCTTCCTTCTGGTCGAGATCTGCTTCGGACTAACCCTTTCAACTGACCCATTGCTCTTTCAAAAGGGTACATGTACCGCAAAAATATCGGACCGCACTGTTTTATTTCTCTGACTAAATGAATGGTCAAATGCACCATTACAACGAAGAACGAGGGGGGAAAGTGCATTTCCAACTCACATATGGTCTGAACCGCATCTGTTTCCAACTGAGTAAGTTTTTCAGGATCGATCACTTTTGAGCAGATTTTATTGAAGAAGAAACACAACTTAGTGATAGAATTTCGAACTTCTTCTTTAAAACATGCTCGGATTGCAACCGGAAGCAACTGGGTTAACAACACGTGATAATCGTGTGACTTCATTCCAATCAATTTCATATCCTTTGTAGATACCTTTCGTAAAATATTGGAGGAATAACCAGTTGGAACCCTAATAGACCTCAAACACTCCAACAAACTGAGTTTCTCTTTTTTAGTTAAAGTATAAACAACATTAAGTAACCAATCCCGTTTCTTACTATTGTCTTCCTTTGCAGCTAGTTCCAGTCGAATTCCCATTTCTATCATGTCTTTTCTCACATTAACATTATCCACTTTTCCTTGAGGATTTAAAATCAAAGTAACCAGATTTTCACAAATGTTCTAAATTATATGCATCACATCCAAACAATGTCTGACATCCAGATAAGTCCAGTATTCAAGGTCCCAGAATATAGACTTCTTCTTCCAAGAACTCTTTTCTGGAATTCTATTCACAAATGGTTTCCCCAACTGAATTTTAAGATCCTTAACACTTTCATAAGTCTGTCTTCCAGATTTTGGTATAGGTGCCCGGCGGGTTTCGGTGTTGCCATCAAATTTGTTCCTATAAGGTGCCCGACGGTATGGGTGATGACGGCTTAGAAATCTACGGTGTCCCAAATAGACTGTTTTTCTACAATTCGATAGCCATATCGAATGTGTTTCCTCCATGCAAACAGGACATGCCTTTTCTCCTTTGTTCCTATAACCCGACAAGTTCCCGTACGCGGGAAAGTCATTAATTGTGCAAAAAATCATCGCACGCAAGGTGAAATGACTTCTGGAATGCGCATCAAAGACCTTCACTCCGTCCTTCCACAACCTATCAAGGTCCTCTATTAACGGAGCCAAGTAGACATCTATATCGTTTCCGGGTTGTTTTGGACCAGAAATGAGCAACGGCATCATAAGATATTTTCTTTTCATGCATAACCAGGGAGGAAGGTTGTAAATAACCAACAAAACTGGCCAGACACTTCGGTTGGTATTCATGAGACCGTAAGGATTCATTCCGTCCGTGCACAATCCCAATCTCAAATTTCTAGACTCGCTGCCAAACTCAATAAAATGACTGTCTATGTTGTTCCACTGGGGTGAGTCTGCTGGATGTCTAAGCTTTCCATCTTTCTTTCTGCCTTCTGCATGCCACCTCAACAGTTTAGCATCTTTTGAATTACTAGAAAGACGCTCAAACCTTTGTATTATAGGTAGATACCACAATATTTTCGCAGCTGGTTTCTTCTTCCATGGACTATCTTCTTCGTCATCCAAATCACCGTCCCTTTGTCTATACCGGGATGCATTACACTTTGGACATTTCTGGAGGTTCTCATACTCATTTCGAAACAATATACAATCATTCGGACATGCTGCAATTTTCACTATATCTAATTTCAAAGGACATAATAATTTTTTGGCCTTATAAGTTGTATCTGGCAATGTATTGTCTGCTGGAAGCATTTCTCGCAAAAGACCGAGCAAAGATGTGAAACTCTTATCGCTCCAATTGTTTTTAGCTTTCAAGTTATATAACTTAAAAACACTTTTTATTTTTGAGAATTTATCTTCATTGCAACCAGGATATAAGGGTATATGAGAGTTTTCATCCAACTTTTGAAACACATCAGGAACATCATCAATAAAATCATTGGTAATTCATTCATCATTTCATCCAAATCATTTTCTCTAATGTCATCATTATATTGTGGTTCACTTAAATTTTCTATATGATCATCACCCACCATTACATTATCCTCTATATCATGCCCCCAATCATTTTGTACAATATTTTCAAAATCATCAGATACATTAATATTGCTCCTTCCAGCATCTAAATTTTCTTCCAATTTTTCTCCATGTGAAACCCAACGGAGGTATTTTGGTGTTGTCATCCATCCACGCTGAATCAGATGTGATCTAATCAATTTACTATCTTGTCTCTCAAAGTTCAGACAGCGTTTACAAGGACATAAAATTCTGGGCTTTCCAGTCAACTTTCGATGTTCTTCTGCACATTTTATGAACTCATCAACAAGTCCAACAAATTCATCTGATATTCTTGAATAGTCAAACATGTACTTCTCCCTCAGATCCATCTGTATATATCCAAAAGCCAAGGTTTAGGGTTTATAGATTTAATGCAACATATTAGATTTTTGGGCCGGTTACCATCCTAGCCCGCTCTTTGGATACTCTTGTCTCATTAGCGAGCGTACGTTAGATGCAACGTATTGTCTGAGAAAAATTCGGCAGCATTTCCCCTTATGTTCCCTGAATACGCAAACACACGATTACTCGTGCGTACGTACCCGTGGGAACATAAGAGGAAATGCCGTCGAATTTTTCTCACACAACACATTGCATCTAACGTACAGCTCGCTGTCCTAAATGAGACAAGATAGTATCCAAAGAGTAGTACTCCCGACCGGGAGTACTATCCGAGTTTAATCCCTAATGGATTAATCTCGGACGGGCAAGACCTAAAATAGTTCAAATTCCGGCATTTTGGTCCTACATGACAATACTTAACTAATAAATGCAAATGCCAATTAACCAATATGTATATGCATAGTAAATCGAAAAAAAATCCAAAAAAAAATTATTGAGGGTTAAAATAAAAATTACCGAAATTGTCTTCTCTCAATCCGCCCTCTTGCTCTTCAATAGAAAACTTTCTCTTCGTCTTTGATCTCCTTTGCTTTCTCTACTTATTTTGCAATTTTTCAGAATTTTTAACAATTTTTAGCTATTTTTTATGAGGTTTTACAAAGAGAAAAAAACTTTCGGTTTTAGATGGAAAATAATGGCCATGAAGTAGTGAAGATGAGTAATATACAAAGGGAAGGAGGAGGAGATATACCCCTTGAACTGAAAATATCTGCGTATTATTAGTACCGGTTTTTTATAAAAAACCGGTACTAATAGTTGGCAGATAATTTAAAAAAAATGGGTTAGCATTACTACCGGTTTTTCTAAAAAACCGGTACTAAAGATGCAATTTTTAGTACCGGTTTTTTGGAAAAACCGGGTACTAATGCTAACCCATTTTTTTAAGGTTTTTTCCAGAAACATTTAGTACCGGTTTTTAAAAAAACCGATACTAAAGGTATTGACTGACAATTACGGAATTTCCATCTTCTAATATTTATACCGGTTTTCTTAAAAAACGGTACTAAAGGCCTGGTACTAATGCTTTTTTTTGGCGTAGTGTATACTTTTTTGTTAATTTTTTTGTTGCATGTTGTGTTTTATGCCTTGCCTTTCTTCCTTAAACTGATTGTGTTTGAATTTCTTAGGATAATTTGCTTGCATCCGTCAAGTATAGGTCGTGCTTGATTGTTAGATGGTTAAGTCCAAATCCAACCTAAGTTATTTGATAACGATTGTACCAACTTGAAGCTTTCCAACTGAAAGGATAAACTAGGACTAATTAACGAAAGTTAAAGTCCTTTCCAAGAACGAAAGTTCAAGGATTTCATAGGTTAGAGAGGTAGAGACTTGTAAAATCTAGACTAAGAAACGATAATTGAAATCTAGACTCTATTCGAAGGCTTTGAGTAGTTGATTGATAACCAGACATAAAATGAGAGTTTGATCTGTGACCCTTCAACTCAAACACAAATCCCTACACAAAACGACTTCTAAATTAACTAAAAGTTGAATCTGCTTTAACTCTAGAGGGTCGCAGAGTGAACCAGCGATGTTGTCTATGCCCGCCAAGTAGCCAGCGACTAGTTAGTAAGTTAAACGACCTAAGTTCCTCCTACGGGCCGCTACGAAAGTCGGCGGACCACTGGAACGGGAGTAAACTAAAGTATTAGATTATCTTAAACCCCTAAGTTTTATTTAGCTGTCTGAATCTCCTCCTTATTGTTACTTGTTAATTTAGGATTTATTTAATTGCACTTTTAATCAACTGTTATTATGTGACAAACCAATATTTTTTGTTAACCTTTTAGTCTAGTAAATTAAATCAAGTTAGAAATTAGTTATCCCAATCTGTCCATATGGTTCTACCCCGAAATACTTAGACAATTTGTCGTGCGCTTGCGACTTAATTTAAATATATTAGGGTATAAGTTCAAAAGCAGGAAAATTCCTATCAACAACCATGATATCCGCTTGGACGGACCGCACCATGAGAGGGCAAGCGACGTGAAGGGAATATAGAGAAGAAGGGCGATCGGCTTAATCAAGTTATTGGGACAAGCATTCTGTGACTTAGTTTGGTGATCGTGTTATCATACTCCCGTACCTATCCAATGATATTTCGTAGCATTCACAAACATTCACATAATAAGCATCTCAAATATTCTCGTGGGTTTGTATGGCTTCCGCTTGCATTAGTTCCGCTGCATCTCCATGTAGCAAAATTAATCTAATTGTCCCTCCCACTGATCATATGGATCTAATCCTATATAATTAAAAAATTAAAGAAACAAAATATATGTGAAAAATATTCCTAATACCTCCTAACTTTAGGGACATGCAAGTTTCACAAGTTACATTAAAAATTAATCACCATCAATTATTAACCATATGGCACCAAAGACCTTATATACAATCATTCACATGTATTCACAAATACAACCAGAATACATTAGAATCATGAGCCATATCAAACCCACATCCTTCTACAAAAATAAGTTAGCACAAGTACTCCTACGTGAGTAAGTTGTTTATAATTAACGAACTTTCTAGTAACTTTGCACATTTCTTGCCGCTTGCGTTTTCCGTGTAAAGAATGTTCAACTTTCAAACAATAAATTTGCTTAAATCTTTTGAAAATCATTTCAAATTTGAAATTCCTTAATGGAGGATAATAAGGACCATTCTAATTAACATGTCAACCAATTGATTAATTAGAGCAAATACACTTATGCAATTGGGATCCGAAAAAGTTTAAATTTTTTTAGCCTCCAAAAATTCCGAAATAAATGATGCATATACCCTATAATGAGATGAGCTTCATGTTAAGGTTTCATGAAGAGATCAGTTATCATTTAGAAAAATAAAAAAAAGACAAATCTCAGGTAGTGTATTAAAACACTATTAGAGAAAATTTGTTTTAGTTTCAACCGTTTGAACTATTTGATCATCTTCCAAGTAGTTTTAATGCAAAAAAATACAATAAATTATTAGAAACCCATGGATAGCAAGTCATGAAAGAAAAACTACCTAACCATGTACAAATTTATCAAGTTTAAGGGGTTTGAACTAGAAACCCTTGTTCTGAAATGAACCGTCGACAAAAATATTTCAATCAGGTTGAGGTAACAAAACTGGTCCGATTCAAGTGAAATCTATTTTTATGGAATCATAACTTAAATTAGAAACTTTTTATTTAAATATATTTTTCAGAAAATCTCTCAATCAATTTCAGTTCATTAAACTATCCAGCCGGACAAGATGTCGCGCAGACGGTTTACAATTTTCATCACTTGAAATAAATAGATATGCTTCAAACCACATCACCAAAGTGATGTTTCTGACAGCCATGTCAATCTAGAATACTCCTAGCCACTAAAACATGCATCTTATTCACAAAGAAAATCTATTATAGCCTATATTCTCTGATCTGGTCAGGCAGAAACTAGTTATGCGCACCGTTACGAGAAAAATCTCCGTAAATCCATTCTTTATTGTATTGAGGTGAAACTAGAGGCTAGATGCTCACAACCCATTGCTCTATCAACTCCAATAAAGAAAAAAAATCAATCAAATATTTACACATCGAAAATTATTCAAAATCACAGAAAAGACAACTTTCATCTAGAAAGCAAGTGCATCACCTCTATTAAACCATTAATTAACCATTTCTCACTTAATTAAGTGTTAAAATATTTAAGCACGACCTTAACCTCTGATACCACTGTTAGAAACTAGGTTTAGGTGCTCAATTTTAATTTTTAACTATCAATTAGTCTTAATTCATCAAGTAACTAGGATCTTGCTCAAAGCATCAAACACATCATTCAACAAGGAGAAAAGTAGGAAGTTCTTTACCTCATCCAATATAGCAATTGGATGGTTCGACCTATGTTTATTTCATTGGATCATGTCATGTGATGTGTTCCAATAACATACACATCTGCAGTTAAGTTGGTAAGGCCTTATCTATGATTGTAGAACTTAATTATCACTTAACTTGGATACTAATTTTATATGATAATTAATGTTTCTTATTAATTAACAAAATTATGGACAATTTAAATTTATTATTGTCATTCTGATAAATGATTCACAAACATCTATAATTTAGATTCTCAACATAAATGATCTGTTAATAATAAACTCTAGGAATAAATAATGAAATATTATCAATAACATAAATTGCAGGCTCGCCTAATCAACCGTTTCAATGATTTTATCAGCGAGGTGGTCGAATTTCTAGAGTTCATCAGTAGTAACAAACATTGAGACAAATTCGGGAAAGAATTTTTATATGAAGAGCCGCATGCAGGGACCCTACAACTGTGTAATCCAAAATTCGGGGGAGTTCTGTTAAATTGCACTAAAATAATCAAAGGCTATATAAAGAGGCACACGGACCCTACCGAAAGCGCCGACAAACTTTTCATTTTTACTGGTTCGGCATGCAACTTTTATTTAGGTTCAATTATATGTACTGATTCACTGTTTTGATTTTAGGGAAAATTGGATTTTTGCCACCTCAAAACTTCAAAATTAGAAAAATACCACCATAAAATTAAACATTTGAAAAATGCCACTCTAAATCAATCTTATTCAGAAAATTACCACTTATACGGTACAAATCAACTTATTTCATACTCAATATTTAGTATTGACCAAAATATCCTTTCATCTCATCTCCTTCGTCTCTCCTGTTCAGCCCTCCGACTCATCTCCTCTATGCCCCTTCTTCTTTCACTGAATCTCGATTGATAAGTATTTTGGGATAAAGCAATCATAATCCCCAACTTTAATTTGTCAAAATTTCCATAATTACAAAATTTTAGGATAGGCGCATGTCTCCCTAATAATGTCTCTTTACTAAAAAATTGAGTACGAAAATCAGAGGAGTAAGTCAAAGTTCCAATGAACTGTCATTGTCTTAAATTACTATAATAAAGCAAACTAAAATGAATCGAAATGGACCTCTAATTTTTTAAATATTCCAATTCCTCGCTCCAGTGTTCTAACTGGAGTTCATTCGTTCTCCATTAAAAAATCAAAATTGATTGACAGTTATCACATTAAATAATCAACAATTATCAACTTTTCATTAGCACGAGCAGAGAGTAGCATAGCTTGGATGTACAACACCCGAGTGGCATAGGTTGGGAGATGCTGAGGTGGCTTCGGGTGGAGAGGCGGAGCATGACAGTTGGAAACTCATCGGAGAAGGTGGGGCGAGCTTGATGAGGAGAACGACAGAGAGATAGAGAGGATGAACGAAAGAAGAAAGGGGCAGAGAAATCATCAAGAGAGAAAAAGAGTCAAGTGGAGGTTGAACGGGAGAGAGGAGAGGAAGGAGATGAGATGAGATGAGATGGGAGGGTATATTGGTCTGTACTAAATATTAGGTATGAAATATGTTGATTTATACGGCATAAGTGGCAAATTTCTGAACATTTTCGATTTGAAATGACATTTTTCAAATGTTCAATTTTGCGATGACATTTTTCTGATTTTGAAGTTTTGAGATGGCAAAAATCTAATTTCCCCTTGATTTTAATTAAAGGGAGAAAAGAGCCTATAGCTAGGTGTATATATCTCTTCATGTTTAGACTTAATCCTGACTATTTATATCATTGCTTGAACATATGTACTGCATTATATGTTAATTTTATTAATAATTATGGCTACGTTTGGATGGTGTGGGAATAAGAGAAATAAGGGAAGAAGTAGGAAGAAGTATTGGGAAGTGTGTAACTTTGTGAAGAGTTTAGATTGTTTATAATAAATTTATTCTCTTATTCCCTTATTTCTTTATTCCCACACCTCATCCAAACGGAGCCTATACAAAAATAAGAAAACTAAGGGAAGTAGGACAATGTTACATTAAAGTCGTGCCGAATTTTTTATTACTAATAAATAATATAAATAAAGAGTTGGATTTAGTATATTTAAAAAAGATTTAATATTAGTAGTAAAGCTTGGTGTCAGGTGCAAAGGAATTGTAATTGGTAACGGTGATTCATACCTACTCACCGTTTCCAACGACAATTTCTCTGCATATTTTGTGTATGGAAATTTTTCACCATTTTACTGCTATAAATATAGTGGAATCATTTTCAAAACAAACACAACAACTAAATCACACTGAACTCAAGTACACTCAGTGACGGAGCTAGAATATTTTCTAATAAGGTTCAACAAATTTATAATATTAATATGGAGAATTTAAAGTTCTTTTTATCTAGAGACTAGAGAATTGAAGACTCCTAGCATTTAGCAAAGGTCAAAACATCAATATTTTTTTGCGCAGATGCGCACAAAGACAAAAAAGAAGGAAATGAAATGAATTTTGGGATAAAATTGTGCTCTCGCTTAAAATAGAAAATGAGAAATGGGAAGGCAAAAAATTAACTAACTTGACTATTTTGTTCTTACGCAATATCTTTCCATTTTTTTAAAAAAATATTGCTAACATCATAAAAAAAATTATCTTGTAAGAATATATTCATATATATTCTGTCTCGAAATGCGTCCCATGAATTACCTGCAAACATGACGTAGGTATCACCAGACCTTAACTTTGTTCTTAACTTGTTTCTTGCCCAAAAAGAGAAAGGTAGTAATTTTGTAGATGGTATATTACCAGAAATATTTTACGGTCAACATCCAGCACTTCATATGATTGTTTTTTGTTCTCCAACAATGTAGCACCTCGTACCCTAGCTATACACAACCCCCCTCCATCAATTGGTTCTTCCCAAGGGAGTTATACTTCTCATCCTAGACCCTGGATACGCCTCCACAAATGTCACATGTAGGCAAAACCCACGGTTATGACGAGTCGATCTGACGAACCTAACGAATATTACACTAAGCTCATGGAACTATCTGAAAGCCCTCCGAACCCAGATGGACATTTCGAGACTGAAAATAAGGGACAGAGGGACGCATTGTCAATTGAAGAGACAACAGGCTAGCAGCATCCTTGCCCTACGCTAAGTGATATCTCAGATTTTGGAACGCTAGGCGCGGGCGATTGAGAAAAAAAAAACTAAGAAAGAAAGTGCATCAGTAGGACTGTTAAATCAGTATTGTGTGAATGGGCCATCAGGAAAAATGTCATGTTAAGAACTAAGCAAAGCAGTAACTCAAAGTACATTCTTCTATGCTTGGACCCAAAGAAGAAGTGCAGCTGGCGATGATTTCTTACAGGAACGGTCTGTGAGAGAAGATTTCTTGCTTACTTTGGTGATTTTTCATTTTTCACATATTTGGAGTTAGGTTTTGAAAATTGCAGATATCAATATATGATCTTCTGTTTACACGATGATATTTTTTTTAGAATTCTTTCGGATAGTTTTTTAGACCCGAAAATTGAAGAAATTAGTGAAACGCTATATATGTTGGAGTTATGTTCTAAAAATTAATAATTTAATGACTTAAATATTAGTTTATGTTATGGATGATATTTTATCATCATTTGTTCCTAGATTTATTATTGACAGATCATTCAGGTTGAGGATTGAATTGTGGATCTCTGTGAATCATTTTTTAGAATGACAATAATAAATCTAAATTGTCCATAATCTTAATAATTAATAAGGAACATTAATTATCATATAAGATTAATATGCAAGTTAAGTGATGATTAAGTTCTACAAATCATAGGTAAAGAGTTACCAATTTAATTGTATATGTGTATGTTATTGGAACATAGAACATGACTTGACCCAATGAAATAAACATATGGATTGTGTTATGTGTCATTATTTATTTCATATGAGTTTGATTCTAAGTTTGAGATGATTCAATCTTTCCACATTAGGATAGGTTCTATAAATAGTGTATACCACTGATTCTCGATAAGAGCTGCTATACGGGCGTTATTTATGTTCGTTTGAATTGTGCGGGGAAAAGTTGTTCATCAAGAAAATCGTATGTCCGTCATTAGTATACCTAGTGAGTGATGATATCTGTTTGGGCCCCTTGATGGAGTTGCATTGTTTGGCCAATTTGTACAATCCTCTAGATCAAAAAATGTATAGTCTGTAAGAATGACACATTCCTATCTTGGACTATACAGTTATAACATGTGGCATAAGAATCAGACAAGGAAATACTTTTATTTCTTATGCAAGATTGAGATATTGTAGCGGTACATTATTTATGCGAATTGAGAATCATAACGTGTTGCTAGATACCGCTTATGATTATTGGAAATAAATAACCATTTATTTTTCATATCCAACATAGTATAAATCCTCAAAAGGTCACACAAATAGGACATTAATCACACAATACATTATTTATTTATTCACAGTAGTAAGTTCTGTGAAAATATGATAAGATTGATTAATTAATTATATACCGTTGCGAACCGTTATAATTAATTAAGTCAATGGATCATACAGAAATAGATTAATGTATTAACTAATCCTAAAATAATTATTTATGAGTTAATAATTAATTTAGTTTAACGTAATATTAATATAATGGCAAAATTGGATATAACCCCCTCTAATCTTAAATGGTTATATAAATGGTTATATTAATTAATTGGACTGTTATTTAATAGTAAATAGATAGTCAAATTATAGAGCAAATAAATTAGACTTTAATTAATAGAATTAGAGACTCAATTGAGTGAATTAAGTGGCCCATAAAGTCTATTTTGTGGCAGCCATATAATGGTGGTAGGTGGGATGACATAGTTGTAATTATCCAAGAGGTTAATTAGGTTTTGTGCTCTATATAAGGACCACTTATGAGAGCCTCTACCTAGATTTTTCTTTCTCCTCTCTTGCCTCCCTCTTAGGCCGTCACTTCCACTTCCTCTCTCTCTCATTTTGCTCATGTGTTGAGCTTTTTTCTCTCCACTAAATCAAGGTTGTTGATTGATGTAAGAGAGAAAACCATAAGGATTAGGCTTGTTCTTTGGATATGCTAGCACGTACCTTGTAGAACGTGATTAATCCTCCTTGGTGGACTCGAGGGCGGCGGCTAGACGTGATGGAGACGGTGGATAAGGCATGCCATTGATATTCATGCCTTGGTCGAGCCTTGCGGATACGATTCCTCAAGATGTTTGTTTCTCCTACCCATTCTCTTGTGTTTTGATTGCTTGACAAGATCTTTTGTGTTTGATGTTTAATTAAGTGTAATTGACATGAAAATTAAAATCGAGCACTTTCTAACACTGTAAGAGATGATTTTCTACGTACTTTGGAAATTTTTTATTTTCACCTGTTTGGAATTAGGTTCTCAAAATCGTACATATCAAAGTGCAATCTTCCAATTACACGATGATATTGTTAGAATATACTTAATTTTAATTTTTGTGACTAATTACACTTTATTAATTTAATTAAAACACAAGCAGTACGGATCTAGTGCATAAGTTCAATCCAACACAAAGAATGTAGGAAATTTATTACCTCTCCTAATATGGTAATTAGGAGGCTTGTTCCTACGACTTAGAAGTCAGTGGAGTGCACTCCGAACTCCTCCAATAGGCCACCTCGAGTCCACTAAGGTATAACCAAGTTATTTTCGAATCGTGCTAGCTATGAGAATAACAAGTCTAATCCCAAAGCTTTCCCTTTCTTCAATCAATTCACAAATTAATTTGTGGAAGGGGTTGCTCAACACATGAGCTATTGAATGGAGTGAAGAGAGAAAGAGGGGCACATCAAGGGAAGGTGGCGGCTAGGAAATGGTAGAGAGAACTAGAGCCAAAAAAGTCTCCACATAGGTCCTTATATAGGCTCCAAACCCTAGCACAAAGTTCACAGTAATTACAAGTGTGCAACCCCACCTACCACCCTATTATGGCCGGCCTTCTAGTGGGCCTAGATGGGCCACTAGCTCTTCTCTTTAGTGCCTGAATTCAATTAATTAAAAGCTCATTCAATTGCTACTTAAATTGGACATTTAATTTACCAATAAATAAATGCCCAATTAACATAAATAAATTAAGTGTGCTGTTTATAAATAATTATTAACTTAGTAATAATTATTTAGTGATTAGACAATGCATTAATTTATTTCAATATGATCCATTTGACTTAATTAATTATAAAGGTCCACAACGGTATATAATTAATTAATCAACTTATCATATTTTTGCAATACTCACTGTTGCAAATAAATAAATAATGCACATATGGATAAACACCTTATTTTGTGTGACCCTTTGAATATTGATGCTATGTTGGACATGAAATTAAATCGTTATTTAATTCCAATAATCATAAGCGGTATAGCAACACGTTATGATTCTCAATTCGCATAAATAATGTACTACTACAGTATTTAAATCCTGCATAAGAGAATAAAAGCATTTCTCTATTTTGATTCTTATGTCACACGATATAATCGTATAATCTAAGATAGGAATGTGTCATTCTTGCACGTTATACGTTTCTTGATCTAGAGATAATTGTATCAGTTGCTAGCAAACAATCTATCTCCATCAAGGGACCCAAACAAATATCGTCACTCGCTAAGTGAATTAATGAGGGACATACGATTTTCTTGATAATTAGCTTTTCCCCGCACAATTCAAGAAAATTTAAATCAAGTCCGTATAGCAGCCCTTGTCAGGAAACAGCGGTAGATAAGATTTATAGAACCTATCCTCATGTGCAAAAGATAATCATCTCAAACTTAGAACCAAAATCAAAACGAAATAAATAATGACACGTATAACACAATCCATATATTTATTTCGTGGGGTCAAGTTCTGTACTATGTTTTATAACATACACATATGCAATTAAGCTGGTAACTCCTTACCTATGATTTGTAGAACTTAATCATCACTTAACTTGCATATTAATCTTAATGATAATTAATGTTCCTTGTTAATTATCAAAATTATGGACCTTTCTAATTTATTATTGTCATTTAATCATAAATGAGCTACAGTGATCTACAATTCAGATCCTCAACCTGAATGAACTGTCAATAAATAAATCAAGGAACAAATGATCAAACTTCATCAATGACATAAACTATAGAAGTAGCCAAATATAATTGACTTTTAGGACATATCTCTAACAGATATCTATTTTGGGATTTTTTGAGTATTTTTTCTAGGTCGTTTTTCAGACCCGAAAACAGAAAAATTATAGGAACTATATGTAAGAGATGATTTCTTACCTATTTTGGCGCGCGATTTTTCGTTTTACACCTGTTTGAAGTCACATTGTCAAATCACACATATTAAAGTACAGTCGTCCATTTACACGAAGGTATTTTTTTGGATTTTTTGAGTATTTTTTCGTGTCATATTTCTCACCCGAAAACTGAAGATATTTTTTCTATTTTTTGTCTAGAGTTATATTTTTTTAAGTTAGATTATTTAGAGTTACATTATCAGATTTTTTAGAGTTAGATTTTTCGCTTTTTGTCTTGTTGGAGTTTAAATTTTTTTTGAGTTAAAAACATTGATATTTTGCATAGTTATTAATTACATTGATATTTTGCATAGTTATTAATTTTAAATAAATAAATTAATTAATTCATTTAAAATATCAATGTTTTTAACTAAAAAAATTAATTAATTAATTCAAAATATATAGACAACAATCATAAATTTCATTCGCAATGATCATACATTACAATTGGAACAAAAATTTTAGCATTTTTTTTGTTACAATACTAAAATTTACAATATTCAACTTGGAAAAAACACTTTCTGTGCGCCATTCCATCAATCGTAGCTGGTACTGCAACTTGGAAAAAATATTGGCCAGAAGAAAGAATTGCTCGTGGGTCGACCTCATCGCGTAGTTCAACTGACCCAAGTGCAAAGGTGAATAGACACTATATTTGTAGTGGACTAACTTTTCATATGAAAAACTCCTCTTTGGATGAGATTTGGACAGTGATGTAGGCCTTCGAGTTCTGTCAGTGGAAGGACTCGATGTATCCTCATCCAAAACTGTTGGTTGCTGAATGTTGGTTTCACCTAGACGCAACCTAGACGCAGAGGCAGAAAAAATTTTAGCCCAGGCACAATTATAATATAATAAAATTTTAAAAATAAAATAAAGAATAACTTTAATAAACAAAGTCATTCTAAACATATATAATTGAAATATTACAAACTACATCATCTTTTTTATAAAATCTAGTCATTTTTTCATGATCTTTACTTCTTTATCAATCACCAAAAAACATAAAAAAAATTAAAGAAACACATTAATTTAGGCATGTCCAATATTTTCTGAATATTAACCCATGCACTATGATGAGTAGGTTGCGGACTATGCTCATAATTCCCATTTTGCTTAGCTGCTAGGATGAATCATGTGTCCCGTCCTCTGCACATTATGATGGATTCCACAAGGAAATAATTTATTTGTAGTTGGTGGAATATTAATATATATATAACCATAAGGATTGTGTGCGATCTGGTATCGATAAATAGTTGTGCCGCAAATAATCCTTATGACTATTGATTTTGCATCAATTAATATTTTTGGCTTTGTTTTTTTTTTTGTTATTTTTCTGTTTTTTTTTCAGGTTTTTTTGTTTTTTTTTTCTAGTTTTTTCCGGATTTTTTTGTTTATTTTCAAGTTTTTTTTTCTGATTTTTTTTTTTTTTGTGTTTTTTTTATCTATGAGTGAAGGAAGGAGCGAGGAAAGGACGGGACTTGTGCGCCTATTAAATAGGTCAGGAATCCTCGTTGGGAACGGCGATTCGTATTCAAGCAGGAACTACCGTTGTCAATGGCGATTCCTATGCGTGGCAACCCAACATTGCTACTATTACGAAGTATTTTTTCGATTTATTACATGCATTTATTTATTTATAATATTTATTAATAATAAAAAATTCGGAAAGATGTATGTGCATGTAGTATTATGATATTGCATGCAATTGCAGTTTCCACCAATTGTGCGTAGTATGAAAATCTCATAAATAAACACAAAGAGATAATAACACAGGAGTAATGAAGGAAGCAAACAAATTATGATTTATGAATAATAACTAGAAAAAAGAAAAGGGATGCGTCAAATGATAATGATTATATATCGCCTTGCTTTGACCAGCTAGATCCAGTCTAAGTCCCAATCTGATTTTCTTCAGCACTGCATTTAATGCACTCTTGGAATCTTCTTTTCTTGTAACACGTGTAAGATACATATATGTAACTTGAAATATATATTTCTGTTAATTACTAATATAAAAACTCGAGATTTCCTTTTCTGAGCTTGCATGCGTGCATACAATATATATCTCTATTAATTCTTGAATTCTTAATTTATCCCCAAATTAAAGGTACCATAATATTGAACTTCTTAAGTGAAAATTAGGGATGGTTGATTAATCCTGAGTAGTAATTTTGTGAAATAATAAATTGAGCATACTGAAACTTCTTTTTCTCTCTCCAGAGTGTACCATGCGTGGTACGTACCAGTGCTTTGTACAGTGTTATAAATATGCTCTCCAAAGTATCACACAAAAAGAAACAAAACAAACTGTTAAACTATGTCCAGTGGCACGCAGAAGCATCGAAATGCAAGCCAGAAGCCGAATAAAGACATTCATGGAACTGTTGATGCTATGGTAGCTGAATCCTCTTAAAATCTTGAGGGGGAGAGAAAGAGAGAGGTTGGTTGTAGGCTTGTAGCACGCCAGAGGCTAACAGGGGTTTGTTGTACTCTTTTGCAAAAGTAAGGAAGGAAGGCTGATTTGAGTCTGAGTCTGAGTCCAAGTCTGACAAAACCCATGCATAACTAACCAATATTGCAAGCAAGCAAATCTGTCATTCACATTCAATTTTGCACAGCTAATGATTTCCTTTTTTTTTATCTTATTGCAATCAATTGTCTGCAAATTGTCACTTCACCTACTCACTTTACAATAAACAATAAAAGATACATATCAGCTAACCTATCAGTTAAATTTTGTCAATCAGTTCCCCAAAACTTCAATAATAGAGCCGACTGGCCAACTATATAAAGTCATTTCCTTCAAAAATAAATAAATAAATAATAGACAATTTAAATAGAAAATCATAAGAAAAAAGAAAAACCTCTGAGCATAACACGACATCCTAAAAGTGTATTTCCTAACTAGTTTTGATACAAAAACATTTGTTGTTTAGACTTATATTTCATTTCCATGATAGTGCAAAATGCAGCCAGGAAATCTAAATAGGAAATAAAAATTTAAGAGACTGAAGCTAGAGGACAAAGTAAAAATTCACCAGTACAACTTAACTTTGATATGTGTCGACTGAGGTTGAGTAGGTAAGGGTGCTCAACCAATTTTCTGATCTGACACTCGGTTTTATTGATATTACAGGGACTCTCGTAAATAGTATGCTTGCTTGAGTCTGATTAATTAACTTATGAGTAAAAAACAAGAAAAGTGTGCCAACAATTATCTAATTTGCTCTCGAGACAACTTCATTACTTCATGAGAAAAAAAGAACCAGGACCAATACATAAGGGGTTGGCTGGTACAGTACGGTACCAGTAAGTACTTGGCGTTTGCATGGTAATTTCGTATTAGGCGCTGCAAATTGCGGCCCACAGTTCAAACTGGGATTAGACTTAGAGGAAAAGAATAGTGGGTCCCACCTCTAAATGTGTTGAATGGCTTTAGATGGAATAGAAGGTTTTTGCAGTTTCTTCAGAATACGATGCTCTTTTATATATTTAAAAATTGAAACAATGCGCCATTAGGTGCTGCCTTTTTTATTTATTTTTATTTTTTTATCACAGCCCGTAGGCACGTGCTGCATTTTGTTATATCGTATTATATACAAGGGACCGTTTGGATCGCTTAGGTATAAGAGGAATAGTCTATTTCTAGACGAAAAATATTATAAAGTGTGTAATTTTGTGAATAGTTTGGATGGTTAGAAATAAATTTCCATCTAGGAATAGGCTATTCCTCTTATTCTTAAGCGATCCAAACGGTCCCTAAAATATGTTTAGACCGAAGTGTAAGATTTAGGCGCAAGATTACTAGGCCAGAACTTGTCTCTGGAACTGCTATATGTATTATTGTAAATCGCTTTTAAATGGAAGAAAATAAAGTATTAGTAAATCGGTAACATAAAATAAGGACATGATGCAACTGTTGATCAGAGATGCTCTCATCCTCCCATAAAATAAAAATTGCTTTATTTTAATTTCTATACGCCAAACCCTAACACCATTTGTGTGCCCTTTTTTTTTTTTTTTTGGAAAAACTACCACTGACAGCTCTGCCAAAAGCATAACTAACAATTAAATTGTGCATTTCACCCAGCTTAAGTTTTCACACTCTTCATGATTCCTCTTCTCAGCATTTTGGATGTTTTCTCTGCATATTGTTCCATTCCAAGCAATAGACATCCCCCATCGCATGAAACACTTTAAATGCTCCCTAATTCAAACATGTGTTAAAATGCTTCCTTAATGTTACTAAGTATTGTATATATGTTTGTTTAAGAAAAAGGGTTGTCCATTATTACAGTACATCTAGTTGCAAGAAATAATCATGAACTACGACACAATTTATCAAAATAAGTAGCAACTGTTGGGATTGCTTTAAATTTAAAGGAATAAACAATTCTAACAGGTGAAATAAGCAACCCATAATTAAACATAAGCTCGCAGAACCAGTATTTGGAACGGACTGTTCTAGTCATAGACCGGACCGTTCCAAAACACTAGAAATTTAAATCAAGAGCGGAAACTTACCTAATTCCATCGGATCTTAATAGTTTTTTAATGTCTTGATCTTCTGGACACCAAAGGACCTTACACGTTCTGTTCCACACGCTAAAGTCGGGAGAGAGATATTCTAAGGGTGTGTTTGGATACCACCACGAACAGGCTGTTCGTGAACAGCCCTAGTTCGCGCGAACCAAACACATCATGAACTAGACTGTTCACGAACATCTTCCCTTGTCCCTAATCCCCCAATTTTCAAGAACTAGGCATGAACTAGGCGAGAACTAGATGTTGTTCGTGGCTCCCTTGTTCATCCCTAGTTCATGCGCGAACCAAACACACCCTAAGAGAACAAGACATGCCTTGTACCCTTGTGCGTGAACTAAGGCACCTTTTTTTTTATATTGTGCGTGAACTAAGGCACCTTGTGCGTGAACTAAGGCACCTTCTCTAGCTATATGATGAAAGATTAGAGAAAGAAGCAGAAGATGGATGTTATCAACTCATGTATACAGCTAGCAACGTGGTTGTCTTGTCCTTGGGGATGAACCTCATATATATAGAGAGCCAAAGACTTCTTGGCCTCCAAACAATGCCATAATTAACCATTATAATTAGGCAATGTTTCCAAACATATGCACCTATAAAAAGCAACACATCCTTGCACAAAATTTTGCTTTTCTTTAAAGCCACATTTAGCCTATTACCATATAACTTAATGACTTGGAGACTAAGCAGAATCAGCCCACCAAAAATAGATTGTTTCCTAACACTACGCGAAATATTGGATTTTGTAACGTTCAATAAAAAGGGTCTGTAACGTTCATGGGCACGATACAGTAGGCCCCGTTATAAATGGATTAAACGTTACAGATCTGCAACGTTCTTTTCCAAAAAAACGTTTCAGATTATTAAATATTATTTTACTCAAAGACTTTCTGAATAAATCTGTAACTTTCTATTTGAAACAAACGTTACAGAATATAGAATTCTGTAACCTGTTTTTTGAAAAGAACGTTACAGATTTGTTTTTTAATATTTTAAAAAAGATTTTCTGAATAAATCTGTAACTTTCGTTATGAAACAAACGTTACAGAATATAACATTCTGTAACCTGTTTTATGAAAAGAACGTTGCAGATATATATATAAATTTTTTTTAATACAGATGGTTCTATGGCTAGCCCATGTTGCTAGCCGTACCAACTGGTACATATATGTACCAAACTATATAATTAACATATCAAAAACACAATAATCACGTAAATATCAAACACATGCATATATATACACACATCAAAACAACAAACAAGTTCTCATGCAAATGAGAACAAATTTAAGTTGAACAAATTAAAATATAATGTCAGTAGCAAACAAGGTGGCTTTAGAAGCGTGCAAATTTGTTTACAAGATCAGTCATGATACATGTCAAATTGACTATCCGAATATATTACCACACATGAATTCCATGACTTCATCTACAATTCCATCAACGTCTTCTTTCGTGTATGGCTTTCCAACCGGATCAATTTTCTGCATTTGATTATAAGCAAACCAAAACATATATTATAGTTGATATCTTAAACTGTAAACTCTAAACATATATATGCCTTAGTTTCTGTACAATCCAAACATACAAATTAAATCTGGAATAAGAAACACATGTTTGTTTATTCAAAAAAAGAAACACATGTTAGCAAGCAGATCATCCCGATCTACTGCCCTTGTTGAGAGCAAGCAGATCTTTACACTTGTATATCCAGACTATCTAAAGTTGTGTTATAACAATTTAAAAGTTAGAAATTGGACTTATGACAACTTAAAAGATGGAAATTAAAGAAAACCAGTATTACTTCCTTCAAAATTGTTCGTTATTTATAAACCGCTATTAAGCCCTAAATCCATCTGAAATAAAACAAATACCTTAGGTAGTTCTCCGACTTGTATCACATGGCTAATTACATGTCTCATGGCCAACATCGTGAAATACCCACATTCTGTATTGCCCTTTTGTTTCGGAGCCTAAAATCACAATTCAAACAAGCAGCTAGTTAGGATTTTAGAATAGTTTCACAAACTCTAATTTCTTAATCCATAAGTTTTGTACCTTTATGTCGTACCACTCGAATATCAGGGCTTTACGCATACTCTTCTGTTCCTTTTCCATCTTGTAATTTTTATATGTCCTGCATGTAATTCAATTAATTAAATTAGATTAGATATAATGAGCTGACCCGTGCAACAATTTTCATGTCTCTATTACATATTCTTCCATAGCCAGTACTTCGTCTCAGGAAATGAAATTAAAGTAACAATTGCCATAACCAATTAAAGGAGCCAATAATCATCATGGGATAACATTTTTGCATTTCAACCCTTAGCCTTTACTTAATAAGAATGCTTATTGTAATGTCAAACAATTGTATTGCCTGTCAGACCTTCACACCATACATTTCAAAAAGGTCCTTGGAAATATCAAACAACACTGTTAAGTCCTATTTCACTAAAGAGGTGAATCTGACCACCCTGTAAAAAAGTGAACCTATGTACTATGTTTCAAAGAAGGTTTTAACAATTATATGAATATAAAACTATTTTATAGTCCCTAGCTGCTCCTAGGAAACAAAATATGCCATTACCACAATCTCAAATTATCACTATTATTTTGCTAATTTAATAACTGAAACTTACGAAGTTATAAATGGCTTAATTACTAATCTCTGTATACAATCTTCGCGTGACAAGGAATCTATGAAGTAAATCTTCTCCTTCTTGACATCAACGATAATGACCGTCCAATGATACATGTAATACAGATTATTTATTGTTTTGATTGAAGGGAAACTAACAAGTTTAATAATAATTATTCTTACCCTTGATTATATGGCAAAAGAAAGTAAGTGCACTCTGGATTATCTAGGAACGACTTCTTCATGTAATTCACGTTATAACCAGAATTCTTCTCAAATTTAGCTTGAGGTAGAAATTCTGGATCCCATATGGTGATGCTTTTAGAGAACCCATATCCTTTCGAAAGTTCTTTCATCCAATACCTGCATTCATCCAATACAGTAAGTAGGCAAAGTGCTTTTCAGATTGATAAAGAGTAGTGAGTCTAAGCTAGGCCAGTTTTATATAGTTATAGACTGCTATTCATTTCTCAGAGAGAACAGTAAGTAGGCAAAGTACTAAAAACAGGAACGATCCAGTGTATTCATGTTGACCTCTTGAAAATTAAATGACAACAAAGTTCGAAAAATCATACCAGCAGTAAATCTTGACAATTGATACGTTTAGGGCTTCTCTTCGAAAACATTCGATGATATCAAACAAGCTAAATGTGAAAGGCACATCATTGTGCGTCCCCCAAGGGTTGCAATCCTCCAGTTCAAAATTCTCATCTCCTACCACTACGAGCATCAACAATGAGTATACTTTCCGCTCAGAATTAGAAAGTCTGTCAAGAAAGTTCTTTTCTAGGAGCTCATCGCGAAAAATACCGGATGCCTCACTTGGCACCTTCTCCCGCTCCTTCTCCTTCTCCTCCTTCTCCTTCTCCTTCTCCTTTTCCTGCTGCTTCTCCTTCCTATTTCTCTTTCCTTTCCCCATCCCTTTCCCTTTCCCCTTCCCCTTCCCCTTCTCTTTCTCCATCTCCTTCTCTGCATGTAGGCTCTTACTCTGCATGCAATTTCATAACTTAAGTCACGAGTATTAATATTAATAGAAGAAATGTGTTGAACAAATTGGCATACCTTTTGCCTTGGCTCCACATCAACTGACGGCCACGCGAATCGTCCTCCTAAATTAGTGCCTATTTGTTCTTGTGACCCTCCAAGGATATACCATGAGCGGAATTCGTCGCCGCATTTTCCAAGTTGGATGTAGGTATCGAACTCAGTTAGAGGCTCAAAATGTACTATCTGACCCACATATGACAGAATGATCCACCCCTCGGCCACCTTAGTACGCACTTGAGTGGCACTTGTGATGTAGAGATCGCATTCAACCAGTTTCTGAAAATTGCAAATAGATTAAGATCACATTTCTATTTACAAAATATAATATCAAAATTCATTACTTGATAAAAATGATAAGATGAAATCAACCTGAACATCGCCACTCGGATCCGGAGCCACATAGTTTGAGGCAACCGTTCGAAAGATCTGGTCATCTCTGGGCATTGCTGAGTCCACCTCGGCCGAAACAACTTGTGGTGACGTCTGTAAGAATTGCGGTATTGCTGGAACCTGAATCCCCTTGTGTTCCAACCAAGTCGTAAACTCCAAAAAAAATTGCTGCTTCAATTCATTCCTTACCTCCAGGGAGTTAAGTAACTCATTTTTACATTTCTCTGTCACCGCATCCATCAATTGTGCAATTTGTTCAAGAGTGAAGCATCCTTCATGCACATATTTCCTAGACTTTCTCTCAAACATATCTGACTGTTTGGTCCATCCAGAGGTTCCTCTCATTCTACCAGAATATTCCGGCCTCCCAACCGCCTTACTCAAGACTTCATTAGGTTGGACTGTCCCGGAAGTGACTTCTTGAGACAGAGTTTGTAACCGATTGAATGCTTCAATAGTCACCGTATCAGATTGGTGGAATTTGTAAGAACCTATACCAATATCACATTTAATATCAAATTAGATTGAAAATCAAAATCACATTCAATATAAAATCAGATTGGTAGAATATGTAAATACCTTCTGTTCCAGTAGGCACGACCCTTCCCATGAAATATCGTTGACTCATCGGTTCTAAGTCGTCGATGGTGATGCTTGTGGAACCGACCCCTTCAGAATCACCTGGTATTATTATCTTGTCCGTAGGTTTCCACGTATTCTTCTTTCCTTTATAACCAGTGGAACCCATTCTGTGAACTTCCTTCCATTTCTCTCTCAACAACTTCCCTTGTTGACTCTTTGCAATAAATTCTGGGCTTGTTTTCTTAAGGTAAAACTCCTCCAATTCCTTCAATGAGATAGGGTATATGTCGCATGGACTTTTGGGGTTGTTTGGATCGGCTCTTGTAATGAATTCGCGAACAAGCCTACTCCTAAAGGTCCTATGAGTTCTGCCCATGTTTCTGAGTACTCTCTTCTTGTTGATATCCTTATCATCGTCGATGTTGAATGTTTTCTGAAATAAGATAAAAATAGCAAGTTGAGGTGCCTTGATCAAAATATTTGAAAGCATGATACTAGAAGTTACAACTCTAGAGAATATGTTTGGGTGCTAATTAATATCCATTTTTGTCAATTGTCATTTCCTTTTACAAAGTTACATTGGTGATGGCCTTGGGCAATACATTAATTTACATTTTTATTATTAAGGTTACATGTGGCCTGGTACATGAAACCATGGACCGTTTAATATGGTCAGTCCACTTGTACTACATATTTCCTATCTAGGTCCTTTTACTCCATAATTCATTTTGCTACTGTTACTTAGGTTGCTACTGTTACATGATTCTCATTCCATTCATGTTCGTTTATTGACAAACCAATTTACAAGCAGAGTATCATTCTGGAAAACAAAAGATCAATAATAATATTTAGTGCTGACAGATTGTATCTGACAAGGACTAAAAGCACTAAAAGCAAAGGCAATCTATCATACCTTTATTGTATCTGACAAGGACTTTTGGCAATTTTACTTAAAGATCCTTTATTCTCAAAATATTAAGATGTTAATACTAAACTTATAGAAAATTTGTTTTGAAATAAACATTACAAAGGCAATCTAAAGGTACCAGCTCCTATATGTATTAGTCATTAGCTATATGTATTATATTATTTTTTTTTCAAACAGAGAACTGTCGAGTTGTATTATATGCTAGTCATTACTGAAACTTTAACATAAACTTCAGTTTTGTGTGATTGATCTTTTTACCTTGACCTCCGCCCACATCTCACCCTTCAATTCCTTTGAAACATCTTTCGACCAGGAATCTCATTGTTATTGACACTCTTGCCCTAGCGAGATACGCGCAGAACGTACTGAATTTCTTGACTGATGTCTCATCACCGGTTGGCAATCCTTCCTTGTCAAATATAATCTTGAATTTATACCCTGAAGTCCTTAGTCGCCTAAATTCTTCCATGTTGGTCCTACTTCTTTTATTCTCTCTCGTCTCTTCATCAGATCCTTCTTCAATGTCTTCCAATGTCTGTTCTTCAAAGTCTCGTTCTTGTCCAGACATCTATTAATTGATAGCAATAAACAATTTGAAGTAAATCACATTGATAATAAAAGGATTCTATAAAAGAATTCACATCTCCACACAATTTCAATTAAGTGCCAAAAATAAATGATGGTGTAGAGTACTAAAGAAAGGGTTCATAAACTCATAGTTTGTACAATCAATTTCTGACTATAATACTTTAGAACTATAATATTATAATACAGACAAGAAAATCAAATAAGTTGATTGGTTCTCAATTGAAGTGTATTTACAGTCAATTGAATTGAGAAAATCAACAAGAAAATCAACAACCATATTGCCAGAAATTGACTGTACAGACAAGAAAATCAATAATTGAAGTGTATTTACAGTGAATTGGTTCTCAATTGAAGTGTATTTACAGTCAATTGAAGTGAGAAAATCAACAAGAAAATCAACAACCATATTGCCAGAAATTGACTGTACAGACAAGAAAATCAATAATTGAAGTGTATTTACAGTGAATTGGTTCTCAATTGAAGTGTATTTACAGTCAATTGAAGTGAGAAAATCAACAAGAAAATCAACAACCATATTGCCAGAAATTGAATGTACAGACAAGAAAATCAATAATTGAAGTGTATTTACAGTGAATTGGTTCTCAATTCCAGCAGACTCTACAGTCAATTGAAGTGAGAAAATCAACAAGAAAATCAACACCCATATAGCCAGAAATGGATTGTACAGACAAGAAAATCAACAATTGAAGTGTATTTACAGTCAATTTAAACTAGTTGAGTGAAAGAGGAGGCCGGAGAAAAAATACATAGTTGAGTGGAAGAGGAGTCCGACGAGATGAGACGCCAACGAGAGGGATGAGGCCAGCGAGAGGAGTCCGACGAGAGGGATGAGGCCAGCGAGAGGAGTCCCAGGAGGGGAGGAGAGTGTGAGTCGACTGGGGTTTGTTCAGAGAGAGGAGAGTGTGAGTCGACGAGAGGGAAGGCACTTAGAAATTTTCGGAAAACCCTAAGAGAAAATTTCGTATAATGCGCTCCATCAAAATTGTCGATCTCTCCGCCAAAAATTCAACTTAAGTCTGTAACGTTTATTTCAAAATCAACGTTACAGATAAATAAATTTTCTGTTTTTTATTTATATCAGTAATTAAAAATTTTTAGTAATAATTTTGCTTTAAAATATTCTGTTTTTTTAGGTAATAATTTTTAGTAATAATTTTCAATGCACAATTTCAAAATATTCGGATAATTTTTAGTTATCATTTTTAGTAATAATTTTGCCAAAAATTTTTAGTAATAATTTTCAAACATTTCAAAATATTCGGATTTTAGTAATAATTTTGCCAAAAATTGTGTTAATTGTTAATCAAAGCCTATGGGCGTCAAAGTGTCAAAAAAAAAAGTACAAAAGTTTTATTACACATGACAAAGCTAGAAATTCTAATTAATTTGACCAAACGACCTGCAAAAAAAATAATTATTATTAATATTCAAAATAAAAACATTTTGAATATAAATTTAAAATTAAATTAGAATTTAAACTCACGTGTGATTATGCATCTGCTCTCTTTTTTTTTCCTTCGTTTATCGACCCACACACCTTCGATGTTGTCTGTACGTCTATGATTGATCGATACCGGTTGTGATGCATCATCGATACTATTGGAAAATGGAGGTGTTTCCTCAAAGTGGTCGTATGCTTCTTCATCAACGACATCTCCAACGCCAACAATATGTCTCTTTCCTACAATAACATTTATATTTCATAAAATGAACATTTATATTTCATGAAGTGAACGGTTATTTGCAAGTAGAAAACTTACATTTACCTTGCAGGACAACATGTCTTTTCTTGTCTGCCGGATCTTGAATGTAGAAAACTTGCATTGCTTGCTTATTTGCAAGTATGAAAGGGTCTTCTTGATAAGTCCTTTTTTTAAAGTCAACAGTTATGAACCCATTTTTGCCTTTCTTGACTCCACCATGACCGTTCTCGATCCATGAACACTTGAATAAAGGTATCTTGAATTTCATGTAATCTAGTTCCCAAATCTCCTCAATTCATCCATAATAAGTAGCAGACTTTCCATTATTACTAGATAAAGCAACAACTGACACACCACTATTTTGCACGGTGCTTTTACCATCCTGTTTTTTTGTGTACCAGATAAATCCATTTAAGTCATACCCTTGGAAGGTATCGACTACGGAATCAGGACCTCTCGATAACCATTTGACTGTTTCATCGACCTCGGTTCCTTCTTTCAACTGGGAAGCTACCTTTTCTTTAAGCCATTGTACAAAGTTTAATTGATGCTCTGTAATAATCAGGTTTTCATTGTAAGATGGGTATTGTTTGCGCAGCTCGACTATATGCATGTTGATGTAAGGTGCCACAACGGTAAGGTGTTGGAGGACTTTCATATGTGCTTTTGTTCTCATTTCAAGATCCACTCTGCAAGTACTGGCTCCAATTGTTCCTTTTCCTTCAAGTCTACCCTCGTGCCTAGACTTTGGAAGACCGATAGGTTGGACATCTTCCAAATAATCAGTATAATACTCGATAACCTCCTCGGCAACATATCCTTCCACTATGCTTCCTTCGGGTCTAGATCGGCTACGTACTAGTCCTTTCAATTGGTCCATTGCTCTTTCGAAAGGATACATGTACCGTAGAAATACTGGACCGCACATTTTGATCTCCCTAACCAAATGGATGGTCAAATGCACCATAGAGTCAAAGAATGACTGCGGAAAGTACATCTCGAGCTCACAAATGGTAAAAATAACATCATCTTGTAACTTGTCTAATTTTCTCGGATCGATCACCTTAGAGCAAATTTCATTGAAAAAATAGCACAACTTAGTGATGGTTTTTCTCACTTCTTCCTTGAGAATTCCTCGAATTGCGACCGGAAGTAAAACAGTCAGCAAGACGTGATAATCATGTGATTTCATACCATATAATTTGTTATCCTTCATGGACACCTTTCTTGATATATTCGAGGAATACCCGGAAGGAACCTTAATCGACTTCAGACATCCCAACAAGCTTTTCTTCTCTTCCTTTGATAAATTAAATTGTGCTGCAGGTAACCAATTTCGGCCTTTACCCTTATCTTGTGCCGCTAGATCCTTTCGAATGCCCATTGCAACCATGTCCTTTCTCGCATTCACGCCATCTTTAGTTTTTCCTTGAATTTCCAACATGCAACCAACCAAAGATTCACATATGTTCTTGATTATGTGCATCGCATCTAGACAATGCCTAATTTCTAAACACTTCCAATATTCAAGCTCCCAAAATATGGATTTCTTCTTCCATATCCCCTTTGGAATCTCATTTGCAAATTTCTTACCAAATTTGACCTTTATGTCCTTAACATGTCGATATACACCCGACCCAGATAACGGTATTGGGGCTTTGCCTTTCTCCTCGGTACCATCAAATCTTTCCTTATCTCGACGATAAGGGTGGTTGCGGTTCTTAAGAAACCTGCGGTGTCCCAAGTAAACAATTTTCCTAGAATTTTTCAAGTAAATAGAATGAGTGTCTTCCTGGCAAATAGGACACGCTTTTGCTCCTTTATTCCTATACCCTGACAAGTTACCGTATGCAGGGAAATCATTGATCGTGCAAAATATCATGGCACGGAGCTTGAACTTAGTTCTAGAATGTGCATCAAATACTTTCACTCCCTCACGCCACAATTCACCAAGGTCATCTATCAATGGACGCAAATACACATCTATGTCATTACCTGGTTGTTTAGGACCTGAAATCAACAAAGGCATCATCATGTATCTCCTTTTCATACATAACCAGGGAGGAAGATTGTAAATACACAACAAGACCGGCCACGTAGACTGACGGCTACTCATGTTGCCATAAGGATTCATCCCGTCCGTGCATAACCCCAATCTTAAATTTCTGGGTTCACTGCTGAATTCTTCAAAGTCCCTGTCTATGTTCATCCAATCTGGAGAGTCTGCTGGGTGCCGGAGCATTCCATCGCCTCTTTTCCTACAGTCCGCGTGCCATCTCAACAATTTGGCATCCTTCGCATTGGAAAAGAGCCGCTGAAATCTTGGTATTATTGGGAGATAAAACACCACCTTGGCGGCTGGTGCCATACTACCTTCATCAATCTGATCGTCCCTCGGTCTATACCGTGATGCTTTACACTTTGGGCATTTATCCAGATCACCGTACTCATTTCGGAATAATATGCAGTCATTCGGACATGCATGAATTCTCTCTACATCTAGTTTCAAAGGACACAACATCTTCTTAGCCTTATAAACTGAATCCGGCAACTGATTATCTTTGGGGAGAAAATCTTTATGCAAAAGGTCAAGCAAAGATGTAAAACTAGCATCACTCCATCCATTTTTGGCTTTCAAGTTAAACAATTTGAAAACAGCATTAAGTTTGGACAATTCACAACCAGGATATAACTTTATCTGATCTTCTTCACGTAGCATACCAAAAATTTCAATATTATCAACAAAATCTGCATCCACACTGTTCACAATTTCATCTAAATCATCATTCAATTTTGGATTATCTACATTTTCATCATCAAACACATTTTCATCATCAAACACATTTTCATAATCAAATAATACATTTTCTTCCTCAAGTTGTGAATCTACAATATTTTTACTAGTCCCACCTATAAAAGGTTCCCCCCCACTCTCTCCATGAAGCGTCCATCGAGAATAATCCGGCTGAAATCCATTTCTAATCAAATGAACTCTCACTTCTTCAAAATTAGACCATTTCAACAAATTTTGACAAACAGAACAAGGACAATATATTTTATCATCTTCCTTCTTTTTCATATTCTCTTTAGCACAAACCATAAATTCTTGAAGTCCTTTTTGAAATCTTGGAGATAACCGATCATTTGAGTACATCCACGTCCGATCCATCCGAATAAAAAAAATATATGCAAAATGTCAGGGTATGGGCCAATTTTGTCACATTATGTTTTCAGGCTGGTCACCATCCTAGCCCACTCTTTGGATACTCTGTCTCATTAGCGAGCGTACGCTAGATGCAATCTATTGTCTGAGAAAAATTCGGCAGCATTTCCCCTTATGTTCCCTGAATGCACCAACACACGATTGCTCGTGAGGACACATCCGTGGGAACATAAAGGAAAATACCGTCGAATTTTTCTCAAACAACAAATTGCATCTAACGCACAACTCGCTGTCCTAAATGAGACAGATTGTATCCAAAGAGCAGTACTCCCGATCGGGAGTACTATCCGAGATTAATCCCTAATGGATTAATCTCGGACGGGCAAAGACTTAAATTCGGTATTTGTTCCGATATTTTGGTCCTATATGACAATAACATTTCAATTAAATGCATATGCTAATTATTAATGCATGCATGAAAATAAATGAAAAATAGAAAAGTTTATGAAAATATACCTTCAATTGGGTGTAAATTCTTCTCTTCTTTCGATGTAATTCTTCTCCTATCGAATGACACCTGAAATTACGTCCAAAAACCAACCTAATCATTAATTTAACTACAAAATCAAAATAAAAATCGAAATAATTAAGAAGAAATATAAAAATACGAAATATTCCTCAAATTTTAATTTTTTTACCTTAAAACTGCTCTCCTTCTCTTTGTCTTTATAATTTTTATTTTTTCAGAATTTTTTAGAATTTTTGGCTATTTTTTTGGAGTGGAAAAATAAGTATGAAGAAAAGATAATAAATTTCGGTTTTCTTTGGTGGTTGCGGCTGTCTTTGATGAGAAATAATGGAGGAGAGAGGAGAAAGCTAGAAACCCTAACAATTATCCGGAAAATCTGTAACATTCTTTTTAAAAAAGACGTTACAGAAGAAAAATTTAAATCTGTAACGTTTTTTATATAAAACCCGTTACAGATCTGTAACGTCTTTTGTATAAAAAACGTTACAGAGGCATTATATATTTATGACATCTTTTGGATGGAAAATCTGTAACACTGTTTTTATAAAAAACGTTACAGATTAGATGTACTTTTTTCCAGATCCGTATTTTTGACATGTCTGTAACGGGTTTTAAAAAAGACGTTATAGATGGCCTGTTACAAAAGCCTGTTTTTGTGGTAGTGTAATATGGTGCAGAGTCTGGAACGAGCTGCCCTAAAATTGGAACAGACCGCCCCAGAGTATTGGAACGGGCCGCCCCAGAGTATTGGAACGGGCCGTCCCAGAATTCGGACGGGCCGTTCCAACACCAAACAATCTTACGGCAACACTTTCAAAAGACAATGTAGACCGACGAATACATAATTGTGAACTTAAAAGTAATTTTTTTCAAAAAAAAATTGTGTTCCTAAACAGAAGTCAGAAGGGAATTAAGTGTTCCTTAACTCAAGGTAACAAAATACAAATACATTCAACATTAAAAAACTCATACCAAAAAAATAGGTACATGTGATAAAAATGATTAATTGATACTTTTATGTTATGAGCCTTCTTAGCAAAATCATATACCTCCTGTAACTTCATCTCCACCAGTACCCTTCAAGAACTTGCAGTGGATGGTGCTGATATATGATTACATATGCAAAGTTGGTGTGTCGCAATTCCAATCAAAATAGAGAGATCCCTTCACAAAATTTTCATTCAGAGAGCAAAGGAAATGTGAGTTTTTCTTTCTTTCTGAATTTCTATGCAGGGCGGGGATGTCAACTCAACAAGTTGATTTATTGTTTAAGAAACATAGTGCAGGTGAAAGAACATGACATATCCAATATCGGGTATACAGCCATATACTTTGTTTAGGTGGAAAAGAACAAATATAAACAACCTTGATTCTGGTTTAATCTCTAAGAAATGAGTTTAAAATTCAAAGTCTACATTTGGCACAAATTCATGCTTGGCAGAATTATTCAAATCACTAAGGAGGTTATGAAATTTTTATTTCTTCATCTATTTCTTCTTCATTTTTCCAGTGAGTAGGCTAAGTTTAATAAGAAACAATGCACACAAATCAGAAATCATGTTCATGTAGTGCCCTAAAGGGAGTTAATGAGGCACCTTAGAAGGAGGGTCTGATTCTTCTGGTCAAACTTTATCTGGTTGGACCTTCAAAATCTCTATAACCTTTTCAAATTGTGAATCATCTGTACCCAATAAGAAAAAAAATAGAGTCCACACTTTATAAACATATTAAAGTTTAAATGAAAAGAAGTACAATCAAACATTTTGTTTGTTCTCTGTTAACTTTTTAGTTCACTTCAGTACCCTCGGTATACTGTCAAATATGATTAAAATTTGGAGAAATACATGTTATAAAAAAGTAGATGAGCTAGTCAGGTGTTTCATGGCAATGTGTGATGGCAATGCATATGCACGTCAGCTGTCATGTGTTTCTTATCCTCATTAGTCATTGAATTTTAGTTTTATTTGGTGTCTTGTTTAGTTTGGACATAACTGTTGTAGCATCTTAAGGGAGCCAAAATGTGACAATTTATTCACAGCATCTATATTCCAAAAGTAGCCGATCTTCTGATTTGCTTTGAGTAATAATTGCATTTTATAAAAATCATCAGGGATATTTTAGTAAATTTTACTACCTTATAGAAAAATTAAGTTTCAGGTTGGGTGCACTGGCCCCACGACATTGTATCATAGAGGTGCGGTAGTTTAGAAAGAATCTGCGCGGTGTAATTCAACATCAGTGCGCAGGGGATCAGATAGTCCAGCGGTAAAAATCTGCATCTGTTGGGCTGGAGTGACAGAATCTGCGCGGCAAATCAAAGCACCAAATTGTTCTTGATATTACTCAACACTAGCGGTTTGGCGCAGGTGCATCAACTCTCCTAATGGGTTGCTACGGATTGGTGGACCAAACCTTAAGTGGCATAGCTCTTTAAACCGAGTCGAGGATAGCAAACTCTCATCTCACTCCACTTGATAATACCATTGTTGGGCTATACCAATGACATGATAGGAGGCAAGCCAAACCTTTTCTTCCTCCATAGTGTGTTGCCCCTGAAAAAATTGCTCACAGCGATTAAGCCAACCCAACAGATCATCTTTGTCGTCAAAAGTCGAAAAATCCAATTTGTAATAGAGGGGAACGACTTGGGTATCGCACGGTTTAGGGTGCTCCTCAGCCTTCGAATTTGGAGGTTTCTCCAAAGAGAGATAGCGCCCTTCGTGCAATTCAAGATGGCGTAGTATGTCGTTCTGACCTCGAGGAGTTGTTGGTTGCTCTGAAGAAGATTTTGGAAGGCGGCTGCAAAGTCAAATATGGGTAGGGTTATTTTAACTTTAGATATCGTGCCTGAATCTGCTACCAAATTGTTACAAGGCTTAGTGGGTCGTAGGTTGTATGGAGTTTCAGGGGATTGGATAGACTCTGCCGTGGTGAACAGGTGGTTAATTTCTCACAGCTACATATATATAGCTTTCTTTATATAGAGCCTAATATTTTTATATAGAGCTTTCTTTAATATAGCAATATATCAAATTATAATAATTTTCGTTTGTCCCACAGCTTAAATAAGGAAATCAAAAGATACTAAATATTTGAAAATAAACATAATTGATATGTTTAATTTGTTGCAAAATTTAGTATATGTAGAATATTTAATCAGATCTTTATAACTGTAACAAGTTCGAATATCCGCTGTGAGGACAAGCTAGCAATGCTAGCTCTTCACCCCCCTCGAAATAAAATAAACATAAAGTCCTCCTGCTAACTCCACCTATGTTTCAATATAGCCCCATGCTCGGATAAATGGAGCGTTATGATCGGCCCGACGAGCCAACGTAAAAGTTTAGCTAATTTTATAGAAATGAAATCTAATCATTTTTCGTTAGAGCGTAGCCCTCTTAGCGACGAGCCTTATCAGAATCTGAATAAGGTGATAAATGGGCAAGGGCCGAGCCGCTATTTCCTTAGTGGTGCGCCTTATTGGAATCCGAATAATAATAAGGCAATAAATAGGCAAGGCCCGGGCCATCACTCCCTTAGTGGTGCACTATATCAGCACCCGAATGTAGTGACAAGTTAAAAAAGGTCCTCGTATTTTATTCGATAGGTGCGGAGAGCAAGAAAGCTAGTTGGAGAGTAAAATTCGTTTAGATAGCTGGAATGTAGGGTCTTTAATTAGAAAGTTAAGAAAGTTGATATTGCGATTAGGAAACATGTGAATATCTTATGCATGCAAGAGACTAAATGTACGGACCAAAAAATAAAGAAAGTGAAATTGTGGTATACTGGAAAGGAGCGAGATAGGAATGAAGTAGGCATCTTAATCGATAAAAGTCTCAAAAACAAGTTGTTGGCGTTAGGACACAAGGGGATAGAACAATCTTAGTTAAGCTAGTTTTTGGAGACTTAGTTTTGAACGTCATTAGTGCGTACGCGCCACAAGTCGGGACTTAGTGAGACCATCAAAAAGCAAGTCTGTAAAGACATAGATAACATGATTAGAAGAGTGCTTACCACTAAAAATTTTTTCATCGGAAGAGATTTGAATGGTCATGTAAGTAAAATTAGTAGAGGGTTTGAGATGATGCATGGACGTTTTGGATATGGTGATAGAAACCAAGAAGGTGAAGACTTGAACTCGGCTATAACACCATAGCTTATGACCTCATGGTAGCTAACATCATCTTTAAAAAGAGACAATCTCATTTAGTTACCTTCACTAGTGGCCAAAATTCTTCTCAGATTAATTTTGTCCTCACGAGAGGAGGGGATAAACGAGACTTGGTAGACTTCAAGGTTATACCTGGCAAGTGTGTCGTCTCACAACATAAACTCGTGGTATCTGATTTTCTTTTCCAGATGCTTGCCAATTTAAGTAAAGGCGTTAAAATTGTGAGAACAAATTGGTGGAAACTCAAAGGAGATACCTCCCGAGTATTTAGGGACAGAGTGATTGAAGAGGTAACATGGAATGAAAATGAAAATGCGTACAAGATATAGGAAGAGATGGCAACTCGCATTCGGAAGTGTTTGGAGTTACCAAGAAAATAACCACGAACCTAACGACACTTGGTGATGGAACGACGAAGTACAAAAAACTATCAAGGAAAAGAAGGAATGCTACAAGTGCTTGCATCATCATAAAAGCGAGGAGAATGTACAAAAGTACAAATCAACAAAAAAACATGCAAAGAAACTGTGAGCGAAGCACGGAGATGAACTTACGAGGACCTTTAACAAAAGTTTAAGTGCACTGGAAGGTAAAAAAGGACTTCTACAAGATAGTTTTTGTCCCTAATAGGGACGGCTTAATCAAGGTTTAGCAGAAGCAATTAAAGTTCTAGACCGGTTTGGTATGAACTATCCTAACACAATTTAATTGGTACCCAATACAAGCAAGCACACAAGCAATTCAAATATAGCAAAAAAAGAGAGAAAGATAGAGAAATTGAACACACGATATGATTACGGAGTTCCGACCCGCTATAGAAATGTCAGCCTTTGTCGTACGTCTTCAGGAGTTTCGCTACCACGAAAGGACGCGCTCCGTTCAATTCTAATAAGAACGGATTTACAACTTTGAACCAAATCACCTTGTTGTCACGTTACGTTTTTAAGTTTTTCAAATATTAAGTAATTTTTTCGAAAATTTATGATTCGTCGATTTCGTTTTGTTGAATTTTAAAAATTAAATTGTCTTTTAGTTCAGATTATAAAGAAGTATCTAACATAAAAATTTGTTTGTTCAAAACTATATTCTAAGTCTCAAAAATCTATTGGTTAGATGTTATGTAGGGTAGAAACGTTGGTAAATTAAAATAGAATAAAAGAATCAGCAACCATATAGCCATATTATTATAAGTTATAAATTTGATAATTATTGGGTTAACTTTAAATAACAAAGTATAGCTTTATGTTTTGTTTTTCCTTAAAAAAAAAAAGAGAGAGGAAGAAAATTCGCATAGAGTAATATTAATTTATTGAAACTAGATCTGAATGAATTATTTCTTGAATAAAATTTGATCATTATTTAAGTAGGAATTTAAGTAGAATTTATTTTGTCTAGCCTCGGGAAGTCGCTTATCGGAGCCGGGGGTAGCCGATACGACTGAGGATCTGTAGATTGTCGTGCTCTTGCTTGTTTTCTTCATTTTGCTTTTCAGGTGCGGATCCCACACAACTTGATTATATGCTAGAAGCTATTTACGCATAACTGCATTGCATAATTTGAACTGATTATTGCACGCATTTTTGGTTTGTATCATATGACTTATATTATTTAATATTATTATTGCATGTTGAAATGGTTCCGAATTGAATAGATTGTGATAATTGTTGGTACTTTTGTACGGTGAAATGACACTAGTTGGGTTGGGCGTTGGGGTCGCTCCCTGACGTTCCGGTCTCCGTGAATAAGCGCTTATATCCGTGGTTTGACAGTGTTCACGTAATTAGTACCGTTTGCTTATCTATTTGTCTGAATTAATGATAATTGTATGGTATTGTATACAATATATGTTCTATTGTATACTCGGTCTCCTCTGATCAAGGAGAGATGGATCCTTCGGGATAATTTAGTTTTGATTTGAATGATCGATATTGAACCAGCCTTAGTAGGAGGTAGTTGACCAAGTTGAACCGACACTTTTGTGCTACTATTTGAATGTGACAGTTCAAATTAATTAATGTGTCGGGTTATTTGCATTGCATCTTCATATTGCCATCTTATCATGTATCATAAATGTATTGATATTTGACTTATACAAATCGTGTGTTTTTCTTCCTCAGTCGGTAAATAGTTCCGGAGCATGTAAAATTGTTCGCACTGAGATAAATTATATTTATCTCATTCTTTGCTTTTGCATTGTTTCCACATTGGTTGTGGGTTCCAGGTTTTGGACTGAGCGACGGGTTTGTGGTGAGAAGTAGACTAGACCCTTTGGTATGTAACATGTAGTATGTATCAATAAATGTATATTTGTCTTGAGACCCTATTCGGCTTGGAAGAAGTCATCGAGCTTCTGGACGAATTAAGTTTTTGTAAACAAATATTTTTTGTTTTGGTATGACTGGTAGCGTATTAATAGTGTGTAATATATTTATTAAAACCTTAGATGGCTTGTTTTGAATTATGGTACTACATGTTACTTTTATGTTGGTATTTGTAAGCCTTACAGGTGTGTGTTGGCTAACATGCATCTGTGGCGGCTATGGCATGAGTTCAGGATGTTATCATTAATGACCCTGGATTCGGGGTGTCACACTTGTACACCAAGTAACCGAGATGGATCGGCCTAACTCAAATAGCAAATGACACCACGGTCTCAATTGAGATGAGCTCTCAACCTATTCCAATCTACATCTTGCGACAATGTCGGGGTGGTGGTGTTTGAGACTACTTTATCTCTCAAAATGATCTAGCTATGAAAAACTCAAGTGGGAGAGTATCCCTAGTGCTTAAAGGCTCAATTCTGGACTGGTTTTGGCTAAACAAAAGTCTCTCAAGTGATAGAACAAGGGATGGTGTAAATAGGCCATGAAATAGCCCATTTTACCAGCAAAATTGAGTCTGGGCGTTAACTAACGCTATTGGGCGACATATAACGCTGGAATATGACCGTTGGAATTGTCTTGTAGTAAAACTAGCCGTTGGGGAGTTACTTGACGCCAAATAGCGTTACAAAACATTGCTGCTAGTTTCAGCAGACAGTATTTATTATTTTGACTCAAACTTTCTGCTCCGAACTCCGATTGCGGTGATTCAAAAATCATTGGAAAGAAGACAAAAATATCTACAACTTTCTTGTTTTGAGTTTCTTCAAATTCAGAACAGAAAGTGGTCAAATCAGGCTCATAAGATCAGTACAGCAGGAAAACTGCTGCTGTACACGTTTTGTAACGCCAAGTTGCGTTGTGTAACGCCTCCAGAGCCATTTTGGTGCCAAAACACAATCTTTAGGTGACCAACTACTACCACTTGAAACTTGATCTTTTCTAGCTATGTAGGTCATTATAAGAGATATAGAGCTTCAATACCTATTAACCTAGTCTAAACTAGTTTCAAGCATGAGGAAAACTTAGTCTTGATCTTGCTTAAGTTATTCTTCAATCCTCATTTTCATTCTAATCTATTTCTTGAGTTCATGTACCGATTTCATACCATATCATATCCTATAATGAGAACTCAAAAAAGATTGTTAAATGTCAAATGATATTGTTTTGTAATCGACAAACCTAGAGACGTTTAGTACAACAATAACCAACCTTCGAAATAGGACAACGAGAGATTTCACCCAAGTGAAATGCATCAAGGATGAAACCGATAGACTTTTAGTCAAGGATGATGAAATCAAGTACAGATGGAGAAATTATTTCGACAAGCTATTCAACGGAGAAGAGATGGGAACAATGATTGAGTTAGACAACTCTTTTTCTAACACCAAACGTCGTTTTCTCCTAGAGTCTAAGGTAAAAGATGCCTTAAAAAGAATGAAAGTAGGTAACGTTTTGGGTCTTTATAACATACCAATCTCGGAGATGTGGTAATAATTTGACTAACCAAATTGTTCAATGGTATTTTTAACGAGTGGAGGAGAAGCACTTTAGTACCGAACTTCAAAACTAAAGGATTTGCTCAAAGCTATTCTAATTATAAAGGGATCAAGCTTACGAGTTATAAAATGAAGCTTTAGGAAAAAGGTGATCGAGCATCATTTTATGCCTGGAAGGTCGACTTTGAAAGTCATTTTCTTGATAAGGCAGCTTATTGAGAGATACCAGGAGCGAAAGCATGACTTACATATGGTATTCATCGACCTCGACATATGACAAAGTACCAATGAAAGTCATATGGTTGACACTAAAAAAGAAGAAAGTCCCACAAAGTACATTATCCCCATAAAGGACATGTTCGATGGTGTTGTCACTTACATTAGAGCTTGTGATAGTGAGACTAGTAACTTTTCCATTAAAATAGGACTACATCAAGGATCATCATTAAGTTCATACATTTTTGCCTTAATGATGGATGAAAACACGAGAAACATACAAGGAGAGATTCCTTGGTGTATGCTCTTTATTGATGATGTGGTACTAATTGATGAGAGTAAGACAAGTGTTGATAACAAACTAGAGTTATATATGATGACACATTATAATCAAAAGGTTTTAGACTTAGTAGAACTAAGACATAATATATGAGATATGAGTTCAATAGAATAAGATCGGATGACGGTAATGTTCGCCTAGATGGACAAGTAATGTCCGTGAAGGACACTTTAATACATGGGTTCGATGCTGCAAAGTGATGGTGAGATAAATGAAGATGACTGTCGTACAATAAAAGCAGGGTGGGTGAAATGGCGATAAGTATCCGACATCATATGAGATGATACAAATTTTCAAGGAACATACTCGAGGAAAATTAAATACGGCCACACGTCCTGAAATCAGAAACTTTTAAGAGGAAGTTATTTCTAACCATACCAAACTAGTTAGCGTAATATGCCTCTCCTGATTGTTACTTTGATATGTAAACTTTGAGATGCTTGTGAAAAATATAGAAAGTGAGCAAATCCTAATGCAAAAACCTACCACGGCCAGTGGAACTCCTTGAGGCCGCCCTTTTGTTCTGTGTGAAAGTTGAAATGCAAGAAAAATATTACCCAGGTCCAAACAATATTCTGAAAGACATGTATAAATCAAGTAAAATTGAGGAGAGGTAGAAAAAAACCATACCCTTTTCTCCTCCTAGGCTCAGCTAAGAGAATGAGGTTCCTTATGGTTGATTTGTCTCAGTTCATCTCATTTTCTAGCACCTCTAGTAAAGCGGGGTCCCTGTTTCAACATATAAAACAATAAATTCCAACTCGTTCTTAGAAAAAGTGCGAAAGCAGGATATCAAAAGCAACTACAAGCACCATTTAAAACCCGGAAAGACTTTAACTTGGACACATTTGGAAATATATTTCACTAGTCTACCAAGTTGCTAGTTGTGCAATGAGCCACAAATAAGACAGATGAATTTTTTTTATTTTCTTTTTTTTTCCGTTTTCCCTTTGTTTTCCCGTTTCTTACTGAGGTGTCGCAAATGACTGGTAAAGTACTAATGTAGAGGCCAAGCCCACTAAAGGTAAAAAATTAATACCTTTCCTTCTCTACTCCAAATTTGATGGGGTAGCTTCTCCTATTTTTTAGGTGACTCCTCTTCAGCGCGCGACTCCTCTTCTACATTGTTTCCTTTTTGATCCAATTTTTTAATTTTTTTTTTATCCAATGCCGTTTTTCTCGGAGGTTTTTATTAGAGGTAGACTAAAATCAGTCGCAATTGACTGATGAGACCATCAGCTACGATGAAATTTCAATTTTCGAGATTCTAAGAGTCGATCTGAACCGTTCAATGGATTCTCCATATTGAAATCTAGTTGGAGAACAAATTTTATATTTTTCTGAAAATTTTAGTATTATTTTGGTATTTTACAAAATTCTTAATGACCCTTCAATAATAATGATTTTAAAAATTTTTAAAAAAATAGTAAAAAAATTTAGAAAAATGTTAATTTGATCTCCAATGAGATTTCAATATGAAGAAACACATTGAATTGAACGGTTCAAGAGTCATTAGAACCTCAAAAGCTAAGATATAATCGCGGCTGATAAGTTGTGACTTATTTTAGTCTACTTCTTTTTTTTATCGTCATTTTTCACTTCCTTTTCATCCCTTCCTTTCATCTCTTCTTCTCCGGTATAATCTTTATCAGTGGGCCATTGTCACCTTCATCCGCTCCAAGGACAGAGATCAGTATCATCCAAAAAGTCAAAGATGCCATCAAGGTTTCCGTGCTTTCAGAATTGTGGCTTTGTTCATCAGTTTGTATTATTTCTACCACACCAGATTGTGATTCATCATTCACATGAACCTAATTATATGAAAAATGAAGCAAAGAAAATGAGAAAATGCAAAAAAATGTGAACAATATAAACAATCAATACATAGATTTCATTACATGATATAAAGCAGACAGATTCCACCCTCATGTTCTAATTTCAAAACCAGCTAATGAATTAAACCAACATCCTTAGAGGGAATTGATTTGCAGACTCCTAAAATTGATAAAACACTCCTTTTAGACTAAAATACTTCTAATTAATTGAAAGTACTGTTCAAAGATATCATCATTATTGTAATATTTTCAATTAATTAGGGATATTTTAGTCTAAAAGGTGTGTTTTATCAATTTTAGGAGTGTGCAAATCAATTCCCATCCTTAGAAGTAGGGGACAAAATCATGCAGCCTGTTCACTGAGTCAGGGGCTCAGGGCTATATGGCTATACCATATATGCCTGATGAACAGAAAATTTTACCTTTCTGGCCTTCCCGTCTTTCTCTTTCTCTTGAGGATGTAGTTATATGATCGGTTTTGCTAGAAATTTACAGTAACAAACGTTCATTAGTCGCATGATAAATGACACAGATCAAGCATTTTAGTTAAAATACTGAGTGGCTTATTACTTTGGAAAACCCTCATGTTTGGTACCCCTAAGCATTTTAGTTCAAATACTGAGTGGCTATTATCCCACTGAAGAAGCCAATGAACTTGAAAGATGTTATAATGCAAAGAACATATAGTGGGTGCTATTTGCAATATTAAGCAATTACATGCACGTTAATGTGTATAATAGCAATGAAAAAGGAAATTATGCAAGAAAAGAAAAACTGGGCACATAGAAACAATAAAAGGGGAAAAAAAAAAAAAACCAGTACTGAGATCTTCCGAAGAACTCAGCGTTGCTTCAACTTCATTTCTCTTCTCAACGGAGGCGAAGGGGCGAAGGAGAGGAGAGAAGAGAAAGCGCCCCGTCTGTGTGTGTCTGAATCTCTCTCTGTATTATGTATTCTGTACTGTGCTATGGTTCCACGCCAGGCCTTAATCACATTACATTCAAGTAACTGAACCAAGCCCAGCCTACCTAAGGCCCAAAGTTGATTTCTTTTTAGTTGGGATGGGCCTCACGCTCCCTAAGCGGATTAATTAGGTAATTACTATGCGGAAATGATATACACCATCAGTAAATTATCATCCAATCATCCAACCAGCGATGACCAGCGACCCCGCGACCATGCGACCCAGCGTGTGGGCCTGTTTAGCGCGCATACAGCCCATTTTCACGCGATGCGTCATCCGCGCGAGCGCGCGTGAGCGCGATGCTGACGTCAGCTATTCGTGATCTGATCTATGTCATAAGGGATCACATAATGTTCTCAATGATTTTTCGAACTAAAAACAACAAGGGATGACATAATTCAAACCCTTGGTGACGTCAACTACTGTTGATTTCATCGATGTTTTAAGGGATTACATAATGGTTTAATGTTATTTTGAACTAAATACATCAAGGAATGGCCTAATTTGCGTTTAGTGATCAGTTTATTTGTTTCTAAAGTTACATAATCCTGAATTTTGTGTTACGTTTGATGTGTTAAGGGATTTGATAACCATTAATAAGTTTTCTGACATTAAATACAAATAGGGATAGGTTAATTTGTAATAAGTGTTCGGTTTGATATAGTTATAAAGGAACATGATTTAACATGCGTTATAAGGACAATAACTAGTGCAAACATGAAATATTAAAATGGGGACAAACCAAAACTAAAAATAATATGATCCATAATACTTCCTAATACATCATTAATTGCTTTAACAATCTATAACCACACATATTATAACAAATACACAAGATAATACCAACATGATTCATACAATATAATGATAAATGTTCAATTTGCTAGAGATCAAATAATTGTGAAGAATGAACACAGAATGCCACAGCAAGTTCATCGATACGCAATCCAAACCTGCGTAATATAAAAACAAATAAATATATGAATCGCTAACAATAACATATAAAGCACCATTAAATATTAACTAAAAGACTTTATGCCGAGAACATAGTCTAGTAATGGAACATTAGATGATCCTTTATATCATTTAACATAACAATAACAGTATGTAACACATCATGTGGGAAAAAATGTTTGGCTAAATCAACATTTCTAATCGTTCAACTAAACAGACATGATCCCTTAGTGCATTTAACCAAACATTAATATCCTTGAATCATGTAATGCATAGCGCTGCAATGTACTATCTTACGTAAACGATTCAATACTTTCCAGGCATACTTTAAATTTGTGTAAATACCTAATGTCGGAAAATTCCCTTCGCTGTGTTCGCCGGATCCTTTAGCAAATGATATGTGAAAAGAAAGCTGTCAACACGGAGGTCAATCTCCTGAAAAATACATATTTATTTCTGTGATTAGTTGATAAAAGCTATTAATTTGTAAGTATCAATTTTGCATGCTCACCTCCTTTGGCAAGGGCTTATTGAGAAGTTTGCATCCTAGTAACCTGAAGAGCTGCAAAGTGTTGCAGAATGGAAGAGAATGTTCATAGATGCCATCAATCCATTTAATGGAAAGATCCATATATTTCTCGTCATTTGCACGCCATGCCAAAAAATGCTTGAAACCATCAATCTCACTTACTACCTAATCATTGATGTGTTCTCTCTTGATAACTGAACAGTAGATCTCGGCAGTGTTCTCTCTGAGATTGACGACAGTCATCCACCATATTATATCGTTGAAAGTAGAGAGGAAAACAATCATTTCAGCTTTCAGAAATTCAAGGATAAATACGTGCATGGCTTTATCTCTGATTAAGTCCACATTGGCAGAAAAAATTGAAATTTGGCCATTGAAACAAGTTTAGTTAAGAAATTTAAGCCAAACATTTTGGGTGATAATGCATTGAATAACTGACATGATTATTCAATCAACCTTAATCAAAACATTATCAGCCTTCAAATTAATCTAATCCCTTATTAACAAGAATAAAACCATTTCTTCCAATAACAAGATCAATTAATAAAATAGATCAGGTACAGGGATATAATACATTTACAATTCAATGTCTGGACTCTGTTGTTCTCATATTAATAATTATCTGGACTCAGTAAATTATTTTGCAAGCATCAGTTAGGTGTTAGACATCTACTTGAACAGTTAATGTCATTATGAAATCCATAGAAATATCGAAATGAACTAATATAAGTAGAATTTGATTCATCCCTATGAATCAGATCAAATAGTAGCATGATTACTAACCAGCTGGACTTGAGTAATGTAGGACCACTTGTGAACTGCCTTGACTTCTCTATGGATGAGGTCAATTAAAGATTACACAACCTAAGATTGAAACAGGAGACTTGCAACAATTAGAACAGTGTGATTATTCAAAAGTATTAAACAAAAAGTGAGGAGACAACAGACTTACATTGCTTGCTATCTCACTACAGGAAAGTACAGCAGTTGCATGGGCAATTTTCAATTGCATCAGTGGCACAAAATCAGTTGCATCAGCACATATTTTTGCATCCGCATGACTCATGCAATAAATATAATTGTATCAGGACTACTCATGCAAATGATTTTTACTCTGTTGCATAGATAAGACTCATGCAACTGAATAACACTTGCATCAGCTTACGCCGATGAAACTAATTATTAATAATTCTTAAGTCTGATGGGTCAATTGCATAGGAAAAACCAATGTAATTGGACATCAATTGCATAGGCGAAGTTGTTGCAACCGATATTTTAAGTTGCATAGGCATGACCGATGCAACAAAATATGAATTCATCTTAGGACAAAATGTGTGAGTATTAGGTTTTTAGTGATTCAAAAAAAAAAAAATTTGCACAAGTGCTTATGATTAAATAGGTTTTGTAGTGTGCATATGATTAAATGGATTTCGTAGTGTATTTTATTAAAATGTACGTACTAGAAAAAAATTAAAATTAAAGCAATAAAAAATCTAATTAAAAATTGATGAAATCAAGAAATTAGTACATATATATGAATAAATTTGAATTTAAAATTTTATTAACCGATTAATATTTACTTTATTGATAATTATTCTTTTTTAGATTAATATATCCATTTTTTTATACGTATCATTTATTTATTTTTAACAAAGGACATGTTATCATATGTTGACAATTTAATTAATTGCTTTCATAACCAATCACAGGATGAATGTATAAAAATTTATAATTGTGGAAAACAAATATTCAGATGGATGCATGTAAATATATTAATTTCTAGTCATACGATGGATGTATAAAAAATGGCAAAATACAGTTTCAACTGGGAATCGAACTCTGGATGGCTAGTTTAAAAATCAATCACCTTACCAGTGGACTACGCCACCCTTTTAGTCAAAAGACTTCGAATCTTTAATATATAATAGAAAAATAAACTATTTGCCCCACACGTTCTTTCCTTGCATTCGTTTGCCCTTTCTTTCCGAATCCCTGCGTTTTTTCTCTCTTTAATATATAATAGAAAGTTTTGTTGAAGCAGCCTTTAACCATAGTGCAAATGTACGTGTAAGAGGCAATAAGGAAATGATCCGCTGTCCTTGCAAAGTTTGTGACAACACAAGGTTCAGAACGGCTGACCAAGTTACTAAACATTTGTGTAAGAAAGGATTTACTCTCTATTACACTTGTTGGCGAAAGCACGGCGAGTCAGATTTCGACGAGGGCTCCAATAGATTGTCAGATAATGAAGGAGGGGAGGAGATGAATAGGATGAATGAGATAGTGTTAGATGTTGCTGGTCCAGATTTCAATCCGGACGCAACAGATCAAAGTGCTCCAAATCACACCGCAGCAGAGTTCTATAAATTGCTCGAAGCAGCAGAGAAGCCTTTGTGGGAGTTGGAAGCTAGTGAGACCAATTTGAAGTGCAAAGAATCTCTATTGTCAGTCGTGTCTGAATTGTTGAATTTGAAATCAGACTTCCAACTACCTAGAGAATGCTTTGATCGGATATAATCAATTATGAAGAAGATACTTCCTGAGAAGGACATATTGCCTCCCAATTTCTATGAGGCTAAGAAGCTACTACGTGGGCTTGATTTGAAGTACAGAAAAATTGATGTGTGCCCCAATGATTGCATGTTATATTACAATGATCGTGAGTTTAAAGAGAAATGTGATATCTGTGGTGAGCGTAGATACAAAAGTGACACAAGAAAGAATAACGGAAAACCTATAGCACAAAAAATATTGCGTTATCTTCCTCTAACACCGAGATTGCAAAGACTGTACATGTCTTCAGCTACTGCAGAGCACATGCGGTGGCACAAGAGCGGCATCCGCGAAAAGGAAGGAGTCATGATACATCCGGCTGATGGGGAAGCATGGAAGAGTTTTGATAACTCAAACCCTGATTTTGCACGTGAGGTGCGAAATGTTCGTCTTGGTTTAGCAACAGATGGTTTCACTCCTTTTAGTATGGCTGCTCCAAATTGTTCATGCTGGCCTGTTTTTATGGTCCCGTATAACCTTTCCACCAGGAGTAGCAATGAAAAGTGAATATATATTCTTGACTCTTGTCATTCCAGGCCCGAAAAACCCGGGTAGGGATATAGATATTTTCTTAGAACCTTTGGTGGAAGAGTTGAAAATGTTGTGGAATGATGGAGTAGAAACCTATGATTGTTTTTCTAAACAGAATTTTCAAATGAAAGCAGCACTTCTTTGGACGATTAGTGATTTCCCAGCATATGGGATGTTATATGGGTGGTGTACTCATGGAAGATTAGCTTGTCCAATATGCATGGGGTCAACTAATGCATTTCGACTTAGAAAGGGAAGAAAAGCTTCATGGTTTGATCATAGGAAGTATTTGCCAAGACGTCATAGACTTCGCACGAACTTGAAAAATTTTAAGAAGGGTGTCCGAGTGAATGATCTGCCCCCAAAGCTACTAAATGGTAAAGACATGCATCGGATTGTTAGGTTAGTGCTCATTGTTATCATGTTCTTTGTTACAAGGTTAATGTTTTGGCGGAGTTTTCTTTTGAGATTTTATACTACCATTATGTTGATAACTATAATTCATTTTTTTTAGGTTTCTTCCGGATGCGGTCTTTGGTAAATCAAGAAAGAAATGTCCAGAGTTTCCAGACTATGGGAAGAAACGAAGCATATTTTGGAGTTTGTCATATTGGTCGAGCAATTTGATTCGGCACAACATAGATTTTATGCACACCGAGGCAAATGGATTTGGTAATGTCTTTTACACTGTCGTGGACACTGACAAAACCAAGGACAACATCAAAGCTCGTCTTGATATGGCTCAGTGGTGTGATCGACCTGAACTAGAGTTGCAACGACGTGGTAATGGATCATGGGTCAAGCCTAAGGCATCTTTTTGTCTAACAAAAGAGCAGAAACAAATGATTTGCAAATGGTTGAAGGAATTAAGATTTCCAGATGGATATGCATCAAATTGGTCGAGATGTGTAAATGTTGAGGAGTGCAAGTTTCAAGGCCTTAAGAGTCATGATTGCCACATTTTTATGGAGCGGTTATTACTTGTGGCATTTCGTGATTTTCTTCCTGATTATGTTTGGGAGCCATTGACTGAATTAATACGAATGTAGATATTATACAACTATTTTATTGGTAAAATCATGTAATTGTTTTATCAAATTTATTACAAATAACATGAGTCAATTCCATCGGGTAATCTCATGTAAAATAAGTCAATTACATTAGATGGACAGATGCAAAATACGTCAGTTGTATTCCTTAAATCCATGCAAAAGAAGTCAATTGCATTAGTAGGTTGAATGCAAAAGATGTCAGTTGCATGGACTATTTCAAAGATGTTACAACATTGCATGGATCGTGGCCAAGTACCCTTCACAAAGTTCAGCATTTCTTCTGAACTTACAACATTGCAGTCAGTGCTGTAAACGACTGGTGGTACTTGGCCACGATCCATAAGCTGCATGGCATTGTACATCTCATTATCAAATTCACGAGATATAGTTTGTGTTGCAGTGAAGTCAAATTCTCTCCAGAAACGTTCCATATCGACCTTCTTCTTGCTCTTCTTTGCCTCAAATTTGACATAAAAAGGGTCTGCGAATGGACTACCATAGTTCGTATTTGGTTTGATCACACGACCCTTTGAACTTATTTTCAATTTAAGAATTGGTCTGTTCTCCCACCAATCATCAAAGGTCCCAGACACCTTCTCATCGTTATCCATCCAGAAAAATTTGAAGTCTGGAATATTTGATGCAATTAGAATGCAATCATACTAAAAAATGTTAATGAATGAATCAAAAAATTATGTTATCTATATATTGAAAATATCTGGACTATGTTGTGAACATATTATTAATGCAAACCCTTAACTTAGTTAAATGAATCCTTATAGATTGAAAAAGAACATTTAGGCAAATATGTCATCATTTTGGGTAAAACAGTACATGGTCACCATTAAAGAATCCCTTATCTACATAAACTAAACTCTTACTCAATGTAAAATGTTTCTCACTGTCCCTCAAAAACTGTATCGTGTCAGCCACTTCACCAGCAATATCATAAAATCCTGGTGGTGTACTAGGATCATCTCATTTACTCTCACTACTATCACTTAAACCTAACCCTAAACTAAATGATGGCTGTGAATTTTGATCCATTGTTGGATGAGGGACTTGGATCCAATGATTCAATGTCAACCCAATAGGATCAGGAACTTGGATCCATGCAAAAAAGATAGTTCAATTTGAACAAACAATAATACATGACTTACACAAATATATAATTGAACAATTACAGGTTACCCAAGCCAATATCATCTTCTAGTATGTTGCAATTATATTCAGGACTGTCCTCTTTATCCTTCTCACCACTGCCACTGCCACCACCACCATCTTTATCCCGTGGCTCTTCCTCGTCTTGACCTCCAGAGCCACCATCCCCCCCAGTGTCGTCCCCACCATCATTGCCACCATTACCACTACCACCGCCACCATCTTTATCCCGTGGCTCGTCATTGCCATGTGTGTCCTCGGCTCCTCACCTTCACCCCCACTGTCATTGCCACCGCCACCATCTTTATCCCGTGGCTCTTCCTCATCCTCACCTCCAGAGCTACCATCCTTGGCATGTATGTCCTCATTGTTATGTTCATCCTCATCCTCACCTCCACCCCCACTGCCACTACCACCATCTTTATCCCGTGGCTCATCATCATCCTCGCCTCCAGAGCCACCGTCATTGTCATGTTCTGTGTACAATTAAAATGTTACAAACTGAACACTTATAACAGTAATAATAACCATTATTACGAGAAACTTAACTATCTTTTTATTTAACTTCAATATTCTAATTAATTCATCTCAATTACACACACAAACTGAACACTTGTGACAGTAATAATATTAGTTACCATAGCTACATAATCATTGTATTTATCATAGAGGGGAAACATATGTGCAATTATTATCTTTCTCCTTCTCCTTGGCGACATCCTTCTTTGATACCCTCTTCCTCTTCTGAGCTGGATCCACCTGAGGTTCCTTTCCTTTTCTGGACCTGACAATATGCTTTCTATTCGGTCCAGGAACGAGTGGCCCTTGTCGTACGATCACTTTAGGTGTCATCCCTCGAGTTATCATATCCTTCTCGGTATCATTAGTTTGCAGTTCAGTTTGAATAACATCTCGCATATTCACACCAGCAAAAATGTCAGAAGCTACCTGGGATGACAACCTTTTGTTCAAGTCCCAGTTGTACTACCGGGGGATTCCACCGAACTTGAGTCTATACGTACATAGTTAGCACCTCTCGTAAAACCAAACCTGGAAATTTATATTGAACACTTAGACAATCTAAGTAATCAATGTTTACGTAATTAACAGAAAAATAAAGATGGGAGTATTGAACTACAATATAATCCCTTATATAAACAATTCAATCCTTAGGAGGTACAATTCGATAATCTTTAATGAACATGAATGAAGAACAGAATAAAGATGAGAGGACTTACAATGATAGATAGTGCACAGCCTCCAATGCAAACAGTTTTGTTTGTGTTCTTTCTTGGGTCAGTGTGGTCGCACGCATCGACCAGATGCTGAGTAAGGGCTGTATGGACAACTCTTGCCCATGCTATACTCCGGTGACTTTGAAATTCAGCAACAAAAGGGATCAGGCCCATGTCTACTCGACCACTTGCCGTTGGGAATAGAAGCATTGTGAAAATGTAGAGCACCAGTAGTGAAGTGAAGTCGTTCACTGACTGCTCGTCATCTTTCTCAAGCAATTTCAGAAGTTTCTTCTCCAATTTCTTGTAGTGCACATGATTTTTAGGAAAATTGGATTCTTCCTCCCCTTCAGACTCAGTATCAACCTCGGGCTGGTGCGGTTCTTGATCTTGTGGACCCTCCTTATCATCGGGATCATTGTCAGGGAAGTATGTTGTATGTAAACGATGATTAGGATCACCATGACGTATTCTTTGCCCACCGTCATCATATAGGGCTAGGTAGTCACCATCCAGACTCAAACCTAAACAGCACAAAATAGGAATCAATTAAAAAAATACCTCACATAGCAAGTACTAACCATCAGTAGTAAATCCCTTGACACCATAAACTAAACACTTACGCAATAAATGGACACTAATTTTAAAATACAGTCCTCGTAGCACACATCACTGTGGGTTGCAAACCTAAACCATAACTCCAACAAACTGAACACTTACTATAATAAGTTGAACACTAAAAGCAAGGACTATTCAACTACACAAAAAAAATTGTAACTTTAGGGGCAAGAAGAGTAATACCTAAAGAGAGTGCCACGTCATGGACTGTGAATGGGACATTACATCCAGCAATCTTGAATGTCCTCTGCTGCTGATCAAAGGAATCAAAGATCGCCTTGAAGAGGTTATTAGAAACTATTATTTGTGGCATTTCAAAAAGGTGCACAAAAGAAGTAAAATTCAATTTTTGGTGGTGAGATTCGGTCATGAGAGGAGCCAAGTGTTCCTTGTAGAATTTCACCATTCTTTGAGGGCGACAACGCAGCGTGACGGGCTTACCAGCTACATAAAAAAGACAACACAAAATTGAAATCAAACAAGTACAAGTTGACAAAAAAAAAATATTACATGGTGACAACAATATAATCCCTTGAGTAAATAATAACATATATAGAATGTACAATCTGCCCCCTTAATTCCTAAATGTTGGAATCTGTGAAATTTTAAAATCTTGTACAAATCCAAACCTAAATATCTCTTATGTGACAACAATAATATCCCTTATGAAAACATTAACATCCATATAAAATCTACAGTATGAAACAGATGAAACAAATTCACAACAAAGGATGAAACAAATTGAAAAAAGGAGGAAGATTACCAGAAGGGAGAGTAGAAACGTTTATTGACCGAGCATTAGTTCTACCTCCTCTTCTAGAAACAGAACGACCACGGGAAGAGGATGCACCACAAACAGTACGTCCGCGCCCTCGAGAACCGAAAGTAGGATTATCTACAACATGCGAAACTATTGTTAAGAGCACTAAGATGTTCAAAATTGAAATCAAACAAGGACAGTAAAGCCGTTGACACGATGACCATAGTACATGGTGACAACAATACAATCCCTTGAGGAAACAATAATAGCTTTAGATGGTACAATCTGCCACCTTAATCCTATCATTATTAGAGGACGGAACATTTATTGTCAAGCAATTAACCAAGGTGAACACTAATCCTAAACCTAGTCAGAGATAGATATAGAAATCAAAAACATAATCCTAACCTAGTCAGAGAAAAGAAAAAAAGTACCGGATAATTGCTCCTTCAAAGCCAGTGCCTTCTTTCCCATCAGATCAGTAGGAGAAGATGGCCTGAGAATAGGACGGAAATGGAGATGCGAGTAGATCGACAACCACTAAACGTCGACGGAGAACAGAGGAGACGGAGTTCACACGAAACCCTAACCCTAGGTTTTGGTCAAGGACGGAGCGAGGTTTTCTCTGAATTCGAGGAGGGAGAGAAAGAAAGAGAGCGAGTGGAGTGAGTTAAGAGAGTGGTTGCGTAAATTGAAAGGATTTAATTGGCGGATAGGTCGTTAGTTTATATAACTCGAAGCATGGTCAAAGGACGCATCCGATTATATAAGGTCGAGTCAATTAGATAATAAATTCAAATCCGAAGCGTAATCACTTGTTTCTTCTTAACAATGTAATCCCTTATTGCAATAAAGACATTACTAAAAACATCGAATTATTTCGTTAAGTCAGCACTAAAAAATTTGTGTACTTAATGCCACAATCACGTGCATAAGGTCGCGTCAATTGGATAAGCGTAATCACGTGATTCGTCTTTACAATGTAATCCCTTATTGCAATAAAGAAATTACTAAATACAACAAATTAGTTCCTTAAGTCAAAACACTTGATTGACAATGTAATCATGTGGATAAGGTCGCGTCAATTGGATAAGCGTAATCATGCGATTCCTCTTTACAATGTAATCCCTTATTGCAATAAAGAAATTACTAAATACAACAAATTAGTTCCTTAAGTCAAAACTAAAATATTTGTGTCATTAATGCCACAAAAACGTGAATAAGGTCACGTCAATTAGATAATTAATTCCAATTCTAAGCGTAATCACGTTTCCATCTTATACAAAATAATCCCTTATTAAAAAAAAAGAAATCACTACATACAACTGTCTCGCACTTTTTCAGTCCAACCACGGAAGATCAGATAGTCCTCTATGGGGCGAAGAAAATGCGGATCAAATACCCCTTGAGTCCCCTAGAATTCGAACACCACTACCCGTTTTACGAACGAAAGATAACAATGCGACCCTAGGGACCTCAAGAGTTGATTGTTTGTTGTAGGTCCTTTTCTTCCAGTAGGCGCAAGCCCCTACTGTTAATTACCTCCGGACTCAGTTAAGAACTGGCCAAGAGCACCTCTAGATCGGGATAATCAAGTGATTAGGCATTGAAAGCAATTGGAGTCAGTTTTATATGATATAATGGCTTAGTGATATGCAGAATGTGGTCATGATGCAGAATGCATATGCATGCTATGCTGACTTAGACTTTAAGTGATATGCAGACTTTGATGCTATTATCTTTATAACTTTTATAGCTTCTAAGATTGTTATCATAAGACAGTCAGATCATCGGATCACAGGTTGGTCTTGGTTATCTTGATATGGACTTGGCTTTATGTGTAGTGCCAGGACATAAAGCTTTAGGATCTTGTTTGATTCGATTCGGTGTTTGACTTAGTGTTGGCCTCTAGGTTTGAACTTGGCTTTTGGATGTTCATTTGAGTTTGGACTTGGAATTGATTTTTGAGTTTGAGATAGGAGTTCTGGCTTGACTGGCTCTGGGGTGTCCTGGTTCTAAAGAATACCTGTTATCCAAGAATCCCTGTTGTCCTTTAACAACAATATTAGTTTTTTAATAACGTTTATATTTATTTGTTTTTATGATATTTTTAAAGTTTTACGGACTTTTAAATAAAAGTGACTCTTAAGTTGGTTTTATATATGATGTGTCAGTTAGAAATGTTCTTCATAATTTTCTGGACATTTTGGTATTATATGGGAATTTTTCTGATTTTCTAGATATTTTTAATGTATTTTTTGAAGTTCTGGTTTGCAGCAAATTCTCTGGTTGGTCCACGTCATCGACAGGGTTGAGGTGTCAGCTTCTGGGTGGTCCACGTGGGCAGGAAGAGGGGATTTGTGGCGTGCAACAGCGATGACCACACGGGTTGAGTCACAGAGGATCGAGTATAGGCGCTAGGATTCAATTGGTTGAGTCAGTTGGTCCATGCCCGCATCCATGCACCAGGTTAGGTCTGAGTTGGGCTTAGGTCCGATTGGTTCACAGTGCACCAGGTTCATCTAAGTTGGTTTTATCATTTGATGGAGTCTTCTCTTTCTGTGTCTCCTTTGATGTGTTCCTCTGTACAACGCCTCCATTTCTTCATATATCATGGTTCACATTCGGTGCTTTGCAGATTTGTCGCCACAGAGGATCATCACAGGCCATCTCTTTTTAACCGTTGCCAATATAATATGTCCATTGATAGACATCAAGATTCGTGCATGGTCAAGGAGTCAACTTCTTCTTCCTTTCTCTTCCGTCTCCACGCGATTTCGTCCGTTGCCTTTGACTCAGCGACCCAATGGATCCTCCGCCGTTGACTCGAGCATTCCGACCATCATTTTGATTGAGGTTGGGCTCCGCAGCATCGTCTCTTCCTCTTCTTTTCCTCTCTATTTTCAATTTTGCCATTGGACTGGTGGTTGACTGGGCCCATCTCAATTTCCGTCAGCCACCACAGCCGCCTTGCTCCGCCAAATTGCACTTCCTCCATGGTCAGTTCTCTTCTCAGTTATGTTGAGCAGCACCCAGTTCTCTTCCTTTGTTGATTTGAGCCACTGGAGGACATGCCTTTCCTTCGGTTGTGTTGATGGGTGAACTCGAGGTATGGCCATGGCTAGAGAGCATCACACCTGCTGTCCTTGTGCATCCAGAGATGCACAAACCCTTTTTATTGTCTTAAATCACTTTTATTGTTATTTTAGATGCAAATATGCAAGTTTAAGATGCTAAAATGAATGCAAAGCATGAAATAAACAAGAAACAAGATTATGGCACCAGACCACCATGGCTTGGTGGCTGGGCTAGCTCAAACACCAATCAAAACAGCAATTTAGTAGGAGAAACTTCTTTATTGATATATGGAGAAGGTGGTTTACAAGCTATAGCTACCTAAACTTGTTCCTCTCTCTTCCTCTCCCCTATTTTCTAACTGCTCGATAAAATTACAGAACTTCTCTCTTGCTATTCTAACTTAACCAAAGATGGAGGCAGAGTTTCAGTATTCCGAGCAAGCTTGGGGTAGGTGGAGGCCCCTTTTAATCTTCAGTCTTGAGCTTCTTATATAGATGTGAAGTTAGGGTTTCCATGGAGTTGAGCCATGCACATCTCGCCCTTCATCTTGATCCAATGGTTGATGTAGAGCCGTGGGGAGCAAGTTCCTTTGCAAAACCATGGTTTGGTATTGCGAATCTGTGGATGGTTTTCGTTGTGTGGTGAAAATGAGCCATGGAGTTAGGGTTTTGATCCAATGGTTCATGTGTGGCTGTCATAGGCATTCCTTCTTCACTTTCCTTCTTTTACTGGCCAATTACACCTCCCAATGGGTTTTTGTCATGTGGCATTGATGTTCAGTAAGCATGGGAGGTGGCATGCTGATTTTGGACTTGTGCTTCTCACTTATGCCATGTTGGCTATGTGGATTCGATTGTTGCTGTTTCATATGCATTTTTAGTTTCAATTCTTTTTGAGTTTAACATCACTGACTTAAGTTTACCAATTTCAACTTGAAGGAGTCAGCGAGTGCAGTGGCAGTATTTCATTGGTTCAAATGGGCTTGGGGAAGGGGTTCATTGCCATATGGAAGTAGCTGCCATCAATTTCTACTCGATTTCACTCTCTGGCTTGGCGCCAAAGCTCTTCAATTGGCATGTTTGGTGATGTAGCAGCTGGGGGAGGCAACAAGGGTATGAGGGGCATTTCCCAACCATGTTCTGTATTCCATTGCTTGATTCCATGGTCTATAGGGCTCCATATAGCTTTCTGTATGTGCTACTTCCCATTTTGCCCTTCTTAGACCTATAATTAATTTTTGGTATATTTCTCTATTTTGCATTTAATTTCATCCTCATTAGTCCATCATTAAGATCTGATTTTACGCTATCACCAAAATGATTAACTATTGATGTTGTGGCAGCCTGCAATTGGACTTGACATAGCCTGACAAGTGGGGTTACATGTCATTTGTTCTTTTGAGTAAAAGGCAGTATAATTGCAATTTCTTTTTGTATTCCTCATGCTGGCTTTTGGCGCCAGGATTGGAGTACAAGTGGTGGCAAGCATCCAATGGTTGGTTAGCATCTTAGGGCTGAGATTCATGGAGAGAGGGTGCCTTCAATAATTGGTATGCTGCTGATGTGGTATGATTTGTATGTTGTCTCCTTTATCAACACATATGTGACCCTTTTGATCATCATCTGACGGCTGTAGGATGCTCCTTGGGGAGCAAGTTCCTTTAGTTTTGTCTCTATTGGCACTGAGAGTACTCATAGGAGGGAGGGGACCAGTGAGAAGACATGCACTCCTGCACTTTTTACTTTTCCATTTCCTCTCAGGTGTAACCGAAACCAATTCCTCTTTAGTTTATTTTAAATGTTTTAGTAATCATATCACATACTTATAGCATTTAGGTACTCTCTTTGACTTGTATTTAAGGCTAATTGCATCTGTATGTGACTATTAAGCATTGTTGAATCAGCGCCTAACCTCCTAGCCGTGTTATGTCACTAAACTAGTGTCCCCACTTGTTGACCATGAACTGGCCACAATTTGTCACATGGTAATCATTCTAGTATCTTCAGGAATGTGTAATAGCCAGACAATTGGTGTTTCAGTGTACTAACTCCTTCAATTTCGAGTTCCTTGTGCCATCTTTCCTTTCTTGCAACATCTCATACTGGACAGTTCCAATTGGTGGGTCACTATGCTTCTTCTCTCTGTTCTGAGCATCCTTCTCTCCCCCATTTATATTCCATAGTTTACCTGACTACCTTAGGACCCACCTGTCAGGTTTCCTTCGGCTCACACCCCCACTTGACGCCCCTTCTTTCGGAGCTCATCATTGTAGCTCTGGTGAATGGTGCCGCCATCCTTTCTTCATCAAATTGATCTCAAACTACATCTGAAAAGTCACTATCTGCATCGCCTTTCTACATCTGAAAAACCGATGAAGCAAGTGATCTGCATCAGCTTACTGATGCAACAAAGGTGATGCAGAAAGTGGCGATGGTGATAATATCAAATGCATCGACACACTCAGTTTTATCGGATGACTGATGCTAAAAATAGATTCTCAAATGCATCAGTGTTCGGATGAAAAATAAATTATCTATTGCATCATCATGCTAATGCAACTTCTTACCTTTTGCATTGGTCATCCTGATGAATTTAGTTATGATAGCATCGACTTACACATGCAGAACTAACAATAAATTGCATCAACAAGCCAATGAAACTTATACTCTTTTGCATGGAAGTATATGATGCATGTGATTTTTAGTTTCATCAACTTACGAATGCAAGATAAACGATAAACTACATCCACATGCCAATGCAACTTAATACTCTTCCGCATGAAAATTCTTGATGCATGAGATTTATAGTTGCATCAACTTACGCATGCAAGATGAACAATAAACTACATCCGCGTGCCAATGCAACTTATACTCTTCCGCATGGGATTCCTGATGCATGAGATTGTTAGTTTCATCCATTTACCCATGCATGATAAAGGGTAAATGCATCCACAAGCTGCAATTTAGACTTTCTACACGAGCTGCATCCATTTACTTGTGCAAGATAAATAATTAACCGTATCGACAAACCGATGCAACTTGTACTTTTCTGCATGAAAGTTCTCGATGTATGTAATTATTATTTGCATCCATTAACTTGTGTAAGAATCTGATGGAACTTGTATGCTTCTGCATGTAAATTCTTGATGCACATGATATTTAACTGATGCTTTACTCAAACGTGATGTTTAGTTACGTCACATTAATAGCATTAAATATAATTCAAATAACAATCAACAAAAAAAATATTTCATAACAATTATTGCATTATATATATTCAAAAATATATACTACAAGCAAAAACAATCTACAATAATGTACCACCACAACTAAAATAATACAAAAATGCACAAAAACTAATTGCACAAACCAAACAATAGCACATAATAATTACCTACACAATCATTCTAAATTCTAAAGCTATATAAAAACTCATCACTATGGCTGATGCAGTTTTAAAGTCAAACGAGATTCAACATACTCAGGTGCATAAAATGTATTTCTTTCAAAACTAAGTCTAGCTGTCTTAGTTACGACACCCGCACATAGTCATCATCGTTGTCGCCATCGTCATGAATACCATCAGAAAACATGCCCTACAGCCCTAGCCATTTATTCTGCACAATTAAATTTTACAAATTGAAAATTATATAAAAATATTGTCAACTCAAAAATAAAATTATTGATTAAAATATACGGAAATTTGAAAAAGAAAAAAAAATCAGCATAAGCAAATCAATAATATTCGTAAAATCGAGAAATTAATGATTTGTTCCATTGTACATAAAATTACAGATTTGCACACAAGTAAATTTATTTTATACTCAAAACCTAATACTGCTAGAAAATAAGCAATGCTGTTGACATATTTAAATTTAAAGAAAAAAATGGTTTTTTTTTTAAACGAAGAAAAAAAGTAGTTACCTAAGTCATATTCAAATTTATTTTTCACTTAGCGTCAACTTCAGTCCAGAGAAGCTGCGAAGCACATAGAGAAATGAAACAAATAAATAATAATAATTAATAATTAATAATATTAATATTAATAATATTTAAAAAAGGAGAAAGTAAAATCTGAAAAAACGAAGCGGAGGGAAGAAATGTTTTGGAACCTGGAAGAATGAATCGGATACAGAGACTAGAATTATGGGATGATATAATATACATGAAAGAAATTAAATGAGGAACCACACCTAATTATGCTTTCCTATTTTATATCATTACTTAATAGGATACACTATGTAATAAATTTTTGTATCAATTAGCGCGCTATCATTGTTCTTTCTTCTTCTATCGGCCGAATGAAAGGAAACATACTGAAGGCAATAATTGGCAAAAATCAATGTGATTTGATCCAGCTCAAGCACCATTCAATCAGCCAATTAATGTTTAACTAGCGGGGTCTCGCGCGTTGCGCGATCTATTTTTTCATATTTTTGTTCGATTTAGTATTGGAGAGCTATTTTGATGACTTTAGTTTTCATTTGAACAGTGCTATAATTAATGATTTATGAAGACGAAAAATTAGATTTAGCAACTCTGATCATCAACTATAAATAAACAATCAAGAAACGACTAATGATGAAAAAAATTTTATTTTTTTTTGTAATGATGAAAAAATTAATCCATACAATTGATGCAAGCTGCAACAGTACATATAGTATAGGAAGAAATAATCTTTCGCATGCATTACGATTTTTTGGAGACAAAGTAGATCAGATGCTCTAATTAAAATCAATGTCTCCACTTTGAAATTTTGTGACCAAAATGAAAAGTAAAGGAAAACTTGTATATTAAAATCAAAATATGCTGGAGTTACTAATAGAAGAATTGGTGAGCACATAATATCACCACACAGGTATTGACCAAAAAAAAAGCAAAACTTGCATATTAAAATTATAGACACCAAATATCAAATAGTGAACTGATATGAAATTGGTACACACTCATAAGACCACATGAAAAATATCTCTAATTGACTATTGTTGTCATATATATGAAAACAAAAAAAAGGGTGCCTAATAAGATAGCCACAAAGAATTATTGGACTGATAAGAGCCAAAATCATAGAAAATTTTGACAAAAAAAAATTTCACATGTTTATTTGTAGCTTATATCTTTACCACTTAACCCCATCAATCATTATCTTAATGCCAATTTTGCAAAAGTCAGTGCAGCTTCATGTTGACAATTTTGCTCTGCTCATCTACTTTGGTTCAGCATGGCATGAATACCATACTGGTAATGGTCTATTAGCAAAAGTTAATTATTCCTATAGCATATCAATAAGCATAATTAAAGCTAGTAAGACATTATTGTATTTATATTTCTCTCTAGATTAAGGTTATCTCTCAAGCTAATCTAATCACCGTGTAAAGCACAACAAATCAAGGAACATATATACAAAGCAAACATATAATTTGAGTTGAAGCATAGAAAAATAAGTTTCAAATTGAGTTGTCTAAACTGAAATGGTCAGTCTAATATGTTTTCTAAATGATGAGTTATATATTTAAAAAAATTACCCCATATTTCAATGCAGAAAATATTAGTTTACGATGAGAGTGATATTGGAGAGTGAAGGGCGAGATAAACCTGTTTGTGTAGGTTGAGAAATTGTTTGCTGTAGACATGGCTTGCGCATTTAGACAGGAGAAAATGATAGCTCCATATGCTAAATTAAACAAAAGATCAAAGATTATTAAGTGCATAGTTCCATATCTAACATTTGCTATAATTCCATTAGCATCAAAAATTAAAAAAGGACAGAACATAATGAAAGTGAAATGCTGAGCTATAGAATTTATCAAGAAGCAATTCAGATACGCTCGTAATTTCAAAAATGACCAATGACAATCCAACTTAGGTTCCAAATGTCAGTCATAGATTTGTAGGCCTGAATAAGCAATGGAGATGATGACTTCATAAATCTGAAGTTTCTACTTTGTGTGTGTGTGTGTAGAGGAAATTTAATATGTATTGATACCACCATACTAAAGAACAAAGCGACATCATAAATTTAGAGGAAATTAAGTGATATGGACATGAAAGAAAAAAAAAATTGGTAGAAACAAACAACGCTAATTGTATGTTATAAGTTTGAACCAGTACATTTATTGATACCACTCTTTGCAAAAAAAAAAAAAACAAACCACACTGTGAGATGAGAATTTGTAATTATCCAAAATATACCTCAATGATACCTCATATTTTCAGAGCAGCTCATACATCCACTAATTTGACTTAAATGTGGAATCATGACTAAATTTGCAACACACTCCAGCAACGTTTTTCAAATTTTTATCAAAACTAAATTTCACAATTAAAAGGAGGAATATACCTGATTTTCTCTTCAACCTAAGACACTCAGGGCTAGAAGCTTACTGTGAACTTCAAATCACAAATCAGGAAGAACGTGTGTCATCTGAAAATCAACATAATAGTGGAATCACAAAATCCTTTATCATCAAATTTAAATTGTATTGCTGAACTTATGAACGAATTATGACAAATATAAGAAATTTCATGATAAATTCTTTCAGAAAAAATAAATTAAAATAAAAATTTGTATTCATCATGTTAACCATATATAACATCTAAAATAAGGCCTCGCCTTAAGAATGCATCTTGAGGGTTTCTTTCTAATTTGGAATTGCATTTAACATAATTTGAGGGTTTATTGTCTTTAACATAATTAAACATATAACAGGAATTGCATTAATTGAGCAGTTACAACATACCTGCCGTTGGGCAGCCTTTCTTTCCCAAACTTGCTCCTTTACATAATTCTGAGAAAAATACAAAATAAGAATTCAACTGCAATATAAAGAATGTTTTGTAAATACAGGTTTGAACTGGCAAAAAAGAATTTCAAAATTGATAAAATTTAATTTTGTACCTTGAACTCATCCTTCGTATCTTCAAGAAGGGTCTCATTCTCAATAAGATCCTTAAAAATCCTCAAAATATAAAAAAAATCAGGTTATATAAAAAGAACATATGATTGTTTTCACGTAAATTGCCCACAGACCACAGTACCATAATCTTTGTTTCAGAGAAAATACCTCCAGCCTCCAGGTCATCGAGTTCCTAGGCAAAATGACAAACAATCTGGTACAAATAGAAGAATATAGCAGGAATTATTAGCTGAAAAAATATCTTCCTAAATATATTTAAACAGAAAATTCAGTAAGGATCTCGAGCAGCATCCTCACAACAGCACCCCCCAACCCCCCCCCCCCCAAAAAAAAAAAGCCACACACCCGACAAAATAAATCAATATCAACTTTATAGCAAATCCCAAAACAAACAAACATGTACCCACCCACAAACTCTCTCAAGAGAGAACAGAAACATATCCTTTGAGATTTTACACTACGGAAATGATCAATACAATATATTACACAAATTTCCTATACTGGTGAAGAATGTAGCCTCTTTTGATATGAAATCAAGGATATACACAAAAAGATAAAATTCAAAATTATCTACCGATGAAGATAACCATTTAGGAAATTTGACAAACTTCTTATGTGCACCAAAGTTCACTTATACAACATGATTCATCAAGGGACTATCATACTGTACCAATTTTGTTTACATTCACGGTGACAATTATTAAGGTAAACCATTGCACCTTTGGATTTTGTTGCTAGTTCATAGGCAAGGATGTTCTTCTTGATGTGCCGTGACTGATCCTTGATCTAATTAGATCCTCACCTACGAAAGCAAAATTAAAAAGTTGATATTGAAAGAAACGAAGCAACGATCTTAATAGATCTAATTGATCTAATAAACCAAAAGGAGAGCCATTTGATTTCCAAATTAGCTATATGCCACATGAATTCAGTCGAAACTGAAGAGGGAAAAAAATCTAAAAAAAGCAAAGAGATAAAGCAGCACACTGAAATAAAACCTAAACTATGAGCATCCCAATTTCTCAAATTAGCAGGAGATAAAAGCAAAGAGAAATCTATGAAATCAGAAAGAAGAAAGAAATCAGAGAAGAAATAAAAAAAAAAAGATAAAACTGTCAAATAGCATCAGGAGAAGCCAAGAGGGGCAGGAAAGACCGAACAAACCAAATTAAGAAGAAATCCCCAAATAAAAAAAGAGAATCCGAAAGGTAAAATTATAAGTAATGATGGAAATAAAATAATATTGTGAAAAAGGAAACGGTCTAAAAACATATAGTTCTCCCAATTGCAATATGAATAGCTGAGTACGGGCGAGTCTACTGCATGAACCCAAAATCTCTAAAGGAAATTCGTGAAACTCGAAATACAAAACAAAAAGAGAGATAGAAAAGAAAATGCGATAAACTCAACGCAAAAATAGTAGGAGAAGGGAGAAGCCACAACAAAATAATGATGGAAATGAGGAAAGAGACAAAGCTGAGAATAAAAGCTAACCTATCGCAAACGAAATAAGGCCACGGCGCTCCAGAAATCGAAGAGGCAAATTGCTGCGCCATAATCCCTGGACCAGTAGCAGAGGAGAGCAACGAAGAAGAGGAGGAAACAAAGTCGAGGGCTCACAGAACCAAGAGCACATGGCGGATGGGTTTCCGTACGCAACCTACATGGCGCATCGATCAGACCGGTAGCAGATCGAAGCAATAGACCAGAATGAGAGCACATAAGAACAGCAGATCCCAAATAGAGGAAAGTAGAGAGAGCGGTGCAGAGACCACGACCATTTGTCGAAGAGAAGCCGTACGACAACCACATGGAGAGCGCCTGAGATCAGAGAGATTGTACTTGGCGAAGCAAATCGAGGAAAAGCAAGGAAATATCTCGAAAGAGAACTGATCAAACGGCCAAACGAAACAGCATCAGACGACCAGGATGAACCCAACCCAACGGACGGCCCGGATGAAACAACTGTTTGCCAACAGTGCTTAGCTACAGTAACGGATCCGGATCTAAATACCCGGGATTAATATATGTTTCGATGTTTTAAGAGAGAATGGCTAATTTGTTGCAAAAATTAGGCAACAAAATTGGAAATACATCCCACAGGCTTAACTACTAATAGAAGATAATAAAAATAACTTTGGTGTCAGAGGAATGTAATTGTATAATAGATAGTTTTATAAAGCACGTACGTTTTAGATTTAGATTCCATGTTTAAAATTAAAACAAATATCTTTATTTCTAGTTACGTCACTAGCTCATATCATACATATGTATGTGTGACTCAACCTAGCAAATCATATGGCCCTAAGAGAAAGCAAAGTTCAAACTGAAATAAATTGATGAGTTTTATAAACACGTCGAGCAAATTTTCATCGTTTTCAATTTTTACAAATTACTTACATATAATTCTAAGATTTTTTTTATCTTGTGTTTGTTTTTGCATATTTCTTCAACTGTAATTTTTAAATAAATATCTAGTAACCTTCTATTTCTTTTCTCATAAATTTTAAGAGTCTATTTTTAAATATAATATATCTTCCGAATCATATATAAACATTTTTTGGTATTATAATAATATTTTTTTATCGAACATAAAAAAACACATAGGCGCCATTTTAGATTTCATGACAAGCTACGAATATCAGTTGACATGAGTAATATGAATATTATTTTTTTAATATATTATTAATAATTTTTAAATTAAAATGAGTTTATATTATAAATTAATGATACTAATTCATAATTTTTACTTAATAAATAATATACTTTACTTTGGTGATATTATTTCAATCTTAAATTTTTTATCATTTTAATAAATTTTTAGCAAAAAATTAGACTCGACATGTTTAATACATTGTGTCATGTCATGTCGTATTGACATCGTACCAGACATGTTGTGCCACAATGTGGGCTGTCTTAGTATTTTTATTGTTTTTACAATATTTTTTCTTGTATTTTTTTTATGTTCTGAAAAAAATTATTTACTCTCTTCATAATAAATTATGGACTCTAATTTTATAAATTATATCGTATTTCTCACTATCTTATGGTCCCTAATACTCTCTTTTTATTAATAAATTTCGACTTCATTTTTATGAAATTTATAATAATTCCCAAAAATAAATATTGTTTGTCATGTTATATTAATTTTGTTTTGTAGAAACTAGAATTATAATAATTCAAAAATAAGAATGCATTTTTTCTAAAGTCATGAAATATCGAATGTAGCGAGCAAGAAAATTTCATGACTCGTGATCGTGATACATTTTTTTTAAGATAAATTGGAGGTCTAAGTCACCCAATTTATTTTTAAATTAAATGGCTATGCATGAAAGACCTCCCAACCGGGTTTCAAACCTACGACCTTTCACACAAGGAGTCAAAGTGCATTGCTCTTTGCCACTAGACCAAGAGCTGGTTCTCGACTCGTGATACACCTGAAAACAATTCGACTTTTGTTCAAAATTACCTCACCTCATTTGGACTTGAGATTAAATTGATCACTTGATTGTTAACTCAAAATAAACTCTATCTATAATTGTAATATATGTAATTATAAATTTTTTTTTTTTTGAAAATAGACACCCAAGTAGGGAGTCCTGCATTTCATTAAGAACAAAATGCCCACATACAGAAATATGTAATTATAAAATATATATTTAATTTTAGAGATGGGCTAAAATCAGACACGATCGACGGATGCAACCGTCAGCTACGATTAAATCTCAATTTTCGATATTCTAACAGTTCAGATTAAGAATTTTGTAAAATATCAAACAAATACTAAAAAATTTCAGAAAAATATAAAATCTCGAAAATTGAGATTGTTAGTTTCATCCATTTACCCATGCATGATAAAAAAATTCAGAAAAATTTAAATATAAAGTCTCCAAACGAGATTTCAGTATGGAGAACACATTGAACGGTTCAGATCGACTGTTAAAATCTCGAAAATTGAGATTTGATCGTAGCTGATGGTTGAATCCGTCAGTCGTGACTGATTTTAGCCCATCTCTTAATTTTATGTTGTCATTTATTTATTAGGTAAAAATATTTGTGTTCTTTAAAATTCTATTTTTAAATAAACAAAATATATGTTCATAAAAAATATAGAAAATAAAATTCTATTTTTAAATAAACAAAATATATGTTCATAAAAAATATAGAAAATAATTAATACTAAGTATTTTGTACCTTTTATTTTAAATTATGTGAACTATAGATAATAAGTTGTAATAATAGAACTTGCATAGGACTTGACGGAGGCTTGTATTTGATCAATATAATAAGATTTGTATTTCATTTAAAAATATCGATGATCAAATTATTTCTTTTATGTCAAAACTATCAAATAAAATGCGATGCACATTTCAAATAATAACCTTACCTTCTTATGAAATTTTAATATGTACTTCACACTTCACATTTAATGGCTTGAATCCACTGAATGGGTATGAAAATAATTATTTTATTATTTTTAGCAAATTATTAATATTGTTAGTATATTATGAAATTATATTTGAATCATCATTTGCCAAAATATTGTAGTACTTTCTTTCCGGAGCTTACATCATGTATATAATCCTTTGTCAAAATTAATTAAATTAGTACATTTATAATTATATTAGTAGCATAAATTATATTTACTAGAAATTAATCAGACTAAACCTAGGACATCTTATAACTGTTAGAATAAAAACAAAGTTTTTTCTGATAACTTATATTTTTATTACTTGTAAAAATTTTAATGTGATTTTTATAGAACAGGTATATCGAAGTTGGATTAGAGTGTACTAATACGTACTATTATTGAAACACATTTTTATACTATATTATAAATTATTATTCTTACCAATGAAAGGTTTTCTATGTATATTTTTTGCTTATATTACTTAAATCAGATATTTCGAATATTAAATCAAATAGCATAAAGTGACAAGAAAAAGGACACGTGGGAGGATATCATATCAATTAGGCATTGATCAACTACATTAGTCATCTTCTCCTAAATCATTTCAAGTATTCATTCTTTGTTGTCATATCAATAGTAAGGATAAGAGATAAATAGTGCATAATATCATGATGCCCGGTCATCATCATTTTGCGATTTTATCATTATTGTTAATAATTTTCTCAGCCAATCAAAGTCAAGTACATCAAGAAGGGAGAGATTTTGTTGGAGCATATTTCCATCATGAGATAAAAATCAGATATTGTCCATATATTTGGTGCACATATTTGAATGATTTTGGTAGTTGCCAAAATCGTTTATAAATTTATTAATTAATTCTATAGTTAAAGACAATTGTCAAATGCAATGATATTAATATTAATATAAGAACAAGAAAAAATTTAAAGCCTGGACGTTCCATTTCTCTATGCAAGTACATAATTGTACTAATATTTTGAGAAAGTTTATTTTATGAGATCCTAAATCGGAACTCATAAATGGGCCAGCTGACTTCTTGTTTTGAAATAAGGGATAGAAAATAAAATATGAAGATTGCTTCCAGACAAATCAATTATATCAAAGAAAACGCCAAAAGCCTCCTATTTTTAGCATATAATCTCCCCAATTAATTTTCTTATTTCTCTTGCTGAGGTGGAGATTAATTTACTTGCCTTATATTTTGTCTCCAGCTAAGTTCAAATATTTCAAGTCAAGCAATCAAATCTTCAAGTGTAATATGATACGTTAATACATATATATTGTATTGATTTGTAAATATTCAAGAAAATTATTATATTTTTATGATATTTTTAGATTTAGATATATTTTTATTGATATATGAATGTAAATTGAAGCTTAATAAAATAGTTAGATATTATAAAGTAAAATATTTGCTAGATATATTTTATTAGATACTAAACATAAGCTTTATTATTATATTACATTCAAAACCCACTCCAAAAGAAAAATGAGTTTGATCATATGTATAGTCAATTAAATACTCTCTTTTGGACTATATAGAAATCATCTTAAAAATAGAGAGGCATGCTACTCAACTTTTATTTAATAATAACAATAATTATATATTACAAGACATGTATTAAAAATACAGAGGCATGTTATATCATGTACCCCTTTTAATCAAGTACAAATTGATTTTCTTCATTATTGCTATTTAGAAGAAAATTACTAACTATTGAAGTTCAAAATTATTTTACTTTTTAAAATTTCAATTCACGAGAGCCGCCTTTTTGCATTAGCGATCTATAATATCATATCACTTAATATAATAATGTATTGAAATTTGGGGCTCTCATTTAATAACATCAAATGTTACATCAGTTTGATTGATGCAATAAGCTATATAATTTACATCCGCAAATCCGATATAAGAGCTATACATTTCTTGCATCCGCCGGACAAATGCAATAATTAGTCTAGTTACATCGATGAATCCTATGCGGTAGCACGGATTAGTTAAATCAGTGTTTTTCATGCAATTACTTATGTTATTTACATAGATATAGCTGATGCATAAGCTGTAGATTTGTTGCATCAGCTGGACAGATGAATTTCATTATTGATTGCATTAGTCATACCGATGCAGTCAAGTGAGAATTGTTACATCAATTTATCTCATGTAATTAGATCTATTATTTTCATTGTCGCAACTGATGCAAGAGCATATACATTAATTGCATCAGCTGGACAGAAGAAAATATTCAATTAGTTACATCGGTCAATATGATGCAGATAAACGAAAATAGTTACATCAGTGTTTCCCATACAACTGGCTATTATGTGCATCAACAAGCTGATGCAGACAAATACATGTCGATGCAAAATGCTGAAAAAAAATGTAGTTTCCTGTAGTGGCCGAATTTGAAGGCAAACACCATCTAGCCTCCATTTGTCGTGGTATTGGACCTGTCCGTTTGTTGTGGTTTTGAGGTTGATTTTACTGCATGGCTGAAAAAAAATATTTTGGTGCCCATCCATAGGTCAGTTTGGCATGAAACTTTGCAGGGTTTCCCATAAAGATGTAAGGAATATGGTTGCTACAAATTTTCCATTTTTGGGACTTTCATGTAATTAATTGTAGGGATATCACAGGCTCATAATGGCATTTCCCATAATTAATTTACCGTCCGTTGTTTAGGAATTTCTGTATTTTCCTCCCATGCTTCATGATTGTTTTGTCAAGGCTATTTTGTTCAATTGTTGGAGTTATGGAGTCTGGTTTTATTTGTGGAATGAAATTTGTTTTATTTATTCTAGGGTTTTATGCAGCAGAATTTAGAGGCAAACAACAACAAATTAATCACGTACGTCAACACTAAAATTTTTGTGAACTTAATGCAACAAACACGTGGATATCATTCCGCTTTATTAACATGATGAAACAATTTACTAAATAGGAAGAAGCAAATTATTTATATAATATCTTTAAAAAAGAAATTATAGACAAATCGATAATGGAACATATACAGAATTCATGGACGAAACATATCAAAGTATACACAACATGAGCAACAAAATGACATAGACATAACTTTTTGATATTTCTATAGTAATTACATTATATAAAATGAAAATTTTTTTTCCTGCAAACTACAAATCAAAGGGAACCTCTCCTAATTTGAGCTGTCAATCAAGTGTTTGAAAGAAATTGTCATGCAATCTTCCATTTGAAATCTGCAAAGAGGAGAACAATAAAAATAAATAGAATTTGTCAGTCTATTTTTTAATATATATGTACCAAAAACTGAACATTTGTAAAACTGACATAATAGGCAGTTGTCAACGATCAAAATTTGATTTATTAGTCACTACCTATAGAAATATTAGCTGAACACTTTTAACAACAAGGTAGACCATTAGAAAGTACTAATTAACACTTGTAACAAAAAACAAAAAGATTATATAGATTTAACTAAACACTTGTAGCAATAACCAAAACCATATAACTAAATAGTTAATCCAGTGGAAAGGAAAATGATAAAACATAAATCAAAATTGCCATTCAGATTTTTGTGACTGAATCCTCTTCTTTTTGGCCTGATCCCGTTTCACTTCAAGAATTGATTTCTTCCTATTCACTGGATTCTGACCCCTCTTGCGCCTCTTGATTGGGTCTTTCACAGCAATAGAATCATTTCCATCTACATCAACACTGTGTGAAAACGATTCACCTTGAACTGTTGTACTGGTAGTGTTTCGGCCCGCGCTTGGGGACTGTTCTTTAACCTTGGAAACTGAAATCAACAATCCATTAAGGTCGTGAACAACAAACTACTGTGTTTCTTCATCTAACGCTGCATAATCAACAAGATTCTGGAAAATTGGATTAAGGAGCACATGCAGATTATGGCAAGTCTCCCGCCTTTCTCTAACGCTGACAGCAATTGCTCTTTCATTCAAATAATTTCTCTTGAAGCTTTTGCACCACCTGTCCAGTATATACTTGTCTGGAACAAGCGACACGTCTTCTTTCTTGTAAACCAGCAATGCATGTCGACAAACCAGCCCGTTTGTCAAAAGATGGCACTCACAGGTGTAGGTCTGATCTTCACAATTGAAGTGAACCTTGAATTCCCTCTCCCCATCATCAATGTTGTAAAGCTTAACATTCCCCTGCCGCTCACATAATGTGAACTTCGAGTCGATAAGCGCCTTGATTTCGTGCTGGAATTTAATGAACATGTTGTTTGTGTACACCTTTGAGAATTGTTGCTCAAATGAATATCATTTTGAAATCAGCCTCGATTGTCCACGTATGCAATCATAGTTCTCATCGGACTCTCTCCTTCTCAATCTTGCTAGTGCCAGATCAAAACACCTTGCAAAGTTCCTAAAACAACAACAAATCAAACATATAAAAGACTGTTGTGACACCATATAATTTCACAATGATCATAGCAAAACCATTATAGAAATATCTCTGCAAATATTCTGTTGAAGCCAATCTAAACCCTTGAAGTGTCAAACTGAACACTTAATGATACAATTGAGCTTAGAAATAATTACGCAAATATTGTGATGAAATGACCTGAACCCTTAAAGTTACAAACTTAACACTTAATGCAAATATACCTTAGAGAAGTCTTTGAGTTGACGTATCTGTCCAGAAAAGAGTTTATACTCTCACTCCTCTGTGTTGACCTCATACTAGCCCAGAAATATTTGTTTAGGTATACCGGAACCCAACTGGACCGTATGTCAAACATTTCGGCGAGCCACACATTATATGATTACAAAAGAAACCATGTGAATCCACATGGTATGCACCTCTTTTGAGAAAAATAAATTTATACATAGAGATTGTAAAACCACAATTATGAATGTAATCCATTACAGGTATTTGCAATCCAAAATATGCCAAAAAACATCATCGTTTGAATTAATATAATCACTTATCAGCAAACAAAAATCTATTTCTACCAGTAACAAATCAGTTAAAACCATAAATCAAGAACATGGAATGAATACATTTACAATTCGATATCTGGACACTGCTGTCATTATATTAATAATAGAATCCCTTACCATAACTAAAAGCATCCTTGTAGAATGAAAAGTAACATTTATAAATGGGACGAATTCCAGGCATTTATAATTCAGAGAATGCACAGAGATAGCAATGATTTTGAAATTAAAATGATCCCTTATGTAATATAATTAATTAGTTGCAATTTCTAACACATCCTTTATGAAAATTTGATAGTAAGATGAGATAATTAATTTTTTCCTTACAGAGCATGAAATGTAATAGTCTCTTCCCAATTCCTCTCAAATTCATCTTCCGTCTTTGACTCATAAATGACGAATCGGATATCAGTGGAAGGTTCTTTATTGTTGCTAATTCTATTGTCCAATTTGTCGAGGATGTGCCAAATGCAATGACGATGGCAGGTATTCGGTAATACATCCGCTATAGCATTTTTCATGGCTGCCGACTGATCGGTAATGATTGTTTGCGGTGCCTTGCCGCCCATGCACTCAAGCCAGTTACTAATAATCCATTTTGTAAGACTCTGTGTCTTCACGGGTCATCATTGCACAACTGAAAATTATGGATTGTCCATAATGGTTAACCACGACAATAGGTGCAGCCGGAAGGTCAAATTTATAATTAGGTAAACGGAAGTTTTTATTAACCTTAGCAAGATAAATAAAACTATTAATAACATAGCTCAAGGGTAATTGGTATTGAATATATTTGCAATCAAAATCAGAACTGTGTTGTGATCACTAAAATAATATAATCCCTTATATATACGAAATGAATACTTGTAGATGGTAAAACAACATTTGGTTGAATGTAATCAATTTTACAACCCAGCACGTGCCAATTAGCAGCGACTTTTTGAAATAATCTAAACCCTTATCAACAAAAATAAAACCATTTCTAGCAATAATAAATCAGCTCATACCATAAATCTTGATCATGTGTTGAATACGTTTACAAACGAATATCTAAACTCTGATGTGATGAGATTAAGTATCTAATCACATACCACAACTAACTGAACCCGTATAGATTGTAAACGAACATTAATGCAATGAATCTAGTTCCGGATTTTTATAAGCCAGAAATACCGCAGAGAATAAAATATAATCCCTTATCAATAAAAATATAACCATTTTTACCAGTAATAAATCAGTTAATACCATAAATCAAGTACAGGTATTGAATACTTTTACAAACCAATATCTAAAACTCTGTTTTGATGAGATTAAGTATCTAATCCCTTAATTTATCTAATTGAATCCTTATAGACTGTAAACGAACATTTATGCAATGAAACCAACTTCAGGGATTTCTAGTCCAGAAATAGAACAGAAAAGAAAATGTAATATAAAATAAAGTTCAGGACATACTTGTTAACAATATAGGTGGCATCAAAGGTGACAACATCGTCGAAGAATTCGTACCACGATTGGGATGTCGAGTCTGCCCAAAAAATAATATCAAGCCGGTTTTCTTCATCAAATTTGTAGGAATAGAAGAACTTTGGATCCCTCCGTTTTGCTTCCCGAAAAAACTGCATTAATGCCTCAAAATCACCTTTCTGAAAGCTCCCCCTTCTCATTTTCGCTAGAACATTCCTGGCATCACGCTCGGTATAACCGTAGTGATGTGGCCCACCTCCCATAGCAGTGACAGCATTGATGTTGGAAATAACAGGGACACCAGATCTGTCATTGAGTTCAAGTTGATTTTTTGCCCAGTCTTGTATTGATCGATGGCACCTGATTTTATGTGAGTAATTTGGGCAGAGAACATGATTGTGCTTATCACAAAAATCAGTAACAACCCAAACATCCTTCGACTGATCCAGCTTCAAGTATACACGAGCCATGCATTGCTCTTTTTCCACCTTTTTGTTTTTGTCAGTTATAGCTTTTTTCCCTGAGATTTTAGATTTTCCACCCTTTGTACACATGATAATAACCCTTTTTCTGCCCTCTTTACTAGAACCTCCATTTTTCATCACACCAAAACCACGGTATAATGCATACCGTATGTAATACATATGTCTCGCTTCACTCGAAGGAAATTCCATACCAACATATGGTGGAGGAACAACTGCCTGGAGAGGTTGTTCAATGGCAGCTACATTTAACCCAGCATCAGCAACAGGTTGATTACCCTCATCCATTAGATCAACAACTTGATCATCTCCTACTTCATACACACCAGCACCAACAACTGCTTCTTCACGTTGATTAAAGAGGTGAATATCCCAGGCAAGATCCAAACCAATACCTATAATTAAGCACATCAGAAACAACATGTCAGGAATGCAAATAATCTCATCCATAGATGCCATCTAATGTAACATTTAAAACAATTATATGAACACTTATATAAATTAACACAAATTAGATGTTTTCATTAGTGGCAATCTAAACATTTAAAGCAATTAACCGAACACTTATCTAGATCAACATGAATTGGATCGTGCCATAAATGCCAATCTGTGCCAAAAATACAATAAACCTGATTCACGTGTTTCTTTGCTACTTCTAACTATCCAAAAAAATTCATATGAAACTAGATCAAGATTCAACACAAACATAACAGTATTTAAATTAAAACCACAAATAAAAAAAATGCAGAAATAACTAAAAAGATCAATCCAGCCATTAAATACAAATCAGGAATCACAGTACATACAAATCTCTTGATCAAAAGATCAAATCCAGCCATTAAATGAAGAAATAACGCAACGGATCATCAATTACTAACCTGATCCTGACATTTTGAAAGAAGTCTCCAGACAATCAATGGGAGGAGCAATACAGAATCTGAATCAGCAGTAACAACGCTTGAGAGCAAAATAACCACAGGTCGGAGATCGCCAGAAGGACAAATCATCAGCAGAAGATCGCCTGAACAAGGAATGTTGAGTACCGTATGAGATTTCAATTGAAACTAGTTTTAGATGAAATTAGAGGGAGAACATGATATTCACACAAATAAGAGATAAAAAACGATAAAGAGAGTAAAATTATAATAAAGTGACAGTTCGGAGAATAGTTAAACCACGTGTGCTTCGAAGACAGGTAACAGATTGCGATTTCGAGGCCAAATCAGATCGCCATGGAAACGGAAGGAGATCGCCTGAAGAAGGAAGGTTGTTTGATTTCTAAATTTGAAATTCACGAAACGAGGGAATGGAAAGGTGCATTGATTCGGATTTACGAGCGAAAAGAATAAAAAATGGGCCAGACGCTAGGCCCAAAATACAGGTGCGCGCTGAGTGGATGGTATGGATGGTAATTGGTGGGATGGTATATAGTAATTACCATTACTATGCGGAGCTGATGTATAGAATCCAGTTTAAAAGCATCCAAGCATCCAACCTCATTCCAAATGGATGAGTCTAGTTTTCATTTGATGACGTCATCAATCTGTCGCTGATGTCATTAATTTTCGTGCTGACGTCATCAAAAAAATTAAAAAATTTTTTTTTCGCTGACGTCATCAAATGGACGGAATTTTTTGTTAAGTTAGATGAGTCAAGGGATAGGTTAATTTTCGTTAAATGTTCAGTTTGATGTAGTCGTAATATGAAATTTTAAGTTTTTCTGTTCGATTAAACATATTAAGGGATGAATTTAAAGTATCTATGTGTTCAGTTAGTTACAACAGAAATTTGATTTCATAGTTTTTTTTTAATTCAATTAAACTAGTAATGAGATAATTCAAAAAGTAACAAACCATTCAAAAATCAATTCAAAACACAATCCAAATTTTATATCACAAAACAATAAAAGTATTGATTGTCGACTTCGACAATACCAGCACAAAATCAAAATTATAAACTACAACAAACATATTCACTTTGGAATAAATCAGAATGTCGGTGGAGAACGAACAAACATAAAGACACCAACTCGATGAAACCGCAGCCAAAACCTGTGTAATTTGAATAAAAATACAGATATAAGATGTTAACAACATGATTCCTTAATGTGACAAATAGATCATATTTTAATTGCTAAATAATCTTTTCAAACAGTTTTATTTAGAAACTTATTTGAAATAATTGAACATAAGATGATCCCTAAGTCATTTAACATAACATTTGCAATATCTAACACATCCTTTCTGGAAATTTTAAAGTAAGTTAATGTTAGCACAAGTAAATTGTTTACACATTATGTATTATAATCTAATCTCTATATGCATGTAATATAACATATAAAGCAACTAACTGAACAATTGACAACCACAATTTAATACTAAATAATCATTTCATGCAACTTTATGCAGAAACAGTTTTTGACAATGAAACATAAGATGATCTCTTATGTTATTTAACTTAACATTTGTTGTATCTAATTCATTCTTTGTGCAATTGCATAGACAGTTTCTGACAATGGAATATAAGATGATCCCTTATATCATTTAACTTAACATTTCGAGTATCTAATACATCATTTGTGCGATTGCATAGACAGTTTCAGACAATGGAACATAAGATGATCCCTTATATCATTTAACTTAACATTTCCAGTATCTAATACATCATTTGTGCAATTGCATAGACAGTTTCTGACAATGGAATATTAGCTCGAGATACCTTTTGGAAGACGAAAAATGGCGAAGAAGCAAGGTATCGATAAAGGGATCCTAAACATAGATCTAGCCAGTGGGGAAGGATTCTCATTCGCCTTTCTCAAGTGCGTGCTTGTACTGGCCATGGAGAGGAGATGTAATCCAGATCGGAAAAAGCCATGGAGAGTAGAGGAGATGAGAAAAGAGGAGGTGATCTGGTCGTAAGCCATGGAGACGAGATGAGCAATCTGGTCGTATAGAAGATGAGAGGTGAAGAACCGATCTGGTTGGAGAAGAGAGGAGATGAGGCGATTTGATAGAGAAAGCAGAGGCGATCTAGTCAAAAGCCATGGAGGAGGCGATTTGGCATGGAGTTGACGGATTCGGCGTGAAGGAGAAGGAGATCGAAACCTTAATTTTGAGAAGAGAGAGAGAGAAGAATGAGAGTGAGAGAGAGTTTCTGAAATGAGAAATGAAAAGAGAGATAAGATGACGGCTAGGATTTGGGATGAGAGATGAGATAACTAAATTGCCCCTATTTCGAATGGATGAGCCCAGTGGATTCTATGGATGTTGTTAGTCTGGATGGTAGAGATCAATTCCCATTACTATGTACCATCTGAAAAAATCGGAGCTGATAAGTGCAATCAGGTTATAAGGCAATCAGGCAATCAGATCTAAAAACGGAAAGCGACGCGCTGTCAAACATGGAAAAGCACGCTAGCGCTCCCACGCACCTCCCCTCATCTCACCTCCTCTCTGTTCGCACACGCTTTCCCTTCGCTCAACCCCTCTGTTCCGACACGCCTCCCCTCCGCTCATCAGCGCGCTTATAAACCCCGATATAGCATGGCTGATATTAAAACAATATTAATTTATGTTACATTTTAAATTTTTATATTAAAAAATCGGGGGCTTTTATCGTGAAAATTAAAGAAAGGGTAATTAAATGTGAAATATGATTCAAGAATCATAACTAAGGATGCGTTTGGATATAGGAAGAAAGAAAAAGAAGAATGAAGAAGGAAAAAAAAATTATAAACAATTCAAACTCTTCACAAAGTTACACACTTTTCAATACTTCTTCCCACTTCTTCCCTTTTTCCCTTCTTCCCACACCTATCCAAACAGAGCCTAAAATAGAGCAGCCGTAATTACTGGAGGCAGTGCGAGACTTGCAGTCGGTGATATATATATATATATATATAGATTGGCTAATGTATACTCCATCATACAGATAGCCCATATGCTGGAGTCGTTTCTCACAATCTAAAATGCATACAGTCGATCCGAAGTTTTCAAATTGTTCTCCATATTGAAATCTCCTAGAAAACTAAAATTTATATTTTTTCGAATTTTTTTACTATATATTATGCTATTTTAAAAAAACATTGTAAAGAAGTTGTAAAGGAGTATTTCTGACCATTCAATTTTAAAATAGCATAATATATAACAAAAAAATTCGAAAAAATGTAAAATTTGGTCTTGAAAGATATTTTTATATGGAGAATAACTTGAACGGTTTGGATCAACTGTTTGAATTTTAGATTTTGAGAAACGACTTCAGCATACGGGTTTAATCCGTATGCTGGAGTATACTTTAGCCAATCTCTCTCTCTCTCTCTCTCTCTCTCTATATATATATATATATATATATATATATATATGAGAATGGCTAACGTGCCATCAAGTCATTTTTCGAGATCCAAAATTCAAATGGTAAATCCAAACAGTTCAAGTTGTTCTCCATATTGAAATATCTTTGGAGACCAAATTTTATATTTTTTCGAAATTTTTTGCTATTTATTATGATATTTTTAAAAACATTATGAATAGAGTATTTCAGGCCCTCCAATTTGAAAATATCCTAATAAATGGCAAAAACATTCGAAAAAATGTAAAATTTGGTCTCCAAAGTTATTTCAATATATATTTTGGTCAACTTGAACGGTTTGGATCGACCGTTTGACTTTTGAATTTCGAAAAACAAGTCGATAGATAATTGATGGCACGTGCCATCGATGGCGCGTTCGCCATTCTCTCTCTCTCTCTCTCTCTATATATATATATATATAGAGTTTAGCTACGGTGAGTCGCGACCAAAACTCCTAGATCTAGATTAAAATGACCGATCCAAACCGTCCAATATGATCTCCCTATTGAAATCTCCGTGCAAACCAAATTTTTTATTTTTTCGAAATTTTTAAGTATTTTTTTCGGATTTTTAAAAACTGATATTTTTGAATGGTTCAGAACCAATTAGATTAACGATTTTCTAAAATTGCAAAAAAATACTTAAAAATTTTGAAAAAATGAAAAATTTGGTCTACATGGAGATTTCAATAGGGAGATCATATTGGACGGTTTGGATCGGTCATTTTGATCTAGATCTAGGAGTTTTGGTCGCGACTCACCGGAGGGTCCGTGAGTCGCGACTCACCGTAGCTAAACTCTATATATATATATATATTATATTCCATAGATTAAGAGAGCACTTTGCTTTTAAGCCAAAGAAACATGGCTGCTTTATAGCTCTTGCTTTAATTTGTCTTAAAGATAAAAGCATGAGCACTAACGTGTATATATATATAAAATAAGCACATCTCCATTTCTACAGTCTGGAGTGCATCTCTCAGATCTTTATTCTCCACCATTGTTCATCTCATGAGTGTGTTGGAGCCGGATTCACAATCCCCAAAATCATGTTTAGCAAAATGTATATATATATATATATATATATATATATATATATATATATATATATGGCAAGCCATTTCTCTCCAGAAATGCGACCTGCTACACATATGGCAACAAAATCTGCATAAGAAAATACTTGGTGTTTGGTTCCTCGTCTCTGTCCTATAGGCCAACATGAAAAGCACTATGTTTCCACTTATACAATAAATATAGTAATATACTTCTTTTGAAGCACTTGCTTGCAGTGTGCCACTGTGTAAACATCATGACATGAGCGGATAACTTTTTTTAGTCATAAGTGAATAACCTAGCCTCAGTGTTTGACACCAGGCAATGCTATATAGGAAAACTTCACATGATCATATCAACGAATAATACACTATTATATTCCAAAACAATGATATAGAGGTCTAATGTCCAGTTAAATCATGCATATGGGAGAATATTGGTGTAATATTTTATTTCTTTTTTCCAACTAATATATTTATTTCCCCATAACCAACTATATAAACCACAACATTTACGACTTGTTTGGTTGGTATGGTTAACATTTATTTTCTCTTTATTGGGTAATTAAGCAGTTTGGTTGTCTTAGTTAGTAATAATTAGTACTATGTTTTCATGATAATTAGATATATATATGCCACTTCAAATTTTGCCAACTAGAAAATTGTCATTTTTAAATCGCTAATTATAAATATGCCATTGTAAAATTAACAAAATTAGATTTATATTCCATTAATTCCTTCAAAAACATATCTAATTGGAGATATGCCACTCTTATTTTTTTTAAATTTTCCAAATCACCCTTATATTTAATCATTTAAGGGGAAATTAGAAAAAACAAAGAACCGCGTTTGCTTTAAAATTTTTCAAGTGGTATTCAAGTTTAAAGTACGTCCTAATTTATGAGACTTTAATTCTATTGGTTAGTTTCTTCTGAATCGTACAATCATAATTATAAGTTACACAACACTCCGTCACAGAAAAAAAAATAAAAAAAAGAAGGGATTAAAGTAATAAGAATTATTGAAACATGTAATTTAAAAATAATTCTTTCAACATGAAGTAATGTTTGGACGGTAAATATTTTATTTACTTTATGGAATAATTTATATTGATTTATAATGGCATAACACTAGTTATTTCTTTTTCGTGATGACCTATACCTAATTTTAATATTTTACGATGGCATATTCAAAAGGGCATATTGGCGAAATAGTCATATCAACTATCTAATGACATAAAATTATTTTTTGTTATTTTATAGTGGCATAAAAATAATTTATCGTTTAATAAAGATATATCTCTAGTTTAAAATAATATTTGCAGCGGCATAAATCTAAATCTAAATCACCTGACAGTTGTTTAATTATATGTTTTAACTTTTAAAACTTCCATTTAAGTCGTATTAACGAGATAGCCACTATCAAGCATTCTCTTAAAAAAAAAAAAAGTCGTATTATTATTCGGGTGGGAGAATAAAAGAGCCAAGAAATAATCTACTTGACTACTTTGCCAACTTGCCTTGACGGCTTGACGAGATATAAGTAATTAATTAGCGCATGTCAGATGATATACACTTCTACTGCTTATAAATGTATGGATCCAACTATTAGCGTATATCCAACTAATATCGTTCAATTAATTCGATATGTGATGAGATATGAATCGCTGTTTTGATTTTCTATCTAATAAATAAATAAATTGAGCAATATGTCTACCTGTATTTCTAGTAGATTGAACAACATATCTTTATTTTCTAACATTATTTTGTTTCTTTAGTATAATTACAAAATCGCTCGTCTTAGACTCTTAGTTAATTTTAATCATTGAAACGTAAAAATGGGGAAAAAAAAAGTAATGGATATTAAATGTCTACTGGTCTTTACTATTTGTAGGTTTCATTAATTATGTGAAGCACTAGAGAAGTAAATATAACTGGATTTTTATATAAAACAATTAATGAAAAGCATGTTACATCAAGGGTTTCATGATGGAAGCATGCTCCTAAAATATAGTCAACAGAGAAATTTTATGTTCTAGTTGTAGCTATGCACGGCATGTCATCAACAAGAATTATAATTTTCATGATTATTCAGCACCGACCAATATTTGTCAACTTAAAAAGAAATTTCGTCCCCACATGTAAATTTCTTTTTTTTTATTTATGTCGTACTATAATGGAATATTTGTTGACCATATACAATGGCCATTTGCAAATATCCGGCTATTAAAATGGGGTTTTTGCATTTATCGTATTTGATAATTATTTCATGCTAATTCACGAAGGCAAAAAAATTAAGCCTTCTCCAACGAATCATAAGTTCATAATAAATACTAATTGCATTGCGGCACTATTAAAAGCATAAAGCAGCTTAATTTTTCCGAAAACGAAAGTTCTTGCAGCGTTGGTGTTCAAGATTAAAAAACAAAAATATATAAGACCACATATACGCTTTTTAAAATTTGAATATAAGAAGCATACTAAAATTAAAATAGATTGTTCGCATTTGAACAATTTATAAAATTAATAATTCATTTTATTTTGGTAATCATTTATTAAATGTTTTTTTGGCATTTTGGTTTATGACAATGGAGAAGATTAAAATTCATGATATTTCAAACTATTTTGTTTTATGTCATTACAAAATAATTAATACATATCAATTTTTATACCACAGGACTATTCAAATATTAGTTTTATGCAACTATAAAATTCACAAAATTAAAAAAAAATTCAACAAATTGACAAAATTTGGAGTGGAAATTTCAAATTTTCTATATTTGTTTAAAAAATAATAATGGCATAACATATATGCAGTTTAAATTTCAAATTTTATTTTTTTCTTTCCGACATAATAGTCAAACGGAGAACGGGAGAAGGAATTAATGGAAACTGAGCTGATAACTGCAATCAAGCAGTCAAGCAATCATATGTCAAAAACGGAAAAAGTCGCTGTCGAAAAAAGGAAAACATATTTCTCTCACCCTGCGTCGCTTTCACCCTGCCTCACCCCCTCACGAGCATCCCTCTGTCGCTCTCATCCCGCACACCTTATCTCTCATGTCACTCCGTCACCCTCAGTCGTTGCGCCCTCCCGTAGCCGTCGCGCCCTTCCTTCTTGCTCCCGTCGCCGTCAACCTTCTCGTCATCGTCAGCCCTCCCGTCGCACCCTTCTGTCGCCGTCAACCATCCCTTCTCTATGACAAAAACATTAAGAATCAGAAATGAATGTTATTTACTCCCATGTAGCAATATAGTTACTCCCAAATAATAGCAAAATCAGATATGAATGTTATTTACTGCCTCATATGTATTAAATACTTCATTGTACTAATTATTTACTCTCGTGTAAGTATTTAGTTACTCCCAAACAATAGCAGAATCAGAATTGAATGTTTACTCCCTCACATGTATGAAATACTTCCTTATACTTCTTATTGGTTCTATTAAAATATATTAGTTAATCCCTTACGTATATTATTTACTCCCTGCAAATATTAGTTATTCATTTTAATCAACTATAAATTAAGACATATTAGGTACTCTCTATTATAATTGTTATTTACTCTCTTAAAATATATTAGTTACTCCTATACGTATTATTTACTCTCTGCTGATATTAGGTACTCTCCATTATACTTCTTATTTACTCTCTTATAATATATTAGTTACTCCCTTAAGTATATTATTTGCACCCTGCAGATATTAGGTATTCATTTTAATCAACTACAAATTTAAGCATATTAGTTACTCTCTATTATACTTCTTATTTACTCCCTTACATATATTAGTTGCTCCCTTACATATATCATTTACTCTTCGCAGATATTAGTTACTCTCTAAATTAGTTACTCCCTTATTTACTCCTCTGTATTAGTTATTTACTCCCTTATATTTATTTATTCACTTCCAACCCGTAGCAGAACCAGATAAAAAATCTTTTCTTTTGTCATTCTTCTCAATCTCAACTCTTTGTTCTTTCTATACCAGATCTTATCGTCTTCCTTCTTCCTCTCTACTTGTAATGACGGAGAGAGGGAGAGTAAAGGCGGAGAAGGTGGGACCATAGAGGTTGAGGAACGTGGAGGCAGAGGAGAGTGGAGGCAGAGGAGAGTGGAGGCAGAGGAAAAGGAGGTGCGTGGGCGGAGGGGAAATGAAGAGTAGAGACGGAGTAGGAGAGAGAGATTCGGTGAGGGGAGGGAGGCGAGATGCGTGGTGAAGAGGAGAGATCCAGTGAAGGGAGGGAGGCGAGATGCATGGTGAAGGGGAGAGATTCCGTGAGGAGAGAGAGATGAGAATCGAGTTCGGAGAAGAGAGGAGTACTTGCTTAGGGGTAGGGTGAGGGGAGAGCCGCTTCGTCACGTGAGAGGAGGGAGCGTTCCTTTTGATTGTTTGATTGCACGAGTTCTGATTGTTATGAGTAATTCCCTAATGGAAATTCATCCATTTAATCATCACCTCAATCAAAACTATACATTTTTTGAAATTTTTAAGTATTTTTTTCGGAATTTAACTCTATATGAGTAGTTTTGTTATAGAGAGTTGCAACTCACGAGAGGGTTCGTGAGTTGCGATTTCACGAGAGGTTCATGAGTTGAGTCAAAACTTCAAGATATAGTTCAAAATTATCGATCCAAACTTGATATTTTTTTCAAAATTTTTAAATATTTTTTTGAAATTTTAGAAAATCATTAATCTAATTAGTTCTGAAAAGTTCAAAAACTTTATTTTTTTAAAAATCCAAAAAAAAATACTTACAAATTTCAAAGAAAATATAAAATTTGATCTGCATGGAGATTTCAATAGGGAGTCATACGTGAGTCGCGATCAAAACTCCGTTTGACTCTATTTTTTTCGGATATGCATGAAGATTTCAATAGGAATATATAAAAATTTTGCAAAAATATAAAACTTGGTGTGCACGAAAAATTCAATAGAAAGATCATATTAGACGGTTTGGTTCGGTCATTTTGAACTAGATTTAGGAGTTTTGAGCACGACTCACCAACCCCTTGGTGAGTTGCAACTCACCGTAGCAAAACTATATATATACATATGAGAATGGATTCAATCAAAGCGCTTTGACCGGAGTCTCAGTTAAACCCCGCCGGTTCTCAATTTTGAAAGTTCAAACGACCGATCCGAACAGTCAAATATGATCTCCATATTGAAATCTCCTTGCCGACCAAAATTTTCATTTTTTTGAATTTTTTAAGTATTTTTTTCGGATTTTCAAAAATCGTTAATCTAATTTGTTCTGAACCCTACAAAAATTGCTGTTTTTGAACATCGGAAAAAATTACTTAAAAAATAAAAAAAATGAAAATTTTGGTCGGCAAGGAGATTTCAATATGGAGATCATATTTGACGGTTCGGATCGGTCGTTTGAACTTTCAAAATTAAGATCTGACGGGGTTTAACTGGGACTCCGGTCAAAGCGCTTTGATTGAAGGCTTTCTCTCTCTATATATATATATATATAGAGTTTAGCTACGGTGAGTCGCGACTCACGGACCCTCCGGTGAGTCGCAACAAAAACTCCTAGATCTTGATCAAAATGACTGATCCAAACCGTCCATTATGATCTTCCTATTGAAATCTCCTTGTAGACCAAATTTTTCATTTTTTCAAAATTTTTAAGTATTTTTTTTAATTTTTAGAAAATCGTTAACCTAATTGGTTCTGAACCATTCAAAAACATCAGTTTTTAAAAATCCGAAAAAAATACTTAAAAATTTCGAAAAAAAAATTTGATTTGCACGGAGAGTTGAATAGGGAGATCATGTTGGACGGTTTGGATCAGTCATTTTGATCTAGATCTAGGAGTTTTGGTCGCGACTCACCGGAGGGTCCGTGAGTCGCGACTCACCGTAGCTAAACTCTATATATATATATATAATTAGTTTGTTTTGCAAAGAAATATTCGAAATTGGAGTGTTTTGAAATGGCATAAACAATTATGAGAAAGTTTAATTTTCCCCGCGAATTTTTTCGGAGGTATATTTATAAATTGACAAATCTAATTTAACCAATCTAATCTACATATTGAAATTTCATAGAAAACCAAATTTTATAATTTTTTAAATTTGATTACTATTTTTTTGAATTTTTTAAAACATGCTATTATTGAAAACAAACTACTATTTACAAATTACAACATTCCAAAAATAGTAGCTTTTTAAAAAATTAAAAAAATACTAATAAAATCTAAAAAATTATAAAATTTGATTTGCTATAAGATTTTAATATGTAGATTAGATTGGTTAAATTAGATTTTTCAATTTATAAAAATACTTCCAAAAAAATTCGCGATGCATAGTAAGTCCTATGCACTATAGTGCATATTAAATTTTCTCATCAATTATTGTCTATTTTTTTTCCTATTGAACATGTTTATTACCACTTACATACTAGAGAAAACTATTCTAGTTTGTTTTTGCCTCCTGTTTGATTAGATGATCAGTTCTCTCTATTCATGGTGAAATTCCTGGAACTGAAAAGAGGCAATTCTAAAGTGCAATTTAGCCATTTGAAATGAATATGTGTGTGTTCGAAAGTCTAACGATGCCCAAAGCAGTCGCCTTTGGTTGTGCCATAGCAATAAATGCACCAAACAACATATATACCAGCATTATCCAAATGAAAATTTCAAACTTAAGACTTAGATAATTTTGGTCTGAACCAATAAAGTGCGACAAATAATATAATAAGACCTTACACGATATTGCTCTGATTATTGACCAAATTTATCAAGGAAATCGACTTAACTAATTAACAAGAAAAATAATTGCAAAATAATCGAGCTTAATTAAAGTAAAGATAGTTGCATTATTTGTTCTTCAATTGGCGGCGATGGTAATTAATAAGTAAAGCATGCCATCATTGCTTTTATTATGATATTATTGATTTGGTCCTACGAATGCATGCTTTAGTGTTGCTAAATTTCAAAATAACATTATTTTGTCAATGCCGTTAACTTATGGATCATCAAGATGTTTATAGTAATTTATTGATTATTTGAAAGGGTCTCAACACTCATGTTTTAATTAATTATAATTGTATATAAGAAAAATTATGAAGCATACGAGAAGAAGGGGGGGGGGGGGGGGGTACAATAAGTGGGGAAAGCTAGCGTAGTATTTCCGGGAGCTAACTAAAGAAGCACTAAATTACTGGAAGCACCAACCAATTAATAAAGTGCAAAGGAATGATGACGATGACAGCACCCCGCGCCTGAAAATAATTCCAAAGGAGAAAGTGCTCTCCATCACCTTTTCCCCTTTCAATTCTATTCTATTTTTATAATCATGCATGCTTCCTTTAATTTAATTATACTAAAGTTATTCATTCATTGCACCCACTGAGATACACCTTTGTCCTGTCTGTCTTACTCTTACGACGCAACATAACATTACATTACACGTCCCTCTCTCTTTGTTCTACACTCCACCTACCTATCTTTATGCGTTCTGTTAATAACAAACAAAAGTTTTTCCTCTCTCTCTCTCTCTCGTTCTTTGTGTTTGTGCTGCTTTCTCTTCTCCATACATTGATCAAACACTTAGATTAATTTGGGTATCAATTTTCAAAACATATTTTTAATGTCGACGACTAGGAGCTGGTTCACCAGGGTTCCACCTCTTCTTCTTCTTCTGCTGGTTGTTTTGTTGCTCCTTTCACCTTCATACGCAGGTTTGTTACTGTAATTAGTTCTTCTAGCTAGCTAGGTTAAGCCCATATATATATGTATGTGTTTGTGCTGCTTTCACTTTTATTGGCGCATCTTAATTTTTCTTTGATTTTTCATGAATGATTTTTGTTCCAAAGGACTGATCACTTCGTTAATTTGTTCTATATATATTTCTTGATACCGCACAGATAATATATAACTATATACCTTGTAAACATGAGACTTTTCTCATATTAGCAGAACTCTTTTGCTAACATAGATTATCAGTCTATTTTATACTCTTCGGCATTTACTTGTTAATTTTATTTATTTATTTATTTATTGTTGATGTGCAAGTAAATATCATCTTCTTTTGTAAATTTTGTTTTTCCTGCATTTTCTTTTCTTTTTGAACAAAAAGTGATTTGATTATTCGTTCTATGTACAAGTATATACCATTCAGGAGGATATAGATAATTTCTTCGAGATTTCTGCAATTTCTCTAAGATTCTCATCAAATCCCCCTAAAAAGTACGCTATTAATTTGTTGGTGCATATACGCTGATCCTGTGCCACATCAGAATATTCGGAATTCGAATTATATAACATCAAAATTTTGTCAAAGCTAAAATTTGTTTCGTTGTTGCTCTGGATATATTATTGCAGCAGAGTGAAATCAAGTTCTCCATTTGGATATTCATTTTTATCATAAAGAAGTTAAATAATTTGGTTGACCAATACGATCGATGATGTCATACCAGCTTGCCAAGCTAATATTTTTGTTTTGTTTGAAATATAATGAACGTACCTGCAAGTTCCCAAAAAGGAAAAAAAAACAAAGAGAAAAAGAAGATTATTATTATTTTTTTATGAATTAGAATTGTGGCAGCATGAACATAAAAGTGCCTCACATAAGTTTAAAGGGTATTTATTCTGTAGGAGGAAAAAGAAGATTATTGAATAGTCATCTAGTGCAAGGAGAGCCAAAGGTGCGTGTATTCTGGCCTTATAATTTTCTGAGACCTCATTCACTAATTAATATCTAAATTAATAAAAGTTAATTTTCTTCTAGATTAAATAAATCTAAATATGTATGTATGCGTATATATGGCAGATAGAACTGGGGATTATGGCGGCGGTTGACGAAGACTTTGGCGACGAAGAGAGAAAACATGGAAGAAGTCTGAGAGTCCATACAAATGATTATTATACCAACGACCCTTCTCCTACCATGGACAAGCCTCATTTCAAAGATATACCAAACTAATACAATTAAAACCTTGTATTAATGCTGTTAAAATTTCTTCCACTTTTATGTCCATACAAATATATCTGAGTGCATGATATATAGTTGGATTTATGCATGAATGTAGGGAATTAATAATCTTTTGACAATTTTATATGTGCTGCTATATATATGCTGTTGGTATGGATATGTTCGTCGTTTTCTAGTTCAATTATTGAATTGTACTCCATGATGTTCTTCCCATTTTTTTTTTTTAATATGGTGCATAAATGCTTGTCCCTGCTTAAACAATAAATACCAGCTTCTTGCTATTGCATATTATTCTTGTTTTATAAAACCGTACATCCAGCTTATTTTTTTTTCTCGTACCTAATTATTAAGTTTATATATATAATAGTATTGCTTGAATGAAGTGGAAGTACGATCACCACGGGAAAACTTCAAAAATTCAAAGTTTAAACTAATAATTTAGGAGTAATGCTAGAATCAAATATATAGGACGTCAAACACGATCCAAACGTAGCACATTAAAATTTCAAACGGTCGATCCAAACCGCTCAATATGATCTCTATATTAAAATATCTTTGATAATCAAATTTTATATTTTTTCATATTTTCTAACTTTTTTTTTATTTTCAAAATTGAAGGGTTCAGAACTTTTTAGATTGAGCATATTGAAAAATTCCAAAAAAATAGTAAAAAAATTTAAAAAAATATAAAATTTGGTCTCCATGAAGATTTTATAACACAGAACAATTTGAGCTGTTTGGATCGGCCATTCCAATTTTAAAAATTAAAATTTCATCGCGTTGGACAAGTGTACGTGTCCTATATATTTGACACTAGCAACTCTCATAATTTAGTGACTGAAGCGATGTTTTTTAATGACCGTGAGACAATTAAAGAGCAGGACATCGACAGAAGTTTATACTATCTTAAATTAAGAAATTAATTAATACTGTGATATAGTAAGGAATTTTTTCTATGAATGACCAATGTTCCATAATTTCATATTAGGAGCGCGAATCGTTTGATTTTTCCTAACGAGTTATTTATTTATTCTAAGATGAAGCGTGTTGCCGTGTTGGGGCCATAGCCCAAGCCCCAAGGTAGTAAGACGACTTGTAGACCAACTAGGTGATGTCTTTCTGTGGGAGCCCGTAGTTGGTAAATTTTAGAGAATGAAGAAGACAAGAAGTGCAGAACATATTGAAAATCAGCCCGTTGACCCATGAGGCCTGTTACCAACAGATCAGACCATCTAATAACAAACACAAATCCCCGAAAAAAAATTAAAATATTCACGAATTTAAAAAATATTTCAAAAATAATAAAATTATAAAAATAGTATTGCAGTATCGGTTTTTGAAAACCGATACTAACTAGCATCGTTTTTCCAAACGCCCATATTAGCTAGCATCAGTTTTTTGAAAAATCGAAATTATTTTTTTATTTTAGCGATTTTCTAAATGTTGGCTGTTTTTATAATGATCAAAACATTTGAAAAATATCAGTTGATGTGGACAATATTTGGCATTAATTTATAAGTCTTTACGTGGATCAGAACTTGGCCAAAATATCATGGCTTGTAACATGGACATGGAATTAATTTTAGCCAAAATATCATGGAATTAATTTATAAGTCTTGAGATGGAGTTTCCAAAAAAAAGTTATAGTCTGAATTTAAAGTAACTTTTTAAAAAAAAAATAAGATTGGAATAATATTAGTAAGTTGATTTATATTTTTATAGTTGTTTATATGTTTGTGTTAGTATAGATAAATGAGAAAGGTGGTATGCTCAAGAATAGAGTATATATTGCAAACATGTCGTGTCGTGTCAAACACGCACATGTTAGAGTTCGTGTTGTACCGTGTTGACAGGATATAATATTTTCAACATATCGTTGTGTTGTTTCAAATGAAGAAATTAATTAACATGACATGCATTATGGCACAACAACACGATGTGTTGTGTCGTGTTAAACGTGTAAAGCAATATTATAATTTATTCACTAAAAATTCATAAAAAATATTTAAATAATTTCTAAAATATAATAAATTATTGAAATTTCATATTTTAAAGTAGAAATTATGAATCAAAAGTTAATTAAATTTAATTTTTAATATAAACTCAATATAATTTAATAAATTTTAAATAATAATAATTTTTATTGTGTCACGTGTCAACTCGTGTCGTATCGTGTCAACACTCCTGCATGTCATACCAATATATCGGTCTAGTCTAGAAGCTTTTATTGGGATAAAATTATCTTCACACATATCCGTTATGTGCTAGGAGGCCGTCTAAGATTTGTACGCGCTATGTGGTGTAACTCCCTTGTCAGCTCAGATACTCAAAGATTTTTTTACTTTTAAATCATTTCTTTCTCCTTTCTCCTTTCTCCGCCGATCTCATCCTCTCTGTCAAATCGCCGTTGATGCGTGACCCCTCTCTTCTCAACCGAAATCCCACCAATTACAAAGAACCCCTCTTTCACCCCCACCTAAACTGTTGTCAATCACTCCCCTACACATCTCTACTCTCACACTTAAAGCTCTACTCCCACACTACAGCTCTATAAGTCCGACCTTTTTGTTTCCTCTTGAAAGAACATAGGGGCCATAGAATTGTTGCGCAACTCCAAACTGTGCTAAGACCATGAGGGTTCTAGATATAGGGTTGGGTACCGGTACCAGTAATTTAGTACATTGCTTTTGGTTGAGAGGGTAAGTAGATATAGAGGGATTGAGTTTTTTGTGATTTGTAAGATAAGATTGTTTGGATGTTGGACTATGCTTATTTGATACATGTACCAATTGTGCTTACGCTTTATTTGGTACATGTAATATTTTGAATCTGACAACATGGATCATGTTTCCAAACTTCCAATTAGGACATCTCTTTATTTCAAAATGGGAATGATAAGGATCATCCCCAAATCCATCATCCCCATCATCTTCAATGGGAATACGTTTATTTTTTTTCATTTTTGGAATATTTTTGGTCCCCACTGTTTCTCTCCCTCAAATTCTTTTCTATTTCGATCCCCACTGTTGTTCCCTCCCATCCTTTTTATTTTTGGTCCTCACTGGTTTCTCTTCCTCTCATTCTTTTCTATTTCGGTCTCCACTGTTTTTCTCTCTCTCATCTTTTCCATTTATGGTCTACTGTATCCGAACTATAAGAATTACTAATATTAACTAGAATTGTTAATATTCCCAAGTACAACAACTACTCATACTAACTACAACAGTTAGTATCCAAACTACAACAACTACTTATATTAACTATAACAGTTACATATACAACTTCAACAGTTACATATATAACTCCAACAATTACATATATAACTTCAACATTTATATATATTAACTTCAACAGTTACATATATAACTAAACAGTTATATATATAACTTTAACAGTACATATATATCTTCGACGGTACATATATATCTTCAACAGTTAATATATTAACTTCAACAGTTACATATATAACTTCAACAGTTAATATATTAACTGTTCTAACAAGCTGTTCATACACTACAACAAAAATGATTTTTAGCACCGTCATATTAACACCTGTTATTAAGAAAACCGGTTTTAAAAATAGCCAGTGGCAATTATAATTATCAGAGTTTATTATTAGCACCGGTTTTTCTAAAAAACCGGTGCTAAAGAGTTGTCGAAAAAAAAATAAAATATGGTTTCTCTTTAGCATCGGTTTTTTAAAAAAAAACTGTGCTAAAAAGTTTATTATTAGCACCGATTTTTCTTAAAAAATCAAACCTAAAGAGTTGCAAAAAAAAAATGGTTTCGTTTAGCACCGGTTTTTTTTTGTTTTTTTTTTTCCCGACTCCTTTCTTATCTAATCGATCTCTCATCCTCTCCCTCTCCCTCTCTCTTCTTCTGTCTTTCTCCAATCTGCTCTCTCTACCTACCTCACCTCACCCACACTGACAGTCGTCCGCTTCACCCAACCTGACCTACCACCACCTCGTACTCCGCTCCTCTTCCCTACACCCGATCCACCACCTCGGAGCGCTCCGCCTTCTCGTAAACCCTAACAGTACCTCACCCTAAACCTCTCCACCACCTCTGCCTCACCCTCAACCTCTTTACAATGCCCTGCCAAGACCATCGAAGGAGGAGTAGAAGGCCGAGAAGAAGGTCAGATCATCTACTTCTCGTTTTCACACTATTTTTTTTTTTTTGTGTCCTGGAGCTATTAAGGTCTAGTACTAGTATTAACCCTCTTAACAATTCTCGTTCAGGTCGAGTACACCATTGAGGCTAACAATGTATCAAATTCGAAGCTTTTTTATAGTTTATTTGGGTCAAATTGTGAGCTAATTAAGCTTCAGTTTCAGAATTGGTACTTGTGCAATTGGATTGAAGTCTAAGGAGTTGTGCTAGCAGTCAAGAAATGTGTTGTGCAATCCTCATCCCTTTGAACTTGTGCACATATTTCTGTACCTTTTAACAACAAATCTCTTGACCAAAATGTCTCGATGTAGAGCTTTTGTTTAGATCAGATTAGGCATAATTCGTCTTAGAGAACCTTTAGTCATGTTTACTTTTTCCATGAGGGTTAATACTGGTGTTTTTATTTAATTTCATTGTTTAATGTATGTAGGAGCCAAGTAGTGTGGAGAAAAAAAATGAAGGTTGATGAACACATTGGCTGTGCCATGGCCTCATAGCAGATGATAGAACCCTTGTTGAACATGCTTGTGTTGAAACCCAGGTACTCAAATTTTTTCTTGACCCTTCATGATTGGCTTCAAGATTTGATGATTAAGATTTGTGTGCAACTTGTTGGTGTTTTTACTCAGTGATTATGTTTATGTTAAGAGCATTGTAATTTGATAAATTTCAGTGAGTGATGTTCCCAAATTAATTAAAATGATTGAAATATTAAGGTGCATTGCAGATTGTTATCCAATTGCTTTATAAAGTACCCAAATAACTATTTTTGGATATGAGCCTATATATGAATGCTGTCACTTTGTGCTTGCGACCTGAGAAAATTCCAAGTTAAATATCCATTACAGTATTTATTTGGCTCTTTAATTAGAAGTATATCCGTTGTTTTAGATCTTGAAACAACAATAATCGGAACTTCTAATTTTTCTAGAATAACAAAAATTATAGAAATTGTGGTTTGATTTTAGCTGAGAAAGACGAGGCAGACAGTTTTATGGTGGCATCAAAGAAATAGGACCTGGTGCCGCTGCAGCACACCATTTTTTCTGACTTGACACCGGTGTTGGCGTATCGATGCTTCATCAACAATGATGATCGCGAGGATCCCAGCTTTCTTTTTTAATCTGTTGAGCAAGGCTCCAAGAGCATTAGCATGGTACATCTAAATTTGCTTTTTTTATGATTGTGTTAAAATTGAAATTGTAGTAAATTTTATATAAGGCGTAAGTCATTTGTGCATGTATCGGACTTGTGAAACTGATGATCATTCATCACTAATTGTCTTCTATTTTGTTTGCTATTTTCAGTTTTTTTTTATATTTGTCAACCATGATAGAACCTACTATACACATGATCTTGGAACAGAATTTTTAAGGACTTGAAAGAAGTACATAGCACATATAAAACTTTCTTTAATCAGTTGATAAAGCTACACTTGTACCAAGCTTAGATTTGCATATATTCTTTTCTTTATATTGTATATATCAAGCTTAAAAATAATGTTTGATGCAGGTTCAGGTCTCCTACCTTGTTTGGGTTGTGGGCATCCCTTAGACACATTATCTACTGTGCTTTTAATTGACAAATTTCCAAAGCAAACAAATTACCAAACTCATAATCTATACGCCAATAAATTTCAGATTTCCATTTTATCAAAATAAACCAAATTTGAAAATGATTTTTCAAATAAACTTGAAACTGCAAAGAAATTATAGAATATCATTTAATACTTATGCTATCTACATAGAACAAAAATTCAGCCACAAAAATTTTGCAAGGAAACCCAAAGAACTTCAAATTTCCAATTTAATGAAATATTTGACAAAATACAAAATCAGTTGAATTTTTAAAGAGATTATTAAGAGACTCACTTTCTTAAATGCAAATTTAGAGATGACCACCAAATATAATTCGGCTTCTAGCTTTGTTCAACCCTTCCTCCACCGGAGATTCTACTTGCTGTTATTATTTCCTATTTTCTATGAATGTTGGATGGATTTCTAATTGGCTTATTAATATGATTTTTATTTCACTCAATTTCTCCAAATAGCATGGTTGGCTAAGGAAGAAAGAGAGGATATGTGGGAGACAATTACAAGGCCGGACAAAGAGATGTGTTTATATGTGGTGATATGCCCAAAGTTTGGATACTTGATATTTTTCAAATAAACACGGGACACATTTCTAATTAATGAACCAAAGAAACTATATGACATGTGGGTCTTAATTGGCATGCAAAAAAAATGATACACCAAGAGCATAAAAATCATGAAACTTGCTAATAAATATCTAATTATAAAATCAGTCCAAAGTAACGCAATTGATTATCTTTAAAGAATTGAATTAAAATATTAATTGCACAAAATAAAATTATGAGCAATACAGTAAACTCGAAACCTGTCAATAAAAATTTCTGAAAATATTTCTAAGACATTTTAATTAAGTTTCTAAATTTTATCTTATCAAATTTATTCATTCAATAAATTTGTAGTGTAACAATGATTTCAATATCTTTCTTGTGTTCAACAGCAAAAAAGAAAAAAAAAACTGACAATACATGTAAGAAACAGTTGAAACGATCAAAATCGTTTTGATCGTGCAATTTAAAACGGTTAATCAACGAAATTTTGTTGCGTTCAAAGGGCAAAACACAACGCGCAAAAATAATGAATTTGTGTCTCATTAACGAAACAGTCAACGCAAGACCTGTATTTCGTGACCGTTTGGCAAGTTATGCAGGCCTACTTGTATCCGATGAAGCATTATTGTTGGTGATAATAACTTACCAAAAATAATTTAACCTTTGGTTTTGGGCTAGGATTCGAAGTGTACCTTTTTTAACTCGAGGTAAATAATACTCGAAATGAAAAAGTAGCTAAATCAATTAGCAACACAGTGCAGCTTGTTTCAAGGGAAGAGGGTGATTAGTGATTACACAAGTTCAGACTCTCCAATGCCTCGTGGTTAGATTTTAGTTGGTGGGCCCAGTATGACCATGGGCTATTTTAATAACAAAGGCTCCGTTTGGATAGGTGTGGGAAGAAGGGAAGAAGTGGGAAGAAATATTGGAAAGTGTGTAACTTTGTGAAGAGTTTGAATTGTTTATAATTTTTTTTCTTCTTCTTCTTTCTTCCAACGATCCAAACGCATCCAAAGAGAAAACGTCTCCGCTGGCTAGTCCACGAGAAGTGTCTCCCAAAAAAATTAAATATAGTTTTAGTGTTCACTCTAATTTAAAAAATAAATGAAAGAAAATTTAAAATTTAGAATAGTGTTGTAGAATCGGATTCCAGTCCAAGATATCCAGTCAAATCGACTGGATTCTGAGAATCCGATCAAAGCGCTGCGTCTTAATTAATTTCGATGGGACCGTTTGGATGGTATGAGAATAAGGAAGGAATAAAAATTTTAGGAAAAAATTATTGTGTAATTCTGGGAATAGTGGAAAGATGTTATTCCGGAAATAAGAAATATTGTTTGGATAGTGAGTTACGAATAAACAAATTGATATTAATTTAAATAAATTATAAAAAATTATTATTTTAATATTAAATAAAGTACTAATTAAAAAGCACATAAAATTTCATTTAGTTATTAGTATTTAGCTAATTTTGTTGAAATTATGTATATATAATTGTTGGAAGATATTATTCCTAGGAAGAAATTATTCTTCTCGGCTCTGTTTGGATGTGTGCAAGAATAAGGGAATAACTTCTTCCTACTTCCAAATGGATTATAAATAATCCAAACTCTTCACAAAGTTACACACTTCCCAATACTTCTTCCTTATTTCTAACTCGTTTGGATATCTAGGAAGAAGCTATTCTTTTTATTCCTAAGCAATCAAAACGACCCTTTATTATTATTTTTCTCTATTTCTTGCTATTCTTTCTTTCAACTGAAAATTTTCGATATAATGAAAAAGGAAAATAAATAGATCGATCAACTCTGTACCGATTGGGTCTATGGAAGGTTATTTGGAAAGTGAGACTTTTTTCTTCCAAGAATAATGAAGAAAACGATGAGAAAAGAAAGTTGGAAAAGATGGGTGAGAGAAGAAAAAGATGAGTAAAATTTAGAACAACTTTGGAATTCATTTAATTTTCTTTTGAACCTTGAGAACATCACAACAAACAAAGATGCAACATACTTTCGTTTTCCTTGACAGCTTCTGTCAAGCTATCAAAAAAAAAAAAAAAAGCAAAGATGCAACATACGATTTTTATAATATTGCACCATGTGCACATACATAAAACCTCTGTAGTGTGCTGCATCTATGCAGAGCACATAGTACGGCTCATGATGTTGTGAGTGAATATTAAACTATTTTTCGACTTGTACACATTTTAAGTAAAAATAAAATCCACAAAAAATCTAAAAATGAAGCGTATGGACAGGGACTATAACTTTTTTACTCTAAACAAAGGGATTATATACTTATTACTGAGGTAGCCTACAACTTTTATGTTTTAACTGTGTAATATCCAGTTTACAAATAAAAGCAGTTCACAAATGAGAAGCAATCCAGATAGTTCGCAGAAGCATCAACGGTTCATAATAGAGGACGCATTGTTCATAGACATTGAGGATATATAGGTTTTCAAATATACATGTATGCTTCAATTAAATTTTCAGGTCCAATTAAATTGGGTGATTTAAATTTAGCAATATGTCATTACTAAATGACAAAAAAATTTTGTCACTATATAATAATAATATTTAGTTTTATGTCATTGACCAATTAATATGACCATTCTAACTTTTTAAATATGCCATGGTAAAAAAGAGGGAGTCTTGTGCAACTAGGGATGAAAACGGAGCGGATTTTATCCGCTCCGATCCGTATCCGAATTCGAAAAATACGTGTAACATCCGATCCGTATCCGTATCCGGACATATCCGTATTCGTATTCGTATCCGCCAAAAAATATGGATGCGGATATGGTTTTGAGTTTTTTTTTATAATATTCGATCCGTATTCGTATCCGACATGGATATTATCCGTATCCGATAGATATTAATCCGTTTATCCGTTTCTTTAACGATATAAGATGATTAATATAATTATTTATCTACATTAGAGAATACTTTTAATTAGATAATACTTAATTTTTATTAGATAAATTCTCTTATAATAATATTTTCATTTGGACTAGTATCATAAAATTATTTTTATTTTTTATTATTGAGACGATTATATATGATAACAACACTAAAATTATTTTTTTCTCTAATTATGATGATTACATATGATTAATATTATTTTAATGTATGATGACATTTAAGGTAACATGATATGATTTGACAATTGACATTGAATAGTTAAATATACTGCTGGAATTCAAAATGTGGAAAGACTGAATTTATTGATCAGTCCTATTAAATTTGTACTTATGCGGTGCTTGTAATTTTAGAAGGTCTCTTATTTGCTTTCACTTTTAGCCTTTTATTTATGTATTGAAAATTGGAACCCAACAAATAAATTTGCTTTGATTTTAAAGAAGTTCACTTCTAAAGTTGTACATTGTAATTAAAGGCAATGCTATTAAAATTAACTTTCATATTTTAAAGAAATGCTCGTTTGGCTCAAACTATGAAAAATAATAGATATTCATTCGCATGTACTACTACTGATCTTGACGAAGTACTAATATAGACATTGAGTATATTGAATACCATTATATTTAAAGAAACTGCTATTGTAAATAAATAAAAAGGATTAAAATGTTATCTGTATCCGACAAAATATATTCGTATTCGACTCCGTATCCGAAAATATCCGAACCGTATCCGTATCCGAACACATTCTTATTCGTATCCATATCCGAAAAAAACTATGGATGCGGATATGGGACGACCAACATCCGCTCCGTATCTGATCCGTTTTCATCCCTATGTGCAACTCTTCAACACCCTTGTCTTGTCCTCCGGTTTTTTAATTAATGGTGAACGAAAAAGAGAGAATATTGTGCATGAACTAAACTCCACGAGACAATATTATTTTACTGTTTAGTAGAAAATAAAAGGCATTAAAATTTAAGAAAGAAACATCTCCTCTTTCTCTGCGCATGTCCTCAAATATTTCAAAAAGAAAAAAAACAAACTGATTATCGAATCAATTTTCTTTCATTATCCTAAAATCAATTGCAAAATTCTTAATCTTATAAGTTTCCCTTTTAACTTTGTTAAAGTATAAATTATGAACGAAGAGAGATGCGGTCATATGAAGCATTTAATTTTTTCTTATTGGTATATCATTATAGAAGAAGATGTATTTCCCCAATAGAAAAAGGAGAATTGTCATTTATCAAGATTTGAGTTTCTATTTGTCATTTATAAAAAAATTACTTTTAAATTGATAGCCGCTGTCAATTTGTCTAAAAAAAAAAGAAATTTGAAAATTACGGCTAGAAATTGGTTAAAGATCAAAGCTTTTGAATTAGGTATCAAGACCATCACTAGTTAGAAGCTAACAAAATAGACAATGTCCTAATTGGTTCCAGACAAATTTGTATAACCAATGGTCATTTGACAACACTAATTACTCTACAATTATTGAAGGTCAAAACCATTACTCATAAAGATTTACAATAAAATTTCATTTGCTCGATCTTACGATCAACTTAGTATAAGGTGCTCGGTAATTGCATTCATTTACATCATGGATTAAGTATTTCAAGCTGTATATGTATGGGTTAATTATGTACAAATATGCCATCGTTAGATTAGTTTTGCAAAATTTGTAAACAAGTTAGTTAAACTATTGCTAATTTACACAATTTACAAAATTTTACAACATATTTATTTATGAACCATTTATATATTTGTTTTTGGTATCTCATGTGCTTTATTTTTTGTTGCGTATATAGAAGAGGTATATACTTCACATGAACATTATAGTTCAGGTAACAATGCAGATGTCAGGCTACAAAATATGATAATCTACAATTCTTTTATGAATGGTTTTTAATTGTAAGATGTAATATGAGATTAATAATTATTTTGCTTACTGTTGTAAGCATCTAAATGCTAATTAGATCCAGTATATGTTGCAATATTGCATTTTGCATATTGATCTACAATAGTGCCATTAATTAAAGTCATCACATGGGGAATTGCTTTTGACAACCGAGCTTTTGCTGCTCGCAACATAAATTTATTTCAAATGACTGAATTGCCCTTTGGCCAGTCTAATAGTTGCCAAAGTAGTAAGCACTTTAATCTCCTCCAACAGAAATTAAATTTGTACATAAATATGTGACTTTTTGTTATGAAAGATTGATTTTCATTCAATTTATGTAACAATTATTAATTCTAAAATTAATGATTCATATGGTCAAAGAGAATCCAAAAAGAAGTAAAGCATCGTTAAAAACAACAATAATACTGCACAATTAACAAAACAAAAGTATTAAATTAGAAATTATTATCTCTAAAAGGAGATTGTTGATAAATAAAGTTTATTTCCATGAATAAGGTAGAAATTTAAGAATATTATGAGGGGGAGAGTACGGTTGTCAAATCTAGAAAAAAAGTAAATTTAATTAAGTAGATCAGGTAAATTTAAGAATGCAAATGTTGATTGATATCAAGGATAGTTTAGTCATTTGAAAAAATTTTATGTTGCGAGCAGCAAAAGCTCGGTTGTCAAAAGCAATTTCCATCACATGTCATGAAAAAAAAAGAACATGGTTTTGAATCAGTCAAAGCAGATAGGCAACTTCAATTGTCAGTTTTAGGTAATTATGGCTTCACATTTTACAAATATTTATGATGTGAATATCAACATCAATATTCATGTCACAAAAAAAAAGCATACAAAATATACTTTTAACAAATTTTATGCCAGACTAGTTAGATACGTATTGTTGATTTTTAGAAAGCAACACAAAAATTTGTAAGTAAAAACGAAAATAGAGCATGAACTATGAATGTTTTAAGAAAAAAAATTTCAGGAAAAATTATCTTTGATTCATAAATTTTGTTAAACTTAGATGAAAAAGGACAATCTAAATCAGTTCTTTTGAAAGAACTAAGTTTACTTTATTTTGGGGGGAAAAAAAATTACGGAGTATTTGGTTCTTCCTTTACAAAGCATTGAGTTTCTCCAATAGTGTTCAAGGATCTATGGACTACACTTCCTGTACTGGTACTAATTTGGTTCTTCCTTTAGAAAAATTTACGCACACATACGTTGATGCATACTCGATCAAAGAGTTGGAGGAGCAAAAGCTAGACCCTTCAAAAAAAAAAAAAAAAAATCAAGGTTTAGCACCCGAATTTGATTTTTTGAACCTTAAATTGAACATAATTAATTCTTAAACTTTATCTAGTGAACATAGCATTATTTTATTTATTTATTTATATTTATAATCCAGACGAGCAGACCCAGTGAACTTTGAGGTATTTAATTTGCACGAATTTAGTTGTTGAATTTTGAGAGAAAAATAAAGCAACCTAGCATCATTCATGTTTTAACAAATTGAAATTACTTATGTACATTAACATCAGATTCCACAGCAAAGGACAAGTCTTGTATACTAATATTTAAATAATTTATTAATTTAATTGGGTCAGTCCACTGTACTTGTCAGTTTGACCGGCTAATTTAAGTGTGTCGCTACTTTGTATTTGTAGGTGTTATATTGTTAATTAACATTAACATGAGCTAAAGTTACAGAAGATCTTGACTCTGTTCAGTGACTGGACTGCCCTCCAGTAGTTTAGTTGATCCGCTAGTCTCCATTTATTTCTCTCTCGTCTTCTCTGCTCAACAGCTCAGTCAGTTGTCAGTCACATAACTAAAAGTCTAAGGGTGCGTTTGGCACTATTAAGTTTAGTCCTAACCTTAGTTAGTGACTGAACTTTCCTAAGGTTAATTTATCAAATAAATTGTGGTTAGAAAGATTAGGGACTAACCAATGTCTAATCTTCTAACCATGCAAAATGGTGAATTAGAATTTTTCCCTTACATTAACATGGAGAGAGAAAATATTAAAGTAGTTGCTTTCAATTTTATAATGATGATAAATAATAATTAGTACTAATAATAAAATAATACATAATATATTAATAATTAAAGTAATTAATAATTAATAATTCAAAATAAATAATAATATTAATTAATAATTATGATAATATTTCTAATAATTAATAATAGTTATTGTTATATTAATTATTAATTATTAATTAAAGATGATTACTACTAATTAGTAACTAATAATTAATAATAATTAATAATTAAAAATTAATAATTTAAAACAAATATTATGATAATATTTATAATAATTAATAATAGTTATTGTTATATTTATTATTAATTATTAATTAAAGATGATTAATAATAATTAGTAACTAATAATTAGTAATTAATAATTAACAATTTAAAATAAACAATAATATCAATTAATAATTACGGTAATATTTATAATAATTAATAATAGTTATTGTTATATTAATTATTAATTATTAATTATTAATTAAAGATGATTAATAAAAATTAGTAACTAATAATTAATAATAATTAGTAACTAATAATTAATAATAATTAGTAATTAAAAATTAATAATTTAAAACAAATAATAATATTAATTAATAATTACGATAATATTTATAATAATTAATAATGGTTATTGTTATATTAATTATTAATTAATAATTAATGGTGATTAATAATAATTAGTAACTAATAATTAATAATTCAAAATAAATAATAATATTAATTTATACTTATGGCAATATTTATCAATAGTTAATGTAATATTAATTATTTATTAATAATTAATGAGGAATAATAAGAATATGTAATTAATAATTAATAATAGATTAATATTTAATATCATAATAATTAATGATTAATAATTTAAAATAAATAATATATTAATTAATAATTATGGTAATATTTATAATAATTAATAATTGATAATAGTTATAGTAATAATAATTAGTAATTAATAATAATTCTAAAATTATAATAATAACGATATTTAATAATAGTTACTATCATAATGATAATAATAATTAATAATGATTTATTTTTTATAATTTATAGTTGCTAAACTCAAAATACTAACTCAACATACCGCGCCAAACAACATTCACTAACTTTAAATTTGAACATACCCATCAAATCACTACCCTCACTATTCTACCCCTCTAATCCCAAAAAATGCTAAACTAACCTCACTAACCCTACTAACCTTAGTTTGCCAATCGCACCTTTAGGCCAAACCCAGAAATGAGATCTCCCCCAAACCCAAAACCAATAAAAGGCCGAAACCCTAATCCTAACTCTATCATTTACAACCATTGTAGTCGAGCGATTCTCCGGCCGGGAGGTTTGGGAGGCAATTTCAATTGCACTTATCCCATCCGTGCTTTGCTTTCTTCTGTTAAGTTCAACACCCTACTAGTACAGTACAGTAGTACTCTCTCTTATTTTCATTCTTCCTTTCCTTGCCACATTTACATGACCACTTGCAAATATGCAATGCAAGTTGTGTTGTCTTATGTTTCTCAATTACTCACACTCATTCAATGAACACCCCAACACTATAGGTGCTGTAAATAAGGTACATTACATTATCACATATGTTCAAATTGCTTCATGTCCTAGATACTCCTTTTCTCTTTTCTTCACCCTGCTTGCCTTTTCCAAGGTTAACAATTTCTGTAATTGTCTCTTCTTTTCTTTAAAATTTCAGGTCCTTTCATGTAAAATGGAACAAGCTCCTTAAAATAACACCTTTCAGTTCAATTATTTTCTTTTTTTAATACAAAGAGCGGAGCAAAACAGAAAGAAACAGAAAAAAAAAGAAGAAAAAAATGGGAGCAACTTGTTGTAAAGCTGCAACTGACAAGCAACCCCTAATCACACCTTTCACCCGCCTCAGATCTCCTGTGCCATGCTCCACTAGGAACACCATCAGGCACTCACCCTCTTGGAGTTTCAGATGGGATCACCGCACCCACATAGAAGAGGATATTATAATTGGTACCGGCAGTGCCAGATACTCGCATGATAATGATAATAAAAATGGAAGCGAAACCATTCTTTCTCAAAATGGAAGCCCGTGCATTACCGCTAGAGAGGTCAGGCCAGAGAACCTTAATCTACGAAAGAACGAAAAAGCCAGAGCAGGTCCACAAAATGGTGAAGCTTTTTGTACTAAGCAATCAATGTCTGATAGTCTGTGTGTACCAGTACACAAGTATGCATCATCACAAAGCAATGTTTTGTATGATAAAAATATGTGTGCATGGGTACTGGCAGGAATTTTACTGGTATTTCATAGATGCTATACAATTCTGATGTAATCTGTGAGAAATTAATTTTTTCAGGTGATTTTAACAATCATATTGATAACTTTTTGCATTATTTTTTCCTCATTTGAACAGATAAATCTATGGTGAGTGGCTCATCATCTCTTGAGGTACATTTCCATCATTATGTTTCATCCCAAAATGGTTAGACCATTAGAAAGTGTAGTCTGCTAATTCTTATGTAATTTTACTATGTTGCGTAGATAAAGGTGTTCGGTAATGCATTGACATCGGCACAGAAAGTGGGCCCTACTCCATCAGACCCAGAACCTTCCAAAAGGACACGACACTCACCTGGTTATACTCTGTACAGACAAGTCTCTGACAGCCACATTCCCTCTCTAAAATCATCCTTCAATTCTCTCTCTAACATCTCGCATTCCTTGGATCCACTCTACTCTCTCTCTAACAACTCCTCAGAAGGTTGGTCCATGCGCACCTTCTCTCAGCTCGTGGGGTCAACCTCCCAGAGAGATATGGGCTCCTCGTTCAACAGCTCCATTGAAATTACCACAACTCCCTCACCTGATTTGCAATCATGCAAGATTTGTTCCAGGATTCTGAAGGAGAGGTCCCCTTTTAGCACACAAAAGATCGTTTCCACCCGAGAATGCCCAGTAATTGCAGTTTTGCCCTGCAGCCATGTGTTTCATGCTGATTGCTTAGATAACATTACGATAGAGGTGGATCAGTATGATCCTAACTGCCCTATCTGTAACTGTGGGGATAAATTTGGTGCTAAATTTGGAGGGAAGATTAAGGTTTCTAGGAATGCAGTGGTGGATATGGATGTGGCTGCAGGCTCCTATGGCGAACCTGGGACCCGTAGAGGGATTGGTAGTAGTAAGAGGAAGGGGCCTAAGAGGTCATTTAGCCAGCCTTTTCTAAAGAAGCATTTCTCAGTTGGGTCAGCTCGGCCTGAAACTGAGAGAAAGAAGTGGTTTTGGGACCGATATAGGAAGGATTGATTTGTAGTAGTTATTCTCTTAACTGGACAGGTTAGTTCATGGCAACATGCACACATGTTCACACTCTCTTTAAATTGATGATGTGTTTAATAGTTATTACCCAGCTTTTTAAATTTGTTTGCTTTCATGTTGTTCACCCCTCAAAAGCAACGTAGAATACCTGAAGTCTTGTTTTTTTCTTAACATGCAGGTTTGTAATGGAAAGATCTTTGGAATTTGGTAGTGAGCATGCATGTTAGAGTAGAAAAAAACGATTAAAATGGGAATAAGGAATGTGATTGAATTGGAAGCAATATATATCAAAAAAATTGTTCTTGGGCTAGTACGATGCTTGCAGGCCTGGCTTGTGTTTTGTTGTGTTGAGCTAATGATGCAAAAGGGGTGAACCTTAAGCTCTGCTTTTGAACTGGTTACTGTTCAATTGCATCAAACACTGGTGCATGGCAGATAAGTCTAAAATTCAAGTATTTGGTCTGTGTGTGCATCATGGAGGCTATAAATAGGCTGGGTTTATGTTTTTGAGCTATTTTAGTCATTTTTTTTGGTAGAGTAGAGCTTGTTTATGTTAAAAAGAAACAGGCATCATGCCTTCTTATAAAAAAAGGGATATCCTTTGAAAGGATTTAGGTATTTTTGAGTAGAGGATTCTGGATAGGATTACATATTAATTTCTTGAAGCCGGGTACTCTATATGCTGGAAGGGCTGTCGGGAAGCAGCTTACTAATATTATAGGAAATTTCTTTTATGGTTGGAATTAAGTTTGCTATACAGTGAATCTATCTTTGTCAGTCATGGTAGGAGCCCCTCAGATGAAAATGCTTTCTGATATTTTATTAAATATATATGTTTTTGTCGGGAGGCTGGTTTATACTGGCTAGTGCCATGGAGAATTTATTCTGTGGTTGTCAAATTTGGTTGCAAAAACCAACAATGGCGATTGGCGTCTCTAGATCACCGCTCTCACCTTTCCCAAAATAATAGTAAATTACAGAACTAGATGTACGCTGGTTGTCTTTTGTATTGATGATTGTTTTGGTATAGGATGCTTTTATACTGTTAGTGCTGCATTGCCTACTGATGTGAAAGCAATGTCTTTGAGAACAAGCATTAGTTATTTACTTATTTTGGTTCTGAAAGTAATTATTTATCTGACTGTCATGAAAGTAAATTTTAAGTTTAAAATTTGATATATATCATGTTTGTAAACATTGGGTGTGTTTGGATAAGCTTAGAATAAGGAATAAGAATAAGAAATTTTGGTATGCGTGCTTATTTTTATTCTTGTGCAACCTAAACAACACAAGAATAAGGAATTTGGGCCCTTATTTTTATATTAACAAAACTATGGTATAAGAATAAGGAATTTGGATAAGCACGCATATCGAAATTTCTTATTCTTATTCCTTATTCATGGCTCATCCAAACACACCCTGAATAGATTTGATATATGTTTTACCATGCCTAAGCGATATAGATATTTCAAAGGTTTGAATTAATAATTCTTGATGTATAATCAAATTGTATGGAGTTCTGACTGATAAGTGGTCATGTATTCGTATATCTAATGACAAATTTCTATTTTTAATATACGAGACACATATAGATGAACCTCTCAAATAATATCCACAATAGAGGCTATATATGATGACCACATACGAAGGAAAAAAAAGAAAAGATCTCAGTCTGCCTAAGAGAATTCTAATCAGTCAAAACGACTGTACCAGACAAAATAGAAAAGACAAAGAAAAAGAATTAACACAAGAAAAGCAGCATCTGAAGCTAAATCAGCTAACTGAGCATATCAGACTAACCCTATTCTATCTTTGAAGTACCCCATGTAAAAATATCCCTGTACAAATTCAATGCAATATACTACAGCAGCAGTCAAGAAGCTACAGCGCTGTTATCTGACATAAAACAAAATAGTGCTGCAATTCCTCCGACCAGTAATGCACTGAGAATTAAGGTTCCAGCACCAAGGGACCCTGTTCTTTTACCTCTCTTAGGAGCAGATGACTTGAGAACATCTTCACCTTTACCCTTGATCTTCTCAGAATCCCCAGATTCACTGACTAATCCATCTTTCGGCACAAAATTGGCCGTCTCAAGACTCTTCTCTTCCATCTTGCACAGATGCATTTGGAGCTTACTCTTCAGTTTGTAGTTGTTAATATTTGACACCTCATTGTCATTAGGGTTATCATTACTGGTGGTCCTGCTCCTTTGTCGGATAACAATACCCGTTTCATCATCCTCATTATTGTAGTTAACAAAATTACAGTTATTTAAAAAGTTGGGGCCAGTAGTTCCATCATCTAAAAACTTGAGATTTTGGGTATTTTCATCAAAAGAGGTACCGAGGATGCTTTGCAGGTCCTCTTGCAACAGGAATGGGTTCTCATCTTCAGAGCCTTCACCAGGAGAGTAGTACTTTGGTTCAGGCTTGGGAACTGCTGAAGTAAGTACCACCTGCACAATTTTTTGAAAAACAATTAAAATGATTTCATATTGATCACAGTACCAAAAATTGTAATATCTCAATTTCAGGGAAATTTCAACATCCCAATGAATGGGGTGGGCCAAATTGTGTTTACAGAATTATTGCCTAAAGATTAATATTTTGTAACTGAACTGATGCTGAAAACAAATAATGTGATAGGTAGGACTAGGGGAGTTATCCATCACAAAGTAGGAATTACAATACCAGAGATGTGCTCTGTTCTCTGTTTAGATAGAAGTACTTACAGGTTCGGTGCGGCACATCTGACCCACAGGTGGAGTTGCACTAAAATCGGGATCAAACAACTCGTGCAACCAATTTTCCATATCGTCCTGCTGAGGATTATTGCTAGTATGAATAGTCTCTGAGAGACTGGATGAGTTGTCGCTTATGATGGGCAAGTGATCTTGTTCATTGGGGACGGCCTGTGGAGGAGCTGAGGTGTTGGCATGTGATGAGAATCCATCCCTCTTAGTGACTCGGCAAAGAGCAAAAAGTTCCTTCAAGTGAGGGGCATCGGTGCATTGATTTTGATGGAGAAAGAACTCATGCATGATCCATTCAGTTCTTGCTCCGGTGGGAGGGCGGCCTTGATGGAAAACAAGGGTTTTCTTGGTGCCAATGATCTGATTGGCGTGGCGGATGTTGCGGTCCTTGCCGGTGGATTTCCAATAGCCGGCAGGGGTGGCGCGGTTAGAGCGATGGGTTTTGGCGTTGGGATATTTTGGGTGGTCTCGAGGGGTGAAGAAGTGCCACGTGGAGTCGCGGGTGGGGAGCGGGGACTTGGAAGGAAGGTCCCAGGGCTCGTGCTTGTAGATATCGAGGACGGGGATGAGATGATCAAAGTTGAGGCCGTGGACCTTGCGTTTGAGGTAGAAAGAGAGCAGTTCCACGTCGGTGGGGTGGAAGCCGAAGCCCAGGGGAAGGGAATCAAGCACCCAAGATTCCATTCAGCCGGCTGCCAAGGAAGGAAGGAGGTCTCGTCTTCTTGGTCTTCTTGGGACTCCTTTTCTTCGCTCTTTCCTTTTCCTTATTTCCTATTATCGCCAAGTGGGTGGAGCCCGCATGTCAATGACTTGGTCTGAGTTGGTCATCCATCAGTCTGTTGCTTAACGCGGTCTCGTCTTCTCAAGCCCCATTTCCTGCCCCTTTCCTTTCCTCTCTTCCTTTTCCCTGCACATCGCACATGCCATCTATGCACCGCAACACCAGCTATCCCCTCGGTCCACAGCCATCCCTTTTTATTTAATTTACCCACATCCCCAATTTTATTTTTTATTTAATACTTCAAAACTAATTCAATTGCACTTATTATATAATTGGATTCCTTGTTATAGTTATTCACATGACTCATAGTTAATAGTTCTTTCATTCTTTTAGTTATTAACAATTCAAATACATCCCAATTTCAAAGTACTTAGTTTGAAAATATATTCCCTTTCAAGTCATTACTACTCATTTTATAATTTTTTCTTAATTTTCTAAGATTCAGTTTTGTAGTGAAAATACTTTAAAAGGTCACTACTTTAGTAGATTTTGATATTAAAATATTAATAAATTTGATTTATTGAGAATTTTTTTTAAAATTTCATGTGCATTTTATTTGATTTATTTGGGATTTTCTATTATTTTTTTAACAATGTTCTGAAGTTCTCGGCTTGCTTGGCGTACTAGGTTAGGTACTTGTGTCGATGCTTTGGGTTTGGGGTTTCGGTCACAAGGGCTCCCGCTCTCATGTGTGTACGGGAATTAACGGGTTGGGCTTATACTCTTCTTCTGTGTATTAACGAAATTCATTGGGCTTAACGTTTCTATTCTTTTTCGGGCCCTTGCAAGATGATCCGTAATCCGTATCCTCTCGAAATCCTATTAAAATTGAACGAGATCCTCTGATCGGCCGACCAACGGTTATTTTTCGATATTAGCCATTCTATTTAATCTCAACGGTTATGGATGTCCCGTGAATTATAGCACATTTTTTTTTGAAGAAAAATAGGGGTCAAGCCCCTATCTTATATAATAATTAGAAAAAAAAACATTACAACAGTTATTCAGCGAGAAGCTGAAAAAGTAAAAAAATAAAGACGAAATTACAAAGAAAATTGAAACAAGGCAAAACTATTTCATCAAAACTGACCACTCCAAAATAGTTTCCTGAACTAAGTCATGAACTGACTTGTAGACATCTTTGAAGACTCTATTGTATCTCTCCCTCCAAATAATAAAGAATAAGGTTGCAAAGAGGTCTCTGACCTGACCTTTTTATACCCGAGTGATGAAGAATGTCAGAATGAAGAAGGGGTATAAAAGAATGAGCAGTAGCTTGGAGAACTAAGTTTTTTGTCAAAAGAACATCCCTGACTTGACTGAAAACTAAGCAGGAATTGAAGAGATGGTAGATAGACTCATATCCATGTAAACATAAACAACATCTATTCGGCATTGTCCAGTCCCTCTTTTGAAAATTATCCAAAGTTGCTATTATATCTTGGAACATGAGCCATAAGAAAATCTTGAATCTTGGTGCTATCCTCATTTTCCAGATGCAAGAAAGGTTGGAGGAGTGTAAAGGATGAGATTTTATCAATCTGTATAAAGAGTTGGTGGTAAAAGAAGCAGAAGAAGTAGAAATGCTCCAGGTAGCTTTATCAGTAAGAGAATCCAACAGTTGTACAGTAGATAAGGAAAGAAGTAGATAGTGTAATTGTTGTACAGCTCTTGGAGAGGTAGAGAGAAGGGGAGAGAATAGAGCAACAACATCATGAGAACTAGATAAAAAGCTGTAGACAATGATGAAAAGATTCAAAGCAAAGGAAAAAAGCTGTGAAAATTCAAACAAAAGAATGTGTAACCTCCACTTGTGATACCAAAAAAGTGTATCTTTCCCATTAGCCACCTCCATAATCAAGCCTAGATTTAAGTATGGAGCACATCTTTTGAGCACAGTGGTTAGCTTGCTATTAATAGGGAAGAAATAAGTAACATTGATTTGTAAAGTAGAAGCCAGATTTTTCCAAAGAGAGTGGCCAGGAGCTGACCATTTCCAATTCCATTTGGCAAGTAGGGCATCATTAAAAACAGCTAAGTCCAAAACCCCCAAGCCTCCAACTTGTTTTGGTTTGGTGACAGTGTTCCAGTTTACCATGATTAGTTTCTTCTTCCCCTGGTTGACTCCATGCCAGAGAAAGTTTCTTCTATGAGCATCGATCTTTTTAATCACCCATCTTGGAAGCTTGAAAACCAACATGAAGTAAATTGGAAGAGCAAAGAGAGTTGAATTGATAAGAACCAATCTGCCAGCTATAGATAACAAAGAAGCTGACCAACCTTGTAGTTTGAAATGGAACTTGTTCAGCAGTGGTTGAAAATCAATTCTTCTCAAAGACTTGTAAGTCAAAGGCAACCCTAGATATTTGAGAGGGAAAGAAGAAATAGAACATCCCAAAATGAGTGCAATTTGATGCTGCAAGTCAGAGGAGCAGTGTAAGGTGACAAGATCTGATTTAGAGGAACTTAGAACCAAGCCAGAAACATTGTTGAAAGCTCCAAAGATTATCTTGATGAATTTTTCATGCTTTATAGATGGCTTGAAGAAAATGATTGCATCTAGAGAGGAAGTCAAAAGCTAGAATAAAGATATAAGATGAGAGAGGGTCACCTTGTCTAACTTCTCTTTTCAGAATGATTTTCTTACCAGCAATTCCATTAAGAACAACTCTTGAACTTCCTGACAGGACACAGCTTGTAATTGTTGAAATGAATCCAGGAGGAAACCCTAAAGCTTGTAAAACACTTGAGATGAAAGACCAACCGAGTGTATCAAAAGCTTTATGGATATCAGCTTTTAGAACTGCAAGTGGTGTACTAGATCTGTGAGAGTGAAGAAGCACTTCCTGAGCATAACAGAAGTTTTCAACAATTGACCTCCCCTTCAAGAAACCAGTCTGATTTTGAGAAACCAGAGATTGAAGCAATGGGGTGATCCTAGAAGTTAGAACTTTTGAGAAAATCCTCTGAATGGAATGAATTATGCTGACAGGTCTAAAATCTTTCACTGTAGTGGGGTTATCTCCTTTTGGAAGAAGAGCAATGATAGAGGAATTTAGAGGCGCCAGGTTTCCAGAAAGAACAGCAAAATTAATGACATCAGTGATTTCAGGTGCTAGCTCTTTAGCAAAAGCCTTGAAGAAATCTCCTGTAAAGCCATCAGGCCCAGGAGATCTATTAGAAGGCCATGAATTGTTGGCCGAAAGTACTTCATCACTGGTGACTTGTGCTATAAAAAATGAGAAATCAACATCCCGAGAATTCCTATAGAGAGAATCCCAGTCATTGACTGGCTCAGTTGTAGATGAAGAACCCATCAGAGAGCAATAGTATTCAAAGAAAGCCCTGCCTTTTGACATGTAATTAGTCACAGTAGAATCATTAAAAGTGATCTTTTGAATGAAGTTGCTTCTCTTATTGTTGGATGCCTTTGCATGAAAGAAGGCAGTATTTCTGTCACCCTCCAATCTCTATTTGAAAGAAGATCTTTGTTTCCAAACTTTCTCCTCAATCAGCGCCAAATCAGTGAATCTCCTCTTTAGTAAACACTTGAGAATCTTTTCCAATGAGGTGAGTGGACGCAATTCCATCACTCTATCACATCTCTGAAGAAAAGATCTTATAAACAAAGATTGTTCTCTGACAGTGAAAATTCTCCCCTTAGCCCAATTTCTGATTTCCTTAGAATAGAGAAGAAAGCTCATCATGTAGCTGTACAGGAGTAGTTGCAGCTGGCAATGAGAACCAAGAATTGAGTACCAAATCAACAAATTCAGGATAACTGAGACAAAAATTCTCAAACCTGAATAGGTTGGAAGGTCTAAAATTTGACTTAATCACACAGAGTAAGGGGCAGTGATCAGAGGAAGTATTTGCTAAGACCTCTTGAGAAATATTTGGGAACTTGTTGACTAAAGCCAAGTTTACAAAGAATCTATCCAGTCTAGCTAGAGTTGGAGTAGCTCTGTTATTAGACCAGGTGAAATTTCTTCCTTGCAAATGTAAATCAATAAGGTTTAGAGAAGATATCATGCCTGCAAAATCTTGCATTTCAGTATTAGAATGACCATGTCTAGTTGTTTCATCAGGTGCCAGAGTGGTGTTAAAATCACCACATAAAATCCAGGGAGAAGAATCAAAAGGTGCAAAAGAAGAGATAGTAGAGATAAAATGTGATCTTCCAAGAGAAGTAGATGGACCATAAACAATGGTCAGTCTAAGAGAGGAGCCATCCATAAGAAAAGTGAAATCAGTAGAAAGAAAGTTTCTATTTGTAAAAGAGTTCGTACAAGCCACAAAACTTTGATTCCAAGCAATTAAGATACCTCCACAAGTGTTAATTGAATCCACAGTAATAAAGGAAGATAACTGAGAACCACAACATTCCTTCACTATATCGGAATTAGAAGAATCCCACTTTGTTTCTTGGAAACAAATAAAGTCAGGTTTCTTAATCAAAACTGATTGCCTGATTGCCAACCTCTTCTCCTTGTCATTTAAACCTCTAACATTCCAACACAGGAACTTTAGCTTATAAATCATTGTGAGGCCAAAAGAAAATCACAAAAGTAGCATAGAGTACAGATACAAAATGAGAAAGTATAAGAAGAAGAAGAAGAAGACGAAGAAGAAGAAGAAGGAAAATCCAATTCCATTGATTGAAAAATATTGGTAGGCATTACAAAATGACAAGCAACATCTTCAAAACAAGCTAGAATAAAAATAAGATACATTGAAGCTATTCTATTCCAGCATCAGCCAAAATTTTGGCCATATCAGGGGTCAATTCGATTCCTGCCAGATTGATTACCAATTCTGCCTGACTCAAAGTAGGAGGCTCTTCCCCTTTGAGGAAGTCTTCAATTGTCTTTGCTAGCTTGGAACGAGATCTAGCAGCCGAAGTCTGAACTGAGCCAGCATATTGAACTTTCTGAGCTTTGGCAATAGAGGAAATGTAGGAACTAGAGCTTTTGGACTTGAGACGAGCACTTCTTCTTGTCTCAAAGTTGGAGAGAGATGGAGCCTGGGGAGAAGAAGACTGAGTAGAAGAGTAGCAATAACCAGGTGCTGAAGGAAAACCTGGTGGTTGGGCTTCGAAACCAGAGAAAATATCAGACGTATTTGGGCCCTCAGCAAGCGGCCCATCTAGAAGTAAATTTCCATAAAAACCCGGCCCAGAAGGAGCTCCATCAGAAAAAACCAAGGCGATTTGATCTTCAGATGACAAAGAATCTTGGGAAAATTGTTCATTCAATTCCGTTAAGGAGGCTCGAGGAGGCTGATCAATTAAAAGTGGAAGCGAAGGGGGCGGTGCACCTGAAAAGTCGGCAGAAGAGTAAAGAATCCGACCGTTGGCATAATGAGTAAAGAAGGTAAGCTGTAAAGCATTAAAGAACCAGCTCATGACCTGGGAAGAGGTGATGGTCAGAAAGTTGTCTCCAGTTATTTGATTGTGAGTAAATAACTGAAGATCACCAGTCGAGGAGAAAGTTGGTAAAGGAGCAGCATCCTGATGAACTGGCACGTGCAAATAGACATCACCAGCAGAAGGAGAAGATGGTGGTGGAGATGGAGGCGGAGGTGGCGGTGGAGGTGGTGGTGGAGAAGGAGGTGGTGGTGGCGGTGGTGGAGGAGGTGGAACAGCTAAAACAGCTAACTGTCTAGGTATGTTAGGGAGGTTCTGTGGGGTAACCAACTTGTTCAAAACCCTCTATAAAAATCCTTGCTCCCGCAGCTCTTGGATCTGCTGAAACAGCTAACTGTCTAGGTATGTTAGAAGGATGAGCACCTTTAACAAGTAACCTCAAATGAATAAAAACTCCATCAGAGAAATGTGGAGCTGTACGCACAGGATAACCAAAATCAGAAACTAGAGTACAAATAGCACTATTGTGCCAAAGATGCAGAGGTTGGCCAGTGATTCTAATTCTGGTACGATAAAGAGGGGGTTCATAAACAGTACCAGTTCTCTCAGACCATCTAGCAAAGATGAGTTGAGTATTAGACAAATAAATGATTCCAATAGAGCAAATTGCATTTCTGACAGCAGCAGTGGGGCAAACCAGAATGAAATCGCTTGAAGATTTGTTGATTGGAGAAAGCCTATACTGATGCACTGCAAAACCAAATTGTCTTGAGAACCTCAATCCCAACCTATGCTCATGGTCAGGAGGAAGTACTTGGTCTGCATGAAAAGTAACTATGGCTGATCTTTGAAGAACTTCATTCTCAGGGTTTAATTCAGTAGTAGGTGAATAAAAAACATTCAGAAGATTAGGCCTGTGATCTTCAAATTCGTCAACACTATTCATGGGTATAAACTGCCAATCTATAGGGAAAGCCATGTTATCAGAAGAATTAGTGGAATTGGGAGGAGTAGAAGAGATGGAGGGATGAGCACAATTTATAGGGTTGTAGGATGTCTGTTTACTAACCGATAAGTTAAGAGGAATTGAAGAAGCATGGGGAGGTGACTGTTGATTTTCATGGGAAACAAAATCTGAAGGTTCAAATTTCTGAGAAGATGCAGATGAATTAGGAAGTGCAGAAGGCTCAGGAATTGAAATTAACGGAGGGAGCTAGACCGTCTCATTTAAAACTGCATTAACATCAGAACTCGAGAGGCCATTATCAGAGATTGAAGAGCAACTGTAAGCAGTGTGACCAAAGTTAAGACACAGAATACACCTCTTCGGCAAACTGCAATCAGCTTTAATGTGACCATTAAACATGCAGTTCAAGCATTTCTTTTCTTTCTTAAAAGAGAAAAACTTTGAAGCAATCAACTCTCTCAGAGAAGTTTTCTCCAAACGTTTCAAGTTGGACTTGACTTTTTTGGGTTAGAACCTTGCTCTAGGAAGAGTTGTCTTTCTTGCAGTGAGAGGAAGTATCCTTTTTAAGAGAAGAAGAAGGAGGAGAGGGAGTGAACTTTCTTTTCTTAGGAGGCAAATCAAAGCAAGCAAATCTTTTTTGATAAGATTTGGAAGTAACCAGCCTGAGAGAGAAGATAGTGAGAGGGGGGTTAGGGAGAAGATGAGCAATTCTAGCTTTAGCACTAGTAACCCCATTAGAGGTAGGAAGAAGAGAAGTAGAGGTGGATTTTGGAGCGGTGGGAATTTTAGTAGAAAGGGAGGAAGAAGAGGGAGCTGAAGAGGTGGAGGTATTCTTGATGTAGACATCCAGTAGAGGTGGCGGCGGAGGAGAAGATGGGTGGATGAGAGGTACCTTTAGTTTCGCCTTCTAAATCGCCTTCGGCTTAGCCATCAAACTGGATTTTGGTTCTCTTCGTATCGTGCAATTTGGACTTTTGTTTACTAGTAATTAGATTTCATTCTCCCTAGCTTTGTGAACAAATCGTAAGACGTATCTCGGTATCTGTCTCTGCGCATTTGCTTTCACCTATTTTTTCTCTCAAGTACACTCAAATTCAATATGTCCGTTGAATTATAGCACATTGATAGATTTGAAAAAATTTATCCGTTGAGATTAAACATAACAGATTAGATTGAAAAACAACCATTTTTATAAAACGCCTAGAGGATCCGGACTGCTATTAAGATTTTCAGAATGAACATCTCTCAACAAAGGGCCGTCCGATTTGAATGAACGGCTTGATTTCAAGCAGAGCTTTTATCCCTTAAAAAAATAAATATTTCAGAACAGTGGAAAAGCTCTCTGTCTCCTCTTCTTTCTTTCACGAACCCCTTTCGCTCTCAGCCGATCTCCTCCCTCTCAATTCAAACAACTTTTGTTCCTCTCTGGCGAACTCGTTAGGGAAACCCTGCCCCTTCTTATGTGCCTCTCTACCTTTTGCGCTCTTTCTAGAGCTATTGCACATCAGGAGTAACCTGATTCCAATTCTTTTTATTCTTCGTGGAGGTTATGTACAGCTAGTTTGTCTCCTCTCAATTTTGAAACAACTCTAGATGTAATTAGTGTGCTGGTTATGACTTCATCAGGGCCTGTAAAAAATTATTCAAGTCCATAGTTTTAATTCATGCTTCATTCCTCAAATTAAAAGTTTCATGCATGTTCAAATTAAAAGTTTAACAAATATAATATTTTAGTACAATGTCATATTTCTAAAAAGATATGAATAAGATATTATTATTAAAACAAAAATTTTAAGCTTAAATTAAATTATTATTATTATTATTATTATTATTAAAATGCTTCATTTATACTAAAATGGTTTGCAAAACATAAGGGTTGTGTTTTAGATCTCTGGTCCGTCAGATCGGCGTTCATATTGGTGCTCAGATCGAATCGAATGGATACGAGTTATATCGCTGAGATTTCGTTTCTCTCTTTTTCCCCGTTTCCTTCCGTTAGTTTCTGTCCATCTCTCCGTTCCAATCTCTCTCTTTCTCCCTTCTGATCCCGCTCTTTCCTTCGAAGAGAAAAACCCCAGGCGCGGCAACACAGTCAAGACTCGAGACGAGACTCCCACAATTCCGTCTCCTTCGAGACACTACCTCCCCATCTCCGTCTTCCATCTCGCGACTTCCTTCACTGCCCCGTCAACTCTCTCTCACCGCCTCCTTTTCATGTGAAACAGCCTTGGTTACCTAGCTTCGTCGACGGTCCAAATCAAAATTCCTGACAGGTACTTATGTCTATTAATTTAGTTTTGAGTGGCAGAAAAAAACAATTCAGTTGCAAATTTTGAGAAGTAAATGATTTGGCACTGTTACGAGAAATTTCAGTAGAAAAATTTTAGCTATTCTTGAGTTGGCACTGTCACTAGCCTTCTTTAGCGCGCCTATGGGACAATAATTTTGAGTATCTGGAAAATTAGTTCAATATATAGGAAAAATCTCTTAATTTAGGATGAAGGTCCGTTGCTTGCATAGTTCAGAATTTACTAGTATTGTTGGATAGACAAAAGAGGACACTAGATTTTTATGTTGCCTTTTGCAAGTCAGTATCCTATTGAGCTTACGAAGATTAGTTGCATTGTAATTTCTATTTTTCTTTTACTGTTACATATCCTGGTTATTAGGATCGGTCCAATTTACTGATTATAGTACTTAATTGTCAAATTGACTTGTATCTCTAATCTTAATTATCTTTACTCTTACTTAATTTAGAAAGCATAGGCATCTCTTCCCTCTTAATTAAAGCCTAAATAGCTGGTAAATCCTTGTTCTCTAATTGTTATGACCTGCCATCCATTTTCACAAACTTCATATTTTCCCCTCTACTTTCATTGTGAGTTCAAACCAGCTTTTATTAGGTTCAAACCAAAAATGGGATCATGGCAAGTTTCAGGACAGTCAGGTTGTGCGTATGTAATATACAAGGGGGTTTATTGGCACTCATTGGGTCAATTTGGAGGATGTGTTCCAGTAGAAACAATGGCCATGCATGAGGCTGTCAACCATATGTATCAGGGTCTTAGCTTGCCATACGATACCAAAATATAATTTTTCTCAGATTATTCACAATCAGTACGTGCAATTAACAATTGATTAGACACATGAGACAGTACATGCAATATGGCACTTGGCAACATGTAAGAAGAGAAGCGGTTGCTCAAGCACATGATCTGGCAAATGAAGCAAGGAGGAAGGCTATTTAACTACAGAGGAGCTCATGACATGATGATGCAGTTGAGGGGTATTTCAGTAAATACAGAGATGGATAAGCGCTTGTTTGTTATGATGCAGGAAGCACCACACCATGATTCATTTTCATGTTTTTTGAAATCGTTACCTGATGCCATGGTAGGATAGTTTAGGCTTTACTTTGTCAGTTTTTGTGTACTGTTATGTTTTCTTTTTCTGTTAGTTTTCATTGTACTGTTAGGAAGGTTAATTTTAGATTGAAGGCATCAGGCGTTTTATTTCAGAAGTCGAAATTTGTAATGAGTCTTATTGTTGCTTTGATTGTGCTATTTTTCATGTACTGTAGTGTTAATCTAATGATTTTATTGTTGCTTTGATTTCATTTTTTGTTAAGCTGGTGATGATATTGTAATGGTAAGCTATTAATTTTTGGTTTGAACAAACTATGGCAAACAAATAGTAGTTTAAAGGCAAATTAGTTCATTTTATTTGAACAAATGGCAGCAGAAGTAATCTATATGAACTTTTTACAAAATTAGAGTTTCTTACACCCAGCACATATGGCAAAATCAATTCAAAATCAAAACATCTTAAACCCAGCACATGTGGCAGCAGTAATTTAAAATCAAAACATAACTTCTTAAACCAGCACATATGGCAGTAGTAATTCAAAATCAAAATGGTTCCTCCATGAATACTAAACCCCATTCGAAGTCACTTCACCCGACATGGACGATTTGTAAAAGGTTCCTCTACGAATACTAAATGTCGTTCGATACGCATATTGATTGTAGAAGCCTTTTGCATCATCCTCTGTCATGAACTCTTTCCCGACAAAAAGACAAATCAATAAATCTGCATGCGGGTCGGTGTCATTTATATGTGCTTGTTCACTGCTGGTCTGAGGTACGACTAGGGGTGAGCAAAAAGCTCGTAACTCGTGAGTTACTCGAACTCGACTCGTGAAAAGCTCAATTATAACTCGAGCTAAAAGAACTCGAGTTGGCATAACTCGAGTTGAACCAACTCGGTTAATAAACGAGTCGAGTTTGAGTTAGGCTCAACTCGACTCGTTGACTCGTGAGCTGACTCGTGACATAATAAATTTTAATTTTTTGGAGATCATCACCATGATCTATGAGTATTAATATTGAGTTTCAAGACATATTTTGCTTCAAATTAATGAAAAATAATAAAATTGATAATAATTTTTATTTTTTTATATTATTGTAATACTCATAAATAATTATTGCATCTATTCACTATATTCACGAGTTGACTCGAGTTACAAAATGACGAGTTCGAGTTAGCTCGGATAGCTCGAAACTGCCTCCCGAATGAGTCACGAGTTGACTTGAGTTGTAACGAGTTCGAGTTATGCTCAACTCGTTCGAACTCGGCTCGTATACAGCCCTAGGTACGACATAAGATGATGCACCTTCATCCTCACCATTTCTTCAATATCTGGTAGGAACAATAAACTATCATGTTAAAAAATCGCCATGTTATACTATTGTCAGTTTTGAGTGTAGTGATTAAGACGAAATGATATATTAGAATCGCCATGTTATATTAGACTTCGCCAATATAAAGTTAAATACATATACATACACTGAGAGTCACATAATTTGACTTCATGAAGCAATAAACAGAAAAGAAAATCACACAGTTTGGGTGGAATCGCCTGAAGTATTCTGTCCATTTTTAAGAACTGGGGCGGACCGCCCCATAATGCAATCGTATGATTTGACTGGTTGGAGTATTGGGGCGGACCGTCCCATATTGGAACGGACCGTTCCAATCGAAACAGTGTGTCTGGACAGAACACTGTGAACTTTGCATCCTTTGATGAAACATTGCAATTTGCATCTTCTGAGCGTTTTTGGACCCTCTGTTTATATTCTCTATGATGGGAGAGATTATGACAGAGGTCTCTTTCAGTTCTAATACAAAATTTTAGACAAGAAAGTGAGAGAATAAGGAAATTTCAGAGGGAACGAGTCAAGGCCGGCCAACCCCTGAAAACACCATCAGTTGGGGTTCGACACATCGGCTTTGTAGTGCTTCTCTCACTGCAGGAAGGAAGTTCAAGGGCAAGGCAAGGCGCATAAAAGACTAGGTGGTGTGCTGTTGCTTTCTACTTCAAATTTCATCCGATTTACCGCTATGGCAGGAGGTAAACGATCTCAATTCATGTTAATTCCGTGTACTTGAATTGTGCAGTCACTTACAGTTGGTATCAGAGCGGGTAACCTCTGTTTATGCCTATAAAGACTGAGTTCTGTTAAGAAACTAATTAATAAACTCAGTAGTAAGCGTAATTGGATGAAAAACATAATGAAACCTTAGTTTTAATGATAAAACGTTTGATCTGTTCAAACTGTGGTAATTATCATAATTGACTGTGTAAATAAGTAGATATTATATCTAATTACATTTAAAAGTCATTGAGAACTTTTAATAAACTGAGTTTTAGATTAAAAGGAGTAATTACCAGTAAATTAGGGTTTCAGGCGCAATTGGGGCGGACCGTTTCGGTTGTAGGACGGGCCGTTCCAGTATGATTTGCATAAGGCGTTCTGTCTGTAAATTACTTTGACATATTAGAACGGACCGTCTCATAACTTGAACGGACCGTTCTAAATTAAGTTGAATGAGGCTATCTGAGTATTGACAGATTCGAACATGAACGGACCGTTCTAGTCTTAGAACGGGTCGTCTAAAAAGTTTGAATAAAGTTTGTCTGATATTATAGATATTAATTAGACAAGTAAAATGATTAAGATTTAATTAATCAAATATATAGTTGGATAATTATGCTTTTATTAAGCCGTATACATGTATATGATTTTATATATGTCTTCAGACTTGATGGAACGGTCCATCTAAAAATTGAATATTTGATGTTGGACCGGACCATCCAACATTTAGAACGTACCGTTCTATTTGTTGCAGAAAGACTATATTAATATATGTGTTAGTTATCTAATGATATAATATTATGTTCAGTGATATTTATACTTTAATAAACTGAAGAGTAGCCACAGCATCTTTAGTAAAGATTAAGCATAAGTATATATAATGGATTAAGGAATCACATGAGGATTAATTAGAACATTAATTGTGATAAGTTATAAAGATTTAAGTTAATATTGCTCCACAGAGCTGTTGACTTAATCAGAATAATTTATTAGGATATAATAGTTAATTATAATACTTAATTTACCCACAGGGATTAAGCATGCGGAAATAATTAACTAGTTATATTATAAAGAATTAAGAAAGAATTAACATAGTGTTTAGCCCACAGGTAACATTATGTAGAATTAATTCATTAAGTTTTGCTTAATTTGCATTGTTACATTATAGCATAAAGTTTAGTCTCAATATATAAGAATAAGCATTTATTAATTAATTCTCTTGTCTTACAGCTCAATCCCCTTTCGATTCCAAAGTTTCGGACATTCCTGAACTAAAAAGTGATAACTATAAGGCATGGAAAAGAAGCAATTCTGCTTCACCTGGGATGTAAGGATATTGATTTGGCTATTAGGGAACCTCAGCCACCAGAACTTGATTTAGAGGTGTCGGAGCTTATGGAAATTGATTATCATGAGCAGTGGACAAGGTCTAACCGTCTCTGTGTCATGTTCATCAAGACTAGGCTTCCACCTGCTATTCGAGGGTACGTCGGTTGAAAGCCAACACATTGCCAGGGACTTGCTTAAGGCGTTAGATGAGCAGTTTGCCTCTTCGGATAAGGCAAATGCAATGACACTCATCATGAAGTTGACGTCTTTGAGGCCGACATCAGTTACCGGTGTGCGTGATCACATCATGAAAATGAGGGACATTGTGGCTCAACTCAAGAGCCTTGAAGTTGACATTTCTGAGTCATTTCTGGTTTACTTCATACTAAACACATTACCTGTCCAGTATGGTCCTTTCAAGATCTCTTACAACACACATAAGGATAAATGGTCAATCAATGAACTCATGGCCATGTGTGTGCAGGAAGAGAATAGGTTGGCAATGGACCATGCTGAAAGTGTTTACATGGCTGAAGTAAGACTCCAAAAGAAAAATGACAAGAAGGATAAGCAATCCAAGAATGGAAAACAGAAGGGTAAAGTTCAAATTCCTCCTGTTGCTGACATTAAGAAGATCAAGTGTTTCTATTGCAAAAGGAAGGGACACATGAAGAAGGATTGCCCTAAGCGTAAGGCAAACCTTGAAAAGGGAGGTATGTCATTAACACTTGTCTGTTTTGAATCTAATACTATTGATATACATCATGATTCTTGGTGGATTGACTCTGGTTCTACAATCCATGTTTGTAATTCATTGCAGGCCCTTCAGGAACGAAGGGAGCCGATGGAAAATGAGCGATTCATCTATACAGGCAATAGGATGAAGTCGCGTGTGGAAGCTATAGGGACATTTAGGCTTGTTCTTGATAGTGGACATGTAATAATGCTAGAAAAGACTTTTTATATTCCAGGTTTCGCTAGGAACCTGATAAGTGTGTCTAGACTTGTACCATTTGGTTATTCATTTGTGTTTGGAGATTTGTGTGTGAAGGTATTATATAAATCTCGTATGATTGGTACTTGTGTGATAGATAATGGTCTTTATAAGCTTGCATTAAAATTTGATTCTCAAACTGCTTTGAATGTTGGATTGAAAAGATGTATTTTGAATGATAATTCGTCTATGTTATGGCATCGGAGATTAGGTCATATCTCCATTAAGCGAATTGAACGATTAGTTAAAGAAGGTGTACTTGGTACCCTTGACTTTAGCGATTTTGACACATGTGTAGATTGTATTAAGGGTAAGCAAACTAACATGTCAAAGAAAGGTGCTAGACGAAATTCTGAGTTATTAGAAATAATTCATACAGATATTTGTTGTCCTGATATTGATGCTCAAGGTCAAAAATATTTCATTACCTTTATTGATGATTACTCACGATATATGTATCTCTATATGCTTAGTCATAAGCATGAAGCTTTAGACGCCTTTAAGGTTTTTAAGGCTGAGGTAGAAAAACAATGTGGAAAACACATAAAGATAGTCAGATCAGATATAGGAGGTGAATATTATGGTAGATATACGGAAGACGGACAAGCACCAGGTCCATTTGCTAAGTTCCTAGAGGAAAATGACATTGTTGCTTAGTACACTATGCCCGGTTCTCCAGACCATAATGGCATAGCTGAACGGAGGAATAGGACTTTATTAGATATGGTGCGTAGCATTATGGGAAGTACTAAACTTCCTAAGTTTCTTTGGGTAAATGCTCTTAAGACAGCTGCGTACATATTAAATCGAGTTCCAACCAAGGCGGTTATCAAAACGCCTTTTGAATTGTTTAAAGGTTGGAAACCGAGTTTGAATCATGTGCGTGTTTGGGGCTGTACTACGGAAATAAGAGTATACAACCCTCATGAAAAGAAGCTTGATCCAAGGACTATTAGCGGATACTTTATTGGATATGCTGAAAAGTCCAAGGGTTATAGGTTTTATTGTCCAAATAATTCAACTAGAATAGTAGAATCCAGAAATGCCAAGTTTCTGGAACTTGATACCTCAGTTTCGACTGGTTCGGACGGACCGTCCGAAATCGAAACGGACCGTTCGAGAATCACTGATTTACCTTTGGATGAAATTCCGTCTGGTTGGGACGGGCCGTCCCAGGCTGAAAGGGACCGCCCGAGGGAAGTTCAAGGTGAAATCAGAGATGATTCTCAAATGAGTAAGGATCAAGTTGAACCTGGGAGTTCAACATTGAGAAGATCCAGTAGAGAAAAGAGGTCGGCTATTCCTAGAGATTATTATGTCTACTCTACTGAAGAACTTGAGAACATAGATAATGATCCCATCTCTTTTTCAGATGCAATGAAAAGTGATAAGTCTGTTATGTGGTTTAATGCCATGGTAGAAGAAATGAATTCAATGGCGCATAATGAAGTCTGAGACTTAGTGCTTTTACCAGAAGATTGTAAACCTATTGGTTGTAAATGGATTTACAAGACCAAAAGGGATTCATCTGGTAATATTGAAAGGTACAAAGCTAGACTGGTCGCTAAGGGATTTACTCAGAAAGAAGGAATCGATTACACGGAGACCTTTTCTCCTGTGTCAAGAATAGATTCACTTCGAGTGATTTTGGCATTAGTAGCTCATTTTGATTTTGAGTTACACCAAATGGACGTAAAGACAGCCTCTTTGAACGGTAACTTAGAGGAGCAAGTGTATATGAAACAACCTGAAGGTTTCTTCTCTAAAGGAAGGGAAAAGTTAGTGTGCAAGTTAAAGAAATCAATATATGGTTTGAAACAAGCCTCACGACAATGGTATTTAAAATTCCATGAAGTGATTTCTTCATATGGTTTTGAAGAAAACATCAAGGATCAATGTATATACCAGAAGGTCAGTGGGAGCCGTATTTGTTTCTTGGTGCTATATGTAGATGATATTCTTTTAGCAACTAACAATAAAGGATTTTTGCGAGAAGTGAAACAATTTCTCTCTCAGAAATTTGATATGAAGGATATGGGTGAAGCTTCATATGTTATAGGCATCAAGATCCATAGAGACAGAGGTAAAGGAATTCTTGGTTTGTCTCGAGAAGCCTATATCAATAAGATTTCTGAGAGGTTTAAGGTATTAAATTGTTCACAAATCGCTATGCCTATTCAGAAAGGAGATCAACTTAATAGGAGTCAGTGTCCGAAGACTCAATTGGAAATAGACCTAATGGAAAATATTGAATATGCTTCGGCAGTCGGAAGCATGATGTATGCTCAGGTTTGTACTCAACCTGATATTGCTTTTGCCGTTGGGATGTTAGGTCGTTTCCAAAGTAATCCGGGGATAGACCACTGGAAAGCTGCAAAAAAGGTGTTGAAATATCTTCAAGGAACAAGAGATTATATGCTTATGTACCGACGCTCTGATAAGTTAGAAATGTATGGCTATTCTGATGCTGATTATGCTAGCTGTGTTGATTCTCGAAAATCAACAACACGATTCATCTTTATGATGGCTGGCGGTGCAGTATCATGGAAGAGTACCAAGCAAACACTTGTTGCAACCTCTACGATGGAAGCGAAGTTTATCGCGTGTTTTGAGGCGTCTTCCCATGGTGTTTGGCTGAGGAGTTTTATTGAACAGCTTAGAATAGTGGATTCGATTTCTAAGCCTTTGATGATTATGTGTGATAATGCTGCCGCGGTCTTTCTGTCAAAGAATAATAAAATCAGTAGTCAATCGAAACATATTGACATAAAGTATATTTCTTTGAGAGAGCGGATTGAGAAAAGAATAGTGGTTGTTGAGCATATTCACACAGAAGAAATGCTAGCTAATCCTTTAACTAAAGGCATGCCACCAAAGAAGTTTAAGGATCATGTAGCAAATATGGGACTTGGTACCATAATGTAATTGTAATATATATCATTGTGTATGATATTTATGAAACTCTTCAATAAAGTTTATGTTGTTCTTGTATAATTGTGCGCATATGATTTAATTATATTGATTAATCTTTAAGGTTAAGAATGACATTGATAAAGATTGACTTGGAATAAGCATTGGGTTTATTCATACAGGAATTCAAATCGCTTAAAGGGTTGAATTATTAGTTATATATCACATTGTGATTGTAGAAAGTAATATTCACATTTACTAGTAGTTCAAAGCACTAGTAACGATAATGAAGACTTACTGCTGCATTTCGTGTGTTATGTTTCTAATATTAAACATAAGGAAAACAGAAGGTATTAATCTTAAATGATATGCAAAGGATGCAAGTTCAAGTGGGAGAATGAAGTATTCTGTCCATTTTTAAGGACTGGGGCGGACCGCCCCATAATGCAATCGTATGATTTGACTGGTTGGAGTATTGGGGCGGACCGTCCCATATTGGAACGGACCGTTCCAATCGAAACAGTGTGTCTGAACAGAACACTGTGAAGTTCGCACCCTTTGATGAAACATTGCAATTTGCATCTTCTGAGCGTTTTTGGACCCTCTATTTATATTCTCTATGATGGAAGAGATTATGACAGATGTCTCTTTCAGTTCTAATACAAAATTTTAGACAAGAAAGTGAGAGAATAAGGAAATTTCAGAGAGAACGAGTCAAGGCCGACCAACCCCTGAAAACACCATCAGTTGGGGTTCGACACATCGGCTTTGTAGTGCTTCTCTCACTGCAGGAAGGAAGTTCAAGGGCAAGACAAGGCGCATAAAAGACTAGGTGGTGTGCTGTTGCTTTCTACTTCAAATTTCATCTGATTTACCTCTATGGCAGGAGGTAAACGATCTCAATTCATGTTAATTCCGTGTACTTGAATTGTGCAGTCACTTACATCGCCATGCTATATTTTCCATAAAATTGAGACATTACCATGTTAAAATCAAACAATTTGACTTCTCCAAGGTAAAAATCACATAAATTTTACATATTTCTACTTCTCCAGAGAAAAAATTAGACCAAATTTGGGGAAAAAAATGAAGGGAGAGTAAGACAAAACTAACCAGGAAGAGGGTTAAGTTCATGAAGGAGAATAACGAACCAAATTTTAGTGGAAAGAAATGATGCATGAAGGAAGGGGTTTTGAGCGGCAGCAAAATGGCGCATAATTGAGAGAGAGGGTTTTATCAGAATTGGGCGAAATAATGAAGTGGGAAGAGAAGGGGTTAGAAGGGACAGCTGGGTATATTCACTTTAGACGGAGCGGAAACAATGTAGAATTAACGGAGAAAGTAAGGCTGTGCTCCACAAACCTGAATCGAGGGAGAGGAGAGGAGAGTAACGAATTCCGGTCAATTCTTACTCTCCTCTCTGTTCCTCTCCTTTAATGTCAAGTTTCTGGAGCACAGCCTAATTGTCTCAGGCTCTCAGCGCCTCAGTGATATAAATTGTATCCATTCGACAATTTGGAGATTTCAATAGGGAAATCATATTAAACGGTTTAGATCAGTCATATTGAATTATATTTAGGTGCTTTGATCGTAACTATCCATAGCAAAATTCTCTCTCTCTATAGTTATATGTATATTTATGCCAACGTGAATTAATTAGAAAAATGTCATTCTTACATTACTAATTAAATTTATGTCATTATAGAATTGCTAAAATTAATTTTATGTTACTATTTTTCTAAAAACATACTAAATTCTAAAAATGTCATTATCAAATTTGTCATTAATATTTTTTAATAACCAAATTATCCGTCATTAAAACAAATTAAAAAAAAGGACGGCGCCAGGAAACAAATAATTCTTTAACATTAGCTACATCAAACAATGGTTATTTCAGATTTAACATACGCAACTGATTATCTTATCGGAAAATCAATTTTTACAAGTTCTAGGTACCACAAACACAAACCTTACTGGCATATACAACATTCAATAAAGACTAATGAATATATCCCACTATTACTTTAGAAGGTAGGAAAAGGGAATATATAATGAATATATAATCTTAAATTTTTTATTCACCAATGGCATATAATAATTTTGTTATATTATAGTGTCATAAAACAAATTGTTAATGATTTATAATTACACAAAACCAATTATATCTTTTGTGATGGCATATTACTAATTTTTATGTTTTATAGTGGCATATTTAAAAGGGTAAAATTGTCATATAATTGTCCGATGGCAAAAAATTAATTTGATATTTAGTGATGGTATTTCTCCAATTTAAAATATTTGCAGTGGCATAAATCTATATATAATGAAGGTCATTATTTTTATGTGCTTTTAAGAATATATATCAAATGAAATAATTTTTCATTTAAAATTTTCCGTTAAATTTGGCATATTTGCTGGTGCTGTGAGAGGGTTTACAATAATAATTTGGCAATTAATAATAATAATAATAATAATAATAATAATAATAATAATTTGGCATATTTGGCATATTTGCTGGTGCTGTGTTATTATTATTATTATTATTATTATTATTATTATTATTATTATTATTAATTGCTCCAAACTAACACACCAATTTGTTAACTCCTCCACCTACCTAGCTACCTACCTTTGTTGCAATTGAGCTCTCTAAATAAATTATACATCATTATCCTACTCTACATGCTGTATACAATTCGTCTTTCTCCAATTGGACTTTCTCATCTCAAATTTCATCGTGTTGAAACTTCAATCTCTCAGTATTAATGTAACCAATGCTTTATAATCATATTCCTATTTTAATTTTATTTCATTTAACATCCCTGTATCATTCTGATTCAATTAATTAGTTCTACAAACAATACGTCATTTATTTTATATGATATCCGTAGAAATTACACACTAGCTTATCTGTTTGAGTAATACTAGAATCAAACGCGTTTGATGTTAAATGCGATACTAAACTCAACTATTAAAATTTCAAATGACCGATCAGAACTGTTCACAATATATAATCTTCATACTAAAATATTCTTGGAAACCATATTTTTATTTTTACGAAAATTTTTACTATCTAGAACTAATTAGATTAAGAATTTTCTAAAATAAAAAATAAATAGTAAAAAAAATTAGAAAAATTTTAAAATTTTAAAATTTGATCTGCAAGGAGATTTTATCATGAAGAACAAAATGAGCGATTCGGATCGACTACTATAATCACGAAAATTGAGATCCGATCTCGTTTCACGAGCTCGAGTGTCAAACGCATTTGACTCTGGCTAGCATTATTCTATTTGTTTTGTAAACATATCAACAACATTTTTGATGTTGAAAGATACTCATTAATCATTGTTGTTAGGGGGTGGATGTTAGTTGCCAGTAGTTCTCATGCAGTTGGATTTTTTTTTTTTAAATACATACATATTAATGAAACGATAATTAAATGGATATTGTACAGTTTAGGCGCATAGTACAAGCAACGATACTTATTTGTTTGTTTGCATAAGGTGATCATGCAAGACGACATGATTAATTTATTTCCCTTTTGTGTCCTCTTCTACAGACCCCACCCCATTGCACTATCAATATTGAAATCTTCAAGTTACTTCAAAATGTTGTATGTCTGTACAATACCATAGAATTTTGCTAACTATCTTCTACAAATTTTTTAATCTACATTTCACTTAATAGAGAGTTCCATTATTTTTTATACACAAAATAGGAAATTATCTTCAAATATTTATGAATATAGTCAGTGGCGGAGCCACATGCAATGAAAAATAGACAATTGCCCCCATAAATTATAAATAATCACCAAAAAATATTAAACTTATATGTATTTGTATATGATTTATTTAATTTACCCCCTACAATCTTGAAAATTTAATGTAAGTAACTCTTTATCCCGTTTTCTAAAATCCTGCCTCCCCTGAATATAGTTCCTTTTTGCAGAAAAATAACGAATTATGCACAGATATAATGCTAGCGTCTCCTGTGCATTCGCCAACCACATCTACTGGTTCTGGTCGGCCAATTTCATAATTTATTTATGGAAATTGATTACTGTCATCTACAGTTTTTGCCATCCTTACTGTCGCTAAACACAAAGTGAACACATAAAATAGATAAGGTGAACATATATAATGATCAAAGTAAACACTTACAAACAAATAAGTTCAATGAAAGTAAGCTAAATATGTATGTAAAATTCTATGTGGAAGTTCAATGAACACATAATAAACTTTCATCAACCTTAATGTAAATGTAAACTTTCATCAACCTTAATGTAAATGTAAATGTCAATAATAAACTTTCATCAACCTGAATGATCTGTCAAAATGTAAATGTCCAATCTGAATGATCCTTCAACAACCTTTCATCGCACAAGTATTTATAGGTCTATGTACATCGATATGTATGTCATAATCAAATCACTTGTCCTTAAACCTTCATAGGTCAATTAGGTTTTTATTTTGGTTTTCAGCTTTTGCTTTTTCTGTCAAAGTCAGTTATCGGCTGACCGTTTCTGTATTTGTACTTCTAATTTTTTTATTAATATAAGATAGAGGCTTGACCTCTATTTTTCTTCAAAAAAATAATAATAAATACGCAATGGTAGATTGTGAAGGGGGTACCGGTGCTTTTTTTTTTTTGTTGGATACAATAATTGTATACTGTAATTGGGTTTCTTTTCAGAATAATAGAAAGAGGTGGTTTATACACAAATTATTATTCTCCTTTTATGATCCTAAGTCGTAACGTAGCTTATGGTTTATACACAAATTGCTACTACTATGTATTTTGTATTTTTATAATAGTTTAGAGATCAGTGTTAATAGTTTGAAGTTTGAATTGAATTGTTGTTAAGTTGGATGTTAGAAATTGGTACACTGTAGTATATCGAATTTGGTATGGCCATATGGTTTATATTTGGTGTTGATACTTCTTGTAATGCTTATTCAATTGGTTCTTCCTTTGTACAGAGTATTGGAGTATAATCTGAATTGTTGGCTATCAGTTCCGAATTGAAGTAACTGATGTGTGTCAAACTTTAATGGTTATAGAACTTCAACTTTGTAATTTTTATGCATGCGAAGTGTAGAGTTTTGATTCATATTGTTTTATTATTTTTTTTTTGTTATTACTTTGAAAAACAGATGTTGTTATATAGCCACCGTTTTATCGCCGTTATATCACCGAAAAAACACCGCACCGTTAAATCAAATCCGGACCGTCATACCGGAAAAACCGAAATTTAAAAACTTGTTCAAAACTGAAAGGAGAGTAGTAATGGAGTGTTATAATTAACATTTCAACTAGTTTGATTAATTAAAAATAATACTTTAACTATTTAAAATATCGAATTGGACCCGATAAAATAAAAAAATTTTCGGTCTTCAAAAATTATGAAATAAAATCATGCAAACTCCTTATCATGAGTGTAACTATCAGTAAAATTTTCAAGAAGAGATCACTTACCATCAGAGAGAATAAAAAAAGACAAATCGTCATTTTGTGCATAAAACACCTTTATCGGATTTTTTATTTTTCATCTCAAACTTTTGGTATGTAGGATCACCTTCCAAACAATTATTCATTCATAAAATTTACATAGAAAATCTAGTATATGCAATTAGCTATCTATCAATGAAAAGAAAAATAACAAGGTCTATTTAAAATCATCAAGTTAAATGCCATACAAATAACTAGTCCTGTTCTGAAACAGACTGACGACCAAAAATCTTTGACCCTATTGTAGTATCAAACCTCAATGAAAAATTATTAAATTAATTTTTACAGATTCCTAACTTGAAGTTGAATAACTCTATGTAAACACTTTTCCATAAAAAATTCTCAATAAGTACAGTTTATCAAAACAATCAGTTTGTTTGACATACGAGATCTGACAACTTCTTCTCTTTTCATACTTGAACACCCAAATAAAAATCCGAACTATACAACAAATTATATATGTCCAGAAAGAGCATCAAGTCTAGATTAGTTTTAATAAAAAATTATAGATAGCTATTTTCAAAAAATAAGTCCTACAAGCCATACAAACAGAACTGTGTAGACAGAAATATGTTCTGCGCACCGTTGTCGTTTAATTCATAAAAAATTGATAACACCTTAAAAAAAGGTGAAACTTGTGCCAAAAGGACCACAACTCATAACCTACAGTAAAAGGAAAAATATTTCAGAAAGTTTTACACTATTAGATTCAAGCAAAACCACAGAAACAGCTGCTTTCAGCCAGCAAACAAGTGCATCACCTTTACTTATCCGCTAATTAACCATTTCTCTCATAATTATGTGTTAAATAGGTTAAGCATGACCTGATTCTCTGATACCACTATTAATAAGTGCTCGATTTTTAATATTTTATACTAAGTATAACTATTAGCCTTTAATTAAACTCAAGCAACAATATGGATCTCGCAAAAGTCCATTCAACACAACAATTCATGGAAAGGATTGTACCTCTCACGAAATGGTATTCGTGAGGCTCGATCGAAGTGCGTAGGAGTGGGTGACGTGTACGTCTCCACCACCACTTCGCCGGCGGCCATCTCGAGTCCACCAAGGAGATTAATAATCTTCTCTTCAACTTGTGCTAGCAAGGAAGAGAAGAGAAACTAATCCCTAAGGTTTTATCTTCTTCTACTAATCAACAAACTTAATTAATAGAAAAGAGAGATGACTCAACACATTAGCATGAGAGAAAGAGAGGGAGAGCGGCCAAAGAGGGAGGCAAGAGAGGAGATAGAAAGCTTGCTCAAGAAGCCACCAAGAGGTGCTTAAATAGAGCTCAAACCCTAGGGATAAGTCCCCAAAATTACTCCTCATGTCACATACCTACCATCATCCAAGGCCGGCCTCTATTAGGGCCTTTATGCGCCACTTGGATCTCTAGTTTGGGTCTTTAATTCATATTAATTAAAGTCTCTTTATTTGCTCTTCAATTGGACTATTCATTTACTATTAAATGATGGTCCAATTAATTAATATAATCTTTTATATTAAAAAGTGTTGAACCAAAATTAATTATAACTCTTTACTAATTATTTTTGGGATTAATTAATGCATTAATTTTTTTCTATATGATATCATTGATTTAATTAATTAAACGGTCTACAATTGTATATAATTAATTAATCAATCTTATCTTATTCCATAGTACTTACTACTGCGAATAAATAAATAACCCACTGTGTGATTAAAGTCCTATTTTTGTGATCCTTTGAAGATTTTATGCTATGTTGGACATGAAAAATAAATCGCTATTTAATTCCAATAACCATAAACGATATCTAGCAACATGTTATGATTCCCAATTCACATAAATATTGTACTATTACAGACTTACAGTATTTCAATCCTGCATAAGAGAATAACGGTATTTCCCTACTTTGATTCTTATGTCACATGATATTCTTGTATAATCCAAGATTGGAATGTGTCATTCTTGAAGATTATACATTTCTTGATCTAGAGATAATTGTATAAAGTTGCTAGCAAACAATCTATATCCAACAAGGGGCCCAAACAGATATCATCACTCACTAAGTAAATTAATGAGGGACATATGATTTTCTTGATGAATAACTTTTCTCCGCATAATTCAAGAGAACATAAATAAAGTCTGTATAGAAGCTCTTATCAAAAATCAGCGATAGATGATATTTATAGAACTTATACTCATGTGGAAAAGTTGAACCATCTCAAACTTAGAACCAAAATCATAATGAAATAAATAAGGACATATAACACAATCCATATATTTATTTCGTATGGTCATGTCATGTACTTTGTTCCACAACATATATATACACAATTAAGTTGGTAACTCTTTACCTATGATTTGTAGAACTTAATCATCACTTAACTTGCATACTAATCTTATATGACAATTAATGTTTTTTGTTAATTATCAAGATTATGGATATTTTAGATTTATTATTTCATTCTAATGAATGATCCACAAAGATCCACAATTCAGATCGATCCTCAACCTGAATGATCTGTCAAAAATAAATTCTAGAAACAAATGATCAAATATCATCAATAATATAAACTAACATTCAAATCATTAAATTATTGACTTTTAGAAAATAACTTCAACAATTTTTGTGTAATGTAGCTTTAATTATCTCCTCTGATAAGTAGATTTACTCTTTCTTGAGTTATCTATAATTTTAGTCACATAAGTCCACCCTTATGACTTCATGTACTATTATATATTGCCTTTACCTTTCTCTCTCTTATCCTTTACCTCTTATCAGTATCTATCGTCTTTCCAATTTATCTTCTCATTTACCTTATTTTCACTTTACCCATTGTGCCAGTATGGCCTTACTTTGAGATTTGCTGATTCTACCAATTAAGAACATCTCACTTTTGGTCTATGCATTGAGATCTTCTGATGGCGCATTATAGAAATTACACATACTGATCAGGGTTGTTTGTGGTATGGGGTTATTGTATATACTCAATCAATCAATTTTCTTGGTGTATCTCTACCTTTGTAGACATATATGTTAACTAATGTTGTTTTACTTGTTTTTAGACACAGTCTGGACCTCTTCGTTGTATTGTTGCAACTATTTTCTATTGCTGGGTTGCATACAGGTTTGTTTTCTTTCTCCGTTATTTTTCAGTATGAGAACAAATGATCATCATCTGTTCTTTATTTCTGGTTTCGAAATTTGTTGTTTTTGTCAATGTTGGTGTGGGCTTGATGATTTAGCATGAACATATAATTTTTGCTAAATTCTGCTTTTTTAGGATTCAATCTGTGAATTTTTTTCCCCCTTTATAAAATAGTTTCATATCATGTAAGAATAACAAGCAACATATACAAGTCAGGTTTGTAGCTAAAAGTTTGTTTCCTTATTTAACTTTATATTGCTTTGCTTTAGTAGAAAACATAACTATTATCTAAACCCCTGTGACAGAAATTGAATTTTTTTTTTAAGATAAATTGGGATTAACCCTTCCAACTTATTTTTTAAATTAAATGTTTCTAAAAAAATTCTGCAATCGGGTTTCGAATCTGCGACCTCTCACTTGAGATGCATTGTTTTTTGCCACTAGATCAAGAGCTGGTTCTCGACAGAAATTGAATTTCATGAAATTAAAATAGACATTTCATTTCTTTTCGTTTTTTTGAAAGAAACAGACTCCCAAGAATGGAGGACTCAGACAGAAATTTGCATTAGAACTTCAAAAGATTACAAACAAAAGGAAGAATAAGAGAAAACTAACCCAGTGGTACCTTAGGTTCCATCCCATCAACTAAACTTCTACTAACAGAACAACTAAAAGGCAATAAAAAAAACCTGTTACGTCGCAAACTGCAAATCAAACTTCATTACACGAAGCGCCATGAGATAACTAGTTTAAGTCATTTTTCAAAGAAAAAGGGAGTGGAACTCTAAAATAAGGGAATGTATGAAGCAAATCCCGTGCCCAACTAGCTAATTAAATTTATTTTTTCTTCTAAAAGCAATAAGTTATATTATTATTACTGCTGTTACCACTACCGCTCCTACTAGTACAAAGCGTATGAGTTTACCTATTTAAATTTATTGATTGATTGAATGATGAAATATTTCATATCCGATGTTAATTAGTGAGTGTATCGTGTTCGAAATTAACCCATAAAGAATTAGGAAACATATTGTGGATCTCTATCTCTATTTCTGGGTGCGTTTGGATATAGGAAGAAAGAAAAAGAAGAAGGAAGAAGGAAGAAAAAAAATTATAAACAATCCAAATTCTTCACAAAGTTACACATTTTCCAATACTTCTTCCCACTTCTTCCCTTCTTCCCTTCTTCCCACACCTATCCAAACAAAACCTCTACTACTTATAAAACATAATTGCCCACCATCATTCCAAAAATTTCTTCATCCTCTCATCCTAAGCGTCTTCATTAATTATCCAATATTGACTTTAATTATCCAACTCTCCCTCATTAATTAAGCATTTTATTTTTTTTCTGCTTTCAGAAACATGCACAACATCCTCATTCCTTGTCATCCAATCTTGTTACCTAGTATATATCCACCCCATCCAGCGCTTACGTTTAACTAGCAAAATTACGTATATTAACTAAAATAATTATAGGTATATTAACTTGAACAATTAGGTATATTAACTAACTAATATAAGCAATTATGCTAGTTAATATGAACAATTGTGCAAGTTAAAACGAACATTTGTGCCAGTTAATATGAACAATTGGCTAGTTAAAATGAACAATTGTCCTAGTTAATAAGAACAATTGATCCAGCAAATAATTTTAACTGCCCTGAAAAAAAATGAATTGTTTTGGAAAAAACTAATTGTGCTAGTTTTTAGATACAAATGTTCTGAAAATATAGGGGGGAGAAGGGGGAAGCATAAGAAGGAGGAGTAATTAGCTCTTGGGTGGGGGGAGGGGGGGGGGAGGATGAGCATGCAAACATAAAAATTCAGATGATGAGAGGATGAGCGCAAAAATAGAAAATTCATGGGATGAGAGGATGAGTGCAAAAATAGAATGGTAGTTAGAGAACTTAATTAATCACATTCCGAAAAAAAGAGAAAATGTATTTTTTCATAGGATGCTGGGGATGAGGAATATTGGAGATGTTCTTTATCATTGCCACTTATATTTAAGGACTAAAATAATTAAATGAAAAGGATAAACAATTCTTTACTCCATGCATCCTTAACCATTGATCATTTAAAACCGATGGCTGGATTTTAGCAGTGGATATAAATTTATTCACTTCACTTTTAATAGAAAGAAATTTATTATTGGATTGGTTATGAACTCTTCAAAATAGAAATAAATTTATCGTTAGATTGATTGTGTTGTGTGTTTGGAAAGAGAGCACATCACATATGTATGGAAAACTTTTTTAAAATAATAATTATTTATTTCATTATGGAAATAAAGCACAGATATAAATTTTTCTCATCTGTACTTTTTCAAAGAATACTATTTATTATAAAATAAATATTTTTTATTAAACTATTTTTTATTGAGATGTCGATTTTTTGTTGAAGTATAAATATATTTTTCCAAAGTTTTATTTACCCATCCTTTGGATGGTTATTTTCGTTAGTATTAGCAATCTTGTAAAGTGGTCTAAGACCAAAGGCGCCAAAACAGTGGCAAATGTACTTCAATTTGTTGCTTTTTTTTTTAAGTATTCTAATGTGCTGAAATAATTGTATAATTTCACCAAAAGAATATATAGCTACTTTATATCCCCTCGGACTAATTTGTAACATCAAAGTTCCATTTATAAAAAAATTGCTAATTTATATGCTACAAACATATATACAAATAGTTAATTATAACTTTACATCAGCGCATACAATAAACATATACGTACATACTTGTACTACATAACAGGAAGGTGCCACACGTAAGGGCACAGAAAATAATCTCACACTAAACCTTGCTTGGTGAAAGAAATCAGTATTCCTAATCCTTACGGTGGCCCCGGGTTCGTTACTGGTTATCCACCCCATGAGAATGATGATATATATGTTAGCAGTTGTGAGGCACAGGTAGGGTGGAAGTGGAACCCTAGTTGAGAGCAAATCAGCACAATACAAATTGATATTATCTGCACGCGTTTTTGATGCATTAATATCAATATATCATATACAGTGAAGTACTGATTAGGGACGGATTCTTAAAAAAATTAAGCGAACAAAACAAGGCCTGACAGAAAGAGTAGGAAAATTACAATTCCATTTCAGGCGCTGTAAAAAAAATTTAATTCAGACACAATGCTAAAAATACATAACCAAACCTTATTTTTAAGAGAACAATCCCATACAAGTGCCTAAACTCGTCCCTACTTGGCTCCGTCACTGGTACTGATAAAATAATTTAATTGAAAAAATGTTACAAAAATTCATTCATAGTAATCATGTGATGAATTAGAGGTTATGAAAATTAATAAATTTTATTTTAATTTGTGCTTTTATCAATAATTCTAATAAATTACATTGCCAAAATTAGCATAATTTTACCTATCTAAAATTAAGATGGAAAATATGCATGGATCTTGCATAGTGAATGGATAATCGACAATAAGACAGTGAGCAAATTAACTTTACTGTTTTGAGATGTATAATATATATATATATATATATATATATATATATATATATATATAGAGTTTAGCTACGGTGAGTCGCGACCAAAACTCCTAGATCTAGATCAAAATGACCGATCCAAACCGTTCAATATGATCTCCCTATTGAAATCTCCGTGCAAACCAAATTTTTTATTTTTTCGAAATTTTTAAGTATTTTTTCGGATTTTTAAAAACTGGTGTTTTTGAATGGTTCAGAACCAATTAGATTAACGATTTTCTAAAATTTCAAAAAAATACTTAAAAATTTCGAAAAAATGAAAAATTTGGTCTACATGGAGATTTCAATAGGGAGATCATATTGGATGGTTATATATAGAGTTTAGCTACGGTGAGTCGCGACTCACGGACCCTCCGGTGAGTCGCGACCAAAACTCCTAGATCTAGATCAAAATGACCGATCCAAACCGTCCAATATGATCTCCTTATTGAAATCTCCATGTAGACCAAATTTTTCATTTTTTCGAAATTTTTAAGTATTTTTTTTGAAATTTTAGAAAATCGTTAATCTAATTGGTTCTAAACCATTCAAAAACATCAGTTTTTTAAAAATCCGAAAAAATACTTAAAAATTTCGAAAAAATAAAAAATTTGGTTTGCACATAGATTTCAATAGAGAGATCATATTGGACGGTTTGGATCGGTCATTTTGATCTAGATCTAGGAGTTTTGGTCGCGACTCACCGTAGCTAAACTCTATTTATATATATATACACACACATGCGACTGACAGATGCATCACCACTGACATATTGTAATATATAATTATATATACAGAGAGCAAATTAACCTTGCCCCCAATGGAACTACTTTCTGACTTATGTAAAGACAATTAAGGAGGTGTGCATATAATCTCTGTGCAAACCATATTATATTATATTGTATATTGTATATATAATATATATGTTAATTTGCTATTTATTAGGGGTACGTTTGGTTGGAGGTGAAGTTAGAGAAGTTAGTTGTTGAAGTTTGTAATTTTGAAGTTAGAGGTTGACATTAGTGAAGTTAGAGATTGTGGAAAGTTTGTGCTAACTTGAGGTTAGAAAATGTTGTTTGGTGTGGTATGTTGGAGTCAGAGATAGAAGAAAAATAATAAAGCATTAATTTATATACTTTTCTTTTATAACTACATATACTATAATAAAATATTATATTTATTACTACTATTTTTATAATTACAATTATTTTACCATTTATATTATTATTACCAAATTATAAATATAAATAATAATAATAATAATTATTATTATTATTATTATATTTTTATAATTATAATTATCATTAATTATACTATATTTATTGTTATATTTTATTATTAATTCTAAATTCCCAATCAATGTTATAATTATTATTAAATAATAATAACAATTAGTACCATAATAATTTCAATAAAAATAATAATAAAAACAATAATTGTTATTATTATTTAATATTATAATCCATAAGTCTAATTAATATTAATATTATAATTAATTAATAATAATAATAATCATCATCATCATCATCATCATTATTTGATTCATTACATTTATATTAATTACCAAATTATAAATATAAATATAATAATAATAATAATAATAATTATTATTATTATTATTATTATTATTATTATTAGTACCGTAATAATTTCATTGAAAATAATAACAAAAACAATAATTGTTATTATTATTTAATATTATAATTGTTAATTAATTAATTATTATTAATGATAATAATCATCATTGTCATCATCACAAATTCTCTTTTATTAACTTTTTAATACTCATGGCAACAAACTTCACTCTAACTCACCATTTAGCAAAGTTAGGAAGTTTGAGCCAAGTTTGTACAAACCCACTCTAACTCTATCATGTTTGGTTCCATAAAGTTTGAAAGTTAGAATTCTAACTTGAAGTTAGAGCTAACTTGGCTCAACCAAACATGGCCCTAGGAATTTAGGATGTGTTTTTTGGTTGGTCTAGTCACGCATGCATTTAATAGATTTTTGCGCTCCGTAAAAGTCGAACTATTAACCAATGTGGAAACAAAGAAAAAAGCGTAAATAAAAATTGTAAAACTGGAAGAGGATAATTGTATGCCACGATTTAAAAGGTTAAAATTTTTTGTGGGGACAGAGGACAGTTGTCTCGTGGACAAAAAACTAGCAAGTAGCAATTTAGCATGCATGAATCTATCTGCCTCCATCCAACTCACCAACTGTGCGTGTTTCTTTCGCACGCATTATTAAATATTATAATAAATAATTATTATTACTGTTATATATCGTTATTTCTATCTGTCTGCCTCCAATCCATATATATATAAAGTCTTCTTTTCTCTCTCTCTTAATTAAATCAACCCTTCATCACTTGATCTGTTTTGGGTGGCTGGATTGGATAGCGTTGAAGCCACCGTGAAATGGAGGATTACGTCGTGAAATGGACAATTTCAGGGGTGATCTTTTGGACAACAGCGCTGATTTTGGTCCGCAACCTGCTCCCGAAACGATACTCCTTTGATTTCTGCACTCGAATTGTCGCCACCGTGCATGCCACCTCCGCTGTCTGCCTTGCGTCGCTCTCTGTCACCGACTGGAGCTGCCCAGTCTGCCCTCTGGCCTCCCGCTCTTCTCCCGCCCAGATGAAGGCGCTGGCCGTCACGCTGTCGTACATGATTTACGATCTCATGGCCACCATCTTGGGGGATAATTTCACGGTCGACAATGCCGTGCATCACCTCGTCAGTATTGTTGGTATTGGCGCTGGTCTTGCCTATCAAATGGTATAGACTATATATATATATATAGAAATCATTTACCTCAACTTGAAAAAACAAAGAAATCAGTTTTAATTATTGGAATTGGTAGTGCGGAACGGAGATGGTGGCATCACTGTGGATCACGGAGATGTCGACACCTATGCTGCACGCCCGAGAGTTCGTCAAAGAGATCGGCATAAGAGACACCCCTCTCAACCTACTTGTCGATGTAAGATTAATTGATCACTATATTTACATTAATTGGTTCATTTAATTTTCATACAAACACAGCCGATTCATATACTCACATGGATGCCTGCCTGTAGGCCAAGCTGTCCCGAGATAGTGACATTGTTGTACCGCTTCTGAACTTAATTGTACCTATTCCCATGTACGTACGGACACAATTAGAGTTAGATCGATCTCTTTCTATTTATATAACATACGTAACAAAAGTTAATCTAATTGGGGCCGTTTGGATCGCTTAGGAATAGAAAGAATTTTCTATTTTTAGACATAAAGTAGTATTGGGAATGGGATAATTTTGTGAAAAGTTTGAATTGTTTATAATAAATTTATGTTTAGGAATAAAAAATTTCCTAGATTCCCACTTGATCCAAACGGCTTTAAAGTTATTAACCAAATAGAAGTATTATTATGCAATTACTGACCCATAACGTGTTATTGTTTGGTAAGAAACACATGCTTTATCCCAACAATTTATATATGTTCTCTCTATACATAGATACCTGCATACCTGTATATTCAATATTTTCTAATTACGTTCTCTCTTTTAATTATGCAGATAATGTTTGCGGTAACTTTCTCATTGGCCAGGATGGGGGTAGGCCCATATCTGACATTTGTAACCCTCAGAGCAGATAACCCCTTTCTCATTAAGGTACAAATAATCGATACTATATATGTAGATATATACAATGTAATAATATAAATATATTTCTGTTATTTTCATAGTGTAGTTGTCTTTGAATTCAGGCCATGGCGTTTGGATTGCAAGCTGTGAGCACATTTTGGTTTTACAAAATTTTGAGGATGCTCAAATACAAGCTTAGGAGGAGGGGTGTTACACCACATGTTAAACCTGCCTAACTATTCAATTAATTAATTTAATTTATATCGTTTCAAAAAATCTCTTGATTTGATTGTGGATTAATGGAGGGTTGCCAGCAAATATTTCAAGTATATATTTAACTTTAATATGGTGTAGCACGTACGAATAAGGAGATCTATCAATTATTGCAAGTATTGCGAATTGGTAGTTGTTGCTTCATCATAAATAATTGAGGTCAATTACATGAGATAGAGGGGTTTTTCTATTCTGCTTTCATCAAATGCTACCCGTGCAACTTTTGCCTGACCTGCGAATTGTGATTTCAATATAAATCAGTATTTTATTTATTTATAAATAAAGAGGCGTGGGAGTCCGGTTCGGAAGTTTTAATCAAAACTCGACACGGCAAAGGATTGCAGGATGCCAGGATTTGTTGATGGGTTCGGTGATTTTTTTTCCAATAACTAAAGTTTGTAAATAATAGTGTGGCGAGCTATTTCATCATCAGATTGACCCGTTTCAGCTGTTGAAGCGTACTGGGAATCACATATTTTTGTCCTTTCGCCTCTCTATGTACTTTCTTTCTTTTTTGGATAATCTCTCTATAATTCCTGCGCCTCATCATGTATCATCTCTTCCCTCTCCACCTTCATTTCTTCTTTCTTCTTTCTTCTTTCTCCATCGCGCCGAGCCTCCTCCCCAAGGACCCCAACCCCGTTGGCCGGTCGACGCCTCCTCCCCCAACCATCCAGCCCAAGCCCTCCTCTCATCCTTTTGTCCATGATGCCGCCAACCTCACCCCGCCCTGTACCCTTCCTCCGATCCATTTCCCCATACCTAGATCCCTTAGTAAGCGACTAATAGTCCTCCGTCAAGCCCGCCCTCTCCTCTGCCAACCCCTTCCCACCCTTCGCTCTTCCTATGCCTATCCTCTTGATGCTGCTCTCCTTCTCTATCGCCTCCCCGGCCTCTTGATTGATGTCACTTTCCTTCTCAGTCGCTTCTTATGGAAAATCAAATGCGAGATAATTGTGTTACTAGCCTCAGCAGACAGTAGTTGAAATATAGGCACCGTGGTGGCTGCTATATTGATGGCGTCCTGGCTTATCAGGTAAATCCATCACCATATTGATGTCGTGACTTTGAAAAAAATTGTGTTAGAGATCAACAATCAGGGGACTCAGCATCTCCAATTGTTCTTGCATAGACTAGACATACCTCGACAATTGTTCTTGCATAGACTCAACATTATATCTGAAAAAAAAATTTAAGTGAATCATTTGACTCTACTATCAGATGTAAAAAATATTTATTGTTATTTATTTCATTATAGAGGAAGGTTCCGCTGCCACCAAAATCGGCTGCCCCCAAATGTCACAGATTTTAAACCGTCAGATTAGTTTGAGCGAACGGCTCTGATTGATTGTTTCAACTTGAAATCTCTTTGAATTTCCAGACGTGCTCCATTAAAAGACTCGTGGGATTCCCAAAAAATATTAATAAATTAATTCCATCTCCCAAACCAGAGCTCTAGTCTCTACTAAGTACTAACTCAACTCTCGTTCTTCTTTGCTTGCCACAATGGCTTTTTTTCAATAGGCTTCGCAGAGGCTGCTAAGGATGAACTTGCTCCGATAATTTTAAAAAAGATAGAAACCATAGTTAGTAATAATGAACATTTTCAACCGCGATCCTTTAACTTAGCAAGGACATTATGAAACAAACATAATTAATAACGAAAAGTTTTATCTTCATCATGAAGTTGAATCAATTTCACGCTTGTGTTTTCATAGTGTGACATTTTTTACAAAAATAAACTCTAATTAATAATACTTCAATTTTTAGAAAAGGAGATTAGATGAGTTATAAAATGATGAATAACTTTTCTTATTTTTGGGCTCCATAATAGGTTAAAGTGCTTCTGAGTTTGTTTATTGTCAAAATAATCTTGGAAATTTTAATTAACGCAGAAGAGTATATAATAAATAATAACATGATAATAGTCGAAATTGATAAAAGCAGTGAAAGTTAGCAAGAGGCAGCTAGAGGTCGTGGGAGACGATTGACAAAAGATAAGCAAGTGGGATCTCTATCAACTCGTTGTGATGAGAAGATCACAATAATAACCTCGAAAGAGGAAGTTTCTCCATCGGTTATTTGAGAATATGTGAAGAAGGAGAATGGTGTTTTCTATGGTAAAGGTTTCATTTTGTGGGGAGATCGAAGACGAGAAGAAAGAGAAAAGAGTGGAAATAATATTTTATTCGTTTCTTTCTCTTTTCATGGGACTTAGAATCACCGTTGATCAAAACTCATCCAATGGCTGAAAATATGTGACATTTGGAGGCAACAGATTTTGGTGGCAGCGGAACCCTCCTCTTCATTATATTAGTGACCTTTTATTTTACTTTTCATTAAATTGTGTTTTCCATTACAACATTCAAGGTAAATCGTTTCATTAACAATACTATCTTTGTCGCTTCCTTCTCATCATGTCTGTTTATGTTTTTCGTTCGTTCCTTTGGAAATTTTATTTTTTAGATTAGTTCATTCTTTTCTTCCTTCTGACGTACAACACAGCTCCTCTGTCCATCCTTACCGTAAAATCAGTTTATTATCAATCGATAATTTTGTTATATCAGGGTTTCTAAAACATTTTGAATATTTATTAAAAAAACAAATTAATTCGATCTGTCCGCTTTGCCCATAAAAATATATACGAGGAAGGCTAATGTGCCATTCATTTGCCATCGAGTTATTTTTCAAGATTTAAAATTCAAACGGTCAATCCAAACAGTTGAAATTGTTCACTAAATTGGAATACCCTTGGAGACCAAATTTACATTTTTCAATTTTTTTTCTATTTATTATGATGTTTTAAAAATTATTATAATTAGAGTATTTCAAGCCCTCCAATTTAAAAATATCATAGTAAATAGCAAAATAATTCGAAAAAATATAAAATTGGGTCTTCAATGGTATTTCAATATTGTGATCAACTTGAATGATTTGGATTGATCGTTTCAATTTGGAATCTAAAAAAACGATTCGATGGCAAATGATGGCACGTTAGCCGCTAAGGCCCAAATATAAAGTCTGTATTCATTGTCATTAATAAACTAATTGTCAATAAAAAATAATGTTATTTATTTTATTAACATTTTATATCAAATTTGTTTTTTTCCTACAATATAAATACATATATTATGCAAAGGAAAAAAATTATACCAAAATTTATGCAATTAAATAGTATATAAAATGAAAAAAAAATAAATTTAAAAAATATATTTATCAAAAACGCTTATATCGAGCGAAGCTCGATGACCCCACCTAGTTTATAATAAACAGGGATAGGCCATTTTTTTCACTATTTTCCCAATTTGAGCCAGATCAATTAAAATCATTCCTAAGTTTGAATGAATGGTCTATTTTTCAGTCCAAATCGAGGCTGATAACTGCAATCAAGCAATCATCATCTAAAATTGGAAACTGTGTTGCCAAAAATGAAAACAACGCCTTCTTTTACACTCTCACTCGCACCCGCCCCCCGTCCCCTTCCTTTCCCTCCTTTCCCCACCTCTATTAGCGCCTCACCTCTCTCCCGCCTGCTCTCTTCCCCTCCCATATCAACACAACACTCTTCCTCTTTTTCAGGATGCCTCATCCCTGGTCTCTCCTTCCCCTCTCCCATGCCACCTCAAAACACTGTCATTCTGATATTATCTTCTCTATTTTTTCACACTGTTTTTAATATACTTCCTTGTCAGCTATAGATACTCCATTAATACAGATAAAATACTCCCTACTTTTATACACCTATGTGATCATATAAAATACTCTCTTAGAAAAATATATGCTCGATTTCAGTTGCAAGCGTACAACTTACATTGAGTATTCGAGGTCGAGCCAATGGAATAGTTATTTGAGTTATTTGAATTTAAACTTACTGTTGAATCAAGTCAAGGGATGAATAATAATATGGTTTCGGGATAATTAAACTAAACAAAATAAAACAACAGATAAAATGGTTCCAATTAGAGAAAAGTTGGCTTAACAGATACAAAACAAGGATTTTGGTTGGTAATCCTTCTACTTAACTTCTGTTCACAAGCTATCCGGTTACTTTCGTAGGGGCCCACTTGTGAACTGGGTAGTTAGTTTATAGACAAATTGATTGTTTCTAGGCTGTCACAGACAACCTACCTATAATCCAAGTGGTTAGTCTTGACAAACTAAGTTATACATGAGTAACTAACCTTTATTCATTGATTGAGTAGTTTAATTACTTAATTAACTTTCCTATTATGCTTCTTTCGATAGTTCAAGTTATTTCAATCAAATCATTTAAACTCTTATCTAATTTATGTTTCAACTTTCGTTCCTTAACTTAAACTAAAAAGTCTACTTCTTGGCTCTAAGATTTCCCTCAATTTTCATCTGTTGGGAATAAATCTCCATTTTCATCTTTTGAACTATTGATCCTCTATTGGTATTTACATACTCAAATTAATTTAGGTTTGGTTGGGTTCAACTTCCTAACATTCAAGGTTAGCCTAAACTTGATCGAAAAATACCAAATCTACTCAGACAAGTCAAGTATAATAAATAAATAAGTAAAGCACAAGACTTAATAAACAAAGTATTAAACTAATTAATCATGCAAACTAAATCAAGTATCTATTTTTCAGCCATAGCCCCTAAACAAAGTACTCAAGTATGATCATTGTAAAAACAAACTCAAAGGTATCAATCATCATTATAGAATCAAACAAGAATTAATGAGAGATTATAACAAATCATAATTGTATTCCCTTGTTTGACTGTTGTGGCATAAACTGAGCGACCCGTCTGACTCCTGGTTTTGTGGACTGAAGACAGGGTCTACTCAATTCCTTCTCTACTTTAGCGTGTCTTCTCTTTAAAATTGGGAACATTGAACCCTCGAAACTCTCCTCCTTTTATAGTTATCGAGATAACTGTAGAGGGTAGTTGAGTGCTCAGAATTGAGTCAGATCATGATAGAAGTAGTGTAGGAGAGGTTGCCAAATAAACCGTCTGAACGTGGAAATCGTCTGAAAATTCTCTAGCGGCCCTCTCACTTGTGTGATCTGCCCACTTAAGATACTTCAAGTCGTCTCATGGCTTACTCCTGTCTGGTTGGTCTTATGTCTGCTTGATCCATCCCGCTTAGCACCCTTGAGTCGCTCAATAAGTGTTGTTGTGTGCAGATTTGGAGCCACATCTGATGATTGTCCTATAAAAACATAAAAGGGCATGGAAGTACCTAAAAACTAATCACAAGTAAAGAAACTAAGTTAAAATCATATAAAATCAATCGTAATTTGAGTCCAAATTGGGTCAAAATCATTATATGAAAACGTCCTATCAAAATTCTCCAAGTTTGAATATTGCTTGTCCTTAAGCAGTAGTCGAGTCTGGAAAAGATAATTTGCCTTAAATTATGATTAAAATGTATGTAATATAAAGTTAGGAAAAGATTAACCAGCACTTAGACTATGACTTAATCAATTCTATTTGAAACAACTCCAAACTTCATTTCCACTTATGCTTTTCAAACATCAAGTTGTTCAATTCCTGACCTTATTTAATAAAATCATTTCCTTTGAATAAATGCAAGTTGCAATGCATATCTGTATCTTCAACTATTTCTAACTTTGCCAGTTTGGTAATTGAGTCAAATCAAATGAATAGGGATCTAACTCTACCAAACCAAGCAGTTTACTCAACTAATTCAAATCCTAGTTAGGTTTCGGTTACTTAACTGTCTAGTAATTTTGAAAAATAGTATCGAAAACCAGACTAAAGTGAGACGAAAAAAAATGTACAACTCCTCACCAATCCTATTTCAAAATTTTTGGAATTATTTACAAGATTACCCCGGAGCTTGAGTGTTTATTCTACGGCGGAGAGGTCAGTCAGATGAGTGTGGATTTATATATTTTTTAAATATATATATGGAGGTTTTTTTATTCTCACCAACCTATAGCTTTCTGCAATGTCCATGTCAAAGGACTCTTTTTTAGTTTTCCTTTTTATTTGATTTTTCAAATTTTTTCTTTTTTTTTATGTTTTTGAATTTTTTAATTTAAATTTTGAAAACTAGACAGTTATTCAGCTTCCCAACCTAACTATTCACTTCCTTAGTTAATTCACTCTTGATTTGGTCTAATTGATCTGATTGACAAAGTTTGGAATTTGATTTTGTGGTGGTGCCTTAATACCAATTCATTTAACTCAGTGAACTATTCATAATCTGTCAAACTTATCAAACTTAACAAAAAAAAAAGATGTTCTATGGATTGATCCTTGCACCTACTCAAACTGATCACCTTTTTTGAGTTTGTCAAATTCATGTAAAATTTTCAGTTAAGCACATTCTGAATTGACTTCAAACAACTAAATCCTAATTAACTATTCCTAAACTTATCTAAATGAAAATTACCATGCAATTGATACAAATAACTTGGATTTCAACCTATCTATACAGAGTGAGTGGGTCGACTGAGATTTAAGTTGACCGCTTGAAGTAGAATGCCTGCTCAAACTATCCAGCAATTTGAAAATAAGAAGTTATTGAAAGTTAAGCGACCCAACTCTAATTTGAGTGATCCGCTTGAACTTAAACTAGCAGTTAACTAAATGCAATTCCTACATGATTCCTAGATCAATTGTAAAAAACAATTTTATTTGTCTATCCTGAGTGCTTCAATTTAACTTAGAAAAATAAAAAAGAAGAGAGATTAGAAATTATTGCAAACTGGTCCTCAATTTTGAGGAGGAGGAGGTGATGCTTGAGATGATTCTCCAAACAGGTGAGCTGCAAATTTGGAGAAGAACTCATCATGTTTTTTGTTCCTATGTTGCTGTTCCAGCCTCCACTTCATGTTTTATTCAATTTCTACATCCAACTTTTTCTCCAGCAGTTGGATGTACTAGACCATCTCCCTGAGGTTACCTGGCTGTCTAGCAGTTGTCTCTTCTTCAAACTGGGGAGTTTCAGATATGGCCGCTCCCCATTCAACTTCAACCTCAGTTGGGTCGACTGCTGGTTCTGTCTAGTGTTGTTCTTGTGGAAGTTGTGGTACCACCTGGACATTATCTCTCACAAGGAGGAAAGATGATGGATCATCCAATTTCAACCCCCATGTGATTAGCAGAGGGACTCCGTGGGTCCCAATACACCATTTAAAACCATTTGGGGATTTTTCTACATGTTGCATCCTCACCAGTAGTTTCATGTTAAGCCTTCTTGGCCCCAAACTTCTTCGTTTCATTCTTATAACTCTTAACAGAACTTCCTAGGCAAGAGTAATCTGTCCTGCTCCCTTCTTGATGTCTTTAGCAACTTCAAACCAGTGATGAATCATTTTGACCACCAGGTTGTGCATGCTTATGGTTTCTTCATTTCTCGACATGAGGTTTAGAATGGAGAGATCTTCCTTGGTAGCTTTTGCTCCAGACTCAACCCTCGCAAAAAGGGAGAGAGAGGGTGTCCTCTGGATGAAGTGAATCACTGGTTGGTGAATCATGGTGCTGTGCTTCTGAGAGATCTTTTGCAGCCCAGTAATCTGTTTCCAAAAGTTGCCATAACTGCTTTGCACATTCAAATCATCCCCTTGTCCAGATGGAATATCTTTGCCAAGCGATTATCATCTTTGGAATATGACTATCCAAAGAAGTTGAACTTGATGGTCTAGAGGTTGGTTTTGGGGCTGAAACTCTTTGTAAGAGTATAAAGAAACTCTATGGTCAATCTGGTATAGGCAGGCTCATTCATCTCCCAAAATTTCTAACCGATTCTTGTCTTTCTAGTCCGTCTGCTGAGCTCCTCAGTGATGCCTATTTGCTTCAAGACATAAGGGTCAAGATACAAAGCAACAAGTACCTGGCTTTGTGCTAAGTGGTAGTTTTGATAACCACTCTGATAATGGTCCATCGGGTCATGGTCTGAACCCACTACTTGTGAACTGCTCCAATAACCGTCAAACAACTTGCTCAGCATGCTGGCGCGTCACTTGCTCTCCCCCAAGCTTGGCTTGGACTAACTGGTCGCTAACTTTTCAATCTTTTTCCTCATCTCCTTATCTAGCTGCTTGTGCTCTTGTTTGTCTGACATCCTGATAGATAAATTTCCTACAAATCAAACCAAACGACTAAGTTAAATTAATTTTTATTTGACTTTTCTGGTTTTGTAATTTTTTATTTTAATTTTTCACATTTTTTGTGTCTTTTTATCTTTTTGATAAGAAAGATAAAAAGAGAAAAGATAAAGAGACCTAATTAAAAACTCTTTGGTTGCATGTCAAGTAGTGCTTGTTTAAGGTCTTTAACTTAACTCATTTTGACTAAGTCTCTTATGATGTAAGGTTTTTGAGGAAGAGCACTTCAACTTCACCTGTCCTTAACATCCCCTTGTAGTAGAGCTTCAGTCTCTGACCATTCACCTTGAAAGAGCCACAGTCTTCCCTCCAAATTTTCACTGTCCCAAATGGGGACACCTTCTTTACTTCAAAAGGTCCTAATCATCTTGACCTCAGTTTGTCAGGAAAGAGTTTGAGTCTTGAATAGAATAGAAGAACTAAATCTCCTTCCTAGAAGTCTCTCATGAAGATCTTCTTGTCATGTCATCTTTTTATAGGTTCCTTGTACATCTTGACATTGTCATAGGAGCTCAATGTGATCTCTTCTAACTCATGGAGTTCCAAAAATCTTTTCTTTCCTGCCTCTTTGTAATCCATGCTGATAGCTCTTGTGGCCCAAAATGTCTTGTGCTCCATTTTCACATGCAAGTGACAACCATCCAACCTACGTTGAAAAGCATTAATTAAAGGTTGGGAGTGAATTTTTTTCGGTCGGCGGATAGACTAGGGTAGTCCTAGATAAGTAATAGGGAGTTCCTTTGCCTGCATCTAAGAATAGAAGTAATGGCCGAGTGGGAAGAAGCATCAATAGAGATAGGCACAAAGAGACATTTTTCATTATTGACTTGGAGACTAGACAATTTCGCAAAATTGGAAATTATCTCTGAGACTACTAACAAGGAATGAGAATTAGCATCCATTAAGATGATCGTGTCATCCGTGTATTGCAAAGCGCGGGGTGGAATTAGGATAGGACCAAAGATAAGAGGAGAAGCGTTATTGAAGAAGGATTGAAGAGCATCTGTAACAATGATAAAAAGGAGAGGAGATAGAGGATCGTCTTGTCATATGCCTCTCTTGTGCAAGAAAGAGGTAGAGTAGTCTTCGTTGACTTTGACAACAAATGAGGAAGATTGGAGAATTTGAAGTAACCAGGCAATCCAAGCGGCAGGAAAACCTCATTCTGCAACAAGAACATTTGCCAGAAATGTCCGGAAAACAACGTTAAACACTTTGGCAAAGTCTATCTTGTACAGGTTAGCCGGAATTTTGTTTTTGTGAATGTCGTTTGGAGTGCATATCAAAGTCTATCTCTAGTTACCATGTAAGATTGTATGATAGTTCGTCCTTTTATGAATGTCACTTGTAGTGGATTAACAAGATCTGCCATAAAAGGCTGAAGACGCTTAGCCAAAACTTTGGTAATGATCTTGACAAAAGAGTTGATGACACTTATGGGTCTATAATCGCAAATCTTTGTACAAGTCTATTTCTTAAAAACTAGAGAAATGTAAGCCTTGTTAAGCTCGGATAGGTCAAGTCTACCGTCTTGGAATGCCACTATAGCACGCATTAAATCTGACTTTACGATAACCCATAATTTCTTAAAGAAGTCAATTGAAAAGCCATCTGGACTAGACGATTTACCAGATGGAAGTTGGTTAATATCTTGAAGAACTTCACATTCAGAGAAAGGAACACCTATGGTAGACGGTACGGTTGCCAAGCTTGCCAATAAGATTGTAGGGGGGTGGAGTTGTAGGGTTGTTTCCCAAGATTGAGGAAAAGTCACTTAGAAAAGCCGATTTAATTTCTGTGGGGGAAGAGAGAACATTTCCATCTAGATAGACCGACTCAATAGAGTTGATAATGCCTCTACATGAGGCTACGACGTGAAAGAACTTTGTACTTTTGTCTTCGAATTTCAACCAAGTTACTCCGCTTCTTTGCTTCCATTTTGTACTTTGTACTTTTGTGCAACTCTAAAGGAGAATTCAGAAGAAGTTTGTATTCTTGATTTTTCCAGTAAATCCGAAAATTGAATTACTAACTTACTTCGCTTCAAAAGAGTGTTGCATTTAGAATATTTGATGTTTGCCCACTTAGAAAGCGCTAACCTGACAGACTTTAGTTTAAGGAAGAGATTCTTCGCTGGGTTGGGATGGTTTAGGACCTCAAGCCAAGCTTTAGAGACAACTTGAGCGACATCATTTGCTCTGAGCCAAAAGGTTGCTAGTTTGAAAGGTCTCTTTTGTTTAGTACGATGAGGAAGCAATGAAAGAAGGAAAGGGGCATGATCGGAGGTAGTGGCAGGTAGATCGGAGAAGGACTGTTGCAACGGTAGAGTTAGCCAGTCTGGAGAGAGAAAATCTCTGTCAATACGTAAGAAACAAGGAAAAGGTTGTTTGTTCGACTAAGTGTATTGGCGACCAAAAAGAGGTACTTCAAAGAGGTTGGAGTTATAAAAAAAGAATTGAACTAAAGAATAGAAGAAAGATTTCTTGGGCCGCTCATCAAATCTATGAGGTCCCTGATTAAGTTAAAATCGCCTAATAAAATCCAAAGAAGAGGTGAGAGTGTTCTAATAAAGGAGAGTTCATCTAAAAAATAGTTTTGAGTCGATCATCGGTGGGGCCATAAACGACCGTTAACATGAAGGAAAAGGAGCCACAATTTAAGAAAGCCGTACAAGAATAGGTAAGATTAAAGATGTTTGAGCAAGTAAAATAGTCAGACCAGACTAGCAAGATGGCTCCTTTGGAACCATCAACATCTAGGGCTGCGAAGCAATTTAAACAAAAAGAACAAACTATGCGATCTTCGAAAAAGTCACAGGAAGACCATTTTGTTTCTTGAAGACAAACAATATTACAACCATAATCAAGAGCAATTTCCATGACAACTGCACAGTCCTTAGGATCCAATAAACTACGGACATTCCAAAATAAAGTTTTAATTGAAGGTAACAACAATAAGAGAAAGAAAAAGATCTTGTTAGCTAAAAAGATGCCAACAATCTTATTAAAAAAGAAACAGCCACCAAAAAAAGGAAAAAAAGAAGAAAACTAAGGTATGGTCTTCGAAGCATTCTTGGATGTTCCTAAATGAGAAAAAGTATCCTCGATCCGTAACAAACCGCAATATTCTTTTAAGGACTTTTGTTTTTTCTCAATAAGAATAGTCGAAGAAGTAATGGAGCACTTGAGCCCGGCCTCCTTGATGGCTGCTTAGAGTGCCTTATTGGAAGTAGCCCCAGCAAGTTTTGACATCATTTTTATCCCTGCTTCAAAATCTTGAAGTGATTTGTTTGGCTTAGGATTTTTTATTGTTGCGATAAGGCTGCACAAGATCAATCCGATTTTCTATCGATGTGGCAGGGGATGAAAGAAATTGAAGCTTTTTAACACTCCTTGAGTTGCGACGATCAATCGGGAGAGAAAACCTTAGAGGACAGTGCTGAATCTGTTCGAAGCATTACGGAGAGGGTGAGATGGCTTCACTCATAGAAAACAACGACGGCTCCGAGTTTTGCATATCAGAAGAAAAAGAATCAGCTGACAGGAAAGTTTCTTGTGCCATTGAGAGAATATCAGTCAGCAATGGAATTGGTTGTGTAGAGGAACTAAGAAAAAAAGGTTTCCAAAGGACCAGGTAAAGGTCATTTACTGGCTCTGAGACATCAACAACTGACTGAGAGGATGGTGATAGAGAGTAATGGTGAGTTACAGATGGGGCTCCTCTCGGGTTTCGACGGTCTGTTGTAGAAACGAAACAGTGAGTTTGTAGTGCAGCGCTGAATTTAGGAGTAAAAAGAAACCAAGTATCAACATCCATGTGACCATGTCAGAGGTTTGGAGAAAAGGTGAAGTGGCATGTTGTGTAAGAAGTTGGGATCATGAGGTAGTAGTGGTGGGAAGAAAGGTTGTGTTAGAAATAGGTCGGGTAATTAAAACCAGTGGGGCGGATCTTGATGCTAGTTGTTTGGATCGAGTAGTGGTTTAGATTGGAGACTTGGGTTTGAGTCGAGTAGGAAAGGAGGAGCTTGTTAGGAAATGCATAATTTTTTTAATTTGTTTAGTTAATTACACTTAATTAACCATAATTAACCATCATGAAACATAGATCTAGTGATTTAAGTAACCAATACAAAGAGAAAGATTAAGGTTGTACCTCTCCTAATATGGTAATTAGGAGGTTCGAACAACAGCGTAGAAGTCGGTGGCATGCACACCTCACCTCTTCCTTCGACGGCCTCGATTCCACCAAGAGGATTAACCAACCTCTAAGTTCTTGTGCTAGCAAGAACAAAGAGAGATAGCTAATCCTTGTTTCTAGCCTTTCTCCTAATTAATCAATATTAATCAAGTAGCTACTGCTCAACACATGAGCCCTAAATGCAAAGAAAAGAGAGAAAATTTCAGATCTGAAATTTCTCCTCTTTGGTGGAAGGTGGCGGCCTCAATTGAGGAGAGAGGAAGAGAGAGAATAGTTAACCTAATCCCCTCCATAAGTGGTCCTTATATAGTACCTTTGATCTAATCACATTTGACAAAAATACCCCTCGAGGCCGACCACAATTATGGGCTTTGAGTCCATTACACAAAGCTCAATTTATACATTAATTTATTAATTAATGATCCACTTTATATTGCATTATATTTGGGCTCATAAAGACTAATTAAATTAGGCTTATACTCTTAATTTAATTCAACTAATTAAATTAAAGTATGTTGAACAAAATAATTGTCAACTTATTGATAATTATTTTAGTATTAGCAAATGCATTAATTTATTTCTATATGATCTCTTTGACTTAATTAATTATAACGGTCCGTAACGGTATATAATTAATTAATCAACTCATCATATTTTCGCAATACGCACTGTTGCGAATAAATAAATAAATCACCATTTAATTCCAATATGCACTATATGGTTAAAGCTCTATTTGTGTGACCCTTTGAGGATTTATAGTAAGTTGGACATGAAAATAAATCACCATTTAATTCCAATAATCATAAGTGGTATCTAGCAACATGTTATGATTCCCAATTCGTATAAATAGTGTATTGCTACAGTATTTAAATTCTGCGTAAGGAATAAAAATATTTTCCTATTTTAATTCTTATGTCATGCGATATCATCGTATAATCCAAGATAGGAATGTGTCATTCTTGCATATTATACTTTTCTTGATTTAGAGATAATTGTATCAGTTGCTAGCAAACTATGAGGGACATAAGTGAATTAATGAGGGACATATGATTTTCTTGATGATTAGTTTTTTTCCGCACAATTCAAGAGACGTAAATCAAGTCCGTATAGCAGCTCTTGTCGGGAATCAATGATAGACAAGATTTATAGAACCTATCCTCATGTGGAAAAGATAATCATCTCAAACTTAGAACCAAAATCATAACGAAATAAATAATGACACGTAACACAATCCATATATTTATTTCGATGGGTTAAGTCATGTACTATGTTCTGTAACATACACATATGCAATTAAGCTGGTAACTCCTTACCTATGATTTGTAGAACTTAATCATCATTTAACTTGCATACTAATCTTATTGATAATTAATGTTCCCTGTTAATTATCAAGATTATGGACCTTTTTGATTTATGATTGTCATTTAATTATAAATGAACTACAGTGATCCACAATTCAGATCCTCAACTTGAATTAACTGTCAATAAATAAATCAAGGAATAAATGATCAAACATCATTAATAACATAAACCATAGAAGTAGCCAGATATGATTGGCTTCTAGGACATATCTCTAACAATCTCCCACTTCGTCTGGAGTCAATCAACAATGACTTCTAGCCAGTGCATAGTACTTAATGTAATATCCAAAATATATATGTCTCACATACTAAAGCCTAAAATAAAAGATACAACTCAAAGCCACTCAGGCATACGCCTAATCCCCATGGATGCAACATGCAACTCATGTGCGACTCGAGACAAAGGTTTTCTCAGAGGATCCGCTATGTTCGCGGCATCATCCACCTTCTTGACCCTGATTCATCCGTCGTGCAAAAGCTGACGGATAAGATGGAATCGTCATTGTATGTGCCTAGTCTTCTAATGATACCTAGGCTCCTTGGACTGAGCTATGGCTCCCATGTTGTCGCAGTAGATATCCACTGGACTTGAGATGCTTGGAACCACTTCTAGCTCGGTCAAGAACTCCTTGATCCAAACACCTTCTTTCACTACTTCACCAGCCGCTAAGTATTCTGTTTCGGTGACAGAATCGGCCGTAGTATCTTATTTGGAACTCTTCCAACTTACGACACCACCATTGAGCAGAAATACAAAGCCGGACTGTGATTTTGAGTCATCTCGGTCGGTTTGAAAACTAGCATCAGTGTAACCACTTACAACGAGCTCTTGGTCTCCACGGTATACGAGAATGCTATCTTTTGTTCTCTTGTGATATTTGAGGATATTCTTGACTGCGGTCCAGTGTGGCATGCCGGAGTTGGCTTGAAATCGACTAGTCACACTAATCGGATGTGCCACATCGGGGCGAGTGCATAGAATTGCATACATGATTGATCCGACCACAGATAAATACTTGAATCGCTTCATGTAATCCCGATCTGCATCATTCGTCGGACTTTGAGACTTGCTCAAGAATATACCATGTGACATAGGAAAGTATCCTTTATTGGAACTAGCCATGTTGTGTTTTTCCAACACTTTGTCAATATATGCATCTTGGCTCAAGCCTAACATCCTTCTTGATCTATCTCTATAGATCTTAATTCCTAGGATATAGGCGGCTTCGCCCAAATTTTTTATTGAGAACGCATTCTTCAATGAATCCTTGACTGCATTCAACTCAGGGATATCATTTCCCGATCAAGAGTATATATCATCAACATATAGAATAAGAAATACAACCACGCTCCCACTAATCCTCTTGTAAACACAAGGTTCCTTTTCGCTTTGGACGAAGTTCAATTTCTTGACTTCTTCATCAAAGCTCTTAATCCAACTCCTCGATGCTTGCTTCAATCCATAAATGGAACTTTGAAGCTTTCATACGTTGTTAGCATTCTTTAGATCCACAAAACATTCGGGTTGTGTCATATACACATCCTCTTCCAAATTGCCATTTAGAAAGGCGATTTTGACATCCATTTGTCATATCTCATAATCATAAAATGCGGCAATTGCTAACATAATCCGAATGAACTTGATCATTATGACGGGCGAGAAGGTTTCTTCATAGTCAATACCATGAACTTGCTTGTAACCTTTCGCTACAAGTCGTGCCTTGTAAATGGTCAAGTTTCCATCCATGTTGACCTTTCTTTTAAAGATCCATTTGTTCTCAACGGGTTTTACTCCATTGAGATGATCAACCAAGGTCCATACCTTGTTGTTATACATAGATTGCATTTCGGATTCCATGGCTTTAAGCCATTCCTTGGAGTCGGGTTTTTTTTTCATGTCATCAATGGTGAAGGGCTCATCATTTTGAAATGATGAGAACGTCGTGAAAACCTAAGTATCTTATAAGTGGACGACTTGGCCTTGTTGACCTTCGTAGGGTTGAAACTTGAGATTCTTGAGCTTGTTCCACAACGGTTTGTGGACTTTGTTCTTGAGCTTCAAGTGTGGGAGCAACTTCAACACTATCGACTTGCGATATGTTTGAGTCTTCATTTGAGGGAGTTTGCTCTTGAACCTCTTCTTGCACAACAACTTAAGGAATGGGTTCGGCTACCCTCATTTGACATTACATTGGGAACAACTAGATTGCCTACTAGAGGCATATCTTGTTGTTGTGGTTCTTGAATTTCTTCAATAACCACGTTTCTCCCACTACTTCCTCTTGAGAGAAATTCCTTCTTCAAGAACTCTGCATGTCGTGCAACAACTATCTTGTTCTCGACACGGTTGTAGAAGTAGTAACACTTCGTTTCCTTAGGGTATCCTACGAAGTTACACTTGTTCGATTTGGGTTCAAGCTTATCGCTCACTAACCTTTTCACATAAGATTCACAACCTCAAATCTTGAGAAACAACATGCTTGGTTTCCTACCAAATCAAAGCTCGTAAGATGTTTTCTCAACGGACTTTGATGGAACACAGTTTAAAGTAAAACCTGTGGTTTCTAATGCATAACCCCAAAAAGACTTAGGCAAATCAGCTTGGCTCATCATTGATCGAACCATGTCTAACAAAGTTCGATTCTTTCTTTCGGATACACTCCTTTAGATACTCACCAAATTCATGGCTCAAGTACTCACCACCTCGATCGGAATGCAAGACCTTGATCTTTCGACCAAGTTGGTTCTCAACTTCATTCGTAAATTCTTTGATCTTGTAAAATAATTCGGACTTATATACCCGTATCTTCTATAATCGTCGGTGAAAGTAATGAAGTATGAGTAACCTCCATGTGCACAAATTCTCGTAGTTCCACATACATCGATTTGTATGAGGTCTAATAAGCCACTTTTCCTTGTCCCTTTGTTGAGAAAAGGTATTTTGGTCATCTTTCCCATCAAACATGATTCGCATGTGTCAATTGGCTTGAAAGCGAATGGATCCAAGAGACCAACGGTTTGTAATCTCTTGATGCGTTTCTCGTTGATATGACCTAAGCGGCAATGTCACATTAAAGTTGCATTCTCATGTGAAATCTTACGTTTTCTATTGTCATGCTCAACACTCAAAACAAATTCGTTAGAATTAAGGACATAAAGACCATTCAATAAATGTGTAACACAATAACGAATGTCATCACGAAACAAAGTCAAACACTTGTTCTTTATTACAACATCAAATTCATCTAAGTCTAAATATGAAACATACACAATGTTTTGAGTGATACATGGAACTACAAAAACATCCTTGAGTTCCAACACAAAATCGAAAGGCAAAGTTAGTTTCACACTCCCAACGGCCATAGCGGAGACGCATGTGCCGTTACCGACGCGGAGTTGAATTTCGCCTTCTACTCTTTAAGACCTGCACATTTCGACAAATGTGAGCACACTAACCAGTATCAAATACCCAATCGGTGTGAGAAGTGGCGAGAAGGGTTTCGATAATAAATATACCAGAGGTAGAAGACTAGATGGTTTCCGCCTTCTTGTTAGCTAGGTACTTAGGGAAGTTTCTCTTCCAATGACCCTTGGCCCTTCTCTTTCCTTAGACTCTCCTCCGTCTCAATGAGCATGTTTTGGATGTCATCCATGCCGTTCATCCGGTAGTTCACAACAAAACCGGTAAAGTTTGGACGGAGAGAGTTGAGAATGAAATCTTGAATCTCCCTCGATGGGAAGGGCGTATCAAGCTTTTCGAGCTGCCGAAACAACTCCGCCATCTTCATGACGTGTGGTCCGATTTCATGACCTTCGGCCAAACGAGTGTTGGAGATGGCCTTGATAAGACGGGCCCTTTCGGTGCGAGCCTTTGTTTGGAAGATGTTCGAGAAGTGAGTGATCATGTCAAACACTCCAGAGCCACTATCCATGAACTCCTTTTAGAGTTCTGATTCCATGATAGCAACAGTCATGTCGGACATCTCCATGTCCTCGTTCATGTGCTTCTCATAGGCTTCCTTTTCCGTTAGAGTAACGGTTGTCTTAGGAGCCGAGGGCATAGGAGTAGTAAGGACATACTCTCTTTTCTCATACCTAAAGGCAAGTCTTAGATTGCGGTGTTAATTCAAGAAATTGGCACCGTTAAAAGCGAGTTTTTCCTTCTCAAGAAGAGAACGTAGCGTAAAAGATGAGGAAAATATTACAACAATATTCAAATTTAAGGTCAATTTATTTATTTTTTTTTGTTTTAGTTTCAACAAAGTAAAATTTTCACTACACTAATTCATGTCCCTAAATATATATAGTGAAGTTTCAAGACTCCCACTTTCGTTAAATACAATGACGGCGTCGGCACAATATTACACTAACTAGTATGGGATGGGTTCTCCAACCAATCCTACAATCCTATGATTCTTGGTTCGATTAACGAACTTCACTCCAATGTCCAATTCAATTTGGGTCCATTGTTAAGTTACTTCTCTCTATTTGCTCCTTACAAATCCGATTTACACCCCAACTAAGGATGGTGGAACATGATGTCCGCGTCGAATGACCATGCCACGTTGAAGGGGATAGAGAGAAGGAGAGTGATTTAACTTAATCTTGTTCAATTGGGACAAACAATTAAGTGATACTTGTTTGGTGGTCATGTAAACATACACTCATACCTATCCTATAACATTTCATAACAATCACAAGCCATCACAAATAAGCATCTCATCTATTGTCGTGGGTTTGTATGGCTCCCGCTTACATTAGTTTTACTGCACCTCCATATAGCAAAACTAATCTAAATTTTTGTCCCTCCCACTAAATTCTATAAGGATTTAAATCCTATAAAATAAAGGAACAAAAATACATGTGAAATTCTCCCTAATCCCACCTAATCTTAGGGGCATGCAAGTCTCACAAGTTACATCAAAATTAATCAATATTAAATATAAATTAACCATGCATCAAAGGCCTTACATACATTCAATCACACGCATTCACAAATACAACCACAAGGCATTGGAATCTTGAGCCATAAACCCATAAATCCACATCCTCTATTAGTCTAATTTGTTTGCAATTAATGACTTTCAAGTATCTTTGCATATTGTTTGCCTACTTCGCAATTTCCATGTATAAATGTCCAATTTTAAACAACAAAACTTGTTTAAATCCTTTTGAAAAAAAAATTTAAACATCAAAACTGAAAGGAGATCAAACAAGGAGTATTCTAATTACTTTTTCAACTAATTTGAATAATTAGAAAATAATACTTTAACAAAAAATGTATCTAATGGGACCCGACAAAATCCAAAGTTTTCAGTCTCAAAAAATTATGAAATAAATCACATAAACTCCTTATCATGATTGTGACTACCAGTAAAAAATTCAAGAAGAGATCTCAAACCGTCAGGTAGAATAAAAAAAAGACAAATTCGCAATATGTGCACAAAACACCGTTATGAGATGTTAGACCACCTTCCATCCAGTTTTTATATATACAGTATACATAGAAAAACTAGTATTAACTATTGAATACCAATCCATGAAAAGAGAAAAACTAAGTTCAGTTCAATAAATTCAAGTTACATGCTAAATAATCGACTAGACCTGTACTGGAACAGACTGTCGACTAAAATGTTTTTACCTGTTTGAGGTACCAAAGCTCCATAAAAAATTATGAAACTAATTTTCATGGATTCCTAACTTGTAAAGGAACGATTCTATTTAAACAAATTTCCAGAAAAAATTCTCAGTTGGTACAGTTTATTAGAAAAATCAATTTATTCAATAAACCAGATCTAACGAGATTCTCGCTTTTCATACTTAAATACCCACATATAGTCCGATCCATGTAACAAGTTATACATGTACAGAAAGAGTTTCAAGTCTTCTTTAATTCTAACCAAAGAACAAAGATAGATATTTTCAAAAAATAATTCTTTCAAGCCATTCAAACGTAGCTGTGCAGACAGAAACCGGTTATGCGCACTATTACCGTTTAATTCACAATAAATTCATAACAACTTAGAAAAGAGTTAATCCAACTCCACAAGAACCATAATCCATAGATCTACAACTGTATAGTTGACGGAAAAAATTTTCAGAGAATATTTCATGACGAAAAACGCATCACAATGCAGAAATCGCTGTTTCCAGACAACAAACAATAGAAACAACCTTACTAATCCATTAAGTGTCAAATTAACTTAAGCACGACCTTGTGCTATGATACTACTATTAGAAAATGCATAATTTTTTTATTTTTTTAATTAATTAATTACACTTAATTAATCATAATTAACCATCATGCAACATAGATTTAGTGCTTTAAGTAAACACAAAGAGAAAGATTACGGTTATACCTCTCCTAATATGGTAATTAGGAGGTTCGAACCACGGCGTAGAAGTCGATGGCGTGCACATCTCACCTCTTTCTTCGACGACCTCGAATCCACCAAGAGGATTAACCAACCTCTAAGTTCTTGTGCTAGCAAGAACAAATAGAGATAGCTAATCCTTGTTTCTAGCCTTTCTCCTAATTAATCAATATGAATCAAGTAGCTATTGCTCAATACATTAGTCCCAAATGCAAAGAAAAGAGAAAATTTCAGATCTGAAATTTCTCCTCTTTGGTGGAAGGTGGCGGCCTCAATTGAAGAGAGGGAAGATAGAGAATGGTTAACCTAATCCCCTCCATAAGTGGTCCTTATATAGTACCTTTGACCTAATCATATTAGACAAAAATACCCCCCTTAGGCCGGCCACAATTATGGCTTTGAGTCCATTACACAAAGCTTAATTTATACATTAATTTATTAATTAATAATCCACTTTATATTGCATTCTATTTGGGCTCATAAAGACTAATTAAGTTAGGCTTATACTCTTAATTTAATTCGACCAATTAAATTAAAGTATGTTGAACAAAATAATTATCAACCTATTGATAATCATTTTAGGATTAGCAAAAGTGTAACACCCCAGATTTTGACAGTTCTTTACAATTAAAATTATTTATTTTATGTAAAAGTTTTGAATTTCAGTAATAAATTTTTATCTTTTTATTTATGAATATTATTGCTATTTCATTAAAAAAAATTTCGAATTTCTCATATTTTAATTTCAAATATATTTTTGGTATCGTTGCCAATTTAATAGAATTTTCTTTGGATCTATTTAACCGACCTTTTTGGATAAAAACTAATTTTAAAATGACGTCATTGATTTTAATAAGATATAACCTAATTTCTTTTATATTTACTATTTGCTAATTTAACCGTAAAACTTGATATCCATAACCGTCCCTTTCCTCGCCGTTTTAAATATTTCATTATAACCGTATTTTGTTAATTGTCTTTTGATAACTGTATGAAACTTTTAAATGAGATTTATTTTGTTTTCAAGTCCGATTAGTAGATGCTCCTATATATATATATTGTATCATTAAAAGAGCCTATTAATTATTTGTCTTGTAGCCACGCACCAAGTACATATAATTACTTTTAATGCTGTATATTTCTCACCCGAGATATAAAATTCCAATTCCCACTTTTATTTCATTTCTCGTATTCATCACCATTTTAAAAGGTCTCATTTGAGTTCATCCATCCGATTGGAATTCGAGTTCTACATCGAGATTATTGTCGTTTCATTTTTCAAAATCGCTGATAAGGTAAGCAGACTTCTCTATAATTTAATTTTCATATTGATTGTTTTAAATATCGTTTGTTTATTTGATTGAATTGATATATGCAAATTGTGACTGATGTATTATACGAGTCAATAGGTCTCTGATGTGACCTGATTTGAAATGGAAAAGTGAAATTGAATGTGAAGCGGAATCGCCCAGAGACGGGTTCGTGCTAATGTGAAAGTGATATGAGAAACTGATTTGAGAAAACCTAGACCCGTTGATCTCTGTAAAATACATTTAATTTCATTGTTATTGATGTGTGGATTAATCCGATCGTTTGATATTTATTATATAAATTAGTTATAGAGAAGCTGCGTCGTTAAATAACTGGTTACTCGGTTTTGTAGCTGACTCCGTTTTGTTATTATTTATGTTTGTGACGTAGGTTGACGGGCCGTCGGATGGATGATCAGATACTGTCTCGCCTCACGCCTCGTGTCTCGGATATGGGGTGTGACAAAATGCATTAATTAATTATAACGGTCTGTAAAGGTATATAATTAACTAATAAACTCATCATATTTTTACAATACACACTATTGCGAATAAATAAATAATGCACTGTATGGTTAAATCTCTATTTGTGTGATCCTTTGAGGATTTATACTAAGTTGGACAAGAAAACAAATCACCATTTATTTCCAATAATCATAAGCGGTATCTAGCAACACGTTATGATTCCCGATTCGTATAAATAGTGTACTGCTACAGTATTTAAATCCTGCATAAGAGAATAAAAATATTTTTCTATTTTAATTCTTATGTCACACGATATCATCGTATAATCCAAGATAGGAATGTGTCATTCTTGCAGATTATAATTTTCTTGATCTAGAGATAATTGTATCAGTTGTTAGCAAACAATCTATCTCCATCAAAGGGCCCAAACAAATATCGTCACTCACTAAGTGAATTAATGAGGGATACGATTTTCTTGATGATTAGCTTTTCCCCGCACAATTCAAGAGAACATAAATCAAGTCCGTATAGCAGCCCTTGTCGGGAACCAGCAATAGACAAGATTTATAGAACATATCTTCATGTGGAAAAAATAATCATATCAAACTTAAAACCAAAATTATAACGAAATAAATAATGACACGTAACACAATCTATATATTTATTTCGATGGGTAAGTCCTGTACTATGTTCTATAACATACTGTCAGATTAAGCTCGTTGTGTCAAAATTGTCATATTTTTGTTTTCTTATTTTGTTTCTATTATGCTTGTATGCTGGTACGAACATCATTAGTTTATTTTAGTAATAAATCTCTATTTTGTTTAGTGTAAATATGGCATGGTAAAAAATAGAAACGGTGTCATATTTGCTGTCTAGTTTAGGAATGATTAGGGAATTTTGATTTATATCTTTTGATTGTATCTTTTGTTTACAAAATATGAAAAAGCAATAAAAAGGAGAATAACCAGAAAAAGGTGCGGCAATTTTTTTGCACCACAAACTTTGTCTCTCTTCTTCTTGTCACTTACTGGTATTTACTGGTAATTGCTCTAACTTCAGTGGTTTTATCTGACAATTGGTATCAGAGCAAAATCCTAGGTTGTGAAGCCATGGGCGTTGACGATGAAAATAAAGAAGAGGTGAAGACGCCAAAAGCAACGGCGAGGGGTGTCATGCCCATCCAGTACCCTATGTTGAGCGACACCAACTATGGTTTGTGGGCTGTGAAAATGAGGATCCTTTTGCGCTCACTTGGTGTGTGGGGTGCGATAGAGGGCAGCGACTTGGTCGAAGATGATAAGGACCATGGTGCTCTGGCTGCAATCTCACAAGCTATTCCAGATCCCGTGATGATGGCAATTGCGGAGAAGAATACGACAAAGGAAGCATGGAAAGCCATTAAGGAGATGAGTGTGGGTGAAGATCGTGTCAGAAAAGCAAGGGCAGAAGCGTTGAAGCGCCAGTTTGACTGTATTGTCATGGAAGACAATGCAAATATTCTTGAGTTTTCTCAAAAAATTACCAGTTTGGTGGGAGAAATCCGCTCTCTTGGAGGAGAACTGAAAGATAGTGTAGTCATCGAGAGATTGTTCAGTGCTGTTCCCGACAAATTTCTTCCTATCATTGGCACAATAGAACAATGGGGAGATCTGACGACTATGTCTCTTACAGAGGCTGTTGGTCGGCTCAGGGTATTTGAAGAAACCCTAAAAGGGCGACGCCATCATAAGGAAGAAGAGGAGCAAGTATTACTTACACGTGCTCAGTGGGAAGCCATGTCTATGAAAGGTAAAAAAAGGTAATGAAGTATCCAGTACTAGTACTAGACATGAGAAGAAACCATATAGGAAATTTGACAAATCTAAAATTAGGTGCTTTAATTGTTCTGAGTACGGTCATTTTGCATCAGAATGCCGAAAACCAAAAAAAGAGAAAGCCTATGTAGCTGAACAATTAGAAGATGAACCAGCCCCGTTGATGGTTGAGACATGTGAATTAATGGCACCTTGTGAAACCAGACCCAATGCAACATCGGGTTTGGCTGAAAATGTTCAACTTTATTTGGGCTTGAATAGAACAGAGAATAGGAAAATATGGTATCTTGACTCTGGAGCGAGCAACCACATGACTGGTTGCAAAGAGAATTTCAGCAAACTTGATACATCTATTGGAGGCACGGTCAAGTTTGGCGATGGGTCTATGGTAACCATCAGTGGACGTGGGACAGTGTTAATTGAAGGGCGCAAGGGTGAGCACAAGGTTTTAACTGATGTGTACTATATTCCAAAGTTAACTAGCAACATCATCAGTTTGGGTCAACTTGAAGAACGTGGTTGCAGAGTAGTACTGGAAGCTGGCTGCTTAAAAGTGTTTGATCGAAAGGAAGAACTCTTGATTAGAGTGGAGAGGACGAAGAACAGACTATATGTTCTAAATCTTGATGTGGCACAACCAGTGTGCTTGCTGGCGCATTTTGACAAGGATGTATGGAGGTGGCATGCTCGATATGGGCACTTAAACTTCGGGACATTGAGAAAGCTGAGTAGTGAGGGTTTAGTAGAAGGATTACCAGTGATGAAACATGTAGAACAAGTGTGCAGTGGGTGTTTGTTGGCAAACAGCGCCGCATGCCATTCCCACAAGAGACAGCGTTTAGAGCCAAAGGAGCACTAGAATTACTGCACGCTGACTTGTGTGGACCCATCAATCCTTCCTCATTTGCTGGTAACAGATACTTTCTCTTCGTAGTTGATGACTATAGCAGATTTATGTGGATTGCATTGCTGAAATCAAAGGACAAAACATTTCAAGCATTCAAGGAAATTAAAGTGGCTGTGGAGGTAGAAGCAAACACAAAGTTAAAAGCACTTCGCACAGATCGGGGAAGTGAATTTAGGTCAACTGAATTCATGTCTTATTGCAAGAAAGTGGGCCTCAAAAGATATCTAACAGCACCATATTCACCTCAACAGAATGGGGTTGTGGAAAGAAGGAACCAAACAGTTACAGCTATGGCACGTAGCATGATGAAGAGCATGAACATGCCTGCAAAATTCTGGGGTGAAGCGGTAACTGCAGCAGTGTATATTCTAAATCGAGCACCCACAAAAAACCTGGTTGAAATGACCCCATATGAAGCCTGGTACAAACAGAAACCAAGGGTTCATTATATGCGCACATTTGGATGCACAACACATGTGAAAGCAGTGAATAACCGTGATGGGAAGTTTGCAACTCGTAGTATTCCAATGGTGTTCATCGGTTATGAGACTGGCTCGAAGGCATATCGCATGTATGACCCAGAAACTGGAAAGGTGCATATAACACGAGATGTCGTGTTTGAGGAGGATAAGGCGTGGAATTGGAACAACATGCAAAACCCTGATGAACAATCAATGGATGATATGTTTGAAGTGAGATTTGAACCTGTTGAGCTTGTTGATCGTGTTGAAAATCTAGATGATTCAGAGAAGGTGCGAACTGTACCAGTACAAATAGAAGTGCAAAGAGCTGGTACAGAGGAAGAGATAGTGCGTGAAGCACAAATCGAACTTGAGTCAGCAGCGACTCAGACTGCAGCCAGCGAGATTGAGGCAATATCAGAGACACCGGTCAGGATGCGGTCGCTGCAGGAACTATATGAAGAAACTGAACCGATAGAACTTGATGTCTCTGAACTGTGTTTGCTAGGAAATGAAGAACCGGTGAATTTTCATGATGCTAACAAACAGCGCAGCTGGAAGTGTGCAATGCAGGAGGAACTAAAATCCATCCATGAAAATAAAACTTGGAGTTTGGTGGACCCTCCGACTGATCGACAGATCATAGGGTTGAAGTGGATCTTCAAAGTGAAAAAAGATTCAGAAGGAAGGGTGATTAGACACAAAGCGCGATTAGTGGCGAAAGGATATGTCCAACAGCAAGGGGTGGACTTTGATGAAGTATTTGCACCAGTGGCAAGGATGGATACAGTGAGAATGCTCATTGCACTAGCAGCTCAAAAGGGATGGAAATTACATCACATGGATGTCAAATCAACATTTTTAAATGGGGAATTAAATGAAGAGGTCTATGTAAGCCAGCCTCCCGGTTTTGAGGAGATGGGGAGTGAACACAAAGTTCTGAAATTGCACAAGGCGCTGTACGGCTTGAGACAAGCACCAAGAGCCTGGAACTCAAAGCTAGATAAAACACTAGTGTCGATTGGTTTTAAAAGAATTCCAACTGAGCATGTTGTTTACAAAAAGGGTAGTTGCAATGATTGTGTCATTATAGGGGTGTATGTGGATGATCTAATAATTACAGGAACATATGAAGATGAAATTGTTAAATTCATGGAAGAAATGTAGAACATCTTTCAGATGAGTGACTTAGGGTTATTAAGCTATTACCTTGGATTAGAAGTGTGTCAGTCATCAAACAACATTACCCTATGTCAAGAGGCGTTCGCGAAACGCCTACTACTCCACTGTGGTATGGATGATTGCAACCCAACTCAAGTACCAATGGAAGCTAGATTAAAATTGAGTAAGAAAAGCACTGCACCTTCAGTGGATCAAACAAAATATAGGAGTATTGTGGGCAGCCTAAGGTATCTCCTCCACACAAGACCTGACCTGGCTTACTCTGTTGGGATTGTAAGTCGGTTTATGGAGTCACCTACTACTGAACACATGGCGGCAGTGAAACATATTTTGAGATATATCAAAGGTACATTCAACATTGGATGTTACTATGTAAAAGGGAAAGAAGGAGAACAGCAAATAGTGACATGGGTGGTGACATTGATGATCGCAGGAGCACAACAAGAATTGTTTTCTATTTGGAAAACAACCTTATCAGTTGGTCATCTAGAAAACAAAAGGTAGTTGCATTATCCTCATGCGAAGCGGAGTACATGGCAGCCACGTCAGCAGCATGTCAGGGAATTTGGCTGAAATCAGTACTTACTAATCTGTGGAATGATGGACCTAGTACAGTGAAGATCTACATAGATAACAAGTCAGCAATCTATTTGTGTAAGAATCCAGTGTACCATGAGAGAACCAAGCATATAGACACTCGGTTTCATTACATAAGAGAATGTGTGGAGGATGGGAAGATTGAAGTTGAACACATTGGGACGAAGGATCAATTGGCAGACATCTTAACTAAACCTCTTGGTAAACTCAAATTTCAAGAAATGAGGGAGCGCATTGGAATGCGATTTGTGAAGAAGACACAACAAGCTTAGGGAAGTGATTGTCAGATTAAGCTCGTTGTGTCAAAATTGTCATATGTTTGTTTTCTTATTTTGTTTCTATTATGCTTGTATGCTGGTACGAACAGCATTAGTTTATTTTAGTAATAAATCTCTATTTTGTTTAGTGTAAATATGGCATGGTAAAAAATAGAAACGGTGTCATATTTGCTGTCTAGTTTAGGAATGATTAGGAAATTTTGATTTATATCTTTTGATTGTATCTTTTGTTTACAAAATATGAAAAAGCAATAAAAAGGAGAATAACCAGAAAAAGGTGCGGCAATTTTTTTGCACCACAAACTTTGTCTCTCTTCTTCTTGTCACTTACTGGTATTTACTGGTAATTGCTCTAACTTCAGTGGTTTTATCTGACACATACACATATGCAATTAAGCTGGTAACTCCTTACCTATGATTTGTAGAACTTAATCATCACTTAACTTGCATGCTAATCTTATTGATAATTAATGTTCCTTGTTAATTATCAAGATTATGGACCTTTTAGATTTATTATTGTCATTTAATTATAAATGAACTACAGTGATCCACAATTCAGATCCTCAACCTCAATGAATTGTCAATAAATAAATTAAAAAACAAATGATCAAACATCATCAATAACATAAACCATAAAAGTAGTCAGATATGATTGGCTTCTAGGACATATCTCTAGCAGAGCTGATTTCAGTTAGAGGAAATAAGGTTTGCATTTGAGGAGAAGGATAAAAGGTTTTGGCTTGCAGAGGAAAAGTGGGTCGGGTAAAAGATGGGGAGACGGGGCAAGTTTCATCAGAGTGGTTGGGTCGGGTAGTGGATGGGGAGATGGTGTGGGTGTGAATAGGGGAGGTGGGTCGAGTAGAGGGGGATTGTATCCTCTGGACGGTTGAATACAATCATCTAGTGGACGTTTTTCGATTCGAGCCGTCTGATTTAATCTCAACGATTAAATTTTTTCGGGCCTATCAATTCTAGTATTATGTACGGAGCATTCGTATCCATTGAGATTAAATAGGATGGCTGAAATCGGAACCATCCACTAGATGGCCATACAGAGGATGCGAAGTCGAGTAGAGGTATGAGCTATGGGTGAAAGAAAAAGAGTTGTGGGTTGTGCAATCAGAAGGCCCAATAGAAGAGAAAAAATGGCCTTTTGTTGACAAAAGAAATTAAAGGGGAAGGGTTGGGCTCGGCGATGTACACGTGCATGGGTTTTTTTTCCTTTTCTTTCCTCTCTAAGCCGAGACATATAATAATCCAATAAAGAGGGATTAACAACTGTGTCTACCAGAGAAGAAACGGAATGAGGATTAGATGCCTGTATGCAAGTTAACGAGTCCTTGAGTGGCGCTGAAACGGATTCTGAGATTTGAAATTGAATTTTCCAAATCAGTAGGGTTACTTTTTGGATCTTTTATGGCCTGGACGGTGTGATTGACTGTATCATGGAAACCATGGAGGATGAAGGAGGAACCAGCAGTGTTATCATGGTCACCAATTTCAGAAGATGCAAGAGAAAGAGATGGAGGAGGGTTGGCTGCAATTATGTTCCCAATAAGGTGATTTCTGAAGACTTCGTTAGAAGTCATTCTTGTAGGACGAAGGGGCCAAGGCGGACCAAGCCTTGTAAGCATGCTCAAATTTCACAGAAACCGAGTTAACTAGAGGGGGATTGGATATATCTACTAGAATGTCAATTATTTGCTTCGCAAAAAGACGTCTCTATTCCGACACGAAAAGCTATCTGCGTCCACCTAAAGACACTACCCAAGCGACTCCGATACTCTAGCCGCTAATAATAAATATCTGTGTCGCGAGGACGCGGATTACTTAACGCGTCCCTATATCTGTGTCGGGATAGCGACGCATACCATGTTCTCTGATCGCTTAATCAAACAATAAGCGCGTCTCTATTTAGAGGTTACTATGTCGGTATACCGACACCTTTATTAAGCGACCCAGATAATATATTTTCAAAATTTATTGGGACCCACAAACTATATTTGTCGGTATACTCACACCTTTGATCAGCGACACAGATAATATATTGTCAGAATTTAGCGGAGCCCATAATTTATAATAGTCGCTATATCGACGTCTTTGATCAGCGATCCAAATGATATATTGTCAGATTTAGCAAGGTCCACCATTATTTAATTTATATAATTTTAATTATTCACAGCTATTTGGATTTCTCAACCATACACATTATTCACATTGAATTAAACAAAAATCACACAAATATCTATTATCAATTGAATTGCAAATCAACATCCAATAAAAATAACAAACATGCATATGTTTTGATACAAACCAGAATTCAAAAAACATGAAAAAATTAAAAAGGAAGTCATCTTAGAAACTGAAAATGAAATGGAGAAGCACTAATACCACTACAACTGTTAAAAGGAATTCCAGCTTTTCTCTTACATTAACTCGATTACAAATCCTTCTCTTACTTGACATGCACTTATTCAATTCACCAATAATTTTTAGCCCTAAAAAAGTAGTACATAGTAAGATTGCATGACTTACAAAACTTGCATATTCTAAAATATACCAAAAAGACTTAAATTAATAAACCATGCAATTCTAAAAAGAGTATACACTACATTATATTTGACTATTGACCGAACAAGTTTAGTTCTAAAAAAAATCACTTACCCAATATAAAAGTTATTAAGTTCATAACTAGGGATGATAGATATTGGCACGGTTCGAGGCATTTCAGATCTTAATAATCAAGCTCGATAGCTTCTGGATCTTTCCTGCTCACGAGGTAACAAATCTGAAATGGAAATAGAAAATGCATAATTAAGAAAGAACTACTAGCATATATATAATTTACCTTAAAAAATAGTAATCTTACTCCCTTTCCTGCAATGCAAATAATTTGTTTATATTAAGTGTACCTGACATAAGGATATAATAAAAGACAACGTATTGTAAAATAATTGAAAATATCTCACTTCTCATGAATTTCTGGTGTTTCTACATCATCAACATCCAAAAGAACCACATCTGCTACCTAAACTAAGAAAAATTCAATTTAATAAGCAATAGAACATGATTTCTAAGTCCTTTTCTAAAGTTGTGAAGACAGAATGCATGGAATTATTACATTGGAAAAAAATAAAAATTAAAGTTGAATCACCTTTTCTGAGTCAGAATCAAGTGAACATTTAGATATTTTCCTTCTACAATTATAATATTAAAGTATTACAAACAAAATTTCACAAACATATATCAAGTTTTGGTTTTTTCACATAAATCAACAAAATATATATATCATAAGACCATGGAAGTAATACTGACAAAAATTTCAAATATGCTTCGGACATTGACTACAAAATTCTAAACTTCATGCTTTTATTTTGGGAATAGTTACGCAAGTCATCTGCATACCTTTGAAAAGAAGGAAGGCTTGTTGCGAGGGTTCCTTTCAGAGGTGCGTACCGGCTCGGTAAGAAGCTGTATGGGCTGGCTTTCGTAGCTTCTTTCTTTTTCTTAAGGTTTTTAAATTGCATGGTATATCCTCCTGCTGGTGTTAAGTTTATATCTTCATGTTCATCAAATTTTATCACACCATTAGATCTTTTGGTATAATGAATTTAAATTGAAAGAAATGTCTAGAGTATAGATACTTTGGATACATAAATTATGTGGATTAGAAAATAACTTTTCTTTATAAAATTCAGATAATAACCTTTCTTTATTAATCGGAATGCAACAAATCCATGATTGTCATCCTCCCACATGTACACTGGTGAAATTCCTGAAGCAGTTTGCAAGAGCAAATTAATATATGACATGTTTGCATATGACAAGTCTCTTAACAAACAAAAATAGTGATACTTGATGCATTTGTGATATTTATTTTAGGACTGCCATTATTCAACCAGTTTCTCTTATAACAATGTTCATATATAATAGAAATTGACACTGTTTGCCAAATGGAAAGTACTTAACTTAGCATGCAAACCTCTCTATATCTTTTACGTTATGCCTGTAGACTTCTCCGTTAACTTTGGGTAAAATATTTCCTACGTAAAATAAAAGAAACATACTTATAAACAAGATATTAACATGTAAATAGAACCAATGTGTGGATAGAACTAACAAGTGGATAAAAATAAAAGAAACATACTTTGTTCCGGTAGAGTTTGGCCCAAGAAATAACATGTGGATAAACAAGCAAAGAGATTAGACAAGTATCAACACACAACATATAATCAATAAAAAATTCAGATTACGGACATAGACATACACAGATCAATCAGATTCATAAATTCCACAAGTTACACAGATACTCAGATCATTCAAATCACAAATCCTCAATTAAATTACATCCTCACAAGAGATTAGACAAGACTTACCAAGGACAACAAGATGGAGATGAGAATGGTCAAGGAGTGAGTTGATACTTGCTGGCTGGCATGAAGCCTATCGGATCAAATTTTGGAGCGGATTTCAGATTCGGATGAGGTCAGGGTTTAGAGGTGGCTTTTGGAGTTGCAAGCAGTATATGAATGGAGGGGTTGAGGCCACGAAGGTTTAGAGTTACAAGGGAGGTGGACCGATTTGGGGCTAGACCAATGGAGGAAGGGATTGGCAGAGCTCTCATGGGCCATGGCGAGGGGGCGAGTCAGCCGAGAAGGAAAGAAGAGAGGAAGAGGTGAAGGGGCCGAGTAAAAGAGAAAGAGAGGAGTGAGTTGAAGGGGTGTGGCCGGGTTCGAGGGCGTAGCCGGTGCTCCGGCGCTGTATAGAGGGAGGTGGCCGAGAGAGAGAGAGAGCGGGGGCGACGGCAACAAGGGGGTAGAGTGGGTACGGAGAGAGAGCAAGATAAGGGGGAGAGGTTTTTAGGTTTAAGTCCCGTAAATCCCTTCTAACTTATCTGTGTCGGCCCACCGACACCGAGGAAAAGCCCTCCCGTCCAATTTTTTATTTCTGCGTCGTTACTTGATTTAGCGACTCTAATATGTCGGTGGTCCGACATAGATAAACGAAATTCTAGTAGTGTATGGAATCTTTTGATAAGGGTGGTAGGTTACGGATGCGGCGGTCAACCTCTCTAAAGTAGGAAGCAAAGGTGGTAGAGTCAAGCGGTGTAGTAACCCGAAGAGGTTCCTCAATCCAACTACCACTTCGAAGGGGATTGGCTTTCGAAGAAAGCTGTCAGTCAGGCGACCAGCGTGAGGAATTTCCACAAGATTCCTAACAGCCACAAGGACACGCAGTTTCTCAAGACTTGAAACTCCTTCGAAACTGGCATGTTCAAACAAAAGGTCAAACTGGCATGTTAATCAAGTTAAGCAGTACTTTGAATCGATAACCAATTGGAGTGGCATCTACTATAGGACTCGATAAAGTACCAAACCAAGAGCCTCAAATTTAGGTTGGAAGGAGGACAAAAAAGAGGTTCTTTCTTTTTTCCGGTAAGAGGCGATACCGATCCGAATTCAAGTGAACCAAAGGATATGCATCTTTGGAAGAGGTGATCATCATAAAACCTGAATTAAGGAAGAATTGAACTTACTAGGCACGATCTTTAAAGTCGATCCAATAGTAGAGAATGGATATAGTACACTAATATGCATATGCGTCTTATGCACAGTATTTTTGTACTGTTGGAGCGGCTTTAAAAATCGTGCTTAGATTATATCTACGGATGGGATTTAGGCGTTGGAGGCTCAATTTCTTTTAATTTTTCCATTCCTTTATGTTTCCTCTCTCCTCCCTTCGTGAATGAATGAAATATCTTCTCCATAACTCGACATCAGCAAGTGGCTCGCCATTTCTCTTGAGTTGATTCACCGCATTTTATAATCATGTAATGTGCTCGGAAACACCTTTTGTCTCCTTCATTTTAAAATCCTCAAATTCACCTCGGAGTGTTCGCAACCGAACTTGCTTCATTCGATCAGCGCCTTTGTATGCCTTGCCGAGAACGTTCCACTCCTCATGTTGCATCGGCAATCTTCTCAAAATCTAACTCGTCAACCGTTTGATAAATGATATAAAGAGAGATTTTGTCTTTCTTGTGATTCTCCTTCAAGGACCTAGCTTGAGAAACTGTCAATGTCGTCGTCTCGGCATACTCTTGGTAGCCATCCTCGACTATCTTCCATACTTCTTGCACACCAAGTAGAGCTCACATTTATATACTCCAGTTGTCGTAATTGTTATTTGTAAGATAGTGCAGCGGCATGTGCCCAAACGTCGAAACAACAATGCTTGCGATCGTCTTCTTAATATGAGGTTAAAGTAGATTAAATGAAGATAAATGAGAAACTTAGAATCTGAAATTTTTCATATAACTATTTATAGCTCTTTTACAATTAGATTTTTTTTTCTTTTTTTTTTTCTAAGTTATGAATTCTAAAATCACTCTTACATTGTTTATATAACCATCACTTAATTACCTAATTACCTAATTAATGACATAGTCTTCTTAGAAAATAAAAAGTCCAATTTTCTAAGAAGAATAACTATATATGGCTCCGTTTGGATAGGTGTGGGAAGAAGGGAAGAAGGGAAGAAGTGGGAAGAAGTATTGGGAAGTGTGTAACTTTGTGAAGAGTTTGGATTGTTTATAATTTTTTTCTTTCCTTCTTCATTCTTCCTACTTCTTCTCAACGCATCCAAACGGAGGCTATGAAACTCAAAACAACAATTAAATATTTTGACTCTTTGACCAAACACATAATTAAGTTTACATTTCCAACAATCTTGACAAAAGACAAACAGATACAAAACCAAAAGAAGGTAAAAATGAAAAAGGGAAACAAAACAAGTTGATTAATTGATCTCTAAAAGGCGTCATTAACCCTTCGGCAATTTTTCCTGACCTCCCCTTGATTGTATCCAGTCAGGGGATTAATTTGCCCCATTTTGACCATGGACTTTGAGAAGTGGTCGAAGAAGAGCGCCTCGTCCTCAGCATAGCTCTTCACCAAACCCGCCACAAACTGGTCTTTGCCTGTTAAGAGAACCTCATCTGAATTCAAAAGGCCCCTTTGCGCAAGAATTGACTTATAGTAGTAATTGTCAAACTTTACTGGGCTCGCATAATCGAGAGGTGATATGTTGTTGTCGCCTCCTGTCCTGGGGCAAACCCTCTCAAGAGAGTAATAGAAGGATCTTTCCAAGGTTTCGTCAGGTTTTTTGTCGCCATTTTGGTTGTATAACCTTTGTTTAAAATTTACACACCTTGCAACTCCTATTGTGTGGCCTCCTGTGATAATATAAGAGGTCAAATGATTGTACCAGTTAATAGCCCCTCAACAGTCAACACTTTAATGTTGATAGCAAATACTGGAAAGTAGCCCTCAAAAGTACTGGGTTTCAGACTACAGTCATCAAAGTTGATATGCTGTGTTGTTTATTCCACTGAGTGATGACAGAGTTCAGGCTTCAAAAGTACAATTTAAAATCTACGATGATGGTATTATTAATTAATATTTTTTTATTTATTCTATTTTATCTTACCTGAGAGAGTAGCCAAGTCACCTTGGTCTAACCCTTGCCTGGCAAAGAGTGCGATAAGGTTCTGTATAGTTGAGTTTGGTGGCGGGATATTTGCATTTGCACCCTTTAAACTTGCCGTTTTTGAAACTTTTCTTCCCAGAGGAAGCTCCCATGTGGGTCCACCACTCTGTTTTTAAAGTTCCATAGAATAACTCGATGATATATGGATGATAGATGATGAATCGATTCTTATGTATTGCTTTTATATTAGACAATACTTTTTGAAAACTCTTACAAGTACAGTGGATCCTCTTGCTGCAAGTGCTATAATATCAGCACAGGAGACGGTACTGGGGCATGCCTCTTCAAGCTGCTCTTTGATCTGATCTATTACTTCAAATCCTCTCAGGGAGTTCTTATTAGGCTTTGCATTTTTCTCACTTACAATATAGTGGCTATCATCTAAAAGAACTGATGCATCACAACCCTGAAGCAGTTATATATGAAATTGAAAGTCAGCCATGAAGGTGACTATTGTAATTTAAGAATTCTTCTGTATCGCAAAAATCACTCATGTCAATTCATCTCGTGTCTTAAGTGACCTGCAGAAAGCTTCTATATGCATCTTTCTTTTTTCTTTTTATATTCTTTGATAGATAGGTTAGTGTGCCTCTCCAGATATTGTACGAATTTGACAGGGTTTTTTTGAAGTTTTTCATTATGGTGCATTACTTGTAAAAAAAAAAAAAAACTGTGTCTTGAAACTTGAACTGTTGATGCAAATATAATAATAGTTGCCATTTTTGAAACATCTTCGACAATGTATACAGTATACATGATATAGATTTGGGATTTGTGCAGCATTGAATGTTTGTTACCTGTACGATGCAATCGTGAAAATGAAGCCTTAAAAGAGATGCAGCCATTCTTGGATCCTTAGCGATTGCCTCCTTTAAAACTGAAATTACTATTTTATCGGCTTGGGGACATGTAAACTGATAGTATTCCGGGCAAAGACCCGTTAAGGGATGGGCTTCATAAGGGAACCCGGGACCCATGAAGTGAGTATCGTAACCGGGGAAGAATGCAATTGAGAGGGAGAAAAACAGAGAGACCGTTGTTAGTGAGAGGAGGTACCCGTCTGAAAAGCCCATTTTCAGTTGTTGTGTTTGTGTTTGTTGAATGGATGAGGATTCAGTCCTGATTTAGTTTGCATTTATAGGGCTTCTGGTGTTAATTTGTTTCTGAATTATGTGACCAACTCCACTCTCTTAATTATCAAAGCAAGTTGTTTTCCTTTTGACCAACAATAAGTGTATTGACACAGTGAGTATGTTGTCAATGTTAGTAGCTCTTCTATCAGCTGGTTAATATACGTATGTGCTAGCTAGAATCTTTATTATAAACACCAACTAAAGTTACATAATCACAGGCTGTACTCATGTTGCATTGTTTATGTTATATGGTTAAGCATTTCCTTTTTTCATTGGAAGATGTTTTTGTTGGATAACTGTAGATAAGTAGAGCCCATCTGAGACGAATCTAAAAGAAAGAAAATGGGCTAATTAAGCATATATGTAATATCAATTTCGTGAAAGAATAACTAAAACTGCTGGGTGACATTAAATCAAGTAGTCATACATTAATTAATTATTTGACAAGTAATTTGCAGTGAAGCTTACAAAACAAAAGCCAACTTTTGAGCAGAGAGATGCAATGGAGTATATGATTAAATGGTGATTTAGTTGTAACAACCACTGGGAGTATCTTCGTGTATATATATGGATATAATGGAGCTGTTACAATTAGGAATACATTCATTTTTTTTCTTTAGTTAGTTATAATGTATGTCATATTATAGATCATAATTTATATTGAGAACTGGTATTGTAATCCTGTTTGCTGGGCAACTCCAATTAAATTCGACGGAGAAAAAATCGAGAAAAAAAAAAGCTGCAAGTAATTTGATGAACTGTACGTCCTAGCTAGAGTGATTTAATTGGGTATATAAAGTCAATAGAGCAGAGCGAATCACTTATTTGAGAAGGATTAATAGAATGAACGTATAAGTTGAATGATTGATTTGATGGAAAATAATTTGACGGCCCAGTTTGAATTTTTGGGAAAAAAAGTTTAAGAAGTTATGTTGATGATGTAAGCGAAAAATGTAAAGATCAGTCGAGTTTAATTTGTGAAAAATGAAAGGACAAGATTATGAATTTCCAGAAAGAAAAAGAAACAACGTTAGAGGTTTAGATGAATTAGGTCCCTGAAGTTGTTTAACTTGTCATGTCAGAGGACAGACGGGGATGATGATCGATGAAAGATTAAACAAGTGAGAATTAGTAGAGGAGAGTAGCACTTTAGTAGTAAAAAAGAAAATTAGAAAAAGAGAGCTGGATGGAGGCTGCGTCTCGGCCTCCTCTCAGCAGAGTATGTATAGCTTTTCTTTTCTTTTATTTCCTTGTGGAAATTGATTACTGCCATCACTGTCATCGCAGTCATCATTCGCCGAGCAGCGCTCTATTCTTTGTACTCACCCAGCGCGTATTTTTTGTTCATTTTGTTATTATAAGTATTCATTTTATTAGATACAAATGTTCATTTTGTAGTAAAATTGTTCACTATTTTATAAGTGTTTGCTATGTTCACCATGTTCGTTTTGTTTTTTTTTTTCCAAAAAGTTTAGTTGGTTAAGTACAAATGTTCTGTTAATTGAGTATAAATGTTTAGTTAGTTGCAACAGAAAATATAAATGTTATGAGCAAACATGTCTATTTTATTAAGTATAAATGTTTAGTTTAGTAAGTACGAATATTCAGTTTAATAAGTATGATCGGGTACAAATCTAGTCAAAATAACCTTGTTTTACCTGATTTAATCTATCGTAGTAAATCTAAGGGTCGAACACAGGGACGGATATAACTCTTTAACCTTAATTTCCTAAATTAAATAAGCTTGAGGTGTAAAAAACAATTCTTGGATCTAGAACAAAATTAAATGCACTAAATTAAAGTTTAGAAAGCAGAAAATCTAAATTACGTCTAAATCTAAGTCTGGTTGAACAATTTAAGAAAAATAGAGGTTCAGGTTTGGATAACTTCTTCTATGTAGCAGGTTCCAGACGATCTGTCTGATATCTCAGACGATCCATCTGAACCTCGTGCAAAAGAATTAATTAGAGGAATTTATGCTATCTCAAGTTCAGAATTATGTCTTAACCCTAATTGTCTGATACTAACCATCGTTCAGTTCTGGTTTTTAAGGTCAAGTCAAGTCATCAATTAGAAATCCTAAGTTTGGCCATCACCATCGTTACAAGAAGGATTCACCTATCGGTTACTAAGTTCCGGTTTCGTTTATCAACTACTTCCATCCCCAATTAGGTCAATCACAAATCAACAAGGGTATAAATTATTGAAACCAAATTAGATAAGGCCTTAATCTAACATATCCTAATCAATTCTACCAAAACAATTCATGAAATCACGTAACATTCAAAGCCAAAAGATAGAAATCACAAGAAAATGTCATAAAATCTGACTAAGTAATATCAAAAGCAAACTACATAGAATAGGTTCCCTACCATTGCCCTTTAAATGAAAATTAACCTAACATAGTATCAAAAAAACAACAAATAAACAAGGTTTCTCAGCAACATAGAGTTTAAAAGAAAAATTACAACAGAATTCAACAAGCTCTTCTGTTTCTGCAATCTGGCGATGTCAAACGGTCCGTCTGTGGAACCCTAGACAGGTCGTTTGAGAGTGTCTTAGGCTAGGGTTTGAAGTCTTCTCTCCAAAATTGCATCAGAATAGATCCAAAGACCAGGCCTCACTTTTATAAGCTTCAAACCTTCACCTAAGTCGGTAGCAACTGTCTGGAATCGTGCAAAAGTGGAGAAGCCAATTTGGAGGTTGTGTCTTAGTAGAAATAGAAATGCCTTGAATAGAAGTCGGTTCTAGAACAGCCAAACGGTCCGTCTGTGGAGTCCAGATGGGTCGTTTGACAACAGTCTGGGCTGGGCTGAAGTGTTGTCTCGACTGATCACCAAATCACGGTCCAAAATCGCCAAAAATCATCAGAAAAGAACAAAAACATCGCGGAGAACCTGTAAATACATGGGAGCAATAACAGTATCTAGTTTCTACCTAAAAACAACAAATTATTATTAAAATATGCAATATTAAATCAATTTTAAGACCTAATTAGGATTGAAATCCGTTGATCAAAGTTCAAATGTTCAGTTATTTAAATATAAATGTTCAGTTAGTTGCAACAGAAAATATGACTGTTATAAAAAAACCAAGCGAAGGGATCACAAACCGGACAAAAAACACATAAAAAATTAGAAGGGGTCATGAACCGATCCGGTTCAAATTAAATTTTTTCCGACTCTACCCCTGCCTCCTAGCGCACCTCTTGACCTACGCACGACTCTGACTCTGGCGCGACTCTGACGCATTTAACAGAACACTTTTTATTATTAAATTGAACATTTGTAACATACAGCAGCGATGGTTTATTTAGCGATGACAATTATAATAGTTATTTCATTTTTATCCATCTCTCCTAACTCTTACCTCTGGCTCTACAGCTATCACCCTTCGCCATTTGGGCTTCCACATTATAGAATTTATTTATTTATTATTTATTTTTATTTTTATTTTTTTATAGCGCATTAGAGATGTCACTCACTCTGCTTTCTCATCATACAACTAGGTACCTTTCGCGGATTTTCTGCGACGGTTTTATGTAATTTTTTCTTCGGCTCCGTTTGGGGAATTGCTCAGGTCACGCCAAAGTTACTCAAACACTCCCAAGTTTACCAAAATACCCTCTTCTTTCATGCTTCGTTTTCTCAGATGTGAGCATTAGATTGAGGGCATTTAGGTCATTTTAAAAAAATTGGGGGAGTGGATGAGTAAACAGGGCGTGTGCTGAGCAATTCCCCTCTGTTTGGATGGTGTGGGAATAAGAGGAATAAGAGAAGAGGTGGGAACAAGTATTAGGAAGTGTGTAATTTTGTGAAGAGTTTAGATTGTTTATAATAAATTTATTTTCTTATTCTCTTATTCCACACCTCATCCAAACGGAGCCTTCTGTAACAAATCTATTAAAGATTCTATTTCTCTAAACAACATTGAAAGCTACTAGGGTGCGTTACGCGATTTTTTTTTATTATTATTGTTAGAATTTTCTATTATGGTAAATGCTTTCAGACATTCTGTAATTGGTCTTATGCTCAAATAATAATTATGATTGATCCATGATATATAAAACGAGAAAATATGATGGGAAATAACATTTGTTTAAAATAGAAAAATAAGATGATGTAGCCACGAATCCAGAAAATTAAGGATCACCATGAGCAACGGAGCTTAGCATTATGCACTTCACAAAAACTGAGAAGCTATCTGTTTATTTCTCGTACAAGTAAAAAAGATGTTTCAGATCTAAAAAATATAAACCTATTGAGCATACTTAGTGATACGTCTAGTTTTGATAGAGAGATCAACAAGAGTGAATTGAGAGGTAAATAAAGATTTTATTGCAAAAGATAGAATTACAATGGTTTCATCAGCTATCAAATGTCTCATCCCTTTTACAATGAACTAGCCCTCCTATTTATAGGCCATAATGGAAAGGTCTGCGACATTTGTTACACAACATGACTATTTGGTCTCTCCAAATTCAACGATTGGTAATTTAAATGAAACAAATCAAGATATAATTGGATAATGATAACAAGTCAATAGAATAAATTGAATTCAAGTCGGATTATTTCAAATGAATTAGAACTAAATCGCACGCTAAACGAAATTTCAAACGAAACGACAATGGACCCATACACAGTTCGAGAAATGAATGCTCTGATACCAAATGTCACATCTCGTATCCGAGATACGAGCAGTGAGATGAGACAGTATATGATCATCTATTCGACGGCCCGTCAACCTACGTCGCAACAGAAATAAAAGTAAAACGGAGTCAGCTACAAAGCGGAGTAACCAATTATTTAACGACCAACTTCTCTATAACTAATTTATATAACAAATATCAATTGATCGGATTAATCCACACATCAATAACAATAAAATTAAATACATTTCACAGAGATCAACGGGTCTAGATTTTCTCAAATCAGTTTCTCATATCACTTTCACATTAGCGTGAGTCCCTTTGTAGGTGATTCTGTTTCACTGTTCCATTTCAAATCAAGTCACATCAGAGACCCGTTGACTCGTAAAATACATCAGTCACAATTTTCATATATCAATTCAATCAAATCACTCAAACGATATTTCAATCAATCAATACGAAAATTAAATTACAGAGAAGTTCGGTTACCTGACGAACTGTAAACGATAATGATCATGACATAGAAGTCGAATCTCAATCGGATAGATGATCAAAACTTCAATTGGGTGGTTTAAATAATTCATTTCATTTTCTTTTAAAACCAATAACACAAGAGGAGCAACGATGGTGTATGGATCAGAAATGCTTCGATGAAAAATATGCATAATTCATGGAATTTGGGGAGACAAAGGAGCACGTACGTAGGTATTGAATAATCGGACTATCAACAAAACTAACTCTCATTCCTCTGTCTAGTTTATCCAAAAAAAAATAACAAAACTAACTCTCATTTGGAAGAATTAATATGGTTACCAAAATACGGTTACCAGAATAGTATTAATTAAATATTTAAATCAGATAGGAAATCGCTTGGGGAGAAATAGAAAGTAGTTCTTATATGCAAAGGGTGTGTTGGGTCCAAGCCTAATAAATCGTTTGCATATAAGAACTAATTTCACATTGCAATGTTCTTATTTCAAATCAAGTCACATCAGAGACTTGATTAGAATTTTAATGTATATAAGAACCGTTTGCATATAAGATTTCGTTTCACATTACATTTCATTGTTCTATTTCAATCAAGTCACATCAGAGACCCGTTGACTCATAAAATATAACAATCAAAATTTTTATGTATTAATTCATCAATTCATTCAAATAAACAAACGATTTTTAAATCAATCAAAACGAAAACTAAATTATAGAAAAGTCTTATTACCTGACGAGCGATTACGAGTAAAGTTGCAATGATATCTCTATATGAGTACAACGTAGAATTTAGATTTCAATCAGATGGAAGATCAAAATTTCAATCGGGTGATTTAAATAATCCATTTCCTTTTCTTTTCAAACAAAGAGCATAAGAGGAGCAACGATGGTGTATTAATCGGGAATGCTTGAACGAAAATGGTACAATTCATGGAATTTGGTGAGACATCTCATTTGAAAGGATTAATATGGTTACCAAAATACGGTTATTAAAATAGAAAGTAGTTCTTGTATGAAAGGGTGCGTGGGCTTTAAATCCAATGAATCATGTAATTAAATATAACCGTTATAATTACGGTTGCAAGAGAACAAACAGAAAAAACAATAATGATTCGGACACATATTTATTTTTCTAAAATTTCAATCGTATATACATCAAAGAAGTATATTTATATTTAGCTTAAGAACATAATAAAAGAAAGAATCCTTTACAAATGATGCATGTTGACCTACAAGGAAATTCAATCGGTGGAGACAATTTTGTTAATAAAATAATGATGATATTAACACATAGATTAGTGGGCTTCTAAATACAAATATTTAAGGATTTATGAAGAATGGTCACACGCATAAGATTTTTAATTAAAGTGATAAAGGGGCTGCCATGTTAGGAAATCAGATATCAAGAAAGTAATTAATATTATACCTATATAAAAGTACAACACAGTTGTTATCAATATTCGATCTATGAACAGTGCCATTTCACTTTTTCTCCGAGAATTATCTAGACCGCTCATTTAGGTTGTACGGTTGGATCTGCGTGTAGAAATAATGGGCGGCGGTGAGATCGTACATGGTGGACCCCGCAGAAGAAGGCTTCGCCTGGATAAAAAAATTTCGGCCCACTCTGTGTCTTACGAGATCTTAGTCTACATTTTATTGTATACACCTTTACATGAATTGAAATGCTTTAGCTAATTTGTGGGCCATAATACATAGGACGCTGTAGGTTGGTTGACATAAATTAATTATGGTTCAGGTGCAACCAATCCCACCGATTCAACTTTTATCCACTTCCTCCTCCATCTTGATCATGATCAGATATTCGGGAAAAGGAAAAATTTAGGAAAAACCAACACAAAAGAAATATGGGAGGAGAGGCGCTGTCGCGCCGGGGGAGGAGCAGAGGACGCCGCGGCCAGAACGGCGCCAGTGATTTCTGCACAACAGGTTTGCCGCATTGGCAGTTATGTGTGTCTTCTCTCCTGAGTTCGCCATGAGGCTACGACCTCCGCCTTCTCTTAGCCACCTCCATCGCTGCGACCTTCGCCTCCATTCCGTCCTCTCCTCCCTCTCTTTCAACCGCCACAACACTCAACGTCCCAATCCCACTCCCACACCCTACGCCTTGCTCCTTCATTCCCACCTCCAGTTCGACCTTCCCAATTTGCACTTTGGATCGGTCGGGAATTAACTCAGACGTTATCCGATTGTTGCACCTGTGGGTTTCCCTGAACCTTTTTGAATGATCCTCAACAAGGAGGACTATGTAGAAGGCATCGTACAAGCTGCCTGTCTAGACACAACCATCGAGTTTTTCGGCAGCTCATCACCAAGTCGTATATCAACTTGCGAAGCAAGAGAATAAGAAGAGTACAAAGAGGTGGCGGATGACAAGTCATGGTGGTGATGGTATTCTTCCTCAATTGACACCTTCGATTTATGGTATTAATCATCTCTTTTTTTTGTAATTGGTTGTTTGCCTTGGTAAATTGGTTGATCATTACATTAGCGTTTTTTATTTTGGGATTTTGAAGTGATATTAGCTAATTTGGTTGTTAATTTACTAAATCTTACTATAATTCTATATTGATTCCTTCAATCCTTTACCTTTTTTCAACTTCTCATGTACTTCTTTCCCTATTATGAGGATGGAAATTGATCTGGTACTTAATTGAATATGTACTTCTTAAATTGTTATTCTTTCTTCCTATTCTAAGTTCAGCCAAAGATGTTATTTTTTTTAAATATCAGTTTTGTGATTAAAGGTCTTATAGGATTTGTATTGTCGCTGCGTGGAGAATTGTTTTTATTTCTTTCAATTGGATCTGAAAGGGTTGTTCTGCTAAATTAGGGATTTAATTTTTTGGGTTTTTATTATCTTGCTTCCTGATGGATGCATCTTATTCCCCCAATAAGAAACTTGATACTTCATTGATTTTGTTTCTTTCACAGTGTTTCTATCTCTAATTTCATAATGTGAGAGGAGCATAAATTTCTTCCTCACTAGCCGCATCGTTAGAAATGAAATTTAGATAAGGATCTTGTTAGGATCCAATCTTGATCAGATTGGTTGACGGTTACCGAAAATTCTATCATTTCGGTACCTTACTTTTTTATTATACTATTTTTGGATTTACTCATGTATGTATATTTCTTTTGTACATATGGTAATGGAATTAAATTAGCACTTGATTATTTTTATTCTTTATGACATATACATATTGTTAATCATCTTAATTAGTCTGCTTCAATGTTTCAGTTGCATCAAAGAATAAATTAGAATTAGAACCTGTTATAAGTCGGGTGATGAAAAATTCTAATAAGGCAGATATCAATGTTGGTGGTATAGAAGGGAGATGTTTATTGATTGAGTTCATATAGAGGTGGTCTTATCTCACACCTAATTTATTATTATAATGACAATGATAGCTAATTTATTGTTTGTAGCCAATATTGATGAAGAAAATAAATTGGACACATCATCAGATGTTGAAGATGGTCTTATTATCATAGCATCAGCTTCAGCCACAATTTTGCCTAGGCAGTTTTCCTAAATTTTAATATGTTCCAATATGAAAGATGATTGGGTTAAGATTTGAGATGGAGCATGATTGAAATAATTGAGAGGCTAACTACACAAATCACACGTGGATGAGATAAATGATGTACCACAATTTGAGAGAGAGAGAGAGCAATTGTTTATTTTACTCATTTCTTGATTAGTAAAATCAATTGATTTTCAGTATTTTATTCTCATCTCCCCTTTATATCATATAAGTTTCAAGCTTAAAAATATGATGAACCCGAAGGAGAAATGCAACTGATAGGTTACATGCTGTTGAACTCTATGAGAACATATAAAGGTCAAGGTAAGTGCTTTTTTAATTTGTTACCAATTGGGCTCGGTTTTTACACTTAATAGTTAGAAGTAGGTTATCATACAGGCTAATTATGTGTAAATTAACAGATGAGTAAGCTTTCATAGAGTAACGGATTACACAAAAATATTTTGCCTCATCAGAAAGATAAAAGCTAAATGCATGTACATTACTTTCCACCTGAAACTTGCACTCACCATATGCACTTTCTGGTACCAGTACATATCAAAAGTTGCTATGATCCCTGAGTCTATCATTATACTTCTTTGATAATTTTGCATCATCAGAAAGATAAAAGCTAAATGCATGTACATTACTTTCCACCTAAAACTTGCACTCAACATATGCATCTTCTGGTACCAGTACATATCAAAAACCTCTATGAGTTCTGAGTCTATCATTGTACTTTTTGGCCCCATTTGGATCGTATGAGAATAGAAGGAATAGCTTCTTCCTAGACGTAAATTTATTATAAACAATCCAAACTCTTCACAAAGTTACACATTTTCCAATACTTTTCGCCTAGGAATAGACTTTTCCTTTTATTCTTAAGCAATCCAAACGGAGCCTTTAATAATTTTGTTTTCAAAATTATGAATTCTTTTATTCAACTTTGTATTATATCTAACTTCGATGCATTTCTATTTGGCATTGTAATAGAGTTACCGAATGAAGTAATCACGTGAAGCCATAGTAGGATGCTAATTTTTGTAGACGTGAAATAAAAAGCAAAATGCATGTACATTACTTTCCACCTTAAACTTGCACTCAACATATGCATCTTCTAGTACCAATACATATCAAAAACCTCTATGAGTCCTGAGTCTATGTTGTGGTCAAACTTTAAAATAATTTGTTACAAGCGATCGTAAAACAGATAACTTACAACATAGAGCCACTACAAATAATGAAAGGAAAAGTAACTCCAATATTTATTTCAACTACTGCGACATAAGTTACCTTACCTATCATTTATAAAAATATAAATATAAGGGGTTAGGCCGCGGCTTCGCTGCGACAATAAAGTCTGCTAGTGGACAGAAATGCAAAACATAATTGACACGTAAATGTAACTTCCAAATTGCAAATTCAAAAAAAAATCATGGTGTTAAACACCTGTTCTGCATGAGCCGTGCACAGAGAGGAGTTCAGAAGGAACTGGCGTATTGCGCGCCACGCACAGACAAACGAAGGAAGTGAGGCGCTGAGCTCTCTCTTATTAAACCTTACAATCGGGCCATTGCTTTCTAGTGTCGCTGATAAGCGGGCCCCATGTGAAGGAAACCATCTCTGAAGGTCTCCCAGCAAGATCCTGATCTATCTTCCCAGTTCCCACTTACACGCCATTAGAGAGAGAGAGAGATCTTTTGGTTAGGGTAGCATCTGAAGGTCTCTCCTGGCTCTAATCTGAAGCGCAGCATTACTGCATTAGTTAGAGCGTGTTTCTTGTTTAATAAATTCAATCCTTTGCTTGATCTGCTTATACCTCTTCTTTTCGATTCTCAATCAGTTAGTGTAAATCTGATCTCATTTTGAAGCGCAGCATCAGTTGAGATCAGATTTTATCCCTTGATATTCGTTTGTACAGTGTAATCATACTCCTGTCTGAAGCGTAGCACCAGTAGGAGTTTGATTTCTTTTGTTTGAGTTAATTTCTCTTGAAATCAGTTCATCCCGTCTCTCTTTGGATTCCAAATGGTATAAGTAGAAGTTCTGATCTTGATATAAGTTCAAGATTTGGAATTACCTGTTAGTTCTTCCCTCTTGTAGCTTAATTATACTCTTGTTTGAAGCGTAGAATCAACTGGAGTGTGATTTGCTGAAGCGATCTTGACCTTTTGTAAAGTCGGTTTGATCTACCTCCCTTTGGTTGTTAAGTTCTTTTGAAATAGATTTTGACCTTGATCTATACTTAGTTAATAGTTCTTGTCATTGTAATACAATCCTTTGTTAAGTGAAGAAGTGATTCTTCGATCAGAATACTTAGTTGTTTATTGGAGTCAGATCCATTTGTATTTCACTTTTTCTTCTTCCTTCTTTAATCTGATTAAGGTTAGCGACAACACTTCTAATGCCATGGTCTGAAGCCCAGCATCAGTCATGGTTGTTAGAGGGTATAACACCAGGCAGCTCCATGAGAGCCTGAAGTGTAGCATCAGTTCTTGTGGAATAGCCATGCTCACTGGTGAGCTTGAAAAGTAATTCGTTGGAGGTTTGAAGCGTAGCACCAGCCTCCATGGATGAACTAAAATGTGATTAATTAAAGTTGCTGGACCATATTGAATAACATGCCATGGTTACAACTAATACTCAGGAACAGTAGCAAGGTGGAGAGTGTTTGTAGCTGTCTTGATTGAAGTTGCTAATTACTGCAAAAGATTTATTTAGGTGCCCTCAATTTAGTCTGCCTTTGTTTGTAATTCATATAAGCTTTGAAAAGATGGAGGACTGAAATGTAAAGAAGTGATCTTAAGTAACTTGGATTGAATGATTACACGACAAAAACGCTAGTTTGATATGTAATGTTACGTGTAAATGAGGTTATGTAAATATGTAAGATAGGTGGACCCGTTTATGACCAGTATAGTTGAAATTTCTGACTATGGCAGAATCTGTGACATGAAGTGAATACAAGGGTAAAATTGATAAAAATAAATTTCGTTGGTCATGCGTATGATCCATGTATAAACCAAATGTGATTCTTGAAAGGTTAAGGACTATAATGAAAAGCAGTTACAGTAAGTAATCTAAATCGAGTAATCATTTTCCAAATTGCTAATCTGACATTTAATGTTTCTAAAAAATGAGATTTCGTAATAACCTGAAATGTGTGGACTAGCTTGAAAAAGTGCACTAATAACTGCTATAATTTTTAGTACTGAGATTGCATTTCCTATTTGTAAGAACAGTGCATTTCTTTTGTAATTGGAGTTTTCAGCTTGAAGATTGCATTGACGAATTTGTATAGATGTGCATTTACATTGCTTTTATTTATTTGACTAGTAAAATAGATAGTCGGGTGGAGATACCATGTATAAAAGAACTTCACACTTTTAAGTTTTGTTATCACAAGCTCGATGGCACATAGGATGATAGGAACCTGAACCACCAAATGAAGTTGTAAAGAACAACACTCAGGAATTCTTTGACATAACCAGACCACCATTGTCGTAAAGTCAGTATAGATTGCATATCAAATAAAAATGGTGTTATTAGAATATGAAAAGTATTTTAACTGACCAAACCCAAACGCAAACCAAACCAATTGAACCCCCATCTCCCTTACTGTACCAACACCTGTACCGCCGTACCAGCAAGTGGTACCCCCACCAAATGGAGCTCACATGTTCCAAACCAAGACTATCACTATCTTCATCTCAGTCTCACGATGTCGGAGAGCCTCTCCTCAAAAGTTGCGATTGCGGAAACGTTAACGGTTTTGTACCCATTATCAGTCGAACCCGGTAGAAAGAGAAATAAACCTGCCTCCTTAGTTAAGCTTCAGAGCGCTGAATCTCCGGCCGCAGGAGATTCAGCGCTCCCCCTGCGGCCTCCATTCAGTAAAACCTGGTAGCGACTCGTTTCGCATAACCCGTCTGCCTAAAAGAAAAAAGCATAGCGGCCGAAAAGTTTGGCCCATGAAAATTGGGATTTGCGAGAAGGAATTCAGAGAAGCCCAACATTCTTTTAATCTCCTCACCTACGTGGAACAATCGGAATTTGCCAAGTCAAACTTGAAATTTAGAAAACTCATTAAAAATAGTAGGAAGTCCAGAAAAATTCAAATAAAATATCCATAAAATTTTAAAAATATAAATAAACAATATTTACTGATAGTTTGATATGAAATTCTACCAAAATAGTGGTCTTTCATATTTTGAAGTATTTTCACTATAAAAATGAATTTTATTAAATTTTAGAAAAAATAATAACCTCACTAAATCTCTTTTAATAAAATTTCCAAAACCAAAACCTAAATACTATCAAGAAAAAAATGATTTCAAAAGTGTCAAATGTCAAATATTTTCAAACATATAAAAAGAAATTTTAAAAATTTAGCATTCAACAATCAAAGCAAAAGAAAATTGCAAAAAAAAATAATAAAGTCCAAAGCGAAACATCAGAAAATTAAAAATCAAAATACAAAACCCAAAATCAAAACAAAACATCTCCACTTAAGGAAAGAAGGCCTTTTACTGAATATTGATGAGACTTCATTTCAAGCAAAAACCGCATCTCAAGCCAAAACCAAACTCTTCTTTAAAGTCATTAGAAATTCAGAGTTTTTTCAATTAAGTCCCGTCAATTAGGTTTGAACCATCAATTAAGTCTAGTTTAAGCCAAAACAGTAAAACTCCACATTACACACAATCACTTTAGAAACGATTTTCCTTGCTCATTACGTGTATATTCTTTAGATCCTTGAATCAGAGGTTCCCGTAGGCAACTACGGGATAATTAACAAATGTTAATAAGAATGTGTAATTTTATTTATTCCAGATGGTATAATTATATGATTCATGAACTAATGAAAAATGTGAACCCCTTTTCTAATGGAAGGATGATCTATTTATAGCTAATCCTAAGATGTCATGGAGTAGGTCCTTCATGAAGTAAGTGGGTAGGTTTGTCAGTTGTTAGAAGCTGAATTTGTTATAGATTCTTCCTAGGTAGGCCTGTCAACAGTATAATGTTTGACGTTTACCATGGACTTTCGGTCCTGGCGGAACAATTGCGCATTTCATGGTATGTAGCGGAACGTAGGACGAAATACAGTCTAGTATCGTTGATATGAACGGAACGTGAAATACAATGATATGTTCCGTGCACGTTTAAATTCATTTCATGCACAATTCTACAGGTTTACAATCTATACCATAATAAAAGAGGGAGCTGGTCGACTATGTTGACACTCCACATACTCATTAAGAGGGGAGCTGTTGTTTGCTGAGCCTAGGATTTTTTGCCTCTCTTTGTTCCTTTTTTCATTCCCTGATTTCCTCCCTTTTGCCTTCGTCATTGTGCCGAATAACCTCGATTCCTCCATCACCTGAACTCCCTCAATCTCTCTCAGCTCTGAATCTCTCAACCTTGCACAGTTGCACGCGTAGTACTGATGTTTTTTTTTTCTTGAGACCGAATGATTATCTTTTATCTCAATATCCTATAAATCCCTATCTATTTGTGGCTGTCGAGGCTTTTGGCTATCTTTTTGTCACAAGTTTCCACCAAACTAACACTTATATAATTATATCTATGACAATTGAAGGCTGAGTTGATGGATTGCTGCCTACTTATAAATATGAGAATTGAGATGATTAATGCCTATTAGTGTGAGACGGTGACTGATCTGATGGCCAAGGCAGCACAACCAACAACAGGTAGGGTTTGGGTCATTGAAATGATGAGGCCTTTTTTTATATATTGCCTATTTGAAGGAAGAAAAAAGAGAAGGGAGTTGCTGAGAAAAGAGAGAGGCTGAGACAGAGAGGAAGAAGGAAAAAAAAAACAAAAGTTATTTTTTTCTGTTAATTTTTTTTCCTTGATTGAAAATTGATTTATGTTTTTACTCGTCTCATATTTTTTTCCTTTTTTGTGATTTTGAAGGGTTTGAGGAATTGAGGTTGAAAGCATGCATGGCAAAGGAACAAGTTTCTGAACCTGACATATCAAGCCATGAGTATATTTTATAAACTCTAAACTTTGCTATTATCCATTTAATACTTCTTATCTAGTTGACATTTATTGAAATTAAACATAATTTAAACAGGTATTATAAGTATATAAGTAAATTATACATGTTATATATATACATATATATAGAGAGAGAGAGAAAAAAAACCTATGGTGCATACTAATGTATAGGAGTTTCAGTGCATATTGATCCGAATTTTTTGATTTGTTTCAAACTGACCGATTCAAACTGTTAAATATGATCTCCCTATTGAAATTTCCTTGTTCATCAAATTTTACAATTTTTTTGAAAAATTTTAAGATTTTTAGATTTTTTTAAAATTGTATTTTTTGAACGGTTAAAAAAAAATTAGATAAGCGATATTCTAAAAATCCGAAAAAATACTTAAAAAATTCCAAAAAAATGTAAAATTTTTGTTAGCAAGGAGATTTCAATAAGAATATCATATTGAACAGTTTGGATCGGTCAGCTTGAAATAGATCGAAGAGTTCGGATTAATATGTACTTAAACTCCTATACATTAGTATGTAACATATGTTTTTTTTTCTCTCTCTCTCTCTCTATATATATATATACTCCAGCATATGGATCAAACTGTATGCTAGAGTCGTTTCTCAAAATCTAAAATTCAAACAGTCGATCCAAACCGTTCAAGTTGTTCTCCATGTAAAAATATCCTTCAAGGCCAAATTTTACATTTTTCGAATTTTTTTGCCATATATTATGCTTGTTGGTTAAACATTTTCTCTCGATTTGCCGATTTGCAAAACAACACCGAAACCTTTGAACTAACATCTCTATTTAGTGTTTTATAGCTAAATTTATTGAAGAATGGATTAAAGCAAGTGTGGCACTTAGTTTGGAGCTTCAAGAGATTGCTTTGGTCTAGTTAGAGTCAATAATTAAGGTTTAATTAATCTCTAAACTAATCTCAATCAATTTGCTGGTAAAATGCTCAGTTTTTCTGTCCAGCGTCATACAACGCCAGTGGCCGTTACACAACGCTGAGTTAATTCGATTTTAAATTGCAAAATCTCTGACAAGGTTGGAACAGCGTTACACAACGCTCAGTAGCGTTGTGCAACGCTAGTTCATTTGTTTTTAAACCAGTTAAATCCTTTTTCCCCTTGTCAGAACGTTGTGCAACGCTAAGTAACGTTACACAACCTTTCCACCTCTACGTTGTGTAACGCCACTCAGCGTTGTACAACGCAGTATGCAGCAGGCGTCTCTGCATTGCTCAGACATCGATCTGCATCGATGCTGCATGCATGATGCCATGTTCCATACATTGTTGCGTTGTGTAACGCTCTAAAAATTGCTCAAACTTCGCTTTTCCGCCCTGGTCGCGTAGAGCAACGCTGACTAGCGTTGTGCAACGGCGACGTTGTGTGACGCCAGTCAGCGTCGTATGACGTTCTGACAATATTGTTTGAGTTTGTCAGTTCTGCCTTGTTCTCCTCTTGACTTCGTTGTGCAACGCTACCTAGCGTTACACAACGCTCTGACAAGTTCCAACGGAACTGTCGAGGTTCTGCTTTGGATTCTGCTAAAGCGTTGTGCAACGCTATACAGCGTTACACAACGCTCTGACAACTCATAACGTTATTGTCTGTGACCGTTTGATTTTTCAACGGCTATTTCAGCGTTGTACAACGCCATATAGCGTTGTATAACGCCAGAGTCTGTTTTGACTGGTCTTTGGAGCTGTTGGCGCCCTCTATAAATATGGGGCCTCTTGGAACTGTTTAGACACTTTTGAAACCTTTGAAACTCCTCCCTTTTGAGCTCCAACCAGTTAGACATTATACTCTCTTGTGTTTGAGCATTATTTTAGCAAAATCATTGAGATTAGAGTGTGCTAAACCAATCCACTAGTGTTAATTGCTAGATTAGTTGAGTGATTTGGTTAGAGCCTCTATCCTTTGTGCATTTGAGATTGTTTAATCGAGTTAGGCCAATCCACCTTGAGAGTGATTGTAACAAGGTGATTTGGTTCGAAGTTGTAGTCCCGTTCGTGTGGAATTGAACGGAGCGCGCCCATTTCGAGGTTGCGAAACTCCCGGAGACGTACGACTAAGGCTAGCTCTTCCTAGCGGGTCGGAACTCCGTAATACATCGCGTGTTCAATTTCTCTCTCTCTTTCTCTCTTTATTATCTTGCTTGAATTGAATTGCTTGTGCTTTGATTGTTTGTATTAGACCAAGTTTGAATTGAACCGAATATTGACCATACCGGTTTAGAAATTCGTTTTGTGCCTATTCACCCCCCCTCTAGGCCTAATTTTAGGGACAACAAAGTGGTATCAGAGCAGGGGTTATCTTTTGACCATCTTGTTAGGTAGATAACCTCGATTCATGGCCTCTAGGGTGATAGAAAAACCGGACAAGTTTGGTTCCACTTGCAAGAACTTTCGTTATTGGAAGAGATGTATGGTTGTATACCTTAACTTGATTGACCTTTGGGAGGTTGTTGATAAGCCATACACACCAATTTGTGATAGTGAAGGTAGAGAAACCCATGCCTCTAAGACCATTAGGACCAAGAATGATAATGCCGTGAATGTCTTGTTAAATTCGGTACATGAGTCCATAGCGGCAATTTTTGGTAGTTCTACTAGTGCACATGAAATGTGGGTTTCTCTCTTGAACCGTTATGAGGGAAATTCTCTAATCAAAAGCTCTCGACAATTCGAGTTAGAGTCTAGATTGGATAATTTCCGCATAAGGGAAGGTGAATGCATCGAGGAGATGTATACTCGGTTTATACAATTGCTCGATGAATTCACTAACATAGGAGAGACCCTTTCTAATAGTCGTGTTATAGGAAGATTGCTTAGGGCTTTGGTGGGAAGACCTCAATTCGACACTCTCATCTCGACTCTTGAGACACAACAAAGGTCCCACAACAACCTCACACCGGAGATCATCTATACTCATTACCGGTGCGTGGAGGAGAAGCTCAAGCAACTTGGAGAGTTGAAGTATGAGCCCAAGACCGTGGCATTGGCGGCAAATGACAACAAGGCATCTCCCTCCAAGAACCGCCACAATGACAACCACCAAGGGAGACACCGCCACTCAAGTGACAAGGCCAAAGGCATCATCGACCTTGATGAGGACAAGCAAGGAGCCGTTCTCTCAAAGATGTTTCGAGCCATCATGATCTTTGAGGGAAAGTTCAACAAAGAAAGGCTTGAGAACGACGAAAGAGCTCTTTGCTTCGTGTGCCAAAAAGAAGGTCATACCATGTACTCTTGCTTCAAGCTCTTCCCTCACTTGAAGAAGGACAAGGAAGACGGTGGCAAGAGAAGAGGTGATGGCCGGTTCAAGTCCAAGAAGGGACACTACAAGAGCAAGAAGAAGGGTGAAAGAGCCATGCAAGCCACTTGGGACAATGATTCCGATTCGAGCTCATCCTCTCAATCCGATTCGGAATCCGAGTGCGACTTTGACAACCTTGCTCTTGTGGCTCAAGTGAATGATGTGGTGATGCCGGTGGATGACGACCTAGATGACTTGGTGAAGGAGGCCTTCAACGAGTTCAACCGAGGCAAAATCTATGTGCATCCATTGAGCAAAGCTAGCCTTGATGAAGCATCATCCTCTACATCGACTCTCACACAAGCTCCAACGACTATTCAAGAGGAACCATCCACAATTGCCATTGAAGTGCCCAAGGTCACAAATGAGGTACTTCTAAACTCATTCTTTAGTAGTGATAGCGATTGTGATAGTGAGAATGACTTGAGCTTGAATGATGATGCAAACTTGCAATTTGATAGGTTGAATGATTATCTTGATGAGTCTCTTAAGACTATTGCTAGTCAAAAAGAGCAAATTAGTCTTTTGACGACTAAGGTGCATGATTTTGAGTCTTTGGTGACAAGGTATAAGGGTATGATTGAAAGTTTTGAAAAACCAAGTGTTTGTGAAAAATGTCAAACTCCTTTGAGTGAGACAAATGTTTTGAAAAATGAAAGGGCTTCAAGTTCGTCTAGTGCTTCTCATAGCACCAAGATGAATCTTGATAAAATGTTTGTGGGACAAAAACCCAATGACAAAACGGGTCTTGGCTTCAAAAAGAGGAATCAGTTCTTTTCTAGACCAAGAACCATGTCAAGCCCAACACAAAATGAGAGACTTTATCACAAGAGCACCAATGGTAGGAACACTCACGGGCAAGGGCAAAAGAATTTTGTTGGCTCTCAAAATGGTGCTCAAAAGAGTTTTGGTAGGAATAGAAATGGGTCTCAAAGACCTCAAAAGAATTTCCAAAACAATCGGGGCCCAAGCAACTTGTATTTCAAGGGACCCGATGGGTGTTTTCATCCTTTTCAAAACAACGGTGGGAATAGGAATAGAACACACACTAGACCTCAAACCAATGGGGGAAATCAAAGAGTCTCTCAACAAAACAAAAGGAATTTTCAAAAACCAATTTTGAGAAACTCTCAATCATACACTTTTTCTAAGGATCCAAAGATTAGGGCCATGGAGCTTAGGCGTCATTTTCAAACCCATTTTGTTAGAGAAAGTTCACAAGTGAACAAGCCAACTTGTGCTTGTTGCAACTATTGTGGTAAGAATGGCCATGTCACACTAGAATGCAAAGTTAGGAAAGCAAATCATACATCCGGTTCAATTAACATGATTTGGGTTCCTAAAGTCACTTCCACATCCGTTTTAATTGGTGGAAGTGGTTCGAGTGTGGCTTAGTTAGCCATCTTCTTTCCCCAAGGTTATTCTTGTCAAATCTTAAGGGGGAGAGATTACAAGAATATATTAGTTGTTTGTTTCTAACTAATATGCATTCTTGTAGGTTTGTTTGTTATCATCATTCAAGAGAAGTGCTTGGATCATAGATAGTGGTTGTTCACATCACATGACGGGTGATGAATCTTGTTTCAAGACACTTGAACCTTTTGATGGTGGTGAGGTTACTTTTGGTAATAATCTTAGGAAGAGCTCTATTATTGGTATAGGCTCGGTTGGAAACCAAAATTTAACGGTTTTTAATGTTTACCTTGTGGATGGTCTCAACTACAACCTTTTAAGTGTGAGCCAATTATGTGATGCGGGATATTATTTGAAGTTTGATCACTCCTCTTGTTTTGTGCATCAAATTTCGGATAATTCTCTTGTTTACACGGGACAAAGGAAAAAGGATGTCTATTACTTAAACTTTGATCACTTCACAAATGGTGAACAATGCTTTAGTGCCATAGCTACCGGTTCATGGTTATGGCATAGAAGACTTGGTCATGTTTCCCTAGACTCTATTAAGAAACTTGTGAAATTGAAACTTGTCCGTGGTCTTCCATCACATAAACTTGACTTAAATGGGTTGTGTGAAGCTTGCATGAAAGGCAAGCAAACCAAGTCTAGTTTCAAAACCAAAGAGATCATCTCAACCACTCAACCTTTGCAATTGCTTCATATGGATTTGTTTGGACCAATCAATGTCTTGAGTATAAGTAAGAAAAGGTATGTTTTTGTGGTGGTAGATGACTATAGTCGCTTTACTTGGGTTTTCTTTCTTGCTCACAAGGAAGAAGCATTTGACCATTTTGTTAAATTTAGCAATCGGGTTGAAAACGAAAAAGGGTTGAAAATCTCTAGAATTCGTAGTGACCATGGAAGGGAATTTGAAAATGCTAAATTTGATGAATTGTGCATAGAAAAAGGATATAAACAAGAGTTTTCCGCTCCACGCACCCCTCAACAAAACGGTGTAGTGGAGAGGAAGAACCGAACCTTACAAGAATTAGCACGCACCATGCTACATGAATTTGCCGTACCCAAATTTCTTTGGGCCGAAGCGGTAAATACGGCATGTCATGTAGTAAATCGTGCATGCATTCGTTCTCAACTCAAGAAAACTCCTTTTGAATTATGGTTCGGTCATACTCCTAATATATCCTATTTCCGTGTATTTGGCTCCAAATGTTTTGTCCTTGATGAGTCTCCTAAAGTAACCAAGTTTGATGCCAAGTCTTTGCCCGGTATTTTTGTTGGTTACTCAACCACAAGCAAAGCGTATAGAGTCTATTTGCCAAACTCAAAGGTAGTTATTGAGTCCATTAATGTAAAATTTGATGAAAAAGTCCTTGAGGAATCCAAGGAAGGTAATTCTATTGTAGGTACACAAATGGAAGAAACTACACAAGAAATTGAGTCACAACCTCAAGCACAACCACCGGTGATTATTGAGGAGCCTTTGAACCGGGTTGATGACATTTTGATAGGGGGAGAGACTCATGAGGAGGGCATCTTAGACACAACTCAAAATGAAATGCCTCATGATGATCCTCAACCTCAACCGTCTCCCCAACCGGTTCATGAGCCTCCCGAAGTGCTTAGAGAAGTTTCCTCTCATCCTCTTACTAATGTCATAGGTGACCCTAGGGAAGGTGTTAGGACTAGGTCTAGTTTGCACCAAACTATTGGTCATTGTGCCTTTGTTTCTCAACTTGAACCAAAATCCTTCAAAGAGGCCAATGTTGACCCAAATTGGATTGTTGCCATGCAAGAAGAGTTGAACCAATTTGAGAGAAATCAAGTTTGGGAACTTGTACCATTACCAAAAGGTAAGCAAGTTATTGGTACCAAATGGGTTTTTAGAAACAAGCTAAGTGAGGATGGTATTGTGGTTAGAAACAAAGCCCGTTTGGTTGCACAAGGTTTCAAGCAACAAGAAGGTATTGATTTTGAGGAGACCTTTGCACCGGTTGCTCGTCTTGAATCCATTAGAATGCTCTTGGCTTTTGCCGCTAACAAAGGCTTTACCCTATTCCAAATGGATGTCAAGAGTGCTTTTCTAAATGGTTGGATAGATGAGGAAGTTTTTGTCCAACAACCACCCGGTTTTGTTGACCATTTCAAACCGGACCATGTGTATAAGCTTCACAAAGCTTTGTATGGTTTGAAGCAAGCTCCTAGAGCTTGGTATGGTAGACTTTGTACCTTTCTTCTAGACAATGGCTTTAGTAGAGGCAAAATGGATACAACTCTTTTCACTAAGAAAAGAGATGACCATTTGCTACTTGTGCAAATTTATGTGGATGATATTATCTTTGGCTCTACTAATGCAACTCTTGCCCAAGAGTTTTCTTCTTTGATGAGTAGTGAATTTGAGATGAGCATGATGGGAGAACTCACTTTCTTCTTGGGGCTTCAAATCAAACAACTCAAGGATGGTATCTTTGTGAACCAAGTCAAATACGCCAAGGAGTTAGTGAAGAAATTCGGTGTTGAAGATAGCAAGAGTTTAGACACACCCATGGGCAAAAGTGCGAATATCGATGCGGATGAGAAAGGCAAGCCTATGGACATAACTCTTTATCGGGGCATGATCGGTAGCCTCCTCTATCTCACGGCTAGTAGGCCGGATATTATGTATGCCGTATGTCTATGTGCTAGGTACCAAGCCAATCCTAAGGAATCTCACCACAAAGCGGTAAAACGTATCTTGCGATACGTCAAGGGTACTCAAAACCTAGGTCTTTGGTATGGTAGACAAACCGAACTAGACTTGTTAGGTTATACCGATGCCGATTTTGCCGGTGACCGTATGGACCGCAAAAGTACTAGTGGAACTTGCCAATTTCTTGGTGGTTCACTTGTGTCTTGGTCTAGTCGCAAGCAAACTTCGGTTGCTCTCTCCACCGCGGAAGCGGAATATGTAGCGGCCGGTAGTTGTTGTACCCAACTTCTTTGGATGATGCAAACCCTTAGGGATTTTGAGTTAGATTTCCAAAAGGTGCCAATCTTGTGTGACAATACTAGTGCCATCCTTATATCCAAAAATCCGGTATTGCACTCTAGAACCAAGCACATAGAGATACGACATCATTTTATCCGTGATCATGTTGAGAAAGGTGATGTGGAATTGGTCTACATCGACACAAAGGAGCAAATCGCCGATATCTTCACCAAACCTCTTCCAACACAACAACATCTTGAACTTAGGTTCAAACTTGGTATGCTTGAACTCAAAGATTAAATTTATGCATGTCATGGTGTTGTCTTTGTTGTTTGGAGCTTATTTCAGTTTAAATTGGTTTTGAAAACCTTGAAAAATAAGTTTTTTAACTATTTTTGTCTCAATTTTCTGAATTTTCTGGTTTTCTGGACTTTGGCGTTACACAACGCCATTCAGCGTCGTGCAACGCAAGAGTAACGTTAGTTTAAAATGAATTTTGAATTCTGTCGAGTTAAACGTTGTACAACGCTGCATACCGTTGCACAACGCTAGTTTGTTTTTGTCTTGTAACGTTGCACAACGCTGACTATCGTTGTACAACGCTGGCTTTGTATTTTCATTTTCCTTCGCTGAATTTCAAAAATTTGTCGAGTTCAACGTTATACAACGCTGATCACCGTTGTACAACGCCTTTCTGTTTCTTTTTACTTAACGTTGTACAACGCTGTTCACCGTTGTAAGACGCTGTTTTATTTTTTTTTCTTATTTATTTTATTTTCTATTTTGTTTGGCTTTAGTGTTGTACAACGCCCTTTAACGTTGCACAACGCTGGTGGTAGCGTTACCCATCGCTACTCAGCGTTGTACAACGGAGCAGTCAGTTTCTGCTCATTTTTCGCTGTTTTGACTTCTGCGTTGTACAACGCCCTTTGGCGTTAAGTAACGGTGGACGCGTTTTTAACTGTTGCGACCCCACCTCTTCTTCTTCTTCTTCCTATTTTCTCTCAAATCCGAGCCCCTTCTATTTTCTCTCTCTTTCTCTCCAACTCACACCCCTTCATCTCTCTCTCTCTCAATACTCTCTCAACTCTCTCTCTCCACTCCAACCAATACCACCAAAATACTCCTCTCTCTCTCCTCTCCACTCTCATACCCTCAATTCTCTCTATCTCTCTCTCTATCCCTCAATCCACCGAAACCCTAGCCACCGCCATCACCGTCAATTCCGGCGATCCGACCGTCGGATTTTCGATCGGCTTCGGTTCTGTGCTCTCCAAGGCCATCTCATCCTCTCCGGCTCTTCAATTTAAAGGTTTAGCCTCATCCTTTCTCTCTCTTTTTCAATGGCACCGAAAACCGCAACCAACAAACGGTCTAAGCGCAACCCCAAGGGCGCTTCCTCCTCCAACCCACCGGTTCAAACCGATCAAAGTGATCAACCGATCCCAATGGATATACCCCCGGTACCCGTGGATTGGACACTCTCATCCTCCAACAATTACCTCTTCAAGGACTCGGTCTCGTACATGCACTTTTGCCAATACCGCGATGTCAATCGCGAGTGTTCCGAGTGCTTCTACTTCGAGCACCCGTATGGGGTCTACCACTTGAATCCAAGAGAATTAACTTGGATCAAAGAAAGGATCGAATATTGGAACATGGCGGGTCTTCTCGCACATTCTCAACCATACAACCCGTCTTTGATCAAGCTCTTCTATGCCAATCTCACAATGACATGGACCGAGGGCCACCCAACCGCCAACTCTTATGTCCTCGGTCGCCACATCTCCATCACCGAGCAAACATTGGCCAATCTCCTTAGCCTCGACAATGACAACTTGGAGATTTACATCCATGCCACTTGGCCACGTGAGTTGCCTCCTTATGATGAATTTCACCGATTCTTTTATTGTTGGAGGAACTACACCGCTCGTCAATTCACCGCCACCGAGCTCCCGGCTTTGCACCGCCTTCTCTTCCTCTTCATCAACAATATCATCACTCCGAAGGCAACAATCAAAACAAATGTGGAGCAATTCGCCGTGTTTCTCCTTCGGTCTCTCCTTGAGATGAATCAAAAGGTGAATCTCCCTTATATCATGCTTGCTCATATGGCACGGGTCGATACCTCTTCTCGCTTCTCTTTTCCATATGCCCACATCATCCAATCTATTCTTATCGAAAACGGCATCCCTCATGACACACCCCTTTGGGGCGAACCCGTGCCCGAGAATGCCATTGCCACTCCCGAAAATCTCATGGCATTTCTCAATGTTACCGGATGGGTGGCCCAAGATGATGACTCCATTGTGCCCGGTCCTTTCCACCGCAACAACTACCTCTTCCGGCCCAATGCCACTATAAACCAATATGAAGAGATAGGCAATGAACCATTGCATGTGCCCGGCGGACGGGTGGAGGGTCAAGGCGCACCGCAAGACTTCCATGCTTACCTTGATGCCAAATTCGCCGCCTTGACCACTCACATTGACACGCGGTTCAACACAATTGAAGAAAACTTGACCGCTTACCAAGCCAAGACCGATGCCTCGATCACTCATCTCAAGGATGAGATGATCAATCTTTGGGGAAGGATGGAGCTCCATCTCAAAAGAGGATCCGGTAGTGGTGCGGGGGATGATGATGAGGAGTGATTCTAGCCGAAACCCTCTCCAAGCCTTAGCTCTCTTTTTCATCTTTATTTGCTTTGATTTTCGTAGTTTATTTGCCATTCGTATCTTTTGTGTGATTTTTCGTTGTTTTGAGTGTCTTAAGTTATGCTAAATGGATTTGGTTTGTTTTATGGATGTTGCATGAATGTTGTTTTGTTTTTTAATGAATTATGTTATGTATTAATGTATTATGTTTGTGCTAAATAGTGTTGTTTTAGCTCCTTTTCTTTTATTATGCATGCATGGTATATAATTGTTAGTTTAAGCACTCTTTAAACCTTGTTAGGTACCCCTAATCAAATGAACTTAGTGGCCAAATTCTTTTCGAAAGGGGGAGGTTTCTTATGGTTTCTATTCAAGGGCGTTTTGGGTATTCTTTTCCCTAATTGCAAAAAGGGGGAGAATTAGGTAATTTGGGTTATTCCGCCTTGTTGTATCAAGTCCCAAATATACCTTAGGTGTTGTTTTGCAACTCGGCAAAAGGGGGAGATTGTTGGTTAAACATTTTCTCTCGATTTGCCGATTTGCAAAACAACACCGAAACCTTTGAACTAACATCTCTATTTAGTGTTTTATAGCTAAATTTATTGAAGAATGGATTAAAGCAAGTGTGGCACTTAGTTTGGAGCTTCAAGAGATTGCTTTGGTCTAGTTAGAGTCAATAATTAAGGTTTAATTAATCTCTAAACTAATCTCAATCAATTTGCTGGTAAAATGCTCAGTTTTTCTGTCCAGCGTCATACAACGCCAGTGGCCGTTACACAACGCTGAGTTAATTCGATTTTAAATTGCAAAATCTCTGACAAGGTTGGAACAGCGTTACACAACGCTCAGTAGCGTTGTGCAACGCTAGTTCATTTGTTTTTAAACCAGTTAAATCCTTTTTCCCCTTGTCAGAACGTTGTGCAACGCTAAGTAACGTTACACAACCTTTCCACCTCTACGTTGTGTAACGCCACTCAGCGTTGTACAACGCAGTATGCAGCAGGCGTCTCTGCATTGCTCAGACATCGATCTGCATCGATGCTGCATGCATGATGCCATGTTCCATACATTGTTGCGTTGTGTAACGCTCTAAAAATTGCTCAAACTTCGCTTTTCCGCCCTGGTCGCGTAGAGCAACGCTGACTAGCGTTGTGCAACGGCGACGTTGTGTGACGCCAGTCAGCGTCGTATGACGTTCTGACAATATTGTTTGAGTTTGTCAGTTCTGCCTTGTTCTCCTCTTGACTTCGTTGTGCAACGCTACCTAGCGTTACACAACGCTCTGACAAGTTCCAACGGAACTGTCGAGGTTCTGCTTTGGATTCTGCTAAAGCGTTGTGCAACGCTATACAGCGTTACACAACGCTCTGACAACTCATAACGTTATTGTCTGTGACCGTTTGATTTTTCAACGGCTATTTCAGCGTTGTACAACGCCATATAGCGTTGTATAACGCCAGAGTCTGTTTTGACTGGTCTTTGGAGCTGTTGGCGCCCTCTATAAATATGGGGCCTCTTGGAACTGTTTAGACACTTTTGAAACCTTTGAAACTCCTCCCTTTTGAGCTCCAACCAGTTAGACATTATACTCTCTTGTGTTTGAGCATTATTTTAGCAAAATCATTGAGATTAGAGTGTGCTAAACCAATCCACTAGTGTTAATTGCTAGATTAGTTGAGTGATTTGGTTAGAGCCTCTATCCTTTGTGCATTTGAGATTGTTTAATCGAGTTAGGCCAATCCACCTTGAGAGTGATTGTAACAAGGTGATTTGGTTCGAAGTTGTAGTCCCGTTCGTGTGGAATTGAACGGAGCGCGCCCATTTCGAGGTTGCGAAACTCCCGGAGACGTACGACTAAGGCTAGCTCTTCCTAGCGGGTCGGAACTCCGTAATACATCGCGTGTTCAATTTCTCTCTCTCTTTCTCTCTTTATTATCTTGCTTGAATTGAATTGCTTGTGCTTTGATTGTTTGTATTAGACCAAGTTTGAATTGAACCGAATATTGACCATACCGGTTTAGAAATTCGTTTTGTGCCTATTCACCCCCCCTCTAGGCCTAATTTTAGGGACAACAATGCTATTTTCAAATTGAAGGGTCAGAAATACTCCTTTACAGTGTTTTTAAAATAGCATTATATATAGCAAAAAAATAAAAAATATATAAATTTTGGTTTCTTAAGGAGATTTCAATATGGAGAATAATTTGAAAGGTTCGGATCGGCTATATGCATTTTAGATTTTGAGAAACGACTCTAGCATACAGACTATCTGTATGCTGGAGTATAATTTAGCCAATCTCTCTCTCTCTCTCTCTCTCTATATATATATATATATAACAAGTATAATTTACTTATATACTTATAATACATGTTTAAATTTTGTTTAATTTCTAATCATTAAATATACATTTTATAATAATAAAAATTGTGAGGACTAAAATGTAAATTTGTGAATTAAAAATACAACACAAATTTGTTGAGAATAGGATGTCCGATGAGTTTTGAATGCTGGCGGAAAGAAAAAAAAAAGGCTGGAATCCCCCTTTCGTTTCATTGACGAATCGAAATTACTACATTATTAAATATTTTCTCGATTTACTAAAAAAATTTATTTAATTATAATAAATATTCTTAATAAAAAATTCGGTATTTTAGAACTTTGCTGGAGTAATTTATGATTTATTCTTTACACCATATTGACAAGTTATATTAATAACAATATACTTTCATTGCTATGAAAAAGTAGCTTTTGTGATAGCTTTCTTCTATTTCGAGAAGAAGAGCATGCGAGCTATATCCCCTGTATATATACTAATTGGCTAATTGCCAAAAAAAAAAAAAAAAAAAAAACAAGAAAGAATAGAAGGAAATGAATAAAGTAAATAAAGTTGGTATAGAAGTTTGCAGTCGGGACTAGTACAAATACATTTGTGGTGCTGGTGCATGAAATGAATTTGGGACCAAAATTCAAAAGGACTATTGGAATGCACAGTGGACGTAACAATTCATTGGGTACGAATACAATATAGTGATTTAACATGGCCCCCACATGACATGCGCACACACACTCCATCGCATGGCATGATCGATGCCTTTTTTATCTTTTTCTTTTGTTATTTTTCATGAACAAAGCTAGCCCCCTCTTAGCCCTCTATCATGTGGCTTTCTATTTTTGAATCCAACACTTCCAGACCCTACCCCTCTGACATGACATCTCTTTTCTGTTTCAACAAATCTCGGTAATTTTAATTTCTCTCTAGTCTCTAGTCATTACTCATAACATCAGGCACCACAACCCGCACATATCTCTGCAAAAATAGTGCATCCAAATTAATTATATGTCATTATCATGCATGGTAATTAAATTGTTTATGTGACAGTATACGTTTGTCCAGTGCCGTGTTAACTTTTTGATGGAGTTCATATATCTTCATGAAATTAATTTATTCAGTTTCATATTGTTATACAAATATATGCATATGCATATTAATTACATATATTGATATGTAATGTGTGTGTACACATACCACCACCGGCAGATTGATAGGTGGGAAATGGCATACCCCGACCAAGTTAGGCACGAAAAAGAAAGATAAATTAATGTAGAAATCAATGCAGAGGGACCCGACGTTATTGTACAATTCCAATGTATGCCGGCCGGTTTCAATTCATATCATTTCTATATTGCATGATCTTCCTGCTATACCATCAACTGGTATAGCATTGATTTAATTAATTCAATTTTCTGCTTTCATCAATTAAACTGCACATCAAATTCCTCGCTTTCCAGAAAATATGATGGCGCGCAGATCATGACATGTGCTTGTTTCCAATTTAGTTAAAAAAAAAACAAGAAATTTTAATTACATTTGCCTTCGGAACATTTATTTATGATCCCAATCCTATGACATTCAAAAGGTAAGTCTAATTCGATCTGTAATTGATCCTACACGTACTGTACTCATGTGTATATTATATCATGGAATTAATTAAATATTTACATCTATAGATATGGACATATCACTGTACAAATGTACTCGATGAATAAAAAAATGATGGCATGCCGACGTTGCATGCCTGGCACCGCCTCAAGCAGTGCTGGAGCCAAAGGGGGTGCAGTGGATGGCTTTGCACCCCTAAGATTTAAATTTTACCACAATCAATAAGTTAATTTTGATAATTTTTTGTGCAATTACATAAGATTTTCCTGGTATAACATTATTACAAATAATGTAACAACTTTTCACTATTAAAAGTGCAAATATCTTTTTGTTTTTACTCTTTAGCCTGCATAAGCGGAGAGTACAACTTTTCAAATCAACCCCGTGGTTTGCATTGAATTTAAGATTTATGACCTAGAAATATGAAAGAATTACTTTTGTTAACGGGAATAATTAATATTGTTCACAGTTGCATTTTTTTTATATATTTTCGATGCTCATGCATCCATGATCCATGCATGAAATTAAATAAAAGAAAAAAAAGAACTCTATAAAGATTCGAAAAGGCCAGTTTGTAGGGTAGGACACAAAAAGTGTCGGATTGGGTTCCAAATGGTAAAGTATCATGGCTTCTCATTGGTGGAAAGAATCATTATTATTTGCCAACCCTCCATTGCCTTAAATTAATGAGACGCATTTGCACAAAGCATTTTCCTAGTTATTTTGTTTAATTTATTTATTATTGGTATTTGTCCTCAACTGTTTTTAGTGGGTAAAACTTACCTCAAAAAGAACTGAAAGGTTCCTTTTGTTTTTTTCATACTATATGCAAAAAACACAATTTAGTTAATTAAGTCGCTTGTGGATATTTGTCATCTCATATACGAGGAAGGAGAGAGCTGTTAAATCTTCTTATCTTCTTAATTAAAACTGACGAAAACATTTTTGTTGTTAGAGCATTTATTGTTAACAGCTAATATTTCCAATCTCCCCATTTTATGTGATAAGTGTTGAGACTTTGAGAGCATTAAAACACCATATCCTGTAGAGAACAAAGCCACCCGATTCTATCAAACGGGAATTGATTCGGACACCCCACCATTTGGTCCGAGCACCCTTGTATTTTGAAAATGACAAGTTCACCCTTTTGTCCGAACACACTTTTCTGATTTGAAATGTCTGATTTCCTTCTCCAAAAATCTCGGCTCCATGAACCTCTTCAAAATGACCAAACGATTCAGAAATTTAAGAAAGGGACTCAATTTATAATCAGTTATTGAATTTCTCCAAATCTAACCATATACGAGACTAAATATCTTCAATTCTAGATTTAGTCAATAACTTATTTATTTGCATCCACTAATAATCTCAAATTCATGAATCTATTTATAAAATTCTCGAACATTGGAAAGAAAGTTTTAGAATTATCATATTATGGGACCTATGAGAAACGTTCTGTTTTGGGCTCTTTGTTTTGTTTTCTTTATCCTATGATAAGCTACGTAATTATATTTAAATACATAAGGGTATATCCGTCTTAAAGAGTGCTTGGACTAAGTTATGGGATGTCCGAATCAATTCTCCTATCAAACAAACTCAGAGTAAACATAAGTACTTTCATGATTTGGTTCTTTGTTGTCAACTACTAGAAAATGTCTTTTACAATATATGGGAAAAAAAAGAATATTAAATCTATATTTTTCTTTTTATTGAAATCAAATACCCGATTGTACTCAATAATTTTTCTTATTGAATATTAAATCTTATTTTTTTATTATGTCCTAATAAGGAATCATCCAAATCTACAGTAAATATTATTGATAAAAAATCAACAATTATTTTTTTTTCATTTTAAACAAAACTTTTTAAATTTCGTCTGAGATGATCTAGATCTTATATAAAAGGTTGGATACATTTCTCAGTATTGAATTGGTGCTTTTATAAAAAAATACAAATAGAGAAAGGAAAATGGATATCGATTATTAGTAGATAAATAATTTTCTTTTAAAAAAAGTAAACTTAAATTTGGTAATTTATATGAGTGGTGGGTTCCGATTCTCTGAGCACTAATCTAATTAAAAGCAAATGTCCAATTCATGCATCTATCGATCGAAAGGCTTAACAAAGCATTAATTAATACTGTGTTCATGCCTGTTGATACCTTTTCACGGATAGAATTGAATCTAGGTAAAGTTATATTGCTAATTTCAGAACTACATTTCAGCTGATTTACAATTATATGACCTTTTTATTTTATTTATTTTTTTATTCCGAGGTGGGTGGGACTAGTGTTCTTCAAAATGATACAACACAATCGTGTTGACACGACACGATACGACACGAATACAAAATTGGCACGACATGATCGTGTTATCGTGTCGTGTTGGGACATTAGAAAGTTTGACACGATTCAACACGGCACGATTCGACACGCAACACGACACGAATTAACACGACACATCAACACAAATTTAATTATTAATGTTGATTATTTAAGCAAAATTAATAATTTATTTTGAATTTATAATACACATCATATTATTTACCCTCATTTAAATCATAATATTGTTCTAAGTTAATTATTATTTTTATAAAAAATATTAAAAAAAAGTTTAAACTTAATTAAATGATAAATTATAACTTTAGTAATTGTTTTCCTTACTTTTCAATTTTTAATAATTTTTTTATTTAAAAAATAATAAAATAATCTGGCACGACTAACACGACGTGTCAACATGACACGACACGATCGTGTCAGTCGTGTCGTGTCAGAATGCATGTCATGTTTCCTCTTCTCACCACTAAGCACGATACGACACGACACGACACGATTAAAAAAGTAGCTCGTGTTAACACGACACGATACGAGACTCTAACATGATCATGTTTGACACGACACGCACAATTGGAGAACACTAGATGGGGCTGGGCGGCAAGAGAAAAAAATGAAATCATTCAATCAAGATCGGTCAGGATGGATCAACTCTAGTTAGCTTATGTTGGACTACGGAAAAGTTTTGGTTGGCCAGCGGCCCGCTGAAGTGTCCAATGACCCATTGGGTTGCGGATCCAGAGATGCGTCTGTTCGGTTTTGTAACTGACAAAAGTTTAATTTAATCTCACATCTGATGTTTTGTTACTTGGCTTGAAAGTTCCATCCCCAAAGGTCCAGAACCCTAGAGAGAGATCTGATAGAGAGAGGGAGCCTTTTCCTCCCTTGCTTGATGAATTTCCAAGCATGAATGACAAGCGTGGCATGTCGGGCACATGGAATCGTGAATGGTGACGCTAGGCCTAACTTCCGGTCGTAGTGCATCGGCCGCATACGGAGAGAGGCGGAGGCAATGCGTAGCTGATGCTTGGTGGTGATGGATTGCGGTATCGCCTACGAGATCAAAGTCTGGCATATTCGATTCTTCCACAATGGTATATCTAATCCTTATTAAATTTACATTATTCATGAATGATTTGTAGTAATGGTCGCACCTACCCAAACCTACATCGGAATCAGGCCATTACGGGTTCCTTCCGTAGGATTGGTACCGCTATGATATAACCACCATTAATTGTTGTGACAGTTTTGTCCTTGTGAAACTCTAGATCCATGACTAATTGTTTTTCTCAAATTTCTTTCCTTGCGAGTTGATGAGAACTATTGCAAACTATCGTTTCGAGTCTAGCTCTAGTTGGGACATGGTTACTGGTCAAAAGAAATGATTCTGAGGCACTCCATTAATCGAGATACCAAAATTAGAGTTTCAGCACATGAGACTTAGCAGGCCGCTGGCAGGGAAAGCGGACCGCTTGGAACTCTACTTACAAAAAACCTAGGTTTGTTCTGTATGGTTATCTGTCAAGTCGCTGGCAAGGCCTGCAGGTCGTCTGAATAGAAACCTGAGACCAGTATTATCTTGTCTATCAAGTCTCAGTAGGCTATTGGAAAGTCAAGCCGGTCGTTAGGAGTCTGAGCGGGTCGCTAATTGGCTTAACGGGCCGCTAGACCTAAGTTTGACAGAAACTGAAATGTGTATTGTTACAATAATGATTTGATCTGACTAACTTTGAACATACCTATATGTCCAAAATGATGAATGAGATTATCCAGACGATAGTTTCATGGTTTAAACCCTTCATTAGGTGCATATTTGCATTGTAGGTGATTGATGGGATATGTGGTACCGTTTCACCATTGTGATTGCATGCATGGTACACTTGGGTGCCGGCTAGCACTGTGTGGTAACACACAAAGGGTGAATTTGGTATGTAGCTTATGGTGACTTATTCAATTTCTGCGTCTTGCGCCAATCGAGTCGGTTAGGAGGTGATGCACTTAGTAAATGAAACATGATTGGTAGTACTGGTTGTCATCTTTTGGTTATCATTGCTAGGTTTGCATCATTTCTTGAATTGATTCTAGGATTGTGCGGTGAGACTAATTGTGTAGTGCTAACTTAATTAAGTGCTTGTCTATATGTATGGCATTGGCTTACTATAGTCATCGCTGATTATAAAAGATATTGATCAATATGTATTGTTGGGTATTACAGTATCTCATTATCTCACATAGAATTAGGATAGACTTGAGGCCATCACATCTAATGAGAAAAATCAAAAGAAATTGTGAAAAGTAAGAAACAGATTGAGTAAGAGTAGTGAAGCGGTCCGCTTGCGATCACTGACCCGCAATAAATCACTCGCATTTTGTTGCTGACCAAGATTTGTTGTTTCTTGTATTAGTTACAATTTCACTTATTCTCTAAAAATAGTATTGATAATTATTGACTATAATAATTTGCAAGCTCAATAAATTTTTGACAAGTATAAGAAGCGTCTTGTAGGCTGCATCTTGATATAAAGTCAAATATATTTTCAATTGCATAAAGAGAGTCATAGGTTAACATTTGAGCAATAAGTGTTAAAGTTAATTTTCTTGCTTTCTAATTAGTGAGAGCATATGCAAGTAAACTTCACTGTGTTGAGAAAGTTTGTTTCTATTTCGCACTTTTTTCTGCCTGTCCACGGGGAGAGATCAAATGATGACTTCCTCATGGAGGAAAAGAAGCACGGATCAGATACCCCTCGAGCATCTTGGGATCCGAACACTACCATCCGTCTGAAACGGAAGACGAATGCCAGTACGGTCCTTAGTACCTCGAGAGTTTGATTATTTCATGCAGGTCTTTTAATTTTCAGCAGGCGCAAGCCCCTGCTATTAATTACCTCCGGGTCTAGATTGAGAAGTAGAACCATCGAAGAGTACCTCTGGATCGGAAATAATAAACAATTAAATGCGAAAGAAAACAAGGGGTCTAATATTTTAAGAAAAATCTTTAAAAAAATTACTCTTGGAGAGGGGGAGTTTATTTAAAACATTTGTACTTGTAACTTGTAATTGGATTACAAGACTTTGGTTGACTTTCAGGTCACAATTTTAACATATATAAGTTGTTAATTTTACTTTTGGATTTCCGAGCTCAATGCTAGGGATTATTGCCTTAGATCAACACTCAGTCTATTTGGAGATTTAGGGTGTTTTTGGGTGTTTTCGTCCATGTCTTGAGTACAGATGCGCTATGCTTTCTCTTGACAAGAATTTTAGGTGTGTGTTCCTTCCACTGACGAATCACTATGCAATCTAGAAGGGACGAATTCAGATTTATGAATTTGACACTAGAAGGCGGTCTAGGTCAATTCTCAATCGTCTTTAGATTTAAGGATTTGTTTAGTTTTTGTTCGAGTCGTGAGGAAAGAAGCACAATGTCTCCTCTTGATGAGAACACTGGGGTGCACCTTCCATTGACAACGCGCTATGCAGTCTCGAAGGGGCAAATTTAGCCTTTTAAGTTTTCAACCATTTAGTTGGACATTGAGTATGCAACTTTAGAGTTGGACTTTTTGAATCTTGACATAGAGATTTAGGAATTTAATGTGTTTTGCATGAGTCCATATCTGCATTTCGAGGCCTGTTTTGGGCTTTGAAATTTGGGTTTAGATTTGGAATTTCGAATTTGAGTTTTGGATTTGGGATTTAGAATTTGGGATTTGGAATTTGGAATTTGGGATTTGAGATTTGAATTTTGGATTTGGGATTTGGAATCTGGGATTTAGGATTTGGTATTTGAAATTTGGGATTTGTAATTTGAGCTGACGTAACTGACTTGGATATCCATCCCTCCATCTGAGTAGCTGTGTATATGGATGCTAAGGTGTGATTGTTTGATCTGTTGGTGTACTTTCCTTTTACATTGACTCATATGGCATCTTTTCCTACATGAGGCATGGTTATATCATAGCCTTTGATTCAAATTCACCTCTCCATCAGGTGGCTTGAATCAAAAGAGGTGTTGTACTCTCCCTGTGGCCTTATTAAGCGTCCATGTTTGGGACCATACTAGAATCATCTTTTCTAGATTGTAGGCTGTGAATCTGTGATGAAAGGACAATTGTCCTCTCCATTGCTGTCGTGACTCATTCGTCTCCACAAGCATTCGGCTTTAAAATTGGTTCTTTAGGTATGTAGTTCATGCTTGCCATTTGATTACATGATTTCACCTCTATCGAAACTCAATTTCACCATATTTTCTTCTACAGTGCGTACTTCCACTTCCCAATTGGAGTTATTTCTCCTCCAATTTCCGTCGTGTCTGAGGTCATTGAAGTCATGGAGTTATTTTCTTCATTGAAGTCCTCCAATTGAAGTTGGTTTCGTCTGAGATGGCCTTAGTAGGCGGCTAAGCACCTGTCTTCATCGGAGAGAACTATTACTCCTTCAGGTAACTGCTTCCTCTCTCTTTTTTTTATTTTATTTCTTTTAACGGTAAAGATCTCCACCAATCAGAAGTTGTGACGTGTACAGACCCTTAACCAGACTTGATTGAACCACGTAGACATCATGGGGTTGGGTCAGGTGTCATGCGTTGAGTCTGAGTTTGGTATGGGTTTGGGCTCGGATCCGCTTGACTTGATTTTGATTCGCTCCGCTTTATATATGTTGTTGGGCCGTCGGATTCGAGTAGGGTGCTAGAAAGGGAAATAAAGGTTAGGCCTTTAATCAGTATAAAGCCCAACCCAATCCGCTATTTGTTTATTTAGCCTGGTATTGTATCCACTCCATTCATCTATGTATTGGAGGCGTCCATTTACTGTAATTTTGGAGATAATTTTGCTGCACTATTTTGAGAAATTGTTTTGATGCCCATCCATTGGTCAATTTGACATGAAATTTTGCATGATTTTCCCATAAAGATGTAAGGAATGTGTGGCTGCTATAAGGATATTTATATTTGGGACTTTTATGTAATTAATTATAAGGATATCAAAGGCACATAATGACATTTCCATAATTAATTAGTCCATTTGTTTAAGGATATTTATATTTTTCATGTATTTGTAACTATTTGTCAAGACTATTTTGTTTTGGTTGTTTGTATCATGGATTTGTTTCGATTTGTGGAATAAAATTTATTTATTTATTCATTGATTTTATGCAGTAGAATTTAGAGGCAAATAGTTTCTTAACGAATGTTGCTCAAATTGGTCAAGTTTAATGACTTAGTCAAGTAATTGTATAAATACTAAGAGATTATTGTTGTGAATTTCATATACAAGAAGATATGTTTCTAAGCTTGGATAAAGTATTGAGAAATCTATAATTGCGAATTTCTTGAATGTTACTACCTTGATGTTGGTTAAGTAACATAGCATTTTGTTAAATTGTCATAAATATGAAATAAAGTGATCTATGTGAGAATCAATGCAATGGTGCAGCCCAGGAGATTGGCACATGCAGATTTATTGTTCCAATAGGGGGACACAAATAATTGCTGCATGATACTTTAATATACTTTAAACCTTGATAATTACTAGTACATATGGAATTTTCTTTTGGTGTTGGATTTCGTAGTTGAGTATATGGATGGTGCTGATTTTAGAACCAAATATTATGGTTTGTAGTGCAAAAGTAAACTTTCTTTCTATACATTTCTTTTAAATATTATATAATCTCATAAGTAGTGATTATTTGGCATGCTAACTATATATGCAAGTTGAAATTAAATGATTGGGATTTAACTTTTAGGTCATTATCACCAATCTATTCCAACTTGAGACATAGTAAGGGATATGTGAGACATGAATGCTTGTTGATAAGCGATTCAAGTTATGGAGATTTAATATGTTCAATGCTTTAATTTTTTTGTTTTTATCACATTTATGACTAGGTTTAATTCAGTAATAAAAGTGTAAAATATCTTAAAACGAGTCGTAGTCATTTCAATTTGATATACGAGTTTATGAGTTGTGATAAGATTGAAATAGTTCGACGATTCACTATTTCGCACATCGAGCGACATATTGAGTTGCATGATGATTATCAAGTACCATTATGAATATGGTTCTTATAAAAGCTAAGTTGTAGTTGATGTGTTCTCCAAACTGGTAATGTATGCAATTTGCATCGATAAATGCACATCGCAAAGTGAATTTCTAATTGTGGAATGTCTGCTTAATTGTTTTAGAAGGTCGCTTGCTGGTCAAGCGAGCCGCTTCCTCTAAACAGCAAGCGAATCGCTGGATTGCCATGCTGATCGCTTGATTACTAAGCAGACCGCTAGTTTGCTAAGTGGACCGCTGTTACTCAGTCTGTGGCAGACTGAAATCTCTAATTTTATGATTTGAACTATGTGCTTCTAGAGATCCCTAGGAGGATTCTCATATAGCCATAGGTTTAGTTGCATGTCTGATTGCACATTCTCATAAAATTCAAGAAAAATTATTGGAAAAGAACCATAATTATGCCATATTGTTGAAGCACTTGATTCCTTGTAGAGTTGACTCAAATGGCGAGAAAAAGAGGGGTAAATGAAATAGGTTCTTCCTCAATTTTTTCGTATAAGTTCAATGAAGTTAAGCATAGAAAAAGATACTATAAAGTTTAAATCTCACTTTGAGTAATTTAGACACAAATACCCTAATACCCGATTTTTAAATTGTGAATTAGGAGGTGCGTTTGCTCAAAATAGCACTGTTGAAATAAAATTGATATTGAGATCAATTTGAGTTCTATTGCTAACGAAATTTAGTTGATGATGAAACATGAGATAGAGTAAATAAAGAAAGATTATTGCATGACTTATATAATTTATAACAAAGGGAGAACTTCTAGAGCAATAGCTCCAGTATAATCCGTTAGTCCGTTTGAAGTGATACACCAAAATAAAAGGAGTCTAGTGCTAGGAAACTCTCTTGTTGGAGATGAGTTTGCCCTTAACTATCTAATTCTAAGCAATAGATATGATTATATTAAAGTTATTCTAGACATATAATAGTTTTAGACAAGGATCACTTCACTAATTGAGCAGTGGAAAACTAAGAGCACAAGAAAGTGCTGACTGAGTTGATCCATGGGTGAGAGTGCATGCTTAGCCAATTGGTTAGTTGTCTAAAATATATTTTACATGGTTCAAGAATAAGTTGTCAAATAATCATTGCACAAATGGTGCACTTGTTTGCCTCTAAATTCTGCTGCACAAAATCCTAAACGATTTCCTATTTTATCACCAAAATCCAAAACCATATAATCAAAATCCCATCCACATAACCAATGACCCAACAAAATAGCCCTGATAATTGGTCATAATGCATGAAAGGAAAAACACAGAAATTCTTAAAAATGGACGGTAAATTAATTAATTACGAGGAATGCCATTATGCGCCTGTGATATCCTTATAATTAATTACTGGAGTCCTAAAAATAGAAAATTTGTGGCAACTAAGTTCTCCATATTTTTATGGGAAACCATGCAAAATTTCATGTCAAATTGACCTACAGAAGGGCACCAAACAATTTTTCTAAAAATAAAGCAGCTCAATTAACCTCAAAATTCAGTCAAATGGACGAGTCCATTGCTGGGACAAATGGAGGTGACCCCCACCAAGAACAAAACAAGAGTAATTCCGGATGGGCTTTAAGAAAATAACAAAATCTGTTTTGGGCCAAGATTGAAGCCCATCTGAGTTATACACTGGCCCAATTCGATTAAGGAAATTCCCATCAATCCGACGGCCACGATAAATCCTTGAAATATTATCCAAAATCAACGGATGGATCTCGATCTAGAACTAAAACATCTAATTGAGTTTCTGATTGGTCGAAAGCTGTGGGTCCCACTCATTCAAAAAAAAAAAAAAAAAAAAAAGGAGGATGAAACAGTACTGTCTGACACAGGCGTCGCACGCCGGCGTGAGGAGGAGTTTCGCCGCCGCTCTGCACCGTTTCAGTCTCAACCAAGCTCGCCAATGGAAAGGCGATGAGCCCACCAATGCAACAGTACCAGACTCGGCGATGAGCGGTAACTGGATTAAGCGATGACCAAAAGAGAAAGGATCAGCAACTGAGACAAACTTATGTGAAATTTTGCTAAATTAGCGAAAAATTGCCAAGGAAACATACATAGGAGGCACCTGTAGGACCTATGAGAGGAAAGTTGTTGAACCCTAAAATATTGTCCTAATTACCGGAGAACGGTACAAGAATTTTCGAGGCTGCTACAAGCAATCAAATAGGGGTTCATGATTAATAAATGAATCTTCAGATTACCCCGGATAAATCGGGAGGATATATTCGCGGATATGACCATTAAAAATTTCAATGCCATGCCAAACCAAGTGGTCTAAATTTTAATGCTAATATTAATCATGTTAATTTAGCATGCAATATAAATTTCTTTGGATCCATGAAAAGCATAAATTACACCTCGAGGTACAAATAAAAGATAGTAGTATAACTTCATGTATATTTATACATGAGATATACGACTATACATCAGACTGTGGCAAGGGAAAAGGATGAAAACATCGCATCAAGATTCGTGTGACAAATTTTCCATGATTATCCATGATGAAATAATATTCTACTGCTCTGGCCCATTTTTGTTTCGGCCCAATCCACATTGGTTCAAAGTAAAAAAAAAAAAAGAAACGAAAGGCCCATAATAAAATAGGATGCAACGGCCCAGCCCATGACTCATCTCCTCCGTCTCTCTCCTTCGTTTCGACTGCTTCAGTTCTGACGCACGCCATGAAGCTCTTCTGACGAACGCCGTGACGCAGGAGATGGACCCCTCTCGCACGCCTGTTGACAAACGAAGCCAAGTAATGATGGCAGGGAATGGAATCTCGCTATCCTCTCCTTCTCGCGCTGTGCACAGGAGCTCACTTCTGTCTCCTCTCTCGCCTACTGAAACGCAATGATTCCACTGGCACACCTCGATTCACCCCTTCACCATGCCATCATATTGGGGCATTCAATTGCAAGAGAAAAGAATCTCAGTGTTAACAACTCCTTGCTCTCCAGTAAACCCAAGAAGAATACGGTTCAGTTGCATAGGACCTGTGTATTCAAGAGTTGCAAAATTGAGGGGAATGGAGTATAATTGATTTGATTCTATGGCCAAACCGTAACCAAAGAACATCAAAAGAGATATCTGAATAACAATGATCAGCTATAATTAAAGCCAAGAGCTCAATTTTTAAAAGATCAGTTAACAAACAAAAAAAAAATGAAGGCAAAACATGGAAACAGTCAAGCTCTCAATCACACAAAAATGCTCATGCAGCAGCCTTGACTGGAAGCATGCTATCAAATGGAGATATGGTGAAAGGAAATAACTCAAAAGGGTATTGGATTGATATGGCTCAGGATTGATATGACTCAAGCTAGAATAGAAATTGAGGTCCAGAAGATGAAATTGCATTAAAAAAAAAAAAAAGAAGTTGCAAAGCATTGTTGAAAAGGCAAGGCCAATTAAATTGGTATTGTGTTGTTTGTTCTATGTGCTGGACATAACAAGGAGCATGTATTGAGATAAAGAAATTGAGCCAAAGCTGATATAACATATGTTTGAACTGGAGACCATATGACACAAAGAGTTAATGCTTTTTTTTTAAAAAAAAAAAGAGGGGGAGAGGAGTGTCTCACTGGTGGCATGATCAGTAAAGGCAAAGAAATAAACGAGATTCTCTAAGTATGAATAGTATGGAGAAGTTTTGTGTAAGAAAACAGCAGGGGTAAAACCGTCCAGAAACTCTAAACTTCATATTATTGGTGTCACCAACAGTAATTGATCCCTTCCCCTATAAAAGGAGCAGCCATGCAAAGAGACACACACATCATAAACACACGAGAGACACAGCAATCAAGCATACATCACAAGGCTATATACATTCTGTGAGAAGAAGAGGAAGAGAATATTGTTAAGTTAGGATAGCTACTTCATAAAAAAAAAATAAAAAAAAAGAGTGAATTAGTAGGAGTAATAGCTTTGTATTTTTCAGCAATAGTAGGAGCTATCTAATCTACATCCTTGTAATCTGTTTGGTGAAGTAAGAAAAGTTTTTTTCTTCCTTTCTCTTTGCAACACCCTTCTTACTTTCTTTTCTGGTTTATGCAAACATAATAGAAATGTAAGGAATAACCGATAAAACGTTTCATGTAAATATGTATATAAATGCATTTAGTTAATCTAAGCATTTAGTAAACAATGTAGGAAATAATCAAACACTTAGTTAATACTCATGTTTTATATTCAGGAAGGCTAAAACAAAAAAATCACATTTGCATTAAGAAGATGTGAAGCTAAAATAGGTCATAATCAAGTATGCATCTTTTCTAAGCAAAACATCACATAAAATAAAACTGTGGACAACAACAAGGACAGCAAAACGAACAATGGACAGCAGGTTAAAATAAATAAAAAGGGACAGCAGGTTTTGTTGGAGCTTCATGGAGCATTGCACCACTCACCTCATCAATGCATTGAAGAAGGAGATCACCAATCTAGGAGGAACTATACAGTAGAGGTTCATTTGTGTTAACTTGATAGCTTGTTATTCCCCATATGCAAGCTGTCAGGTTCATATATCTCTAATTCTTTTCCAATAGTTCCCCCTTCATCACCATGGTCAGATCTAAATCAAGGAGAAACCTCATATTGCTACGGTCTTATGATGCAATAGGGGAGCTTCACATCTTCAGGGGCACGCCAATATGCCCTCCAGCGCCTCATTGCGCTCCCTGCATCGCCAAGGAATGGTAACATTAAGGAAATTGATGGCTTGTCATCACAGCCATGGTTGTGCTATGAAGAAACTCTTGGATGGAGACCCTCGGCAGTCAAATTGACTGCACAGACGCCTTCTTATACCTATCACCAACCTCACAGACACCCTACCTGGTCTTCACCATGGCCAGCCAACTGCATTGACCAACTCGCCGTCATAGCAGATTTAGGAGGAGGTGAAACACCATACCGAGGGAGCTCGGCAGCAAAATTGAGGCTATACCAAGCTTCGTGGATCCCTCATGATGCTCTCAGGCGAGCCATCTCGACTTGATCACCACCAGTGGCTCAGAACCACCGTCAGGCCTCGTCAAACCCTAGCCAGCGAAGAGGAAGATAATTACAGTGAAAGGGAAAGAGACAGTCCCTAAGAATGGGTCACACGACCTCCTGGGGACCTCGCGATTCTAATCGGCACCATCTTGAGGACGATAGATCGCCTAGAGCGCATAATTAGACAGCCATGGCGGGGGGGCTTCGTTGTCCTGTCGACGAAGAGAGAAAGAAGAAGGGAGAGAAGAAGGGGTTTATTCCCTAACTTGCATGAACATGGCACATGACATAACGGCTAAACCATACCCGCTGACAATGGGACCCACATGCGAAGGTATTAGCATTTCCACTAAACACCAGATGTATGGGAGCAACCTAACAGTTTTAATAGAAACCGTCCCAAATTTCGTGATTCTCTGTGGCAGCTTGGTTGTGCTGAGTCAAATCCGTGTGATAACCCGCTAGAAGCCCACCCAGTCCAATCAGAAGAAGCCATGTGTCACTCTCAACAGCTGAGGTCGCTGCTGATCCCTTATTTCCTCCGCTGATTTGGACCAATCATGCGCTGCCACGTGTCATTACTGCTGATGTGGCACCATTCTATTGATGGAAAGTTTAAAAATTCATAGAAATTTAACCGTAACTCAGAAAAATCCAAACTAAATTTCTACGGATCCAGAAAAATATGGAGAATACAGTCATGCCAAAACCACAACCAAAAATCCAAACAGAATATTTTAAACCCATATTTCAAGCTCTGGCCAGTCACAAATTGCCACCTCAGCCTTATATTTATTTTAAAATCCAAAAAACCCTTTAAAAATTCATGAAAAATCATATGAGGGTCAGAAAAATATGAGGAAAATCCTAGAAGCTCAGAAAAATAAGGGGAATCTATTTGGCTAATCATCACCACCAAAAACTCTACCAAATATACCCCTACCATTATTCTCTCCTGGATATTATGAAGAAAAGCCGTTTCGGCAAAGGCTCAAAGGCTCATGATCAAACCACTGAAGGCATGGATAATACCACAAAATTCAGAAAGTCATAACAGAATACTAGCACGACCGAGTCTAGTGCTCCGTTTATGACTCTAGATAAAGCTCATCATAACCCCAAGTGACCAAAACCACCAGACGGTCATCGTCCCGACGGGCATGGATAAAAAAAAAATGGAGACACTAAGTACTGTTGCTAACAAACAAGAGTACTGGTGAAGTATCAAGCTCAATGATCTGGTTAAACTGAGATTCACTAGCCTCAAAATGATGGACAGTGAGATCTACCACGGTGTCACGGGACTCTATCAAGAGACCCGAAATAATATGCAAATCAGATGAAGACCAAAACAATATTCAAGCAAATTGATAAAATCCCAAAGAGAAGGCACATTACACCGCAAGATATTATCGGTGAAGAATATGGATCCAACCACATACGAGCAGAACTCTTTGCAGTCTGAGAAAAGTTCACAATGTTGTCCCAAGCCTGCTGAGACGATAGAAGCCATGATTATCAAAGGCACCCGCTCTCTCGAGAAAGGCAGGAGGTCCAATCTTGAGTGTATGCAATCTACCCGCCGGAGATAACATATGCCAACACCGCTGACACAGGCACACGGCATTATGATCCTATCAAAGATATGCAAATATTGTCGCCATGGACAAATCCCACATCATCATACCCGTACCTTAGGGAAAGATCACACTTTTATTTCAGGAGTCTACGGTTATCTAAGGCACCCGCTCTCTCGAGAAGGCAGGAGGTCCTAACTTGAGTGTTTGCAATCTAACCGCCAAGGATACATCGAGGCCAACACTGTGGCTGTAAACGACTCCCTCATATTATATTAAAGACCTTATCCCACATCATACCACCACATCAGATGGATCCATAATCCTTACCCAAATAATATCCTCATTCAGAAACCTTCAACATGTTCCAGAGTCACATTACTTATGCTTCAAACAGCTCAGTAATGTTGACTCGATCTATCTTTTAAACCAACAACCAGATCTCACACAACAAAACTTACCTCTTTCGGTGCTGGAGGAAAATTACAATGTTCCGGTCGGAAGCCGGACATTACCTGAACACTCGCAAAGATTGCCGAGCGTCTATTGACTTTCCTTGGCTAGATGCCAAGCATTATGTCGCATTGACGCTTGATCAGGAATCAAGCGAAGCTGCAACAGCTGGTCAGAGACTGAGTGTTAGAGGAACACTCCCATGATCGAGAACCAACTGTTCATGACGTACCGGTCGGCAGCCGGACGTTACTTGAACGCTTAGCGTCATTTGAGTGACTCGTCTTGCCTAGATGTCAAGCATCACGTCACATTGAACGATTGGTCAGAGACTGAGCGTCAGAGGTACGCTCCTATGATCGAGAACCAATTGTCACCCGCACCTGAGGAAGCCAAGGGGCAGCTGACTTGGGTCGCACCCGCGCGCATAAGATTTTTGGACGCCCACAAACCCAAGGGTCTGGCGAAGGATAGTTTCAATACTTCGGGTGAGAGCCGAACTGTTGAAACCAAGGATATTTCAGGTGGCAGCTGAACTATCCGCTGAACGTTTGAATAGCAATCAGGGTTCCTTGCGAGGTTTCGAGTAACACTTGGACTATCTGCATGATATCTCGGCTGGCTACCAAGTATCGTCAGAATATTCTAAGGAGGATCGAACCGTCTGCTCAATACCCGTTTGGCGAACAAACGTCACTTTAACATCTGACTGGCATCCAGATGGAAACCGGACACTTCAGGTGGCAGCTGAACTGTCCATTGAACGGCCGACTAGCAATCAGATTCCTTTTAACATTTTGAATAACAGTCAGACTATTGTTTGATATCTCGGCTGGCTACCAGGTATCACCTCAATACTCTGAGTGAGGATCGAATTGTTACTTATCTGATTGGCGAATGGACGTCACTTCAACGCTTCGAAGAATAATCGAGTCATCTGTCCGATAAGCTGGCTGGCTACCAGATATCACTTCAGAGTCTCAATTATGATCGAATCGGAAAGGAACATCTGACTGGCACCCAGATGTCATTTTTAAACGATTCGAATAGCAATCGGACCAATTGTTTGGTACCTTGGCTGGATACCAGGTATCACCTCAATACTCCGGATGATAATCGAATTGGCACTTAACACTTGGCTGGCAATCAAGCGTCTTCGGTTCAGGTGGCAGCTGAATCGATTCCTAGATATTTGACTTGCGACCAGATGCACTGTCGACACCTCAAGCAACAATCGGATAATCTGCGGGTTATCTTGGCTGGATACCAGATATCACCTCAGTATCTCGAATGATGATTGAACCGTCTACTCAATGTCTGAATGGCAACCAAATGTCTCCTGAACGCTCTGAACAACAATCGGATTATCTGTTTGATATTCTGGCTGGCTACCAGATATCACCTCAGTACTTCGGATGGAGATCGGAACGTCACTTAACGTCTGATTGGCAACCAGATGTCTTGACGATTCGAGTGACAGTCGAATCGTTTCCCTGATACCTTGGATGAAAACTAGATACCACCTCAACGCTTCAAATGGCAACTGGATCGTCTACTTGATATCATGGCTGGAAACCATGAATCAACGCAACGTTTCAAGTGACAAGAGAACCGTTTATTTGATATCTTGGCTGGAAACCGAGTATCACCCCAAGGAAAAGAAACCGAACATTGCCAAATGTCACTTCAACGCTTCGGGAGCAAACCGAACCGTCACTTTGAACATCGCCAAATGTCACTTTTAACGGAAGCCAGTCCGTCTATTGAACGTCTTGGTCAGGTACCAGATGTCACTTAACGCTCTATGCCCATCGAACGAGTGTCACCCCGCTTCCCGGGAAAGGTCAAGGGGCAACCGACTCGGGTCGCACCCGCGCGCATAAGATTTTAACGCCCATAAACCCAGGGGTCCGGCGTCTTTAACATCCACAAGCCCAGGGGCCTGATGTCTACTCAAAAAAAAAAAGAAGAAAACAACCTCAAGCACCGCATCAACCAAATTTAACGATCTGATCAGGAATCAGACGTCACTTTCAGACAACCTCGACAGAGATCAACAGAAAGTCTAAGAAACCCGCTTCGGGAAGTCCATGCCTTATAAAAACAAAAAAAATGCAAACCATAAGAGTCTAAATCTTGATTCAACACATTACGGAGAGAACTCGGAAAACGAGAAGACTACAAGCGTCCAGCGACGACAGTCAACCGAAACCTCTACAAGCTAAGAACTCTAGAGACTGCTGTCCCCTGCAATCCAAAGTCCACAAAAAAAAAATATATAATAATATGATATATTAATATTGCATTGTAGTAGTAATATTAATAATAAAAAAAAAACAAAAAAATAAAAAAAAATATAAATGCATGATAGGACCGCTAATTGCATATTTACAATTCCCTAACAGCTCACGACACACAATCCTTTGGTTTTCCCGATCTAGAGGTGCTCCTGACCATGTCGGAGGTAATTAACAGTAGGGGCTTGCGCCTACTGGAAAGAAAGGACCCCTTCAAATAATAAACCCTCGTGAGAACTCAAGACCGTACAGGTACCGCGCTTCGGGGTGGTATCGGTATCGGCCTCTTGAGGCTCGCGAGGGGTATCTGATCCGCATTCTTTTTTGCCCCTCAATCCGAGACCGAATTTTCCTCTGTTGATCCGAGGGCCGTAAAAAAGTGCGAGACAGGTTCTGGCACGCCCGGTGGGACATCTTTTTCCTCTCATTTGGCGAAAATCAAAGGATATAGTGTATGAGTTAGGGGATTGTTAAACATTTAATACATTACTAACAATAATTTCAAGTTACTATTTTTGCAGAAAATGGCGTACGCAAACAACAAACAGGATTTGGTCGCTCCAAGCGCATTCATGGTTGGGTCCATCCCGATTACCTTTCCAATGATGCAGGTGGCTTCAGACACTCCTTTCACCATTTATGATGTTGCCACAATAGACACGAAATACGCCAATGCCATTTCGACAACTATCTTTGGGGCAAATGAATGCTTCGAGGAATATCAAGATGAAGGAATCAACGCTGTCACCAAACCGACACTCAAATTCATGACAGAGGAAGACACTTCCCACGCCCAAGACCTACAACTACAAGCATATCAAGATGAATTGGCGATTCAGGGGAACATACCAATGAGAAGCTCTTCTGCTCCACTTGAGATTGTGGAGGAGAAATCACTTGAGATACAGAACTCACCTCCTCATTGCAAGACGGCATCGGTTCCAGTGCATGCCCAAACAAAGAATATTACAGCTGCCGAAATCGATCAAAAAACATGGCAAATAATTAATGATAAGAAAGATAAAAAGGCAGCCCACCTAGCTACTCCCGTGCCTGCGCGTATTTCAAAAACAAAGAGAAGGCAAATGGGGGCACGAGATCAAAAACTTCATGACCATGAGGGGATGGAGGCGGGAAACCAAAAGAAAAATACATCGAAAGACGAAACAATCATGGTCAAAGAAGGAGAGAAAATAATCGAGGAATACATTCCATTGTCCTCAAACAATTCACAAGTTAAGCCGGAGACTATTTACGCATTAAACAAAGGTGTCAAAAGATTTCATCAGTCAATACGGCAAAATGGAGGATGTGGAAACCATGCCATGAAAATGGGCACGAAATCGAAGGATGTTGCAACTGTTTGTGCAACTAGTGACGAAACATATAGCCCTGGAAGACCCAAGCAAAATTCAGAAGAATCCTATACACATCGAACGGTTGAAGAAACCATCGATGATAATTTTTCATCGATTACCTTTACGAAGAACGATCTCCCCGATGGAGCAACGTATCATAATAAACCATTGTACATCACGGGAGTATCAAATGGAGTTAAAATCAACCGAATATTGGTCGATCCAGGGTCAGCAGTTAATATCCTTCCATTGGAGTCACTGAAATACTTCTCGCTCGATAGTAATACCTTGACTCAAAGCCGATCAAAGATCTATGGGTTCAATTTACATTCTCAGAGAGCACTTGGAGTAGTCACTCTGAAGTTCCGTTTTGGAAAACTCGAAACTCAAGCAAAGCTCTATGTCATGGATGCCAACGTATCTTATAAGGTATTATTAGGTCGCCCTTGGTTGCATACATATCAGATGGTACCTTCCACTTTGCATCGATGCATAAAGTATGTTAGAAATGGAACCCATGGAGTGATAAAAGGGGAAGAGCATCCTTTCTCTATCTATGAAATGAGACTTCCAGATGCAAAGTACTTCACACCCAGGTCATCTCTGGGGGCAAACTCTCAACAAAGACCATTTGGATACCAATGACAAATCCCTGAACCGAAAATCGGACCCTACACAAGCCAACGACAACGATAAGGCCGTAAGCGGAGAAATACCTGATACATTTGACAGGCCTTGCTCAAGAACTTTTGAAGAATATCCTGACAGACGTGAGATAACAATTCAACCTCTGAAGAAAAGGCAACTAAGAAAAGAATCTATTTCCGATAAATTCTTCGGAGAAATTACAACTGAAGGGATAAACCAGGCTGCTCAGACAGAGGCCTCATTTGCACCAACAGACCGTGCTAGCACCAAAATCATGCAAGACAGCCATTTGACACATTCAGAGAACAACGAGTCATGTTGCATGATTCATTTGAGTGATTCTGATGCTGAAGGCGAAGATGATGAAACACAAATTTATGCCTCAAAAGTGCTTCGGTCAATCCAAAACGAAAATGGTGCAAGTCTCTTGCTCGAAAAGTTCGGCACTTCAAATCTCGAGGCAAGAGAAACATCATTTTTGTGCCATTACCAGAAAATGGGGGCAAATGGAACTCCGCACTCTCCAGATTACCCTAGCAAGACAATAAGGTCCACACATGAGTCTTGGAAAGCATCAAAGAGTTCTAATGATAAGGAAGGAGAAGACCTTTCCACAAAAACTGAAAAGGATAATGGCAAGCAAGCAAACATAAAAGCACTACAAATTCCGCTCCGAGACCCACTCTTGGGAAGATTTGTATCGGAAAGAATTATGAACCAATGCTTACCCAAGAGATGCCATGAGAACTCAGTAATAGGATTTGCCGAGAGAGAAGAAATTGATGACTCCATTTCGGTCCGCACAACAAGTTCCGACAATGATGGCCAACAACGAAATGGAGATAATATAATGTCATCCCAAAATGATGAGAATGTGAACCTTTCTTCCGACCATAAGAAAGATGAAGGTTCCTATTTCAACAAAGGGGATGAAGACTTAAACAAACAAGAAGAAGATCCTGATTCGAGGGTATCCTTGGAAGATGGCAATACCACTATGTGGAAAGAAGTAACACCGAGGAAGCAAGAAACCAACCGTGCAAGGATGCGGTGTGTGGATATTCAAAGCCATCCGATTAAAATGGAACCAAGGGAAAATTTCTTTCCTGAAAATGATGCTTTAAGGGTAAAGTCAGGCTATCTAAAAAGTGCGCTAATGCCAAAGACTGCTGAAAAGATTGAAACTTCTTCTAATGCTTCTTTTGAAACGCGAGAAAATATTAAAAAAGAGATACAAGAAATGATAGATCAAGAGTTGCAAAAAACGAGTATGTCTCGTCCCACCCAACATGTAACACGGCGTGGGAACCCATATCCCGGAGAATATGATTCTGTGCAATATCCTGAATGGTATGCCAGGCCAAGATTTCAATTGTTCGATGGAGGGAACAAGAAATGTCCTGAGCAACATTTGTTCAAATTCAAAAACTCATGTGGTGATACCTCGCACAATGAAGCCCTATTAATGCGACAATTCCCTTTAAGTCTAACGGGAGAAGCACGTGATTGGTACACCTCATTAGAGAAAAACAGTATTAAAACTTGGGAAGAAATGGAAGATATATTTTGTTCGACATTTGAAAAATTTACCCAAGAGATCACGAAGGCTGACATAGCTAAAGAAAAGCCGGGAAAAGGAGAATCAGTCAGCAACTACATCACTCGGTGGAGAAACCTAAGCATTCGTTGCCGACCCCAAATTCCTGACCATGAGGCAGTAGGGATGATAATAAGAAACATATACGGACCGATTAAGCCATTTCTGGTGATGGGAAATATCACTAGATTTGATGCCCTACTCACTGCAGTGTCAAATTATGAGAGCTTAGGTTCAGATGCATGGTCATATCACCCTAAAAGAAAAGGAAAGAAGGCAAAATCCAAGAAGACTCGAGTATCGAGAATACCCTCCTCATACGAAGTCGGCAGTAGCTCAAGAGTCTCGAACAACAAGAATATTGGTTGTTCATATTATCGTCCTAATAACAATCCTAAAAGGCTCTTATCTGTAGCAGAATTATCTAGCAAGCCTTATTCGTTTAAGAAGAAAGTAGTTCCAGAGTTATTTCGATGGGCTATGGAATACAATCTTCAGTTGCCACCAAGCAAACGTCCTGAGGAAATGGAACAATCCGACAATCCAAACTTTTGTCCATACCATAGGGTATTAGGACACAAGATTGAAAATTGTTGGGTATTCAAAGACTGGGTAGAAGAGCGAGTCAAATCAGGCGAAATATCATTGTCAGAAAGCGAAAGGCAAGAACCTACACCACATGAGCGTTCTGACATTGACTCAGACGATGAATCCTTCACAGTTTATGCAGTCGGAATAGATGACGAAGCTGAGGGAGAAACACAAAGCCTGAGTAGCGGAACTAAACAAGTTTTTCCCATGATAATGGAACCTGACGAAGATACCCATGAGATAGAGAAAAACCCATTCAGAGAAAGCCCGATAAATACCATTGGGTTGAGTAATGGAATTCAAAGAGAAGAAAACCCGATGTATATCAGCGGGAGAGATAATTATGCCCAAGAAGAAAATGCACAAACTAAGGATAACGAGTCATGCTACATGATCCATATAAACGACTCTGATTCTGAAGACGAAGTACTTTGGGTAGCTCACAGCGACAGTTATGGAAGCCCGGTATATTTTGTCGGGACTGACAATGATACCCAGGAAGGAAATGCACAAAGTTGGAGTAGTAATACTGAAGAAATCTGCCCAGTAATTGAGGAAGCTACCTTTGAAGAGAAGGAGAATCCATCTCAAGAGAACCCAGCGTATGGGATAGATAACGACATTCAAGAAGAAAATACACAAAATCGGAGTAACGATACTGGAGATGTCGTATTCGTGATGGAAGAATTTGAGAAAATTACTCTTAAAGAGGAGAAAGATCAATCTCAAGAAGACCTGGTACATGGGATAAATAATAAAACTCTAGAAGGGAATATACAGAGTTGGAACGGTGAGATTGAAGAGATCGCATTCGTAACGATAGGGTCTGATAGCATCCTCTCCGAAGAAAGCAAAGTGCAAGAAGCCCCAACTGCCATCACATGTGACGAACGACAAGCTATGGAGAGCCTTGTTGCGCATTTACAAGAACAAGAACAACAGATCATGATGCTCCACCAAAGGAACACTGAGATATGCCGAGAGATGGACGTGCTCTTGAAGAAGAATATTGAGATCCGAAGATTGCTAGAAGATTTGCAGGGGGCAGGTGACAACACCCTAGCCATGTCTAAAAAGCAGTTCGAGAAATTAAATACCAAAAAGGGCAAGAACAAAACGAAGGATGTTCAGATTTTTCAAGGAAAAGAAACATCAATAACAAAGAAGCCCGAAGGTGCTAGAAAATGCGAGGACCGGAAGAAAGGTGTGTCACTAAGAGAACGTAGGAGAAAACCTTACTCTTTTCGAAAAAACAGAACCGCTGAGATCTTTGATCTAGCCATGCAACATGATTTACAATTACCTGAGTGTAAGCGTCCAGAAGAAGAGCAGCAACATTGCGAACCTAACTTTTGTCTATATCACAGAATCCTCGGACATACAATCAAGGATTGCTACATATTTAAGGATTGGATTGAAGATAAACTTAGAAAAGGAGAATTGCATCTCCCAGAGCACGTCCTGCAAGATCCAGCACCACATAAATGATGACCAAGCGACATAGCGGGGGGGCAAAAAAAAAAAAAAAAAAAAAAAAAAAAAAAAAAATAAAATAAAATAAAATAAACAAAAAAAGAGGGGGCACCGGTTGATATCAGACCGATCACCGTGAGTCTGGTATCTCGACCTATCCGAAAACTTCTACGCCTCTACAATCTACTGGTTGATATCAGACCGATCACTGTGAGTCTGGTATCTCGACCTACTCGGGACCGAAAACTTCTACATTTTCAGCTCGAAACCGACTGATTGATATCAGATCGACTACCGAGAGTCTGATATCTCGACCTATCCAAGATTGAAAATCCCTACGACTTCAGTCCAAAACCTCTACAATCTACTGGTTGATATCAGACCGATCACTGTGAGTCTGGTATCTCGACCTACTCGGGACCGAAAACTTCTACATTTTCAGCTCGAAACCGACTGGTTGATATCAGATCGACTACCGAGAGTCTGATATCTCGACCTATCCAAGATTGAAAATCCCTACGACTTCAGTCCAAAACCTCTACAATCTACTGGTTGATATCAGATCGACTACCGTGAGTCTGGTATCTCGACCTATCCGAGATTGAAAACCTCTTCGTCTTCAGTCCGAAACCTTTAAGATCTACCGGTTGATATCAGATCGACTACCGTGAGTCTGGTATCTCGACCTATCTGAGATTGAAAACCTCTACGTCTTCAGTCCGAAGCCCCTACAACCTACCGATTGATATCAGACCGATCCCCATAAGTTTGGTATCTTGACCTGTACGAGATTAAAAACCTCTACGTCTTCAGTTTCTATAATCAAATCAGATCGACCCTTGCGAGTTTGGTATCTTGATCTCCTAAAGACCGGAAACCCCTATGTGTCAAGTCCTTATCCTCTATATTCCAACAATCGATATTGAAATGATTTTTGCAAGTTTGGTATCTCAACCTATTTTTGATAAGAATATTGAGAGGGGTGATGCTACAATCAAGCGATGTGGACAACCCATATGAATAAAATGACTATCATAATAACGATTGTGATTTCGAACATGGGGGCCCGGCACAGATGGTTAGTGGTCCCGCCGTTATCCTAAAAATAACGGGTTCGATTCCTACCAAATGGAAAAAATGGATAAGTTCCATTTCATGGAGTGGTCTGTACTCTCTCGTATTGAAGGAAATGAGGAATGACAGCTGGATGGTCCGATCGTACCTCAAAAAAAAAAAAAAAAAAACATGTCCTATATTCCAGGGATGCCTCGCCATAAGGCAATATGAGACGTCTCTTCCACAAAACATTTTTTTCCCCAAAACTCTAGAAAATTCCACAGCCCAATTTCTACAAAATAAAGGGCCTATTGATAGTGCCGGCCTTAAACCTACTATCGTCGATGAACGTTCATCCTACCGGTTTCGAAAACGATGAAAGAGGGTTTTGGTATTTTGTCCCTTAAACAAAATAAATAACAATTTCCCATTTCTTATTTTATTTTGCAGGTACATGGAGCAGCTGAAGCTTTATGTCCATAAAGGAAAATAAGGAGCGTCTTGCTTTATAGCAACATAAGACGTTTCCTCCACCAAATATATATCCTAAGCACCACAAAATCTACAAGCCTAAATTCCACTTTCAAAAGGGTCAATTGTTGGAGTGAGCCATAATTCAACCAACACCGGTAAGTTCATTATACCGTCATTAAATAATGAACAGGGTTTTATGTATTTTGTCCCTAAAACAAAATAAAGGCACGAAAAAAAACTAAGGGGGAGATGAACAAATCAACCACCAATCGTGGCATTGCATTCATAGAATTGAGAGATACATGCTACCTACTCCAATCGATTTTATCCCCCGAAAAGTACAAATGGAGAGCTGTTATACCAAGAGCTACAAGAATAGGGAGCCAGAAAAATAAAAGCAAGAAGGCCGCTTGTATTCTGGGAGTTCAGGCGGAGCAGAATTAACACCCCAATCGTAGGAAGGAAGTGGCCTCCAGTAAGCATGGATCTCTTGGTCATATGGGTTTCCCCAGTCGCCACCAAGAGCGTGCACGATGTCCGGCACCGCATCCTCTTCAAGTTCCTCGATCTCCTCCGTGATACGGCCCGGATGGTCGTTAAACTCGTCAGCAGAAGAGGGGAAACGCTCATCGCCTTCACTAGCCATTTGACAATATTAATGAAGAGGTGGCGGAAAGGTAGAGTAAAGAAGTCGGGTTTTAAAAAAAAAAAGAGGGGAAGAGACGCGATAAAAAGGAATGAGAAAGAGAAAAAGACAAAAAAGGGGGACCGCAACTATGGTAAATGCGCATGCGTGACTATGCAATAGCACTACGTTCCCTAAACGAAAAGATGTTACATGATATGTTGGCCCACAATTCATAAAGAGACAAACATTGGAATCAGCAAAACACGAGGTGAATAAAGAAACACATATATTACAACATCACAAAGCCTGCCATTACAAGTTTTAACCCTTATACTTGCAAACGTGTCATACATGTGTCTACACGGCCTTACCCAACACACATACAACAACAGAGTGCCCATGATAAGACACAGAAAAACCACCATACAAAATGACTATCATGGTGCAACGCAGTTCCACCGATACAAAACTGGCCAGATCTGAGACAGAGAAATTGTAAAATTTGGAGGCTAGCAACACTTCGAAGCAGCAACATCACCCAGGGCAGAAAATGAGATGCTCCTGATTAAAGCAGCATACAAGAGCAAGGAAATGGTAGGCGTGTAATTCTTTTCATGAACAACCTCTTTCGCAGAAAAGATTTTGCAAAAAATACGCCATGAGGAGGATAAGTTCGTCACACCTTCTGAAGAGACCTCAACTTCGACATGTGACGAAGGAGACCTCAACTTCTACATGTGAGATGTTTGAGCAAAACGTATAAGATGTCTTACGACATCTTGTCTCTTACCCCAGACATTAAAGGAGAGGTACTAGAATTAGCAATGTAAAGATATTATGGGTGAAACGGGAAAGTCCCGGAAAGACCCAGAGATTACTCAAGGCACTACAAAGTTATGAAAACTTTAAAAGCTGCTCAAGAGATGTTGGGATATTTTCTCAAAGCATTCATGGATTATGATGGGAGATATAAATGGGAGGTTTAATGAAAAGAGATAGTGACAAAAGAAGAAAGGACTCCCATATATAAACACGGATAAGGCCTCACTGTGCATAACTGAACCAAAAGGGGAATCTATCCGAACCTGGATCCGAACCTCTAAGGCCACATGGTAACAGGCAAAGACGTGACACAAAGGCAATGACGCATCGAGAATTGGCGAAAATTAAATGCGGGGTTTAGTACGGAATTGCCATCCAACGAAGAAAAGACAACTTTACCAGGCATGCGCATAACCGAGTAGCTGCGTCATAAAAGACAAATGCGAAAATAGTAGATCATGACAAGGCACCAGAGCAGGTCGCTCGAAAATAATTCTCACAACCCGCTCTGGTGGGGGGCATTTGTTGAACCCTAAAATATTGTCCTAATTACCGGAGAACGGTACAAGAATTTTCGAGGCTGCTACAAGCAATCAAATAGGGGTTCATGATTAATAAATGAATCTTCAGATTACCCCGGATAAATCGGGAGGATATATTCGCGGATATGACCATTAAAAATTTCAATGCCATGCCAAACCAAGTGGTCTAAATTTTAATGCTAATATTAATCATGTTAATTTAGCATGCAATATAAATTTCTTTGGATCCATGAAAAGCATAAATTACACCTCGAGGTACAAATAAAAGATAGTAGTATAACTTCATGTATATTTATACATGAGATATACGACTATACATCAGACTGTGGCAAGGGAAAAGGATGAAAACATCGCATCAAGATTCGTGTGACAAATTTTCCATGATTATCCATGATGAAATAATATTCTACTGCTCTGGCCCATTTTTGTTTCGGCCCAATCCACATTGGTTCAAAGTAAAAAAAAAAAAAAGAAACGAAAGGCCCATAATAAAATAGGATGCAACGGCCCAGCCCATGACTCATCTCCTCCGTCTCTCTCCTTCGTTTCGACTGCTTCAGTTCTGACGCACGCCATGAAGCTCTTCTGACGAACGCCGTGACGCAGGAGATGGACCCCTCTCGCACGCCTGTTGACAAACGAAGCCAAGTAATGATGGCAGGGAATGGAATCTCGCTATCCTCTCCTTCTCGCGCTGTGCACAGGAGCTCACTTCTGTCTCCTCTCTCGCCTACTGAAACGCAATGATTCCACTGGCACACCTCGATTCACCCCTTCACCATGCCATCATATTGGGGCATTCAATTGCAAGAGAAAAGAATCTCAGTGTTAACAACTCCTTGCTCTCCAGTAAACCCAAGAAGAATACGGTTCAGTTGCATAGGACCTGTGTATTCAAGAGTTGCAAAATTGAGGGGAATGGAGTATAATTGATTTGATTCTATGGCCAAACCGTAACCAAAGAACATCAAAAGAGATATCTGAATAACAATGATCAGCTATAATTAAAGCCAAGAGCTCAATTTTTAAAAGATCAGTTAACAAACAAAAAAAAAATGAAGGCAAAACATGGAAACAGTCAAGCTCTCAATCACACAAAAATGCTCATGCAGCAGCCTTGACTGGAAGCATGCTATCAAATGGAGATATGGTGAAAGGAAATAACTCAAAAGGGTATTGGATTGATATGGCTCAGGATTGATATGACTCAAGCTAGAATAGAAATTGAGGTCCAGAAGATGAAATTGCATTAAAAAAAAAAAAAAAGAAGTTGCAAAGCATTGTTGAAAAGGCAAGGCCAATTAAATTGGTATTGTGTTGTTTGTTCTATGTGCTGGACATAACAAGGAGCATGTATTGAGATAAAGAAATTGAGCCAAAGCTGATATAACATATGTTTGAACTGGAGACCATATGACACAAAGAGTTAATGCTTTTTTTTTTAAAAAAAAAAGAGGGGGAGAGGAGTGTCTCACTGGTGGCATGATCAGTAAAGGCAAAGAAATAAACGAGATTCTCTAAGTATGAATAGTATGGAGAAGTTTTGTGTAAGAAAACAGCAGGGGTAAAACCGTCCAGAAACTCTAAACTTCATATTATTGGTGTCACCAACAGTAATTGATCCCTTCCCCTATAAAAGGAGCAGCCATGCAAAGAGACACACACATCATAAACACACGAGAGACACAGCAATCAAGCATACATCTCAAGGCTATATACATTCTGTGAGAAGAAGAGGAAGAGAATATTGTTAAGTTAGGATAGCTACTTCATAAAAAAAAAATAAAAAAAAAGAGTGAATTAGTAGGAGTAATAGCTTTGTATTTTTCAGCAATAGTAGGAGCTATCTAATCTACATCCTTGTAATCTGTTTGGTGAAGTAAGAAAAGTTTTTTTCTTCCTTTCTCTTTGCAACACCCTTCTTACTTTCTTTTCTGGTTTATGCAAACATAATAGAAATGTAAGGAATAACCGATAAAACGTTTCATGTAAATATGTATATAAATGCATTTAGTTAATCTAAGCATTTAGTAAACAATGTAGGAAATAATCAAACACTTAGTTAATACTCATGTTTTATATTCAGGAAGGCTAAAACAAAAAAATCACATTTGCATTAAGAAGATGTGAAGCTAAAATAGGTCATAATCAAGTATGCATCTTTTCTAAGCAAAACATCACATAAAATAAAACTGTGGACAACAACAAGGACAGCAAAACGAACAATGGACAGCAGGTTAAAATAAATAAAAAGGGACAGCAGGTTTTGTTGGAGCTTCATGGAGCATTGCACCACTCACCTCATCAATGCATTGAAGAAGGAGATCACCAATCTAGGAGGAACTATACAGTAGAGGTTCATTTGTGTTAACTTGATAGCTTGTTATTCCCCATATGCAAGCTGTCAGGTTCATATATCTCTAATTCTTTTCCAATAGTTCCCCCTTCATCACCATGGTCAGATCTAAATCAAGGAGAAACCTCATATTGCTACGGTCTTATGATGCAATAGGGGAGCTTCACATCTTCAGGGGCACGCCAATATGCCCTCCAGCGCCTCATTGCGCTCCCTGCATCGCCAAGGAATGGTAACATTAAGGAAATTGATGGCTTGTCATCACAGCCATGGTTGTGCTATGAAGAAACTCTTGGATGGAGACCCTCGGCAGTCAAATTGACTGCACAGACGCCTTCTTATACCTATCACCAACCTCACAGACACCCTACCTGGTCTTCACCATGGCCAGCCAACTGCATTGACCAACTCGCCGTCATAGCAGATTTAGGAGGAGGTGAAACACCATACCGAGGGAGCTCGGCAGCAAAATTGAGGCTATACCAAGCTTCGTGGATCCCTCATGATGCTCTCAGGCGAGCCATCTCGACTTGATCACCACCAGTGGCTCAGAACCACCGTCAGGCCTCGTCAAACCCTAGCCAGCGAAGAGGAAGATAATTACAGTGAAAGGGAAAGAGACAGTCCCTAAGAATGGGTCACACGACCTCCTGGGGACCTCGCGATTCTAATCGGCACCATCTTGAGGACGATAGATCGCCTAGAGCGCATAATTAGACAGCCATGGCGGGGGGGCTTCGTTGTCCTGTCGACGAAGAGAGAAAGAAGAAGGGAGAGAAGAAGGGGTTTATTCCCTAACTTGCATGAACATGGCACATGACATAACGGCTAAACCATACCCGCTGACAATGGGACCCACATGCGAAGGTATTAGCATTTCCACTAAACACCAGATGTATGGGAGCAACCTAACAGTTTTAATAGAAACCGTCCCAAATTTCGTGATTCTCTGTGGCAGCTTGGTTGTGCTGAGTCAAATCCGTGTGATAACCCGCTAGAAGCCCACCTTGTCCAATCAGAAGAAGCCATGTGTCACTCTCAACAGCTGAGGTCGCTGCTGATCCCTTATTTCCTCCGCTGATTTGGACCAATCATGCGCTGCCACGTGTCATTACTGCTGATGTGGCACCATTCTATTGATGGAAAGTTTAAAAATGCATAGAAATTTAATCGTAACTCAGAAAAATCCAAACTAAATTTCTACGGATCCAGAAAAATATGGAGAATACAGTCATGCCAAAACCACAACCAAAAATCCAAACAGAATATTTTAAACCCATATTTCAAGCTCTGGCCAGTCACAAATTGCCACCTCAGCCTTATATTTATTTTAAAATCCAAAAAACCCTTTAAAAATTCATGAAAAATCATATGAGGGTCAGAAAAATATGAGGAAAATCCTAGAAGCTCAGAAAAATAAGGGGAATCTATTTGGCTAATCATCACCACCAAAAACTCTACCAAATATACCCCTACCATTATTCTCTCCTGGATATTATGAAGAAAAGCCGTTTCGGCAAAGGCTCAAAGGCTCATGATCAAACCACTGAAGGCATGGATAATACCACAAAATTCAGAAAGTCATAACAGAATACTAGCACGACCGAGTCTAGTGCTCCGTTTATGACTCTAGATAAAGCTCATCATAACCCCAAGTGACCAAAACCACCAGACGGTCATCGTCCCGACGGGCATGGATAAAAAAAAAATGGAGACACTAAGTACTGTTGCTAACAAACAAGAGTACTGGTGAAGTATCAAGCTCAATGATCTGGTTAAACTGAGATTCACTAGCCTCAAAATGATGGACAGTGAGATCTACCACGGTGTCACGGGACTCTATCAAGAGACCCGAAATAATATGCAAATCAGATGAAGACCAAAACAATATTCAAGCAAATTGATAAAATCCCAAAGAGAAGGCACATTACACCGCAAGATATTATCGGTGAAGAATATGGATCCAACCACATACGAGCAGAACTCTTTGCAGTCTGAGAAAAGTTCACAATGTTGTCCCAAGCCTGCTGAGACGATAGAAGCCATGATTATCAAAGGCACCCGCTCTCTCGAGAAAGGCAGGAGGTCCAATCTTGAGTGTATGCAATCTACCCGCCGGAGATAACATATGCCAACACCGCTGACACAGGCACACGACATTATGATCCTATCAAAGATATGCAAATATTGTCGCCATGGACAAATCCCACATCATCATACCCGTACCTTAGGGAAATATCACACTTTTATTTCAGGAGTCTACGGTTATCTAAGGCACCCGCTCTCTCGAGAAGGCAGGAGGTCCTAACTTGAGTGTTTGCAATCTAACCGCCAAGGATACATCGAGGCCAACACTGTGGCTGTAAACGACTCCCTCATATTATATTAAAGACCTTATCCCACATCATACCACCACATCAGATGGATCCATAATCCTTACCCAAATAATATCCTCATTCAGAAACCTTCAACATGTTCCAGAGTCACATTACTTATGCTTCAAACAGCTCAGTAATGTTGACTCGATCTATCTTTTAAACCAACAACCAGATCTCACACAACAAAACTTACCTCTTTCGGTGCTGGAGGAAAATTACAATGTTCCGGTCGGAAGCCGGACATTACCTGAACACTCGCAAAGATTGCCGAGCGTCTATTGACTTTCCTTGGCTAGATGCCAAGCATTATGTCGCATTGACGCTTGATCAGGAATCAAGCGAAGCTGCAACAGCTGGTCAGAGACTGAGTGTTAGAGGAACACTCCCATGATCGAGAACCAACTGTTCATGACGTACCGGTCGGCAGCCGGACGTTACTTGAACGCTTAGCGTCATTTGAGTGACTCGTCTTGCCTAGATGTCAAGCATCACGTCACATTGAACGATTGGTCAGAGACTGAGCGTCAGAGGTACGCTCCTATGATCGAGAACCAATTGTCACCCGCACCTGAGGAAGCCAAGGGGCAGCTGACTTGGGTCGCACCCGCGCGCATAAGATTTTTGGACGCCCACAAACCCAAGGGTCTGGCGAAGGATAGTTTCAATACTTCGGGTGAGAGCCGAACTGTTGAAACCAAGGATATTTCAGGTGGCAGCTGAACTATCCGCTGAACGTTTGAATAGCAATCAGGGTTCCTTGCGAGGTTTCGAGTAACACTTGGACTATCTGCATGATATCTCGGCTGGCTACCAAGTATCGTCAGAATATTCTAAGGAGGATCGAACCGTCTGCTCAATACCCGTTTGGCGAACAAACGTCACTTTAACATCTGACTGGCATCCAGATGGAAACCGAACACTTCAGGTGGCAGCTGAACTGTCCATTGAACGGCCGACTAGCAATCAGATTCCTTTTAACATTTTGAATAACAGTCAGACTATTGTTTGATATCTCGGCTGGCTACCAGGTATCACCTCAATACTCTGAGTGAGGATCGAATTGTTACTTATCTGATTGGCGAATGGACGTCACTTCAACGCTTCGAAGAATAATCGAGTCATCTGTCCGATAAGCTGGCTGGCTACCAGATATCACTTCAGAGTCTCAATTATGATCGAATCGGAAAGGAACATCTGACTGGCACCCAGATGTCATTTTTAAACGATTCGAATAGCAATCGGACCAATTGTTTGGTACCTTGGCTGGATACCAGGTATCACCTCAATACTCCGGATGATAATCGAATTGGCACTTAACACTTGGCTGGCAATCAAGCGTCTTCGGTTCAGGTGGCAGCTGAATCGATTCCTAGATATTTGACTTGCGACCAGATGCACTGTCGACACCTCAAGCAACAATCGGATAATCTGCGGGTTATCTTGGCTGGATACCAGATATCACCTCAGTATCTCGAATGATGATTGAACCGTCTACTCAATGTCTGAATGGCAACCAAATGTCTCCTGAACGCTCTGAACAACAATCGGATTATCTGTTTGATATTCTGGCTGGCTACCAGATATCACCTCAGTACTTCGGATGGAGATCGGAACGTCACTTAACGTCTGATTGGCAACCAGATGTCTTGACGATTCGAGTGACAGTCGAATCGTTTCCCTGATACCTTGGATGAAAACTAGATACCACCTCAACGCTTCAAATGGCAACTGGATCGTCTACTTGATATCATGGCTGGAAACCATGAATCAACGCAACGTTTCAAGTGACAAGAGAACCGTTTATTTGATATCTTGGCTGGAAACCGAGTATCACCCCAAGGAAAAGAAACCGAACATTGCCAAATGTCACTTCAACGCTTCGGGAGCAAACCGAACCGTCACTTTGAACATCGCCAAATGTCACTTTTAACGGAAGCCAGTCCGTCTATTGAACGTCTTGGTCAGGTACCAGATGTCACTTAACGCTCTATGCCCATCGAACGAGTGTCACCCCGCTTCCCGGGAAAGGTCAAGGGGCAACCGACTCGGGTCGCACCCGCGCGCATAAGATTTTAACGCCCATAAACCCAGGGGTCCGGCGTCTTTAACATCCACAAGCCCAGGGGCCTGATGTCTACTCAAAAAAAAAAAGAAGAAAACAACCTCAAGCACCGCATCAACCAAATTTAACGATCTGATCAGGAATCAGACGTCACTTTCAGACAACCTCGACAGAGATCAACAGAAAGTCTAAGAAACCCGCTTCGGGAAGTCCATGCCTTATAAAAACAAAAAAAATGCAAACCATAAGAGTCTAAATCTTGATTCAACACATTACGGAGAGAACTCGGAAAACGAGAAGACTACAAGCGTCCAGCGACGACAGTCAACCGAAACCTCTACAAGCTAAGAACTCTAGAGACTGCTGTCCCCTGCAATCCAAAGTCCACAAAAAAAAAATATATAATAATATGATATATTAATATTGCATTGTAGTAGTAATATTAATAATAAAAAAAAAAAACAAAAAAATAAAAAAATATATAAATGCATGATAGGACCGCTAATTGCATATTTACAATTCCCTAACAGCTCACGACACACAATCCTTTGGTTTTCCCGATCTAGAGGTGCTCCTGACCATGTCGGAGGTAATTAACAGTAGGGGCTTGCGCCTACTGGAAAGAAAGGACCCCTTCAAATAATAAACCCTCGTGAGAACTCAAGACCGTACAGGTACCGCGCTTCGGGATGGTATCGGTATCGGCCTCTTGAGGCTCGCGAGGGGTATCTGATCCGCATTCTTTTTTGCCCCTCAATCCGAGACCGGATTTTCCTCTGTTGATCCGAGGGCCGTAAAAAAGTGCGAGACAAAAGTAATGAGTAATTTTGGGTCAATTGAAGCTGGGTGAAGCAATAAGCCTCATGGTCATGGCGGTAAACAGTGGAGACATGGAAACAAGCAATGGAGGTCGTTATACTATGAGTCAAGGGAGATAGATGGTTCCTCACTGCTTCGTATGTTACTCGCTTATGTAATAGTAAGCAGGGAAAGGGAGGAAAATCACCTATGCTTGAAGCAGGGAAAGGGAGGAAAATCACCTATGCTTGAACTGGAGGGGGCCAGTACAGCAAATCACATAAAGACGAATAAAAGGAACAAATGGAGAAGGAAGATTCCCCTCTAGCCTAGGCACTGAAAAGAAAGTTCTAGGCCTGTAAAGCCAGCGTACCATGGGCTCAGGGAAAAGTAATTGAGAGAGAAGGAATTCCCTCAGTCAATTTAACATTCCCAACCGTTGATGCTTGGGTGATGATTGCTCCTTCTGACACTAGTACAATGCATTAAATGATGTACTGAAGGGAAAAGCATGATACAACACCCAGGAATTGCCTTTTTTTTGTCTTTCTTTCTCAAGCAAATGCATCATCAGTCACTCACTTGCGCATGGGAGGCAAAATAGATATGGTGAATGGACGGATGTGGCCAGATTAAGTGAGAGATACACTCTGGGTGTGTAGGCAATCAACACACGTCAATTGGCACCTGAAAGGCATTCCATACGTGACATCAAAGGGCAAATCAGGAATTAAAAGAAAAGACAAAGGATCAAAGCTCATGGGGGATGCACATAAGAAACCTCAAATTCCAGCTATACCCCTCTATATCCTATCTGAAATTGCCACATGTGGAGCTGTCCCAAGGGATTAAGAGTTTGCTTATGTGCTAATGATTGTGTTATGATTAAAAAAGAAAAAAAAACGACACAACCAAGTTAATGAGGGCAAAACAAATTCTGAGCATTGAAAATTAAGGAAATAATGCTCAATGGAAAAGGAAACATATGTTGGTACTATATACCCCTCTTACAAGCATGGGTAGATGAAGGGAAATGCTTATCTCCCCTGACATAGGCCCCATCTGTCATATGGCATGTTGCCCACAATGCCCAGCAATTAAAATTATGCCAAATGGCAAGCAGGGAGGTATAGCCCCAGATTTGCCCCTGAATGACAAAAGAGACATACACACATGGAAAGGGGTATTAAGGGAAAACTACCTCTTATTAAAGAAGCCTCCAGTTGAAAACTCAATGAAGGAATGGGTAAAAGCATGCTGCCAATACGCCAGACCTATAACCCTATGGCCACAGCTATGCATCAAGGAAGATCCCTCCTCTATGCAAATCACAGCCCTTCATCAATCTATGAATCATTGGATGAAGGACAGCACATCGATTGGTGCCGGAATAGGTGTAACTCCTCCCCCAAGCACCCTGTGAAAAAGAGTAAAGTTACAAATGCCAGGTGCCATATTGCCACTGGTCAGTAAAAAGGAGTAAAAAAGAAAGAGGTGAAGCTGGAATTACAAAGTATGGCGGCAGCTCCATCTCATATCCAGTCCATCCATCTCAAAACCAGGAGAAGAGATGCTGCCATGTGTCAAGGAGATGAAGCCAAGCCCTATGGATTTCTCCTATAAAAGAAGACCTATAGCCAAGAAAAAAGGGAGAGAGAAGGAAAAGCCAAAACTCTGTCAAAAATTTCTGATACGTTATTGTAATCAAAATCTAAAAAAAAGTAAGGAAAAGCAAGTTTCAAAGGAAGGTAGGGATTCCATTGTATCAAGTTCAATACATAAGTTCAATTCCTGATAGCTATTTCTCTTGATCTCTTTGCTTTCAGCTTTTGAGTTTCTTCCTTTATTTCTTTTTACTAATTGAAGCCAAGTGTGAAGCATAGATTAGTCTTGATGTAGATCATCTATTGGTGCATTCTTGGGGCTCAAAAGCATAGGTGAGGGGTGCTTGCCAGAGAGCGCACACTCACCTATGTCAATGAGTCACTTAACATCACAAAAAAAATGCTAAAAGTGAGATAACAATAACATCCTGTGATGGAGCATGACTTTATGTGTGAGGGGTGCTTGCCAGAGAGCGCACACTCATGCATCTAGTTGTGTTTCAACATGAATAATGGTCATCCTGAAAGTTGCATACAAAACCTATATCAAAGGGTTCCTAAAAAAAGGGGAAGAATCAAACTGTTAAAATATATATGTAAAGTCTGGAAGAGGGACATGGCTCCATGCATGAGGGGTGCTTGCCTGAGAGCGCACACTCATGTATTTAGCTATGTCTCAACCTTAATAATTGTGGTGTCAAGTGTCATACAAAAAAAAAGGGGCCAAATAAATGTGAAATCAACAGAAATATTAGAAAGTAAAAGAACCAGGGGTATATCTGTCAAAAAAAAAAAACTGTAAAAGTGATAAATAGGAGGCAATAGATTTGATTTCGTATTTGATTACCAAAGCACCTTAATTAAAAAAATTCCAATGTTTCTAGCCATGTTTTAAAATGAAATAATGTAGTGAGTTTGCATTTGAACAAGAAAAAAAACAGTGAGGTTAGTAGGCCCCAGAGTTTGCCTATTTGTCATGCTGTCTCGCACTTTTTCAGTCCGAACACGGAAGATCAGATAGTCCTCTATGGGGCGAAGAAAATGCGGATCAGATACCCCTCGAGCATCTTGAGACCCGTCGTTACTGCCCATTCCAAACGAGCGAAGGACACTAATGCGGTTCCAAGTACCTCGAGAGTTGATTGTTTGTCGTAGGTCCTTTTTTTCCAGTAGGCGCAAGCCCCTACTGTTAATTACCTCCGGACTCAGTTACGAACTGAGCTAAGAGCACCTCTAGATCGGGATAATCAAAGTTTAGATGTAGTAAGTGGATGAAGTCCATTTTAAAAGGATTGTGTCTTGATAGGGAGTTTCGGGGTGAAAAGCACTGTAGAAGGGTAGCTATTTTAACAAAACCATGTAAACATGAATGATGCGATTTAATTCTTTAGTTTCACATTTTAAGACATTTAGGTTGTTTTTTACTTTACTGTGTCAGGCTTAGTGCTGTTACAGAGAATTTTGAGTTCGACACTAGGAAACTTAGTATCCTAGATCAATCCTCAATCGTTTGGGGATTTAGAGATTTTGGGATTTCGTTCAAGTCTTGAGTACAGATGCGCTATGCCTTCTCTTGACATGAACTTGGGTGATGGCCACTGGTTGACCTTTCTTCTGGTCACTTGGGCATCAGATTTCAGTCTGCTTCTGGTCAAACATGCTGTGAATTTGTAGAAACAGGCTGTTAGGTTTGAGTCCAACGCTAGAAAATAGGGTATTCTAGGTCAGTTCTCAATCGTTTGGGGAACTTAGGGATTTTTAGGATTTTCGTTCGAGTCGCGAGTACAGATGCGCTATGCCTTCTCTTGACAGGAACTTCAGTGATAATTCAGAATTGACTTTTCCCTTTTCTCAATCTGAACATCGGGAGGGTGTCTCCTTCAGGGCGAAACGCGATGCAGTCTTGAAGGGACGAATTTTTGACTTTTAAGACTTTATGTCACTTTAGACTTTGTGTCTTTTGGGTCACTTTTAGGCTTTGTGCCATTTTGACTTTGTGTCATTTTGACTTTGTGTCACTTTTAGACTTTGTGTCATTTTTAGACTTTGTGTCATTTTGACTTTGTGTCATTTAGACTTTGTGTCACTTTGATTTTGTGTCACTTTCAGGTTTGGGCTTTTAATTTTCACTTTAGGATTTTGGACTTTTGAATTTAGACTTTTTAACTTGCACTCTTGAGTTAGCACTTTTGGATTTTAACTTTTGAGTTTAACTTTTAGTTCTTGATATTTTCGGGTTTGGTTTAAAGTTTGAGCTTTTGCATTTTGGCATTCTGGACTTTGAGTTGGACTTTTAGTTATGACTCTTGAGTTTTAGATTTTCAGTGTTTGGTTGAGATTTTGAGTTTGGACTTTTAAATTTGTACTTTTAAATTCCTATATTTTTTTTATCTTCTTGGTGATATGTATACTTTGTTTATTTCACTTTTGTTTGCGGGTCTTAATGTTTGACTGTACCTATTGCTCAGAACAAGGAATGTCAGATGTACTTGCTGTCCAGAACATAAGCTATTCAGATGTACCTGCTGTCCAGAACATAATCTGTTCAAAATGATTTTCTTTTGCTTTATTTTCTTTTCTCTCTTTTTTATTTAATCATATAAATATGAATTTATCATTATCATTATTATATATATTTTTTTTACTTATGGTTATCCCTTAAACCTATTAATTTTAAAATATTTTGTACTTTGGTGTTTTAGCATAACATAACACATCAAAATATTCCTCATATTTTCCTTGATATTTTGATATTTTATGGGAATTTTTCTGACAATCTAGCTATTTTTAATGTATTTTTAAAGTTTCGTGCGTAGCAGAATTTTCTGATTGGCTGGGTTTGCTGTTTTGTGTTATGCCTCTCAGTGACTTGCTTCAGGATGGTTGCCACAGAAGATCAAGGGGAGTGCTGGGGTCGAGATTCGATCAAACCGTTTGGTTTACATCAGCGCCTATGCACCAAGTGAGCTTAGATTGAGTCTGGCTCCGACTCGTTGAGCTCGCGTATCAGCACTGTTCTTCAGATGCACCGAGCCCATGTAGGGATCAAGCTCATTTCCCTCCCACTCCCTTTGACCAAATTCCTGAGACCTTCCGTTGAACTGGAGGCCTCCGTTAAGGCCATCGGCAAGGGATCCTAGAGGTTGCATTGGTTTCGGACAGACCCTGAAGCATCACTGTTATCCCGCGAAGTATTCCCCATCATCAATTTAGATTATAATCATCAATTGGATATGCTCCGACTGGGTTGGATTTGGGGTCTGTGGCCATGGCGAGAAGCGATTGATTGACGACGTCGGTCGAAATTGTCCTTGGCAAAAGTCTTGTGAGGCTTCCCGCGAGCATCATGAAGTTGCTTACATGTCCAATTTTGCACTACATGGCTCAATTTTGGAATGATATGCTTCGACTTGGCTTTAGTCTGACGGGGTTTAAAATGAAGATATGGTTTGGTATGCAGCTTACTTCTTAACATCTATATTTTTCATGTCTTTGTTTACCATACTGAACTAAGCAATAGGTAACCACACATTAAACTTTACTTCACTTCATTTTCCTTCCATGCATGACTTCTAATTCAGAGATCAGATTGGGACCACAGTATCCATGCATTCAAACGAATGAAACCAGATTTGAATTAATAGTGATGATTTTATCAGTGCTGACTACATCATGCATGTAAGTCTATTTTATTCATTTTAACCCCTGGCATTTTCTTCTTACAGGACCCAAATGGTTTGAATCCCTTTCATTTAGCTTAAGCACTGTTGTTACTTTTTTTTGAGTCAATTCTGAGGCAGCCTGATTTTGTCATGTTGGGACATTAATTTTGCAATAAAACCCCTTCACTTTTCTTCCTTATACTTGTGTAAACATAGTTTGGTATGCTTGCTAGGTTCAATTTCTTTCAATGTTTCATACATGTTTACCTCAGCACAAAACAATCTAGGCACCCACTTGAACAGTCATTATTATTGAATTCTTTGGATTTTGGCTTAAAGGATGCAAGACTACACAGCTGGGTTGTTTTTTTTTTTTTATGCAAAAATCCTAAAAAGGCATGACAAATAGGCAAACTCTGGGGCCTACTAACCTCACTGTTTTTTTTTCTTGTTCAAATGCAAACTCACTACATTATTTCATTTTAAAACATGGCTAGAAACATTGGAATTTTTTTAATTAAGGTGCTTTGGTAATCAAATACGAAATCAAATCTATTGCCTCCTATTTATCACTTTTACAGTTTTTTTTTTTGACAGATATACCCCTGGTTCTTTTACTTTCTAATATTTCTGTTGATTTCACATTTATTTGGCCCCTTTTTTTTGTATGACACTTGACACCACAATTATTAAGGTTGAGACATAGCTAAATACATGAGTGTGCGCTCTCAGGCAAGCACCCCTCATGCATGGAGCCATGTCCCTCTTCCAGACTTTACATATATATTTTAACAGTTTGATTCTTCCCCTTTTTTTAGGAACCCTTTGATATAGGTTTTGTATGCAACTTTCAGGATGACCATTATTCACGTTGAAACACAACTAGATGCATGAGTGTGCGCTCTCTGGCAAGCACCCCTCACACATAAAGTCATGCTCCATCACAGGATGTTATTGTTATCTCACTTTTAGCATTTTTTTTTTGTGATGTTAAGTGACTCATTGACATAGGTGAGTGTGCGCTCTCTGGCAAGCACCCCTCACCTATGCTTTTGAGCCCCAAGAATGCACCAATAGATGATCTACATCAAGACTAATCTATGCTTCACACTTGGCTTCAATTAGTAAAAAGAAATAAAGGAAGAAACTCAAAAGCTGAAAGCAAAGAGATCAAGAGAAATAGCTATCAGGAATTGAACTTATGTATTGAACTTGATACAATGGAATCCCTACCTTCCTTTGAAACTTGCTTTTCCTTACTTTTTTTTAGATTTTGATTACAATAACGTATCAGAAATTTTTGACAGAGTTTTGGCTTTTTTTTCTCTCTCCCTTTTTTCTTGGCTATAGGTCTTCTTTTATAGGAGAAATCCATAGGGCTTGGCTTCATCTCCTTGACACATGGCAGCATCTCTTCTCCTGGTTTTGAGATGGATGGACTGGATATGAGATGGAGCTGCCGCCATACTTTGTAATTCCAGCTTCACCTCTTTCTTTTTTACTCCTTTTTACTGACCAGTGGCAATATGGCACCTGGCATTTGTAACTTTACTCTTTTTCACAGGGTGCTTGGGGGAGGAGTTACACCTATTCCGGCACCAATCGATGTGCTGTCCTTCATCCAATGATTCATAGATTGATGAAGGGCTGTGATTTGCATAGAGGAGGGATCTTCCTTGATGCATAGCTGTGGCCATAGGGTTATAGGTCTGGCGTATTGGCAGCATGCTTTTACCCATTCCTTCATTGAGTTTTCAACTGGAGGCTTCTTTAATAAGAGGTAGTTTTCCCTTAATACCCCTTTCCATGTGTGTATGTCTCTTTTGTCATTCAGGGGCAAATCTGGGGCTATACCTCCCTGCTTGCCATTTGGCATAATTTTAATTGCTGGGCATTGTGGGCAACATGCCATATGACAGATGGGGCCTATGTCAGGGGAGATAAGCATTTCCCTTCATCTACCCATGCTTGTAAGAGGGGTATATAGTACCAACATATGTTTCCTTTTCCATTGAGCATTATTTCCTTAATTTTCAATGCTCAGAATTTGTTTTGCCCTCATTAACTTGGTTGTGTCGTTTTTTTTTTCTTTTTTAATCATAACACAATCATTAGCACATAAGCAAACTCTTAATCCCTTGGGACAGCTCCACATGTGGCAATTTCAGATAGGATATAGAGGGGTATAGCTGGAATTTGAGGTTTCTTATGTGCATCCCCCATGAGCTTTGATCCTTTGTCTTTTCTTTTAATTCCTGATTTGCCCTTTGATGTCACGTATGGAATGCCTTTCAGGTGCCAATTGACGTGTGTTGATTGCCTACACACCCAGAGTGTATCTCTCACTTAATCTGGCCACATCCGTCCATTCACCATATCTATTTTGCCTCCCATGCGCAAGTGAGTGACTGATGATGCATTTGCTTGAGAAAGAAAGACAAAAAAAGGCAATTCCTGGGTGTTGTATCATGCTTTTCCCTTCAGTACATCATTTAATGCATTGTACTAGTGTCAGAAGGAGCAATCATCACCCAAGCATCAACGGTTGGGAATGTTAAATTGACTGAGGGAATTCCTTCTCTCTCAATTACTTTTCCCTGAGCCCATGGTACGCTGGCTTTACAGGCCTAGAACTTTCTTTTCAGTGCCTAGGCTAGAGGGGAATCTTCCTTCTCCATTTGTTCCTTTTATTCGTCTTTATGTGATTTGCTGTACTGGCCCCCTCCAGTTCAAGCATAGGTGATTTTCCTCCCTTTCCCTGCTTCAAGCATAGGTGATTTTCCTCCCTTTCCCTGCTTCAAGCATAGGTGATTTTCCTCCCTTTCCCTGCTTACTATTACATAAGCGAGTAACATACGAAGCAGTGAGGAACCATCTATCTCCCTTGACTCATAGTATAACGACCTCCATTGCTTGTTTCCATGTCTCCACTGTTTACCGCCATGACCATGAGGCTTATTGCTTCACCCAGCTTCAATTGACCCAAAATTACTCATTACTTTCCTCTCATAGGTCCTACAGGTGCCTCCTATGTATGTTTCCTTGGCAATTTTTCGCTAATTTAGCAAAATTTCACATAAGTTTGTCTCAGTTGCTGATCCTTTCTCTTTTGGTCATCGCTTAATCCAGTTACCGCTCATCGCCGAGTCTGGTACTGTTGCATTGGTGGGCTCATCGCCTTTCCATTGGCGAGCTTGGTTGAGACTGAAACGGTGCAGAGCGGCGGCGAAACTCCTCCTCACGCCGGCGTGCGACGCCTGTGTCAGACAGTACTGTTTCATCCTCCTTTTTTTCTTTTTTTTTTTTGAATGAGTGGGACCCACAGCTTCCGACCAATCAGAAACTCAATTAGATGTTTTAGTTCTAGATCGAGATCCATCCGTTGATTTTGGATAATATTTCAAGGATTTATCGTGGCCGTCGGATTGATGGGAATTTCCTTAATCGAATTGGGCCAGTGTATAACTCAGATGGGCTTCAATCTTGGCCCAAAACAGATTTTGTTATTTTCTTAAAGCCCATCCGGAATTACTCTTGTTTTGTTCTTGGTGGGGGTCACCTCCATTTGTCCCAGCAATGGACTCGTCCATTTGACTGAATTTTGAGGTTAATTGAGCTGCTTTATTTTTAGAAAAAATGTTTGGTGCCCTTCTGTAGGTCAATTTGACATGAAATTTTGCATGGTTTCCCATAAAAATATGGAGAACTTAGTTGCCACAAATTTTCTATTTTTAGGACTCCAGTAATTAATTATAAGGATATCACAGGCGCATAATGGCATTCCTCGTAATTAATTAATTTACCGTCCATTTTTAAGAATTTCTGTGTTTTTCCTTTCATGCATTATGACCAATTATCAGGGCTATTTTGTTGGGTCATTGGTTATGTGGATGGGATTTTGATTATATGGTTTTGGATTTTGGTGATAAAATAGGAAATCGTTTAGGATTTTGTGCAGCAGAATTTAGAGGCAAACACATGCCTTTTTAGGATTTTTGCATAAAAAAAAAAAAAACAACCCAGCTGTGTAGTCTTGCATCCTTTAAGCCAAAATCCAAAGAATTCAATAATAATAACTGTTCAAGTGGGTGCCTAGATTGTTTTGTGCTGAGGTAAACATGTATGAAACATTGAAAGAAATTGAACCTAGCAAGCATACCAAACTATGTTTACACAAGTATAAGGAAGAAAAGTGAAGGGGTTTTATTGCAAAATTAATGTCCCAACATGACAAAATCAGGCTGCCTCAGAATTGACTCAAAAAAAAAGTAACAACAGTGCTTAAGCTAAATGAAAGGGATTCAAACCATTTGGGTCCTGTAAGAAGAAAATGCCAGGGGTTAAAATGAATAAAATAGACTTACATGCATGATGTAGTCAGCACTGATAAAATCATCACTATTAATTCAAATCTGGTTTCATTCGTTTGAATGCATGGATACTGTGGTCCCAATCTGATCTCTGAATTAGAAGTCATGCATGGAAGGAAAATGAAGTGAAGTAAAGTTTAATGTGTGGTTACCTATTGCTTAGTTCAGTATGGTAAACAAAGACATGAAAAATATAGATGTTAAGAAGTAAGCTGCATACCAAACCATATCTTCATTTTAAACCCCGTCAGACTAAAGCCAAGTCGAAGCATATCATTCCAAAATTGAGCCATGTAGTGCAAAATTGGACATGTAAGCAACTTCATGATGCTCGCGGGAAGCCTCACAAGACTTTTGCCAAGGACAATTTCGACCGACGTCGTCAATCAATCGCTTCTCGCCATGGCCACAGACCCCAAATCCAACCCAGTCGGAGCATATCCAATTGATGATTATAATCTAAATTGATGATGGGGAATACTTCGCGGGATAACAGTGATGCTTCAGGGTCTGTCCGAAACCAATGCAACCTCTAGGATCCCTTGCCGATGGCCTTAACGGAGGCCTCCAGTTCAACGGAAGGTCTCAGGAATTTGGTCAAAGGGAGTGGGAGGGAAATGAGCTTGATCCCTACATGGGCTCGGTGCATCTGAAGAACAGTGCTGATACGCGAGCTCAACGAGTCGGAGCCAGACTCAATCTAAGCTCACTTGGTGCATAGGCGCTGATGTAAACCAAACGGTTTGATCGAATCTCGACCCCAGCACTCCCCTTGATCTTCTGTGGCAACCATCCTGAAGCAAGTCACTGAGAGGCATAACACAAAACAGCAAACCCAGCCAATCAGAAAATTCTGCTACGCACGAAACTTTAAAAATACATTAAAAATAGCTAGATTGTCAGAAAAATTCCCATAAAATATCAAAATGTCAAGGAAAATATGAGGAATATTTTGATGTGTTATGTTATGCTAAAACACCAAAGTACAAAATATTTTAAAATTAATAGGTTTAAGGGATAACCATAAGTAAAAAAAATATATATAATAATGATAATGATAAATTCATATTTATATGATTAAATAAAAAAGAGAGAAAAGAAAATAAAGCAAAAGAAAATCATTTTGAACAGATTATGTTCTGGACAGCAGGTACATCTGAATAGCTTATGTTCTGGACAGCAAGTACATCTGACATTCCTTGTTCTGAACAAAAGGCACAGTCAAACGCTAAAGTCCACAAACAAAATTGAAATAAATAAAGTATACATATCACCAAGAAAAAAAAAGGGGAATTTAAAAGTGCAAATTTAAAAGTTCAAACTCAAAATCTCAACCAAACACCGAAAACCTAAAACTCAAAAGTCACAACTAAAAAAAAAATCCAAAGCTCAGAATGTCAGAATTCAAAAGTTCAAATCAAGTTCAAACTTTAAACCAAAGTCCAAAGAATCAAAACTCAAAAGCCCAACTCAAAAGTCAAACTCCAAAAGTGCTAGCTTAAAAGGCAAGACTTAAAAGTCAAACTCAAAAGTCCAAAAATGCAAAATCAAAAGTCAAAACTTCCAAATAACACAAAATCTAAAAGTGACACAAAGTCTAAAAGTGACACAAAGTCAAAATGACACAAAGTCAAAATGGCACAAAGCCAAAAAGTGACCCAAAAGACACAAAGTCTAAAGTGACATAAAGTCTTAAAAGTCAAAAATTCGTTCCTTCAAGACTGCATCGCGTTTCGCCCTGAAGGAGACACCCTCCCGATGTTCAGATTGAGAAAAGGGAAAAGTCAATTCTGAATTATCACTGAAGTTCCTGTCAAAAGAAGGCATAGCGCATCTGTACTCGCGACTCGAACGAAAATCCTAAAAATCCCTAAGTTCCCCAAACGATTGAGAACTGACCTAGAATACCCTATTTTCTAGCGTTGGACTCAAATCTAACAGCCTGTTTCTACAAATTCACAGCATGTTTGACCAGAAGCAGACTGAAATCTGATGCCCAAGTGACCAGAAGAAAGGTCAACCAGTGGCCATCACCCAAGTTCATGTCAAGAGAAGGCATAGCGCATCTGTACTCAAGACTTGAACGAAATCCCAAAATCTCTAAATCCCCAAACGATTGAGGATTGATCTAGGATACTAAATTTCCTAGTGTCGAACTCAAAATTCTCTGTAACAGCACTAAGCCTGACACAGTAAAGTAAAAAACAACCTAAATGTCTTAAAATGTGAAACTAAAGAATTAAATCGCATCATTCATGTTTACATGGTTTTGTTAAAATAGCTGCCCTTCTGCAGTGCTTTTCACCCCGAAACTCCCTATCAAGACACAATTTTTTTAAAATGGACTTCATCCACTTACTACATCTAAACTTTGATTATCCCGATCTAGAGGTGCTCTTAGCTCAGTTCGTAACTGAGTCCGGAGGTAATTAACAGTAGGGGCTTGCGCCTACTGGAAAAAAGGACCTACGACAAACAATCAACTCTCGAGGTACTTGGAACCGCATTAGTGTCCTTCGCTCGTTTGGAATGGGCAGTAACGACGGGTCTCAAGATGCTCGAGGGGTATGTGATCCGCATTTTCTTCGCCCCATAGAGGACTATCTGATCTTCCGTGGTCGGACTGAAAAAGTGCGAGACAGGTTCTGGCACGCCCGGTGGGACATTTTTCTCCTCTCATCAGGGCATAATCAAAGTTTAAATGTATAGGTGGAATTAAGTCCATAATATTCAAAAAAAATATACTAATGATTGACTCTGAGTTCTCTCCATTGCAGGAATCATGTTTACCTGGAGTCAAATCGTGAAGGGCGAGCGTCTTCGCCACATGAAGACAGCAGCAACCGGGACTCTCTATGTGCCCGTCCAAACTGTCGTGCAAATCTCTCCTGTGATGCTTGCTGGTGAAGCATCGGTGAAAGTCTCTGGAAAGCCTGCCCTTAACACCAAAAAGGGTCGGGCGGCAAACACCCACATCAAGGGGGCGACAGCCCCGAAACTCAAAAAGGAAAAGAGGACTAGGATCTCGAGGGCCCAAGCTCTCCACCTGGTCCAGCAACCTGATACCATCACTGATCTGTCCCTCAGCAACACCTTCGCCCCCTTACATGTGCTCAAAAAGGGAGGCGAGGCGATGCGCCTCAGAGAGGATTGGGAGCTCCCCATGTACGCCCCAGTCTCTGAGACAGAGAAAGTGACTCACCCAAAACACAAGGCAGTAGAGGCCATTCACACGGCCTTCAGAATTGTCAAAAGATCCCGCAAATCCCGCAGGATTATCACTGCAATCCCTGCCAACCCCAACAAGCCGTCCATCAAGGACAGGCTCAAGTTCCCGGCGCACCAAAGACTCCGCTTTCCCTACCGCGAGGACAACCGAGAGGGAGACGCGGACTATAGTGCGTCAGAAAAAAGGACTGTGGCCCACCCGCCTTCAGTCTTCGACCGGCTTACCTTTCCATCACTCCAACCCAATGCCCGCTCAATGAAGGCCAAAGGAAAAGTGAAGAAGGTCTGGAAGCCCAAGCAACCAGAACCCATCCCCGCTCCTGAGCAAAACACAGGGGGCACCAAGCGATGGGTGCCAAAAGGAAAAGATACCTCTCTGGCTAGCCAGGTGGCGAGTCAGATGATGAAAAATAAAACAAAAAAGAAATATGTGATGAGGAAGAGACGGAATGCTGATTCTGCCTCAGTACATCATGTGTCAATTGATGATAATGATGATGATGACGAGGAAACGGCGGAAGTCCGTATGGTCGGGACAGGTTCCCAGGAACCGCCTCATTCTGAAAGTGTCCCCGTGGAAACACGAGGGCAGAAAGGAAAAGCTTCGGCATCTAAACCTCCCAAACGGGTAGGGCGGCCCAGGAACCGCAGCCCGGTGATAGAGGAAATTGTCCAACAGACTACTGATAACATTGCAAGTGATGAAGAGGATCCAAATCCGGACCATGGAAGTTCATCTGAAGATGTTGACGAGGAAATTGAAATCCTCGAGGAAATATCTGATGAGATGGCCCAGCTTCGCAAGGAGCTGGAAGAGAAAACCAAGCAACTTGAGCAACTCCAAGCGGAGAATGCTCGGGTAACCGCGGCATGCGCGGAAGTACAGAAACACATAGCCAAAAAGGAGGCACGCCCAAGCTATGCTGTTTCAAACAACGATGTACCAAAATCAACCGAAACCCAAGGAATGGCTCCTAAACCAAAATCCAAAAACAAAAAGAAAACCAAGAAATCCCACTCTAAAATAGTGCGGGAAAAAGATAGCAGCTCCAGTGAAACCTCTGAAGAGGAGTTGCTTGAAAGAAAAGAAACCAGTGTCATTGACCCTGAGGCCATAATGGAGAAGATGCAAAGGGCCATGGATCAAAAACTGCAATCTCTCGGGATTGGGGGCACTCAACTGCCCGTCAATTTCACAGGCCGGCCTTACCCCGCAAGGTTTGACCAGCTGGATTACCCGAAGGGCCATATAGTGCCGAAATTCAAGGTGTTTGATGGGGTCGGAAACAAAATCACCCCGAGTCAACATCTGTCACACTTTATAACCTCCTGTGGAAACACTGCCCGAAGGGAGGAATGGCTATTAAGGCAATTTTCACAAAGTCTGTCTGGAGTAGCGTTCGACTGGTATGCTTCTCTCGAGGCAGATAGCATCAAAAGCTGGAAAGAAATGGCAAATGCCTTTTGCGCAAGGTTCAGGACGACCCCGCATCGGGTCTCCGTTACCAATCTAGTCAATGCCAGACAAAAACAAGGCGAGTCTGTCTCCGATTACGTGTCAAGGTGGGAAACCATGTACACAGGATGCCAGTCCAACATAAGTGAATCTGAGGCGGTGCGTATGCTTCTGAACAGCATCCATGCACCGATGAAAGTATGGATGGTGGGACACAATGTCACCACCTTCGAACATCTGGTAGCCATGGTTGCTCGGTATGAGGAAGTGGAGCCTGAAATGAACCAGCTATACTATTCCACCAAGGAAAAAGATAAAGAAAAGGGAAAGAAGCTGGAAATCAAAACAAAGGCAGTCAAAGCCATCACTAACCAGGCTGAAGGCACTGGTAGTGCCCAATGGGGAAAGAATGTCGAGACGAAGGACGGAAATCCACAGTCCAGAGCTCAAAGGCCAACACTCAGGGAGCTGAAAAGCAAGCCCTACTCATTCAAAAAAGAAAAAACTCTGAAGCTGTTTAGGCAAGCTATGGAAGTTCTCGAGGTCCGGCTGCCCCAGTGCAAAAGGCCCGAAGAAGAAGACAAAGTAAACCACCCTAATTACTGTGTGTATCACAGAGTTTTGGGTCATAACATAGAGGATTGCTATGTCTTTAAGGATTGGCTCGAACAGAAAATCCAAGAAGGAGCAATCTCCCTCCATGATGACGCTAGGCAGGAACCGGCTCCTCATGCCATCTCAAACGGAGCCCCAAGTGCCAGCTCTCGTCGTGTCTCGGTCACTACTGACGGAAAACCGCCCACGACATGGAGCGTATATTTGAACAAAAACACCAGAAAGAAGTTGAGAGCCTTGCAGGCCGAACCTCAACTCAGATGGAAAAGCCCTATCATGCCAGTAGTCCCAAAGAGACTCAAACCAATGAAAACACAACCGAAACCAATGACCCGTAACGCAACAACGGGTAATGTGAGATCTAGACAGGCGTTCTGGAGGAAAACCTCTCCCGAAACCGTCGAAGATCCCTATGTTCAAGAAAAACCAACACAAACAACCCTCGCTGATTTCATCTCCCCCAAAGTCGCTGCGCAAATTAGCGGACAAGTGTGGCAGGAGTTGAAAGGCGAAGGAAAAGAAAAGAAAGAAGAGGAGTTCTGGACGGCAGCGTGCCATCATGTCTCAGGTAATGAGGAAGAACATGAAGAATCCTCTAACCAACAGGAGCCGGCACAAGCAGACACCAGACCCTCCGAAACCTCAACAACAAATGAACAAAACCCTACTGAGTCGTCATCCAGCTCAGTCCCAACCCAACATGCCTGGTCGACGGTCACTGTTCAACCTATGACCCAATCAGGAAAGAAAAAGAAAGAGATCCTTGAAATAAAGAAATTGGATAAGGCCCTCATCCGCAAAGGAAAGAAGCCGGACCGAATGACCCTACCTTTCAAGATCAATGGTCAAGATCGCAAAGTGTTTGTAGACATTCATGATGAGTGTCTGGATTCAGAAGGCGTCCCAAGCCTAAAGAATCTAGGGTTCAACCTTGTCATACCAAAGAAAAAGGGAGAATCCGGGATTCCACCAGAAACCATTGCGATACTAGCAGAGCATGTGTCTGAACTGATGAAACAAACCATTGCTGTGACTAGTTTTGTAAGAAACCAAGTAAACAAAGAGGCTTCCACCTCTACCAATACCCAAAATGCTCAAGACATTCCTGGTTTCACTGATGAGGAATATGAATGGTCTGATCCGGACCCTCCTAGCCAGGATGAAAGCTACGATTTTGGTAGCAACTTTGACAGTGATGAGGAAAGAGGAGGTGGTGGCTCTGGTGGAATCTCCTGCAACACCATCTCAACATCGGCAATCGATGCAGACCCGGAGGATAACTCGGGAGAAAAAGAAGAAAAGCTCACTAAAGAAGAGGAAACAGAAATGATTGCGCAAATAGAGGAGGCTACACAGGTCATTCTCTCTTCCGCGGTCACAAACCAAAACCCACAAGAAGATGATGATGCCTTCTATGAGGCGCTGGAGGGATGCCAGCCGGCCAGTTACAGGAGGATAAAAATATACATGAAAGCAAGGGAACAATGGAGGGACCTCTCCTACTGGTGCGGTCAAACTAACCTCCATCCCATCCTGGAGACAGAAATCGCCTTAAATCCATCCTGGTGGATCCAAGAGCTCATACATGGCGATGATGTGGACCAATTGCTAGCATCATGGCTGGCAAATAGGTTCTGGACCAAAGAAACACCTCTTAACATCTCTAAACAAAAAACCCATGAACCCGCAGAACACTGCAGATACCTGAGTGATGCCGGGGAATCAGAAGAAGAAGCCGAGGAAGAAGGCGATGATTCACTACCACATATCTCTTTCAATGCTGTGGCAGAGTATGTGGACTTCTTGATGCAACTAAAAATTCAAGAGCCTGGCTTGTTCCAACAGGAATTAAGGGTTGACGAGGAGATAGAAAACATGTCAGACTCCGATACCTATGAACAACAAGTTGAAAATATGGCCATAAGGAAAGCCGCGGTGGATATTGTGGTGCAAAATGAATGGGACAAGAAAGACCCAGACCCAAACCACCCTACAGATTTTGAAATCATGCGTGCACACTTGGCAAACACGGAGGACTCACACCTCTGGGAGAATATTGAGGTTACTGAAACTGACCTCGCGGAATATGAAAACAACATGGGTAGCCAATCCCACCTCAACCAGAACAGTCAAACTTTCCTGGCTGAGGAGGACCAGGCTAATGAATTCTCCCAGTACCTCAGGAACCTGAGAATCTCAGACCCGGTCGGCTACCATGGTGTGCTAAACCCTGAAAACCCTCAACAATACCAGGGATATGAAAGGCAAGCCATAACCAGGACCGTAAGAGAAATAGCTAATGAGATGGGGTGCGAGGAAGGAGAAATAAATCCAGAAGCAACCCCACCAAGAATCACTCGACGCCGTAGATCCAAGAGGATTCGGCGCTCCAGGCATACATCAGGCCCCAGGGCCGAGGTGACATTCCCCACCCAAATAGAAATAGTTGAGACTTCCAACCAAGTCGATACCACTCAGGGTGAGTCATCCCAGCAAGCCCCTGAGGAAGAAGAATACAATGAACATGACAGCCTGGTAGAGTGGTATGTGTCTGAGCTCAGGGAACTGAGAATCACAGACCCAAGGGCCTTCCGCCGAGCTACCCACCCCAAAGATCCAGATTTTACGGAGGAATTTGAAAGAGAAGCCATAGCAACCGTCCTAAAAGAGGTTAACAAAGGCAAAACTCCCCAGTGCTCTGACTCTGAAGATAGCGGAGGTTCTCCGCGATTTTTCTTCTGCGGAAAAACATCTGATGGAAACGCCCAAAATAGCGAATCCGATAGCGATGAAGAAGAGGCTGAAGGGGAGCCTGAGGTGGAATCTGACCATGAAGAACCTCAACCAAGCACCCTCCAAGGAAGTTCAATCCTGATGGCATCTGGGTCTGGTCCGCCAGCCGATATAACCTCAGCTTTTGAAGGGTTGAATATCTCACAAGCAACCAGGATCCTCTCATACATGGAACACCTGAGACGGGAAGACCCTGCATTCCTAAACTTCATAGCTCAGCACGCTGAGATATTACAACAACCAGGGGCCAGTTACGAAAGGCTCAGGAGAACCCATCCACGGGAAACCGCCCGTTTCCGGGCACAAATAGAAAGGCTGTACAAAATCTCAAACGATATTGACAATAACAGTAGTGATGATGACGGCTCTGATACGGGAAACTGCCGTTACATCAGCGGTTCAGGGTCTGATGACTCTGAGTCCGAAAATTATGATCACCGTTCCGCCCGAATTGCAGCTTGGACGGATGATGATGAACCTTCCTTAAAACCGTGTAATAAAAGAAGACAACAAGGAAGAAACGCTCGCATGACTGTCCGGCCACAACCCGAATGGGATGAAAATGCCCGGCGTGACTTGGAACAAGCCATTGCTGAAACTGAGGCTATGACAACCAACGAGCTCATGAGAAACCTAAGGGTAAATAGCGATGATGATACTTATTGTCCCACCGAGGATGATGAGGAAAAGGTCAAGAGCCCTAAAGCCCTTAGAGTATACCAAAGAAGAAAGAAGCCAGCAAATGAGAAGGAAATAATAACCTATCAAAGAAGAACACAAAGGGACCAACAAAGGAAAGAACAAGTTGCTCAAAGGCGAATCCTCTCGTGATGACGCCACTTGTCATCGAGTTGGCCATCATGATTCCGACAAAGGCGAGTCCTCTGAGGTGCCACAGCCACAGACCGAAGCCACAGAAGAACATCAAACCAACTCAGAGGAGGTGGCATATGACTATGAGATCGTGCTAGACCCTGCTGAACAAATGGACCCTGCCGATCTACAAGGACGGCAACCAATAATGGTAAACTTGGATATCCATATCCCTAACATTCCAGGTCAACCTGACCTTACTCTCGAGGAGTTGGGGGAAATAGTGCGGCAAATGGTCAACCAGATCTGGGAGGCCACGTCTACTGAGCAGGGATGTGAAGAGAATGAACCCGCTGAATCAGAGACGGAGGAAAATGCTAGTACTGAACAGGGGGCAGCTGCCACCTCTACTGAAGACCCAGCTGAAAATACCGCCCCTTCAAATCAAAACCAAGAAGAAAACCAAAACCAAAGCTCTGAATTATGCCGAGGTACTTCTGAAAATTGTCGGACAATAACTGTGAGTGAGTCCGACACAGATAGCGAAGAGGAGGAATCTCCAGCAACCCAAGGTGACAGCTCACAAAGTGAACCAAAACTCACTCAAAAGAAAATAGCCAAGCCAAAAGAAAGCCCGTTTAAATCACGCGCGGCGGACAGCTCAAGAGAAATAGCTCAAGAAGTTGCAACAGATGGCCCCGCCCACCGTACAAGGTCAAAGCAAGCACAACCGAGCATCGCTTTAGATAGGGGGCAAGCCCAACAACCGTCGAAGGAAGATAGCGCTGCCTTTACTTTAAGGGAAAAGCGTCAACTCCTAATAGACCTGGATTTCTGCACAAATGCTCTGAGAAGAATGACCAGGCAAAATATTGAGATACAAACCTTAGTCGAGACTCTAATAGCCAGGCTAAAGACTGAGCGAAAGGAAAGAATCTCGATGGAGGCGGAACTCAAAGCATTGAAGGACCGCGCCCAGAAACAGGGGGCAGGTCAGAAAAAGGGCATGAAGTCTGGCCATGCTACCTCAGGCAACTCGGGAAACCTCCCGCAAAGAAGGAGAGAAACCGGCATTGTCATCCAAGAGGGACAAAGGCCAAAACCCAAAACTAATCATCCCCCAGGAAAAGGAAAAGGGAAAGCCAATGCAGAAAATCATCATCATAGACCAAAACACCTCTGGCCCCATGACAACACGTTCGAGGGGCCTGAAACAGACCGGCAAGAAAGAGGTGAGAGCTCACGTACGCGGGCGTGCCCTCCCATGAGGGATGGGTCTGGCCATTTGAGACACAGAAATGCCGAAACCAATTCAACCCAACAAATAAAAAATAGACAAAACCACTCAGGGCAATACCATATGAAAATGAAATTGGTTAAGCTCGACAATGCTTCCCCTTACAGCCAATTACCACATAAAATCAAGATAACAGGGAAACTGAAACCAAAACATGGAGGTTCCGACGGGCACTTCAGACACAGGAACCGTGTAAACCCTTGGGAGATGCCAGAAGCTGAAAATGGGGCACTCCGGACACAAACCATAAATAGACAACCAAAACCATATAAAGCAAAGAAAGAAAATAATGCCGGAAGAAAGGCGTACTGCCGATACCACCAAGTCTGGGGGCACTCCAGAGAGGAATGCCTGACGTGGTCTTGGAATGACAATGACCCGTCAGATGAAGAAACAGAAGACGAAATGTGCCGTGCCATAACCCGGGGTACAAGCTCTCAAACCTATGACGAGGAAACTGCCTCAGAATGTGAACATGATACTGAAGGGGAACTACAGTACAGTAGCCCAGAAGAGGAGCCTGTTGTACTGGCGATCAACTCCGCTGCAGTTAGACCGCTGGGAAGTGATACTGACCAAAGCGAAACAGAGGAAAGAGAAATCAAATCACCACCAAAACCAAACAAGGTGTCCAACCTAGTCCGGCAGGTCTCTACTAGAATCCGGCCAAATATGAAAAACCACTGCAATGTTAGTCTGAGATCGGGCACTAGGGTACCTGAGAGACAACCCCCCAGGGAAACGACCAACAATGAAATAAGAAACAGAAATAATACAACAGCAGAAAGCGAAACAAGGTCCGATAGCAGGCCTAAAATGTCCGTGGGAGATTACAATGTGGTCGCTCATTTGCGGAAAATCCCCTCACTGCTCAGTGTCTTTGATGCCTTGATGGTATCTCAGGAGCTGCGTGATGCCTTAATCTATGCACTGCAAAACCCTGCCAGCTTCCAGGCCTATTTTGCCCAAGAAACCCGCGAGGAGGTGGCACAGATCGACCAGGAACCGTACATTACCTTCACAGACGAGGACCTGATGGCGGGCACAGCCGATCACAATCGACCCCTGTACACCACAGGCACCATCTATGGCCGGAAAATCAACAAAGTCCTCATTGATCCTGGGTCCTCAATTAGCATCATGCCATTAAAAACGCTGGTACAGCTGTCGCTCAGCATCAAAGAAACAAAGAAAGATAAAATCCGGATCCACGGGTTTAACCACCAATACCAAAAGGCCCTGGGCTCCACAGTGATCGACATCACCTTTGGGAACCTGGTCACTCCGGTCAAATTCTTCATCATCGAAGCTGATACAACATACAAGGCACTGTTGGGGAGACCATGGCTCCACGCCAACGGATTGGTTCCCTCCACCCTGCACCAGTGCATTAAATATGTCAAAGACGGAAAACAATACGTGATTAAAGGAGATGATCAACCATTTGAGGCACACGAAGCCGAATTGGATGATGCTAAATACTACAAACCCAAGTCCGGAAAGGGGGCAGCCACCAAACAAGGAAAGCTCTCTCCTGAAACCGTGAAGGAAGCAGTCAAAAATGCTGTGCTCAAAGCGGCCATAAAATCACAAATGCTCTTGGGTAGTGATAGTGAGACGGGATCGTCGGAAGGCACGGCCGAGGACATTAACTTACCCGCTCGAATGCAACCAAATTATTCCAGTGAGGGTGAGGAGCAAAATACTCTGTCCATAGAAATCCTACCCCTAGAACACTGTAAAGACCTAACACCTCGAGAAAGTGAAGAAGTCATCCCTTTTAAAACCTTCACCGTCCCGCCCAAAATAGAAGAGCTTGAAACAGGGCACGTTGTTCATCCCAGTATACAATTTGTCAAAATAGGAGAAATCGAACCTCAAAATGAAGAGGCAAACTTCGAAGACTGGGAACAATGGCTCGTAGAGGAAACCAGGAAGACGGGGATTCCCCCTCAGCTTCAAGACACCACCAGCACACGGTTGGTTGAATTGTTTCGTAAGGCACAATGCCTAGAGCCCATTCCTGAAAAGCGAGCAAGAATGTTCCGAGATATGTGGAATGGCTACTCTAATGAAGTCGTAAAACTCAATGGGAAGATTGCTAACACAAGGGGCCTAGGATTCGAACCTCGAACCAAGGGCTCAGGGTCAAACACTCCTCAAAGACCACGACAGCACTCTTGCTGTCGCATAACAATCACTGAAATCAAGGAAGGCGAAACAACCCCAGATGAAGGGAAATCTTCAGAAACAGAACAATTTATCCTAGCAGCCAAAAATGCGCCAAAGGAGCTAGAAGAAGGTGGTCAAAATACCATCGATAAATTGAAGGAAATCAACCTAGGAACTGAGGAAAATCCAAAACCTACGTTCATTAGCACCTCCCTTCCTCAGGAGATGCAGGATGAACTGACCAAACTGCTAAAGGAATATCAGGATTGCTTCGCATGGAGCTACAGTGAAATGCCCGGGCTAGATCCAGCAATAGCAGTCCACAAACTCAAAATTGACAAAGAGCTCAAGCCAGTCAAACAAGGACCCCGGAGAATGAGGGTCGAATTGGAAGAAAAGGTGACAGCCGAAGTCAAAAAGCTCATCAGTGCTGGATTCATAAGGGAAGAAGAAACACCCGACTGGGTGGCTAACATTGTCCCAGTGAAGAAAAAGAACGGACAAATCAGAGTCTGTGTCGATTTCAGGGATTTAAACAAGGCTTGCCCTAAAGATGACTTCCCTCTGCCAGTGACAGAAATCATAATAGACCACACCTCGTCCCACGGGATATATTCCTTTGTAGACGGATACTCAGGATACAACCAAATCAAAATGGATGAGAGTGACCAAAAGCACACTGCCTTCCGTACCCCAATTGGTATCTACTGCTATAAAGTCATGCCTTTCGGCCTCAAAAATGCAGGAGCCACATACCAAAGAGCCATGACCAAAATCTTTGACGACCTCATACATAAGGTGGTAGAATGTTATGTAGACGACCTTGTTGTGAAGTCCCATACCCATGAACAACACTTAGAGAACCTGAGGCTGATGTTTGAGCGGTTGAGACAACACACTTTGAAACTCAACCCCCTGAAATGCGCCTTCATGGTGTCATCAGGAAAATTTCTAGGCTTCGTGGTGCGGCACCGAGGCATTGAAATTGATCCTGATAAAATCAAAGCCATCCAAGAACTGTCCCCTCCACGGACACTTAAACAACTCCGGTCTCTCCAAGGGCGCTTGGCGTATATTAGGAGATTCATAGCCAACCTGTCAGGCAAAATCAAACCTTTTACCAGGCTCACAAAAAAGGATGTCCCCTTTAAATGGGACGAGGAGTGCCAGAAATCTTTTGAAGATATCAAACAATATCTACAAAAACCTCCTGTATTGGCAGCACCCATCCAGGGAAAACCTCTCATTCTCTATACCACCGCCTTGGACGGATCCCTGGGGGCATTGCTCGCCCAGGAGAATGAAGAAGGAAAGGAAAATGCCCTGTATTACCTCAGCAGAATGCTTGTGGGGGCAGAACATGCATACACGCCAATCGAAAAGCATTGCCTAGCCTTGATCTTTGCGGTAAAGAAGCTTAGGCATTATATGTTGGCCCATAAAGTCACATTAATCTCCAAAACTGACCCATTGAAGTACCTCATGACCCGACCGATGCTTACCGGAAGGCTGGCAAGGTGGGCAGTGGCTCTGATGGAATTTGATATAGCATATGCGCCCCAAAAGGCTATCAAAGGACAAGCACTAGCTGATTTCCTAGCTGCTCATCCTATACCTGATGATTCCCCACTAGCATGCGACTTCCCTGATGAGGAGGCTATGCAGATAGAGGAAAATGAAACTTGCTGGAAGCTATACTTCGATGGATCTTCCTCCATTCGACCAGCAGTCAAACCAAACTTACCAAAACGACAAGCAGGTGTAGGATTGGTGTTTGTCACCCCAGAGAAAGGCATTCTCCGACATGCTCTGAGCCTAACCGAACCATGCACAAACAACGAAGCTGAATATGAGGCCCTGATAGCTGGACTTGAAATTGCCCTTCAAATGGGTATTGAACAGTTAGAAGTCTACGGAGATTCTCAGCTCATCCTGAGTCAGATCGAAGGCTTCTTCAAAATAAGAAAACCAGAATTGGTCAAGTACCATGAAAAGGCCCTAGAATTGATGGCCAAATTTACATATATTACCTTCCAGAAAGTCCCGAGGTCTCTGAATGGCAAAGCGGATGCATTGGCTAGGCTGGCTAATGAACTCGGTGACCCGAATCAGGAAGAAATCCAAGTCCTGGTTCACCGCAGAAGATCCTTGTCCTCTTGCTTCCCAAAAGAAAGAAACGAGGACGAAGAAACCCTGTTTACTGACATCCAAACACTCGAAAGAGAACATGAAAAAGAATGGAGGGAAATCGCACAAGCCATGACAACCGAAGGTTCGAACCAAGAGGACTGGAGACAGCCCTTTCTTGACTACTTCCAACAAGGAAAATTACCTCTGAACAAGGCCATTAGGGAGCAAATCAGAAAAAGGGCCCTAAGGTTCGTGTATGTGAACAACACACTCTATTGGAGATCCTATGAAGGATCATGGCTTAGATGCATATCGAAAACCGAAGCCAACCAAGTTATGCAAGAAATTCACTCGGGAGTATGCGGAGCCCATCAATCTGGCTCTCGGATGCGAGTACAAATCAAACTAATGGGCTACTACTGGCCCACCATGATCAATGACTGCGAAAACTTCTCCAGACGATGCCACATGTGCCAAATTCATGGAGATTTTATACACCAACACCCAAACGCACTACATCCAACCGTGGTATCATGGCCCTTCGAAATCTGGGGGACAGATATCATAGGTCCCATTGACCCACCAGCCTCAAATGGGCACCGCTTCATATTGGCCGCTACGGACTACTTCTCCAAATGGGCCGAAGCCAGGTCATACCGTGAAATTAAGGCCTCTGATGTGGTCAGGTTCTTCACCACTCAAGTGCTTTATAGATATGGAAATCCAAGGAAAATAATCTCCGACAATGGGACGGCCTTCAAGAATGCCAAAATTGAGGCCTTCGCCGATAAACACAAAATTGAATGGAGATATTCCTCCATCTATAACCCAAGAGCCAATGGACTAGCGGAGGCCTTCAACAAAACACTGATCAAGATCCTTCGCAAAACCATTGGAGATAATCAAAGAAACTGGCATGAAAGGCTGCATGAAGCATTGTGGGCATACCGCATCACCCATAAAACAGCAACCCAAGCCACACCTTATTCTTTAGTGTATGGGGCAGAAGCAGTCCTACCAATCGAAGTGGAACTCCCGTCACTGAGAGTAGCTATGGCAGCACAAATCCCTCTGACTAAACAAACGCAACTGAGGTTGCAAGAGTTGGACGGAATGGATGAAAAGAGACTGGCAGCTCAACAAAACTTGGAGTTATATCAAGCCAGAATGACGCGGGCTTATGAAAAGCTATCAAGACCCAGAACATTCAAGAAAGGAGAACTAGTGTTAGTTTTGAGGCGACCTATCCTCGGCCGACACCATGGTCCTAAATTTGCACCAAATTGGGAAGGCCCCTATGTCATAGAACAAGCATATGAAGGTGGAGCCTACCTACTCGCAGATTCAAATGGAAAACACCCTGTCTCCTCCATAAATGGGAGATACCTGAAGAAATATTATGGACAAAACTACCCCGACATTTCCGCAACCCACCAAAGCCAAAGGAAGAGCAACCAACAAACCGACTGGGCAGATAATTGCGAGGCGGTCAACCACCTCTTCACTTAGGTAAAAAATCTCTCACGTCCCACCGGGTCAAGGCTCGACAGGGTACTCCGTTCCTTTGAACACTATGGGGTATCCCTGAGTCAAAACCCTAAAGTAATAAATTAACCTTTAAATAAAATAAACCCTTCAAAATTCCTTAAAATGACCCCAAGTTGAAATCCTAAATAAAATCCAAGCCCAACAAAAAAATGCATCTTATTCCAAAGCATAAAAGCATGTGACCAAAAGAAACTAGACCAAGCTAAAAGTATAGCTCAAATAAAAGATTAAAACCAAATCTCCCTAAATATTCTCAAATCCCTAAATAAAAAGGCAAATTTCAAAGTCCAAAATCCAAAACTTCTAAAAATGTACACAAAATGCTCTGTCCCACCGGGCCAAAGTAAAAGGAGTGTTCTGTCCTTATGGACATTCATAGAATATCTCCTATACAAATGGCCTACACCCCAAAATACGACCCTAAAAAGTCTTGTGCTTTGTCCTTAAAACAAAGTACTAGGTGCCTGTTCATCTCACTGAACTAAAGGATGAACAAAAGTTCCGTGTCTTGAACTCTAAATTAAGACACAAACGGTGAAACTTACCAAACGGTGAAACTTACCTAATGGTGAAACTTACCAAACGCTAAACTTACCATGGGATTAGTCAAAACCACATCCTCAATAGTTACAGATTGAAAAAAGACAACCTGTCTATTCAAAATGTAATCCTTGCCAAAACCTATCAAAAAATGGATGAAGACCAAACCAAACCTGAAAGCCCCTCTGAAAACGGAAAATACCACGGCTGATGTCCGCCAACCATGTCAAGGAATAGGCCTCATAAATTCTAATACCCAGAGGGGCCCATGGTCGTGTTGGGCCTTAAACCACCGACTACGGTATGTTCCTAGCTGCCGTACCCAAAGAGCCAGGAGAAGAAAAAAAAAAGCAATCTCACAACATAAGCAAGTCCCTACGGTATGTTCCTAGCTGCCGTACCCAAAGAGCCAGGAGAAAACCCCATCTCACTACATCAAAAGAGTGATATGGAACAGACAAGTCCCGACGGTACGTCCCTTATCACCGTGCCAAAAACAACCAACAGAAAATGATGCACAAAGTCCCACTGCGTGCCGTGCTCATTGCACGCCGCACCCACTGCGTGCCATACCCAGAACGTCTATTCTACATGTCGGAGCGGTAATATGGAGCAAACAAGTCCCACCGGAATGGTCCTAGCTACCGAGGCAACAATGTAGAATAGACAAATCCCACCGGTATGTTCCTTGCTGCCGTAACCAAAGAGCAGGGAGAATAACAAAAAAATATCTGTCCCGCTAGCGATATCCGGTGTCGCTATCTATGACAATCTAAACCAAATCACTAATAAACCTCAACAGATGTCCATAAATCAAGATCAACAGACCAAAGCTATTAGGGTTCCAAATCGCCCTAATCAAGTCATGAAAATCAAAATACCAAACATAAACCATCCAAAATTACCACAGTTTGAACAACAACAAAAAAAAAAATATACGAAACGAAGCAATGAAACAACAAAACCAAGTGATCGAACATCTAAGACTTCCTTATATCGGAGGCACAGGAGGCGCCTGAGCTGCGGCCATCGCCCCTGCAAAAGTCTCTAAGGTGTTATGAATTGACTGAAGCACCGCCTCGACACTCTCCAGCCGCTGGTCTAGCTCCTTGAAACGCTGGTCTATATGTTCCTGGAGTGGAAAAGATTCTTCAATGGCCGAGCCGTCCGGAGAAGGGGGAGAAGCCTCTCTTACCGGACTATACTGATTCACAGCAGCAAACCTATGAAGGATATGACTGTTCACCGGGTAGTTGGGGTCAGGGACCAGAGTGCCATGAGCCATCTCCACCCACCCAAAGGAAGTCAAATCTAAGAGCAGGTTGCGCGGGTACAGGATAAGCCGCTCAGTGATTAGATTCCCCCACAGTGTCTCAGGCAATGAAATCTGAGCCCGCTCCATCAAGGCCTCGATTAAACTCCCATAAGGCAAATGGCCCTTGGGAAACCTCGTGACATGATGCATGTTTTGGAGGATGAGGCTAGGAAGATTAGCTTTCCCGCGTTTGAGAAGCAATAAGCGAAGGTAGAACAAAGTCCCTGGGCGAGTCAAATCTGATAGCTCACCTTGAGGAAAAAGGATGTAGTTGATGATCAAGAAAAATAACCTGAAAGGGACATATAAACTTCATGGTCATGAACTTGTCCTTCAGAAACAAACAAAAGAAACAAACAAAACAAAGAAAACACACAAATAGCAAAATTACCGATGAAGCGCAGGCAAATGCGCAGTAGAGACCAGTTCAGAACCCGCCTCAGATCTGGGTATCTTGAACCACTCACAATGGCCCCGGTATGTCCCTTGCTCACGAGGCCAACTTCCAAAGGCATAAACTGACAAGCCATTTAAAGTATCTGCGGCACCAATCAAGTCAGCCAAATCCTCCACCCCTATGTGAAAGAGCCTGCCAAAAAGATAAGAAGAGGCAGAAGGAGTATCATGGTGGTCAAATGTGACACGGAGGTTAGCATAAAATAGCTTGGTGATGTCCGGATGGTAAGGAGTATCAAGCCTTGACAAGCCGTGGAGGCTCCAGGCATTGAGCCACCCTGTTATCAAACTCATATAAGGGGTGGTGAAACGCCCTTGAGAATGAAAGAAAAAGCAGGCGGAAGCTTTACGCCCCCCTTCACCAATATTACTTTGATAACACTCAAAAGCCTCGTCGTCTCGAAACAGATAACGGTTGCCTGGGTCATATGACCAGTTAGGCTTGGAAGGTGGCGCGCCTTGGACAGAGGAACTGCCCTCATCTCTGGGACGCTTGGGATTCCTTGGATCTATGACGCCGGCCATGGAAAATGAAGTCCAAGAAAGAAAGTTCAGAAGAAGAAGGAAATGATACGAGATACGTACGCATGATGCCTTATATATATATAAAGGAAATTAGGGCACCAGAAAGCATACGTCTTTTCGAATTTACCCATAAATACAAAAGATCAAAAGGCGTGGCGGTTTGCAAGGAACATGATCGCTTCGCGATCCAAGGATTTTAATGAAAAATGATGAGCCCAGTGACACCAAAATATAATATCCATGCCCATAAATCAACTACAATCAAGAGCCCAACAAAGGCCCAAAACATCACATAATCAGGAAGTCCAGCCGCTACAAAGTCAGGAGTGACCAACTAAAACCAAGTCTAAAACTAAAACCATAACAAAAGAAAAGATACAAAGCGCCAACGCGCTGCATAACTCCTACTCAAAGGAAACCCATCATCAACTCAACCTCTCGAGAAGCGTCCGCCACGAGAGAGGCAAAACAAGGAAGGGCTAGCACTACACCTGCGAGAGCTCTCTCAGAATCATCATCAGAATCAACATCCCTCTGATGAGCTAACGCCCCAACTACCGGCTCAACTAACACAGTATCCGGAGACAATAGCAAACCCGCTCCACTAGCAGATGATGACACGGCTAGAGGAGTAGAATCAATGAGAAGAACCTCCCACTCGGAGTAATCCAGTGGCGCCTCACCAGAAAACTCCGAAACAATGTCTGACTCAGGGAAAAGGAAATCATGGAGAGTCTGGAAGGCAAGACCGCCTAAGGGGCTCTCTCCTGAATGAAAAAGAAAAAGATTATGATAAAAAATGAAATGCACATCACGATGACAAGGGAAATTATGGGTAAATACCTGGACATAAGATGGAGGCATGATCCAGAACGTCCAGCTCCATGCCCATGACATGGCTCGTCAGCTCATCAACACTCATGAAACTCTGAAGGGACAACTGATATAAATGGCACAAGTCCCGCAAGCCCAAAGCCCAAAACTCAATGCTGAAGGTCATCAGAGTATAAGGAAACCGACCTAGATGAAGCAAGACAAGAAAAATATAAAATGAAACAGAAGGGAAATTAAGGTAAAAAAGCTCAGTGAAATAAGGCATACCTAGACCTCGAAGCGCTGGAAAGATAGCCGGTGTCGGAGCAGTCTCACAGGAAAAGACAGTAACGGCAACAATCGCCATAGAGTCATCTGTGACAAGGAAGTCGCTCGCCTGGATAAATGGAGCCGGAGAGATCAGCCTGGGGCGCAAAATCTCTTCAAACGGCACGGCAGCGGTCTCCACCTCGACCTCTTCCATCTCAATGTCCTCTGTAGCAACCGCGGACTCAGCCAGAACGGCGCTACCCCATATGCCAGAACATGCAGTCCCTGAGAAAAATGCCATGACACGTCCATAGCAAATCAAAATTAAATGGAATGAAGTCAGAAGAAAAAAAAAGACAGAAATAACATACATGAATGTGGTGTAAGGAGAGGAGGCTCCATGGAAAAGCCGCCATCTGAAGGACTCTCTCTCAGCCGCCGTCGAAGCTCATACCGAGTTGCTTCTTCCTCCACCAAAGGATCCTCACGTTGCCTCTTCAGCAGCCTAGCTGCTTCCTCAGCCAGCTCATCAGGGTATTCAGGAGAAGGACAACGTGAAGGGGCCAACTCCTCATTTTCCACCGAAGGAGGGAACCTATGAACACCTATAAAACCAAAACCATGACAATTCCACATCGGTGATAAAGTTAAACAAAAAGAAGAGAAATGCAATACCTGAGTAGATAGCCCAGCGTCTATAAGGCTCAGATGCAAAAGCTTGGGGAGACTCTCCCTCAATAGGAGAAATACCCTCTACTTTGAAGTGAAAATGACCAAAATCATATCCACCAAGACCTGCCTCAAAGAACAAATCATCATAAGAAAGAGAGAAGGTAATCAAGAAGGGGATTCAAATGAGAAAGGAAAGTAACGAACCAGGGAAATGGCCGTCAGGAAGCGAAGGAGGGTCTACATACTCCAAGGGCTTCACACCAATCGGCACAAAACCATCAACTCCAAAAGAATTCTTCAGTGGTCTAAAACCGCCTTGTCTAACCTCCGGATTTTGCGGAACAATCCGAGAACGAGGGTAAACTTTCTCCTTTAGGATGGCCACGCTAACATCATGAGGAATCTTAGACCAACCTCTGAACCACCTGTCATAATCTCCAGTCAATGTCCCCTGGCGAGAAGCCGGAGGAACAATACAACTAGTGTCGGTGCCCAAACGCACTGAGAATGCACTAAAGGCTGCGCATGACGGCAAAGTGACTCGGGGAGGGTCAGGAAAGCTGAAAACTGCTGGAATAGCCTGGTCATACCCAAACTGCCAAGCACAACGGTGAGGGCTGTAAACCTCATGGATCACCCTATTCCCCATGCGTATGGATAAACACCCCGCTCTAATACTGACGGTATAGTCTCGATCCCGCCTGTGTCGAGGGGAACACAACTTAGGGCAGGCCCCCTTCTGACGAGACGCCACGTCCTTGACAATGTATGGCTTCCCAGTATCTTTAGGCCATCCCTTATTGAAAGCCTCAGGGCGATAATCCACGATGTACTGACTGCTCTGAGTAAAGCACAAATGAGCGATAATCTGATCCGGATCACGGACGGTGCAACCAGCAATATGAATCAAACCTGGCAATGACTGCCTCATGCCAGCAGAAGTCAACGGAGTATAATACTTCTCCCAGTAAAGGTAAAACCAACCAGAAAGGATGTGTAAAGGCATAACCACTGTGGCCCCGGAAGGATCCCTCGAAGAAGTAAGCTCTCTCATGGACCTATAAAGGTTCACTAAAGCTGGAATAGCCAATGAGACCCGCTTACCGCGAGCCAAGGCATTCGCCACCACAAAGACCCCAGGACGGATATACCCAGCTGGCTCGTAGATAATCAAGAAATAGCACAACCACCAAGCCAAAAAAGCAGTCAAGACTGTCTCATCGTCCAACTCATGGGAACAGAAATCTGAGAATGATACCCGCTCAGAGGGAATATGTCTTGTCGGAACCCAATTTGATCGGCTCCAAAGGATTAGCAAAATGCGCAGCCCTCTTCTCAGGTATCAAGTCCGTGAAATAGCGAACCCAGTCTCTCAACGGGACATCCCTGTCCAAGCCACGCTGACCACGTGACATGGCAATCTCATAATAAATCCGGAAAACTGCCCGAAGTGATGAAGAATGCAGAGGGAGCCCTTTGTGATCAGGACCATAAAGCTCAAAATCAGGCGGTACCCTCTCCTCATAAACCAACCCCTCTACTGGCACCCCCATGAGGGCAGACATCTGCTGAAGATCGATGGTGGCGTCGCGATCCTCTAAGGGAAAGGTATTATGAACATAATTCCAATTGGAGGCCATTGCTTTCAGAAGATTGGAACTCCATGTATACTCAAACAAAGCCAAAATCACACCTCCAAAAATCTCAACCTTATCCAATTTCTTCCCCATACTGCACAAGACATATCGGGTCCATTCAACTTGCCCGGGACTCCATCTCAAATCACCCTGAACCCTTAAATTCCCAGGAGACCAAGGGATAACATGCCCCTCCATCATCTCCATACTCAACAAGTGAAAATCAGCAGAAAAAGTAGAACGACCAGTGGGGCTCAGAAAAATACCTGCAAGGTCACCGGAGGGAATGCCACGCCGATCCCGACTGATGGGACAATGGGAGGTATAGTACCTATCTCGACGCTCCCCAGTGCGTGAAGGAGGGTCAACAGCAAGGCTTGGATAGTCATAGATGGCCGGTAAGGGTAAACGATTGTGCCGAACCAAAAGCCCATGGAAATTATCTCTTCCTCTGAGAATGGCGCGCTTCCATAAGCGATGAAGGTGCACATGGACTTTCTGAGGATCCAAATAATCACTGATATAAGACTCAATGGCCTCATCCGAAGGACCATAGAAACCCGTCCTGACAATCTCAAACCGAGGGACGGTATCATAAATCTCATCAACCGAAGCCATAATTACCTGCAAAAAAAAAAGGGGCGAAAGCCATGTCAAATATCCAGAAAATGCCCACAAATTACTAAGAAAATGCCTAGAAATTGGGGACACCAGAGTAGACTGATCGATATATCTCACAGTCCACTCTGGTGGGGGGCATTTGTTTGCCTCTAAATTCTGCTGCACAAAATCCTAAACGATTTCCTATTTTATCACCAAAATCCAAAACCATATAATCAAAATCCCATCCACATAACCAATGACCCAACAAAATAGCCCTGATAATTGGTCATAATGCATGAAAGGAAAAACACAGAAATTCTTAAAAATGGACGGTAAATTAATTAATTACGAGGAATGCCATTATGCGCCTGTGATATCCTTATAATTAATTACTGGAGTCCTAAAAATAGAAAATTTGTGGCAACTAAGTTCTCCATATTTTTATGGGAAACCATGCAAAATTTCATGTCAAATTGACCTACAGAAGGGCACCAAACAATTTTTCTAAAAATAAAGCAGCTCAATTAACCTCAAAATTCAGTCAAATGGACGAGTCCATTGCTGGGACAAATGGAGGTGACCCCCACCAAGAACAAAACAAGAGTAATTCCGGATGGGCTTTAAGAAAATAACAAAATCTGTTTTGGGCCAAGATTGAAGCCCATCTGAGTTATACACTGGCCCAATTCGATTAAGGAAATTCCCATCAATCCGACGGCCACGATAAATCCTTGAAATATTATCCAAAATCAACGGATGGATCTCGATCTAGAACTAAAACATCTAATTGAGTTTCTGATTGGTTGAAAGCTGTGGGTCCCACTCATTCAAAAAAAAAAAAAAAAGAAAAAAAGGAGGATGAAACAGTACTGTCTGACACAGGCGTCGCACGCCGGCGTGAGGAGGAGTTTCGCCGCCGCTCTGCACCGTTTCAGTCTCAACCAAGCTCGCCAATGGAAAGGCGATGAGCCCACCAATGCAACAGTACCAGACTCGGCGATGAGCGGTAACTGGATTAAGCGATGACCAAAAGAGAAAGGATCAGCAACTGAGACAAACTTATGTGAAATTTTGCTAAATTAGCGAAAAATTGCGAAGGAAACATACATAGGAGGCACCTGTAGGACCTATGAGAGGAAAGTAATGAGTAATTTTGGGTCAATTGAAGCTGGGTGAAGCAATAAGCCTCATGGTCATGGCGGTAAACAGTGGAGACATGGAAACAAGCAATGGAGGTCGTTATACTATGAGTCAAGGGAGATAGATGGTTCCTCACTGCTTCGTATGTTACTCGCTTATGTAATAGTAAGCAGGGAAAGGGAGGAAAATCACCTATGCTTGAAGCAGGGAAAGGGAGGAAAATCACCTATGCTTGAACTGGAGGGGGCCAGTACAGCAAATCACATAAAGACGAATAAAAGGAACAAATGGAGAAGGAAGATTCCCCTCTAGCCTAGGCACTGAAAAGAAAGTTCTAGGCCTGTAAAGCCAGCGTACCATGGGCTCAGGGAAAAGTAATTGAGAGAGAAGGAATTCCCTCAGTCAATTTAACATTCCCAACCGTTGATGCTTGGGTGATGATTGCTCCTTCTGACACTAGTACAATGCATTAAATGATGTACTGAAGGGAAAAGCATGATACAACACCCAGGAATTGCCTTTTTTTTGTCTTTCTTTCTCAAGCAAATGCATCATCAGTCACTCACTTGCGCATGGGAGGCAAAATAGATATGGTGAATGGACGGATGTGGCCAGATTAAGTGAGAGATACACTCTGGGTGTGTAGGCAATCAACACACGTCAATTGGCACCTGAAAGGCATTCCATACGTGACATCAAAGGGCAAATCAGGAATTAAAAGAAAAGACAAAGGATCAAAGCTCATGGGGGATGCACATAAGAAACCTCAAATTCCAGCTATACCCCTCTATATCCTATCTGAAATTGCCACATGTGGAGCTGTCCCAAGGGATTAAGAGTTTGCTTATGTGCTAATGATTGTGTTATGATTAAAAAAGAAAAAAAAACGACACAACCAAGTTAATGAGGGCAAAACAAATTCTGAGCATTGAAAATTAAGGAAATAATGCTCAATGGAAAAGGAAACATATGTTGGTACTATATACCCCTCTTACAAGCATGGGTAGATGAAGGGAAATGCTTATCTCCCCTGACATAGGCCCCATCTGTCATATGGCATGTTGCCCACAATGCCCAGCAATTAAAATTATGCCAAATGGCAAGCAGGGAGGTATAGCCCCAGATTTGCCCCTGAATGACAAAAGAGACATACACACATGGAAAGGGGTATTAAGGGAAAACTACCTCTTATTAAAGAAGCCTCCAGTTGAAAACTCAATGAAGGAATGGGTAAAAGCATGCTGCCAATACGCCAGACCTATAACCCTATGGCCACAGCTATGCATCAAGGAAGATCCCTCCTCTATGCAAATCACAGCCCTTCATCAATCTATGAATCATTGGATGAAGGACAGCACATCGATTGGTGCCGGAATAGGTGTAACTCCTCCCCCAAGCACCCTGTGAAAAAGAGTAAAGTTACAAATGCCAGGTGCCATATTGCCACTGGTCAGTAAAAAGGAGTAAAAAAGAAAGAGGTGAAGCTGGAATTACAAAGTATGGCGGCAGCTCCATCTCATATCCAGTCCATCCATCTCAAAACCAGGAGAAGAGATGCTGTCATGTGTCAAGGAGATGAAGCCAAGCCCTATGGATTTCTCCTATAAAAGAAGACCTATAGCCAAGAAAAAAGGGAGAGAGAAGGAAAAGCCAAAACTCTGTCAAAAATTTCTGATACGTTATTGTAATCAAAATCTAAAAAAAAGTAAGGAAAAGCAAGTTTCAAAGGAAGGTAGGGATTCCATTGTATCAAGTTCAATACATAAGTTCAATTCCTGATAGCTATTTCTCTTGATCTCTTTGCTTTCAGCTTTTGAGTTTCTTCCTTTATTTCTTTTTACTAATTGAAGCCAAGTGTGAAGCATAGATTAGTCTTGATGTAGATCATCTATTGGTGCATTCTTGGGGCTCAAAAGCATAGGTGAGGGGTGCTTGCCAGAGAGCGCACACTCACCTATGTCAATGAGTCACTTAACATCACAAAAAAAATGCTAAAAGTGAGATAACAATAACATCCTGTGATGGAGCATGACTTTATGTGTGAGGGGTGCTTGCCAGAGAGCGCACACTCATGCATCTAGTTGTGTTTCAACATGAATAATGGTCATCCTGAAAGTTGCATACAAAACCTATATCAAAGGGTTCCTAAAAAAAGGGGAAGAATCAAACTGTTAAAATATATATGTAAAGTCTGGAAGAGGGACATGGCTCCATGCATGAGGGGTGCTTGCCTGAGAGCGCACACTCATGTATTTAGCTATGTCTCAACCTTAATAATTGTGGTGTCAAGTGTCATACAAAAAAAAAGGGGCCAAATAAATGTGAAATCAACAGAAATATTAGAAAGTAAAAGAACCAGGGGTATATCTGTCAAAAAAAAAAACTGTAAAAGTGATAAATAGGAGGCAATAGATTTGATTTCGTATTTGATTACCAAAGCACCTTAATTAAAAAAATTCCAATGTTTCTAGCCATGTTTTAAAATGAAATAATGTAGTGAGTTTGCATTTGAACAAGAAAAAAAACAGTGAGGTTAGTAGGCCCCAGAGTTTGCCTATTTGTCATGCCTTTTTAGGATTTTTGCATAAAAAAAAAAAACAACCCAGCTGTGTAGTCTTGCATCCTTTAAGCCAAAATCCAAAGAATTCAATAATAATAACTGTTCAAGTGGGTGCCTAGATTGTTTTGTGCTGAGGTAAACATGTATGAAACATTGAAAGAAATTGAACCTAGCAAGCATACCAAACTATGTTTACACAAGTATAAGGAAGAAAAGTGAAGGGGTTTTATTGCAAAATTAATGTCCCAACATGACAAAATCAGGCTGCCTCAGAATTGACTCAAAAAAAAAGTAACAACAGTGCTTAAGCTAAATGAAAGGGATTCAAACCATTTGGGTCCTGTAAGAAGAAAATGCCAGGGGTTAAAATGAATAAAATAGACTTACATGCATGATGTAGTCAGCACTGATAAAATCATCACTATTAATTCAAATCTGGTTTCATTCGTTTGAATGCATGGATACTGTGGTCCCAATCTGATCTCTGAATTAGAAGTCATGCATGGAAGGAAAATGAAGTGAAGTAAAGTTTAATGTGTGGTTACCTATTGCTTAGTTCAGTATGGTAAACAAAGACATGAAAAATATAGATGTTAAGAAGTAAGCTGCATACCAAACCATATCTTCATTTTAAACCCCGTCAGACTAAAGCCAAGTCGAAGCATATCATTCCAAAATTGAGCCATGTAGTGCAAAATTGGACATGTAAGCAACTTCATGATGCTCGCGGGAAGCCTCACAAGACTTTTGCCAAGGACAATTTCGACCGACGTCGTCAATCAATCGCTTCTCGCCATGGCCACAGACCCCAAATCCAACCCAGTCGGAGCATATCCAATTGATGATTATAATCTAAATTGATGATGGGGAATACTTCGCGGGATAACAGTGATGCTTCAGGGTCTGTCCGAAACCAATGCAACCTCTAGGATCCCTTGCCGATGGCCTTAACGGAGGCCTCCAGTTCAACGGAAGGTCTCAGGAATTTGGTCAAAGGGAGTGGGAGGGAAATGAGCTTGATCCCTACATGGGCTCGGTGCATCTGAAGAACAGTGCTGATACGCGAGCTCAACGAGTCGGAGCCAGTTTCAATCTAAGCTCACTTGGTGCATAGGCGCTGATGTAAACCAAACGGTTTGATCGAATCTCGACCCCAGCACTCCCCTTGATCTTCTGTGGCAACCATCCTGAAGCAAGTCACTGAGAGGCATAACACAAAACAGCAAACCCAGCCAATCAGAAAATTCTGCTACGCACGAAACTTTAAAAATACATTAAAAATAGCTAGATTGTCAGAAAAATTCCCATAAAATATCAAAATGTCAAGGAAAATATGAGGAATATTTTGATGTGTTATGTTATGCTAAAACACCAAAGTACAAAATATTTTAAAATTAATAGGTTTAAGGGATAACCATAAGTAAAAAAAATATATATAATAATGATAATGATAAATTCATATTTATATGATTAAATAAAAAAGAGAGAAAAGAAAATAAAGCAAAAGAAAATCATTTTGAACAGATTATGTTCTGGACAGCAGGTACATCTGAATAGCGCATGTTCTGGACAGCAAGTACATCTGACATTCCTTGTTCTGAACAAAAGGCACAGTCAAACGCTAAAGTCCACAAACAAAATTGAAATAAATAAAGTATACATATCACCAAGAAAAAAAAAAAGGGGAATTTAAAAGTGCAAATTTAAAAGTTCAAACTCAAAATCTCAACCAAACACCGAAAACCTAAAACTCAAAAGTCACAACTAAAAAAAAAATCCAAAGCTCAGAATGTCAGAATTCAAAAGTTCAAATCAAGTTCAAACTTTAAACCAAAGTCCAAAGAATCAAAACTCAAAAGCCCAACTCAAAAGTCAAACTCCAAAAGTGCTAGCTTAAAAGGCAAGACTTAAATGTCAAACTCAAAAGTCCAAAAATGCAAAATCAAAAGTCAAAACTTCCAAATAACACAAAATCTAAAAGTGACACAAAGTCTAAAAGTGACACAAAGTCAAAATGACACAAAGTCAAAATGGCACAAAGCCTAAAAGTGACCCAAAAGACACAAAGTCTAAAGTGACATAAAGTCTTAAAAGTCAAAAATTCGTCCCTTCAAGACTGCATCGCGTTTCGCCCTGAAGGAGACACCCTCCCGATGTTCAGATTGAGAAAAGGGAAAAGTCAATTCTGAATTATCACTGAAGTTCCTGTCAAGAGAAGGCATAGCGCATCTGTACTCGCGACTCGAACGAAAATCCTAAAAATCCCTAAGTTCCCCAAACGATTGAGAACTGACCTAGAATACCCTATTTTCTAGCGTTGGACTCAAATCTAACAGCCTGTTTCTACAAATTCACAGCATGTTTGACCAGAAGCAGACTGAAATCTGATGCCCAAGTGACCAGAAGAAAGGTCAACCAGTGGCCATCACCCAAGTTCATGTCAAGAGAAGGCATAGCGCATCTGTACTCAAGACTTGAACGAAATCCCAAAATCTCTAAATCCCCAAACGATTGAGGATTGATCTAGGATACTAAATTTCCTAGTGTCGAACTCAAAATTCTCTGTAACAGCACTAAGCCTGACACAGTAAAGTAAAAAACAACCTAAATGTCTTAAAATGTGAAACTAAAGAATTAAATCGCATCATTCATGTTTACATGGTTTTGTTAAAATAGCTGCCCTTCTGCAGTGCTTTTCACCCCGAAACTCCCTATCAAGACACAATCCTTTTAAAATGGACTTCATCCACTTACTACATCTAAACTTTGATTATCCCGATCTAGAGGTGCTCTTAGCTCAGTTCGTAACTGAGTCCGGAGGTAATTAACAGTAGGGGCTTGCGCCTACTGGAAAAAAGGACCTACGACAAACAATCAACTCTCGAGGTACTTGGAACCGCATTAGTGTCCTTCGCTCGTTTGGAATGGGCAGTAACGACGGGTCTCAAGATGCTCGAGGGGTATCTGATCCGCATTTTCTTCGCCCCATAGAGGACTATCTGATCTTCCGTGGTCGGACTGAAAAAGTGCGAGACAGCACTATTGTCTTGAAGAATAAATAAATGACTCTTCTTTATCTTTGGGCGTGAATTTCCTTTGCTTCAATCTAAACAAATCTGAGAAGAAAGAACTGTGCACATTGATGTTATAAAGTGTGTATGGATTTGTTCTTAGCGGATCGCTAGCTGGACTAACAGACTACTGACGAAGAACAACCTAGCGGATTGCTAGCTGGGCTAGCAAACCACTTGTATTAGAATCTAAACAGATGACTGTCTATTTCAGACGACTCCTTAAATATACCCCTTGCAATAACCATTCTTCTCTCTTTTACTAGAGAATATAGGGTGTGTTTGGAATGTGTCACGAACAGCTAGTTCGTGAACTAGCGCTGTTCGCACGAACCAAACAACCCACAAACAACCGTAGTTCGTGAACTTCTCCCTAGTTCTTAGTTCCCCGATTTTCACGAACTAATTTTGTTCGTGGGCCTATTCGTGGGCCTTTGTTCTTCCCCTTGTGCATCGCTTGTTCGTGAAGCATCCAAACACACCCATAGAGTACAACTAGGTTTGACAGGGAGGCTACTCATTGCTTGGAGTAATCGAAAAATACACAAATCTAATTGCATTCCAAGAGTAGTACAAGTAGTGAAATGAGTTCCTGAGTAAATTGAGATTTCTTGAGAGAAAGTGCTGACTGTAGCTATGCCTTCATAATTCAATATATCTGACCATGCGTCAAATATTATTGAAGAAGATAAAACTCAACTAACATCAGACTCTCAACTGCATAATCTAAGCGGACCGCTTTCTAGGCTAGCAGACCGCCAAGACTGAAATAACTTCTAGTACAATCTCTTTATCAGTTCTGTATGCAACGGATAGTTAGGAAGCCTAACGAACTTCTAGAACTGAACCAGGATTGCATGAAGTTGTAGAACTTCACATAATTTATTTGTAATGTGGTGATAAACCATTATAAATATCTCATAGTTGATTGCTTGGTGCAATAGGATTAGTACAAGCAGCAAGAGAGGCTTGCTTGGTTTCTATGTGTGTTGCTTTAGAAATGAGATATTTGAACTCATGAGCTTATATATTGAATTAGCAGTAAAGTAGACTAGTGCATAAGGTACAGTATATTTAAAATATTATTGCATATTATAAAATTAGGTCACTCTAACAAGACTGTGAGTTTGACATATGTTATAAGTCAATTCCAATACCAATTTGCAAAAGCATATAGAGGTTGATATATCTGAAAGAAAGTATGACAAATAATATGCCACGTATACTTTGATGATAAAGTTTACTTGATAACAACTATTTCTTCGTGAAACAAAATTATTTGTTCTCTCATGTGAGAGATTGAGTAAATACAATACTCTCTCATTGTGGAGATTGAGTTTGACTTTCTTATAATGGAGATGGAGTCAAAAGCATGTTTTGATTTTCATACTAACTCTTTCATTTGTGAAATGAAGCACATTGACATAACTGATGCTTATGTTAAGAGAAAGTTTGGTTGAGATAGTTCTTGAAACAATTGGTAGTTGTTGTGACTTCATAGAGGTCAATTACAACTCATTGTTAAGTATAGCTCTAATAGAATACTGTGGGAAATTGGACTAAACCAAACAAATTTAGATATCTAGGAGATATAATAGCACAAAGGGAGTTGATCTGATATTAAGTGAATTCCTGTATGGAACAGTTCGTAACACCCTAACAATCTGTTTCTGGATACTCAAAATTCTCTGATAGTTCAGAGAAATGTCAAATGGATTGTTTCATTCGAAGATGATCTATATATCAATCAGATCCTCATAGTTATACATACATAGATTTGGATAATGAACATTGAGTTTATTATTGATCAAGTACTTGTTAGTACTTATTGGTAGTGTGTCATTGAATTTTAGATTGTCTTGCTCACTCAAGCAATCACCTCTAATGCGCAAGACATGTAGAGATGAGACTAGATTGATCTATGTGCGCTTAGTTAGGAAATAAGGAGCCACCTGGGGTAGACGAAACTCATTGTCACTTCAGTCTAGGACTGAAATGAGACTTGTCTTCTTTTAGGCGATTCGATATGATTGTGCCCCAAACGATCATGTAGTTCAATAATCAGCCGAGGTGAGAATCTCCTTAGAACTTGGGAATGTTTAAGTGGAGAATCTCAGAATTAGTTGCAATAAGGAGTGGTCTAGATCACAGACACTTGTTTTGCAAACTAAATCTATACTCGTACAATGAATATGAACACACGTCTGTTTAGTAGATAATTCATTGTAACATGTGATCATACCACTTGTGCTTGGTGACGTTTGGAAGTGGATTGAGTGGTTTCAGGACCAAGACTGTATGACTCTCCATGTGTGAGTTCCATGATTACGTACCCTTTGATTTTTTACTATGTCATAAGAGATAAGATAAGTGCAGCTACTTTGGTGTGTACCCTATGGTGATGTATATTCCGCTTGTCGGGGTATTGCTGTGAAAACGACTGATTTTGTCCAGATTTTCATGAGACAAAAGGAAGATTCGACTCATCCTGCACAAACGATAGATCTGTTGGTGTTCAGAACTCACCAAAACTCGTCATGTGGACTGAGATTGGGAACATACAACATACTAAAACCGAAAAGGAAAAGACATGTATCATTGAACGATCAATAATGTCTGATGTAGTGCGTATTTGAGTGTTTCTAAGGTACTAGTATGCACAATTAACTATTATTTTTATAAAAGAATAGATGCTCTCTCGCTGGCTTAATCAATCTTTGTTTGAGGTTTTGTGGGTGATCTAATCAGTTCAATTTGCTCTCGAATTGAATCATTATGTGTACCTGATGGCTTGATTTGTTAATTTGATGATAGTGCTTGAGTTCTTGATTAATTTGGTATCGTATAACATACTTGAGTTATTTTGCAGGAAATGGTGAACTCCTTCTTCTCCTTCCGTACTGCATCCACCTAGTTCACCTCCACCTCTGCCACGTCGCAGCTCATCATGGAGCACATCATGTCCCAGTCCTAATGGCCGATATTTCTATTTTTCTGTAAATATGTCGCATTAATTTTTCCTTTTTTTTGTATACGATATTTCTATTTTTCTGTAAGTATGTGGCTTATTTAAGAGATCAATTGGTTATTTAAATATAGGAAAATAAGTTAATTTTGTTTTGTTTACTTCTGATTAGAATGATTTGAAGTACCTAATTTCATTGAAGTTCTCACTTGGTATATTACCTAAGATGCCATTTCTAAAGAAGTATAATCTTATGGAGGTACCAACCTTTTCCCAATCGAAAATACTGTCATAGTCGACATATGCCAACCATCTGGACCTTTTTTTCTTGTTGCTAATATGTTGGTTTGTTGTCGAAGTACAAAGATGTCCTAGATGCATTGAAAACTGGAGATGTTAGATTATTGAGATAGGCTCTTAAAGACCATGAAGCATCAATGGAGCACACTAGCCCTAGAATTGATGGCTTAGCAGAACCTGAGAAGGATGCGAAAGCAGTTGTTAAGGTATATATATATCTTTCTTTCTCTCTCGGCAATTGTTAGCTTGAATCAACTCTTCATTGTGAATGTAGAAAGAAGCAAACAATAGAAAGGAATTGTCAATCTTTGACTCAAGACCAACAGACCCAAAGGTAAATTCCATGAAGAGGCATATTTATTTATTTTTCCCATATTCATAGAACTTTTATTAGACCTTTCACATTTTTTGTCTTTTCTAGACATTAAGAATAGCACAAAATAGCGAGGCAGCTAGGAAGAGTAGTCTGAGAAAGAAGGTACTTTTTCCTTTAGATGATCAAATACATATATGGGCAATCATAATTTATTTGATTGTCTTATCATTTTCTACAAATAATTAGGCTTATATCCAACAACAACTGTAACCAAATACATATATACGCAATCATAATTTGTTTGATTATTTTATCCTTTTCTATAAATAATTAGGATTATATCCAGCAAAACTGAAATCTAGCCAGTAGAATAAAACTAGCTCAGCTAGAATAAGAGGTGCAAAAATTCATAGCTCAGATACCAAGTTGCACCAACATACATATTTCAAAATATTTTTGTGTGAACGTTTTGAGTTATGTAAATTAAGCTAATGATATTTTCCTCAAAATTAAGCTGATGATGTTTTGAGTTATCCAATTGGCCTTCAGAGTATTAGCTCAGGTACGCAACCCTTATAGCTACACACTGAAATGTTGGTATTCCAGTCGCACTATTTTATTTTACTAGATCAGGAATAATTTTTTGTTTATTTTTCTTTTAGAAGCAGCCGTGTTTGACATGGATTATGCACGTTGGATTGAGGAGCATCACAACTAATATGTAAGTTAAGCAAGTAGTGTCTAAGGGGGAAAAAAATCAAAGAATTGTCTTTTCATTATCATGTATCAAAACTTATGTAAGTTTGTTATTTCAATCGGATGTACTGGATGTTGATTTGCAATTCAATGCATAATAGATATTTGTGTGATTTTTGTTTGACTCTGTGAATGTACGTATGTTTGTGAATTTCAAATAGTTGTGAATAATTAAAATCATATGAATTAAATAATGATGGTACCAAATCGGTACCGGGAAGAATTGAATGGCTGTATAAATGTAATTCTGACAATAAATTATTTGTGTCGTTAATCAAAGGCGTCCGTATACTGACTATTTATAAATTGTGGACCCCGCTAAATTCTAACAATATATTATCTGTGTCGCTGATCTGAGGTGTCGGTAAACTGACAAATATAGTTTGCGGGCCCCAATAAATTCTGACAATATATTATCTGGGTCGCTTAATAAAGGCGTCGGTGTACCGACATAGTAACGTCTAAATAGAGACGCGCTTACTGTTTGAATAAGCGATCGAAGAACATTGTATGCGTCGTTATCCCGACACAAATATAGAGACGCGTTAAGTTATCCGCGTCCTCGCGACACAGATGTTTATTATTAGCGGCTAGAGTATCAGGGTCGCTTAGGTAGCGTCTTTAGGTGGACACAGATAGCATTTCGTGTCGGAATAGGAATGTCTTTTTCGAAGCAAATAATTGACATTCTAGCAGTGAAAGGCTAATGCAATGCATGGATATACTGGTACAATATATGATATATCTAGTGAGGAGGTTCGAAACGACATAATTGTACGTACGTGTCCTCAATACAAGTTAGTTGAAGCATGTAATTTATGATTGAGACGACAGTCCGGAAGGCAAATGAGCCAATCCGAATGATAATATAATCGCAGGCGCCAGTACTTCTGAAAAAAAAAATAGTAGGCGTTGTTCCAAATAATCGTTCGGAATAGAAGGTGGACAATCTCATCTAACATATATGGAGCGTGAAACGAAACGTGCACCTTTCCAGATGAGATGATCCAACTATTTAATTGAGATGTTCAATACAATTTATATATATATATATATATATATATATATATAGAGAGAGAGAGAGGTGGGCTAAAGTGCCATAAATTAGGATGATTACATATGCTTATTATAAAGATCAAACAAATTATGGATATTATGGGGTTGGTACAAATTGATAGCATGAACATCTAAATGCCATGTGACCTAATCATTGATAATGATACTAACTTACTGGTGTTAACATCTGTAAGAAAAAGGATTATGAATTATGCCGCAAAAAAATGCTAATTTATGATGTGAAAGAAAGACCAAATGAATTAATGGTTGCATGGCACCGAGTATGATAAATAGTTAACCAGCGGCAGAGGTAAATTAAGCAAGAAAATGGCATGTCTCAAACTCCAAATGCATATTAATTTTACATGATATAATAGTAAGGCCGAGAGAAAGTAGTGCAAAGGTCACAGTCAATCCCTTTTGGTTGTACTCGCACTCCTCCCCAATCCATTATTCACAGTTCTCTTCCTCTTCTTCAACTCATTTCTCTCTCTCTCTCTCTCTCTCGTACCTCCTTTCCCAAACAAAGACTACACTGCTTCTCGTTCCTTCCTCACTAGGAAGCAGCACTGTATGCACAGCCTCTCTCTGATCTCACTCTCTCTCTATCTCGCACAGTCACAGGCTCACAGCCAAACACAACTATTATTTTGTTGCCTTTAATTCAGTGCTTCACCTAACCAAGGACTAAATATCTATGCCTGGATTCATCCAAATCTTACTTTTCATTATCTTTTAATTCTTTTTTTTTTCTGAGAGCAGTTTCTTGGATCTAGCAAGACAGAGATCACCTGAAAAGTCCAAGATCACCCACCACTCATCCTCCGATCTCAGAGAGGTGACCAATACCTTCTCTCTCTCTCTCTCTTCCAGATTTCATTTTTTTTCTATATATCAAGTTTTAACTATCTATTTCCACGCCAGGAGAGTACTCATACTACCTGGTCCTGGGACTTTATTAATTTTTCCATTTCTTGTCTTCATTTCAAACTTTATGCTAAATATATATATATATACTCTTTATTTTCCCCTTACCAAAATTAACATTATATTTAATTTTGATTCATAAGAATTCGGAATATATAGGAGATAAAACCAATCTATCGATCATAGCAATGTCCTTTATAGCCATAAGACCAAAATAATTATGAGCATCCGTTGAGTTTAAATAGCTTAGTGTCCACCTAATTAAGCTGTACTAATTCTATTTTCTCTCATAATAAAAAAAACGACTATCTTAGGGTTAGAGAAACTCCTAACAAATCTTTTGTCTTCATTTTGATCGTTTGATAACATATACATATATATCAAAGCTCTGGTCCGGTGAGCATGCTTTTTTACCTTCTTCAATTTAACATTATTTTTCTGGTATTATAACTCTTTTTAATTAGCAGTAATTATAACACACATATAGATATGCTACAATTTACTAATTTATTGACGTGTATCTATTTTTCCATAGTCAATCAAGTCATCCATTTCATTTGGTTTTCTTCTCAAAGTTTAAGTTAATTAATTCATAAGAAAAGACCATCACAGGAAGATATATTTTATATATTGATGAATAGGTTTCCTTTGTGTTCGCTTTTTAAAAACTTATAGTTTACATCTTTATTACATATAACATCGACGAAGTTATTTGTATATGTAATAATTCATGTAACAAATTATTCACAAGCGAGGGGTAACAATTAAAACCTGGAATTCCCGATTTCTCAACGTTAATTTTTATTACTTAAATTAAAAATCATTTAATTTTTAAAAAGATTGCAGGCAGAAAGCTCACGAAAATTTCACTATATTTGTTCTTTGATTGAAATTTTCAAAGGAGGCTTTAATTCTCTTGATGTTTCCCTTTGCTACAAGCCTACAAGCTGTTTCAATGGCACAATGCAATAGGACTTGCTCATGGAGTACATAAATGAAGTAACATATCTCAGGTAATTCCAGACTGCATGGTCACTATACAGCTTGTTCTCTTGCTTAGGTAATATATCACACATCAAGTCTGTAAAGAGGTAAAAATTAATAAATTAATCACGAATATGGATAAAAAATCGTTCCCTTTCGTTTTCTTTTTCCCGGCAATTCTCTCGTCATTAATTGATGATGATGATGATGATGATGATATATATATATATATATCACTTCGGGAATCACAATTATGATAACCATATAAAGCTGAACATGACTTTCAGATTTTAGGCATAAGTTACAAATCGATGAACCAAATGTGTCTATGTGTAGATAGAAGCATGAATTCATCTTGGCTATTTTTTTCCTTAAATTTAATTTTGAAATTATGATTGAATATAGCGATTGTTGGTATCTACTGGTTCATTCATCTATCCATATATGGAAAGAAAGAATGTGATTATACATTAAATTGGACTAAAAAGTTTAGGTAAAATTAAACAAAAAAAATCCGGACGACAAAATCAGCTTTTGACTTCAAAATTTGCAATTCACTTCCCTCACAGAACTCAATTGTACCAGATTTTGTGAGTGCTCTCATTGAAGGGCGACCACAAACGGGTAAACCAAAAGCCAAGAAAGTAAAACGAAGAAGGACACTATAAGAAACCAAAGACGAATGGCAGGCTCAAACTCGGCGACATCACTTGCGTCAAACTCAGGGTCACCATGCGCAGCTTGCAAGTTCCTACGGCGCAAGTGTCTTCCGGGATGCATTTTTGCGCCATATTTCCCTCCCGAAGAGCCCCAGAAGTTTGCAAATGTTCATAAAATTTTTGGAGCCAGCAACGTAACTAAACTCCTCAACGAGCTACTGCCACATCAGCGTGAGGATGCAGTCAACTCCCTTGCGTATGAAGCCGAGGCTCGAGTAAAGGACCCGGTATATGGATGCGTTGGTGCCATATCAGTGCTCCAGCGCCAGGTGCAGAGGCTCCAGAAGGAACTGGACCAGGCAAATGCCGAGCTTCTTCGATATGCATGTGGGGAGATAAGCCCAACCATGACTGGTCTGCCAGTTGTGCGTCCGGTTAACATAGGCAGCTATGGAGGTGGGGTTGGGAGGGCATCGTCTATTGTTGGCCATTTTTATCAGACACAAGCACAAGCGCATGCACAAGGCCAAGTTCAAGGGACGAGTATAGCGATGACAATGGCATTCAACAGCAGCGGTGCATGGAGAGGAGGTGGCAGCAACTGTAGTGCCAATAGCAATGCTTCTGGGGATCAAAAGGAAGGAGGAGACAGTAGTATGTGAAGCCTATTTGTATATCTGCTGTAATATATATACATATATATCGTTCCCTCAGTGTCTTTCTGCATGCATATTGCAATTATTATAACATGTGGATGTGGTGAGCGCATGCTTGCTTGTCAGATTGGTTATTAATTAATTAAATACTCAACGCAAATGGATTCTATGATCAGATCATGTATGTGATCTATGTATGCCATAATTTTTTAGTTATTGTCAGTATGATTGTTCATGCTTGCTTGCATGTTAGTAATTATGTTTAGAGGTAGACTAAAATTAGTCGCGAGATCGTCAGCTACGATTAAATTTCAATTTTAGAGATTCTAGCAGTTGATCTGAACCGTTCAATGTGTTTTTCATATTGAAATTTCGTTGGAGACCAATTTTTACATTTTTTTCTAAATTTTTTTAGTATTTTTTTGATATTTTAAAAAGTCTTAATCTAAACAATTCTCGAAAATTCTGATTTTTATAAATCACAAAAAAATAGTAAACAATTCTAGACCATTCTGATTTTCATAAATCACAAAAAAATAGTAAAGAAATTCAAAAAATATAAAATTTGATTTTCAATGAGATTTCAATATGGAGAACATATTGAACTGTTAGAATTAGTCATTTGAACTTAAAAATTAAAATATAATCGCGGTTGACGGGTTCATCCATTAATCGTGGCTAGGGCTGTCAACGGTACGCCATTTACCGTTATGTCATTTCGTTTAACTGAAATGGAACGGTTTGTGGCATAGAAAATTATACCGTTTTTTAAGTGGCACAGTTGATGGCACAGTTGGTTATACCGTTTCGACTATTTCAACCTCATTTCAAACCGTTTTATGTGTAATATACAGTTGATGGCACAGAAATTTGTTTCGTTTAATAAATGAAACGGTAAGTGGCATGCCGGTATTGTACCGTTTAATAAGTGGCACGATAACGGTTTGGTGTCATTTCGTGCCAATTACCACGTTTTGACAGCTCTAATCGTGGCTGATTTTAGTCCATCTCTTATGTTTATATATATTTGAGCAGGGACGAAGTTTCAAATCATTTGAGCACGACATGTTTTCTATATATAGTTTCGTAGAATTATAGATATTAATGCATGAATTCTATAAGAGAACCAAGTAGTATATTGTTATATAGTTCATTATTGTAGGGTCATTTTGCGTCATGTGTGCGTTTCTAGCTTGTTTATTTTTTGACATGTACTGTTCAATAATTGATAAAATTATGAAAGGATTATGAATTTTGATGTTCTTTCTTTAGCATCATTTTTTTCATATTGATTGCTGGGCTGCTCACAAAATTCAGCTGTTGATGTTATGATACTTCAATTTTATGAGGTGGACTTAAATCAGTCGCGATTATATCTCAATTTTTTAGATTCTAATGGCTAATCTGAACCATTCAATATGTTCTCCATATTGAAATATTATTGGAGACCAAATTTTATATTTTTCTGAATTTTTTTACTATTTTTTTGAGATTTTAAGAAATCATTGTTATTGAAGGGTCCATAATTGTTTAAATTAAGAATTTTGTAAAATATCAAAAAAATACTAAAAAACTTCAGAAAAATATAAAATTTGGTCTCCAAAGATATTTCAATATGGAGAACATATAGAATAGTTCGGATATTTCAATATGGAGAACACATAGAACATACTCAAAAACTTCAGAAAAATATCAAATTTGCATGAGCACATCTATCTCGAACAGGAACAATTAAACTCAATGTTCATTAAGAATAAGTTGCATGTGCATTTATTCTGGAATACTAATCAAGCTTTTTTAAAGAAGGGTTGCAAATTTTTTCTTAATATAGATCTGGCGGCATGAAGCTTCGTTATTATATTTCTTTACATCCACTTTTTGTTGTGTCTATATATGATCTCTAATTCCATATATATTAAAAACGATGAGCCCAGATATCTTCCCTTTCTTTCAATAATTAACTAGATTTTGCAGAGGGACCATTTACTTTCCGTAACAACAACAAAAGAAATGTACGCACAATAATACTTAATTATGGGATAACTTATTAATGTTGCTACCTAGCTTTTCATCAAAAAAAATAATAATAAATAAAACAATGTTGCTACCTAGCTATATGTCATAGGCTTCGGTGGCCTACATTAGATAGTATCCGTACAGATATGACGAGGTTTAAAAAATTCTCTTATTCTGTTACTAACTTAATTAGAAATAAATTAATTATGAGCGGACGGTTTAAAAAATTATATACCATAATGGTTTAAAATCACATAAAAATCACATTCTAACTTTTTAATTTTTATTTTAAAAAAATGAACAAAAAACTACTCGGATACTATATAGTTGATGACATTGTTCCTGTTCGAGATAGATGTGCTCATGCAAAATTGTTGGTGTTTGATTCTATACTAAACTAAATTAGGATGTTGAAGAAACTATTATTTGGTGACTTTGTGCAAATTAAATCAAATTTAGTTGCAAAAAAAAGTCAACAAGAAACTCGCTAGTAGAAATAAAGATTATCGCACAAAAGATGGAGAAATTGATTTTTTTCTCTTTCTGTCTAGTAACGGAAAGGTTTCGACTGAGACGTAGGAGGCGGTGGCATGTTTCTTCTCTTTTTCTCACAAGGGGTGAACAAGCTGTTCGCAAACGACTAGTTTGCTCCCCAGTCCGTTCCTAGTTCCCCAAAATTGAGGAATAAGGAACAAGCCCACGAACAACCTGTTCGTCCAGTTCTTGCTCCGTTTGGGTTCGTGCAAACTAGCGTTGTTCGCGAATAGCTAGTTTAACCAAGCTCTAACTGAATTTGTGCTAGAAAATTGAAAGAGAATAACTAATCCAAGCTTTCATTCTTCTATCAAATCAATATTTAATGCATATATCTATTATTCAACACATGAACCCCTTAATAAATGCAAGAGAGCAAAATATGACAGCTAAGTTGGAATAGAAAGAGGTGCCCATCTAAATGAGAGAGAAATATACAATAAAGTTATGATCCCTTGTCTCGCACTTTTTCAGTCCAACCACAGAAGCTCAGATAGCCTTCTATGGGGCGAAGAAATGCGGATCAGATACCCCTTGAGTCCCCTAGAATTCGAACACCGCTACCCGTTTTACGAACGAAAGATAGCAATGCGATCCTAGGGACCTCAAGAGTTGATTGTTTGTGTGTAGGTTCTTTCCTTCCAACAGGCGCAAGCCCCTGCTGTTAATTACCTCCGGTCTGAGTTTGAGTTGGGAATCAGACAAGAGCACCTCTAGATCGGGAATAATGAAGTGATTTAGGCATTAAAAGCAATCGGAGTCAGTTTTATTTTATTTTACGACTAGCGTTTAGTGGGGTCTAAATGAAAGCAACACAAAATAGTCAAGAATTAAAATAGTGCAATGAAAACATTCAATATCAAACATGAACAATGAAAATTATTGCACTAGGTCAGGTTCTTTGGTCACAGTTTTGAGACACTTTGGGTCGCTTTGGGTTGACTTTACTTTGCTGGGTTGGGCTTGGTGCCGTCACTCAGATTTTTGAGCTTGATACTAGGAAATTTGGGTATCCTAGATCAGTACTCAATCGTTCGGGGATTTAGAGATTTTTTGGGGTTTTCGTTCGAGTACAGATGCACTGTGCCTCCTCTTGACAAAAACTTTTGTGATGCCATCGGTTGACTTTTCTTCTGGTCGCCTAGTCAACAGATTTTGACTTTTGAATTTTGAATTTTTTTTAGTTTTGAATTTTGCTCTTGGAATTTGGACTTTCAAATTTGCACTTTTAAATTGCCTTTTGGAATTTAAACTTATGAGTTTGGACTTTGGACTTCTGAGTTTGCGCTTTAAAATTCACACTTTTGAGTTTAGACTTTTGAATTCACTCTTTTGAGTTTGCACTTTTCAGTTTGTACTTTTAAGTTTAGACTTTCAAATTCGGACTTTTGCACTTTTCAGTTTGTATCTTCTTTTTATTTTGGAATTTTAAATTTGGACCTTTAAATTTGCACTTTTGAGTTCTCATTTTGAATTTATATATGTATATTTTTTACCTTTATTGTGATATTTTTGTTGTTTGTTTGCAGACTGTAGTGTTTGATTGCACCTATTGTCTAGAATATTTTTTTGTCCAAGTGTACTTGTTGTCCAGAACATAAAATGTTCAAAAGATTTTGTTAATAAATTTAATTCCTGACTTAATCATGTGAATTTATTATTACCATTTTAAACATTCTTTTAGACTTTAATTTTAAAGTGTTTTATATTTTTATGTTTGACCATGACATGATATATCAAAATGTTCTTCATATTTTTCTTAACGTTTTGATATTTTATGAGAATTTTTCTGATTTTCTAGCTATTTTTAATGTACTTTTGAACTTCTTAGTTCTGCAGAATTTTATGATTGGTTGCAATTTTGCTGTTTCGCTGTTCATTGGTCAGAGACTCGTTGCATTGTCGATGCCACAGAGGATCAATGAAGGTGGCTGGGGCTTGAATTGGCTAGACCATTGAGTCTATGCTCATATTTGTGCACCAGGCGGACTTAAGTCTGACTCGGACTCAGCTGTCGGGTCCCACATGTCAGTGCTCGAAGTCGTGCATCGCGTCTGTCTAGAAACTCTTTTTCAATCATGTCTCCCTCCGTTTCTTCTCCCGCTTTGTTGACTCAGCAACGGCTGATGTTGTCTGCGTTGTTCCGATCGCCATTCCTCGTCGGATTTGGTTCTACAGAATCGTCTCCTCTCCCTCTTTCTGACTGCGCCTTCAATTTCAGTTGCGTCCTCCGATTGGGCATGCCTTGCCTTCATCTCAGTCATGGTCTGACAGTCGATTGAGGCGGTAATTGAAGGTTTTCAGCGGCAATCTCTTACCAGGAACCGTTTACTAGGTATTGTGAGAGTTTGGTTAGATTGTTCACGATGGCAATTAAAGATTCTGCAATTTTGGACATAACCTTAGGCCCTAGGTCTGGTTTTGGTCTGACAAACCTGTTACCTGACATCTGACTTTGGTCCATGGTATTCATTTCAGTTTTAACACCTCCTTGAATGCAATCAATAGTTGAAATGACTTTACATATTAACCTGAATTTATGTTGGCTTGATTTGGGGGGTTTTGCAGGAAATTGATATTGACTTTGAGCACCGACACACACCATTAACCAAATTCATTACAAAGTGATTCCATGACAAGGACATTTCTACTTCCTTTTTACCGGCGGCACCATAGTGAAATTATAACACTACTTCAGGTTGACATTTAACATTTCATGTTTAGACTTGATCTTAACAACTTATACTTCCGTATGACTAACATAATAAGCCTTAATTCACCACATTATTTCTGTTAGACAGGAAACACACTCTAATGCCTTTTTAAAACCCATCTTTAGACTTATGATTATCATTGTCGCGCTGCATATGTGTATATGCTTGTTACTTTTAAAAAAAACAGATGAGGTACAGAAAGCATTTTTAAGGAGGATACAAGGTAACTTTATTAGTAGGTTGATATTTTCAATTTAGTCCCCCTATCTTTTATTATTGAGTATTTTCTCTTAATGGACTTAACTCTAGTTTATACTGACACTGGTTTAAAGTTTCTTTATGGAAGCAAATTATGCATATCAAGGATATATTTTTGTTCCCAAGTGTGCGCTCTCAGGCAAGCACCCCTTGGTTACAGCCACACACCTCGAGTGAAAATCATCATTCATTTTTTTACCAAGATAAATTTAAATTTTAGCAAAATACACTCTACTTGCTACATATTATAATTTCTCTCTATCACTGAACACAGATTCTTTTGCACATATACCCTGGACTTTATTCTATTGTATTTTTTACTAAGTTCAGCTACTTATGTTATTTAGTTTGTAGATGACAGTTAAGGCAACTAAACATATATTGGAACATGACCAAAGACATGAGTGTGCGCTCTTGGGCAAGCACCCCCCATGCATAAGACCATGCTTCGTGAAATAACTTCATTTTAGTCACTTTTAGAGTATTACAGAACTCATCGACACTTGTGAGTGTGCGCTCTCAGGCAAGCACCCCTCACTCATGCCTCTGAGCCCCAAAACAGTGTTGACAAGTGACCTAAGGACTCTTCTAGGAACTATTGTTTAGCTGTAACAGAAACAAGCAAAAACAAGGAAACAAACAAGACCAGAAAGGAAGAAAAGAAGAGAGAAAAGGAAATTTCTTTTATTCATCAACAAAAGAACAGTACAATTGTTTTTCTTCTTACCTTTTCTTCAAAATCCTTTTTTTTCTTAAAAGTCTTTTCCTAAAATGGTTTTGGCAGCACCTTAGTATGTTTCTCCAAAGTGCCGCCTTGATTTCTTCAACTTCTGCTTCTTTTATAAGCTTAGCTTAGGGTTTCCATCCTCATCCAGCTTGACACATGGCAGTTTCTCAATTTCCTGAACTTTGATTGATGGCTATGATGAAGAGTTGGTGAGCCGACCTACTTTTTGCATCCTTGTCTCACTTCCCTTCTTTACTGCTCAATTCACCTTCCAATGGTTTTTTGACATGTGGCTTTGATGCCCACCAAGCATGGGAGGTGGCATGTTGATTTGGACTTGTGTTTCTCACTTATACCATGTTGGTTGCCGAGTTCACAGTGGATTTCAATTGCATCTCCTTTAGGTTTCGTGGCATCAATTCCATTTACTAATTGTTACATATGGGTGTTTTTGAGGTGTAGTGGCAGCATATCATTGGTTTAATTAGTCTGGCATGTGGGGCCATATGCCATTTGGCAGTTTGAGTGAGAAGAAGTATGCTTGTTGTTGTTGTTGTTTTACCATCTCAATCCTTTGGCGCCAACATTCTTCAATTGGTGTATTTGATGATTTAGCAACTAGGTGAGGTAACGACTGCCCCTTCTCCATTTGTTTCCTTTTCAGATTTTGTATTAAGCTTTGACTGGAGAATCTTTTATGATGAGTTTAATTCCAAGAATGCCCATGATATATGCACTTATTAATCCTGATGCCCATTTCATTAAAGGCCCATAGCAAGGTTAATTTTGTCATGAAGCCAATAACACATCAAGGTTTGTTTAAGTTCAATCATTGAAAGTTTGAAGTTGATGATGTGCCAGTCATCCAAAGGCCATATCTGATCCATAGGTTGGTATGAGGCAACACATACGGCATCAGATTGAGACTTGGAGACCCTCTCTTTAAATTTTGCATCTCAGCCCTTCAACTATCATCTGATAACTGTAGAGGATGCTTGGGGGCCAAGGACTGAAAGCAATACATGGCAAAGAGGTAGGCCACGTCTCCCAGTAGCTAATTGTGGATGAGAGGGAGCCATAGAGAGGGGACCAGTGAGAGATGTACTCTTGCTTCTTCACAATTACGGCCAATGCCAATATCATCTCCAGTTGGTTTTGAATATCCAGAGCACGAGTTTTCCGTCATTACAGCATCTATACACCGTTTTCAGTATGTTTTAAGTGTTAATTAACTTTGCGAGTGACTGTTAATCAGGATTTAACCAACTCCTGGCCAAGTCGTGGCATCAAATGGTGGTCCCACCTATCGGCTCAATCTCAGTTCAAATTGGCGATGAAACCCTGTCACCAACAACCTTATGAAGCTATTTGACCAAACAGATTAAGCTGTTTCATCTTCAATGGCTCCAATTTCGCATTCCTTTTCCTACTGCCTCAAGCTTTCTTTGTCAAAATTGGTGTTTATAGGGCCCACAATAGGGATCAATATTGGTACCGCTGTGTTATCCTTAGTCTGTGCTTTCCAACGATATCAAGAAATCCGACAACGGCGGCGTGAATCGCCGGAACTGGTTCTGTCAGAGACGGAGCTCTTTCCTCTTCAATTCTTTTTTCTTTCTGTTCTTTTCCGTTGGATGTGGGACCCAGGGATGAAGAGTGAATCGGGGGTCGCCATCTGTCTGGAGTTCTTTCGCTGGCAGGCGGGACCAGGAACAAGAAAATGGGAAAGGAGCCAATCATGGTTCGCCAGCTGTGCGAGAAGAGCTGAAGTTGGACAAATCGGATTGGAGAAGGAAGCTCCTTGGCCATCTTCTCCATTTTCGTTTATAATGGATCCGTCCATTTAAGCGAATTTCCATGATTTTACATTATGTCCATTCTCAAATAAATTGTTTGGATGCCCTCTCCTTATTATTTGATCATGTAAATTTGCATGGATTCTCATAAAAATATGAGGAACATAATAGTCATGGATTTTCTATTTTTTGGATTTTTAAACTAATTAAATAAATTTTCTAAAGCTCATAGAACAATTTATATAATTAATTTATTTATGCATCCTTGTTACATATTTCTAGCTTCTTGATTTTTTTTAATCATCCATGCTATTTATGTCACCTTTTTCTTCTATTAATATTGAATATTAAATACTAAATTAATACAGCCATATGGCGAACTATATTAATATTAATATTAATATCGATATTATGGCTTTAGTCCAGGCGCATCTTTGTTTTTAAAAAAAAATTGACCCCCATCCTCTGAGAGTCGGGACCCGTCATGCATTCATGGGCCCCACTTCAATCGCCTGTGAACTGTTGAATTTTCCTCATGTGGCAGAAATTAGAGGTAAACAAATGCCCCCCACCAGAGTAGGTTGTGAGGAATCCAAGTCGAACGACCTGCTCTGGTGCTCCTTTCTGCATTCACTCTAGGCCTCACTATTTATGTCACTTCCCTTCTTGTGTTACTTTATCATTCTAGGGAGATGTCAGTTCCGATGATGATTCTGAGAGGGTTCGCATGGACGTGGTGCTGGCCCTTACTTGTTTTGTTTCCCTTGCAGCAGACGCATCTGAGAAGATTGAGTCGGCGGTGGGTTCTATGGTTTTTCTTTTGTATGGTTCTATTACTGCACTTGGTAGTTTTGAGGTTTTAGATTGGGCTTTAGTCTTGGACTTGGTTTTAGTTGATTGTTTCTTGATGTTGTGGTTGGGCCTTTTAGTCATGTGATATTTTGGGTCTTTCTTGGGCTTGTATGATTTCTTGGACTTGGTTGTAGTTGGTTTATGGATATGGATGTTAGATTTTTCGATGTCATTGGGTTCATTTTTGTTCATTAAAACCTTTGGATTGCGAAGCGATTGTGTTCTTTCATCACAAACCGCCACGCCTTTCGATTTCTCACTTTTATTGGCAAATTCGAGAGGACATACGCTTTCTGGTGCCCTAATTCATTTATATATAAGGCATCACGCGCACGTAACCCGTATCATTTTCTCCTTCCAAATTTTCTTCCTCTAACTCCGTTCTCCATGGCCGGTGTCATAAATCCAAGGAATCCCAAGTGCCCTAGGGATGAAGGTAGTTCCTCCGTTCAGAGCGGGCCTCCTTCCAAGCCTAATTGGTCGTATGACCCGGGCAACCGCTATCTGTTCCGTGACGACGAGGCTTTTGAGTGTTATCACGGTAATATCGGTGAAGGGAAGCGTGAAGTTTCCACCTGCTTTTTCTTTCATTCTCAAGGACGTTTCACCACCCCTTACATGAATTTAATAACAGGATGGCTTAACGCCTGGAGCCTCCATGGCTTGTCAAGGCTTGATACCCCTTATCATCCAGATATCACCAAGTTATTTTATGCCAATCTCCGCGTTACCTTTGACCACCATGGCATCCCTTCTGCTTCTTCTTATCTTTTCGGCAGGCTTTTTCACATAGGGGTTGAGGATTTGGCTGACTGGATTGGTGCTACAGATACTTTAACCGGCTTGTCAGTTTATGCTTTCGGGAGTTGGCCTCATGAACAAGGGACATGTCGGGGTCACCGTGAGTGGTTCAAGATACCCAGGTCCGAGGCAGGTTCTGAATTGGTCTTCACTACGCACTTGCCTGCGCTTCATCGGTAATTCTGTTATTTGTGTGTTTTTTCTTTTGTTTTCCTTTTTGGTTCGTCATTAAGGAATAGGTTCATGACTGTGAGTTTGTATGTTCTTTTTAGGTTATTTTTCTTGGTTATCAACTACATCCTTTTTCCTCAGGTTGAGTTGTCAGATTTGACCCGCCCAGGGACTTTGTTCTACCTTCGCCTACTGCTCCTTAAACGCGGAAAAGCTAATCTTCCTAGTCTCATCCTCCAAAACATGCATCATGTTACGAGGTTCCCCAAGGGCCATTTTCCTTATGGGAATTTAATCGAGGCCTTAATGGAGCGGGCTCAGATTCCATTGCCTGAGACGCTGTGGGGGAATCCAATCACTGAGGGACTTATCCTGTACCCGCGCAACCTGCTCTTGGATCTGACTTCCTTCGGGTGGGTGGAGATGGTTCATGGTACTCTGATTCCTGACCCCAACTACCCGGTGAACAGTCATATCCTTCACAGATTTGCTGCCGTGAATCAGTATAGTCCAGTAAGAGAGGCTTCTCCCCCTTCTCCGGACGGCTCAGCCATTGAAGAACCTCTTCCGCTCCAGGAACACATGGATCAGCGTTTTAGAGAGCTAGATCAGCGACTGGAGAATGTCGAGGCAGTGCTTCAGTCAATTCATAACACCTTAGAGACTCTTGCAGGGGCAGTGGCTGTTGCTCAGGCGCCTCCGGCACCTCCGATGTGAAGAAGTCTCGGATGTTTGGTTATTTAGTTTTTATGGCTTTGTTTTTTTTTGTTGTTTTTTTTTGTTCTGTTTGTTGTTCGGAGTGTGGTAATTTTCTATATTTTGGTTTTGGCTTTACGGTTTGTATGTTTCGGGGCTACGATAATTTGGAAGCCTAATAACCCCTGGTCTATTGATTTTGGTTCGTGAACATCCATTTAAGATTTGTTGGTGATGTAGACCTTCTTTTTGGTTTAAATGGATTGTGAATGACAATGTTAGGCATTGTTGGTGGGACAAATGTGTTCCTTTTTTGTTCTCCATGTTCTTTGGTTACGGCAGCAAGGAACATATCGGTTGGGTTTGTTTATTCCATATTATCGCCTTGGCAGCTAAGACCATGCAGGTGGGATTTGTTTACTCCATAGCGCTGCCTCAACGAATAGCATGGAATTTCTGGGTATGGCACGCAGTGGGTACGGCATACAATGAGTACCGCACACGGTGGGACTTGTGTATAATTTTTGTTGGTTGCTTTGGTATGGTGATAAGGGACGCATCGTCAGGGCTTGTCTGTCCCATATCACTCTTTTGATGTGGCGAGATGAGGTTTTCTCCTGGCTCTTTGGGTACGGCAGCTAGGAACATACCGTAGTCGATGGTTTAAGGCCCAACACGACCATGGGCCCCTCTGGGTATTAGGATTTATGTGGCCTATTACTTAACATAGTTGGCGGACATCAGCCGTGATATTCTTCATTTTCAGAGGGGCTTTTAGGTTCGGTTTGGTCTTAATTTTTTTATGTAGGTTTCGGAGAAATTTAACAATTATTAATATAATTAACATAATGTTATTGGTCATATAGTTTATGGTATTGTGTTATTAATTATGAATAATATATATGTTATTAACATGCCAACTATGACATTTTTATGTGATTTAAAAATTTATATAAATTATTTTTAAAATTGAAAATTTTACATTTCCAAATTTCTCATATTTCTATGAGCATGCATATAAAAATTTATGCCAAAATGAGTTTAAGAAGACTTTCAAATAATTAAAACACTAAAGCATAATTTTCTACAATCGGAAATTGGATTTATCCATTTGGAGTTCTCCATTAGTCCCACGATGAAACATCAACTAATTTTAGGTAGTATATATAGACTAGGTGGAATAACGATTGTTGAGCTGTGTACGTGGCTCTGTGCGTGTCCGTGTGTACTGGTGGATAAAAGTATCGGTTAAAGTGTCTGGAAGACATGGCAATAAAGATATCATTTTCAAGATTTTGTCTCGACAAGATATGTCTATTTGCAAGATGGTATACCTCTTTGATAAGGTCTTCAATCCTTTAGGAATACCTTCACGAATCAATGCGGGACAACTATTTGAATGCTCCCTTGGATTAGCAGGGATCTGCTAAAGAATCATTATCGAATAGCATCCTTTGATGAATGAATGGGTAAGAGACTTCGAGAAAACTATATATTTTTCTAATTATACTAAGACGGTAAACAAACAAAAAAAATCCATGGGTATTTGAGCCTGAATACCCTTGAAAAAAGCAAAAGAAGATCCTTTTGAACAACCTGTTCTAATAGGAAAGTCGTATATCCTAAAATTAATTCATCAAGTTGATGAGGTGCTCAGGCGACAAGGAGTCGAAGATCATCAAGGGACATCGCAGATATGAAGGTTATAGGTATGCTTCCACTATTTTCTGATCTTTCGGGTGTATTGGAACGGTCCAGTCCCATAGAACGACCCGTTCCACTAGTGGTTTTGCGAGGTATTATTCTCTGGTTAGCTTATTTTATCTGCAAGAACTGTTAATTTCTTTGTCTTTAAAACAAACCTAACAAATGACATCAGAGCCACTCGTCGTGAGCTTGTAGAATTACACATAAGTTTGAATATAAATTGTTTGAGCTTCTGGCATGTATGTTTTGGAACGACTTGTTTCAATTTTTCTGGTATTTTTCTGAACTTTGTTCTGAACTGTTTATTAAGTATTATAACAGATTTGTTGTTTCTAATTGCAAATTGGATCCAAAAGGGTATAACTTGAATTGTTATTGAATTGTTTGTTTTGATTTAGCCCTTTGTTACTTTCAAATTGTTTTGAAAATTGCAATTGTTTGATTGAAAAGATTTTCAAAAATAAGTTAAGTTTTATGGAAATTCAAAATCATTAAAAATCTGACCTAATTAAAACTTGATGATTTAGATTTAGAGTAGATTCATTGTCAGGTTAGGAGAGAAGTCCTTAAGATTTTTCGACCAAGATTAGGACGACATCTTTCTACTCTTTCTGCGATTCTTTCAGGTTGTCTATTCTACTCCGGGACGGCATGTTATACTTCAGTTTTGGTTGCAAACTAATAAGGTATTGACTAGATTTAGGGCAGTCAAGACCAATACTAGGACGGTTCATCCAGAATCAGATTGTGCAGGTTTTAAGTCAAATTTAGTTTATTCTATGAGTTATTTGTATTGGTTAGGTACATAAAACACTTTATGCATCCCTTCCCTTCTTATATATGCTGTGGTTTTCAATAGTAAGAGCTGTAAGCATTGGGTTACATCATATTGTCATGAGAACAAGTTCTATCGTAAAAAATAAGGTCGGCGCCTAAAGTGTCCATATGACCCTAGGCTTTTCTAAGAATCTTGTCTAGATGTGATGCAATTTCAATGGCTGCTTACTAAACGGAAAACCACCGCTGTCTTCTCTTATCTTTATGTGACTCATACTAGCTTGTATGGTTACATCTTTCTATGGTTCTTTTTTGGTCTATTTAGGATAGACCGTTCTCTCACCAAAACGATCTGTTCTAGGTTTTTTGGTTCGTATGAATGTCAAATGATCCAATGTATATATACCTTAGGGTTTGCAACCAGGTCTTAAGTCTAAATCATCCTAGTCAGTATTTGGTTAAGACTTTTCATTTTATGATTGATGTGCATAATGAAAAGTCTAGATTTAAGTATACTTTAAGTCTAATATAAAGGTAATTTGAGTTATAATTGAGAGTTGGGCTAATTTATAATGTCATACCGCCAAAGTGGACTCTCACATTATTAGTTGTCCCAAAGGCTTAATTACAAGAGGATTAAATTACATGTAACTTCTAAACTATAGATTGGTCCAAAGGAAGGACATAATTTAAAAGACTACATGTGCAATGTTTTTGTAGAATCAAATAGATAATGATGATGAGGTTTTACATATGATTAATTAATCGGTCCAAAGGAAGATTAATTAATTGATGTTTTATGAATTATTACATTGATACTACACCTAATTAATTGAAGTTTGGTTGGAGACTCTAAAGAGCATTTGTAAATAAATAAAGACTAGTAGATACGATTTAGACCTTTATATTTTATGACTTAATTTATACATTATGGTTATTAACATTGGTGTAATTTGCCTTTGATTTATTTCAGCAAATATTCAAGCTAGTTAACAATATTACCATGCTCTCTAGTTTCAACTTTAAGGAACGGAAGGAGAACATAATGTTAGTTCTCGGTTGTCTAGATCTTGACTATGCATTTAGGGGCCGTTTGGATCATGTGGAAATTTATAGGATTTTTTATTCCTAGACATAAATTTATTATAAATAATCCAAACTCTTCACAAAATTACACACTTTCCAATACTTTATGCCTAGGAATAGGAAATTCCTCCTATTCCTAAGCGATCCAAACGGCCCCTTAGGGAGGATAAATCACCTGAGATTGTTGCTAAGAGCACACAACAACATATTCAAAATTTTGCTTAGTGAAATCTCTCCAATTGCATGGGTTTATTGATCATTAAGAAGATAATTCCAGAGACATTAAGGGTACAGCTGATTCCGATCAGGTTAAGGAATACTTGAAAGAAAATGAGAAAAGTTCTGATAAGAATGAGAAAGTGGAATCTTGCACATTCATGGCAAAACTCACCTCTATGAGGTACAAATCGAAAAAGCAACATTCGTGAGTACATTTTAGAAGTGTCTAATCTTGATTCAAAGTTACAAGCCCTTAAATTAGACATATCTGAAGAAATTCAGGTATTTCTGGTGCTTTGCTCTCTTCCTAGTCAGTACAACCACTTCAAGGTTACTTATAACTGGACTATAAATGAACTGATCTCACATCTAGTTCAAGAAGAGGAAATATTAAAACTTGAGAAGACACACAATGCTAACGTTGCTTCCACTTCCAAAAGTAATTGGAAAAAAAAAATAAAATAAGAAAAATGTTGCTAATTCAGAGTCAAAGAAGGAACTCAATAAGGAAAAGACATGCAAGAAGCCAAAGAATCCAAATGGATGCTTCTTCCGTGGCGAAGAGGGATATAAGAAGAATCAATACAAAGTCGACATGGCCTGGCGCAAGAAAAAAAAGTATGTCTCTCTCTTTGGTTTGTTCAGAAGTTAATTTAACTTCAGTACAAAATGATACTTGATGGATTGATTCAGGTGCTACAACTCACATAAGTACCTCTATGCAGGGTTGCCTGAACTACCACAAGCCAAATGATCGTGAAAGAGACATCTACGTGGGTGATGGTAAGAAGGCACAAGTTGAAACTATTGAACATGTTAGATTGTTGCCTAGGATTGGATTGTATTTGGTTTTATATGAAACTTTTATTGCACCATTTTTAGACTTAATTTAGTTTTTATTTCTGTACTGGATAAATTTGGTTACTCTTGTTCTTTTCGAAATGGAAAATTCAGTTTATTTCAAAATTTTAAATGCATTGGAACTGATTTTCATTCAGTTTATGACAATCTATATTATTTGAAAATTATTTCTTCATATAATGAAAATTTGTATACTAGCATTAGAAGTGTGAAGCATAAATTAACTTATGAGAACTCAAGTGCACTTTGGCATAGGCAATTAGGCTATATTTCTCCAAAGAATATGGGAAGGCTTGTGCAAAGTGAAAATACTCGATCCTTTAAACATGACAGATTTAGGCCCAAACAACAGGAACCCACCCCAGCTCCCAAGCAACACACAGGGGGCACCAGGCGGTGGGTCCCAAAGGAAAAGGATATTTCTCTGGCTAACCAAGTAGCGAGTCAGAGGATGAAAGACAAAAGGAAAAGAAAATATGTGGTGAAGAAGAGACGGAATGTTGATTATGTCTCGGTATGTCATGTGTCCATTGATGTTGATGATGATGAGGAGTCAGTGGAAGTTCACATGGTGGGGACTGGTTCTCAAGAGCTACCCCACTCTGAAAGTGTCCCCGTGGAAACGCGAGGGCAAAAGGGAAAGGCTTCAGGATCCAAACCTCCCAAACGGGCAGGGCGGCCTAAAAAACCGCAGCTCGGTGGTGGAGGAAATTATCCAACAAACCAGTGATAATGCAGCAAGTGAGAAAGAGGATCCGAATCCGGATCATGGAAGCCCATCTGATGAGGATGTCGACAAGGAAATCGAGATTTTGGAGGAAATGTCTGATGAAGTGGCCCAGCTTCGCAAGGAGCTGGAGAAAAAACAAAAGCAACTCAAACAACTCCGGCTGGAGAACGCTCGGGTCACAACAGCATGTGCTGAGGTCCAGAAGCATATAGTTAGAATGGACGCACGGCCAAATCGTGCGGTCGTAAACAATGACACACCCAAACCAACCAGCACAAAGAACTCAACATTTGAACCAAAACCAAATCCGTCGGTGGAGAGCTCATTTACTCCACTGATGATGGCCAAGAAAAAATCCTCGGTCGTCCAAGTCAAAGCAATCTGGAAACCTCAAAGTAGAATACTGGAAAAGACAATTTCATCTAGGGAAGCAAGTCATGAAGCCTCTGAGATGGTAAAAGATAAGCAAAGGAAAGAAATGACTAGTGTACCGATTCCGCCTGACACTCAGATCATGAGTCCTGACGCATCAACAAGCGAAAACTTTACCCTTCCCTCCCAGGAAATGGAAAAACCTACTCCAATCAAGCAATCCACTGGGGGCAGCCTCCCGGAGGAGCAAAGGGAAATTCCTCACATACTCACAAAAAAAGGATTGATATGTCCCTTCCAGAAAATGGAGAAACAAGTGCCAAAGGAACTGCATAATGGGGGCAACTTTCCTGAAGGACAGAAGAAAAATTTTTCCATACCTACTAAAGAGGGATTGGTACACCCCTCCCTAAACACAGGAGAACAAGTGAAGATAAGGCGAAGCGCTGGGGGTAGTTTTCCTAGAAAGAAAATGAAAACCTCTCTCATACTTACCAAAAATGGATTGGCATCATCCTCCAGGGAAACAGGAGAGCATGTATGTGATGAACAATATGCAGGGGGCAAATTTTCAAAAGCACAAAGCAAAATGCCTCGCACTTCTGCTCTTGATATACTGGCCACGCCGTCTATATTGGTAAAGAACGAGGGAAGAGTCTTGAATGAAAATAGAAAGAAAGTAGAAAGGGTTAAATCTCAAATGCAAGGGACGAATGACTGGCATACCAAGTCGAAAGGTCAAGATATAGGGGTAAAGAGTAGCCATGACATCTCCACTCCACAAACCCATGAACTTGATGTGGTGCGACATCTCCAACTTCAAATAGAAACCATGGCACTCTTTCAACTTGAAAGGAGAAAGAAAATCATGGAACAATCAGAAGGTTTAGAGGATAATGCCACAGCTCATATGATAAGTGTAGCAGAGGATCCTGCAGAATCTATCAGTGCCAGTACAATGGATGTAGAGTATGATGACCAGTCTGAAATATCAAAAGCTCTTATGCACACTCCAAGTCAAAAGGATGACTGTCAACAGGTCTCACAACAAAGCCAATACTTCGAAGATTTGTCATTGGAGCAAATTCTGGGTCTTCTAGGAGATGAAAGTGGGTCTGAAAGTGATTATAGGATTCCTTTCAAAGAAGAAATTAAAAGGGAAACAAAACAAGCTGAAAGTGAAAGCTCCGTCATGGATGGTACAACCATTTCTACTGATGAAGTTCAACCGAAGGGCGAAAGCAATGTAATAAAAAACCAAAATGACAAGGAAGGAATTTTTACTTGTGACATAGAAGGAAGTGAGTATTCTCTATCTGATCGGGTGTCTCGTGAAGAGCCTGTAGAAAGTGAAGAAAGGGACCTTGAGCTGGGGGCATCCTCTTATAATGTTGAGGCAATCAAAAATAGTCAAATGCTAGAGCAAGGTAGTTATGAACTGGCGACCGTTCAGCAAGAGAATACTCAGTTATCAAAATGGTGTGCAAGTATGCAAGATTTTATAACTGAAAGAGGATTGTGGCAAGATTTCCTCCATAAGAAGATGGATGCGCATCCCAGGAAAATCGATTTTGTAAGCCCTAAATCTAAGGAACGGAGAGGTCGTGCTTTAAAGGGAAAGACTGACCACACAAAAGGCAAGTCAATTCTAAGGGACAATGAAAAGCCAAGAGATGACTCAACGGTGTCTCTTGAGGTGCAAAAGATGATTGAAAAGGAAATGGATGAGATGTTAAATCGTCGATTGCAACAATCCGGGCTAGGTCACCTCATACAGCCTAAGGAGAGATTTGGGAGCCCATATCCTAAGGAGTATGATCTGGTATGCTATCCAGAGGAATACATGATACCAAAGTTCAGATTGTTTGATGGTATGGGAACCAAAAAGAGCCCTGAAATACATTTGGTCCAGTTTAGACTAAAGTGCGGGGACACAGTGAGAAATGAAATCTACCTACTACGCCAATTCCCTCTAAGCCTAAAAGGTCCAGCCTTGGAATGGTATGCCTCTCTAGAAGAAAATAGTATCCAAACCTGGGAAGATATGGCAAATGTCTTCTGTCGAAGATTTGCAATCCATACCCGAAAAATTACAATGGCTGATTTGGCGAATGAGAAATCAAAGAGAAAGGAATCTGTTAGGGATTTTATTATCCAGATCTGAAAAATGAATTTTTCTTGCAAACCACCGGTCCCTGAAACTGACTTGGTAGAAATGATAATAAGGAATATCTATGGACGAATCAAACCATTCCTCATAATGGAAACAACAATTGAGGGCTTGCTGACCAAGGTTGACAATTATGAACGATTAAAACCAGAGGATTGGCATCACCGATGTGAAAATGAAACAGAGAAAGTAGAAACTGGGATGATCCGACTTTCTAATAATCTGGGAATGGCAGGAAGTTCAAGGACCTCTGAGAAAAACAATAGCAACAAAATACAAAGAAAATCGCTGGGGTAGCCTTACTCATCCCACATGGTCTCTCATATTTCATGTGATGAACTCTCAATGGATAATCCGCCAAACAAAGACAACAATACTGAGGAAACCACAACACCTATATCATGTGTCATCCACAACCCTTCTGAATGGATAAAAGGAGATTCAAAGGTGTATGAAAATATCAAAGAAGTGTCGGCCTTGACCGGTCGCCCTAAACAAGACACTTTAGAAGGCCTGAGCAAGCGACTGGATATGCAAGATGGTCAGATTGCAATGCTTCGGCTAGAAAATGGTGAAATACGACGCGAAATTACTGCACTCTACCAAGAGAATAGAGAAATGTGTGGTGAGATTGCCCCACTAAAAGAAAAGAATTTTGGAATGTACCAGAAAATGGTTGGACTCCAACAAGAAAATGGTGTGATATGGATGCTCTTAAAACAAATGAAAAGAAACAAAGGCGTGACGGCCTCTTTCGACGGCCACATGAAACAACCTTACCCTGCTGAGTACAATAATGTACAATATCCAGAAGGATACATGATCCCTGACTTTGGAATGCTCACCGGGGATCAAATCAAAGAGGATTGTGTTGGCCAACACCTAGCTCATTTCATTGAGTTATGTGGCCAAACAGCTGGAAATGATACTTGGATGCTTCGACAATTCCCAGCAAGCCTTGCTGGACCTGCATTCGAGTGGTATGATTCCCTTGAAGAGGATAGCATCAGAACATGGAGCGACATGGTCATTGCTTTCCGGGATGAGTTCGATAAACCAAACCAAACAGAAGGCCTAAAGGAGTATTAACAATGCTTGACTCCAGTTGAACCAAAGGATAAACCACACTCCTTTCAGAAAGACGGAGGGATAAATCCAGATGAATGGTCTCAATACCACCAGAGCAGTAAAGCAAAAGCTGGAATGGCTCAAACAACCAAAAGTCTTATACCAACTCAAAGAGTCGGGGATTCAAAGGCGTTAGACAGACATGGTCACACCTCTGACTATGTTTGCTCTCAAGGGAAAGATGATGTTAACCAGACACTTCCAAAGGCGAGAAGACCATCTCTGGCCGAGCAAATGAGCAAGCCATACTCTTTCAGAGTAGAAGAGACAAGGAGTCTTTTTCACCAAATCTCAAGTAGTCTGGAACTTCCTCCAAGCAAGAGACCAGGCGAAATGAAAAACACTGATGATCCTAGATTCTGCTTATATCATAGGATCATCGGACACCCAATTGAAAAATACTATGTGTTCAAGGATGTGGTGGAAGGAATGATCCAAAAGGATGAGCTCGCGCTACCTAAGGATGCTCAACAAAACCCCATGCCTCATACAAAAGCCAGTTTAATACCCCCTCAAACTACCAAAAATAAAAGTGAGACCAATGATGATGATCATAAGGAGCAAGAGTATTGGTTCGCTACCAGCAATGCAATCTCTCATATAGAAGAAAATGACGAAGTCCCAAATGATAGCTCAAAAGGACGAAGCAACGACACTCAAAAGGTCTCAATTTCAACAGCCTCCTCAGGGCGAGAACTTGAATTGAGTCCAAGCTGAAATGAGAATGCTAAGGCTAAACTGGGGGCAAAGGAAACTCAGAGCTCTCAAGTCAAAGTTGTACAAAAAATGAAGCAGACGCCAAAACCAAAACCAAATCTAAAACTACAATCAAAACCAAATCCAAACCAACAATCAAAACCAAAGCCAAATCTAAAACTACAATCAAAACCAAATCCAAACCAACAATCAAAACCAAAACCAAGTCTAAATCCAAAACTAAGCCCAAAAACAAACTTAAAATCCAAAACTAAGCTCAAAACCAAGTCTAAGTCCAAAACCAAGTCTAAATCCAAAACTAAGTTCAAAACCAAACTAAAATCCAAAACTAGGTTCAAAACCAAACTTAAGTCCAAGTCCAAAGAAATATGGTCAGAATCTGAGTCAACAGTATCATTCAGCACCGCGCCCCGAATTGGTATCTCATCCTCAAGTATTTTCTCATCCCTAAACAAAACCAACAACAAAAACTAACCAAAAAGAGAGAAGTCTTCTAATACCTGACCGGCAATGCGTCTCGTGTCTGGTATTCTACCTTGAGATCTTCGGTATCAGTCAGCACAGTGTCTCGAATTGGTATCTCATCCTCAAGTATTTTCTCATCCCTAAACAAAATCAACAACAAAAACCAACCAAAAAGAGAGAAGTCTTCTAATATCCGACCGACAATGCGTCTCGTGTCTGGTATTCTACCTTGAGAGCTTCGGTATCATTCAGCACCGCGCCCCGAATTGGTATCTCATCCTCAAGTATTTTCTCATCCCTAAACAAAACCAACAACAAAAACCAACCAAAAAGAGAGAAGTCTTCTAATACCTGACCGGCAATGCGTCTCGTGTCTGGTATTCTACCTTGAGATCTTTGGTATCAGTCAGCACCGTGTCTCGAATTAGTATCTCATCATCAAGTATTTTCTCATCCCTAAACAAAACCAACAACAAAAACCAACCAAAAAGAGAAAAGTCTTCTAATACCCGACCGACAATGCGTCTCGTGTCTGGTATTTCAACTTGAGATATTCGGTATCAGTTAGCACCGCGCTTCGAATTTATATCTCATCCTCAAGTATACTCAGAAATCCAACATTGTCTGATGCAAGACGTTCTCTCTTATACTCATCTGCTGTGTACCGTACCAGTCTCCCAACCCTGTCTGATGCAATACCGTACCAGTACTAATGTCTTCTCGATTTGAAATCGGGAGAACCCATCTCAGCACTTGAAGATTGAGCCTTTCAGGGCGGAATTTTGTTGTTTGAATGTATGAAGTCATTGTGAGGGAGGCAGACAGACGAGAGAGATACGGTGGGGTGTGGTGAGAGAGACCATTGGAGAGGAGATGAGAGGAAGAGAGGTTTCTCTCGGTGGGAATTGGATGGGGTGAGGGAGGAGGCAGGCGAGACTCTCGTTGCGAGAGAGAGACGAGAGCAGAAGGAGGTTTGTGATGAGGAGATGGTCTGTCCGATGGTCCGCCGGAGAGGAAAGGGAGGTGAGGAAGGGTTTTGCGAGTGAGGAAAGAGAGGCGGCGATAACGAGAAAGAGAGAGAGAAGAACTGTGCGGCTAGGTTTTCTTACCTCCTTGATTTCTCCGCTTCTCTGGTCTACAATTGGATAATTTGTAAACGGTGCAATCTAGAGAACGGAATAACGTTTCAGACGGAACGGAATCAGTCAATTTTGTTTCTGTTCCGTCCTTACCAACGTAAATGGTTTTGGTTCCGTTTCTGTTCCGCTGAGTGAAACGTAACTAAATTCCGCTCTGTTTCCATTCCGTTTCGAACGGAACAGAACGGAAACGTCCGAAACGGCATGAAATTGACACCCCTAATTTAAAGATAGCAAAAAATTAATCTCTCTTTGTCGTCCCCTTCCTTGCCCTCTAAAGTACAGAGATAGCTGTAATTAAGTAGGTCATTTAAAAGGGTAGGAGTATGGTGGTACCATGTAGGCTATGTAGCCAGGAGCTGTTGGAGATGACTGGTCAGAAAACATGAGCAACCTTTTGTGTATTTCATGTCCCACTCATTGCACACAGTCAGAAATAAAGAAAAAAAAAATAAAAGGGTTTTACGAGAGGATGCATGGGGTCTTACCAATGTCCTTTGATTCACTGTTGTGGGGAGAGGGAGAGGGAAGGAGCGGTCACATCACATCTTCCCCCCGCCAATGCCTCTATTCTTCCTGTCCTGTCTACATTACTGCATTTTCCATTACATTACTGTAATGGAAACACATTCATTATACAATTTTAAAGCACAAATATTTGTATTTTGTTGGTTGGAGCAATATTGCAACTCGAATTAAATTAGAGACTGTCTGTAGCTAGATGACATGAGAACAGCAAGACGTGATGCCAATGGAATGAGAACTGTGTAATTTTCTTTTGTAATCAAAGCTTCACTATGCTTATTAATAATTTATTACTTTGTTGCCTCGCAAAGTCAGAGTGCAAAAATTCCCAACCATAACAAGCAGCAAATCTATCAGATACCAACCGATAACGGTCCTTTGATATCTCTTTCTTATTTTGCTTTATTTTAAAAAAAATAAATATGGATTCGCTACTAAAGGAATACGAATAGAATTCGAAATTCAAGCTTATATGACGTATTAAAAAAAAAAGAAACTCAGGTATGATGTGTAAGAACTTTAAGTTAAGTTAGATGTTAAGAACTAATAAAAATATATCAATCAAATCATTATTATTAGCATATTAAATTATGTGATAAAATAAATATATAACAAGTGTGTTGTGAAATTAAAGTGGAAGAAGAAAAAAAGAGCAAAAGAGAGACAACAATATTTCTTATTCTCAATGGGTGTGTTTGGATGCAACGTAATAAGCCGGGAATAGAGAATAGGAATAAAAAATTTCGGTTTGCGTGCTTATTTTTATTCCTTATTCTTATACTATGGTTTTGTTAGTATAGGAATAATGGCTCTTATTCCTTATTCTTGTGTTGTTTGGATTGCACAAGAATAAGAATAAGCACGTAAACCAAAATTTCTTATTCCTATTCCCTATTCCCTACCCATCCAAACACACCCATTAATATGGGGAGCGTTTGGATCGTTGGAAGAAAGAAGAAGAAGAAGGAAGAAGAAGAAAAAAAATTATAAACAATTCAAATTCTTCACAAAGTTACACACTTCCCAATACTCCTTCCCACTTCTTCCCTTCTTCCCTTCTTCTCACACCTATCCAAACGCACCCATGGATTCTCAATTTCAGGATATAACATACAACTAGGCGTGGCGTCGCGCGTTGCGCGACCTATTTTTTTGATAATTTCATTTTTCAAATCTCATTGTCGTAAAGAATAAAGATCTAAAATAAATTCATGGTTGAATTTACAAATTATATAATTGAAGAAAATAAATAGAAGATTTGAAATTTTCCAACATACCAATAATCATTTCTATTAGCTGTACCAAGCACCTTGGAGAAAGAATATTTGATTGAGTTAAAAGAAAATTCAAATCGAATTTGGTAAATGAAAAACTAACATTTATGAAAAACACTTGATGCCCTTCTGACATGATTTGTCATTCTAATTCCATATAGTATAATTCATAAGTGACTTATATATTTATATAGTTTTGCGGCAATACAATTCCATGGCTAAATGTACACCTCATGTCTACTTTTCTGTAGTATTTTTGCCATGACAAGAAGATGTTCATTTATTGTGTACACCAGACTAAAACTGTGGTCAACGAAGATATAAGATAATTTTGCATGACTCGATTCATAGAATGAATTTGCGTAATGGCATGGGTATAAAAATTGTTACATTTTAAGATTATTTGTTAAACCATCTATCCTTTGTACCGCTTCATTATAATTACAAAGAACTATTTTTTAGTTTTCCAAAATGCCCCTCGCATCAATTTCTTCATGGCACTGTCAATTGAGATTCATACCACTATGAAAGTAATGACCCCAACATAGACAAAATGAAGCGAAAAAAAAGATGAAAAATCCAAATGCAATTACTATTTATTTATCTAGGTTCAAAGCAAGTAGCTGTTGTGAATCGAAATAAAAATGCCTAAACCCAAAGAAAAATTAGAAGTAACAAAGATAAGAGGTTATTTCTATGATGGCCTACGGAACAGGCGAGGCAACGCACAAAATACGCAGTATGTGGTGAAAATGAGAGGTACGATGACATTGTAATGGAAAGACAAAAATCAAGTAGCATAGATCACATCATGCTCCATAACTGCAACCATAAGTAAATGGCAAATTAAATGTCTATCATATATTTGGTATCAAAAGAGTCCTAAGAACTAAGAAATGACACGCCTCCAAAACCTCCTCTAGAAAATTTTCTAATCGCCTCCTTTTCATGCTAAGCAAAAAAAATAAAAGAAAAGAAACAAAATGATTACATAGGAAAAGAAAATGCATAAACAATTTATTGTCAGAATAATAAGCCCAATTCATGACAGTTAAGAAACAATCCATGTCATGAGAAATATTTATTGTCAGAATAATAGATGAACAATAAATATTTATTGTCAAAATAATAGATGAACAATAAGTATTTATTGTTAAAATAATAGATGAACAATTAGGTTTTTTTTAACATACTGCTATATATTGATACTACTAAACAAATGACCAATTAGTTTTTTTTAATCTTTAGAATAGGCTCAATTCATCAAATACTGAATAAATAGATGATGCATAATGATACCATAAAACTGATTACAACATACTGCTATATACTACTGTCAAAGTTGAGAGGCAAGGTGTTTGGCTTGAAATCAGACCCCGTAATCCTCCATCTATTACATTTATCACAATGGATGTTCTGATCAAGATAATTCAAAGGATATAAAATAACATATGCCTCGAAATTTATAAAAGAAAAGAATTGTTATATGAAAAATTGCAAAATTCTCTGACATTGAGATAGCAAAAATGAGAACTAAATTTTAACAAACGCTAAGGTATATACCAGTACGAAGATGACATGTCTCAAAATTTTGTTGAAGACCCTCCAAATTCATTGGCTGCAAGACGATCATTTCCTAGCAGAAAAACAAAAAATGTCTCAAAATTTTGTTGAAGACCCTCCAAATTCATTGGCTGCAAGACGATCATTTCCTAGCAGAAAAACAAAAACAGATTTTTAAAAATCTCAAATTTATTATGAACCCCTCATCAACAGAAGACAATTAAGGCTATATATATTGGATTATCTGAGTACGACTTCTACTTATTTACTTTAAAATACTTATAAAATCGAGGAGAGGTTGGTCGTTTATTATAAAACCACCACTGTTGTAGAAAAGCCAAAAAAAAAAAAAAGAAATGCATGAATGTAAAATTCATTGTGCATGTACCTCCAATTCTTCAAATAACTCGCATGATACAATAAGACCTGGTTTACAATCTAACAACTGTTGGAAATCAGAAAAAAAATAAGCATTTAATATGCATAAGTATCGAGATTAATTGAATTACATAATTAACTGATCGATTACCTTGTGTGTCTCTGCCTTGTATAATATGTGCCTTAACTTCCTCAAAATATAGGGTTTCAATGACCCTGATGTACTCGTTAAAATCTGCATATGTGCTTCTTCTTTATAAACTGTTCTTTCGGCTTCTTCTTCATTTTCTCTTTATAAATTTATTTTTCCTATGTAATTTATAAAGGCTCAACAAAGAATACTTCAGCTGAAAAGAAATATTATAGAATTTTCAATATGGAAAAGAAATATTCTAGAATTCAGAATACCAAAATTATTTTTGGAACAGCTAGAAGAAGCCGAAAGAACAGTTTCATATTCTACACACTGAGCAGGAAATGCATATTAAAATGAAAATAAAATAGCATAAACTATTTATGAGTAAGCAACCTCACAGTTACTTGATTTTATCCAAATATCAAATTGAACAATTGAATAAATAAAAGAATGAGAAAATAAAATTTTAACTACCTAATGAAGACAACTTGTGATCATCTTCCTATTGTTTATTGAGAATAGAATTCCCTGGATAAATAAAAATGCTGCATTTGATTTTCTATCATATGGTCCTGAAATAACAAATATTTTAACAGAAATGGAAGGTGCCCATAAATAGTTTGAAATTTTAAATAAGTAAAAATTATACAAAGAGAAAATGTAACAGGAAATACATTTATACTTTGTACCAAAACTGACCAGATCAAGTTGGGATTTCATGGCATCTATAGGTGAGTAATGAGATAAATTAGTCTGGATTTTATGGCATCGAATCTTTAATATGTATACGTTTATACTTTTTACCATATGTATACAGGAAGGAACAATAAGGGATCAGATAGCATATCCAAACTAATTATACCCTAACAGATATGGAAAAACAACTCCATCAACTAAATCGAGTCAGTACGGTACTGATTTGACCTTGTTGTCAAAAACCTACAATATGCAAAATTCCAAGTGAATTCTAAATTTTTTTGCAAACCTAAATACTTCCTCTCTCCAGTCTCCACTCATCTGAAAAGCAAACAACAGAAACTGTTACCTAGATTTGCTCCAACTTTTGCATTGATGCCATTAGACTTCTTTTTTTTTTTGTTGGACATGAATGTCATCACCTGTAATGAGATGAAATCATGGTTACATTTTATTTCAGTAAATTTCTTTAATCTATAAGAAACAGAAATTAGAAAATGGCATAAAAGCAATGAAGTCGGTGGTCTTTACTTATCCAATGCTATTCAGAATATATACATCATCATGAACTTAATTAGGATTGGAATAATTATTTAGTCATGTTTCAAGTAAAGGGAAGCAAAAGCATTTATTTGTTGTATTTTTTATTTTTACCTAACTAAAGCATAATACGGCAAAAAAATTATGATTTTAAGCTATTGATAATCCAAATTTTCTCCTCCGCAGGTTTCAACCATAAACTCTTAGAATTGAAGTTATAATCGAACAAAAACTTTTCAAAACACTGAAGAATCGGATAAGATGAAACAATTAAGGCACAGTACGATAAGACGAACCAAAACTTTTTGTTATCAGTAAAAGAACAGCAGGATAAATTTGAGTGATTCTCTACAATTTGAAAATTTCTATAAGAGATAGACTAAGATAGCATAGTTGGTAGTCGGCAATCAGCAAATGCTGCTACTATGAACTTGCATAGACTAAGTGAAAACCTCTTGTAATTTACTCTTGAATTTGCAAACCGCTTGTAAATTACTCTTAATTAAATTGTTTTCCTTTAAGAATCCTACCTCGGCATCACAACCTAAAACAAAAAAAAGAAAAAGAAAAATAAATTTTTTTTAGACAATGAATAGTATAAATCAATAAAGGAGAAAAAATATACCACAAAATACAAATACGATCAACGATTGTACAGTCTGAAATTATTGTTTCACTTGTATAACTGTCCTTAAAATAAATTGAAAAAAAATAGTAAACCAAACTTATAAGTTACCTCAACATGAGGAAGTACGGAGGAGGGCAGAGGTAATCGAGGCGAGAAGATATCCAGAGTGTCGAGATAGATCCGATCCATTATGCGACTGGCATGTGTGTGAGAGAAAGAAGAGCTCAGGAGGAGATGGCTTGTCAGAATCTGCATGTAGAAAGTGATGAATTGAATCCTGCTGGATGAATTGAATTCAATTGAATGGAATTGCAATAGCAGTACCTACAGGGGGAGAGCGGAATCGTAGTGGAAAGAAGGAGGCAGCGGAGATGCGAATCGAGAAAGGAAAAGGGAAATCTGGACACCGGCGTTGCTCAAAATCGAATTGATGAGGGAGATCCGTCTATTTATAGAGGGAGATCTGGACTCCGGCGTTGCTCATCCCTAAAAAAGGGAAAAGGGGGAGGCAGTGGTGTTCCCACTCCGATAGAGAAAGGGACACAGAAGAGATAGAAAGCAGAGATGCAGGAGCGAGAGAGAGAGGAAAAAAGGTGGCTCGTACAATATTCTCTTGGCTTTTCAGAAAGAAAAGGTCGCCTTCGTATAGTGCTCAAATCGTATGCATTATAGCCGTGCGATCTCACCAAACGCAAACAAACGGCCAGGATCCGATACTGTTCCAACAACTGTTTACCCACAGTTGTTTCGGATCCGGGTCTAAATGCGGGGATTAATAGATTAAAAGATTTACAAGCCTCTATTTATAAGCAAGAAAAGAGATTTTTTAATAAATGACAAAGATATGTATCTCCAATATGTATCTAATATAATATAGAAGAATAATAAAGATGAACAATCTATAAATGATTTGTACCCATTTATAACACTTTTCCTTTGTTCATCTTTCATTATACACTATTAATATGATACTTCAAGATCGATAAATATGATACTTCTAGATCATTTATACTGCCTCATTAAAAACTATACCAAGAAAAATCTATTGCGATAAAAACTTGGAAAAGGAAAAAAGAGTACAGTATGTATAATGTTTCCCCTTATTTTGATATTATCGGATATCTTTCAGTCGATGTAGACATATCTTCATTCTAAGTTGTTCAAAAATCCTTGTTGGCAAAGATTTTGTAAATAGATCAGCCAAGTTGTTGCATGATTGAATTTTTTTGAACATCTATTATGCCATCCTTTTGTAGGTCATGTGCCGAGGAGAACTTTGATGCAATGTGTTTAGTTTGGTCTCCTTTGATATATCCTTCTCTAATTTGAGCTATGCAAGTTGCATTATCTTCATATATAGTAGTAGGATTTTTCTTAATGTTTTGAAACTCACATTCTACTTGAATATTTTGAATTATTGAGCTTAATGAAACATATTCTCGACTAGCTTCATATAAGGCAATTAGTTCAGCATGATTTGATGATGTGGCAGTTAGAGATTGTTTTGTTGATCGCCATGAAATTACAGCTCCACTATAAATAAATACATATCTACATTGAGATCTTGTTTTATGCGGATATGACAAATATCTCGCATCTGCATATCCAACTAACTTGGATTTTATATCCTTTTGATAGTATAGTCCCATATCTCGAATTCCGCAAAGATAGAGGAAAACATCTTTAATTTCATTCCAATGTCTTCGGATTGGTTTGGAACTATATCTTGATAATAAATTTACTGCAAATGTGATATCTGGTCTTGTATTATTTGCAAGACATAATAATGCTCCAATTGCACTTAAGTATGGTACTTCAGGATCAAGTACTTCTTCATCATTTTCTTGGGGGCAAAAAGGATCATTTTCTACATTTACAATCGTACAACCATTGGTATTTTCAACGGATGAGATTTATCCATATTAAATCTTATTAGTAATTTTTCAATATAATTTGACTGATTGATAAATATCCCATTCTTTAAATGCTCGACCTACAGGCCGAGACAAAATTTAATTACACCAAGACAAAATTTAATTACACCAAGGTCTTTTCATTTAGGTCAATCATTTCTTTGTATACATTCTTGTATGGTTTTTGGCACATTATCCTCTTCGCTTAAAGAATGGGATATTTATCTCGGCCTGCAGATCGAGCATTTAAAGAATGGGATATTTATCAATCAGTCAAATTATATTGAAAAATTACTAATAAGATTTAATATGGATAAATCTCATCCGTTGAAAATACCAATGGTTGTACGATTGTAAATGTAGAAAATGATCCTTTTTGCCCCCAAGAAAATGATGAAGAAGTACTTGATCCTGAAGTACCATACTTAAGTGCAATTGGAGCATTATTATATCTTGCAAATAATACAAGACCAGATATCGCATTTGCAGTAAATTTATTATCAAGATATAGTTCCAAACCAATCCGAAGACATTGGAATGAAATTAAAGATGTTTTCCGCTATCTTTGCGGAATTCGAGATATGGGACTATACTATCAAAAGGATATAAAATCCAAGTTAGTTGGATATGCAGATGCGAGATATTTGTCATATCCACGTAAAACAAGATCTCAATGTAGATATGTATTTATTTATAGTGGAGCTGTAATTTCATGGCGATCAACAAAACAATCTCTAACTGCCACATCATCAAATCATGCTGAACTAATTGCCTTATATGAAGCTAGTCGAGAATATGTTTCATTAAGCTCAATAATTCAAAATATTCAAGTGGAATGTGAGTTTCAAAACATTAAGAAAAATCCTACTACGAGAGATTATATATATACGAGAGATACTGTGATGTAATACACACAATTCAATGAAATAGAAAAAGACTTTTTGCTCTTCTCTTTTCTTATTCTCTGAAATATCAGATCTCGTTCATGGTATCAGAGCCACCATGGCTGACACTACTGACGATCCACCTATTACTCCTCTTATTACTCCATCTCAAATCGATCCAATCGTATCTCTTACTCTCCCAATTGCTACTAAGCTCAACACAACCAATTACCTCACTTGGAAAAGCCAGATTTTGCCTATCATCCATGGCTATAATCTGTCAAAGTTCATCGATTCCATACCTCCTTCTCCAACATTGCTGAGTGATGATGGTCAGATCCACATTAATCCTGAGTTTTTACCATGGCATCGCCAGGATCAGCTACTCCTTGGATGGATCAGATCCTCTTTATCTGAATCCATTCAATCTCAAACAGTATCTTCAGTCACTACTGCTGATCTCTGGTCTTCTTTGCACAAATCCTTTGCCTCATCTTCTCGAGCTCGTCTGATCGATCTCAAACGCCAAATGCAACACATGAACAGAGGAGCATCTACTTGTACTGAATACTTGAACAAGATGCGTCAATTGGCAGATGAATTAGCCTTTATTGGAGAGCTCCTATTTCCAATGATGAACTAGTCTCAAACATTCTCAGTGGTTTGGGCTCTGACTTTAATCCTTTCTTTGCTGCTATTGCTGCTACCAGCCGCAATGAATCTTTCTCTTTCTTTGATCTACAAGGCCTCTTACTAGGGTTTGAATCTCTTTTAAAGTCTCAATCTACATCTACTTCACTCTCTTCCTTCACTCCTCCTACTGCTTTTGCTGTCAATACATCTCAACCAGCCCCTAGAAGCAATGGCAACAGACCTTTTGTTCCCAGATTTGACAACCCCAGACAAAGAGGCAGACCATACCAGCAAAACCAAAGCTATTTCCAACAAAATCAGCAGTCCTACCAGAATAATTATGCCTTCAACCCCAGATCTATGAGTCCTCAAATTCTTCCCCCAGTCCCTCCATACCCTCAACTGGATACTCAGGAGCAATTTAGACCATCCAGGCCTTCATCTCAAACTGGAAACAACACCAAATAGTTTTGGCAAATCTGTAATAAGTTTGGTTTTCACTCTGCCAAAACCTGCTAGTTTCGCTACAATCCTGACACTGAATGGGTCCCACCTGCCAGCACTCAATCACCTCAAGCCTACATTGCTGCTGACTGGATCTTGGATTCTGGTGCCACCAATCATGTGACAAGTGACCTCAACAATCTATCCTCATTTTACAGCTATGATGGATCTGACAGCTTACACATTGGGAATGGTACGACTTTACCCATTACACATATTGGTACTTTAACTGTCTCAATTTCCAATTGTGTCATGCATCTGACAAATATACTGGTGGTTCCTAACTTTACCAAAAATCTGATTAGCATTTCACATCTACTATCTAACAACCCCCAATTACTAATTGAATTCTCCTCTTTGACTTGTCTATTTAAGGACCACCATACTAGAGTACTTCATCATCAAGTGGGTTGTTCTAATGGGTTGTTCACACTCTATCTACCTTCCATAGTTGAACATCAAGCTTTACACAGTAGTAGAGTCTCAGCTGATATTTGGCATGCTAGGCTGGGTCACCCCTCCAGTGCTACTACCTCTAAAGTGCTGCAGTTTTTTCTTTACCTTGTAGTTCTCACAAATTGAATAATTGCCATGACAGTTCTATGGCTAAATCTCATATTTTGCCTTTCTCTCTATCAACTATTGTTTCTACAAAACCATTAGAATTACTTCATAGTGATGTATGGGGTCCCTCCCCAATTTCCTCTTCTAATGGATTTAGATATTACATTTTGTTTGTGGATGATTTTTCCAAGTATACATGGATCTACTTTATGCAGCATAAACATGAAGTCACAATCATTTTCACTCTATTCAAGACACAAATTTAAAACCAGCTAAATACATAAATCAAAAGTCTCAGAACAGATAGAGGAACTGAATACCTACCTATTACAACCAAATTTTCAGAAATTAATCATCAAAAGACTTGCCCCTATACCCCCCAACAAAATTGGACTGCTGAACGAAAACATAGACACCTAATTGAGCTTTCATTAGCTATGATGTCAAAAGCTGCCATACCTCAAAAATTTTGGGATGAGATGTTCTCAAATGCTGCCTATCTCATCAACAAATTGCCTTCATCCACAAACCAAATTCCTTACACTCTTCTCTTCAACAAACAACCAGATTTCTCTTCTCTGCGTCTACTAACAAATTGAAATTGAGAGCTTTACCATGTGTGTTTATTGGGTATTCAAAGTCGCAGAAGGGATATCGCTGTCTTCATCCAGAGACTAATCGCATCTATGTCTCTAGAAATGTACAGTTTGATGAACAGGTTTTTCCTTTTGCCAAATCATCAACTGACAGAAGCTCCTCCTCTGATGCTTCTGACGTGACTGGTCCACATCTTATACATCTGTATCTCAGCAAACTACCTCAATCAATACAGTTCACTACAATTCAGCCCACTACAGTTCAGCCCACACCAATACAACCTACAACACCTCAGCCTTCAAATACACAAATTCAAATTCCTCAACCGTTACCTACCGGACCTGACCCTGATTTAAATCATTCAGCTGACCGTGGGGACCCCTCTGACCGCTTATCTCCACCTCCACCTTTCTCTCCTCCTCCTCCTCCAGCTTATACATCTCCCACTAATTCTTCTCCTCAAATTCTCCCTGGTACCACCTCTCAATCACATCATATGGTCACCAGAACCCGTGACAATACTCGAAAACCCAAATACTTCCCTGATCATGTGGCATATTTGGCATCTGTGCCTACAGAGCCCACTACATTTCATCAAGCACATCCTCATCATGAATGGCGTTTAGCTATGGCGGCTGAAATCAATGCTCTGGCTCTAAACAAAACCTGGACATTAGTACCTCCAATCACAGAGTTATCGGGTGTAAATGGGTTTTTAAAATCAAGAAGCATTCCGATGGTACCATTGAACGGTACAAAGCCCGGCTAGTAGCAAAAGGGTATCGTCAACAAGAAGGAGTAGATTTCTTTGATACATTCAGCCCAGTAGTTAGGCCTACTATAGTCCGGTTAGTTCTCTCCATTGTTGTTTCTTCTCAATGGAAAATTCGTCAACTTGATGTACAAATGCGTTCCTCCATGGCGATCTCTCTGAAGAGGTTTATATGTCCCAGCCACCTGGCTTTGTTGATTCTTCCAAACTAGATCATGTATGCCTCTATGGCTTGAAGCAGTCTCCTCGCGCTTGGTTCTCAAAATTGAGTCAGGCTCTCATTCAATTTGGGTTTGTGGGGTCTAAATATGATCCATCTCTCTTCTTTTCACATGCACAAGGTCACCTCACCGTGGTGCTTGTATATGTCGATGACATATTAATTACAGGAAGCAATACTCACCTCATGGGATAGATCATTTGCATACATGCTTTGCTATGAAGGATTTGGGACCATTGCACTATTTTCTTGGGATATCTGTCACCTCATCACCTCAAGGGTTACATCTATCTCAAGGTAAATATTTGCATGACCTTCTGTATCGCACTAAGATGTTACATGCCAAACCATTACCAGCTCCCATAGCTACTGGTGTTGCACTTGTACATGGAGACAGTGAACCTTTCTCAGACCCACACCTATATCGCAGCGTTGTTGGTGCATTGCAATATGCAACAGTAACCCGACCTGACATTTCCTATGCTGTCAACAAACTTTCACAATTCATGCACTCTCCAACAGTCAATCAGTGGACTGCAGTCAAAAGAGTCGAGATACATCTGTGGTACACTTAGCCATGGTTTGATGTTTCACTCTGCATCCTCATTCAACCTCCATGCATACACAGATGCTGATTGGGTTGGCTGTCCTATCGATAGGCGTTCCACCTTTGGGTATTGTATTTTCTTGGGAAATAACTTAGTCTCCTGGAGTGCTAAAAAGCAGCCTACAGTGTCTCGATCCAACACAGAAGCCAAATATCGAGGACTGGCGCTTACTTGTGCAGAACTGATGTGGGTACAATATCTGTTGGTTGAATTGCAAGTATCTCTTCACTCACCTCCAACAATGTGGTGTGAGAATATTGGTGCTACCTTCCTTGCATCCAATCCAATGTTCTACTCTAGAACCAAACATGTGGAAATTGATTTTCACTTTGTTAGAGAACGCATTGCGTCAAACAATTTGAGTGTTAAATACTTGTGCTCTGCAGATCAATTGGCTGATATCATGACAAAGCCATTGTCAACTTCTCGAGTTCAATTACTCAGGTCCAAGCTCAATGTCACTACCATCCATTGGCTTGTAGGGGGGGGGGGGTGTTAGTGAGACAACTGGATAGGTCCAGTACTTATGCCAAATGGATACAAGTTTCAGATAGATAGCTCTCTTCTCAATTTAACAAACTCTAATTGTAACTAATTCAGGACAGCTGTAATAGAGTAGAGATTATATATACGAGAGATACTGTGATGTAATACACACAATTCAATGAAATAGAAAAAGACTTTTTGCTCTTCTCTTTTCTTATTCTCTGAAATATCAGATCTCGTTCAATCTCAGCCATCCATCCTAGAGCACACGGATCGCCATCTGATCCAAGGGCTGAGAGGCGGCCAATTTGTGTTTGTTTTGGGACGGTCAACAGAGGAGACGCCAGCTTTGACCATGGCAGTTACAAGTTTGTCACGGCGGAGATCTCAACTTTCCATTCTTTGGCCCATCAATCTGATGGCGGAGATCCTGTCTCTCCGGGGCTTCGAGATGGTCAACAGGAGCTGAGGCGAGGTGTTGACCCAGGCGGTTATGAGTCTGTTGCGCCATCTCTCTCCTTCTCGCGTTCTTTCTTTTCCGTTGGAGAACCAAGAGAGCTCAAACGGGCCCAACAGCTCCTACTCCCTTTCTACTTTCCTACTCCAAGTGTATCTACTTTTCCTTTATAAACAAACCATTTCGACATGGGACCCACTCCTCAGGTTTAATGAGACACAGGGGCTGGCGACTTGCACTCCCTGTTTTGTGTGGGTTTAGATCACGGTACACCAACTGAAGTTATCATTTCTTGTGTATGGTATATGAGAAACTGGTGCACCCAAGTTTCCCCATTTCTATGGGTACTGGCTATCTCTGTTTCTTCATTTAAATCACATTTCTATTTGTTGCTGAAACCAAATAAATTGTTTGGACCCCTTCCCTATTAAACTTTTCCATAAAATTTTGTACGCAGCCTCATTAAAATATGTAGAATCTGATGGAACCAAGAATTTTCCAACAATACCCTTCCTATTATTTTATTTTATTTCTCCAATCTAGTGGCTTCTTCGCATAAAATAGCAATTCTGCAGCTCCTTTGATCATTCTAAATGCACCATAATATTCCTCATGCTTCACTGGATTTTGGAGTATTTTTCCATAATTTTTGGGGTCTATTTGCTATTTTTTTTTATTTTCTCAAACTCCTTGTAAATCGGTCTACTTCTCCAATCGCAAAAATTTAGGGTCAAACAAGAGGTACCTCAGGTTGTAGAAAGCCTAGATAGCGAATTCGAGTGAGAGAACATTCGGGAGTTTGGAGATGGAGGCGAGAGGCGTGGCTGAGGCCCGACGAAACTCGGATTTAGTGGAAATTTATTGTAGAGATGGAGAGGTGAGATAAAGGAGAAATAGATGAAAGAGAATAGGCTATTTGAAAGAGCATGAGCGGAGAGAGTGATATCTCTTATTTATATATACATTTTTATTATACTTGGCACCAAAATACTACCCAAACTAAAGATATTCAGTGTACTTTTGCATTATATTTGGCAAGATTGGATACTGCCGTGGAATTTGACTTGTTTTGTAGGAACTTGGTGTATTGGACATAATTATTACATAAAAAGGTGGATTTTGGAGAAACCAATGACTGAATAGAATCCATAGCATCGTAGAACTCATCCTAAGCTTTCCAACGATCTTTGAATCACCTCAATCGGAGTCCGGATGAAGAAATTATGGGCAAAATACTATGAGTGCTCGATTCTGGAATTTCGGTCTGAAATCCATGTATGGAAAGTGAAATTTGACAAGTTTCGGAAGAAGGAAAGGAGATCTCTTGCCCTAGCCGCCTCCTAGACTTTTCCTTGGTGTATTTAAGCACGAATTTCGACTAGAGGGGAGAACCCACCTTCCATAGCATATTTTCCACCTTTCCACTACCGTTTTCACGCCTTTCTCACGCCAAAAAGCGTGGGATTCCACCTCTCACAGTGGAGCACGACCAAGGCAGCAATTTTGGAGCAATTCTGGATGCGACAACGATAGAACCAATCCAACCGAGGCTCTAGACGATCGATATCTCGAGTTAGAGACGATATTTGGTTTATTCCTTCCTTTTCTCTTGATATTTGATTAGATGGAGTTTGTATCTTATTTTTTTTGCATGTTAGGCTAGTTTCTTATGTCTTAGGGCTAAGTAGTAGTTTAGTTTAGTACTTGTGATGACTTGATGGATTGATTGTTATGTTATGTGATTTATTATGTTGAGAATTATTTAGATAATTGTCCTTTTAAATCATAAAACTCTAAAAAATTAATTGTCTAGCTTTCGTGAGGAAATAAAGTCTGGTAATCAGTTGTACCGTCCCTTGGGTTCTACCCTAAAGCTTAACTAAAACGACTGGTGAGGTTAGCTCTAGGTTATAAATTTATTTGATACCTAGGTTTAAAATTCCTTCATCAGAGAGAACAAAAGATATCGAGAAGAAGGTTTGAACAAAATAAAGAAGAGGCGCATTAGAAAAATTATTCATCTAGCGACATCATCAAGATCGATTTGAATACACATCCAATGATCAGGATTCACAAGATCGATTTGAATACAGATCCATTGATCAGGATTCGCAGTGTACAAAAGCACCAATTTCTTCGTATTGAAAAACTCTCAGAGACCAAATTTTATATTTTTTTCGAAATTTTTTTGCTATATATTATGATATTTTCAAATCGGAGGGTCTGAAATACTCCAATTATAGTATTTTTCTGAAAATATCATAATATATAGCAAACAATTTCTTAAAAAAATGTAAATTTTGGTATCCAAGAGTTTTTCAATATGGAGAACAACTTAAACGGTTCAGATCGACCGTTGGATTTTTTAAATTTCAAAAATGCCTCTAGTGTACGAGAGACGATCCGTAGAAATAAGTAGAGAAAGAAAGAATAATTGGGCAATGATCTGAAGAAGAGTTTGGAAGAGCAGATTGAACAGAAATTGGAAAGAATTTCTGCCAAGTTGGAAGAAAACTGAGCCCTAAAGCGAGTTCACACATAAGAACATTCATGGAAGGGGCGAGGCAATCCTGATTAAACTCATTTATCTTAAGTTCATTCTTCTGATGCTTTTCATTAAGCGAGGTAGCGCCCACCCAGCAAAGGCACCAGAGTGTATTTTATCCATCCACTATATATATATATAGAGAGAGAGAGAGGTGGGCTAAAGTGTTATAGATGGCAATGCCATAGATGTCTTTTTTTAGACATTTTTTTAGGTCAAAATGGATGGCATTGCCATCTATGAAAGGTCAAAATAAAAATGGATGGCATTGCCATCTATGGCACTTGGGCTAAAGTATACTCCAACATACGGATCGTCCGTATACTGGAGTCGTTTTTTAAAATCTAAAATTCATACAGTCGATCCGAACCATTCAAATTATTCTCCATATTAAAATCTCCTAGGAAACCAAAATTTATATTTTTTTTTGCTATATGTTATGCTATTTTCAAAAAATACTATAAATGAGTATTTCTGACCTTTCAATTTGAAAATAACATAATATATAGAAAAAAATTCAAAAAAAACATAAAATTTGGTATCCAAGCGATTTTGTATTCATTTTAAGTTATCTGATCACAATAATCAATATTTAAGCTCTTTATCAATTCTAAAATATATATATGAACTCACTTATGTAAAAATATTTGATAATACGTTGTAATTATGCACATAATGTGCAAAAGCTAATGATTCTGAATTTATTTGAGCTTTTCAAGCGATTTTACATTCTTTCTTATCACAATAATCTATATTTAAGCTCTTTATAAAGTCTAGAATATGCTTGGGAACTCATTATTCAAAACGATTGGATTATACATTGTAATTACGCATATAATGTGCAGAGTTTACAGATTCATAGTATATTTGAGCATTTCAAGCGATTTTGCTTTCATTTTAAGTCATTTGATCAAAATAATCTACATTCAAGCTCTTTAGAATGTCTAGAATATGTTTACAAACTCACTTAATTTAAACAATTGGATTATATATTGTAATTACGAATATAATGTGCAGATTTTAAAGATTCTGAGTATATTTGAGCATTTCAAGCGATTTTGCTTTCATTTTAAGTCATTGGATCCCAATAATATATATTTATGCTCTTTATATAGTCTAGAATTTGTTTATGAACTCACTTAATCTAAACGATAGGATTATATAATGTAATTACGTAAATAATGTTCAGATTTTACAAATTCAGAGTATATTTGAGCATTTCAAATGATTTAGCATTCATTTTAAGCCATTTGATCCCAATAATCTATATTTAAGCTCTTTATACATTATAGAATATGTTTGTGAACTCACTTGCACAAAACCATTGTAATTATGCACATAATGTACAGATATTATAGATTCTAGGTATATTTGAGCGTTTAAGCGATTTTGCATTCAATTTAAGTCATTTGAGCACAATATTCTATTTTTAAGCTTTTTATAAAGTCTGGAATATATTTATATGTACTCGTTTATTCAAAACGATTGCATTATACATTGTAATTACGCACATAATGTACAGATTTTACAGATACTGAGTATATATGAGAATTTCAACCGATTTTATCACAGTAACCTATATTTAAGCTTTTTACAAATTATACAATATGTTTATGAACTCACTTATGCAAATTAATTGGATTATACGTTGTAATTACGTACATAATGTGCAGATTTTAATGATTATGTGCATATTTCTGCATTTCAAGCGATTTTGCATTCATTTTAAGTCATTTGATCATAGTAATCTATATTTAAGCTCTTTATAAAGTCTAAAATATGCTTATCTACACACTTATTCTAAACGATTGGATTATACATTGCATTAACGCAAATAATGTGCATATTTTAAAGATTCTGATTATATTTGAGCATTTAAAGCGATTTTGCATTCATTTTAAATCATTTGATCACAATAATCTACATTTAACCACTTTTTATACTCTAGAATATGTTTATGAACTCACTTATTCAAAACGGTTGGAATATACATTGTAATTACGCAAATAATGTGCAGCTTTTACAGATTCAGAGAATATTTGTGCATTTCAAGCGTTTTTTTCATTCATTTTAAGTCATCTGATCACAGTAATCTATATTTAATCTCTTTACAATTTCTACAATATGTTTATGAACACACTTCTGTAAAAAACAATTGGATTATATGTTATGATTACGCACATAATGTGTAGATGTTAATTATTCTGAGTATATTTGAGATTTGTATTTTTTTATCAGAATAATCTATATTTATGCTCTTTATATTGTCTAGAATATGTTTATGAACTCACTTTTTCAAAACTATTGGATTATACATTGTAATTACGCACATAATGTGCAGATTTTAAAGATTTTGAGTATCTTTGAGCATTTCAAGGGATTGGCATTCATTTTAAGTCATTTCATCACAGTAATCTACATTTAAACTCTTTAGACAGTGTGGAATACGTTTATGAACTCACTTAATTAAAACGATTGGATTATACATTGTAATTACGCAAATAATGTACAGATTTTAAAGATTCTGAGTAAATGTGTGCATTTCAAGCGATTTTGCAATCATTTTAAGTCTTTTGATCCCAATAATCAATATATAACATATTTTATAGTCTATAATATGTTTATGAACTCAAGTATTCAAAACGGTTGGATTATACATTGTAATAACGCAAATAAAGTGCAGATATTACCGATTCAGAAAATATTTGAGCATTTCAAGCGTTTTTGCATTCATTTTAAGTCATTTGATCACAGTAATCTATATTTAAGCTCTTTATAAATTCTACAATATGTTTATGAACTTACTTATGCAAAATGATTAGATTTTACGTTGTAATTACGCACATAATGAGCAGGTTTTAATGATTCTGAGTATTTTTTAGCATTTTGATCGTTTTTACATTCATTATAATTCATTTGACCACACTAATCTATATTTAATCTTTTAATAAAATCGGGAATACAGTTATGAACATACTTATTCTAAACACTTGGATTATACATTGTAATTACACATATAATGTGCCTATTTTACAGTTTCTGAGTATATTTGAGTATTTCAAACCATTTTGCATTCATTTCAAGTCATTTGGTCACAATAATCTACATTTAAACATTTTATAAAGTCTAGAATATGCTTATGTTATTCAAAACTATTGGATTATACATTGTAATTACCCACATAATGTAAAGATTTCACAGATTCTGAGTTTATTTGAGCATGACAAGCAATTATACATTCATTTTTAAATTATTTAATCATAATAATCCATATTTAATCTCCTTATAGATTTTACAATATGTTTATGAACTCATTTATTCAAAATGATTGCATTATACATTGCAATTATGCACATAATGTGGAGATTATAAAGATTCAGAGTATATAAGAGCATTTCAAATGATTTTGCATTCATTTTAAGTCATTTGATCGCCATAATCTACATTTAAACTCTTTAGATAGTCCAAAATATGTTTATGAACTCAATCGAAACAATTGGATTATACATTGTAGTTACTCAAATAGTGTGCAGATTTTAAAGATTCTGAGTTTATGTGAGCATTACAAGCAATGTTGCATTAATTTTATGTCATTTTATCCCAATAATCTATATTTAAAATCTTCATATTGTCTAGAATATGTTTGTAAGCTAACTTATTCTAAACGATTGGATTATACCTTGTAATTACACACATAATGAGCGGATTTCATAGATTCTGAGTATATTTGAGCGTTTTAAGCGATTTTGCATTCATTTTAAGTCGTTTGATCATAATAATCTATATTTAAGTTTTTTTTATAAAGTCTGGAATATGTTTATGAACTCACTTATTCAAAACAATTGTATTATATATTGTAATTACGCACATAATGTACAAATTTTGCAGATACTGAATATTTGAGCGTTTCAACCGATTTTGTATTCATTTTAAGTCATTTTATATCAATAATCTATATTTAAACTCTTTATAAATTCTACAATATCTTTATGAACTCACTGATGCAAAATGATTGGATTATATGATGTAATTACGCACATAATGTACATATTTTAATGATTCTGAGTATATTTGAGCATTTCAAATGATTTTGCATTCATTTTAATTCATTCGATGACAATAATCTATATTTAAACTCTTTATAAAGTCTAGAATACTCCAAAACTCACTTAATGTAAAGATTATACATTGTAATTACGCACATAATGTAAAGATTTTATAGTTATTGAGTATATTTGGGCATTTCAAATGATTTTGCATTTATTTTAAGTCATTTGATCACAATAACCATATTTATACTCTTTATATATTCTAGAATATATTTATGAACTCACTTTTTCAAAATGATTGGATTATACATTGTAATTACGTATATAATGTGCAGATTTTAGAAATTCAGAGTATATTTGAGCATTTCAAACGATTTTGCTTTCATTTTTAGTCATTTGATCATAATAATCTACATTTAAGCTCTTTAGATAGTCTAGAATATGTTTATGAACTCACTTAATCAAAACGATTGGATTGTACATTGTAATTACGCAAATAATTTACAGATTTTAAAGATTCTGAGTAAATTTTTTCATTTCAAACGATTTTGCAATCATTTTAAGTCATTTGATCCCAATAATTACGCACATAATGTAAAGATTTTACAGATTCTGAGTTTATTTGAGCATTACAAGCAGTTATACATTCATTTTAAATCATTTAATCATAATAATCCATATTGAAGCTCTTTATATATTTTACAATATGTTTATGAACTCATTTATTCAAAACGATTGCATTATACATTGCAATTATGCACATAATGTGGAAGGTTATAAAGATTCAGAGTATATATGAACATTTCAAACGATTTTGCATTCATTTTAAGTCATTTGATCACCATAATCTACATTTTAAGTCCAAAATATGTTTATGAACTCACTTAATCAAAACAATTGGATTATACATTGTAGTTACGCAAATAATGTGCAGATTTTAAAGATTCTGAGAATATTTGTGCATTTCAAGCGTTTTTTTCATTCATTTTAAGTCATCTGATCCCAATAATCTATATTTAAAATCTTCATTTTGTCTAGAATATGTTTGTCAGCTCACTTATTCTCAACGATTGGATTATACCTTGTAATTACGCACATAATGAGCGGATTTCATAGATACTGAGTATATTTGAGCGTTTTAAGCGATTTTGCATTCATTTTAAGTCATTTGATCATAATAATCTATATTTAAGTTTTTTTTACAAAGTCTGGAATATGTTTATGAAGTCACTTATTCAAAATGATTGTATTATATATTATAATTACGCACATAATGTACAAATTTAACAGATACTGAATATTTGAGCGTTTCAACCGATTTTGTATTCATTTTAAGTCATTTTATAACAATAATCTATATTTAAACTCTTTATAAATTCTACAATATCTTTATGAACTCACTGATGCAAAATGATTGGATTATATGATGTAATTACGCACATAATGTACATATTTTAATGATTCTGAGTATATTTGAGCATTTCAAATGATTTTGCATTCATTTTAATTCATTCGATGACAATAATCTATATTTAAACTCTTTATAAAGTCTAGAATACACTAAAACTCGCTTATTCTAAACGATTGGATTATACATTGTAATAACGCATATAATGTGCAGATTTTACAGATTCTGAGTATATTTGTGGATTTCAAGTGAATTTCCATTCATTTTACAACATTTGATCACAATAATCTATATTTATGCTCTTTATATTGTGTAGAATATGTTTATGAACTCACTTTTTCGAAACTATTGGATTATACATTGTAATTACGCACATAATGTGCAGATTTTAAAGATTTTGAGTTTCTTTGAGCATTTCAAGGGATTTTGCTTTCATTTTAAGTCATTTGATCACAATAATCTACATTTAAACTCTTTAGACAGTGTAGAATATGTTTATGAACTCGCATAATCAAAATAATTGCATTATACATTGTAATTACGCAAATAATGTACAGATATTAAAGATTCTGAGTAAATTTGTGCATTTCAAGCGATTTTGCAATCATTTTAATTCTTTTGATCCCAATAGTCAATATTTAACATATTTTTATAGTCTATAATATGTTTATGAACTCAAGTATTATAAACGGTTGGATTATACATTGTAATGACGCAAATAAAGTGCAGATATTACCGATTCAGAAAATATTTGAGCATTTCAAGCGTTTATGCATTCATTTTAAGTCATCTGATCATAGTAATCTATATTTAAGCTCTTTATAAATTCTACATTATGTTTACGAACTTACTTATGCAAAATGATTAGATTATACGTTGTAATTACGCACATAATGAGCAGGTTTTAATGATTCTGAGTTTATTTGAGCATTTTGATTGTTTTTACATTCATTATAATTCATTTGATCACAGTAATCTATATTTAATCTCTTTATAAAGTCGAGAATACACTTATGAACATACTTATTCTAATCGCTTGGATTATACATTGTAATTACGCACATAATGTAAAGATTTTACAGTTTCTGAGTATATTTGGGCATTTCAAATGATTTTGCAATTATTTTAAGTCATTTGATCACAATAACCATATTTATACTCTTTATATATTCTAGAATATATTTATGAACTCACTTTTTCAAAATGATTGGATTATACATTGTAATTACGTATATAATGTGCAGATTTTAGAAATTCAGAGTATATTTGAGCATTTCAAACGATTTTGCTTTCATTTTTAGTCATTTGATCATAATAATCTACATTTAACCTCTTTAGATAGTCTAGAATATGTTTATGAACTCACTTAATCAAAACGATTGGATTGTACATTGTAATTACGCAAATAATTTACAGATTTTAAAGATTCTGAGTAAATTTTTTCATTTCAAAATATTTTGCAATCATTTTAAGTCATTTGATACCAATAATTACGCACATAATGTAAAGAGTTTACAGATTCTGAGTTTATTTGAGCATTACAAGCAATTATACATTCATTTTAAATCATTTAATCATAATAATCCATATTGAAGCTCTTTATATATTTTACAATATGTTTATGAACTCATTTATTCAAAATGATTGCATTATACATTGCAATTATTCACATAATGTGGAAGCTTATAAAGATTCAGAGTATATATGAGCATTTCAAACGATTTTGCATTCATTTTAAGTCATTTGATCACCATAATCTACATTTTATGTCCAAAATATGTTTATGAACTCACTTAATCAAAACGATTGGATTATACATTGTAGTTACGCAAATAATGTGCAGATTTTAAAGATTCTGAGAATATTTGTGCATTTCAAGCGTTTTTTTCATTCATTTTAAGTCATCTGATCCCAATAATCTATATTTAAAATCTTCATTATGTCTAGAATGTGTTTGTAAGCTCACTTATTCTCAACGATTGGATTATACCTTGTAATTACGCACATAATGAGCGGATTTCATAGATTCTGAGTATATTTGAGCGTTTTAAGCGATTTTGCATTCATTTTAAGTCATTTGATCATAATAATCTATATTTAAGTTTTTTTTATAAAGTCTGGAATATGTTTATGAAGTAACTTATTCAAAACGATTGTATTATATATTGTAATTACGCATATAATGTACAAATTTTACAGATACTGAATATTTGAGCGTTTCAACCGATTTTGTATTCATTTTAAGTCATTTTATAACAATAATCTATATTTAAACTCTTTATAAATTCTACAATATCTTTATGAACACACTGATGCAAAATGATTGGATTATATGATGTAATTACGCACATAATGTACATATTTTAATGATTCTGAGTATATTTGAGCATTTCAAATGATTTTGCAATTCATTTTAATTCATTCGTTGACAATAATCTATATTTAAACTCTTTATAAAGTGTAGAATACACTAAAACTCACTTATTCTAAACGATTGGATTATACATTATAACGCATATAATGTGCAGATTTTACAGATTCTGAGTATATTTGTGCATTTCAAGTGATTTTCCATTCATTTTACGACATTTGATCACAATAATCTATATTTATGCTCTTTATATTGTGTAGAATATGTTTATGAACTCACTTTTTCGAAACTATTGGATTATACATTGTAATTACGCACATAATGTGCAGATTTTAAAGATTTTGAGTTTCTTTCAGCATTTCAAGGGATTTTGCACTCATTTTAAGTCATTTGATCACAATAATCTACATTTAAACTCTTTGGACAGTGTAGAATATGTTTATGAACTCGCATAATAAAAATAATTGCATTATACATTGTAATTACGCAAATAATGTACAGATATTAAAGATTCTGAGTAAATTTGTGCATTTCAAGCGATTTTGCAATCATTTTAAATATTTTGATCCCAATAGTCAATATTTAACATATTTTTATAGTCTATAATATGTTTATGAACTCAAGTATTATAAACGGTTGGATTATACATTGTAATAACGCAAATAAAGTGCAGATATTACCGATTCAGAAAATATTTGAGCATTTCAAGCGTTTATGCATTCATTTTAAGTCATCTGATCATAGTAATCTATATTTAAGCTCTTTATAAATTCTACAATATGTTTATGAACTTACTTATGCAAAATGATTAGATTATACGTTGTAATTACGCACATAATGAGCTGGTTTTAATGATTCTGAGTTTATTTGAGCATTTCGATTGTTTTTACATTCATTATAATTCATTTGATCACAGTAATCTATATTTAATCTCTTTATAAAGTCGAGAATACACTTATGAACATACTTATTCTAAACGCTTGGATTATACTTGTAATTACGCACATAATGTAATGATTTTATAGTTTCTGAGTATATTTGGGCATTTCAAATGATTTTGCATTTATTTTAAGTCATTTGATCACAATAACCATATTTATACTCTTTATATATTCTAGAATATATTTATGAATAATCCAATCATTTTGCAACGTATTCTAGAATATATTTAAGTCTTTACAATGTATTCTAGACTTAAAATAATTACAACGTATTCTAGAATATATTTATGAACTCACTTTTTCAAAATGATTGGATTATACATTGTAATTACGTATATAATGTGCAGATTTTAGAAATTCAGAGTATATTTGAGCATTTCAAACGATTTTGCTTTCATTTTTAGTCATTTGATCATAATAATCTACATTTAAGCTCTTTAGGCTCCGTTTGGATGCGTTGAGAATAAGGTAGGAAGAAGGAAGAAGGGAAGAAAATTTATTGGGAAGGGGTAAATTTATTGGGAAGTGTGTAACTTTTGTGAAGAGTTTGGATGGTTAGAAATAAATTTATTGGTAAAAAGTGGTTATTCCTTATTCCTTATTCCGGGAAGAAGCCATCCAAACGGAGCCTTAGATAGTCTAGAATATGTTTATGAACTGACTTAATCAAAACGATTGGATTGTACATTGTAATTACGCAATTAATGTACAGATTTTAAAGATTCTGAGTAAAATTTTTCATTTCAAACGATTTTGCAATCATTTTAAGTCATTTGATCCCAATAATTACGCACGTAATGTAAAGATTTTACAGATTCTGAGTTTATTTGAGCATTACAAGCAATTATACATTCATTTTAAATCATTTAATCATAATAATCCATATTGAAGCTCTTTATATATTTTACAATATGTTTATGAACTCATTTATTCAAAACGATTGCATTATACATTGCAATTATGCACATAATGTGGAAGATTATAAAGATTCAGAGTATATATGAGCATTTCAAACGATTTTGCATTCATTTTAAGTCATTTGATCACCACAATCTACATTTAAACTCCTTAGACAGTGTAGAATATGTTTATGAACTCGCATAATCAAAATAATTGCATTATACATTGTAATTACGCAAATAATGTACAGATATTAAAGATTCTGAGTAAATTTGTGCATTTCAAGCGATTTTGCAATCATTTTAAGTCTTTTGATCCCAATAGTCAATATTTAACATATTTTTATAGTCTATAATATGTTTATGAACTCAAGTATTATAAACGGTTGGATTATACATTGTAATAACGCAAATAAAGTGCAGATATTACCGATTCAGAAAATATTTGAGCATTTCAAGCGTTTATGCATTCATTTTAAGTCATCTGATCATAGTAATCTATAGTTAAGCTCTTTATAAATTCTACAATATGTTTATGAACTTACTTATGCAAAATGATTAGATTATACGTTGTAATTACGCACATAATGAGCAGGTTTTAATGATTCTGAGTTTATTTGAGCATTTCGATTGTTTTTACATTCATTATAATTCATTTGATCACAGTAATCTATATTTAATCTCTTTATAAAGTCGAGAATACACTTATGAACATACTTATTCTAAACGCTTGGATTATACATTGTAATTACGCACATAATGTAAAGATTTTATAGTTTCTGAGTATATTTGGGCATTTCAAATGATTTTGCCTTTATTTTAAGTCATTTGATCACAATAACCATATTTATACTCTTTATATATTCTAGAATATATTTATGAACTCACTTTTTCAAAATGATTGGATTATACATTGTAATTACGTATATAATGTGCAGATTTTAGAAATTCAGAGTATATTTGAGCATTTCAAACGATTTTGCTTTCATTTTTAGTCATTTGATCATAATAATCTACATTTAAGCTCTTTTTAGATAGTCTAGAATATGTTTATGAACTCACTTAATCAAAACGATTGGATTGTACATTGTAATTACGCAATTAATGTACAGATTTTAAAGATTCTGAGTAAATTTTTTCATTTCAAACGATTTTGCAATCATTTTAAGTCATTTGATCCCAATAATTACGCACATAATGTAAAGATTTTACAGATTCTGAGTTTATTTGAGCATTACAAGCAATTATACATTCATTTTAAATCATTTAATCATAATAATCCATATTGAAGCTCTTTATTTATTTTACAATATGTTTATGAACTCATTTATTCAAAACGATTGCATTATACATTGCAATTATGCACATAATGTGGAAGATTATAAAGATTCAGAGTATATATGAGCATTTCAAACGATTTTGCATTCATTTTAAGTCATTTGATCACCATAATCTACATTTTAAGTCCAAAATATGTTTATGAACTCACTTAATCAAAACGATTGGATTATACATTGTAGTTACGCAAATAATGTGCAGATTTTAAAGATTCTGAGAATATTTGTGCATTTCAAGCATTTTTTCATTCATTTTAAGTCATCTGATCCCAATAATCTATATTTAAAATATTCATATTGTCTAGAATATGTTTGTCAGCTCACTTATTCTTAACGATTGGATTATACCTTGTAATTACGAACATAATGAGCGGATTTCATAGATTCTGAGTATATTTGAGCGTTTTAAGCGATTTTGCATTCATTTTAAGTCATTTCATCATAATAATCTATATTTAAGTTTTTTTTATAAAGTCTGGAATATGTTTATGAACTAACTTATTCAAAACGATTGTATTATATATTGTAATTACGCACATAATGTACAAATTTTACAGATACTGAATATTTGAGCGTTTCAACCGATTTTGTATTCATTTTAAGTCATTTTATAACAATAATCTATATTTAAACTCTTTATAAATTCTACAATATTCTTATGAACTCACTGATGCAAAATGATTGGATTATATGATGTAATTACGCACATAATGTACATATTTTAATGATTCTGAGTATATTTGAGCATTTCAAATGATTTTGCATTCATTTTAATTCATTCGATGACAATAATCTATATTTAAACTCTTTATAAATTCTAGAATACACTAAAACTCACTTATTCTAAACGATTGGATTATACATTGTAATAACACATATAATGTGCAGATTTTACAGATTCTGAGTATATTTGTGCATTTCAAGTGATTTTCCATTCATTTTACGACATTTGATCACAATAATCTATATTTATGCTCTTTATATTGTGTAGAATATGTTTATGAACTCACTTTTTCGAAACTATTGGATTATACATTGTAATTACGCACATAATGTGCAGATTTTAAAGATTTTGAGTTTCTTTGAGCATTTCAGGGGATATTGCATTCATTTTAAGTCATTTGATCACAATAATCTACATTTAAACTCTTTAGACAGTGTACAATATGTTTATGAACTCGCATAATCAAAATAATTGCATTATACATTGTAATTACGCAAATAATGTACAGATATTAAAGATTCTGAGTAAATTTGTGCATTTCAAGCGATTTTGCAATCATTTTAAGTCTTTTGATCCCAATAGTCAATATTTAACATATTTTTATAGTCTATAATATGTTTATGAACTCAAGTATTATAAACGGTTGGATTATACATTGTAATAACGCAAATAAAGTGCAGATATTACCGATTCAGAAAATATTTGAGCATTTCAAGCGTTTATGCATTCATTTTAAGTCATCTGATCATAGTAATCTATAGTTAAGCTCTTTATAAATTCTACAATATGTTTATGAACTTACTTATGCAAAATGATTAGATTATACGTTGTAATTACGCACATAATGAGCAGGTTTTAATGATTCTGAGTTTATTTGAGCATTTCGATTGTTTTTACATTCATTATAATTCATTTGATCACAGTAATCTATATTTAATCTCTTTATAAAGTCGAGAATACACTTATGAACATACTTATTCTAAACGCTTGGATTATACATTGTAATTACGCACATAATGTAAAGATTTTATAGTTTCTGAGTATATTTGGGCATTTCAAATGATTTTGCATTTATTTTAAGTCATTTGATCACAATAACCATATTTATACTCTTTATATATTCTAGAATATATTTATGAACTCACTTTTTCAAAATGATTGGATTATACATTGTAATTACGTATATAATGTGCAGATTTTAGAAATTCAGAGTATATTTGAGCATTTCAAACGATTTTGCTTTCATTTTTAGTCATTTGATCATAATAATCTACATTTAAGCTCTTTTTAGATAGTCTAGAATATGTTTATGAACTCACTTAATCAAAACGATTGGATTGTACATTGTAATTACGCAATTAATGTACAGATTTTAAAGATTCTGAGTAAATTTTTTCATTTCAAACGATTTTGCAATCATTTTAAGTCATTTGATCCCAATAATTACGCACATAATGTAAAGATTTTACAGATTCTGAGTTTATTTGAGCATTACAAGCAATTATACATTCATTTTAAATCATTTAATCATAATAATCCATATTGAAGCTCTTTATTTATTTTACAATATGTTTATGAACTCATTTATTCAAAACGATTGCATTATACATTGCAATTATGCACATAATGTGGAAGATTATAAAGATTCAGAGTATATATGAGCATTTCAAACGATTTTGCATTCATTTTAAGTCATTTGATCACCATAATCTACATTTTAAGTCCAAAATATGTTTATGAACTCACTTAATCAAAACGATTGGATTATACATTGTAGTTACGCAAATAATGTGCAGATTTTAAAGATTCTGAGAATATTTGTGCATTTCAAGCATTTTTTCATTCATTTTAAGTCATCTGATCCCAATAATCTATATTTAAAATATTCATATTGTCTAGAATATGTTTGTCAGCTCACTTATTCTTAACGATTGGATTATACCTTGTAATTACGAACATAATGAGCGGATTTCATAGATTCTGAGTATATTTGAGCGTTTTAAGCGATTTTGCATTCATTTTAAGTCATTTCATCATAATAATCTATATTTAAGTTTTTTTTATAAAGTCTGGAATATGTTTATGAACTAACTTATTCAAAACGATTGTATTATATATTGTAATTACGCACATAATGTACAAATTTTACAGATACTGAATATTTGAGCGTTTCAACCGATTTTGTATTCATTTTAAGTCATTTTATAACAATAATCTATATTTAAACTCTTTATAAATTCTACAATATTCTTATGAACTCACTGATGCAAAATGATTGGATTATATGATGTAATTACGCACATAATGTACATATTTTAATGATTCTGAGTATATTTGAGCATTTCAAATGATTTTGCATTCATTTTAATTCATTCGATGACAATAATCTATATTTAAACTCTTTATAAATTCTAGAATACACTAAAACTCACTTATTCTAAACGATTGGATTATACATTGTAATAACACATATAATGTGCAGATTTTACAGATTCTGAGTATATTTGTGCATTTCAAGTGATTTTCCATTCATTTTACGACATTTGATCACAATAATCTATATTTATGCTCTTTATATTGTGTAGAATATGTTTATGAACTCACTTTTTCGAAACTATTGGATTATACATTGTAATTACGCACATAATGTGCAGATTTTAAAGATTTTGAGTTTCTTTGAGCATTTCAGGGGATATTGCATTCATTTTAAGTCATTTGATCACAATAATCTACATTTAAACTCTTTAGACAGTGTACAATATGTTTATGAACTCGCATAATCAAAATAATTGCATTATACATTGTAATTACGCAAATAATGTACAGATATTAAAGATTCTGAGTAAATTTGTGCATTTCAAGCGATTTTGCAATCATTTTAAGTCTTTTGATCCCAATAGTCAATATTTAACATATTTTTATAGTCTATAATATGTTTATGAACTCAAGTATTATAAACGGTTGGATTATACATTGTAATAACGCAAATAAAGTGCAGATATTACCGATTCAGAAAATATTTGAGCATTTCAAGCGTTTATGCATTCATTTTAAGTCATCTGATCATAGTAATCTATAGTTAAGCTCTTTATAAATTCTACAATATGTTTATGAACTTACTTATGCAAAATGATTAGATTATACGTTGTAATTATGCACATAATGAGCAGGTTTTAATGATTCTGAGTTTATTTGAGCATTTCGATTGTTTTTACATTCATTATAATTCATTTGATCACAGTAATCTATATTTAATCTCTTTATAAAGTCGAGAATACACTTATGAACATACTTATTCTAAACGCTTGGATTATACATTGTAATTACGCACATAATGTAAAGATTTTATAGTTTCTGAGTATATTTGGGCATTTCAAATGATTTTGCATTTATTTTAAGTCATTTGATCACAATAACCATATTTATACTCTTTATATATTCTAGAATATATTTATGAACTCACTTTTTCAAAATGATTGGATTATACATTGTAATTACGTATATAATGTGCAGATTTTAGAAATTCAGAGTATATTTGAGCATTTCAAACGATTTTGCTTTCATTTTTAGTCATTTGATCATAATAATCTACATTTAAGCTCTTTAGGCTCCGTTTGGATGCGTTGAGAATAAGGTAGGAAGAAGGAAGAAGGGAAGAAATTTATTGGGAAGGGGTAAATTTATTGGGAAGTGTGTAACTTTTGTAAAGAGTTTGGATGGTTAGAAATAAATTTATTGGTAAAAAGTGGTTATTCCTTATTCCTTATTCCGGGAAGAAGTCATCCAAACGGAGCCTTAGATAGTCTAGAATATGTTTATGAACTCACTTAATCAAAACGATTGGATTGTACATTGTAATTACGCAATTAATGTACAGATTTTAAAGATTCTGAGTAAATTTTTTCATTTCGAACGATTTTGCAATCATTTTAAGTCATTTGATCCCAATAATTACGCACATAATGTAAAGATTTTACAGATTCTGAGTTTATTTGAGCATTACAAGCAATTATACATTCATTTGAAATCATTTAATCATAATAATCCATATTGAAGCTCTTTATATATTTTACAATATGTTTATGAACTCATTTATTCAAAACGATTGCATTATACATTGCAATTATGCACATAATGTGGAAGATTATAAAGATTCAGAGTATATATGAGCATTTCAAACGATTTTGCATTCATTTTTAAGTCATTTGATCACCATAATCTACATTTTAAGTCCAAAATATGTTTATGAACTCACTTAATCAAAACGATTGGATTATACATTGTAGTTACGCAAATAATGTGCAGATTTTAAAGATTCTGAGAATATTTGTGCATTTCAAGCGTTTTTTTCATTCATTTTAAGTCATCTGATTCCAATAATCTATATTTAAAATCTTCATTTTGTCTAGAATATGTTTGTAAGTTCACTTATTCTCAACGATTGGATTATACCTTGTAATTACGCACATAATGAGCGGATTTCATAGATTCTGAGTATATTTGAGCGTTTTAAGCGATTTTGTATTCATTTTAAGGTGTTTGATCATAATAATCTATATTTAAGTTTTTTTTATAAAGTCTGGAATATGCTTATGAACTCTCTTATTCAAAACGATTGTATTATATATTGTAATTACGCACATAATGTACAAATTTTACAGATACTGAATATTTGAGCGTTTCAACCGATTTTGCATTCATTTTAAGTCATTTTATCACAATAATCTATATTTAAACTCTTTCTAAATTCTACAATATCTTTATGAACTCACTTATGCAAAAAGATTGGATTATATGATGTAATTACGCACATAATGTACATATTTTTTAATGATTCTGAGTATATTTGAGCATTTCAAACGATTTTGCATTCATTTTAATTCATTTGATTACAGTAATCTATGTTTAAAATCTTTATAAAGTCTAGAATACACTAATTAACTCACATATTCTAAACGATTGGATTATGCATTGTAATAACGCATATAATGTGCAGATTTTACAGATTCTGAGTATATTTGTGCATTTCATGCGATTTTGCATTCATTTTACGACATTTGATCACAATAATCTATATTTATGCTCTTTATATTGTCTAGAATATTTTTAAGAACTCACCTTTTCAAAACTATTGGATTATACATTATAATTACTCACATAATGTGCAGATTTTAATGATTTTGAGTATCTTTGAGCATTTCAAGGGATTCTGCATTCATTTTAAGTCATTTGATCCCAATAATCTATATTTAAACTCTTCATATTGTCCAGAATATGTTTGTGAACTCACTTTATTTAAAATATTGGATTATATATTGTAATTACGCAAATAATGTGCTGATTTTACAAATTCAGAGTTTATTTGAGCATTTCAAGCAATTTTGCATTCACTTTAAGTCATTTTATTCCAATAAAATATATTTAACTTCTTTATATATAGTTTAAAATATGTTTGTGAACTCACTAATTCAAAACGATTGGATTATACATTGTAATTACTCATATAATATGCACATTTTACAGATTCTGAGTATATTTGAGCATTTCAAGCGATTTTGCAGTAATTTTAAGTCATTTGATATCAATAGTCAATATTTAATTTCTTTTTATAATCTAGCATAAGTTAGATTATACATTGCAATTACGCAAATAATGTGCATATTTTACAGATTCAGAGAATATTTGAGCATTTCAAGCGTTTTTGCATTCAATTTAAGTCACTTTATCACAGTAACCTATATTTATGCTCTTTATGAATTTTACGATATCTTTATGAACTCACTGATTTAAAATGATTGGATTATACATTGTAATTACTCACATAATATGCGGATTTTACAAATTCTGAGTATATTTGAGCGTTATAAGCGATTTTGCATTTATTTCAAGTCATTTGGTCACAATAATCTATATTTAAGCTTTTTATATAGTCTATAATATGTTTGTGAACTCACTAATTCAAAACGATTGGATTATACATTGTAATTACGCATATAATATTTAAATTTTACAGATTCTGATTATATTTGAGCATTTCAAGTGATTTTGCAATCATTTTAAGTCATTTGATCACAATAATCTATATTTATGTCCTTTATATATTCTAGAATATGTTTCTGAACTCACTTTTTCAAAACTATTGGATTATACATTATAATTACGCAAATAATGTTCAGATTTTAAAGATTATGAGTATATTTGAGCATTTCAAGCGATTTTGCATTCATTTTAAGTCATTTGATATCAATAGTCAATATTTAACCTTTTTTTAATCTAGCTTAAGTTTATGAACTTACTTAATCAAAACGGTTGGATTATACATTGCAATTACCCAAATAATGTACAGATTTTACAGATTCAGAGAATATTTGAGCATTTCAAGCGTTTTTGCATTCAAATTAAGTCATTTTATCACAGTAACCTATATTTAAGCTCTTTATAAATTCTACGATATCTTTATGAACTCACTGATTTAAAACGATTGGATTATACATTGTAATTACTCACATAATATGCGGATTTTACAGATTCTGAGGATATTTGAGCGTTATAAGCGATTTTGCATTCATTTCCAGTCATTTGGTCACAATAATCTATATTTACGCTTTTTATAAAGTCTAGAATATGTTTATAAACTCACTTATTCAAAACGATTAGATTATACATTGTAATTACGCACATGATTTAATGATTTTATAGATTCTGAGTTTATTTGAGCATTGCAAGCGATTTTGCATTCATTTTAAATCATTTGATTATAATAATTCATATTTAAGCTCTTTATAGATTCTACAATATTATTATTAACTCACTTATTCAAAACGATTGCATTATATATTGTAATTATGCATGTGACACCCACCGATTTGATTAGATTTTGACATAAGTCGACTAATGTTGACCAGAATTTTGACTACTTTAACAGAAGTGGAAGGAAAAGTAGTTTCATTTTCAAAAACGGAATGGAAATGGAACGTTGAAATGAGAATTTTCAATGTAAAATGAATGTGGAAGTGAAATTTCCGTTCCGTTTAACGAAATGGAACGAAAATGAAATGGTTTTCTGTTTCGTATTTTGAAGTGGAATGGAAACGAAATGATGGATTTCCGTTCCATCTCACACGTTTGACAGCCCTGACTGTTGTCACTGATTTTGAACGTTGACCGGTCAAAGCTTTTTAATTTTTTTGTGTTTCTTGACCGAGATGGGAAGAAATGTAAAAACTCCATCTGTCCTTGCAGACCCACGTGCCTAGCTCCCATATGAAGTGATTATATTAAAACCCACCTTCATCACCGAGTACCTCAGTTGGTTTATGTCTCTATATAGTAGCAAAATACAAATTTCTTCTTCAGAATTCTCCTCTGATAGATTCTTAATGGCCGAATCCAAATCCTGCCAAGACCAAATGATTGATTTGAAAACTGATACAAAGTTTGATCTGTTCAATCGTTTGGAATTCAAGTACTACGTCGCGGTCGAATTGCACAGTCGTTTCTATCTGTTCGTGGTTTTCGAGCTACTTAATCAGGTAACCATACTTCTTTATATTTAATTTCATTTTTATTAATGAATTTGATTTATCGTTTGATTTTGATTGAATATGTTTATCTGAATTGTGATTGGTATATTTTACGGGATATTGGGATTGGAATTGAATGCGAATTTGAATCTGAATTTTGTGCCCTGATCCTCCTGAGTTCGGGGAAGGGCCGGTCCTGATCCTCCTGAGATCAGGGAGAGACCACTGACCACTCTGACTGATTGACTGTCTAGACTCGATTATCTCCGTAAAATATATTATTTGTTCTGTGGATTAATCTGATCTGATTGAACTTTGTTATATAATAATTAAATGTAGAGAAGTTGCGTTGTTAAATAACCTTACTAAGGTTTGTATCTGACTCTGTTTGTTTTTCTGTTGCGACGTAGGTTGACGGACCGTCAGATGGATGTAGAAGATACCGTTCTCTGCTCGCGCCCCGCTACCCGTCGGTGCGGGACGTGACACATTACATTTCTTTCTCTTTCGAATATACCTCTCTATCAATATTTAATGTTTCCTAACTAAATCCCTCCCTATCAAAATATTTTCAACAAAAATATTATATTTATTTTATGGTAAATATTGTGGAGTAAATTTTATAGCCGGAATTAAATTCAAACTGTTCATTTTAAATTATGAATAGAGAGATGAATAATCATAATTCAAGTTCGCTTTAAAATTTGTGTTCACCATTAAAGTACCCTTATGTTATATATAATAGAAGTCATCCTTAATAATTATTTTGCATGTTCTAATAAATATTCTACTTACTAGTTCTTACTTTAGTTTAATCAATAATAATAATAATAATAATAATAATAATAATAATAATAATAATATAAAAGAAGAAGAAGATAATATCAATAATGTTACCAAATAGATCATGAAAGATAATACTGGTGAACTTAATTGGAAAGTTTTCATTTTTCGGTAAATTTGAAGTTGGAACAACGGCTTGAAGCAATTGGTAGACAAATTTCAATTATATATACAACACAACATGATAAGGGGTTTAATGAGTGTTTAAATAAAATTTCTAATCCCTCATTAGTCATTAATTTTAGTTACCTAGGTAGAGTTAATGTTAGAACAATTAATACCAATAAAAATGATTGATGATATGTTATTTGAAGCGCGGTCTTATTTATACGCATGGTTCGTTTGTGAATTGTGATGATGAAATTAGAAAAATAAAAGAGGAGGGAGGTCAGGAGAGAGGGAGGGGGGTTTTATTGGGCTGGGCTTGACTGGTAGATTCTCCCGGCCGAAAAATTTAAAAATAATATTAAATTGTATATTAAAAATAATATTAATATAATAATATTTTTTTAAATAGTATCACAATTACGGAATTCGGGATTCCGACCGTAATTATGAAAACTCAGATTCCGTAACAAGCTAGTTACGGAATCCCGCAGTTTCCTAACAAGACCAGAACTGGATTTTTGTCGTTTTAAATGATTTTAATATAATTCTATATTATATATATATTAGTTTAATATTAATAGTTTTATATTAATTTAATATTGATGGTTTTGTTTTATTTCTTTTTCATCTAAAATGTTGTTGTTCTTACCTTATCTTAATAATTAAATAATATTTTATGTTAGCCTCTATATATAATCAAATAATATATAATACGCCAATAATTAAATTTTAATCATTACTATTTCCTAATTTATTTTGTGCTAAAATTTTTAATTTATAATTTGTACTTAATATTTTTAATATTAAATTTTTAAATATAATGCAAGACAATTCATAAAAATAAAGTACATAACATTACAAAAACAATTAACCTAATCGACCATAATATAATTTAACATACGAAAAGGAAAAAACTGCATTAAAAACTGCAAACCATTACAATAATAGATAACTTACTAAATATTAAAGGACATAAATATCAAAATGAAATAAATCTTTAGAGATTTTGACTATCTACATGTTGCAGAAGTTCATCCCACCATGGCTGCTCATCTTCCTCATTTATTTCTTGTTGATTACTCACATCGGTGTTGTCAGCGAAATGAGCGGCTTCATTCCAGAAATCCGCATCAGCTGACGGCATGTCCCAACCTTCGAAATTTTTCGTAACGAACGGCCGGCAAAGTAATAGCCGGGTGTACGACCACAACTGAAGCAGTAGCCACGGAGCAGGAACTTTCTGACCACCATTTGCCAGGGCAGCCAAGTCCAAGCCGCGGTATAACATAGCAAGTGTGGTCGCACCCTAGTTATACTTCACTGAATGTCCGGAACAAACATCCTGCAAATATTTGCATATTTCTCGTAAGCCTTTCGAGATTTTAAATGAACTTACTACTAATGTAGGATTTGTTGTTAATATTTACAAATACTTACCCGAACTAACTCCAGATAAAAATAAGGAACGGAATCTCCCGTGGCATCTGGAAACAACTCGCAATCGATCAACTCCAACACTAGGGTCCGTGTGTATATGTCGATCCTATCAGCGTCCTCTGACCCAGGCCCCTGTGCCCACATATCACGTAGTTTCACAAATTGCACTGCGTGATTTTTCATACGTTAAATATATACAAACATTACATACATATATATATTGCAGCATATCTCATAATTATAATTAAATTTTTAAAAGTTTCTTACTTCTTAACACGTCCTTCTGTCGCCCACTCTCTGAAGCAATCTAGGACATCCTCCATAGGAGTGTCCCATGGCAATACAAGTCCGCTAGGTTCTGCACATCGTCGTAATCAGTACGACCGATGACCGCTCGTCCAGTCGTAGGCAAGCCAAAAAGAAAGGCGACATCCTACAAAATAATTTTAAGTTTTTACTTATACAACACAAAAAAACAGTAAATAAATATGTATCAACAAATTTTTCAAAAATGAATACCTCAAGAGTCACTGTCATCTCGCCTACGCGGGAAAAGTGGAAGGTGTGGGTCTCGGACCTCCAGAATATGATTAAGACCCTGTATCATGGATCGATCCAATAGCATGCGACCTAACTCACTGAAATGAATCAGGCCCAATGTCACGAGACGCTGGTCCACCTCCTCGCTTCGTACTATCTTTGTCTTATACACTTCAGGCTTCCACTCCTTATTAATTTAAAAAACAAAATTGTTTCATATTTATATTATTACAAAAAGAATTAGATATATACATAAATATAAAAAAATAAAACTTACTCGTACGCCTCGAAACTCCGACTGACTGAGGTGCAGGAGCTGATCAGCAGGAGGAGGACCGGGGAGGCAGATGATGACGCCTCGACATGAGTGGCAGATGAAGAAGCGCCAGGATCTCCTCCTGATGTAGAAGGGTCTGGATCTCCTCCTGATGTCGAAGCGCCAGGATCAGCCCAAAGCCTCGTGGATCGATGTGAATCCTGTTGTACTCTTCTTCGCGGTGGCATTTTGACTTTTACTGTAATTAAAAATCAATAAAGTAAAAAATCTACAAAAATTTCGGCAGCATCTCCCCTGTACCGGGAGAGTTTTCAAAAATTTAAATTCAATTCCCACCCAATAATTATCTCCGAACAACATTCAATCAATCATTTTTACACAAAAAAAAACATTCAATCATTCAAAATCAGTTCTATTCAAACAACATACAGGGGCCATTTGGATCGCTTAGGAATAAGAGGAATAGTCTATTCCTAGGCCCCACAATCTATATGCAATTCACAAGCATTTCTTTTCAAACAATAATAAAATAAACATATAGAAAAGCTAACCTCGAGTAGAAGCGGTTTAACTCTCTTCTCAACAATTTTTCCCTACATTTTAAATTAATACCATCAATTTTTAACATTTTTTTTAATATTTAATTATCAAATTCTTATTTATTAAAGGCAAAAAAAATTTTAAAAAAATTAAATTACATATAAAGTTTCATTTATTTTTTTCTTATTGTTCCATATTTTTAAAATATTTTTACAATATATTATCTATTTTTTTAATTAATTAACTAATTAATAAACTAATAAAAGAAAAAAAGATTTTCCGAAAAAATAAAATAAAATTACATATAAATTTTTATCTTATTTTTCTGATTTTTTTCATAATTTTTTAATTATTTATTCAATATATTATCTATTTTTAATTAATTAAATAACTAAATAACTAAAAAACTAACCTGCGAAGAGTGGAGAGAGCAGAGCCACAAAATGAGGGGTGCGAGAGAAGAGAGGCTGAGTTCGGAATTCAAATATCGCTTTCGCCTTAAGTACGGAATCCCAGTTTCCATAACAAGCTAGTTACGGAATCTTCGATTATGTAACTAGCTAGTTACAGAATCTGAGTTTCCGTAATTGCAGTCGGAATTCCGGATTCCGTAATTGCGATACTATTTAAAAAAATTATTATATTAATATTATTTAATATATTATATTAATTTAATATTATTTTAAAATTTTCGGCTCTCCCGGAGGAGAGCGGCCCAGCCCGGTCCAAAAGCCTTTGGTTCTGAGTTCTGACTTGTGTTTCTTTGTTTTCGTTTCGCTTCTTTTGTTTGTTTATAATTATTATTATTGTTGGTTTGCTCTCTCTTTTCTCCGATGACCGATCGATAGAAAGACAATTAATACAAAATCAAAATCAAATCAATCGCTGAGTTGCCAACTTGCCATGGCGGCGGCCGAACAAGAAGCAGAAGCAGAAGCAGCTCCAGGCTTGTCGTCGTCGTCGGAGTTTGTGTGGGATTCGCAGTCGGGTCTCTACTTTCATCCTAGGTACCCTACGCTAAGCAGTGTTCGTTTCTAATCTATTATAGTATTATTATTATTATTATTATTATTATTATTATTATTATTATTATTATTATTATTATTATATCTATTGACTGACAAATGTTGAATTCATAGAGTCAAGTTTCTCATTTCAAATTCAATCACTCTTGCCTTGCCTGCCACAGTACAGGGTTTTATCACGACCCAATTGCTGGATGGTACTACAGCTCCCGAGATCGATTCTACTATGCTTTCCAGGATGGAGCATATGTGCCCCTCTCCTCCCATTCCCAAAAGGTAACCCAATCTAAAGCTCCATTCTTTCTTTCTTTCTATGCTCATTCCTACTAACAAATTAACCAACTTCTCCTAACCCCCCCAGGACGAAGTGCCTCAACAAAATCAACCACAAGCCGACAATTGTCTTGGTGTGTTTTCGCTTTCAAACAAAATTAACTTCATTGCTCCTTCTCCTTCTTTCTTCTTTCTTCTTTCCTTTCCTTTCCTTTTGTTTTCAAGCTCACATTTTTTCTCAAAATGGAAGCAGCTTCAAATTCCAACGCGTTTATGTTTATTGACTTCTCACAGATAAAATAGCAGGTTTTTAAACAAGGTTCTTCTTCCTGTGATGAGAGCAAGCCTCAGCACGACTCCCGACCATCTGATTGGTGCTATTTCTTAATAAATTTTGACCACTCTAATTATTTTATGTGTGTTTAATCCTATTATAGTTACTACCTTGTGTTTGGTGCAGGCTCGATGAAGTTCTAATAAATGAATATTTATCAGGCTACCACAAAGCTGAATCCAACACTGCCCATCATTTCACAGGTCCTTATTCCCAAACACAGAGTAAATTCACTCTCAAGGCACATACAACCCTCTATTTATTTTTATATTTTTTTAGGTTCTTTCTGATTTATCTTTGTTCATAGATTTTTTTACTGTGATATATTAAGATGGTTTAATGATGCTTTCAATCGGCTTGATAACCTTTGAAAAAACCATTTTCATTTAAGTCACGTCAGTAATTTTTTTTTAGATTAAATTATTGGCAGTCGTCAACAATACATCGACCTCCCTTTCTTCTTTCCTAATACTCTGTTTGGTTGGAAGGTAGAGGATGGGAGGGAAAGGAAAATTTAAAGAGGAAAGGAAAGGGATGGGATGGAAAGTAAAATAATTATATATTTGTTTTGGATGAAAAATGACGGGAAAGTAAAATTAATTTCTCTTTCCTTCGTATCCCTTGTTTGGATGGATTGTTTCAGTGAAGGAAAAATATGAATTTTGGACTAATTTACCCCTGAACCGTTAACCCTTCAATTTTGTTTCTTTCAAAACTATCAATATCATTTAGCTGTATATAAATTCTGCTTGCGTTGCACTGACCAGTTGTGGAGAAATTTTATTTGAGTGGAAATAAGGAAAGAGTGACCAATATTTTCTTGGGGCAAACTTTTATCTATTCACATGAATTCAAAAGCTTAAAAAAATATTCCAACTATTCATGGCACGCACTGTACATATCATGAGCACACTATAATTATCATGCAACTATTTTTGCAAAAAGATAGATGAAAACTCATGTTACCAGATTATTACCATAAAAGATTACTATACAATTTTTTTAAATTGAGTTTCTCGAATTTTCAAATGGTAGCTAATGGTAATATAATTTTTTTTAGACAGTTTAGATAGTGGTTATCTAGGAGAATGACAATATAATTTGTGAGATTGTTCCAATATATATCTTGCAGATAGAATAGTGTAATTTGCTCTAAATCGGAATCTGTAACTTCCCAGGTAGTACATTCTATATAATCTCGATGAATTTTCTAATAGTGGCTTTTGATTTTACCTTTGTATGTGTTGCCTGAAAGAGAATCAACAGACTTTTGCAACAGATTTAATTGCTTCAGGCTTCAGCCTTTAAGTTTTAAAAATTAACTTTAACAACAAAGGGCTTGATTGGCCTGGATAGTAATGGCGAAGCATCGATTGGGAACAGGGGAGGGCACAACTGTATCCGTTAAAACATGGTTCCAGAATTTTCATCCAATTTCCCATTTCATCCCAGAATTTTCATCCAATTTCCCATTTCATCCGTTCTCCTCCAAATCGGAGGAGAAAATTTTTGTGCACCGAATGAACAGTCAGAGGAAAACCGATTCCCTCTCGATAAATCCCCCCTCCAAATTTATCGCCAACCAAACCGCGTGACATTCAATTTTTTTCTTTCCTTCCCATCAGTTCCCATCGGTTCTCCTCCAACCAAACAGGCTGCAAGTGATACGACTCGCACCAGCTACCTCTGCAGCCCCATTAAGCCAATTCTTTCACTAACCTTTATTTTGTTGAAACTTGAGACCCAAAAAAAATTGGGGTACTATTTTATGTTAGTCTATAGAGGGATGGCTTTCAATGGTTTTCTTTGTTCCTTCCTTTCATGGTATGTCTTGACCGTTGAATTAACCAATACAAGAGTTCTGTTTGGGCATTTCAAATTTTTTTTTAAAAAAAAACATGTAAGTGATTCTTTCAAAAAGAAATTAAAACTTTCCTTTGATTCTTTTGGAATGTAAACAGCTGATGTTGGTGAAGAGGGTCAAATAGATGATAAACCGTCTGAACTCCGGGATGCTATTTTGGACAAACAAGAAAATAACACAGTCCAGCAGTATGGATTTGGGACAGAAGGTATATTTGTTAGTTTTGTTTCTTGTTTTAACTTTTACCTGTATTTATTTAGAAGAGAATGTGTCCTAGTAGGAACAATGCTTTTGGTTTTTTGCCAGGGATTCTGTCAGCAGAGGAAGAGAGTTGGATGTCTCAATATGGGCAAGTAGACAGATCAGACGCCGAGGAAGACATTGTCAAGGCGGTTGATCTCTGGGACTGGGAATTTGTCGAGGAAAGAGACAGCAAAGGGCATAACCGTCGAAGAGCCAGGCTGACGGGACGACTGATGGGTCCGTCAAGTAGCTTGCATCCTTCCTTGGCAGCTGGTGGTGGTAACCTCAAGACTACTGTTATCCATCAGGTTCATCTGGATCACGTCCTTGTTGCATCAGGTATTAACCACAGCACCATATCCTTTGTGCATATACAATACATTTCTGGTGTTCCTTGTAAGGATTTGGCGGTGGTGGGCTGTGTGGGTGGCGCATGCAGGGAAGGTGTACAGGCTGAGGACACCAAGCAAGAGGTACTTGGCAACCTTGTCAGAATATGACTCCTCAAATCCCACTAAAGACTGGGGCTTCCCTGTCCTCTCTCTCCAGTCCATTTCCCTTCTTTCTCCACGACAACCACCAACTAGTGATCTCGGCACTGATGACCTTTACCCGAGCATTCAGGTTCTGGCATATTACTTATATCTTGCCATGTTATTTATATCACAAGAATAAAAGAAAAACTAAAAACTTGATAATGCAAACAGAAGAAGGAAGAGAAGGGGGGAGACAGTCACAGGTACAGGGATAGAGCAGCAGAAAGGCGGCGTCTGCACGGTGCCAATGGCATTGCTCCTTGTCAGAAAGGTGATGACAGCGACATGGGATGTGCATCTGATGATGATCCAACAATCGCCCAAGAAGAAGCAAGGCTGCTGTCTTTTGGGACCCAGAGCTATGCTGGCAAGATTATGCAAAGCATGGGCTGGAAGCAGGTACTATTTTTGTTGTTTCTTCAGTTTCAATCATACATAAAGTGGTGATTTGGTAAAACGCAAATGGATTACAATAATATTTCATTATGTATAAAATTATAAATAAAAGGGGGAGGCATTAGGAGGCAGCAGGAAGGGCATTCTAGAGCCACTTCAAGCAATCGGCAACATTGGTACTGCTGGCTTGGGATGGAAACACAATTGAATGTACTGCTAATTTTATTCATCGACTAGTAAAATGGATTGCAAGTTGAGATTGAATATTTGCTGGATTGTGAGGAAAGGGATAAGTCGAAGTCCTACTGGTAAAATGGAATGTAGCAGTTTTCTTGTTCTATATTTGGAATTCAAATGTTTTTAATTATTTTTATAATAATAATTGTATATGATGTACATATTGCTGCTATTTAGTTATCTGATTATTAGTCTATACCATTATTGTTTGTGTGTAATGACGTAACGATGCAATGTGAATATGTGATGATAGTTGAATGTAGTGAAATAAACAAATATAGAGCAAGTACGGAAAGAATGATGATGGAGAAAGGCCAGGCGCCTGAAAACCCGGAAAGAAATCATTAAATTGGACCCAGAACCTTGGCCTGTAAAGTAACATCCCTAACATTATTTGTGTTTTCTATTTCTATTCGGCTGTAATTTACGAATAATTAAATCAAACCTTCTAGAGTCGCCGCTCTCTCTGTCGTCCAAAATTGATCGACTTTTGACTTTTGAGGAAGCATCTTCATCTTGAATCGAAATTGAGAATCATTCTATGTATGTCCCAACAAAATGATAGTGGAAAAGATGACCAAAGTCTGTCATATATTAGATGCCATTATTACTTCACACTTGTAGTTCGTACGTATGGTTTGAAATCAATGCTATAGACTCCACCCCACCCCAGATAAACAAAAAAAACTAACAGTAAGTGCATTGTATGAACTCTTTGAGGCGTTTGATTGTGGAATAAGTGATAGCATATCTTAAGGAGGTATAAATACTTATGTCAAGTTATATAACGTATGTTTGGTTATGAAATAAAAGAATAACATAATATTTTATTAAAGACCATAATGCCTTGTTATCTTTAAAAAAATCATATAATGGGAGGGTATTTATGGAAGAATTGTTAAGATTTCTTTCTTTTTCTGTCGTGGGATCTAATTACATTACTTATACCACTTATTTAGATGATATAAGTTCTTCTTCTTAGGCTCCGTTTGGATAGGTGTGGGAAGAAGGGAAGAAGTGGGAAGAAGTATTGGGAAGTGTGTAATTTTGTGAAGAGTTTGGATTGTTTATAATTTTTTTTCTTCTTCTTCCTTCTTCTTCTTCTTTCTTCCAACGATCCAAACGCGCACTTATGTAAGATTATTCCGCTGGTGTTTGACTACATAAACGGAGAATAAGTAACTTTTTTTCCTCTTTATTACTTAACCAAATAGGCCCTAAGAAAATACGGCAAAGAAGAGTAGATAGGGTTTTTCCTTCAAAGGAGAGAGAGGTCGGCTCAATTAGAGAGAGAGAAGAGGCACGAAGATAGTATATTGGACGGAGAAGTAAACAGAAGTCGACGAAAATTTTAATGGAAACGGAGAGATCAAATTGAATCAGTGTCTGAATCCAAGTCGCTCATCAAAATATCAGCACGAATTTTAAAGTCGATTCGATGACACATAAATACTGTGCACAATCCCCATATGCACATTAGTGTTCTATATCCATTCTATATATATATATAAAGCCTTCAATCAAAGCGATTTGATCGGAGTCCCGGTTAAATCCCGTTAGATCTCAATTTTGAAAATTTAAATGACCGATCCAAACCGTTCAATATGATCTCCATATTGAAATCTCCTTACGCACCAAATTTTTCATTTTTTTAAAATTTTTAAGTATTTTTTTCAAATTTTACAAAATTTTTAATCTAATTTGTTCTTAACCCTACAAAAACTGTTGTTTTTAAAAATCCGAAAAAAATACTTAAAAATGAAAAAAAATGGTCAGCAAGGTGATTTCAATATGGAGATCATATTTGACAGTTTGGATCGGTCATTTAAACTTTCAATATTGAGATTAACCAGGACTCCGGTCAAAGCGCTTTGATTGAATCCTTTATATATATATATATATAGAGAGAGAGAGAGAGAGAGAGAGAGAGAGAGAGAATGGCTACGTGCCATAGATGACACGAAGGGTCCCGTGCCATAGAGTCATTTTTCGAGATCCAAACTTCAAATGCTCAATTCGAACCATTCAAGTTGTTCACCATATTGAAATATCCTTGGAGACCAAATTTTACATTTTTTCGAATTTTTCTGCTATTTATAATGATATTTTTAAAAATGTTATAATTAGAGTATTTCAGACCCTCCAATTTGAACATATCAAAATAAATAGCAAAAAAATTAAAAAAAATGTAAAATTTGGTCTCCAATGGTATTTCAATATAATGATCAATTTGAACGGTTTGGATTGACTGATTGAATTTCGGATCTTAAAAAAATGACTCAAAAAAGAGATTTATGGCATTGCCATCTATGGCACTTTAGCCCACCTCTATATATATATATATATATAGAGAGAGAGAGAATGACTAATGTGCCACGGGTGACAATACCACTTTTTTTTTTGCTATTTATTATGATATTTTTAAATTGGAGGGCTTGAAATACTCCAATTATAATGTTTTTTTAAAATATCATAATAAGTAGCAAAAGAATTTGAAAAAATGTAAAATTTGGTCTCCAAGGATATTCCAATATAGAGATCAACTTAAACGGTTTGGATTAACCATTTGAATTTTGGATATCGAAAAATGACTAAAAAAAATGGGTGGCATTGTCACCTGTGACACATTAGTCATTATATATATAGAAATGCTATGGTGCATCGCGATGTATTAAGACTTTTGTACATCGCGACCATATTTGTTGATAGTTTTACAAATTGAAAATCTAACTAAACAAATTCAATCTATATGTTGAAATCTCATCACAAACCAAATTTTCTATTTTTTTATTTTTTTTTTACTATTTTTTCGATTTTTTTTAAAACCTTCCATTTTTTGAATTTCTTTATTATTAATTTTTATCCAAAAAAGAAAAGTTTTAGAAAATTCGAAAAAAATAGTAAAAAATTTAAAAAATATATAAAATTTGGTTTGTAATGAGATTTCAATATGTAGATTTAATTAGTTTAATTAGAAACACTAGTCTCAGCACCGTAAGGACGAAGAATTACAAAGCCTTGGTGAGCTGTCTTTAGATCGAGCAGCAATCAACTCCTCTCTCTGTGATCAACTCTACTGTAAAAACCCCTCTCCTTGACTCAACGCCCTCTCTCTCCTTTGACTCGACGCAAGCTTTGTTCAAAAATCGCAAAAATTTGAAGCGGGTCGCACATTGATTTCTAACCGTTCTCTGTTGGATTTGCACATGGAACCGGAACCGCACAAATGAAAAGACATTCTATGTTCAATTTGACATCGCCAAAATCTTAGCGTCACTCATCTCTTCGCAAAGGTCAGTACTCACTCAAACCTTAGCGTCACTCATCTAGGTCTAGGTCAGACATTTTGTACCAACTAAATTTTTGGAGTCACTATCTCTTTCGTTTGACATTTTGTACCTACAGCCTTTGAATTATCTCCTTTTTCTTTTTTTCTTTTTTTTTTTACTAACAGATATAACTGCGAGGAGGTTCAGCTTTCTAGCTTGTTGAACGTGATAGAGAAGAAAAGATCATCCATAAATCTGTCACCAACTGACCATCATTAATATATGACTAAATTGTTAATATGTGACCAAATTGAGTTATTTCTTGTTACAATATCTGGTTTTTTATCTTAGAACTTCTAATTGTTAATATATGACCGAATTGAGTGATTTCTTGTTACAATTGAAGGTCAAACCAGTTATTTCCTGAAGGTTATTTTGTGCTTTAGCTTCCTATTTCCTGATTTCACCCAATTAGCCCATTTTTTTCTTCACTTGTGCAGGTTCTTGTGGTACAGTCTATCATGCTATATGTTATGGCTCACCTTGTAGATTGAAATTCTGCGATTTCATTACCCATAAGCATAAGGATTGCCAAATTCTAGATGGAAACGGGGATGCGGAGCCTCATTTAGCAGGGGTCACTGATTTTGGATTTAGATTGCTTGTAGATATAACTAGTTTATTTTATAGATATAACTGATTATGAACTGATCTTTTCTTGATCAATATTTCTCCAAATTTTCCATACTGTCATTGCAACGATTAGTGCTGTTATTGTTGTTTAGTGAAGTAATAAGTGGTTTAGTGTCCACTCTAATATGCATGCTACTAAATTTGTAATGGATGCTTGTTTTACCTTTTATGTATGTTAACTTCTTAAAAATTGCTTAGATTTAAAATATAGCCGAAATTATTTTATATAGAATTTTTGACACAAAAATTTTAATACACAGAATTATTTATTTTTTTTTAATAAGAAGAAAGTTCGTACGCGTTTTATAAAAGCGTATTTCAAATCCCCTTCGTACGCGTTTATGAAACGCGCTCAAGAGCTTGGAACGCGTTTTATAAACGCGTACGAAGGGGGATAAATTCACCACTGCAGTTATGCCTTTTGAGACGAGTCAGGCCTTTGTAAGCGTTTATGAAACGCGTTCGGAGCCCTGGAGCGCGTTTCATAAACGCGTACGAAGGGGGTTATTACCGTTTATTATTTAATTTTTATGAAAAAAGTACAAGCATGCTCTGATAAAGACTGCAAAAGACATGACAAGATTTGATTTTACAATGTCATCTTTGAACTAGTAAAATTATTTATAAAACCAGCCATTGTTGAATTAGAATGCACAAACACCCACTACCTCCTTCTTGTTAAAAACTTGAGTACAATGGAGAAAGGAAATAGCTCTAACTCAAATAATGATGTTCCAAACTATCGAAGAGCAACCCGCATTGAGTATTGGCCAACTTTCTACCATTACCCTGCCAATAGAAATCAACCAGAAAACGGAGAATACGAGGCAATTTGCCGCTCTTGTTATCGCACTTTGAAATACAACATCCATGAAGACACGACTGAAGAGGGGGACGTGCTGCAGTTACAAATGCACTACCAATGGCACATTAATGGTGGACCGGAAAGGGAAGAGAAGGAGTACCAGGAGCGACGATGGCGGGAACACGAAAAGAATCTGAACCGAGAAAGGCGATATGACTGGTACAAAAAATATTACACAGAACCTCAGCCCATCCTCCAACAACAACCGAAACCCTACCTCTCGTCTGAACCAACTCACTGGACCGTTTACGAGAAAATATACAACTTTAATGGAGACCACACAGTGAGCTACACAAGGTGTGCTCAAGTTTTCAATTACAAAGAAAACATATTGCGTGACCACTACCATGAGCACAAACGTCACGACGATAATGAACAAAGAGCTCGGGACATAGAGACGCAGAGGATTATTAAAGAAAGAAATGAAGAAATGGATCGTAAAAAAAAACATAAGAGAAGAAGAGGCAAGGAGAAAAAGGCTGAGAAAATCGGAGCAAAAATTAAGAGAAATGAATAAGAGGGATGAACTTCGACAAATTGCAGCAAGCCGAATGGCAGAGATAGAAAAAGAAGAAACCGAAGCGGCTTTTTAGAACGAAGCCGCTCAATTCGTTGACAACACTGTTCAGAGTAATCAACAAGAAGATGATGCTGCTTTTTGGAACGAAGTCGCTCAGTTCGCTGACAACACTGGTGGGAGTAATCAACAACAACCGAATGACGAAGATGAGCAACCATGGTGGGATGAAATTCTACAACATGTAGATAGTCAAAATCTCTAACTATTTATATCATTGTAATATTTATGTGTTTTATTATTATGGTTGTTAATATAATTTAGTTTGAATTGTTAATGCAATGTTTTATTTTTATGGTTGTTTTTTATTTTCCCTTATTCTTTTGTAGTGCTTTGCACTATAAGTTGTAGTTTTAATGTGTTGACGTTCAATGGATAAACGGTGTTGTTTGGAATATTTCAATGAATAAACGTTGTTGTTTGGAGTAGTGTTTTGCACTACAAAACGTTTATGTTTCAAGTAGTGCTTTGCACTTATTTTTTCATATTGATTACACATAAAGAAAATCACAATAAATAATACACAAGTCCATCATCAGTAGTACGAATCCAAAAAACATAGTCAATCATCATAAACAATCCAAAAAACATAGTCAATCATCATCAGTAATACACAAGTGAATCACAAGTCATAAACGAAAAATAAACAATTTGTCCATCAGGAGTCATAAACAAGTCAGAAGTCCATAAACAAAAAAGAAAACAATCAGTCCATCATCATAACTAACGCCGCCGCCTCCTCCTAGGTCCTGAAGGTGAAAATATGTCAATCACCCTCACCGCACGCCTATCTCGTCTGGCCGGGGCAGTAACGTCTCCTGAGTCAGTGGAGTCAGTATCCCCATCGCCCTCCTCCTGGTGCTCCTCATGCTGATCCTCCTGCTGTATGGGCCCAAACTCAACGGGCTGCCCAGCCTCCTGAGGAGTCGCTAAAGGGACATAGTCACCCTCCTCATATGCGGCCGTCTGTAGCAATGTGCTAAACGACTCTATCCCTCCCATACTACCCAACGGAGTGCCAAATGATGGAATAGAAGAAGGCGTAGGCACTGACGGAACAGTAAATGGAGGAAAAGAGGAAGGCATACCAAATACTGCAAAGGAGTACGGTGGAGGATCATGATGTGCTGGCATGTGGGCGGTGAAAATGCCAGTGGGATCCTGAGAAATGCCAGCAAACTGCGAGGTCGATGCTGATGTACTATGCATGGATGGATGGCGAACGAAAAAAAATGAAACGGCTATTTCTCGAATTTGAAGGAGATGACCTTCGTACGCGTTTATGAAACGCGCTCCAGGGCTCCGAACGCGTTTCATAAACGCGTACAAAGGCCTGACTCGTCTCAAAAGGCGTAACTGCAGTGGTGAATTTATCCCCCTTCGTACGCGTTTATAAAACGCGTTCCAAGCTCTTGAGCGCGTTTCATAAAAGCGTACGAAGGGGGTTTGATATACGCTTTTATAAAACGCGTACGAACTTTCTTCTTATTAAAAAAAAATAATAATTCTGTGTATTAAAAATATTTGGTGTCAAAAATTCTATATAAAATAATTTCGGAAAATATAGTGTAGTAGGTTATTTATTTTTTGTTTCTTTTTCTTTTGAGATGACAGTACTCATTCTGTTGGCACTTCGTAGCTCCAAAATTGTTAACAAGATATGAATGCTACCAATTATGCAAGATTTATACAGAGAATAATTAACGGAGCAAAAATGAATCAGTTCATAGTTGCAAGGAATACATCAGATACAAACTAAAAGCATCTAATGCACACAAACAATCTAATTGTAATGAATCAGCACAATTGCAATAATCTGGAACAGTCAAACAGAACCTACAAAAGCAAAAAACTGAATTGCACTGATCTCAATTCGTCATCTTCCTCATGCAAATTCACAATGATCCCTACAAAAGTTACAAATTAGTAAGTTAACAAAATATGTACAATTCATCATTCATGAAAAAAAATGAAGCACCATATTACCAAATGGTAATAAGGGTACCAGCCGATGTTAACTAGAATCTCCATCAAATGGTAATAAGGGTGCCAGAATAGAATCACATATACCCTATTATTGCAATTAGGCTTAACAAATGGTCATAGGCTTAAACAAATTATATCAAATTGACAAAAGCCAATCTGAAATAGAGTTGATGCGACTATCAATTGACATTAGCCACTAAAATTAACCCAAGATTAAACCGAAATAATATCAAAATTGTTAACATGGAAAGAGAAGAGATTGAAACGCATAGAGGGAAAGAGGGAAAGATGCTTACCGGCAGATCACGAAGAGAGAGGGTTTCGAAGCGTCCCTACTTCTAGATCTCGTAGATAGTCGAGAGAGAAGAGGTGAGGAGGCCAAGGCGGACCAAGCGGTGAGAAGTCTTGCGAGACCAGGCGACCAGCCGCTAGCCACGCGATGAAAATTTTGCGCTTTTGTGCTGAGAGGTGTCGATATTCAAGAGGCGCCTTTAGATCACGCGAGTTGTTATGTGGAGGGAGACGGAGATCTGTTAAGAGAGAACGGAAAAAAAATAAACTCAAGGAGCATCTCAGCGCCTCCATCAGAGCCGCTGCTACAGATCTTCGCACGGATCTTAAAGAGATCTAACAGTCCAAAATTTCAGCCTACAAGAGATGTTTGCACATGCACAGTAGTATAGCCATTATATATATATATATATCCATTTCTTCAAATTTAGAATGAGCCCACAAAGACAAAAGAAAAAATATGCAATTTGTCGGGCGGCCCACATTAGAGAACCCAATCAATTAATTGAGGCCTTCCTTCTTAAGAATTTATGAACCCTTACCATGCATATTTGCCTGCGTTGAGGTCTTGACGATCGGATTCGGATGTGAGTCTGATAGATGTCTTGTATTTGTTATTTGATGAAATGAACTAAACAGTTACAGATTGCAAGTATTAGGGCCCTCTTGCTTAACAACAGTGTTAACCTTCTAAGATCAACCAATCAATAACTAATCAAACTGTTGGCGTGACCATTGTCACCCGACAATCAAACTGAGCGTCACAATGTCTGTGAAAGACCTCCCAACCGGATTTCGAACCTGCGACCTTTCACTCAAAGAGTAATAAATGGAATTACCTATCACATTTCTAGTTTAGAGCTAAATTCATCTTATAATCATACAAATCCATGCTTATTTAAAAGATTTCTAATAAAAGATAATCTAGCGATGAGGGGTGGGAAGGAGACCTAAGATGTGTGTACTGTCAAAAATTAGAATCGATTGACCATCTTTTTTTCGAGTGTACCCATCAAATGGTTATGTGGACTTGGTTATTGGAGAGATTTCATTTAACAACATATTTTAGATCGGTTGAGGAGTTAGTATCATGGATCTCAAAATTAAATCACCAACAAAGCAAGATTGTTAGTATTATATGTTGTGGTGCAATGTGGTGTGTTTGGAAAGATAGAAATGCAAGATGTTTTGAAAAAAAAAAATTCTCATTCATTTAGATATCTAGCCTCACAAATTTTGGATTCAATAAACTATTGATCAGGTTATGGTCGGAAGAGGTTAAAACTCAAGTGGCAGAATGGTTGCCTTCGATTGAGAAAATACCACTACAGATTGTTGAAGGTGAGCTCAGGGACAGCGGAATCGAGGAGGAGTCGTGGATCCATGCAGTGGTGTGACCGTGACGCGTCCGAAGAAGGACAACTTGAGAGGCTATGTTTGTTATCTCTTGAGTTGAGGAGGAACTTATTAATATATTTTATGGCATTTTGTTTGTTTTATGAATAATTCCATAAATAATATTTGATGTAATTAATAAAAAAAAATAGCGCTAGAGCACTGGTGCCTCACGATTTTGGTGCCAGTGCGTCGGTTCTTAGGGTCCATGATTAAGAGGGGGTGTAACAAACTGTTTTTTTTTTTTTGTTTTAATGAAAAGAGTGATGACAATTTAAGCTCACTTGTTTAAAAAAAAATCCATGCTTATTTTGAGTGGTCGGATAGTTTCAGCCATAACAAAAATAAAAATTTATATGAAATATCGTTAACAATATTTATTTCTACTAAAAAAAGGAGTCCAAATTTATTAAGTTTCTGGTATGAATGAATTATAAAGTTCTGTTTCACTGACTCGTATTTAATTAAGAATCTTAAAATAATATTCTATTATTATAATTATTATTTATTAATTAACAATAATAAACAAAGGAAATGCACATGCGAATGGCGCTGGAAAGAAAATGTTGGCAGAGGCGTAATTAAAATCTTATCTTTTCTTTATAATATATGAGAGAGAGAGAGAGAGAGAGAGAGAGAGAGAGAAGTAGAAGCGGATAGCATAGCATAATCTCCCTTCTCCCGCTTGAATATTTAAATATTAGCAATAGCGAGTAAATTAAGTTATTTATTACAATTATATAGTTATTAAAGAGAGACAAGGTGTGCCCCTCCCTCCCTCGTGCCTAGATTCCCTCCCTTGTCCTAAATTCATTTTTTTACAAACTTGTAATATTTTTAAAATATAAAGACCAGATGTCATTTTCCGATTTTCGCAATTTCAAGTAAAAGACTTGATGTAAAAATTGACTTACTAATACCAACGTTCATAACACTAAGTATCACAGATTATAATTCAAAATAGATTCAAATATTACGTTGATTATGGGACCAATTAACAAAAAAAATTAAATAATCAATCTTGGAGCCAAATTGACATTCAAAATAGAGAATTATTATTACAATTACTCAAAATCAAAGTATATAAATATGCAAATAGTTAATTAAAAGTGATAGACTAATTAGTTTGATGATCATTAATTGTCAGAAATCATTAAATTACTCCTTCCCCTAAAATATAGAAGACCATATAATATCTCAAGCCAACAAAGTGCTGTATCACTCCGTGGGAATACTCGGGTGGAGTATGAAAACATTGGTTGAGATATATTTTAAAAGTTATTTGGTTTGTATAATTATAGTTTAGTAGTTGGTTGCGATTAAATAAGATGCGTATCCTCTACCAACTTTTTGAGGTTGGTAGGGGGCCAACGTTTGATCCGAGCCGTTAGATCTAATCTCGACGGTTAAAATTTTTCGGACCTATCAATCTAAGTTACATGAACGGGGCTCCCTTAACCATTGAGATTAGATCTAACGGTTTAGATCAAACGTTGGCCCTCTACCAACCATAAATGGTTGGCAGAGGATGTGATTCCCCTCCTCACGTGCCATGCATGTACATGCATGTTGATACTAACCTTTGTTTCATACACTAATGTTTATTTTTTTCATTCCATTTTGAAAGAAACGAAGGAAACAAGGGGCCATTTGGATCCCCATAGGATTTTGGGAAATTTCATCTTCCTACCATAAATTTATTATAAACAATTCAAACTCTTCACAAAATTACACACTTCCCAATAAATTTATTCCTAGGAATTGCAACTTCCCCAACTTCCTAAGCGATCCAAACGGCCCCCAAACTAGTTCTTGAGACTTAATTATACATATATATAGAGAGAATAGATAATGCGTCATCGATGTCACGTGCTATCGATTTTTTATCGACTCGTTTTTTTTAGATCCGAAATTTAAACGGTCGATCCAAACTGTTCAAGTTGATCACAATATTGAAATACCCTTGAAGAACAAAATTTATATTTTGTTCAAATTTTTTTTGCCATTCATTATAATATTTAAAATTGGAGGGTCCGAACTCTAATCATAATATTTTAAAAAATATCATAATAAATAGCAAAAAATTTTAAAAATAAAATAAAATTTGATCTCCAAGGATATTTTAATATGGAGAACAACTTGAATGGTTTGGATTGACTATTTGAATTTTAGATCTTGAAAAATGACTCGATAGCACGTTAGTCATTATATATATAGAGAGAGAGCGAGAGAGAGAGAGAGATTGACTAGCTAAAGTATACTCCAGCATATGGATCAAACCCGTATGCTAGTGTCATTTTTCAAAATCTAAAAATTCAAACAGTCGATCCAAACCGTTCAAGTTGTTCTCCATATAAAAATATCTTTCAAGACAAAATTTTATATTTTTCGAATTTTTTTGCTATATATTATGCTATTTTCAAATTGAAGGGTCAGAAATACTCCTTTACAGTGTTTTTAGAAAATAACATAATATATAGCAACAAAATCGAAAAAATATAAATTTTGATTTTCTAGGAGATTTCAATATGGAGAACAATTGAACAATTTGAACAGTTCAGATCGATTGTATGAATTTTAGATTTTGAAAAACGACTCCAGCATACGGACGATCCACATGTTTGAGTATACTTTGGCATATGTAATATATATATATATATATATATATATATATATATATATATATATATATATATATATATATAGTTTAGTTTTGCTACGATGAGTTGCAACTCACCAAAAGGTCCATGAGTCACGCCCAAAATTACGAAATTTAGTTCAAAATGACCGATCCAAACCCTCTAATACGATCTCCCAATTGAAATCTCCATGCAGACCAAATTTTATATTTTTTCAAATTTTTTAAGTTTTTTTTTAAAATTTTAGAAAATCGTTAATCTAATTAGTTCTGAACAGTTCAAAAATAGCAATTTTTAAAGATCCGAAATAAATACATAAAAAATTAAAAAAATATAAAATTTGGTCTGCATGAAGATTTCAAACCCGTATGCTAGAGTCATTTTTCAAAATCTAAAAATTCAAACAGTCGATCCAAACCGTTCAAATTGTTCTCCATGTAAAAATATCCTTCAAGACCAAATTTTACATTTTTTCGAATTTTTTTGCTATATATTATGCTATTTTCAAATTGAAGGGTCAGAAATACTCCTTTATAGTTTTTTTTAAATATCATAATATATAGCAAAAAAATTCGAAAAAAATATAAATTTTGATTTCCTAGGAGATTTCAATATGGAGAACAATTTGAAAGGTTCGGATCGACTGTATGCATTTTAGATTGTGAGAAACGACTCCAGCATACGGGCTATCTGTATGCTGGAGTATACTTTAGCCAATCTATATATATATAGTCGTTTCTTAAAATCTAAAATGCATATAGTCGATTCGAACCTTTCAAATTGTTCTCCATATTGAAATCTCCTAAGAAACTAAAATATATATTTTTTTCGAATTTTTTTACTATATATTATGCTATTTTAAAAAAACATTGTAAAGGAGTTGTAAAAGAGTATTTCTGACCATTCAATTTTAAAATAACATAATATATAGCAAAAAAATTCGAAAAAATGTAAAATTTGGTCTTGAAAGATATTTTTATATGGAGAACAACTTGAACGATTTGGGTCGACTGTTTGAATTTTAGATTTTGATAAACGACTCCAGCATACGGGTTTAATCCGTATGCTAGAGTATACTTTAGCCAATCTCTCTCTCTCTCTCTATATATATATATAGTGTGATCTGAATTTCATGCAGCAAAAATACAAACCAGTGCAGCTGTACTGAATGCAAATAAATTAATCAATTAATAATATCGTTTTTCAGATGAGCAATCCGGCCGGTGTCTTAGCCATATATAATATCAGTCCACTTCTCCTCCGTGAAAATAAAAGGGTGATTAGTATAATATAATCAATATATTTAGAGTCTGAGAAAAGCTATAGCGTATTATATATTCAATGATAAAATCTACGGCAGTAATTGAATAGGCGGAGTGGCGACATGATGGACCTAAATTAATTATATATATAGTTCTGCTTTATTAACACTTGCACTGCCGTAACATTTCTCTGTAGTCTGTATAGTTGATGGTTATTTGAGGGGGGGCTAGATCTAGATCTGCGTACCTGTCTTGGCTAATTCTTTAATTAACAGCAGAGAAACTTTTTAACCCCTTAAATGGCGGCTTCTTACCTGCAGTACTTGTACTAATTATTATTATATTTATCATACAGGGTAAAGGTAACTGGGTAAGGCGATTAAGCGAGGTGGTGATGGTCAGATAAAACATCAATTGTTTTATTTTTAAAATAAAACTTATTTTGGACAATTTGATCTACAGCCTACAGGCATCATGTCATCATCATGTGCTAGTTTGCCTCCCCTGCCAGGAAAGTTACCTCACTGCCTTTTTCCCCTTTCAAGTGTAAATTCCACCTCTCATTTTTAAACATATATTAAAGCTTGCAATTTTTAACCGGATGAATCCATTATTGAGTGTGATATTGTTCCTCTAAAGAAATTTCTGCCATTGGATATTTTAGATTTGGACCGTCGGATATCATATTAAATTTGATTAGGTATGTTCTTTAGTTGTTATCACAAATGCATTTTGTTAATTATTACATCTATTAGCATTGTCTAATGGTGTAATTTTTAAATATATGCCGATTCTTTTTAAGGTTATGAATGTACATGTATTTATAATACTCTCATTCTTAGCTATGGATGGTTCACAGTAGACCATCGAATTTCAAAAAAAAAAAAAAAACACAGTAGACCATTTATATTTGCCAAAATGTGTGCTTAATTGTTCAATAGTGTTCAATTTATGGCCATGATCCATGTTCAAATAATGTTAAAAATTTATATCACAAATGGAGAGGTTTAATTCATTATACCGGCCGAAGAAGCAAAAATTAAATTGGATGCCTGCCATTTTATCCAACCGACCATATTTTTGAGAAAAGTAGACGTCTAATTTTTTCCCCATACTTAAACCTACTTCGTACACTATTTCTATATCCACCTATATATGAAAATCGAATAAAATTCAGATACATAAAGAGATTGGCGGTCCAAAAAAAAAAAGTCCAACTTTGGTTTTGTTTGTTCTCCTCCTTAAATAAGAAAATTATTGTGTCGATGTTTTAATTTGCAAGCTATTATATGTTAATACTACTTTGTGCCTTCTATTTCATTTCATATTAGATAATAGGAGAAAAATTCGGATTTCATAATTTAATAGACCAATTTTGATTTTGTTTTATCTTCACTTCAATAAATAATGAAATTATTGTGCTGACTTTTTAATTTGTAAATATTATATTTGTTATCTTGGTGTTTAAGGATCATCCTCTAAATTCATCATCTCCATCATCCTTCAACAATTAAATTAATTGCATTCTAAAAAAAGAAAAGTGGAAATGAGGATGATGGGATGATTAACGCATTTTCCTTTTTTGTCTCTCATCCCATCATCCCTTGGCTTCCCCCTTATCTCTGTTTCGCTTCTTCTCCACTTTTTTTTTTAATACTAGTTGTTCTAATAGAACATTAACTAGAACAATTAGCATTTTTTTCCAGAACAACTAGAATAGTTAGTAACATTTGTAAGTGCAACAACGATTCTAGAATGCGGAATTAACCAGGAATCGTAAAATACCTCATGCCATCGCTAATCGAAATCGAGTGTTGAGTGGATGAAGTTGAAACCCGCAAGCCATGCACGACTCCTCTTCTATCACATCTGCTCCGTATCCAAATTTAAAGGTTCAGCTCATGTGATTATTGTGCCGCAGATGCACTCACGTGGTTGTGCTTGTGCCGACGTAATCATTAATTAACGTGTTTACAAATAATAACACAATTTTCAGGATCCGTAAATCATATAAAATAACAAAATTATGAGTATAAAACTTACAAATTGAAGAGCAGAAATCATTAGTCATTAGGCGGAAGCGTTAGTATTGATCTTCTTTGAGTTTTCCTCAGCCATAATGATGGTCAACAATGGCGTTTTTCTCTTTTCTTTACTGAAATTTCTTAATGGCAGAATTATATGAAAGGGTGCCTTAAAATTTCAGATTATAGAGTATTTAATGCTGAGGCAACTAAAGGGATCAAGCACAATGAATCTGGTCCATCAGAATTTCTATCAAATTATGATGCACCCTTTAGTTAATTTAATTAAATGAACTTGGCTCACATTAATTGTCATAGGCCACATTAAATATTCTAACATTCTCCCACTTGGCCTATGCTGAAAACATCATAATTAAGCACAAATTCAAAATTGGCCAATAAAAACTTAAACCTTGTTCAGTTAAAGATACCAAACTAAACTAATATAATCAAAATAACTATAACTATTATTTGATCCCTATTAATTATAGCATTGGTATTCTTTCCAACAAATGGTTAATACGATTCATTCGATCCACTCAAGTAAATTTGCTTAAATTAAACATAATGCGCAACATAAGAAATAAGCAAATTTCATAAATTCAAAGTCAAACTCATAATTTGAAGCTTCACATCATAATTCAATACAACAAAATTATAATTAGCAACCAGACTCGTGCCGACAAAAATGAGTGGTTATACTTTATTGAGAGAATTAGTTAACATAATTCTCAAATTAATATGTTGTATTACTTTAGTCATATCTTTGACTTTGTTTATAACAACAAAATATGTCAATCCATTAGACACTTACTTAATTTGTTGTTCTTAAAAAAAATAAAATAAAATAGCAGTCGTTTGCATAATGTAAATAACATAAGTGACCTTACAATATGCCACAAAATTCTGATTGCATAGTAGAAGATGCCATTATAAACTGCTAAGCACTCTTCAATAAAATTAATCATCGTACATACAAGCATAAATAAATAAATAAATAACCTAATGTGAATTTCTTATTGACCAATAAAATATCATCCACGAATAAAATGAGAATGATAAATTACTCCCACTAACCCTGAGATATATACATTGATTTACAATATTTTCTTTAAATCCAAACTTGACCTCATCAAATTTGAGATATAATTAGCAAAATTGGCATTTCATCATTGTTGCCTTTATTGATAATTGCAGCAAAATCTTTTCATAATGTCTGGTTTAATTTCAAAATACCAAGACAAATCTCAATTGGTTCTTTCCAAGTTGGAAAAATTAGTTTTATCAATGTTGTTAAATTCAGGAAAAATAAAGTGGTTAATAGTCTATAAAATTCACGTAGCATAGTCAAAGAACTAATAATTAATTAAACTGAAATAATTAATAAAACGCCAATTAAATTTCAGTTTCACATAATAGTTCTTCACATTCAATTTATATCACCATTGGGCAGCAAATAAATTGAAGATAATGAGATAATTCTATTTAATGAACTATAATGTCAATTAAAGTTGTTCAAATTGACATCCTTAATATTTATTAAATATAAACATTATAGTGATATGTAAAGTAAAATATCACAAGTAATATAATAGAATTGAACAACTAGGAATAATAATTCGTCAATCTGAAAACAATAATACAACATAAAAAAAATTTCAGTTTTGACATGATAGTTGTCCCATAAAATCAATTTGCATCACCGTTGGGCAGAAACAAATTGAATCATAAACAAAAATTCTATTTAATAAAATACAATGACAATTAAAGTTGGTAAAATTGACAATCATAATTTATTAAATGTAAAACTTTATTGTGATACGTAAACAAAAAATATCACACACTTCTTTTTAATAAAATGGTAATTATAATTAAAGTTGTTCAAATTGATAATAACCAAATTATTAAAAAATAACTTAATATGGTTTAAATTAATCCTATGCAGAATTTATAACAAACTTCCGTTGGACAGTTTGTATTTGTATAAGTACATAGGAAACCACAAATATGTTAAAATATACAGAATATTAACATAAAATGGATACCACGTATCGCACATAATCAGAAAATAATTTTCAAAGAATTAAATTTATTATAGGGAGATAAAACAACACATGCATAAGAGTCTTGAAACGATTGAAAGGATAATGTTAAGATAGACAATTAATAAATTCAATCTCACTTATATATCACAATTTGTTACCATAAAAATCGAAAATATGGATGTACAAAAGTGATACGAAAATGTGCTAATAATCATTTAGATACTTTAAATAGTATTTAAATACTACGCACATGAGGTTTAAATCTTTATTTATTATTTATTATGTAGCCTATTTTAGCCGTAATAATAAAATAGGAAATATTTTATAAATATAGACATTTCCTAATTTAAATTGTGTGACCATGACCAAGGCAATTTCAGAATCAAGTTGGAAATTAACTCCCACGTGAACGGGTTAAGAAAACATCATATACCATTTCAGATTTGTTAAGAATTAAAACAAATAGATGGAATAATCTTAATTGGGCCATCACTAAAATTAGTGTTACTTAATTGCGCACTAAAGAAAATAAAATAATTAGTGCATCAAATCCAATACAGTTTCAAACTATCCAATAAATTGGTTAAAATGAAAAAAAAAATATTATGTTTAACATTTAATTTAACAAAAATCCGTACGTCCAAATTATAAGGGAAAACTCATATAGTCACATAAATAAGTTTGTATTTGATATGAATTTACGATTGACTCTGGTACCAAATGATAGACGTAATCTTTAATTAACGTGTTTACAAATAATAACACAATTTTCAGGATCCGTAAATCATATAAAATAATAAAATTATGAGTATAAAACTTACAAATTGAAGAGCAGAAATCATTAGTCATTAGGCGGAAGCGTTAGTATTGATCTTCTTTGAGTTTTCCTCAGCCATAATGATGGTCAACAATGGCGTTTTTCTCTTTTCTTTACTGAAATTTCTTAATGGCAGAATTATATGAAAGGGTGCCTTAAAATTTCAGATTATAGAGTATTTAATGCTGAGGCAACTAAAGGGATCAAGTACAATGAATCTGGTCCATCATAATTTCTATCAAATTATGATGCACCCTTTAGTTAATTTAATTAAATGAACTTGGCTCACATTAATTGTCATAGGCCACATTAAATATTCTAACAACATTAACTAGAATAGTTAGTTATTTTTCAAGAACAATTAGTAATATTAATTAGAATAGATTACTAACTGTTTTATTTGATATATATAATTGTTCTAGTTAATATATATAACTGTTATAACTTTTTTAGCACAATTATTTTTTTCCAGCACAATTATTTTTTCAGAACAACTAGAACAGTTAGTAACATTAACTAGAACAGTTAGTAATATTAACTAGAACATTTAGTTTCAGAGCTAGAACAATTACTGTAATTATAACAGTTAAGTTGGTGGGATGAGGCAGGAAATCAGAAAATAAAAGAAGGAATGAGGAGAAGAGGACCAAAAAATGAAAGAGTTGATGAGGAGGAGGGACCAGAAAAGGAAATAGAGAATGAGAATGAGGGGATGATTTTCTCATCCCTAGACTTTACTATTAGGACAAGTTTGGTAAGGTGGAATAAGCTTCTTTAAGGAGGAATAGCTCAACAAACAAGAGAGGAATAAACTTCTTTAAGGAGGAAGAACTTATACCATCAAAATAGGTGGAATAACTTCTTCCGCGATGAGTCCCGTCGCAGATTAGTCTTAATTTTTGAATAATCATAATTAATTTGATTATTAATGATAATTAATATATTATTATAATATTTCTAGTTGCTATAATATACAAATAAAATATATTAATTGAATATAATAAAATATTATTAATTTATTATTGTAATTATAATTATCATTAATATTATAATTACTACAGCAAATAATTAATAATATATATTAATTCATATGATATTATTATTATTGTTATTGTTGTTGTTGTTGTTTATCATATAATTTTCATTATCATTAATTAAATTATTGCTATTAATATAATTATTATTAAAATTATTATTATTATTGCAATATTAATTATTATCATTAGTGAGATGAACTCAACATAAAGAATAACATTTATAATAATAATAATAATTATGATTATTATAATTATCATGATTATTATTATTATTATTATTATTATTATTATTATTGTTATCATCATCATCATCATCATCATCATCATCATCATCATTGATATATTGTGAATTAAAATAATTTATATAATAATAATTATAATATTCATATTTGTAAACTAATAATAGTAACTATTAAGTATTAATTGATATTGTAATAATTATTGCATATCTAATTTTGTATTCTTATTCCTTTACTTTACATAACCAAACAATCATAGCATAACTTGATATAAGTTTTCCTCCTTTACTTTCCTCTTAAGTTATTCTTTTACCAAACACCCCCATAGTGAAAATGTTAGATAATTAATAGAGATATAGGGAATGATAGGAATTATAAAATTTGGGATCACGAAAAGCAATTCCAATTATATAATTATATTTTTTTATCCCATAATTACTGGATGACAATTACAGTTTTTCTTCTTATCAAAACCGACACAATTACAGTTTTCTCAATATTTTTTTTTGCCGAATTATGTTAATCTATATAAGGACATAAAGGCGAGTTTTTTCTCATTCTATTCCTCATTCCGAATTTTTTTCCCCAAAACGAATGTGCTATTCCAAATTCAAATTTATGAGCATAATTAAATTCTTCCATAGCTTTTGGTGATATAATTTTCCTTCTTTTAATTCTTTCAGTTTTCTCAATATTTCAGCACATTTTCTCCTCATTTCAAGCACCAAAAGCAAGTATTGATCCTTCGTTTGTGTTAATCCTATTTATTAGCTTAACTTATTAATTTAAATTGTAGATAAAAGATCTATTTCAATCAATCAATTAATTAATTTGTTAATTGATTGTCTGGTTAATTGAAAAGAATCACAAATTATATTGAATTATATATTGATACAAGCCAATTGCAAATTTCAAAAGTAAGAATACAGTGATTATGAATATAGAACATTGACCATATTATCTAGAAGGAAGTGACCATAATCCATTTATTTCACACCTATAAGAACTCTCTCATAATGTTGTATCCTGGATATTTATTATTTAGTAAGTCTATTTTTTATTATGATTTTGAATCATCTCAAACTTAAAATCAAACTCATATGAAATAAATAATGACACATAACACAACAACAACAACAACAACAACAACAACAACAACAACAACAATTACAATTAAGCCTTTCGTCCCAAACAAGTTGGAATAGGCTAGAAAGAAATCCAATAAGAAAACGCAATCAAGGACAAAAACAAAACATATAAAAGTACTAATAATAGAAATAACAAAAATAGCAATACTAATAATAATATATATAACAATAATAGTAATAGTGGGAATCTAGGCCTCAACCGTGATCTAATAGAGTGACTAAAAACCTATGACATCGCTCCTACTTCTAGGTCCCTACGTCATGGCTCCGGTACATGAATCGCTAATTTTCATGCGCTCCTATCGATCGCCAAATCCTTGGAGACGTTCCATTCTTTAAGGTCTATTTTCACCACTTCTTCCCATGTCAATCTTGGCCTCTCTCTCTCTCTCTACGTGTGTTTTCGAAATGATTAAGAATTCCGCTACGCATCGGTGCTTTTGGAGGTCTGCGTTGGATATGTCCAAACCATCTCAAACGATGTTGGGTCAACTTCTCCTCTATTGGTGCAACCCCAACCATATCCCATATGATATCATTTTTAATCCGATCTCTCCTTGTGTGACCGCAGATCCACCACAACATATGCATCTCAGTTATGCTCATTTTTTGGACATATCGTCTTTTAGTAGCCCAACATTCCGCGCATACAACATCACAGGTCTAATCGCTGTCCTGTAAAACTTGCCTTTTAGCATTTGTGGGACTTTCTTATCGCATAGGACACCTGATGCTTGCCGCCATTTCACCCATCATGCTCTTATCATGTGACTAACATCTTCATCTATCTCGCCATCGCTCTGCAGCATCAACCCTAAATATTGAAAAGTGTCCTTAAGCCAGATCAACTCCAAATTTATAACACAATCCATATATTTATTTCATTGTATCAAGTCATGTATTTTGTTCTAATAGCATACACTGATACACATATGCAATTAAGTTGGTAACTCCTTACCTACGATTTAAAGAACTTAATCATCACTTAACTTGCATACTAATCTTTTATCATAATTAATGTTTCTTATTAATTATTAAGATTATGGACGATTTAAATTTATTATTATCATTTAATTAAAATGAAACACAAAGATCCATAATTCAGATTTTCATCCTGAATGATCTGTCAATAATAAATTCAACGAACAAATGATCAAATATCATCAATAACATAAACTAAATATATAGACATCAATGATTGATTTCTAGGATATAACTCTAACACCCTTTAGGTTGGCACCGAGGATACTGATCTGGAGTTGAGTCTGCAATAATACTACACTGTTTAGCTATTTTAATAATAAATTCTATTAACTATTACTGTTGATTTTATGGTATAATTTTGGATGTTCGGATTCATCCAAAGATCTGCGTACTAGAACTAAAATCTGCACCGAGAATATATTTTTCATTCTATGCATTTATTTTGCATGTTTTTACCATATAGTTAGGTGTTTTAGATTTAGAGACGGATTTGCTGAAGTCAAATGTCGATTAAGCCAGATCCATGCCACGGCAATTGATTTGCTTGAAATTCATTGTAATTGCTAAAAGATGATTGAAATTTGATATCATATTTTAATTGTACCATCACATAACAAGATATAGACCAATTCCATGACAGGTAATTTTGGGCAAGCAGTACACTACACCAATAAACCTTATGACTATTTTTGACATTTATTTTGTTCATTTTTTTTTTAATAAAGTTCTCAAAACTATTGTTGAGATAGTTTCGATGGATAAAAAAGAATTCATTAATTAACGTGTTTAAAAGTAAAAGCATCAATTGTCAAAAATTCGTAAATCATATAAAATAATAAAATTATAAATATAAAACTAAATTCGTAAATCATATAAAATAATAAAATCATAAATATAAAATTTACAATTTTAAGAGCAAATTTTGTTAGATGTTAGATGAAAATGTTAGTATTAATCTTCAATAGTTTCGTGAGTCGAAATGATGGACGCTTTTAAACGTTTTCTAAATAAATTTTTTTGTTGTTATTTCTTTGATGGAGTAATTTGGGAAAACGTGTCTCCACTATTACATAATAGTGAGTATATATAATACATTAATACTAGATAACTATTGGGATCAAATACAATGAACGTGGATATCATAAATTTCGATCAAAACAATGATGTACCTTTAGTAATTTAGGGTAAATCAACTTGGTTCACAATTAATAATATAACCACATTAAAATTTGAACATCAATTTGTTATTCATGACAAAATTAATTGATAGATGTATTTACTTAGCCTAACCTGCACATTTATTCCGAAACATTGATGTTGGTCTAAATATGACTCAGAAGGTCGTTAGTGATTAACCTCTGTTCTGTTAGCTTCCAAATTATAATGTTGAATTTGTTGCCTTGTGGTTGTGGGGGGTATGAATGAGGGTAATAATTAATTAATGCATAGTGTAAAGGATAAAATTATAATATGAATTGGAGATGAAAGAGATGTGGCAAGTGGTTCCTATGCTTGAAAATGAAAGTAATAACTTCATACATAATATATAATAATAACAATAATAAAATTGTATTGTGCTGGAAGCTTTGTTTACCTTGGGATGAGTAGATCTGAGATCTTTTAATGTAATTCTCAATTCTCATTTACCCACTGTCACTTACCACTTACCAATGGAATTATCTCTGCTCCCCACCACTTACCAATGCCAGCTATTGTTCTGCTCTGAACTTTGAACTTGTAACCTTTCCTTTCTATATATAATTAACATTATTATTATTATTATTTTTGGCATGGTTGTCAACACTTGCTAACAGCACATGTTTTTCCTATAAGAATAAGAATTGAGAAGGTTACCAAGATGATATGATATAAGAAAACAAAAGGGTAAAATAAATAACCCAAGCCAGATCGGCAAAAAAAAAAATATAAAATAATTCAAAGCCGTTGAACAGAAGCACTATAAATTGCAAATTTTTGAAACCATTGTATATTTGTATAGCCTGGGTCTCTAGTATGAAACGAAGGACGGTGAGATGCATTTGAAGCTAGAGCAGAAAAAAAAAATACTTCAATTTGTCAGCGGCTTCAATTAATGATCAATTATCCAGGACCAGGAAGGAAGGCGAAAATTAGGATACACAATAATTGAAGTCCAACAAAGAAGTGATTAATTAGTATGCATAGTATAGGGTAGTTATTCATGTGAATTAAATTAAGATGAGTGTATTATATTATATTTTGTATTATTATTAGTACATATAGATAGATTAAAGACATTTTTGTTTATTTTGTTATTAAAAAAATAGGAAAGTTTAAAAGCGAGAAGAAGAGAGGAGGGTTAATTTAATGTAAATGTAAAATTAAATGCTTAGGAAATAGGGGGGAGTTGGCCTTGGATCCGGAGACTCTGGCACTTTTGTTATATTATATTATATAATATAATGTGTTAATAATCAATAAGGAGAGGAGCGGAGAGCAGAGCAAAGCAGAGCAGACCAGAAGACATAGCATGGAAGAAAATAAATAATCAATCTTTTTTTATGACATAAATTATTATTAAGCAAAAGCAAACAAGGGCTAATGAAAGGAACGCATAACTTGTTGAGTACCCTGCTGGCGGAATCACATCCTCTACCGACCTTTTAAGGTTGGTAGAGTGACAATTTTCGATCTAAACCGTTAGATCTAATCTCAACGGTTAAGGGAGCCCCGTGCATGTAACTGAGATTGATAGGCCCGAAAAATCTTAACCGTCGAGATTAGATCAAACGGTTCGGATCAAGAGTTGGCCCTCTACCAACCTCAAAAGGTTGGCAGAGGATACCCTCCCCCCTGCTGGCTGCTGCCTGCCTCCCTCCCTACCGGATACGCATCCTCAGCAGCCGGCCTCTACAGCCATCACCTACAGCCGGCCTTTTCTTTTTTTTTTTTTAAATTTTAAAGTTCAAATGTTGAATCCAAACCGTTGATCTTGTTCAATTTTACGAGCGCTGCGTTTTCATATAAGTTTTATAAAATTTGGAGTTGATTTGATACTAGATCAAGTGGTCAACAAATGAACGAATATGGTTAACTATCACTGATTAATTCTAATACGTTCATTTGTTGACCACTTGATCTAGTATCAAATCAACTCCAAATTTTATAAAACTTATATAAAAACGCAGCGCTCGTAAAATTGAACAAGATCAACGCTTTGGATTCAACATTTGAACTTTAAAATTTTTAAAAATTAAAAAAAATTTGCTGGCTGTCGAGGATGGCTGTAGAGACCGGCTGTAGAGGATGCCAATCCCCTCCCTACCTCCCTCCGCCAATAATAATTAATTAACAAAAAGCGACACCTTCATTCAGTCTCAGTCTCTCTCTCTCAGTTACTTTTGCTGCTCTGCTCTGTTCTCATTATTGGGTTTCATTTGAAACACACATAGGTAGGCAAAAGGAAGCAAAAGCGATGGATAAGATTGAGGTTAATTGAGACCAAGGACCTCTTTGAGTTGGGTAGTGTTCAGCGGTAATTTTAATTAAATTACCACCTACCTCATATTCCGAGTGGCAGTGAGTAAGTGAGTGACAATCAGAACTCAGAAGGAATCAGGAACTAAGGAAAGGAAGGAAGGGAATTAGAGGAATGACTAGCTGCAAGGAGTACTGCAACTGCAAGCCCCATTCCATATCACTATCACTATCAGCAGCATTTTTCCTCCAATTCCACGTGATGATGATCATTATGATTCCCTGCTTCCCCTTGTCGGCGGCCTCCAACCCGCAGGGACACACTCTGCTCGCCTGGAAGGCAACACTTCATCTTCAGCTGGGTGACCCTCTCCCTGACTGGCACCCCTCCGACCTCTCCCCCTGTCGCTGGTCCGGCATCTCCTGCGACCCTGCTGGCCGCGTCACAAGCCTGTCCCTGCAATGGGCCGACCTCCACGGGCCCCTCCCCTCCAACCTCTCCGCACTGGGCCCCTCGCTCACCTCCCTGGTCCTCTCGGGCGCCAACCTGACGGGGCCCATCCCGAGCAGCCTGACCTCTCAGCTGCCCCTGCTGCAGCACCTCGACCTCAGCAGCAATGCGCTGTCGGGGCCCATCCCACCTGACCTCTTCTATAGCAATAGCAATGCTCTCCGTCTGCAGTCCCTCCTCCTCCACTCCAACGCCCTCTCCGGCCCCATCCCTTCCTCCATCGGCAACCTCACCTCCCTGCGCGGCCTCCTCCTCTATGACAACCAGCTCTCCGGGCCCCTCCCTCCCTCCCTCGGCCTGCTTTCCTCCCTCCAGGTCCTCCGCGCTGGGGGCAACCCCAACCTCCACGGGCCCATCCCCGCGGAGATTGGCAACTGCACGGCGCTGGTGATGCTGGGCCTCGCCGAGACCAGCGTCACCGGGCCCCTCCCGTCCCAACTCGGCCTCCTCCCCAACCTCCAGACGCTGGCCCTCTACACCGCCCTCCTCACCGGGCCCATCCCGCCCGAGCTCGGCCGCTGCGCTTCCCTCCAGAACCTCTACCTCTACGAGAACAAGCTCTCTGGGCCCATCCCGCCTCAGCTCTGCCTCGGCCCCCTCGCCTCCTCCCTCCACACCCTCCTCCTCTGGCAGAACGACCTCGTCGGCATGCTCCCTCCCGAGCTAGGCCGCTGCACCGCCCTCTCCATCGTCGACTTCTCCATGAACGCCCTCACCGGCCCCATCCCCGCCTCCTTTGCCAACCTCACCTCCCTCCGCCAGCTCCAGCTCAGCGTCAACCAGCTCTCCGGCCCCATCTCCCCCGACATCCTCAGCGCCTGCACCAACCTCACCGACCTTCAGCTCGACAACAATAACTTCTCCGGTACCGTCCCTCCCGACATCGCCCACCTCCTCTACTTACGCACTCTTTACCTCTGGGCAAACCGTTTCACCGGCCCCATACCTGCTGAGATCGGCCACTGCACCAATCTCGAGGCCATCGACCTCTCCCAGAATGCCTTCACCGGCATGATCCCCAACTCCTTGTTCCGCTTACCCCGCCTCGCCAAATTGCTTCTCTTGGACAACGACTTATCCGGGGAGATACCGCCTGATGTCGGCAGCTGCTCTTCCTTGATTAGGTTTCGCGCAAGCGGCAACCGCATAGCCGGCACCCTACCAAAGGAGATTGGTATGTTGCGTAACCTCAGCTTCCTCGACCTCGCTTCCAACCACCTTTCTGGTATCATCCCCCCAGAGATTGGCAGCTGCCACAATCTTACGTTTGTCGACCTGCACTACAATTCACTTACCGGCTCCCTACCACAAGATATCTTCCAGGGGTTGAACTCAATTCAATATCTCGATTTGTCAAACAATCTATTATCAGGACCGATCCCATCCCAACTCGGACTGCTCACCTCTCTAACCAAGTTAGTACTTAACGGAAACCGATTTTCTGGAAAAGTTCCAGTTGAGATTGGTTCCTGTACACGCCTGCAGCTGTTAGACCTGGGAGGTAACATGCTCGTTGGTAAAATACCACCAAGCATCGGCAACATCCCCGGCCTCGAGATCATGCTCAATTTGAGTTCAAATGATTTGTCAGGGGAGATTCCACCAGAGTTTGCAGGGTTATCCCGGCTCGGTGTCCTTGACTTATCTCACAACCGTCTCACTGGCGATCTTCATCCATTGTCCGTTCTTCAAAACCTCGTGGCATTAAACATCTCCTTCAATAATTTCTCTGGAGCGGTATGAATTTCATGTACAACTTACTAACCCGAAAAGTAACAGTCTATTGTGGTTTTGGCCAACAACTGGTATAGACCTGCTAGGTACTAGCTACCTAGGTAGGACCCTAAATGAATTACACGAAATTCAGAAACTAACTAAGATTGGGAGAATTCAGAATTCTACTTATGATTCGCAGGTGCCGAGCACGCCATTTTTCTCAAAACTGCCGCTAGCAGACCTACAAGGAAATCCGGCCCTCTGCGTGACAGGTTGTGCTTCTTCTGAGCAGAGTGGCGCTAGGATGTCCCGGAGAGCAGCACGAATTGCTACCGCTGTTCTACTCTCTGCCACAGTAGCTCTCCTCGGAGCCGCCATGTTTGTCTTAATCAACAGAAGGCACAAGGCAGCCATTAAAATGCGTAGTGGGTGCACGGATGAAGAAAAGGATGGCGACATGTCCCCGCCGTGGGAGGTCACGCTCTATCAGAAGAAGCCTGAGATTGTGATCTCTGAGGTAGCCCAATGTCTCACCATAGCCAATGTAATTGGGCAGGGGTGGTCTGGCACAGTGTACCGCACTCACGTCCCTGCTAATGGTAATATTTTCTTTTTCATCTTGTCCTAATTTCTTGTTTTCTATTTCCTACTTTCCTTCATATACAAGTATATCCTGACTCGAAAAAAAGTATAACAACATGCAAGAGGAGAACAAAACCAATGGGTGATCGAAAAGTATGTTTACAGTTGGCTCCTTTAAAGACATCAGAGATTATATACTTGTATGGACATGGATTCAAAAACATGAAATTTATCTGAATACTATCTTAATTTAACTCAGTACAGGAACTTTTTCCTTTCCTAATTGTCTTATAGAATGGAAGAATGATAGTTGGAAATGTTTTAGAAAATAAATTACAATTGACATTAACATTCCTCGCTTTCATTCTTTCCTTGATATTATATAAATCAATAGATAAATATTTCCAATAAGAGTAATCTGTACATTGAATCTTTAATAGGTATAACAATTGCCGTGAAGAAGTTCAGATCATATGACGAAGCATCAGCTGAAGCATTTGCATGTGAGATTGGTGCATTGGCACGTGTACGACATCGCAATATTGTGCGGCTGCTAGGATGGGCAGCTAACGGGCGCACCCGTCTTTTGTTCTACGATTACCTACCCAACGGAACTCTTGGCAGCCTTTTACATGGAAACGGTGAAGGTGCGACGGTCGTTGAGTGGGAGGTGAGGCTCAGTATAGCTGTTGGCGTGGCTGATGGGCTGGCATACCTGCACCACGACTGTGTGCCAGCGATCCTGCACCGAGACGTGAAGGGAGACAATGTGCTGTTGGGTGAGCGTTATGAAGCATGCCTGGCCGACTTTGGCCTTGCATGTGCGGTTGATCAAGGCAGCTTTGCAGCCTCACCACCTCCTTTTGCAGGTTCCTACGGCTACATTGCTCCTGGTAACTAAGTATTAACTTACATGCTTCCAATGAATCTGTGTAATGGTACACATTAAAAGTCAGTCACCTTCACCTATCATTCTTATTGTTGGTTGATTTTATTTATCAATAAACGTATTCTCATCGACTCAAATATGTGATGCTGTAGGGATTGATCAAGTGTGTAATATTTTGTATTGATTTGTGCAGAGTACGGATGTATGATGAAGATCACCACAAAGAGTGATGTGTACAGTTTTGGGGTTGTTCTGTTGGAGCTACTTACAGGAAAGCGTCCTGTAGACCCAACGTTTGTAGAGGGGCAAAGCTTGGTGCAATGGGTTCGTGAGAATTTGAAGAAAGAGCGGGATCCAGTGGAACTTCTGGACCATAGGCTGCAAGGCCGGCCCGACACGCAGGTGCAAGAGATGCTCCAGGCATTAGGCATTGCTTTGCTTTGCGCCAGCACGAGGCTGGACGACCGGCCCACAATGAAGGATGTGGCAGCGCTGTTGCGTGGAATTAGACATGAAGACAGCATTGCTGTGTCCGAGGCAAGAAAGTCTTCCATAGGCGGTGAGGTGCAGAAATGGGTAGAAACTAAGCCCGTGAAAGCAACCGCAAAGATTAATTCAGGGCATAGCTCCATGGGGTATACATGTGGTGCAGAGAACAGAACTTTTGAATGATTGATACACTAGTAATAATAATTGATTTGGTGTGGGGTGGGACAGAGCTAGCTACATTGATGAATCAATTAAATTGTGTAAATGCATGATTTAACGGGTGCATCAGTGCATGTACATGGGAAAAGTGTATGATGGTTCTCTCTCATGGAGCTCTGTTGGTAATTGGTGATTGATGATGGGACCATGGAGATATTCTGATCTGAACTGATCCCGATCAGAGAGAGAGTTGCAAGAATGGTACGAGGGAGCATTCCATGAAGATCAATTGTTATATCTTGGGCTGTAGTGTACCAGTGAAGATGATCAATTGTTTTATTAAATTATGGATGGATGTATGATGGTGACTGGCTAGTGCTGAGTAGAGGAGCTAATTGAGGCCTCTAGGATTTTGCTTATTGTCCTTCAGTTCAGTCTTTTTATTCACCATTTTTTTAATTTGTAAAAGAGCCTGATAACAAAAATGAAATTGCCAAACAAAGCCATGGCCCATGGCCCTCCCTACCTTAACTGCGCCTAGACTAGAAACTTAGATGTAGATGTGCAAATTAGACAGACCGGTCAACTAAAAAAGAGTTGCCCAGACGTTGCTGTGCGTGTGGGACATAGTCACATAGATACATATAGAACAGGCTGCACAGTGTAAAGAGTTGGTATACATTTTCTACCTTGAACATAGAACACACTATAAACAACAAAATCCATAACTCCAATTTATTCATCGTTTAAGAACGTAAATAAACAGACCATAGGAAACCCAATTTAGCACTTTCTGTACCGGATCTTAGTAAGTCGTTTGGTTTGCATTTTTTTTCTTGAATCACACGACGAAATTAATTAAACCGAACAGAAATAACTAGTCTTCACTGATAATTGACATTTCATCTATCATATCACGGTCTGCTGCTCGTAATTATCATAATTTAACACCAAACTTGCTCTGTGAATGGATGAGAAATCCAAGTTCTCATTTTTTTTTCCCCACCCAATAATTTCTCCCATTCTTTTTAGATGTTTTTCCTCTTTTTTTTCTTTTTTTTTTTTAAAAAAAGTACCTTCTCTAAATACAAAACTTGAGAATACCTCGTAAGCATGTGTATTGACTGATGCCCACTGATCCGATCCAGTAGCACCGTAAAATTAATGTACACACTACACACTATCTTTTCTTTCGTGGCCTATTGGCACATAATGGGCGATGCCACAAAAATGAATTAGGTGCAAATCCTCGTAGCTCGTCAATTAAATGCCCATGCGCGTACCAATTGGCAATTGAGATGAGAAGTATTTGTCAAAATAAAAAAAGAAAAAAAATTAAAAAAATTGAAATGAGAGTATGGAGGCACATTTTACTGCTTCTGATTTTAGGTCTATTAAATAAAAGTGTTGGTCTGATGCGAATCCTCAATCGCTTTTATAATTTTAAATGATGTATAATTCACCAATCTTACTTCAAATATACATTCATATAGATTCGCACAAGGCATGCGGAGGCAGTATCGATCAGCACCCATCTTTTGGCTGTGAATAATAAAATAGGGGAATATGGAAATAAATTTATTATTAAACAATCCAAACTCTCCACAAAGTTACACACTTTCCAATACTTCTTCTTATTCCTTTTATTTCCACACCATCCAAACGGAACCTTAAGTAATTAATGCTCCTATATAAAGGTAGGTATGCCGCGCACAAATCCTTACTCCAAAAGTTTGAGATACTAATAAGTGAACAACTAATCAATTAAATTAAATTAAATGGTGGCAGCAAAAATTAAAACAATGTGCTGTGACCATATGCACATATAATGTTATAGGCTCCGTCTGGATGGCTTCTTTCCGAAATAAGGAATAAGGAATAACCATTTTTTACGAATAAATTTATTTCTAACCATCCAAACTCTTCACAAAAGTTACACACTTCCCAATAAATTTACCCCTTCCCAATAAATTTCTTCCCTTCTTCCTTCTTCCTTCTTCCTACCTTATTCTCAACGCATCCAAACGGAGCCATAATGTTAATAGAACAATCGGTTGTACGTATCTAATTAACTAGGTACACCTTGTGCTTCTCCCTGGCCCACCGTAGTAGAAGTAGGAGCCCCATTCACTGCTGGAGCCACCTCGTATGTCGTAGCAATCGGGATGGTCGGCTACAAGCCGCGGACCAGGAAGCGGGATGAGGTTATTGTCCCAATCGACGACTTGCAGGTTGCGGAAATAAGCGGCCCTGTTAGGACCCTCGCAGGAGAAGTGGCCGCTGCCCATCTGGGTTGGGGAGTGGGCTCCATAGGGGTGCGTGTTAACGACTTCACCCCCAAACTGCACCATGGTGGCATGAGCTCCCAGGTGAGCGAAGAGAAAGGAGGGCCAGTACCCGACCAGAATGCCGGGGCAGAACTCAAGCCACCAGTGGCCGTGCTTGGGATCCTTCCATACAAGGATGGTGATGTCGTACTGCCGGTCGTCATAGACGGAAGTAGGGGAGATGGCAGCGCCCAGGGCAATCTTGTTGTTAGTCTGAACAAACCCAACACAGTAGAGGTTGTAGCAACCCGTTGCCTGGTACGCATCATTCTACACGCATGATACGTGCATGCATGTACAACACATATATATGAGATCAGTAGATAAACTAGTTAATTAGGCATGCAATACATATTATGTAATTCTGAGTTTATAACAGAAAGAGTAAGTGAGTACATACAGTCCAGTAGGTGAAGAATCTCGGTCGCTCGTCGCCATAAAGCTGTGGGCTTACCTGCATATATTAAATGTGTCAATGCAAATAAACAGATTAACATTCTAGTAATTAATATATTATTAAAATAAGATTATCATTGCAGAAGTAACAGACTAAATATGTACCAGGGAATATTTGCTTTTAATTTAGAGGGTAATGAACGAAATTATTTGGAAATTCGGAATTCCTCTTGATTGAAGGGACATCTGGCATGGAGAATCACCTCTTTCAAGTCGTTTTTTAATCATTTTTATTCTCTTTTCGCTAACAGAACTCCTCTTTACACGATGTGTTATATTCACAAGGGAGTGTTCTTCAATTTGGCAGAATCCTAAGTAGAACGCATGGGCATGATTGGGATCACTTAATTGATGATTTGATACACAACACTATTGTTCGGCAAGTAGTTTGGCTCTATTTCATCAACTAAATGGTCCTTGGTTCGAATCATGGGAAGAGTATTTGTTTCAAATTTCTTTTGACAAAAAAAAAAAGCAAGAAATATCTTGTTACTAATTTGCAACACTGCACAATTTTGGGAAGGTGAGATGAATTAAGAAAGTAAAAGTAAGCTGAAATACTGACCCCTTAAAATTGGGATATGGTGTTAATTGAGGCCGCAGGATGCTCTAGCCAATGGAAATGATGTGGGCATTCTTCTATCAGTTTTACTTAGAACCAAAAAAGGAGAGAGCCACCAAAGCACCAACAAATGAATTTTGAAGTCCTTCGGAATGGTAAAGTGGATGTTAGGTTATGTTGAATTGTGACTTGTATTTTCTGTTTGCTTTTGCTAGAATCTACTTTTAGTTCTGTATCATGGGATGCAAAAGGAGATTAATGAAAAAGAGTCGGGGGATAGGGCTATACCACTGGTGCGCATTGTTTGTACCAGCTCAATAGCCCTGAGGGGTAATTTGGGTTTATAGAATTTTTGAAATTGTCTTTAGATTGAAGACACTTGGGTGCAAGATGTAATGATTTTTTGTTTGAGCAATGTAACGGGTTGTTCACCTTTTCTTTTTTCTAAAAAAAAAAACCTTTGTAATTAAAAGGAGTGAACAAGTACTCAATCGGATATAAGTGGTAGCCATGTATTGAAAAGATCGGTAAAATAATGAGCAATTTTTTTAACAATATAGAAGATTCATGTAGCAAATAAATGGACAAATAAAAAGACCGTCTTAGCAAAACAACAAAACGGCAACACTGCTATATAAGAATTCTTTTTATTTGTTTATAAACTCCGGTAGTTGAAATATAATACTAATATTTTCGATTTTATAAATTTGTTGATATTACATTTTGATTTTCGACACATGGTTCATGATTATTGAACGCATGCATCTTAATAAATAACAAAATATTTTTTAATTTAAGAGTGCGGGACTATGAAATTTAGGCCCTTAATAAATTTTGGGTTAAAAATTTAAAATAAGAAAATAAAATCAATAACCAGTAAACCAAATTCCAGCCTTTTATTTGAAATTATGATCAGTTATTGCTAGTATCTAAATCAAAGATTTTCTGACTAAATCGAATTTAAAATAATAAAATTCCCATATAGTTTTTCTGACTGATTTGAATTTAAAATCAAAGATTTGGGAGGTATATAATTTGGTAGCTCTTGTTTTCTTTTTCCTTTTTCTTATTGTTTTTTGAAATAAAAATGGGGATCCAGTCCCCATCTTTAATTAAATAATTAATAAAATTAAAGAGAGTTTTAGCCAGAGGCTAAAAATACAAAAGCAAACAAACAAAAGAAAATTGTTCAAATAAATATATAGACGTACAAGTAGCTGTAGTGAAAGCTGCATGTCTGACTGTGTACGACAACATGGGATCAAATCGTTCCTGTAATTCGACTCACGCGTCACGCCACGCATTTAAACTTTTAGCTGACATATATAAATGAGGTTATGGTATTATGCATAGTATGAGGCCGTCGACCTACGTTCTCTGAAATTTAATCTTTGATATTTCAATTGTTGATCCGAGTTGTTTAGTTCGATCTGTTATCTGTACACCACAATTTCGTTTCAAACTAAATCTCAGATCAATTTTTTAAAATTTTTAAATTAAGATTTTGAATTGTAATAATAGGCTATTAGCTGATCGTTGCTATGCATCACTATAATTTGTTACGAGTTGATATTTAAAATTTAATAATTCAAATAATTGATCTATATTGCTAATATGATCTACATATAAAAAATTTGTTAGAGACTATCTAAGCTTTATGAGGGCTTGCATAATGTTAGTAAAGTAATTTGTCCTGCAATTACCTAAAAATACTAATTTTAACTCTTGATTCCACTAATCTGTTGTGCCACCAAATGCCATATCTATATTGATAATAAAAAGAAATTTATTGTTTGGAGTTGTTCACAATTAAGTTTTCTGAGCAATGATTTTTTTTTTCGTTTAAAAGATAGCAAAATTAAAAAGATTAAAAAATAATAATAAAAAAGTTCTCTTTAATTTGTTTCCGACTAGAAAAAGCATCCCAATGTGTGGCATCATAATTAATAATAAATATGTCTTGACTCAATTTACTGATTTTTTTTTCAGTGTAATGTTGAATATTGAATGAAATTATTTAATAAAAAAATGTAGATGAACTTGGATATGATGCAAATTATAATAGATTTTCTATTTTTTTAATTTGATGAATATTGTCCATAGTTTCTTTCCTTGTTTTTGACAAATAAATGCACATTTAAATTTTTCATTTGAAACCAGGGTTTTGGCTTTTATTTGGAGTTAAAATCTGTCTCATAAATTCTGTAAGAGTACAAAAATCAATGATGGAGATCGTATATAGGGGTTGGATACAACCTTCAGTTGAAATTTTTACATTTTTGAATAAATTTATCCAAAGTACAAAAATCAATGATGGAGATCGTATATAAGGGGTTGAATACACCATTTAGTTGAAATTTTTACATTATTGGATTGGTAGTTTTATAAGTAGTAAAGATATATACATATATCAAATTGAAAATCTTGGTTGGTCATTTGAATTTTAAAATTGAGATGGCAATGCTAAACGTAAGTCATCTCCTTTACTTTGCAATTCACCGTAACATAATTGATGCAGATAGTTGAAGTTCTATTTATTAAGTAATGCCAAAGATTCTCCCCTAGCAAATTAATTGAACGATACCGAAACACAAATACATTAATATTAATATATAAAAGGTAGAGAAAGTAAAAAGGTGAAGAGACCTGCCAGCCGGCCTCGATGGTGTTGAGATCGTCGCCGGAGGAGAAGGAGCCGGAGAGGAGCCACAGCTGCGACAGGCTGAATTCTGTTGACGTGGCCACCTTTGGGGCCCACACATTTAAGCTTCCCTTTGCCCCGTAGTACTGCTGCCCCACCACATACCCCACCGCATGCTGCGTTATACATGCATACATATACGTTCATTCATTCATTCTTTCATTTCATTCAATCCTATTTCATTATTCATTGTTACCCTATTACTTTTAAGCATCAATTAACTGCTCTGTTTTCTCTCTTTCCCTTTTTATGTAATGTAAAATGTAAAATAAATATAAAAGAGCATCACATAATTAAGCAAGCTGCTTCTCTGAGCCAGCCTGCCGGCAAGTCTATCAATCTAGCTGGGATTTGTACCTTGGTTGTGTTATTTTAAGAAGGTTGGTTACTTGCAGCATGTTAATACTGCTGAAGACTTGAAGTTAGTTCTTAGTTAATTTCTGCGTCCTTCCCAAAGATACCAACAAGAATTGTTTTGCATCTCCCATGTTTTCTCCTTCCATGTCTACTGATGCATTGGCTCTGGAGAAGCCAAATTGTACATCCAAATTTGATTTGCTCTTCAATGCGGTGTTATAGACTTGCAGCGTTGCAAGTTAATTTATAACGTTTATTTTCTTTTTATCATGCAGTGGTAAATGAAGTGGGTGTTAGTCATATGCTAATCGTTCCGAAAGAAATTACTCTATTTTGCATCAAAACATGTATTAGTGCTTGGTAAATGAGGAGGGTTCTGATGTCATTGTTTTTTAGTGCCACCAAATGTCATAATTTCATATTTTATCAATATTTAAAAATTTTAAAATTTAAATATCAAATTCAAACTAGTGATCTTATTCAATTTAAAGAGCGATTTATTTCTATATAATTTTATAAAATTTAGAATTCATTTGATACTCGATCAAGAGGTCAATAAATTTGGAGTTCATTAGATATAAGTTTTAACCTCTTGATCGAATGCCGAATCAAATCCAAGTTTTATAAAACTTATATGGAAACACATTGATCAATAATTTGAACAAAATAACGATTTGGATTCGATATTTGAATTTTAAAATATTAAAAGTATTGTTGAAAAATAAAATTGTTGCATTTGGTGCGACTAGAACCCTCCTCTTGGTTGTCGATGAAAAGCTAGCTATTAGGTGAGTAAATGATAAAAGAGAAAAGATAAAGAAAAAATTACAACACGTTAATGACAACAGATGCTATAAGAGAAAGAAATTTTTCGACCAATGAGCTAGCATAAATATGATATGCATTGCTTGCTTATATATTGTCACTTTTATCCAAATCATTTTTTAGCTTTTGTGTTATTATTCTTTGTGTATCAATTTTGTTCGGTCTGTTTTACAATATTTTGGAAGCAAAACACTTCAAGTGAACATCACATATTTATGCCATTTATATCTATGTGTGTACGGGATGGTATTGTTTTGGCATCACTAGGCTTTTAGGTCGCGCATATATATATATGTCAATATACCTTGGTTTGTCTTTTTACAGACAGATTCCTAAGTAACTAGTATACTTGAAAGAAGCCAAAATTCCGAACGTTCTTGTGTGTGTGTCTATTTTTCTTTCTTTTCGCCATACAATTACAAACAAATTAACAACCTAACTATCCATTTGTTCCAGCTAAAGCTTAAAAAAAAAATACAAATTAAAACCCAGGGACTTAACAAAATTACTTAACGGTACACTACGTCCTCACGGCCAGTAAATATATTCCATCGAATTTACTAATATGTTGGCCACCATTACATTGGAAACTAAAATGTTTTCCACCTGATCGAGCTAAGAATAAGAAATCTTGATTCATCTAATTAGGCAATTAACTTATAATGAATGATGATTTTATTACCTCATGACCAGTGCCTGTAGAAGAACGGCGAATGACGGGTTTCATACCAAATCTGGCGATTGAATCAGCTCTAATCACATCCTCTTTGCGGGTTCGTCGGATCGGAATGCTCCCTTTGGGGCATTCCTCTCCTGATTGCCTCCACTCTTGCGACAATATTATCTCCTTCACCTTCATCTCATTCTCCCCAGTTATGTTGTATCCTCTCGGTCTCTCCGGCTCGTCCTTAATTAAAATTTGGAAAAATGTTAGACAAAAACATTAAGGACATTTGATAATTAACCAACGATGGATCGCCAAGTCAATTACGAAGCAAACTAGCTAAGAAAGAAAATGGGAAGCAAAATTTGGGTACACACCAGGGGGTTTTGTCCCTTCAACAAGGGGTGATCAAATGCTGGCTGCAAATGAGAAGGCACACAGTCTATGATGTCACCACCTGAACTCTGTGTCACAAAGCAAGAACAAAGCAAAATAAAAAAAAAAATCAAAATCACATAAATAAAAGGAATCAGAATGAGATTGGTGCATCATGAGAAACCAAATTAATAAATGCCTTGATTGTCTTCAAGTAAGGTCTATTGAGTTTTCTCAGATGAGCCCTGATCTTGTAAAGTTCAAAATTTGTAGTGGTGGTATCGGCAACGTTAGGTATTGTAGAAGATCTGGGGATGGCATGGATCAGTTGGAAGAAGAGGAGCGAGAAAACAAGCGAGGAATAGAAGGCAATGATTGGGTGGAAATGAGAATGAAAATGAGGAGTTGTTTTGGTGAGGCAGCGGCAGCTAGAAGCCATAAGAGAATTGGCTATTACTTATTAGGAGTAGTATTTTTCATTTGATTTGATTTTGTTTTCAGAGAACGATGTGTCTGTATCTGGATTCTGGGCTGGGCACATTAATTTGGGTGTATTTGGCGTCTTCCTGTCTGCTTTCCTTGATCTCTCTCGTTTTGGCCTATTATGTAAATATGTTGTTATGTAATGTATTTAGGAATTAGAAGTTCATGCTTCTTTTTCTTTATTATTACTGACGAAGGACAGAATGATATACTTAACTGGAATGATATATACACATAACAGTCGGTCGTCGTGCTCATTATGTGTGATTCAGAAAGAGTACGTGTTGATTTGTACATGATTCTCCCAGACTCCCACGCAGAGTCTGCGTGTTCATTTGATGGTGAAGTCTCATTTTTGGGTAGCAATCGCATGCACACTCCACATCACTCACTTCACTGGGATTAGCGAACAAAACTGATAATATATTTTTTATTAATAAACAAAAAAGTTTATAGAAGTATAAGAACAATAACTCAAAATTGATACCTATGTATATAAAAACCGATACAACAAACCAACGAGCTATATATATTAACTCTTAGCAAAATATCTATACTCCAATGTATCAGTTATTTTTTCATCAATCATGTCTTTCCTATATGGGTGCGTTTGGATAGGTTTGGGAAGAAGAAAAGAAGGGAAGAAGTGGAAAGAAGTATTGGGAAGTGTGTAATTTTGTGAAGAGTTTGGATTGTTTATAATTTTTTTTTCTTCTTCTTTCTTCTTCTTCTTCTTCTTTCTTCCAACGATCCAAACGCACCCATAAATTAAGACCAGGGGCGGATCCACCACTGGGGCGGGTGGGGCTAGAGCCCCACCTACCGTCGTCGAGTTCCTGGAGCCCCTCTTTAGCCTCAGCGAATTTTTTCTGCCATTGGGGCACTCAAAGGTGGGGCTGAAGAACAGAAAAAAAGAAACCGTTCGATCAAATGATGCATTGGAGCACTCAGCTCCACCTGAATATTTTTCCTAGATCCGCCACTGATTAAGACCGATGGGAAATCGATTCTTATTTCTAGTATCATCTGAGTTGAATCTAGACTAGTTCTAATCTTGCGCGTTGCGAAATATGCTATGAAATGGTTTCTTAATGTGTGGATATGCTATGGGATTTTTTGCAAACAGACGTGCAATATTTGGGTTCATTATTACCATAAAATGAAATGGACAACTCTGGTCAATAATAAAGTTTGTGCGGTATCATAAATGCCTATGGGCACGAACCATTTTAGTAACTATGAAGAAGAGAAATTTTAGTCAGTCCATAAAAACAACGAACATAGAAATGATTTCAGTTATAAATGTGAAAGAATAACAAAGCTAACGGACGGGAACAACAGTACTCTGTTGAGTTTTGAAACTGGTGAACCAAATCAAAAAACATGGAAGGTAAGGAATGATATTTAGTTTACATCAGCAGCAATCTTGGTGTCTAATAAATGATTAAGTGCCTTGCCAAGTAGATATTGCAAGGAAATTATCTGAGTATAATTTAGAAATCCAAAATATATGAAAAAAATCATTGAATTAAATTTTAATGATATTCTTTCCATAACCATCCCATAATTCTTTTTCACCCATGTATATTACACAGTTTACAGTCTAACTTTACCTTTCAAACTAATTTCGTTTTGTTCTAAAAAAAAATGCCACCTAACACTGAAAATTGTTTCACCTATTAAATTAAAAAAAAAGTATATTAGAGTGTAGACACGAATTATTTCATCAGTAAGCTGGAAATTATTCAATTGTATATTCTTCTAGGGTGATGCAAAATTCACAAACAACTTTAGTAGAATGATTATATGATAGCAGTTTTATTCATAAACCATTTTACCCTCCTATCTCATCTTAATTTTTTCCCCTCATCTGTCATTTTTGTTCTGTTCTAATAGATAAAAAAAATGTTGGGTGTAATATGAACTGATCCGTACAAATACAAAGCTCAATAATGAAGATATTTATCTTAACTTCAATAATTGGCATAGCACGCTTCTAGCAAGCTGGAAAAGTTCACATCCCTATGAAACAAAAGTGAAGAACAATACCTCATGTAGCCTAATTGCCATCTTTTCTGACGCAATGGTCGGTCATTTGTCGAGCGAGTCTTCTAGCTTACCACACAATATCTACCACTGTTTTTCCACGTAAAGGTTACCAGCATTTCAAATGTGTGCCAACTCCATCTGATATTGTGAGATTACTGAGGAAAATAATAACAATATTACTTCAGCTATTTCAAGTCCAAATTGAAAATTAAATATAATTCATTTGTCACAATATATTGAAAGAAAATAGAAGCAGCACAATTTTTTTATCTTTTTTCCTTCAAACTACTGAATAAATAAAGAGCATATAAATACAACATAATCATATGTCATATGAGAACAAAATAAACCCATAAATATATTATTGGTCCACTTTTCAATGAAATTAACCCTAAATTCTATAATCAGATTTTATGATTTCAGATTAGAGATATGAGCTTCTTTATGCCATCAAAACAGCACACTAAACAAAACAAATATTTATTTAATATTTTAGTGTATCAACCATCAAACTGGAAAATAATGCACCTTCATTTGTTGTGAAAGAGCATGAGCATTAAAAGTTCACCTTCGTTTATGTATGCCCAGCTGAAATAATTATGTAGTATGAGCATTAAAAGCTCAATTATATCAGGAGTAAACCTTTATTTTAGCTGACTGTTGTTTTCTTTCTTTATATTTGTGTGAGAATAGTTACTTTCTTTCCATTTGGTGTTTGGGCATCTGAATTCTTCCCTTCCTGTAATACCTTTGGCATAGTTTCTTTGGTCTTCAATAACTACGCAGAAATAAATAATACGTCAGGCATCTCATTACAATCTTCAAATTAGAAAAAGAAATGAAGATGTATATCAATTTCTGCTGTGCTATTGAAAAAATAACACACTTCTTAAACCAGAAATTGAACACACACAATGCAATACAAATGACAATTCCGTCCTTCGAACTTGAATACAATGCATTTGCCCAGAAATATTGTTTTATGATTTAGTATATCAGATTAGTTCCTAGATAGAGTTGAGATCATGTTTACATGTACATGATTTGTGGTGTATAATTAAATACTTGATAAAAGGGGAAAAAAGTTTTCTCTCACTGTCTCTAATTAGTATAATCAAACCTTACAGTATGGTTAGCGATGTTATAGAGGCTTGCTGGTTCTGTTAAAAAATTCAAAATCTATTGAAATTGTCACATTCAATGCAATACAACAGCCAATGTAACCTAACAATAACCATTGTGTACTATCACCATTGATTCAATTTCAAAGGAAACAACATTAAGTACCATAAATATTTAATCCAACTAAAAGGATAGTTGTTACTAAAATATTACACCATACCGATAAGTTTTAGCTATAGAAACGTACCTGCATGTATTCCTTCAGAGTCTGAACTGCTTCCCTACCTTTTCCTTTTTGCATAACTTGGTGCAGTCACTATGTTCAATCTGAGCTCCATAAACCCAACTGGCTCTTTAAGATCCCAAATCAAACTACCAACTCCTTCCTCTATTCCTGAATGTTTCTATAATAATCTTCACCACCATCCTATTAGTATTTTCAAGGTAAAGGATTAAGTTATTAAACCTGCGTATGTCATAGTAAGCTCTGATCAATTCATTCGTTTGTCCTCTGAATTTGACATTCGTTTAGTAACTTAAGACAACAACATGAGTAATCCAAAAAATATATATAATACTCAGTACCTTCGAATTATCCACCTGAGTTTTACCAGTGGCCATGATAAACTTAGTAGATCCTTTTGCAAGCTTAAAATGCGAGTTTTTTCCTAGTTTCTTTATCATGAGCTATAAAATTGCCAAAATAAAAATAAAATCAGGAAAAATATAGACGATTTAAACTTTACAAAGTGTGTTAAACAGATTTGGAGAGGGAAGAAAAAACCTTAAAAAGTATTAGCAAATGAGAAAAGGAGCAAAAGGGGTAGACCAAAGCTAGCATCCTGCCAACTTTCCCAAACAACACCGACAGCAAGCTAGAGAAGTAGCGAACAACAGTCCTGCAAGGAGCAGAAGGGGAAGAAAAAAAACCATTTTGTGATCAGAATCAAGTGTGAAGACTGAGAAAGGAATAGAAGAGAAAAGAGGAGAAAGAGGTAGCCCACCAAGTCCAGAAGCAGAAGAGAAAGCATAGGCTGGAGCTTTGATATAGGTCTGGAGGCGTGCGAATTCCAACGATGAAGCGCAACCTGCGTTCTTTCTCTTTATTCTTGAGAGCTGTGAGTCGATAAAAAAAATGAGGATAGAGACACAGAACAATTGAGAAACAATGGACTTGGAGAGAAGAGGGAGAGGCGAGGAGCTTCGGATGAGTATGGCGCTCACGTACGGAGCCATGAAAAGATGGACAACGCAGAGAGAAAAGGGAACAACAGGAGTGATGAGTGGGATTGATGGTACGGAGGAGTTGGACGGAAAGAGAAGAGGGAGGCACCCATTTATTGCCCATCCCATAAGTGACACCGCCCATCTCACCAAACCATCCAGAACAGACCAAAGCCATCGAATGGTTCGGATCAACATAGACAAACCAACGGACCGGATCAAATTACTGTTCTTACCACAGTAACACGTGCATCGCACGACACACCAAATGAATATATTTCTAATGTGGAGGTAATCAATTTTCGTCTCTCATAAACATTCCTGAATTCGAATAGATAAAAGGAATTAACCTAAATAAAAAAATAAAAGCATGTGGTGGCTGCTGGGGCTTGTTTGGAGCGATGAAAGAAATATATCTGATTCTTTAAATTATTTTGTTACCCTTGATTTATGCTTTATTAATTCGACTTATTTTTCCTTCATGGTAACTCTCTAATTTTTATTTTTTCTGCGGACTAGCAAATTAATTGATTTAATGTGAAATAAATTACCATTAAAAAATAAAAAATAATAACGTAAACCAAATAGTTATAGACACAGCTCTGAAGTTGTATGTAAGGACATAAGAATGGGGAGTTGGGGTCTTGGGGAATGGGGACCATGTTTCCTTTCCTCTTTCTAACAGTCACAAAGGGGACATTGATTGGGGCACTGCAAATAATGCCGGCCACTAAGCACACTAGCCTAAGCACCATCCATCAGCCATCAGGCACCACCGCACCTGCGCACCAGCACCAAGCACCTAATTCCCTTTTGGGCCTTGGGAATTGAACTCGATTAATTTTATTCTTTTCTAATTTATTATAGATGATTAGATGAACTTTGAAATTTGGTTTTGTGGTGTACATAATTACATACAATATATCCTACTATTTTCATTTTTAGTTCCTTTTTTTTTTAAACACTTTTTAAGAGCTTCCTTTGTTACGTGACCGCCTTTAAGTCAGGTAACAATATGGAATTTTTAGTTTTTAGCAGTCATATACAAAAAATTTGAGACATACATTACCTGAAATTAATCTATAATAAAGAAATGGAAACTTTTGCTTGTTAATTTTATTGTGTATCTACAGTATTAAGAACAGTGAATGCAACAAATCTATTAACTCACTAACTGCACGAAGAGGATAACCAAATGTGAATGGAAACTTTTGCTTCTTAATTTTAATCTGGGGTGCTCGGTGCGCATTTTGTTGGAAACCGGTCATCACAGGTTCATTCTCGACTAGCTACACGAAGAGGATGACCAATGTGAATGCAACAAATCTATTAACTCACGACTAACTGCACCAATCACGTGGCATGTGAATCTCACACATTTGGACGTTGAATTTAAACTAGTGTTCACCGATCTTGCGTGTCCTATCGTGTCGTGTTAAACACGATCGTGTTAGAATCTCATATCGTGTCGTGTTGACACAAACTACTTTTTTAATCGTGTCGTATCGTGTCGCGCTTAGTAGTGAGAAGAGGCAACACGACACGACTGACACGATTGTGTCGTGTCGTGTTGACACGTCGTGTTAGTCGTGTCAAATCGTATCATATTATTTTATTAAATTAAAAATTATTAAAAAAATTAAAAATGAGAGAAAATTTACTTAACATAATAATTTATTATTTGATTAAGTTTAATCTTTTTATTAATATTTTTATAAAAAATAATAATTATATTAGGACAATATTATGATTTAAATGATGGTAAATAATATGATAAAGTATTATAAATTAAAATTAAATTATTAATTTTGCTTAAATCATTAACATTAATAATTAAATTTGTGTTGAGGTGTCATGTTAATTCGTGTTCGTGTCGTGTTGCGTATCGAATCGTGTCGTGTTAAATCGTGTCAAACTTTGTAATGTCCCAACACGACACTATTATGACACGACACGATAACCCGATCTTGTCATGTCAATTTTGTATTCGTGTCGTGTTGTGTCGTGTCAACACGCACATCGTGTAGTGCCAACACGATTGTGTCGTGTCATTTTGGAGAACACTAATTCAAACACGCGGCGGTCCGGATCTTTCAAAATCTATCCACCGATCTATATTTTTTATAAATAAATTGAGAAAAACAAAGAGATCCATTTTGAACGTTTTTGATTGCCGTGCTATACCGAATTTGAATTCGTGTTGTCGTGTTGAGTTTGTGGCTCTAGTTAAAATCTATTTTCTTTTCACACAGATTTTATTTTATTTCATTTCATTAGAAAATTTTTTGATTAAAATAGATAGATTGGACGATCATTTGATGAGAATTTTTATATGATTAGATTCAATAAAATTTCAAAGAAAAAATTTTAATAAAATTACGCATAAAATCATTTTGATCAAAGCCTATATAAGCTCTGTTTTCTCGTTTCCTCTTCAATTTTTTGCGTATTTTTTTTTTCCCCGCTCTGAGTGCTTTGGTTATCCAGTCTGATAGAGCATTAGAGCGTCATTCCTCAGAGGGAGAGGGTCGCACAGCCTAAAAGTCACCTCGACCCAAGAGTAGAGGTATTAATTTCAGCTTCACAATATTTAGCTTAAACTCGAGGACAGGTGACAGGGTCTAGGAATCCTTGCAGGCCCATCCCAATAACCATTAAAATTCAACGCGTGATTCCCGACCTCAGAGCAGGTGAGTGATATCACTTATTTATATATGTCCACCAAAATATTTCTCAAAACTAATGATATTCACTGTATTCTTACATTATATTTAAGAAGATTGGATACTGTCGTAGTATTTGACTTGTTTTGCAGAAACTTTGTGGATTTGACACAATTATTACAAAAAATGGAGGATTTAGGAGAAATAAATGACTAAATGGAATACAAAGCATTATAGAGCTCATTCTAAACTTTCTAACAATTTTTGAATTTCCTCAATCAAAGTCCAAATGAAGAAATTACGGTCAAAATACTATAAGGGGCTCGATTTTGGGATTTTGGTCCGAAATGGCTGAATTTTGGTACGAAATTCTCTTATTTCAGTCCGAAATTATTTCGAGAAAGTTCAAAATGGAAATTTTCGAAGAAGGAAAGAGAGGAGGCACGTTTTCTTGACCTAGCATGCCTCCCAAGTCTCTCCCTGGCTATATATGCATGAAAATATAAAGATGAAAGGACCTGACCTTCCATAGACCAAATTCTACCTTTTTCACCACCGTTCTCGCCCCGAAAGACGTGGGATTCCACCTCTCGCAGTGAAGCACGACCATGTCAACAATTTTGGAGCGATTCTAGACGTGACAACGATAGAACCGATCCAACCACAATTCCAAAGCCTTGCAAACAGGAGTTTAGCGGGATTACTTGGTTGTATCTCTTCTTCTCTTTTTGGTTGTATTGACAATGGAGTTTGTATCTTGTTTTGCTTGCATGTGAGGCTAGTTTATTATGTCTTAAGGATAAGTGATAGTTTAGTTTAGTATTTATTATGACTTGATGTGATTGATATTGTTATGTGATTTGATATGTTGAGAATTAATATTTACGCTTAGTTAAATTGATTGTTTATCTATGGATGATTGCAGCGTCTTTAGGGTATTAAACTAGAACAAACTAGTATTGATTAAGTACTTGAGGTAAGCCAAACGTTCGAAAGAGGAGGTTAGTTCACGACTGAAAGTGTAGCTTCTAAAGGATTTGAAAGGACTTAGATATCTCTGGAAATTCAGCATATTAAACTTAAGTGATTAAATTCTGACACGAAAGTTTAGGACTAGTCAATTATAGGTAAAAATCGAGTTTCAAACCAAGTCCAAAAACTAAAATTGTGATGGTTGAGGCTAGGACTTAGGTCAGGTCAACAAGTAACCTTCATATAATATTACCTAAAAGTATCAAGCCAAAATAGAGAGTTTGGAACACTTTTCGGCACGGAATATATATAAATTTCAGTCCGAAATTTTATCTGTTACGCGTGAAAATGCGTGACAATATATAGTGTCTGCAGAGCTAAATGAGTCTGAAAGCCTAAGAGATTATTTTTCTCTATTTGAATCTAGAAAACACCAAAAATCACCAAAAATATTTCTATTACTTGAACTTTAGATAATTGTATTTTTCATAAAACTCCCAAAACTTAGTTGTCTAGTTTTCGTGAGGAAGTCTAGTAATCAATTGTACCATCCTTCGGATTCGTCCCTTAGCTTTACTAAAACGACTAGTGAGGTATAACAAGGTATAAATTTATTTAATGTGCGGGGTCAGCGGATTAGGATTTTAGGGTTTAGTGTTTGGGGTTTGGGGTTTGGGGTTTAGGATTTAGGGTTTAGTGTTTGTGGATTTAGGTTCAGGGTTTAGGGTTTAAGGTTTAGTGTTTTAGGGTTTGGTGTTTTAGGTTTTAGGGTTTGGGGTTTGGGGTTTGGAGGCCAAAAAATGGCTCGAAAAGACACGAAATTCGAGTTTCGGGCACACGTGTGGCCGAAAAAGGGTCGAATTTCGAAAAAATCCAGAATTCGTGTTTCGGGCACACTTTGGTCGAAAAATGACTCGAATTTCAAGTAAACCCGGAATCCGAGCTTCTTGCATTGTTCCGGTCCGACCATTGCTGGTTTCTTATCACATTGCCAACCAAATCCATCGCCTCTTGAGCCTCTCTATCCATGAGACTCGCACTTACGACCGCATCAACATTTATGCGACTACTATCGGTAAAACCATCATAGAAAACTTGGATAACAACATCAATTGGTAAACTATGGTGGGGACATGAAAACTCTAGGTCCCTAAACTTTTCCCAAGTCTCACTAAGGATTTCATCAGCTCTTTGTTTGAAACTTGTTATTTGGCTTCTTATCCTAGCCGGTTTTTTATGGGAGAAATACTTAACCAAGAAAGTTTGGGTCATCTCATCCCATATGGTAATTGACCTTCTTTTTAGGCCACCAAACCATTTTTTAGCGTTGTCCCTAAGTGTGAAAGGGAAGAGTAAGAGTCTAATCGCGGATGGTGTAACCCCATTTATTTTGATAGTACTACAAACATCCTTAAATGTTTGCAAGTGTGCATGCGGGTCCTTATTTTCAAGCTCGGTGAAGGAGATTTGTTGCACAAGATTTATGTGGGTGGGTGTAATGTTGAGCTTGTTCACTACGATTCCGGACAGCACAATTGCCCCTCCAATGTTGCTTGACTTTGGCGTAGCGAAATACCTCAAGGTCCTCGGGTTTGGTTGCGGCCCGATATCTTCAAAGCCGCCTTGGCTTCCTTCATCATCACCTCCTCCGTGGCGCTCATTTTCAAGCCTTTGCCGCTCCAGGTCTAGGTGGACACGCTCTTGCTCAAGTGTCCTCCTCCAATTCGGCCATCTTCTCACTGTTAGAGGGTCTGTGCGAGTCGCACCAGACTCTGGTTGCGCGTATGGCACTGGGTTCTCGCTCATATTGTGCACCGATTGGACCGTGCGTGGTAGGGCCTGCTTTACTGATCAGTGGTTGTCGGATCAAGTGTGCTCAAGCCTTTGGTTGACTTGCTCCTCAAGAGGTAGCGGTGTCCCTTGTTCGATTGAGCCCTTTGCTTCGAACTAGCTACCGTTTATCCCTACAAGTCACAAAAACAAAGCAAATAAATATATGTGAAAAATAAAGGAACCGACCTAGGCTCTTGATACTTAAATAAGGTCCTGACATCAAACATCGTTCCCCGACAACGACGTCAAAAAACTTGATGTGTGCTAACTAATATCTTAAATTGTCCTAAAATTATCGCAAGTGTACGGTATGTCGTTAGATATGGTTTAGGGGTCGAACCACGAGGACGAATTAGTTGAGTATTAGGTTTACCGGTTCACAAAATCTAGGTCGATCAAATGGGTTGGTTTTTGGTCTTAGAACAATAACAAATGAGATAAGCAAACAATCAAACTAAAAAAAAACTAAAGCAAGTAACAATTTAGTTGTTTTCTTGTGATTTCTAATAATAAAACGTCCTAGGATTTCTGTTTTTACCTTGGTTAGGTTTCGGACTATCAACGCGTGTCTTGTCGCACGAAACGACGAGTCGTGCGGCACCAGTCTGGCCCTGTGCGACCCGCACATGTAGTACTTGGTGCTGCACTACCCTTAGCTAATGGTGCAATGCATGACAATTAAGTTCCTAACTAGTTTGGGAGAAATCTAGTCGAATTTGGACTCCCTAGACCTCAACCGTCATATGTTGGTAATGGTATCATGATCGAAACCTAGTCTAAAGCCCCCATTAGTCTAGTTAACCCTCACTTTCGCTTGTTGGCTTAACTATCTTAAGTTCACAAGTTGGTTTACTAAGGTATCTAACCGACTTTCGCCTAATTAGAAATCTTCTTCTTTTGGAATACCAATTGGTCACCTTTCGGCTCCTAACCTACCTCAAGTTGTCTACTCAATTCAATCAATTGGTCTACACCTTTAACCATGATTAGGTGTGGCCATTTACCTAATAGGAGGTTCAACACAATTCATCAAACACAAAGCAAACATAAGCGATAAACAACCAACAAGTGATAAACCATAGAAACTTAATCATTCATTCATTACATCAATCCTAACCTTGGTTCAAACATGACCCTAGAACAAACGAATCTAGCCTACCATAACAGAAACACAATCAAAATACAAGAAAGGGAAAGATATAATCTCCATTACCAAAGAGAAGAAAGGAGGAAGGCAAACGCCCCTAATCAAGCCTCTGGACTTGAGATATGGCTGCCTGGGTCGAGTGGAGTGGTAGATTAGGTAGGTCTTCATTGCGGCGCCGCCTTGGGTTAGAGAGAAGATAGGATCCCTTAATTTAGGGGCTTCGGGGGCTTTAAATAGCCACAAAACTAGGGTTTGGAGTCACGTGCGGGGAGCATGAGATTTGGTGCGGGTCGCATGGGCCAGGAATGAGTCGTTTGGCCCATGTCGTTTATCTGGCACGCAGACTGAGTCCTATGCCGCGCATGATCATTTCTTTATGTTTTGTGGGCCAAACTTCACCAAATTTTCCTACAAAATTAATATAGACCCAAGAAATACCAAAATCCTACAGAAATAAACTAAAAATACGCATAAAACAAAGGTATCGAGTTACGATTTAGGATAAAGTCCGATCAAAACATATATATATATATATATATATATATATAAATGTGTGATATCACTAAAAGAAGATAAAAAAAATAAAGAACTAAGATTATAAAATTGATCAAAACTTTCTGTTAATCCTTGAAACTTATCCATCGTTGCAAACATGTAATGAAAGAAAGAAATAGGGGAAGAAAAAAATAGTAGAAATAAAAATATATATCCAACTTCTTGTAAAGACCTGAAACTTCTATTATTGGAAACAACAAGTGAAGGAAAGGAATCCCTATCCTGTGCAGCGCGGCACCATGCCGCTCACCAATCTGAGCCGTACGATCCGATCTCGACGGTTAGATTTTTTCGGGCCTTACAATCAGGTTACATGCACGGGACTCCCTTATCCATTGGATTTAATTTGGACGGTCTGGATTTTTGCGCTGCACGGTGTCGCGCGGCACAGGATTTGGTTTCGAAGGAAAGGGGTTAGAGGTGGGGCCGGATGGTGGAGGAAGAGGCGACGACGGATCAGGATAGACTCAAAAAAGAAACAAAAGAGGAGGAGACATGAGAGAATGAAGTGATCTTAGAGGGAAGAAAATGGAGAGCGTGCAGGTGATTGGGTTGGGGTGGATGTAATAGGAAAAGAATCGTGGAAGAGGACGGTGGAGTCGAAGTTGTTGTCGTAGACCTGGTCTTGACTGGGGGAGGAGATGTGTTTGGAGGAGGCGTGGGAAGAGCAGAAGACCTGAGCGCAGTAGAGGCAAGGGTAGTGGGAGAGGGGGTCGAGTCGGATGGAAGGGAGGTCGACTGGGCAGGCGCGGAGGTAGAGCAAGAGGTGGCGGAAGGGCCCGGCCACGAGAGAGAGAGGAGCCATATGAGGCCAGGTGCGGGCAAGGAGATAGAAGAGAGGACATGGGATTGGGATTAGAGTAGGGTTGTATACGAGCCGAGTTCGAGTGATTTGTGGCTAACTCAAACTCGACTCAACTATAACTCAAGTTAACTCGAGTCGAGTTGAAAATACTTTCGAGTTTTTTTAAGTTAGCTCAAACTCAACTCTTCTCTAACTCGACTTGGCTCACGTGTCACGAGCCAACTTGACATCAGTATTGTTTAAGAACTCAATTGTGGTGCACATTTTTTAATTTTAGTTACTAATTAACATCAATTAACAAGAGAAAACAAGAAAAAGATCTAGTACAAAGCTTTTTAACACACATGAGAGTAGGAGGAATGGTTATACCTCTTGGAAAATCATATTTGTTAGGCTCGACCAAGACATTGAGGTCGGTGGCGTGCTCGTCTACTCCCCTTCTTCTCCTTTCTTAGGTTTACAAAAGGATTAATCAACTTCATAAAATTTCGTGCTAGCGAAACGTGTGAAATCGCCTAATCCAATGCTACATTTCTTCAAGAAAATCATTTTTTGATTAATGGTAGCTATTGTTCAACTCATGAACCCTATAAAATACATTAAAAGAGCTCTCCATGGCAACAACTAATTGTTCCATGGGAGAAGAGAAGATGGTAGCTAGAGAGGAGAAATAGAGAGAAGAAAAACTAGGTTTTGCTTCTTCCAAATTGTGTCCTTATATAGCCATCCAAATCTAACCCTTGGGGACCACTCCATGTTAGAATGTGCTAGCCTTAATATGGGCTTCCAAGTCCATGTTAGTTGGTCTTTAATTCCCTTTAATACTCTCCTTTAATTGAAGTTAAGTTGGGCTCATATCGGGTAATCCAAAGATAGCCCATTTATTTAATATAATTTCTATAATCATATTAAATGTGTTGAACAAAATTAATTATCAATCATTTGATAATTATTATAGGATTAGACTTTACATTAATTAGTTTCATATAATCTCTTTGATATAATTAATTATAACGGTTCACAACGATATATAATTAATTAATCAACTTATCATATATTGCATTCTCCAATGCAAATAAACTAATATCAATGCAAGTAAGCTAATATCAATGCACTGTTGATTAAGAACCTTTTATTCGTGTGATCCTCGAGGATTTATGTCATGATGGCCATGGAAATTAAATCATTATTTATTTTCAACAAATCGTAAGCGATATCTAGAAACACGTTATGATTCCAAATTAACATAAATACATACTGTATAACTACAGTATTTCAATCCTGCTTAAGAAATAAAGTATTTTCTTATTTTGATTCTTATGTTACATGATATCACTGTATAATCCAAGATAGGAATATGTCATTCTTGCATATTATACATTTATTGATATAGAGATGATCGTCTAGGCAGGAATATGTCATTTCTTGTATAATCCAAGATAGGAATATGTCACTAGGTATACTAACAAGGAATGTGTCATTCTTACAGACATACGATTTTCTTGATTAACATATGAAATTAAGTTAGTAACTCCTTACGTATGATTTGTAGAACTTTATCATCACTTAATTTGGATATTAATCTTATATGATAATTAATGTTCCTTATTAATTATCAAGATTACGGACAATTTAGATTTTATAATTGTCATTCTAATGAATGATTCACATAGATTTACAATTCAGATCCTCAATCTGAATGATTCGTCAATAATAAACTCTAGGAACAAATGATCAAATATCATTAATAACATAAACTTATATTTAAGTCATTAAATTATTGACTTCTAGAACATAACTCCAACAAATATGTCGGCTTCAAATTTTCATTTTTTAATCGATACATTATTTCAAAATTAAAGTAATTGATACATACAATAATATGAAAAATAAAATTTATTATTATTAATTTTATTCTTTTCCATTGATTTGAAACAAAATATGTCTTAAAACTCAATAATAAACTCATAAATCATGTTGATTATCTCTAAAAAATTAAAATTTATTATGTCACGAGTCAACGAGCCAATGTGAGCCTAACTCAAACCCGACTCGTCGATCAACCGAGTTGAACCAACTCGAATTCTTTTAGCTCGAGTTATAATCGAGTTTTTTACGAGTCAAGTTCTAATAAACTCATAAATTACGACCTTTTTGCTCACCCCTGGATTGGGGACTAATGGTTGGAAAGGCTAGAGACATTTCAGGTCGAAGTAATGGGAGTGGCGGTACGCATTTCAATCATCATGCTTCTTTAAATTGTGGAGTCTAAATAAATCAATCAAGGGTATTTGCCATTTAATTGTAAAGTGAGGTGCCAATGTTGTTTCTTTAATTGTCATCAAATACTTCTTTTTTTTCTTCACTTGGCAAAACAAGGAAAAAGCAAAAGGAACTGTGCTCTTCGTTATTTAATTTCCAAAGCTATAGATGAAATTGTGCACTTGAATCAGTAAAAATTAGACTATTCAATTGTGTCAAGTACTTCATTTACGCTACTAAAACGAGATAAACTTACAGACTGAAAATAATTAACTAAAGAGAAAAGTTAGTATTGTAACAAAAACCCTAGAGACAAAAAAGAATATTCACAAGCACTTATAAAAATGAAACAAAGCAGGTATATAAAATTTGAAAATTTTACCACAAACCAACATACATGGAGTCCTTAGATCAAAACTATAAGATCGCCACAAAATTCACCAAATCTCCAAAAGCAAACAAAAGGACCTCATTTCCTCCGTCCTCTGCATGTTTAAAAAAAACACGCAGCTACACGTCTTTGATCCCTGACCATCCGATATATAATAGATACCCCGTGATTAATACCATGTCCGTCGAGATTCGTGCAGCCCGTGGAAATCTACCCGTCGAGATTAAATTGGACGGCCAGGATGTAAAGCCATGCAGCACACAGAGGATACTGATCCCATTTCCTCCCCCACACCCACCCAGGAAAACAAAAGGAACACAAGAACGACAACAACACCATGACAATAAAGAAGAAGGGGGGAAAGAAACTAGTTAGAAAGGACAACTACTCATGTTGGTTTATAAACACTAAAGTGTCCCTGAGTTGATAAAATTTACATCTTCGTCGTCCATGAGAAGGGTAACAGCTGTCAATACGAGCCTGGGAAAAAACAATAAATGCAATAATAACAATTAGAAAGAAATAATTTGAACAAGGTCCTTGTTACTTCACATGCCAGTTAGAGTTGAAGACCAATTTTGGCATCCTTATTCCATAACGGTCGATTGTTGGCCGGTATGGATTCAATCAGATGACTTGGGATAGGCACCAGTACCACTGTACCAGTACAGAAGAAAGGGATGATCATACCATGATACCAGTGTTGGAAAAACTACAGTAACTAGGAGGGCTGGTTTGGTATGGTATGGTATAACTAGCAGTAAGTATTGATTGTTGGTTGATGTACTCCGTACCTGTAAATGACAATGACAAACAAGGTGACATAGAGAGCAAGTTTGATAATGCGGTATTTCTTCTCCGAATTGAGGGAACGAAAGATCTCAGTGACATCGACGAGGTGCCTCCTCTTCAAGTAGAGGTTGAGATGGTAGCAAGTGACGGGGAGAGCGAGGAGAAAGGAGAACCAGTGCCAGGTGAGCAGAAAGGAGGCGCAGAGGAGGGCTTGGAGGAGGAACTCGGGGATGACGACAGCGTTGATTCGAGCCGAGGAATCGAAGGGGTTTATGTAATCGAACTCCAAATCTGACAAGGTTATGAGCTGATAAAGGCAGAGTCCCACCAGGGACATCACTGACACCAAGGCCCACACCCACAGGATCAGCTCCCAGTCCCACGACATCACTGGCGGGTGGCGGCGGCCCTTCCCTTCCCTGCTCGAAAGGAAAGGAAAGCACTTCCCTTCCCCAGAGGAGTCCACGAATGGGACTTCATGCCCAAATTAATATTGGGAACGGATGGGATGGGACTCTCTCTCTGATTCTTTCATGATCTCCAGCCCAGCCCATGGGCCGCCCATATATCTATCTTCTTGATTTAATTGAAAAAATTATGTCACAAACGTCTCTCTTCTTACTCGCACCAGTCACAGAGTGACCACTACAATTATTATATCATTATACTAATACTAATAAATAAAAGAAACTAACTTATGCAATGCTTAATCATATTAAATTATGTTGATTTTTTTTTATTTGACTATATACATGTCAATTCTTTGATACAGGCAAGCGATTTTATTTTCTCTTACTTTTATCATCTTCATTCAGTGATAAAAATTGAAAGGCATCAGGAGTTCAGGACTGTTCCATCAGATCAAACATTGGAACCTGCTTTTCTCACTAGTCGCTAGTGCACAGCAGATGTGATCGTGTCAAACAACTCTCTAAACAGCTCGGAGTGAGCACACAGTGTTTCACTTCAGATGTCTACGAGTCTAAAACCCAAATAACTCTTCAATTCATCGCCAAGAAACAGATCAGACATATGCATGCCATTATTACTCATCTCGACTCTTACTAGCACTATCCTACCAGTTAGGAGGACACCCCTAAAAGAAAGAGAGAGAAAAAAAAAGTCTTTAGTAGTTATCTACAAATAACATTCTGCAAGAGAAAAAAAAAAGTTGCCAATACTCATCACTTCTTCAAAAAGGTTTAGGCTAAGTTCAGATTCAGATTCAGCAAGCAACTTAAAAATCCTACTCATGCATGTCTTCTCTAATCATGTTAAGTAACTCGCATAATACCCCTCTCAGCTCTGTCCAGGTGCCTTGGATGGGACTCATGTGTAAGTAAAACTGCATGCTGCAGCTGCAGCAGTTAAGCCATCTGATGGCAGGCCCCCATGTCTCCATTCTCCACTGCATGCTGCGGGCTATGCCACCTCTTACTAGGGCCCAAACCCGCATCATGTATGGAGGCCTGGCAAATGGCAGGGTAGGCGAGGAGCCAATATGGGCACCGCGAGAAGGGCCCCAGCCAGGCCCCGGCATTGGACCAGCTTCTTGCGAATTCTTTCTGACAACCTGAAAGATATTGACCCACATAATCAATGACATATAGATTCAAAATAATTCCAAACAAGTCAGCTCATACAAGCAGACTGGTACAGTAGCTGCCCTATTAGTTGCCCGTGAGTATGTACCGTTAGTACCTTAAGAATGTGGGACATAAAAGAGGTGCCATTGAGGGAAAGTGCTGCCTCAGCTGATTCTTTGTGCAAGAAGTCCACGTAGGCCAACCTGTTATCAATTGAATAGTGCACTAAAAGTACAAAATTAGATGCTCTAATTTCTGCATTCAATGGTACACCGAAACACCAAAAGTACAACATTAGATGGTCCAATTTCTGCAGACACCTACAAATCAACAATGAGTTCTTGGACATTTTTATGGGTTCAGAAATATAGATTTAAAGAGTTAGATATCAAATTTGGTAATCATAAGCACGGATAATCATAACTCCAAGAATTAAAAAGAGGGAAAAAAAAACCCTGTGGGTTGACCAGTATTGACATCAGTCAAAATAATGACTTTGAGGACAGCACCAAATTTGTTGAAATGACAAAAAAGTGCATCTTTTGTTGCACCAAAGTGCACCTACAGAAATAAAAATATAGTCAAACAATCCAACATAGAAATAGAGGCATATAAAAATAAAGTGAGATGTTTTATGCCACGCTTCGTGTGGTGCAAAACATTGCCAACTGCCATTCTACCAGAAATTTAGTAATCGTTTTAACTAAATCTAGCACCAGTGTGTCCCAGTTATTAGATTAATTTGTCCTTCAAACTCAAAGGGCATTAACAAATATTTTCCTACAAAAATTTCCCAGAGAATGATAGTTAACCAAACAAAGGGAGATGCTTACATTGCTAACAAATAGAGTTCTGCAATCAGGATCCTCTAGAGATCGACTAGCAACTGTGTGCAATAAGAAAAAAAAAGTTTGTTATTATTGACAGCAAAATCACATTCCATAAACAGCAAATACAACCACTATATAGGTTTATATTTCTGTACCAGGTGTTGGAGTCCTTGTCAGAACATTCTGCACCATTGTGGGGACAGCAGCCTGAAAAAAATACATACATTCACTAGCATGCACAAATATTTTTTAAAAAACAATATGCCAGATAGCTATCCTATATCATCATCAGCTTGATAAAGGTAGGTACCAATATAAACCACAAACCATCACCTTGATTTGTTCATGTTTAAGGTAAGATTGAACATAGTGGCAGCCAAGAGAGGAACAAAGAACAGTTTACACTACATATTGGTACTGTGAAGTAACTCGAATCTGATGGAACTGACTGATGGGCAGATATAGAAATAACAGATCTGAAAGAAACAAAATGAGAAAACAGACCTCTGGATTTTCAGCTTTGGACACCTGGTTATTTTGGAGAGAAAAGCTGTGGGTTTCCTGTACCATATCATATCAGGAGACTTCCAGGTATTTACATTAAAAGAAATGTTCAAAATCTTGGTCGGTTTGCTTACAATTCGACTTGCTGGAGCCCCTGGTACTTTTTTGCTTACCACCTCAGTCTCTTTGTCCTGCAAGCAGAGTTTAAACAGCAAATAGCTGGGGATGGTCTTGTCTGAGTGGCTTCCTCGCACTTCTGCTGTGTGGTTGCTTTGTATTATCTGATTGGTATTGATGAGCTGCGGCTGCTGGATTGAGGACGCTAGTGACAACACTTCTGAGAGGGAAGCTCTGTGTCTGTCTGTCTGTCTGTCTCTGTCGCTCTCCCGGTGAGTCTCGAGCATCAGTTCATCTCTGCTTGGTGTCCTTGTCCTTGTGCTCCGACCCTTCAGCGCCCTCGCCGCCTACTCCGATGCCTCAGCCGTCAATTTCATACTCTCATTCCATTCCCATTCTCCACCCACGAATGAAGGGACTTTATTCGTTGTGTCATGAAGGGGCTTTATTCGTTGCTAGTCCATGAAGGAGCACAAATGTGGCAGCAATTTTTTTTTCTTTAAATTATTCTTTACTATACATGGGAGGAGCACAAATGTGGAGATTGATTATTTTTCGCAAACATACGAAGCATTAAAATTCAACTAATTGATTTTATTGCAAATGAGAAATCGTTATTAAAAGTTTAATTTTGTTAGTAAGACGAGAAACCAAATTTTTAGTGGTATAATAAACATTTTTAAGCACATAGTGACATAAAACCGACATTTATTATTTCATAGTGATATAAAATCAATTATTACTATTTTGTAGAGGCATATAATCAATTTTTTTAGTTGTGATGGCAAATTCTAAATTTTAATGTTTTAGAATGTCATATTCAAAAGGGCGAGATGGTAATTTTAACAAGTCATTGGCATAAATTAGTTTTACTTATTTTGTAATGGCATAAAAACAATTAGATATTTAGTGATGGTATATGTTAGAATATCGAAAGTATTCAACATAGCGCAACGGAAGTCGATTTCCACATTTTTGGGACGATTCTTTTCACGACATGACAGGCATAAGCCTTCTCATCGTCTGAACTTTTGTCTTCATGCACTAGTTGACAATAACCACGTTTGAGAACGACTCCTGCCTTTAGTTCCACAATACAAGTACTAGACGATTGTCACATGTCAATCTCTCTCCAATAGATTACGGTGTTTCACTTTCCTAGTGTGCTTCTACTTGATGTAACAATTAGAAGAGAAGTGCAATCTCTCTTCCTCTGTTCTTTATTTTTCTTTGAAGAAAATGGTCTATTCCATACATAAAACATATCTAGACAGATGTTTATAATAAGAGACAAGCATCAGCCACCAGTGGGTGCGAGCCCAGACGGTCTGTTCCAACATTAGAACGGTTCGTTCCAATTATTAAGATTTCAACAATTGGCTCCGTATCTAAATTCCAAAATTTTCCTCTTGGAGACATTTGTTGAAAGTAATTAAGTCTTCATACCATAAATGGACCGTGCGACTAGCGCATACACCCTAAAGCAGGAGCTACAAAAATACACTTTAACAAAAGTTAAAAGCCACTCAGGAGCCTCGACCCTTTAAAAAAAAAGTAGTATAAAGTGTATACTCACACCCAAGATTATTTCAAGATCAAGTCAGATAGACGCATCGCCAACCATACTTATGTAGCCTATGTGTTCACTCAAGTGTTTCCAGTTAATGTCCTCACGAAAAAATTGGTGCTACCAAACACTAGCAAATTCTCTTGCGCGATCTGAGTACCAAATTGTCATGAATTCCTGAATCAGTCAACTTATATTTGGCCTTATTAGGCTTCCATGAACCCTCAGTCATGAGAGTAGTATGCAAAAATAAATTTGGTTAACCTAAATTTTGTGTTCGCACAAAATAGCAATTAGGTCTCTCATTCTTGTTAGGAAATCGCGTAATTTTTAATTTTGTGACTAATTACGCTTAATTAATCCAATTAAAACACAAGCAACACTAGGATCTAGTGCTAAGTCAATTGACACACAAGAGATAGGTGGGAAATTTGTATCTCTCTTGATATTGTAATCAAGAGGTTCGATCCTACGGCTTAGAAATCGATGGCGTGCTCCTCCAACATCTCCAAATCGTCCGCCTCGAGTCCACTAAGGTATTAACCAAGTTATTCTCGAATCGTGCTAGCGATGAGAATAACAAGTCTAATCCCAAAGCTTTCCCTTTCTTCAATCAATTCACCAATTAATTTGTGGAAGAAGGGAGCTCAACACATGAGCAATTGTGCGGGGAAGAGAGAGGGAGGGGCATGGCCAAGGCCCAAGAGAGGGAGAGGGGTGGCAGCTAGGAGAGGAAGAGAGAGAATCTCACAAGGAGCATCCACTTAGGTCCTTATATAGGCTCCAAACCCTAGCACCAAGTTGTAATAAATTACATGGTGTGCCACCCCACCTACCACCTCAATGAGGCCGGCCTCTTTATGGGCCTAGATGGGCCACAAGCTCATCTCTATAGGTCCTCAATTCTATTAATTAAAGGCCCATTCAATTGCTATTTAATTGGACATTTAATTTACCAATAAATAAAAGCCCAATAAATCAAGTGTGTTGTTTATAAATAATTATTAACTTAATAATAATTATTTAGAGATTAGACAATGTATTTATTTAATTCAATATGATTCATTTGAATTAATTAATTATAACGGTCCATAACGATATATAATTAATTAATCAACCCATCATATTTTGCAATACTCACTGTTGCAAATAAATAAATAATGCACGTATGGTTAAACACCTTATTATGTGTGACCCTTTGAGGATTTATGCTATGTTGGAAATGGAATTAAATCGTTATTTAATTCCAATAATCATAAGCGGTATCTAGCAACACGTTATGATTCCCAATTCGCATAAATAATGTACCGCTACAGTATTTAAATCCTGCATAAGAGAATAAAAGTATTTCTCTATTTTGATTCTTATGTCTCACGATATCATCGTATAATCCAAGATATGAATGTGTCATTCTTGCAGATTATACGTTTCTTGATCTAGAGTTGATCGCTTAGTTGCGCGCATACGATCCACCTCCATCAAGGGGCCCAAACAGATATCGTCACTCACTAAGTGAATTAATGAGGGACATATGGTTTTCTTGATGATTAGCTTTTCCCCGCACAATTCAAGAGAACATAAATAAAGTCCGTATAGCAGCCCTATCGGGAATCAGCGGTAGACAATATTTATTGAACCTATCCTCATGTGGAAAAGATAAACATCTCAAACTTAGAACCAAAATCATAATGAAATAAATAATGACACATAACACAATCCATATATTTATTTCGTTGGGTCAAGTCCTGTGCTATGTTCCATAACATATACATATGCAATTAAGTTGGTAACTCTTTACCTATGATTAGTAGAACTTAATCATCACTTAACTTGCATACTAATCTTATATGATAATTAATGTTCCTTTATTAATTATCAAGATTATGGACCGTTTAGATTTATTATTGTCATTCTAAAGAATGATCCACAGAGATCTACAATTCAGATCCTCAACCTGAATCATCTGTCAATAATAAACCTAGGAACATATGATAAAATATCATCCATAACATAAACTAATATTTAAGTCATCAAATTATTGACTTCTAGGACATAACTCCAACAATTCTAACTACTGCTACCAATTGGAACGCTAGGTTAACTTTTACTGTTTATTCTGTAAGAACAAAAAAAAAAAGAACACCCACACATATTTTGGTTGTTGGTAGATTTCCAATTCATGGTCAAATTCACATTTTCCAGTTTTTTTTCTTTTTTTATTATTGCAAAGAATTTCGTCACATTTTTGCTGTGAGGCAAAAAAAACCAAATCTCAGCAATAAACAAATTTTCAGTTTGGAATTTGGGTTCTTGTTCAGAATTACTGATCTTAGGTTACATCAATCGGCTCCACAGTATTCCCAGTGATTACTGTATCTTTGTTTAAAAATTATTTCATGAACAAAAAATGTCTCACAACTACATTATTACCTGAAAATTCTGATCTGATTCCCATTTTATTTTTTCATTGTTATGGGGGCAAAAAATTCACAACTCCAGAGAGTAACTACCAATAGAAAGAATCATAGGAAAAAAAGTGGTTATAACAAAAAAAAAAGAGTATGGAGATACCTCCTTAGCCGAGCTAGAAAAATATCTAGTCAAAACTGAAGTAGCTGGAGAGATTCTTTGCAACACCTGGCTTCCAATCTGAAATCATAAACACATAATTTATATAACCAAACTGAAGTGTACAAAAAAAAAATATGAAAACATCAGAAAATTCTTTGGTCTTTATTAGCTTTATTATTTAAAATGATGATTCAAGTACCAAAGCAGGCACATCTCCAGATCCGAGGTTTCATCTCATAAGACCTTGCATTTTTCCTGAAACATATACAAAAAAAAATTTACTCCTAATAATCACTGGGAATCATTCTTCAATTTGTATTACATATCGAAAAGAACTATTCAGCTCGTAGCAATAGAAATGTTAGACAAAACCCTAATAATTTAGTCCTAAATTTAAAACTAATGACGCAATTTTCATGTAAAAAACCGACACAAACTTTAAAAACAAGTTGAAAAGTCTACCATAATTATAATTTTGTATAAAAAATGAAAACCAATCGAAGTAGGTGCGGATGGAATAGAAGTGGATTAGAAGAGACGAAGAAACGAAAGAGTAGGTGCACCCAATTGGAAAGAGGAGGTGATAGCGACTAGCGAGCGAAGAAAAGAAGGGCACACCAAATTGGAAATGAATGAATTAATTAGGGTTCAACGAAGGAGGCGTCGGCGGCAAAATAAGAGGGGAGTGAAATGTGAGAAGTTATGCCATTTCTGCTTGATTTGTTGAGATATCAAGCATTCCTTTTTTAGTCAAGAGCCCGAGATAGGGAAGAGAGGAGAAGAGAAAGGAGCTGAACCCCTTGCGCACGAAATAAGAAAGATCAAAATATTATTGCTCTTATGAGGAATCGATTCCTCACGCTGCAACGAATGAAACAACAGACTTATGACTTAATATGAGGGGACATTATCCGAAAAAATTATAACTAACATTACTGTTCACTCGAATTTCGATAATAACAGTTAAAAATTTGAAATTTTAAAAATAACGTCGCTGGATCATCATCCGGATTGACGAAATCGTAAAATCCTTGAATTGTCATCTTCCAAAGTTGGATCTCATTCCAATTGACGATAAAAAAAATTCAGTACTAAATTAGTTTATCAACACGTGTTTTTCACTTTTTTGTGGGAACTTTGACTTTTGTCTTTTACCTTTTACCTCCTATTTTTAGATAACAAGTCAAAATACTTCATATGTTAATTAAGATATATACTTCCATACTTGTAACTTTGACTTTTATTTTCAATATACTTCCATACTTCCATCTCAACTAAAATGGACCAATTGAGTTTACGCAATTAATTTGTAGAGGGACTATTTAATCTGCTGTAGGCATTAAAACCCAACTAGAATCTTGGAATCAAATCTAGTCAGTGGTAAGAAAAAAAAAGGAAAAAAAAAAAACTCATTTATGATGTCCTTTGATAAGAAAATTTCAACAGTAAGATTTTAATCGCATGAATGACAGAGTAGGTGATGTAGCAGCATGCTTAGAATATTAGAAATTTAATTTTTATTTTAATGGAGTATCAATTAATCTTTTGGTCAATGAAACAATTGTAACTGTTTATTTTGAGAAAAAAATTGTAATAATATCGTCTAAATGAAGTGTTTGCGAAGATGCGAACCTACAGACTTAGTAGTATGATCTATGATTTATGATTTGCGTCAGTTCAAATGATACTAACCACTAGATTATCTCGATTGATACGCTCACAGAAAATCTAAAATCACCTAGACCTTCAAGTCTTCATCAACTATAAAAGCATGACAATTGATTGAAAATTTGAGATGTTGAGGTCTCCTCTTAAGAAGTGGTTATATTTGATTTGACTAAAGGGTCTTTGTGATGTGGTTCAATTATATGTCGGCTCTTTCAATCACGAACTTATCTATACCTATATTTATATCTATACTATTTATAAAGTACACATATAAAAGGAGTAAACTTGTCAGATAAAAAGATGTAAACAATTCTTATATCAATTATTGACCATTGATTTGTATAATTTGATTTGATCAGTGGTCTAGATCAAGGTTAGACTTTTCTTAAAAAAAATTAAGTTACTACCAAATTAGCTATTTATTTAAAAGAAAAGACTAAATTATTGATTTTATCATATCTTTATTGTCTAATATGTAACATTTTATATGTAACAAAAAATAATATCAATATTTTATTTTTTTATTTGCCCACATATTGAGGGCATTTTTGCTAGTAATTAGTAAAGCAGTTTGAGTTTTATTGATATAGTTTATTTTCTAATTATGACAGTTATTTGAAATTTCAATTATTTACCGCTGATATTTCATCAAGTTGTACTTTCTAAGACTTGCGTTAATTACAACCCTGGTCACACATTAAAAGTATATTGAAAACAAAAGTCAAAGTTACAAGTATGGAAGTATATATCTTTAATTAACATATGAAGTATTTTGACTTGTTATCTAAAAATAGGATGTAAAAGGTAAAAGACAAAAGTCAAAAAGTTCCCCCAAAAAAAGTGAAAAACATGTGTTGATAAACTAATTTAGTACTGAATTTTTTGATCGTAAATTGGAATCACGATCTAAGGATTTTGCGATTTCGTCAATCCGGATGACGATCCAGCGACGTTATTTTTAAATTTTTAAATTTTTAATTGTTATTATCGAAATTCGAGTGAACGGTAACGTTAGTTATAATTTTTTCCGGAGACATTACCCTGCGGCCAGCGCCTAGTAGGAAGTAAGGAAGTAGTGAAGTGCAACCGTGACCGTAAATGCATGGAAATATGGAATTAATATTGACGGTGACGGAATGACAGAGAGCCGTCCGATAGAATGAGAAGAATCGAACAGTGGAGATGAATCTTGTACAAGACATCACTCTCTGTAGGCTGTGGGCCTGTGGCATCCTCACTGACTGGATCCATCCATTCCATTGGTGTCTCTCTGTCTCCCATCCGCCATCTGCCCTCTGATGAAAGAAAGAAGCGATAGCGATTCCGCGATGGGGAGCCCCGAATCAGAAGCCTAGATCAGATCAGATCTCCATCGTCTCCTCCTCCTCTACTCTAAGTAGTCTTCCTCCGATCCGACCATCGTCGGATTCTCTCTCGCTTTCTTCTTCGCCTGACCTCCGGTTCCTCAGCCCAACTCTCCCTCTCTCGGCTTCAATCCGATCCAAGGTACCAAGAGACTCTTAACAATCAATCAGATCTTTCTTCTCTCTCTCTCTCTCTCTCTCTCAATTTCTCTGCTTGCTTTCATCCCATACCTTTTTAGGGTTTTAGTCTCTACCTTCTATAATTAATAACTTGCATTCTAATCTCTATCAAGGAAGCAGCAGGCAGAGAGAGACGTATAGCCATCCCATCCCATCCGCCTAATGGAAGCAATTCCAGAGGCGCCTTCACCAACACCAACACCAACACCAACACCCACCATAGAGGTAGAGGAGGAACCTATACCTCCAAAGCCGGTGCGCCCAGAATCTCAACTTGACAACTCCAAACCTGAGAGGCCCCCAAAGAAGAAGGTTAAGAAGTCCCAGCCCACCACCGACACCTCTCCAGAGAAGAGCCCCAATGGCAACCAACAACTCGTCTTGTACAACGCTCCAGTCACAGAGAGAGGGGTACCCTCAATTGGGGCATTCACGGTGCAGTGCGCAGCATGCTTTAAGTGGCGCCTAATACCCACAAAGGACAAGTACGAGGAAATCCGGGAGAAAATCCTTGAGGTTCCCTTTGTGTGTGAGCGTGCCCGGGAGTGGCGCCCTGAAGTGTCATGTGAGGACCGCGAGGACATCTCGCAGGATGGATCCCGGCTATGGGCCATCGACAAGCCTCAGATTCCATTACCTCCCCCAGGCTGGGAGCGGCTTATCCACATCCGTGGGGAGGGCTGCACCCGATTCGCTGATGTCTACTACGCTGCGCCAAATGGCAAGAAGCTCCGCTCGCTTGTCGAGGTTCAGAGGTTGTTACCCTTTTTTCCCCCTTTAATTATAATCTATTTACTTTCTCACTTTTACTAGCTTTTCATTTATTTTTTAAAATTTTAAACTGGTATGTATGACATTACATTGATGAGAACATATTAGTGAATAGTTCATTAACAATGCTGATTGTTAACAATGCAAGGTTCTTGGACGAGCACAAAGAGTACGAGGCACAAGGGGTGACGTTGAGTCGCTTCTCCTTCCAAATCCCGAGACCCCTCCATGACAACTATGTTAGGAAAAAGACTCCCAGTGCAACGGCCTCGGCTGCTATTACTCCTAGTCTTCCAGCAAGCACCACACCTACACCAGACATCCCTGTCTTGACTGAAGATGGTTTGTTCGCTTGATACTCCCTCATTTGTTCATTCTTTCATACCTGCATGTGTACACATGACTAGTAGGATATTTTTGTTAGCGCCCCATCACTGTATGTGATGTTCTTTGGAAGACGAATAAATGCTTGCCAGCAGCTGTTAAATGGACCTGTAACCAATCAGCAATAGGTAGTATCAGTTTAAAGCCCTACTGGTACATAAGCCAACTGAAATTGGTCGACCGCACAGACCCTACTATAGTAATTCTTTTCTGGTCAAATATTATTAAAGATTGTGGTTTTCTTTGCCACCAAATTTAGATCTTAAATTAGTCTTTAGGTGAACTGACTGTAAGTGTCAGAGGAGTTTGGAAGATGGTACCTAGATTAGGTCTGTTGACTCGATAATGTTTTTGCCAAATATAGTCTGACAGGATCAATTTATCTTTTATAATGATAACAGTGCAGCCCATATCTTGCTTCCCACCTGAGGAGGATTCAGTCCTGCCTGTGGTCACGACTCCACCTCCAGCTGACCTGGCTGAGCCTGCCTCAGGCAACCAATCAGGCACTCCTATTTCTAGTGCAAAGCGCAAAATTGTTGTAAAACCACCGTCCCGTGACAAGAATCCTTCTCAAATTGCTGCTTCTGAGGTTACCATGTTAGATAACACTGAATCGTCCCAAACTGAGGTCCCAATTGATACCAATGCTGACTAATTCTCTGTAGGTGGACCCAGGCTATACTATACTAGTCCTTTGAAACTACTATCTCGATCTTTTTTTTGTTCCTAGTAATTCTTTTCTTTCTATGCGATTTTTTTTTTTTTTTCATTTTGTGGTGGGGGGAAAATGTCTGGACAGTTAGTAGTTGGGTGAAGTTATCGGGTAAGATCAGCAGACTTAAGTAAGTACATCTCTATATAATATCCATTTTCCCATTTTTTTTTGTGTGTGGTCATGTGTGTTGATGGAAAGAGCTGCATATATTGTTTGGCAAAAGGCCAAGGATGGTTTTGTTGTGTCACCGTCATTTATAATAGTACAACCTTGCACGCTCTGTGCTGAAATAATCCCCGTTGGTTTACTAAGTGAAAACAACAAACATGTTCGCTCTTTGTATAAAGTGGCTCAAGCAGCTTGGATAAACTAGCGGCAGCAGCGGTAAAGTGCAATAGGCAATAATTGATGATGTCTGTGATTTGAAGGTTTTTTTCAGAATAACTGTACTTGGGTATGTTGTGAAATCTATCATGGTACCCGCATTTTTAGTGAGATTGGTGTCGGAGCTCCTCGGGAGATATTTATTCGGGCTTGACAAGGACAATTACCGTATTGCAAATTTGCAATCGCCACAATCTCTTTTCTTTTTTAACAAGTTGGTCTAACCACCTTATGTTTTCTTCCCCTCATCTTACGCTATGTCCTGCACGCTTTGCCTGTTCCCCTCGGATCAGTATCCTCTGTGTTTTTTTTTATAAACACGCACTTGTATGTTTTCTCATCTTGGCCATCGATTTAATCTTGACGGATAAATTTGTACGGATCGTGCGAATCTCGACAGATTTGGTACTAATCACGGAGTATCCATTAGTAATCGGATTAAACACGCACTTGCGTTGCTTGTCCACGGATTTTGATTCCGTTCCCCTCGCCTCATACATTGAATGAATGAGACATTTTATATTTTTAGCTAGACTATTAACGAAACTACAAGACAAATAACAGAACTAATGAGACAAATACCACAACAATATGGACAAACTTATATTGCATATTTGTCTTGTTATTTATTTTATTTGTCCACGTATGTTGTATATTTGTGTTACTATTTGTTTTATTTTTATTTGTCCATCTATATTGTATATTTATCTTGTTATTTTTTATTTATTTTATTTGTCTATATAATGTCTTTATTTGTCCACCTAAGATATATTGCACATTTATCTTACTATTTGTTTTATTTGTCCTCATTATATATTTTATCTTCTTATTTGCTTTATTTGTCGACTTATATTATATATAAGGTGGAGAGAGGCGGCGAAGAAATCAATTTTGATTCTTGAAATAATTTGAAAATTTAAGTACATACCTGATACCTTTCTTATCTTCGGCGACAATTTTCTATAATAAGTTTTTCGTTAAAAAAATGTGATGTTTATATTTGAATAAATGTTTTTAATTTGTTTATTAGATTCATTTGGTGTTTGAAATAAATAAATATCTGTATTTTTTTATATTTTTTTGTAGGCATCTCTTTAGGATGCAATGCTAAAAATTCTTCGCTGCTATATGATTTTTCTTTTTTTTTCTTTTTTTTTTTTGAAAAAAAAACAGTTTGTGTTTTACCATCCAATGCCACAAAAATAACAGGAAAAAAAATGCACGGTACAATGTTACGTTAGAAGAGTAGTTAAATATCATAATTTAGCTAGTTCACTTTATCCTTTTTCTTTGTTTCATGATATGGATAGCATATATATGATAGCGTACTACCCAAGCATATCATGCCTTCAAACAACTTAAAAACAAAAAAAGAAATATGAACATAAAAAAGCAAAAGATGTAAGTAAAATTTTTTCATTGATATGAACACCAAACTTGAGGTATAAATGAAGCGTAATAAACATCCTTTACAATCTTAATATTCAAATTTTTTTAAATAAAAAAATTCAAATTGAATAATATGAATAAAACTACAATTTGATATCTTTATAATTACCTTCACTTTGCGTCTTTGCCAATAGAGTTCGAAGATTAAGTCCCTTTGAAAGAGCAATCAAACCAAAAGCATTGAACACATCACGTTTCACATCTTTTTTCTATCACACGGTTATCCTAACAAAGTAATATATGAAAGAGGTTAATTGTGTCCCAACAAACATTGCAAAAGAGAATTTGCTAATATATTTTGAATTTCAGATTAGTGTTCTTTCCATTTTAGAGTCTTCTTTCCTCACCTTTATTTCCTTTTCCAAATTTCATCAGTGTTCATTATTCTCTATTGATTAGTTGGAGACTAATCGGGTTCATTATTCTTTAACTGGACACAACATCACAACAATTTCTGTTTCCTGGTACCATTATTGCAAGTTTCGCCATTAGTGTTATTTAAATTACTGGATGCGAAACTTTAAGTTAGTACTACCTATTTCCAATTTTGTACATAAGACTATAGAACTAATTTTTATTGTACAAAAAAAAATTGTTCACTAAGACTATATATAATATATAGACGCACCTAACTAATATTAATCATTCAAAATTGAAAATTACAAATTGCAACATTTTCACACAACATGTATAATGTTAAAAGACTTTCAAATTATACAAAGGGGAAAATAACCTGGTATTTTTTGTTGTGAAGGGTAAGAAGCTTCACGCAAGTGAGCATTGAAGAATTCCCATGCTTCTATCAAAATGAACTTTCAAGAAAATTCCCAGGCTTCTATCGAAATGGCAAAACAGAAAATTAAATAAAGAATCCAATTGTCAGAAAATCAAAACTACTATCGTATTAACAGTTAATTTATTTGATTTTATTTATAAAAGGGTCTTTCTATTTGCTTAAAGCTACAATGGCGAAGCTTCATTTTTGCCTTTTGGATTCTTCAACTTCTATACCAAATAGAATGAAAATTTCAAATTAAATGGTTATAGGAATTAATACTTTTTTTTCAGAAATACCTTTTGACAGCATCAATAGCACATGCCAACATTAATCTATGTCAGGCCCTTCTTCCACACCATTACTGATACCAGTACTTTTTAGTGCCATTACTGGTACACCCTCCAAAGTTGCGAACTTACAGGGGCCGTTTGGATACACAAGGAATTTGAGGAATTTCAAATTCCTACATCCAAATTTATTATAAACAATCTAAACTCTTCACAAAGTTACACACTTCCCAATAAATTTATGCCTAGGAATAGGAAATTCTCCAAATTCTTCAAATTCCTAAGCGATCCAAACGGCTCCACAGAGAATATAAAGGATGATAGCATGGGTAAGAAAGCCACTGCTTTGGATGCCCATCCCGTCAAAAGGGAATATGCACGAATTTAAATGCTATCGCATTCGGATTTGCAATAACTGTTTGGAGCCATATGTAGTGGCTGAGCACATGCACGTCGCCTCCTCTTTTAGAACAAATTATAGTTAGGCCCTGTTTTTTCATAAAAGATTATGATTATACTAACAGTAAATTGGAAATTGTTTTCCCATTAATTACTTCTAATTCTTTTGCGACTACTCACATAGCTAAGGGTTGTTGCATGAAAAACTCTCGCATGAACTACTCCATGGATCATGTTACAAAGTGGCGAGAACCTGAATACGATATAAATGTATATGATTAAAAAACAAACTATATAATCAAATGCAACCAATTTGCATATAAGAAACAATAAAGAAAAAGCTGAAATGAAAAAAGGTACATGAAGTGTGAAGGCAGTAGCAAAAATTGCCATGACCAAAGAGGCAGTCTCAAAGAGCCTAAAATTAAGAACCATGTTGTCTCCCTTCACCCATGCGACAATCAATGTAAGAAGCATCTGCCAAAGATGTGATATGTCAAAATAAAATGACACATTAGAAGGAATTAAACAGTCCTAATTTATTAGATCAAGAACTCAGTATCGGCACCATTCTGGTCACTTTCATAAATGGAGTCGGATTATTTTGATAGAATTTGTTTGTAGGATCTCCATTTCGCAAATTCTGATTGATTCCTTGATGGAACTGGCCAGTTCAGCTGTTATTGCTCATCTTTATCGCGCATTAGATAAAGCTGTGGATTTGAACGGTGCAGCGCGGATACCTGGCCCATGGTTGCTGCTGCAACTATGGGCATACGCTATATTTCCAGCAATAAGGCCGCCAGAGATGGAGCCTTTTCAGGATTGGGGATGTCCTAATCTAGATGCATGTCCGCCGACCGCCGTTGGAAATGTCAAATTATTTATAAATAATTAAAATAGCTAATGCATGTATTAATTGTTGTAAATTAAAATTCTCATTAAATTTGGAGAACAATTAAAATAGCTAATGCATGTATTAATTGTTGTAAATTAAAATTCTCATTAAAATAGTTAAAAAAATTACATAAATATAAATGCAAACAAACAAATTAAATTGAAATAAATAAAATTCATTGCGACATTTTTTTTACAAATAAAATTCCTTTATACATATAATTTATCATGACAATTAACAAATGTGTTCAAAAATACAAAACAAATACAATTAAATAAACAATTGATTTGAGCAAATCCATCATTAAATAACATATAAATTATATTAAAATTTAAATCAAAGCAAAAAAAAAAAAAAAGCGGAAGTGCTAGTACCGGCTTTTGAGAAGCCGATACAAGCTAGTATCGGTTTTTCAAAAGTCGATACTAACTTGTATTGGTTTTTCAAAAACCAATATATATTAGTATTGGCTTTTAAAAACCGATATCGCGATACCATTTAAAAAATGTCAAATTTTTAACTGTTTTTCGGATTATTTTAATATTATTTTTTATTTTTTCGGATGGTAAAGCTTGCGGTCTAGAAATAAAATGGGCCGGGCCAAATGTGCATAAAATAAAATAAAATAAAATAAAATAAAATAATGAAATAAGTGACGTTTGTGGGCTGAGGGGGGAAGAGTGGGTGGGAGTCGTATCCTCTGCCCATCTTATTAAGATGGGCAGAGTGCCCATCTCTAGCCTCTGACCGTCGGATCGAAACGGACGATTCAGATATAAACCTACAAAACATGGTTCCTTTCCTCTTCCTTCTTTCCTTCTCAGAAGCGTTTCCATAACTCTGGATCCCTTCTCAGTTCTGCTTAAGCCGCCGCGCGGGAGGAGCAGCTTCGCCTTGAGCAGTCACGCCGCGTCGCGCCAAGGCCGAGTTCCGCTTCCAAAGCCTCCGTCGAGCCCGAGGCCTCGCCACTGCTTCTACCTCGACAGCATCTAGGTTAGAGCCCGTCCCCGCTGCTCCAGACTCAGGTGATGTCGAGCGAATGGAGGGGGATTCTTGCGCTAAATCAATTTGGTGCCACTCAATTTGTTCTATACTGCCACTCATTTTGGTGCTAAATCAATTTTGTGATTTTTTATATTGCATTTAGGTTTATTTGTTGGTTGAAAAATGACAACAAGAGATCTACAGGCCTCCTAGACCTTTGGTGGTCGAGCACTTCGATCTCAGCCTGACCCGTGGTCCACCATGGCGACGACCTCCTCCACATGGTTCACCACCTCCTCTCTCTCGAAGCATCTCCATCAATTGTTAATTGTTATTTTCCTGGTATTCACGATATAATAGTAGAACAAACTGTCGCTCAACCTTTTGTTTCGATTTTCAGGCAAGATTGCCAACTATCAACACTGTTAGTTTGCTGCTAGTGAAGTACTTTGGTGTGTCAGTGATCCATCTCGACTCGAAATGTCAGTGCTACAGTTGAGTAGATCTTTCTCTCTTTCACATTAGTATTGAGTAGATCTGTTTCTTTTGCACGGCAATTTTAATTTGTGGATTTTAGTCAGGGACAACTAACAACTGTGGATCGAAAATTGGCCAAAGACAATCTCTGTGCTACCACCATCTCTATTTGACGTAATTAGTTTGTTATCTTCTATTACTGAATTTTACAATTAAGAAGGACATTTAATGGTGTTAATATATTTGTTTAGTGGTGTTCTTGCTTTTAGAACTTTATCTGGATGCCTCTGTATCTATAAAGCCCAACAGTTTAAAAATGATAATAATGTCAGAAAATTTACATACACATGACCTGTCAACAGTTTATAATTAAGATTACTTTTGTTTTTACATCTTGTACTATTCTGAAAATATTCACAATTGGTCAAAGATGGATCAAATAGAGAATTGTATACTACTTTTAGCTTATTCTGATTTTGAATTGTATTTTGCATTTTGTTGCTCTTATTTTCACAAATCTCCCTGTAATTAGCATCTGCAATTATATACCATTTGTTTTTTTATTGCCTCTTATATTTTTTTCGATTTTGTGGTGCATCTATCTCATTGTTGATCTCTATGTGGTTTTAGGACAAGAGGGAATGATGCCATTTCATTCTTTAAAGACAATCAATGTAAAGTTTTAGATAGACTATGTATTTCTGTAAGTTTTTAATATCTTGAGAAATGATCACTTTATGACAATGTAAATGTTTATCATATAATTCATCTGTTATCGTGTTCATTATTTTTTCCCCTTACATTTAAATTTTATAAGCTTTTGTAAACATCATAAATTGTTCATCCTTGGCATTATATTCAAGTTCTTGCTTTTGAGTTGTATAAAAGTCAGAATTGGTACTCAAAAGTCAAAACTCTTGGAATCAACACAAAAACCTTCTTTGGAAATGTGGTGCATACATATGAAGTAGTGAAGATATGAAGTAGTGAAGGTGTCGAAATCTTGGAGTAATCTGAATTGGGACTATTTTAAATGTAACAATTTTGTATGCTCTAATGTATGATGTAATGGATTATGTATGCTCTAATGTATGATGTAGGATTTTTATTTTATATTTGTGCATTTTTAATTAATTTTGAAAACATGCTAGTGCACCACTTAATTTTGAATAAAATGATTTAGTAATTCAGGCAGATAGTGAGTTGTGCTATGTTTATAGTGCTGCTTTTTTGTATATGCAATTAGTGTAAGACACAAGAAAGTTTACATGTTCATAATAAGTAATTTAAAAAAAAATGAACAGCGCTGCAATTATATTAGAAAAGATTAGTTAACTGTTATTCTAAAAGCTAGAATTGGGTGCACCACTTTAATTGACATTCCTCCTCTAACTGGAAGTCATACATATACCTAATTTTCTTATTGTCTCCTCTGTTGTTCTAATGGGATCGGTACTGTACCAACCAGTTATCAAGCAAGAAGGTAGCACTAAATTCCTTAGCACCATTCTATTTACAATTGAATGATTATAAATTCTAGCTTACTCTTCCATGGTAGACTGAAGGGAAATGTACAGTATGAGAAATAACATTTACATTACAGTAATGGTAGAGTGATGAGATTAATAGAGCAGGTATGTACACAGTAGTATACAATTGAATGTTTTGTCTATTAATCTTTCATTTTTTTATTCTCTTTTTCTACTTCTTTTGTGCAAACTTCATATCTCGTACAAGTCATGGGTACTGGTATAGAGGTGCATCTATAAGGTAGCGCATCAGCTACTAATCACCTAATTTTTGTACACTGATACTTGCTACACAATACATAAGATACAAGATCAAGTGCTATTCTACAAAATTCAATCACTTGCATCCTAATCCCTCCATTGAAGTAATAGCTCTTTTCAATGCTTCATTTAGGACTGAAGGCCTGCACATGAGAAACTCGCAAAATCATAGCACAACAGAAAATTGAATAAAAAACTGCACAATAGTGCTAACTATGTTTCCAAATCATTATTATGGAAAAACATAATTTATTCCGCCATCTAAATAATTTATTCACAATCAAATTTGAGAGTGCTTGTACTCTCTTTATTTGGACACAATTATGAAGCATACAAGAAACTGAAGCCAAACTCAAGAAAGTTGAAACCTGGTGTCTGAGAGTGCTTGTACTATGTAAATAACAAAATTGAAGCCTGATTTCAAGCTACTTGACACCTGAAACCTGGAGCCGAACTCAAGTGGTGGGAATAAAAAAAAAACAACAGAGAATACCACTTGAAACCTGGTTTCAAGCTTGAGGTCGAGTTTCAATCAAAATTCGGAGCAATTACTAAATTAGTGCCTAAAAAAATTAATTTCAAACTTTAAAAAAACGATGAGACAACTTTAAACCTTTTTGAAGCAAATAGCACGATCCGAGACCTCTGCTTGAAATAACGCGTCTTCTCCTGGCGGATCGGCCTGGCCTGGCCTCCACGACGCCTCGCCGTGAGAGAGAGAGCGCACGATCAGATCTAGGGTTCTTCTGGCGCCTGTGAGAGAGAGACTTCGGAAGAGGGATGAAGAGACACTATATTTGTTATGTTAGAGAAATGGGAGCGCTGGAAATCCAGCCGTCGATTTCGATCTAATGGCTTAGAACGAGAGATGGGCACTCTGCCCATCTTATTAAGATGGGCAGAGGATACTGATCCCTCATCCCTCTCTCTCTCTCTCTCTCGCTCTCTCTCTTTCTCATTCATCTGGAAAAAAGAAAGAAAGAAAGAAAAGATGGAATTGGGATTGGGAGTCAGAACTAGAATCGGAGAAGGAAGACGCTTACGTTTTGGAGCAGAGTTCCGTAATTTTGATTACTATTATACTAATTATTATAATAACAATAATAATTGGTACTTCATGTCCAACACGTACAAGAAGCAGCATAAGCAACAACACTGGCGCAGAAGCAGTAACAGCAGCAGCCACGTCGACAAGGTGAAGGTGAGTCTGCTGCCTCTTCCTCCTTTCTAACTTTCACAAGCTGAGCTGAGGTCAGCTGCCAATTTTCTTATTATAATTTATAAATAATGTTGATATTTATGGGAATGAATAATTATAATAGCTTTCCTACTCTACTGCCCTCTCGCTCTCGTAGGATTCAAGACAACATTCCTCTTCCGTTTCTGCTTTTTCTTCTACCTCTACTGGTATTCAAGACGACATTCCAATTCCAATCCCTCCCATCGCCGACCAAGCAGAGGAATCCATGCAAGCAGAAGATAAGCACGCCATCCGCATCAGGAGGCGCCCTCCGACGGGGCCTCCCGTGCACTACGTCGGCCCATTCCAGTTCCGCCTCCACACTCCCGACCACGCAAACCCTCGCAACATCCTCGAGCAGATCCTTTGGGATAAAGATTCCCAACTCACACTGGTTGGTACCATATAATTATAATTAATGCATCTTCTTCTGTCAGCCTGTCTTTTCTGATATCATATCATCATAACTCGTTCCCGCCTCACTACATCTATCTACTCTTTAAACTTCCTCACTGTCCTGTCACAGATGAAGGAGAGACAACCCTTAGCTGTCCTTCAGAGATTACTCCCTGGAGCCCCCCCTGTCAGGGACTTTGTACAAGCCCTCAAGGATTCTTACCACACGACTGGCATGCCTGCCTTAATAGCTGAGCTCAAAAAGGCTTCTCCAAGCAAAGGCCTTTTGTGCCCTAATTTCGACCCTGTAAGTGAGTTTCACTGCCATCCAGTCTACTCTCTTGCTCTCTCTCTCTCTCCCTCTCTCTACGCTAGCCTTTGACAATGTAGCTGATGATGATTGATTTGGTACCATTGTTTAATATATATATGATAGGTCAGTATAGCTCAGGCCTACCAGAAAAATGGTGCAGCATGCTTGAGTGTCCTTACCGATGAGAAATATTTTCAGGTTTGATTATATTTCTCGTTCATACCATCTGCTATTATTACATAGTGCCTTCATTAGCTTTTTGTATTTATTTCTTTTTCTGTTCTTGGTTTTTAGGGGAGTTTTGAAAACCTACATGCTATTCGCAGTGCTGGCATTAAGGTTTGCTTTAAATTCTCTCCTTCTTACTCAATCTGTTTTGCTAATTAGCATCTGTACATTACCCACTGTACTAGGTTTTCTTATTCAATCTACTAGTTTTTAATTTCTCAAGGATTGGTCGCATATCCTGCTATCATTATGTCACTCTAGTCTTTTCTGGTTCTTCTATGTGTACTTAAATTAATTAAAATCTGACACTTACAAGAATGCTAAGAAAAGGCTTTACATCAGATTGTATCTACAGTAAGCTCATACTAACAGCTTCACTGTTTTATCCAGTATCAAGTTGATGAATTTTGTTACAGTTTATAATTTCGGTTCCCTTCATTTGTTTTGTTAGATTTTATTCAACTTTATTTATTTATTTTGGCCATGCAATGCAGTGCCCTCTCTTGTGTAAAGAGTTTATAATAGATGCATGGCAGATCTATTATGCCAGGAGCAAAGGTGCAGATGCCATTTTACTAATTGCGGCTGTGCTACCCGATGTTGATATAAAATACATGATTAAAATATGTAATATGCTTGGTTTAGCTGCTTTAGTAGAGGTCGGTAAATTAATTTTTGTAATTATTTTGCTTCTCCACATCTGTTAATATACATGTCCCCAACATGTTTCTCTTTCTTTTTGACAAAAAAGGTGCATGATGAACTGGAGATGGATCGTGTGTTAGCAATTGACGGTGTTAACCTAATTGGGATCAATAACCGAAACCTTGGTATATGCTCTCTTTAGCTGATGTAAATTTTGTTCTCAACATATTTCATTTTGTTTTTTTTTTTTTCTTTCCCTTTGGTATTTGAAGTTATTATTATTTTTTTCTTGTAGAAACATTTGAAGTGGACATTTTTAATACCAAAAGGCTACTCGAAGGGGAAAGAGGTCGCATTATTGCTCAAAGAGACATACTTGTGCGTAGTACTTATCTTTTTGTGTTTGAGATGTACTCTGATGATTATTATGGCATAACTACAGCTTATGCAAAAATGGAGCTGTAAAATTCCTACTTTAGATACCTTGATATCCCTATATAACCCTGCATATTCTTAATTATATAATTCAATGGGTTACATTGTAACACCAAACTATTCTTAATCTATTTTTTGTTCTCTGAACTTAGGTTGTAGGAGAATCAGGACTGTTTACACCAGAGGACATAACCTTCGTTCAGAATTCTGGTGTACAAGCAGTTTTGGTTGGAGAATCTTTAATAAAACAAGAGGATCCGGGGAAAGCAATCGCTGGACTTTTTGGCAAGGACATCTCAGTGCGTACATGATTGGCATCTCTGTGCTTACAATTGGGAGTGCATACTGGCATTTTCTTCACTGACTGTTGGCAGTTGCAACAAATATTGGAAGGCAGACTCAACCTCGATTCAGTGCCATGGCAGGATTTTCATGATGCAGCAGAGCTTATTAGGTTTTTCAGACTTCAGACTGGTTTCTCTTGCTCCCATGTTCCGCGAGAGAACAACCTGGAATCTCATCAATTGGCCAATTATGCTAGATTGAATAGGATCTCTTATACGAATGCCATGTACTTTCTTTTATTTTTGTTATTTAGTTTGGCTTGCTCTCTATTCGGTTGCATACTGGCATATGTATTCTTTTCTGAGATTAATGAAAGTGTTGCCTAAGGGCTTTATATATATATAGAGTTTTGCTATGGTGAGTCGCGACTCACAGAGGGTCCGTAAGTCGCGCTCAAAGTTCCAAAATCTGGTTCAAAATGACCGATCCAAACTGTCTAATACGATTTCTCTATTGAAATTTCTGTGTAGACCAAATTTTATATTTTTTCAAAATTTTTAAGTATTTTTTTGAAATTTTAGAAAATCGTTAATCTAATTAAATTCGGAATTGTTAAAAAAAAAACAGTTTTTAAAAATTCGAAAAAGTACATAAAAATAAAAAATATATATATAAAATTTGGTCTGCATATTTCAATAGGGAGATCGTATTGGATGATTTGGATCAGTCATTTTTTAACCGGATCTAGGAGTTTGTGAGCGTGACTCATCATAGCAAAACTCTCTCTCTCTATTACCAGGTCTCTTGTCCAAACACGAGCTAGCACCTGAGCGCCTGCCTTATTTGTATGTTATATTTCTTATTTGTATGTTCTGTCGGGTGGCCTTTGCTCTAAAATGTCTTGGGTCAACATCATGAATGGGTTTAATGACTAATTGTAATTTGGAAAAATAACAACATAAAATGGAGAAATTGTCCATTTGGGCATCAAATTTTGACCAAGTCCTCTCCAAGACTCCAACCCATCTATTATAGCTTCTCTCCGATCCAATGTAAAGCTGAAACCATGCCTCAACACATCTACTGAGCACGGAAAAGCGGTACAGTACTGGATTTTACCACTGATACTGAGAATCCTGAAGTTGGGACATACAAGTGCAAGTACCCTGCAGTGGACTCGGTCCGAAATGGCAAGAACCTAGCCGAATTTTGGTTAGACTGTGATATTTCCTTGTGTGTTTTTATTTTTATAGAAAGTTAATTTATGCCTACCTATATTTCTAAAAAAGAGGCATCTCTCTCTCCCCCATCTTCTCCAATTTGGTTCTATAATAAAAAAAATATTTATAAAAAATGTATGGTGTGTGTGTCCTGAATGTAGGTATACTTTGTACTGAACTGATATGTTCTCTTTGTGTTTTTATCATCTTTACATGGTACCAAAGCGGTAGGTTCCGATCCGTTCTATTTTTCTCCGTGTGCGAGTTACTGCACAGTTTGGTCTTCATCCCTGCACAAGTCGGACTTTGTAGTCGATGTTAATTCTGTTGATATGGAAATAAATGTACTAGGGTATTGAAATTAACATAATTAGACTATTTCTAATTATTTTCATATTATTTATTTCCAAGTTTAATCAATACTTTAGTACATTTTCTAACTCAATATGTTTAAACTTGGAAATAATTAGAAATAGTCTAATTCTGTTGGTATGCTCTTTCTTACGCCCATATCAGTATATATGTTGTGTATAATTAACTATGAAGAGGCATGAATATGACGGCGTGCATGCAACAGCAGGGGGGATTTCCTCCTGGCAGTAAAACCAGCATTCTCGATCATGTCCAGATCATCGGGCTTCGTCCCACCAGGAAGCTCCCAATCGAAATGGAAGAGAAGGTTCGCCAGCGCCAGCTCGAGTGTTGCAAGCGCGAAGGTCATGCCAGGGCAGATCCGACGCCCAGCACCAAATGGTATTAGCTCAAAATCTGTACCGTTGAAATTCAGATATCTGTTGTACACTTGTACTCTGCAAACCTCTCTGGCTTGAACTCCTCTGCATCTTTCCAGTACCTCGAGTCCATTCCTACATAGTACATTATATACCAGTATGGCAGTATACCACCATAAAGTTAAAAAATTTAAAAGTAACAGAAGAAGTAGAAAATAATGGATCAGTGAAGTGAAGCATTATTAATTTACTAAGATTCCATTGGATTTACCGACGGCCCACACGTTGACAAGCACATTTGTCCCCTTTGGAATGTCGTAGCCCAAAATCTGACATGTCTCTCGGCACTTACGCGAGATAAATGGACCAGGAGAATGCAATCTCATTGTTTCTTTTATGATGAGATACATGAACTCCAGCTCAGCCACATCTGATCTTGGTTATGTTTTCACGTCCCTGGAGCTGTTGCTGGACCTCGATCTGTGCCTTAATCATTACTGCCGGATTTTTTATTAATTCAGCCATGACCCAATCTAAAGATGCAGCTGTTGTGTCAATGCCTGCTGCAATGAGGTCCTGGCACAAAAAGAAGTATTAAAGTAGTTAAATCAACATCCATGAATTAATTTTTCACATGCATATATATATGCACTATAACTAATCCAGGTCAGGATCTAAAATTAGATAATAGTGCTGCTGACAACGATGATGGCCTTGACACTATCTATACTAAGCGAGTCAGTCCCCGAACCCTTGTCATGTAACTTGAGGAGCACCGTGAGCAAATCCTCAACCTCTTCATCTGCTCCCCTATCTCTATATTCTCTTATTAAGCCATCCAGAAGCCGGTCCAAGGAGCGATGACACTCCTCGCCTTGCTCACAGCTCCACTCAACTTGCGCGCACCACAGGATGATGGGAACATGTTAGCTAGGTTGAAGCCTATGTGTTGCTCAAAGGCCTTAATGATATCATCCAACACCAACTTTTGATTCTTGCACTTTCCTCCCATGATTGCCCGCAAGGCAACATTATTTGTGAGCACCATCAATCCTTGATTCAGTTCAACAATCTCTCCGCAAGATAACGATTAGTAGATCCAATGGATCAGGCTACGTATCTCTTCGTCACGGATAGATTTGAATGACTGTACCCGCTTTGAGCTAAATAACTCTAAGACACACATCTTTCTGATTTGACGCCAGTATTCGCCGTACAGGGTGAACACATCCTTCATTTCATAACTCAATACTCTGGCTGTGGAATTAACTGGGCGAGTGCAGAACTTTAGGTCGTGCATTTTTGCGATTTCTCTGACTGCTTCTCTTGAGGAGACTACCACGGTAGGGTGCTCGCCAAGCTGGTGAAACATGAGGTCGCCAAAGCGTCAGGAGATGTTGCAGAGTTTGTAATGAGGGAGGCCGGTGCCAGCGAGGTGGTGGAGGCTTCCTATGACAGGGAGGGTCCATGGGCCTGGAGGAAGAAGTCTGTATGAATATTTGGAATCTCTTTCTGTTTTAAGGAAGAGGAGGAGGAGAAGAGGGAGAATGAGCAAGAAGAGATAACAGGAGGTGGCCATTTGACTGCAATTAACTCACTTCACCAATCAATTAAGAGGGAAGGTGTTGAGCTAACAGCATATATTTAACTAATCAAGTTTTAATTTGACCGCTCAAGGAAGGAGAGTAGTCAGGAGGCAGATTTCTAGAGGGAGTACCGGAGGAAATCAAATAATTAAGCAGCCAGGAGGATGCAGCAGTAACTAGTATGTAGCACTGGTCATGGTTTGAATGTTGGCGAAATCAACTTTTGACTGTTGGAAATAAAAGTTGAAATTAATTAAGGACTTTTGGGGAAACTGAAACTGACATGAAAGGTCCCGTATCAACTAATCGTACGTGTTTTAATTTGACTGCTGAAGGAAGGAGAGTGAGGAGGGATATCCCTAGCAAGATATATCCGAGGCATGCTTCTCATGTTCGGTTTTTCAAAATGGCTACTTTTGAATGAGAAAGGTTTTCAGTCAAAAATCAAAATTATCAAGCCCATCGCAGGTGCAAATATATACTAGATGTCATGTCACTAATGCAAGGTTGGCTCCTGACGTATGTTAACCAATTAGTAATAATTAATTGATTGGGGTTGCATATTATTATCATATCATATCATGATATGTAATTAAATTTTGATTCAGTTATTATTATTTATTTCAATTGAATTCATCAATCATTCGCCAGCAGCACCTCCAATCCAGCATGTTATTCATTGCTTGGATTGGATCCTGTTCTTCCTTTTCAATTTTCCTATCCTGTCCTCTGCTCTTACAGTTATAGTTACAGACTTACAGTTACTAGGGATAAACCTAGAAAAAAAAACTGTTGCCACTGGGGATGACGAAATTTCAATTCCTAGAATTCATAGACCGCAACGGTACTACTTATTGTTAGTTCAAACTTTGTCAAATGAAAACTTGCATGTTTTTCTTTCAAACTTGCAAAGTTTTTTTTTTTTTTTTGGGACAGACTAGATAGAGGCAATCTAGTTTTCAGACTTGCAAAGTTAACAAATTGGCCCAACGGACTAAAACAGATTGATCAAAAACCCTCTAGTGAGTTGGGTTGTGTCATAAATACTATACTATATGAGTCTTCCTATTTTTGAACATGAATGAATGGTTATGGACTTATAATTGAAGGTTGACTATAGGAGAAGGCAACCACAGGTCCACAATCCACAAGCAACACCTTTTTCTTTTCTTTTTCAAAAAGCGCGGTGCATTGTTCTGTATGCGATGACTGACAGACAGATAGACTACTTTTTTCATTTCATCCATGCTCTCCTTTTTTTTTTTTTCCAAATTTAGCACACCACGCAGACACAATTAAGTCTGATCAAGCGGGCGTTGGCGCACAGTTCAACTTGACACCAGCAAGGAAACACACAGTTGCTGACATTACATATACTGATATACATAGAGCAGTAGATAACTCTCTCTCTCTTCATAAATCAGACGTTGCTTTAACTAGATAGCCACTATCTAGTCTATCAAAAAAAAAAAAAAAAATCCTCTCTCTTCAGACTCGCGTTCCATTGGCATGTATGCATACTAATACACCAGTCTAGTATTCGCTATAATGAAAAGGGGAAAAAAATGGAGTTTTGGCACTATTTTTTTGTTCCGTATAAATTATAATACTCCTATTGCTGCCAAACTTTATGCCAATTTCAACTCGGCTCTTTAGGCCAAAATCCGAAACGACATGAATTCGGAAAAAACTTGGTGCAAGTTCCAAACCATTCCAAGCCAATAGCCATAATTGACTTGATCTTAAATGTTTAATTTTGTTTAGTAATTTATATAAAAACACACACACACACAAGAAATAGTTTAATTTCGGCTGACCCAATCTACAGTACCCGATCTGGTTTATATAAAAACACACACGCACAGGTGAGGAACCTACACCTTCACTGAAATAGATCAGTTCTATGATCTTTGAAGACATTTGGTAGCTAAAACAGGGAGGCGTAACAGCTGTACATGCTTTATGCAAATTCCATCAAGTAACATATAAAAGATTCTCGTGGAACATGTAGATATTATTATATTAATATATAGAACTGAGATCATTGAGCGTAACAAGATATCTTACTTACATTGCAGAATTCTCACTGAATTGGGATGTGTGCAAGGCCCAAGGTTCGGTCAAATTAATGATTGAGAACTGAATTTAACAATTCCGTCCGGGTACTTTCAGTACCAGTAGTCTACTTATAAACTGAAAAAAATATATGTCAAAGAAAATATTTTAGAAGAACGGTCACATGCCATGTGATAGTCCCGCGACTCCCGCCACGCCGGATAATTCATGAATTATCTTAACTAATTAATTAAATATCTCATTTGAATAGTTTTTGTTTTTTTTGTTTTTTGGATTGGGGGGGGGGGGGGGGGTTTACAAACTCCATTTTAGTTACTACAAAGTCCTTTGGTATTTGGTACTATATATAAGATAATATGCTCCTCTCATAACTAAGTCATAAGAAGGCGGTGCCTTATGAAATTAATAATCTGGCACAACAAAGTCACTCTTAATCTTACATATAATAAAATATAATAAAGATGCGTGGATGAATTTAAAAAATGCAATTGAAAAAGTACTTCTTTTAACATATATTCTATAGGATATTATTTGAGAGATGTTTCGTAAAAAGATGCAATCGGATGGATGCTAGGGGTGGCAAAAAAGCTCGTGGCTCGTGGCTCGTGGCTCGCTCGAGAAATATTCGACTCGATTCGACATTGGCTCGATACATTTGGGCTCGAAGCAAAATTCGACTCGCTCGAAATTAACTCGAAATTGGCTCGAAATATAATTTTGTTAACTAATTTATATATATTAGTACATAATTTGATATATAATATATTTATTTATTACATATAAATGCTATTTTTATTTAAAATATTATTATAAAATGAACAAAATACTAGTTTATAAATAAAAATAATATTAAAATTGATAAATATTAATTAATTTGTATATTAGTTGCTTGAAAATATATATAAAAAGTACTATAATTTAGCTCGACGAGCTCGTTAAGAAACTCGATACAAATTCGATTTGATTCGACAAAACTCGAATTAATTTCAAATCAAGCTTGAGCTGAGGTTAGCTCGCTCGAGGTCGACTCGTTGCCAGCCCTAATGGATGTCTCAAAAGGTGTGATCAAAAGAGTGTCTATCTCAACATATATTCGATATGGTGTCATTTAAAAGATGTCTCGTCAAAAGGTACATCGAGTGAATACCTCGTCCACCAAAAGATGTCAACATATTATCTATAAATAGCACATCCCTTATTCAATTTTCATCAATCATTTTTCATTTATAAAATGAAAAAATAATAGAGATCACATCAGTGTCATATAGAAATCATGGTGTGATACGAGCACGGGTCAAAAAATTTTGCCCTACAACAAGTTCATAGACAAAAAATACATAAGACATGAATTTTGTTCTATTACATAGTAAGATAATAATTTTATGAATTTTATTTTTACATTTAAAGATGTTTTTTCAAATTGTATAAAAAAATGAACAATATAGTGTGTAAAATATGTATGGAACTACTATTCGATGTATTATAGTTTTTATTTTACTGATTCTATTTTCACTTCAATCAATTAGAATTTATGATTTTATAATTACATTACATACAATAAAAATAGACTAAAGGGTGCGATTGAAAATGTGTTTATTTTAACTGATATTCCATATGATTTCATTTAAGAAATGTCTAGCAAAAGAATGCAATCGAATAAATGTCTCAAAGAGTGCGATTAAAAATATTCATATTTTTAACATATATTTCATAGGGTGTCATTTAAGAAATGTATCGCCAAATGATGCAATCGAGAGGATGCCTTCTCCACCAAAGGGTTCCAACATATTATATATATATAGTATCTCCCTTATTGATGTTTTCATCAATCATTTTTTATTTACGAAATAGCAAACATAATAGATACCACATCACTCTCAAATAGAACTTTAGACGCGATACGTATGCAGGTGATGAAAATTTGGCCAACAATAGATTTGAAGACGGAAAATACATGACGTATGAATTTTTAATTTTTCTTCTATTAAACAGTAAGATAATTTTTTTATGAATTTTATTTTTACAGTTAAAGAACTTTTAAAATTGTATAAAAAAATGAACAATATAGTGTGTAAAATATAAAATGGACTACTATTCAATGTAAAATGGTTTACTGATTCACTTTTCATTATTGAATTTATAATTTTATAATTATTACTTTTCTTATGTGATAAAAATATTAGTTTAATCAAATGCCTCATATAGCAAATATACTTTTAAAATAAGATCTTTTTTATTAAAATTATTTGTTCAAATCAGCTATCAACTTAAAAAAATTTCAATTAACGATACAATTTTTTATATATTGTTTCCAATAAATTTCAATATCGTTGAGCGAAACTCGACGTACAAATCTAGTTAAAATAAACACTTGCTGGTTACTTCTGCCAAATGAAGTGCGGACAAAAGAAATGTTGAACTTATTGAAACTAGAGACGGTAGTCGTAACTTCGCTGTGCTATATTTTTTTAGATAGAAGAATGATTCAATTTATTTTATCAAACATATCAAAATTTATGATGTAAAATATAAAAAATCTCTCATTAAAGCTTGCCAAAATTTTTAGATAAAAATTTATAAGTTCAAAATTAGTAATTCTGTAATAGAAAATCATCATAGTAATTTGACATTTAGCACAATTGAGAAGGAAGCGAAAAAAGTATACCTCTTATATGTTCATAAATAGAAGGCTCGACCATCGACATGGGAGTCGGTGGCGTGTCTCCAATCACCTCCTTCACCTTGGCCTCGAGTCCACCAAAGAAATTAACCAATCCAACTTCACTTGTGCTAGCAAGGATGAGGGAGAAGCTAATCATCTTTCACCTTTCTTCAATCAATCAACTAGTTTAATGATGGAGAGAAGTGCTCAACAAATTAACTTGATTAGAGAGGTAAGAGATAGCACCAATGAAGAAGATGAAGAAATCTCCTCGAAAGGGGAGGTGACAGCCTAAGAGCGAAGAGAGAGGAGGCAAGGAATTAGGTCTAGAATTTCACCAAATGACCCCTTATATAGCCTCTCTAATCCACACTTAAGTGGACAATTATACCCTTGCTAGGGCCGGCCTACACATGGGATCACATGGGCCATGAGCTATGATCGAGGTGTAAACCAGGGTGAAACAAATAAATCTTGTAAAATGGGAATAATGCAAAAGAGTTCTTAAGTCACAAATCGAGTAACTAAAAAGAAGAGTTTAAAATAGTTTTTAAGTCACAAATCGAGTAACTAAAAAGAAGAGTAAAGAGATGCAAATTCTAAAATGGGAATAATGCAGAACAATTGAAGTAAATATTTTTGGGGTTTTCTAATAGTTTAATGTATGATGAGAAGCGTGCCTTAGGGTTCGATTTCACCTAGGTTTGGTCGTAGGGTTATGAAACCTAGCACTGTCGTGTTCAGTTCCACCGAATTATAATTAATTCGGTCCGAATTCCACTGCGTGAATGCTGTGATTTACTCAATGGTTGATCTGTTCAAGTCAAGGATCCATCTAGCGGCCATACCTAAACTTCCTAACCCTATGCCTTGGGTACGGTATTTAGGATGGGATCTAGTGTTAACCCTCATCGAATGCATTGCACCCAACTTTCCTTCTAGGTGGATCTATTCGAGTTTACAATTGGTTTTATGCGAGATATCTAAATTAGACCGTCGCCTAACTAGAAGTGTTTACTTTTAGTTACTAACTGGTCGACTTTCGCCCTTGACCTACCTCGAAATGCTCGTGAAAGGTTCAGTTATTATATTGGGTTGATGTCCCAACAAATGCGGCCGTACAAATGTCGAGCAACACAAGTAATAATTAACTCAAATCACAAGCAAATCAATAAAACTCGCAAAGGTAATTGACTTCTTCCATCAACCAAAAGAGTAAATCAAGCAAACCAAATACTAGGCTACATCTACCCCTAACGCAACAAATTTTTGGTCTAGCATACTAATACAAATCATGCAAATAACAATAAACAAATCCAAACAAGTCATAAATTCAGAAATTAAAGAGAGAAATGGTTTGATACGACAAATAACCAAGTTTTCCCAACAATTCACCACCGCCGTTGCGCTAGAACCACCTTAAGACTTGAGAACCCTTTGTAGCAGCCAAGAACCAGTGCTAAAACCTCTTCCTCTCCTCCTTAGTCGCCCAAGAAGAGAGCTCCAAAACCAGATCTAAGTTGAAGAGAGAGAAATGGAATTCTGGAATGAAAATTGATGCCTTTCCAAAGTAGGGGAGCCACCTAATACCTCTCCCTGCCGGCTTGCATGTGCCAGCAATGTCCCCCTAATCTAGGTCAGAATAGGACTCCTTCCACAAAAAAATGCCTCTAGAATGTCACCAGACACCTTCCATATACTGCTGGAATGAACATGCAGGAATTCGGTCCGAATTGGCTGTGTCCTGGACCGAATTGAGAAGTGTTGGCTGAGATGAGCATTGTTTCGCGTGTAGCAGCTGCACTGGGTCGAGTCGAGATTTGACCTAGGCTAGGAATGAGATATCTAGCTATCTGAATTGTTATTTTCTTGCTGCTTTCTTCGAGTTCCTGTAAAATCAAAATAAAACGCAATGGCAGCGCCAAAACTGGCAAAGAAAAGCAAATACAAGATAAAATCACAGTTTTAGTCACAATTTCGATGTAAGTCTGGTAAAAATATCAATATAAATACAAGATATCAAGCTATATCAAGTTTATCCACTAAATTATATATTTAATGGACTTATTAATTGCTCTCCAATTGGGCTTTCATTTAACAATTAAATAAAGACTCATTTAATTGATATAATTCAATCAATTATCTTAAAATGTGTTGAACAAAATTAATTATCAACTTATTGATAATTTTTTAGGATTAGCATATGCATTATTTTATTTCTATATGATCTTTTTTATTTAATTAATTATAATGGTTTGCAACGGTATATAACTAATTAATCAACTTATCATATAATTGCATTCACTACTGCAAATAAATAAATAATACACTGTATGGCTAAAGTTCTATTTGCGTGACCTTTTGAGGATTTATGTTATGTTGGTCATGAAAAATAAATTGCTATTTATTTTCAATAATCATTAGCGGTATCTAGCAACACGTTATGATTCTCAATTAACATAAATATTGTACTGCTACAGTATTTCAATCCTGTATAAGAAATAAAAGATATTTTCTATTTTTTATTCTTATGTCATATGATATTTTCAATAATCATTGCAGATTATACATTTATTGATCTAGAGATGATCGTCTAGTTTGGATGCATACGATCTAACTCTATCAATGGGCTCAATTGATATCATCACTCACAAGGTCTACTAATGAGGGACATATGATTTTCTTGATAAACAACTTTTTTCCGCATAATTCAAGATAATATAAATAAAATCCATTGATCGGTGCTGAGGGTACTGGTCAAATTAAATCCTTAAAACCCGATACTAATTCGTTTGCAGTACAGTTTAAGGGTCGAATCACGGGGACAAACTATTCCTTTTCCAAGTTTAAACTATTCAGATTAAGTTAAATTCTAAAGTCTAATAAACAATTCAGTTTACGAACAGGTCTAAACAGAAAGTAAAATGCAGGATTGAAAACCTAATTAACCAGAGAACTTAACTAACAAAGAGATAGGTCGGTTGACGAACGATTAGGGGTTCAGGTTATCTAACTTTTCTTGTCTGTCAGGGTTGGGGCGGACCGTTCCATTCCTGGAACGGACCGTCCTGGACCCTATCAGATGGCTGGAATAGGCCGTTCTGAGTCAGGCGCCCCCTCTCGGGCGGTTCGTCCTGACTCTGGAACGGGCCGTTCCAATCATTCGATACTTGTTTTATTATCCTACTTGATTATTGCTGAGTGTTTTTACGTGAATTAAACAAAACCTAACCTACAGACTTGCGCTGTAACTTCCGTTCAGGTCAAGTTGAAGGGTTCTGCTTGTTTAACTCCTAAAACTCCTAAATTTCAACTCCCATTTCTTGGTTTAGGTGCTTTAGATTGATTTCTGGGTCTTGGTAAACTCTCAACTTTCCAGTTTATTGAGTAAAACTCTAAATGCTTAGAGTTTAGTTAAATCCTTTCGGATATCGCCTACCTAATTAATCTAAGTGTTATTTGGTTATTGCAGTTCGATTTTGACTTGACAATTAAACTAGGCCATTGTTTAACGCAACAATCAAACTTAAACAATTATCAAATTTCAACAAACAGATAGCAAATTAAATTTCAGAAATCATAAACGTAACTTAACTCAACTAATAAAGAAGTATTCAAATAAAACAAGCAACTAAAAGAAAAGTTATCAAACCATAGCCCCTAAACTAAACTACTCTACTAAATCCATGAAAGAAAAAAGCAGATTTCATCACACAAAGACACATAGAAAAGAGAAAAACTAAGTTACAACAGATTGTGCTCGAAAATCTCTAACTTCTGCGCTCTGTCCTGTCTGGGACGGCCCGTCCTGATCCTAGGGCGGAGCGTCTCAGGCTGGTGGCTGGCCGTCTCAGCAGGCTGACTATCTTGTGTTGGTTTCTGGCTTGGAAATTAGGGTTTCGTGCTTGCCTCGAATTAGGGACGTGTCAGAACTTTTATAGGCATCATAGGCAGTTCTAAACGTGGCATTGTGGCTCTGTAAGGCGGTGGAAACTGTAGAAACCGCCTCACCAAATCAGGTGCTCTATTTTTAGAACTCTGGATTTAGCTGGGACGGCCTGGTCTGGATCTGGGGCGGCTCGTCCCAGCATGGTCTGCACTGGTTCGTCTGGATCGTCTTTGCCTGACTGCTGCACTGGGTTGGGGCGGCCCGTTCCAATCTGCCTGAGTTGCACAACTTGGTAGATTTTCTCCGTTCTTCGTGCCAAAATGTGACGAACCTGTAAAAAAAACTTGCCGAGCTACGGCTGAGCTTTCCTACATCTAACATTAGCACAATTTAAAAAGAAAATGAGTAAAAACACAAGTATTTGAACACAATTTGGGGCTTATTCTGGTTGAAAATCAAGTACGAAAATCGTACATCATCCGTATAGCAACACTTATTAGGAATCAACGTTAGATGATATTTATTGAACCTATTCTCATATGGAAAAGTTGAATAATCTCAAACTTAGAATCAAACTCATATGAAATAAATAATAACACATAATACAATTCACATATTTATTTTATTAGGTCAAGTCTTGTGCTATGTTCCACCTATGATAATTAATGTTTCTTGTTAATTATCATGATTATCGACGATTTAAATTTATTATTTTCATTCTAATGAATGATCTACAATTCAGATCCTCAACCTAAATAATCTTTCAATAATAAACTCTAGGAAACAAATGATCAAATATCATTAATAACACAAACCAAAACTAAGTCATTAAAATATTGACTTCTAGGACATAACTCCAATAGTTCTCGCAGTCTGGTTAATTGTCTTCGTAGTCTGGTCAACTGTTCTCGTAGTCTGGCCGACTGTGCACCCAGTTTGATAAACTGTGCACCTGGTTGGGGTAGCTTGTGACTGCTTTTATTTACGAAATGGAGTCTAGTTTGATGATTGTCCTGTTAAATAACAATATGCCATAACAATACTTATCTCCTAACCTATTAATGATGAAATCAAGTAAAAACTCATAGATTCAAATATAATTTAGGTCCAAATCAGATCAAAATCATGGTATGAAAACATCCTATCACATGCCATCATAAAAATGGTTAAAATTAGTTTTCTGTCATTATTTTCGATAAATTAGAGATGTGCCATTCAAATTAGAGAAATGCCACTCTAACTTAAACTATCCAAAATACCCTCTCATTAACAAATGACAAAGAAATTTATTGACATGAATTAAATTTTAAATTTCTATATTGGAAATTTCAGATTTGCAAATTTTTTTTTTCGAATTTTGGATTCTAAAAATTTTAAAATTTTTTCATTTTTGAAAATTTTTAATTTCGAAATTAAAATTTTTTATTTTAAAATTTGAAATTTTGAATTAAAAATTTTTAAATTTCAACTTTTGAGGTTTGAAATTTTATTTCTTTTGTTCATGGCGTAAAATCGCTTATTTACTTAATCGGAGGCATATTTATAATTTTTATGTTTTACAGTGGTTTATTTTAAATTTTATTATTTTATAATGACATATTTAAAAAGGTATTTGGTCAAATTAATTATTCAGTGGCATAAATCTTATTTTGTCATTTAGTGATGACGTAAAAATAATTTGTCATTTAGTGATCTCTAATTTTTACAGGGACATAAACCTAATTAATTTTTTATTTTATTATATTTACTTATTTGTTTAAATTTAAATTCAATGTTTTTTTCTTCTCTCTCATTTGACTTGCACATATGCCAACGAAGGCTCTTCTCAATATAATAACATATTGCATACATTCATCACATTGTCGTTACATCTCTCTCTCTCTATATATGTATAATAAATAAAAAAAAAGTAACTAGAAAGGTAGTGCCTTTCTAGCGCGTTCTCGCGTCTAAAAAGAGATCCAAGGTCTCGAACTTCTCAAACCTCTTTTTAAAAATATATCAAAATTTTGGGTTGTATTTGAATTTGTACTTTAACCTGCCTTTTTGTTGGAATTCTTCTGGGTTCTAACTTCTATGTTTTGGCTTTTTGTGAAGATAAGAGAGACAATCACAGAGAGGACTAGAGGTAGAGGAGACAGAGAAAGTGAAGATTTAGTAAGTGCTACTTTATTTAACCCTTTACTTTTACCCTTTCGTCTTCTTCTTCATAAAAATGAAATGAGCTCTAATGGAGGTGCAATAAAAATGGTAATGATGATACAAGTCTGATGGTCCAATGGAGGTGCACAGTTTTGTTTTGTTTTTTTTTTCTTTCTCTCGTTATATATTTTTCATTCCCTTATTTTTGTAATTTTTTGTTTAGTTTATATGGGTTCAGTAATGAGGGATCCTATGGCCAATTCCTTGTTTGTGTGTGTGTGTTTTTCTCGTTTTGTTTGGAAACCATCTGATAAGCGTAGACAAATTGTTTGCTATGAAGTTTCTCTCTCTCTTTTTGAGTTTCTGACTTTCTGTAGATTATTTTCCTGTAAACGAATAATATGTTATGAACAATATTATTGGAAAGAAAAGAAACAGTGAACCGTTTATCCATTTTTCTTTTCGATTTGTCCCTCTAATTTCTGACCTCGATTTCTTGCTCCATTTCACTTTTATATGCTGCTTTATCTCGATGGTTTATTTTCCCTATTTTTTCCCCCTAATTAGATGGGTGTGATTCTGATGATTTCTAGCATTGAAAGGCTCCTTAAGTTTCCTTCCTTTTTAATTAATTATCATTTTGTCGTTGGCAGCTTTGTCCATGTTTAGTTAGCAGTTACTTTTTTTTTTTTTTTGATGAACTATGTTTAGTAAGCGAGCAACAAAAGTGTTACATACTTTTTTTTTTTGATAAATAGTTAGGTTAGCTTTTGGTAACTATTAGGTGTGAGTATGACTTATATCGATCTAGCTTATTAAGTTGGTGGGTACGAAGTGCGTGTCGTATATTAATGTCATTCATTTCTATACCCAAAAAAAAAATATATTTATGCCTCTTTGTTTATTTATTTATTTATTTTTTGTTCGAAATAGATCCTCAGTTTTGTAAAGGCTTTTGTGTCTAAAATCTAAATTGGTACTTTGAGCTGACATGTGAAGTATGAGAATGAAGATAAATACCAACTCTCTGTTTTCTGAAATCACTGTAAATTCGTTGTAGAGATCTAATTTGTGCTTTGATTGATAGAGACTAAATTTAGTCCCATGAATGAACATTTCGCGTCACATCTGTCTTTTCTTTTGTCCAGCTTTGCGGAAATTATAAAGCAAGTCAAAATTTGAATACTGCTGCTTCATTTGTCATCTCCATTTCGATTCTTAGCACAAAACCAATTTGTAACTCCCTTTCTCAAACTCCATTGTCACATGTATTGATGATAGACCTATGCTCACAAGTTTCACCCACCGCAACATTTTTTCTTTCTTTATACATGTATTTTCTGATACCCCTTCTCATTTCTCAAAAGGGAGAAATGGTATTTAATTTTGGTAGCTGGAGATTTAATCAAAAGCAGGTTTCTTTCTGTTTTGGGTCACTTTCCCTGGCCCAAGTACAGTTTGCCTTCTCTTTCTTTATTATATATTTATATATTCATTTTTTTTTCTTTTTTCAGTTTGGATTTTACCAAGTAGTTGTTAGGTGCATTTAATTCAGCCTCTCCTCTCCTCTCCTCTCCTCTAGAAACAAACGTTTCTGCTTTTTTGTTTTGTTTCCTTCTCAGTTGCATCTGTTATGTATTCTCGCCTCCTGGAGCTTTTTTTTACTTGTGTTCATTGCTGCTGGAATAAAATAGGGGCCTATTCTTCCTCTCCTGGCCAGAAGGAAATATCATTTAGGAATAATACGGGTATAATAGTAAAATTTAGCTATTCTTTCTCCTATGTGGTAACCTTATTATTTATCCGTTTATTTCTTTTTGTATTGAAGCAAATTAAGGTAACCTAACCTTATTACTTTTAGAGTAAGTTGTCATCAATAAATTTGGAAAATTTCTTCCTAATTTTGGTTCCCAAAGGCGTTTTCTTCTTCAATACATGTCTGCATCCAATATTATAATAAATAAATATATTTATTGGACCAAATCAAACTATTTCATGTAGGCTCTGAATGTTTCTTCTGTTTACTAATTCTATGAGTTAATTCCTACGGAGACCATAGTTATTGTAAACTTGATGTTCATTTCTTTGCTTTTCCTTTTTCAGGAAGCTTTCAAAATACCTAGTCCAATCCATGCAAATTTTTTGAGGGTACAGCGGAGAACATGAAAATAGGTATAAAAAATTTTAAACAATCAAATATAAACTGATTTCTTGTATCTTTTGTTTATTTGAAAATAACAATTTAATTAATGCAGTTGCTTATTAGTAAAATTGCTAAAATTGATTAACAGTCAATAAATTTTGGCTTGGACCATTAGTTTCGAATGAAATTCTGTTTTATCTTGATCAAATAAAAACTGATTGAGTGAAAATCTCAAGAGTTGGCCTCTCCATGCTAAAACAAATAGCAGGACATGCTGGTGCATAGTAGTATCAGACACTTTGCCCTTCTTTTATTTGATTCGCTAATAAGCCCACAACTTATATCTAGCTCTTGTGCAATTGTTACCTTTTCACTTGTTACATTACATGTAATATGCCAATGCCTTGTACAGATTGTGAGAAATCATATAGTTATAACTTATATGAAGACAGAAATGTCGCCCTGAGCAAAGCTGATGAAAATTTAAAGAGAGACTCTAAATTTTCCATTCAAGATCAGAGGCTTCAAGTTCCAACCAGAAATGATGAAAATGACCTTGAAGATAAGAGTATTTACGATGAGAAAACCATTACAGAAATCACATGCCCCGATAAAGTGGTCATTAGTGAGAACATCATAAAGGATGTTTGCATAGATGAAGGTGCAAAAGTTTCTTCAAATACAATCGAAGAGAACAGGAAGATTTGTTCAAATATAACAGAAGAAAGTGAGAAGATTGATTTCAAGACTCTGCAGGATCAGAGTTCGGTACCAGATGAAAAGGAGGTTATAATTGGAGAGATTTCAGATGAGAAAATTATCAGCTTGAAGGAGCTCTTCTTTTCTGAAGATCAGAAATCTGCTGAGCTTGATACCAAAAAGTTTGACAAAAAGAAGTCGTGTGTTCAGGTATGTCAACATGGGCATATAATAAAATAAGAAAAACTAACATCATACAAATACACCTTTGAAGAATATCAAATTGATCACCTTGAACCAATCACTTTTTCATCAAGTTGGTCTGTTTATGTTTGCTAACTGTTTGTTGTGAAATTCATCATTACAAATACAGACTATAGAGAAACATTCCGATGAAGCAACAGTGACTATTGGGTCTGATGCCCACAAATTTGTTAAGAGCAGCAACACCGATATCCCTTCTGAGGAAATAATTGAAGAACAACCCACCTCAGCACCAGTGCTGTCTGGCACTGTGACCTGTGGCACAGAAGAGACATCCTGCACGTTGACATCTGTACCAGCATGCCAATTTCCTGCTGAAAGGCACACAGAAGCAGAGAATAGCCATTATTTTGATGGACCCAAGGTCACCTCACGCAGGTCATTTTCTCAGAATTACAGGGAAGTCAACATACCACGAACAGACCCAATTGGCAATAATTCAGCACGCATGGCTTATTCCGGTAGCATATCCATGCGTTCTGATAGTAGCACAACAAGTGCTAGGTCTTTTGCATTTCCCATGTAAGAATTCTTCTTATAGGTAAAATTTACTACGAGGCCAATTCATTGTGTTTTTCTGAAATATATACCTCATGTCCGCCTACAAAGCATGAAAAGATTTTACCACACCTGAAGTACCAATTTTGGAAAGAAAAGTTGAGGGAGAGGAGGGGTTTATCGGGAGAATTTAGGAATGTTTATTGGGGTGCAGCCGTGGTGTATCCAATACCAGTATTTGCCATATGATCCTGGGCTGGTTGTATTTCAATCCTGATCCAGCCTCTGTGTCGATCTATTATTATTTGCCTTTTAATCTTGTCATATTACTCCTTCTCATCTCCTCAACTTCCAATAGAAATCTGGCCCCTCTAGTGTGTGTATGGATCTCATTCAGTTACACCTACACCTAAATTATATGAGAAAAACAATTAACTATCTGACATTTACCAAACATTAAATCAAAGGAAGTTAAACAATGCAAAATTTATACAAATTACAAAGTAATTGAGACGACAAGCATCAATAATACTTGCTTGAAGCCATGGAGCTTGGGCACAATTTACAAAATTTTTGTTTGTATTTGATACTTTTTGAAATGTCTTTTTGCTGAAATTGGATACTAAATGTGCAGACTGCAGTCAGAGTGGAACAGCAGCCCGGTAAAAATGGCAAAGGCCAACCGAAGGAGATACAGGAAGCACTGTGGATGGAGATCTGGTATATTTTGTTGCGGCTTTTGAAATAATAAAAAACCAGATACTTGTGAGATCATACATATAAATTTTTTTTTTTTTTTGGGATAAGTTTCCAGTTCGGACATTCCTTTGTGAAAACTTGGCTAGAGTAATTATTATTATTATTTTTTGGGTTTGTTCGAAGATCCTGCTGTTTTATTTGGTGCAAGGCAGGGTAGGGATGACAGGTTATATGTAATTGTAGGTGAAGCAAGGTAAATAGTTGGTGTTCTTATTGGTTTGTTTTTTGTTATGGGGACAAATTGTTTTTATGTAAGGATTGATTGTAGAGAAAGTGCTCCATATGGTGTATAATAAAAAAAAAAATAATAGGGTCAAGTTGATTTTTATTGAATACATTATGATTATACATGGAATGGAAATGCAAGTATGAGGAAATTAAAACATGGAAGAATGGAAGAATGTGTTTTGAGTTTTGAATTGAAATTAACCCGGCCGAATTAGGTAAAAAGTTTGTGATGGGCATTGTATTAATTAATAATAATTAAAGGAAGTGTGTTCTCTAATAAATGTAGCAATAGCATGAGCATGTCGAAATTGTGGATGGAATTGTGATTGGTAAAAATTGGAAGTTTGGGCCGGGCCGACCTGTTAGAGAGCCGAGAGAGAGAGAGAGAGGGACGGAAATCCTATATACCATCCTTGTGATGGTGCCATCCTGCCATCCCAGCGGGCCTTCGCATCTAGTCCATAATTTTTCTGTATTCACGTGTAATGCATGTGATCTCTCTTTCAAATATCTCTTTCGTTTAGATCTCTTGACAGATCTCGTCGTCGCCAAGCACGCTCGTCGTCTCGCCATATCTATTCCTCCTCGAGGTCGTCTCTCTACTCTCAACGACGATGCGCCACCATCGCACCTCACCACCACGTTGCCACATCGACCCGCTGTGCATCCTCTAACCTTTGCGGATCGGTTCAGTTCTAGATCCAAAATTGTTTTTCACTACTTGAGATGCAATCTGATCTACACCAAGGTCCCCTTCAATGCGCAAACGACCCTGTGACGTGCAGCGTCGCATAGCTAGATCTCAGTTTCAACACATTTCACAAGCTCCAATCCGTTATACCCTACCCGACGCACAGATCTGTCTTTAGATCGACCATACGAAATAATAACGAAGGTTAATTGCGTTCTGGTAACACGAAGGTTGATCTAGCATGCACGATCTTGGCTGACCTTGCTTCTACAAAAAGAGACTTTCATATTCCGGACGTGGCAGTAAATTTCAGGTTCAAATTTTACAAGATAATAGGCTCAAATTCTTGTTTTACTGCAATTGATTGTAATGATTCACAAGAGTTTGTTCTATTGACCAAACATCTCTCCTTCCAGATCTAATTTCTCCTCTTGTTCTATTGAAATAGATTCTCAACTTTTGAATTGTTTAGATCTGATCTAGGATATACTATGAGAGTATATATCAAGATGATGTTTGCGATTCAATTGAAATTTTTCTTAAATCATTCCCATAAGGTAGAATTGTGATACAAGGGAGTATCTTATTTGATACAAGGGAGTATATAATTTGTATATAGGAATTAGTTATTAATGTACCAGAAATTGAATCAGATGTGGTCTGAAATTATGTCTTTGATTTGTGCTTTTTGCATTTTTGAGTTGTGGTTTTGGAATTGGAAATAGATTCAGATCCATTCTAGTTTTTTAAACTTCTATGAAAATCAATTGTTCTGAATCAAATTTAGATTTTTACATTTCATTTGAAATCAATTGTACTGATCAATCAGAACTAGATATTTACTTATTTGTTCATATGAGTTCATAACTTCATATATTTTTATTTAGGGAATTATTTATTATTAACGAAGACAGTGGTCTGCTCATCCTGAGGATTCTCATTTGCAAGTTACTTAATAAGCCAGTACCATCTTTTCAGGTAATTTACATAAGGGATTATGTATTTGTTAATTATAAAATGTATTGAAGAAGTACAAAACATAGGATAAGGGAGTAAATAATATTTAACAAGGGAGTACATATCAAGAAGCTTTGTTGTTTGTTTGCTGTTCTAATATAGGCTTAAAGGAGTACAAAATATAGGATAAGGGAGTAAATAAAATCTAAATAAGGGAGTACATATCAAGAACCTGGTTAGTGTGTTTGGTATATGTTAGTATAATCTTAAAGGAGTACAAAACATAGAATAAGGGAGTAAATAATATCTAACAAGGGAGTACATATCAAGAAGCTTTGTTGTTTGTTTGTTGTTCTAATATAGGCTCAAAGGAGTACAAAATATAGGATAAGGGAATAAATAATATCTAACAAGGGAGTATATATCAAGAACCTGATTGGTGTGTTTGGTATGTTAGCATAATCTTAAAAGAGTACAAAACATAGGATAAGGGAGTAAATAATATATAACAAGGGAATACATATCAATAATCTTTGTTGTTTGTTTGTTGTTCTAATATAGGCTTAAAGGAGTATAAAATATATGATAAGGGAGTAAATAATATCTAACAAGAGAGTACATATCAAGAATCTGACATGTGTGTTTGGTATTTTAGCATAGACTTAAAGGAGTACAAAACCTATGACAAGAGAGTAAATAATATGTAACAACGGAGTACATATCATGAACCTGGCAGGTGTATTTGGTATTTAGCATAATCTTAAAGGAGTACAAAATATAGCATAAGAGAATAAATAATATATAACAAGGGAGTACATATCAAGAACCTGACAGGTGTGTTTGGTATTTTAGCATAATCTTAAAGGAGTACAAAATGTAGCATAAGAGAGTAAATAATATGTAACAAGGGAGTACATATTAAGAACTTGGCAAGTGTGTTTGGTATTTTAGCATAATCTTAAAGGAGTAAATAATATCTAACAAAGGAGTACATATCAAGAACCGTGTATTTGGTATTTTAGCATAATCTTAAAGGTGTATTTGGTATTATAGCATAAGAGGGTAAATAATATCTAACAAAGGAGTATATATCAAGAACCTAGCAGGTGTGTTTGGTATTTTAGCATAGGTTTAAAGGAGTAAAAAACATATGATAAGGGAGTAAATAATATCTAACAACGGAGTACATATCAAGAACCTGACAGTTGTGTTTGTTCTAACATTGGATAATTCTATGTTTTGCAGATTAATGTCAGTGATGATAAATGTGTTGTTGCTTACCGGCTACTACTAGATCCTATCAATGAGGTGAAGCCGAAATTTAGATTTACAAGTGAGTGTGTTCTCTTTGATCTTGAGGAAGAAAGCTGAACTCGGTGGTTGACTGAAAAGATTACAAAATTTGATCGTTGAGTATAACTTAGTTGGTGTTGTTTGTTTTTGTTGGATGAAATTTTAATATTGGATGTTTATTTGAACCCCTTATGAAGACATATACTCTCTTTTTAAGAATTACTCCCTTATTATATTGAATTCTTATTCTTATTTGTACAATTTTTTGTCTGTTTGTTAAATGTCAATTTTGTATTCCATATGCAGAAATATATACTCTCTTACGGAGAAATATTTACTTTTTTAATTAATATTTTTAATTCTTATTTGATTATTCTTATTTGAAATTTTCTATGTTGAATGCTTAGCTGAACCTTTTTACGAAAAAGTATATACTCCATATGAAAAAGTATGTATTCCTTTTAGAAGAAGTATATACTTCCTTAATATTTTCAATTCTTATTTACACAATTTTATATGCTTGTTAAATGTTAATTTTGTATTCCATATGTAGAAGTATATACTTCCTTACGAAGAAGTATTTACTTCCTTGTATTTCCAACTGATAGCTCCAAACGACAGAATTTAATATATTAATAATATTATTAATTTTTTAAATTATATAGAAAACACATTTATATACTCATTTGCGCTAATAGAAGTACTCCTATTTTTTGAGTGACGTTAGCATCGCACAATCGTGCTGAAATCACAATGTTCCTTTTTTTTTTTGGACTAGCACGCTAGTATTTTGGGCCAGCTTCGTATGGGATGTCCCAGTCTGGGATGTCGCGTATCAGCTCCGAGAGAGGGAGGCTCTCCCAAGTCCGAAAGAGCCGAGAGCCAGAGAGAGGGTGGTTGTCTCGTTTTATTGTTTAGTCTCCTCTCGGCCTCTCTTCTCTCGCTCAGGTAAGAGACGATGCCACCGCATAAAGGTTGCTTAGAAGCCTCTTTCTGTCTTTCTTTCTTTCTTTCTGATTGATTATTATTATTATTATTCAATTCATTCCATCTCTCCGTCTCTCTGTCTCTCTGTCCTCCGTGCAGAGCTGCCTGGATTCTACTTCGATGCTCACAAAAATCGCTATTTTCCATTAACTAAAAAGGGCCCACCCATTCCTCGCTCTTCTTCTTCTTCTTCTTCTTCTTCTTCTTCTTCTTCTTCCCAGGGACAGGTATGTAAATAGTCCTCTAATCATATCATTCCATTTCCATTCCTTCAAAGTTGCAACATAACTCACCTCACCTCTTTTTTTTTTTCTCTCTTTTTTTTTCCAATTTTTAGGCATCATCATCCCAAATTCCGCTCATTACAAAGACCAAAAGAATCAAACTTACTCAACTTCTTTCTTTAAGAGAAACTCAAGGAAGACCACATCTCTCCTTCAACTCCGAACCACCATTTTACTTTCATCACTACTATCAACAACTTCAAGCTTCTCACCCTTCTGTACTCTACTCTGCATTCAATTTCCTTTCATCAACTAACATTCAATTTCCCAACCTGGACAATCCCAATTCTGCATTCAATTTCCCATGCTTTTCTACGTCTATTTCTCATAGGTCTGGAAGTTTGACGGTACAAAAAATGTGCACACTGCAATTCAGACAATCTCCATTCAGCTACAGACGCCAACTGGTACCAGGGATGCCCTATTTCTAGCAACTACCAGAAGCCATGGTTTGATAAGGTAGCATCCAAGCAGAAGCACCCATCTTTCTTTTTCCCCTTTATTACTCTCTCTCTCTCTCTCTCTCTCTCGCCCTCTCGTGCTCAATTAGACAGGATTGTGCAATCATTCTGTACTTCTACTTAGCTTTGGCTGGTGAATGTCAATCTTTCAGTACACTGTTTCTGATATGCCGTGCTGAATTAGTTTTGCAGTTTTTTTCAGGTAGATAACCCTGAGGGGCCTCATCTTGATGTCCAATCAGCATGGTCCCCGCCCTGGCACAAGGAAACTTCCAGTTCTGCCCGCTGCACACCTCCGTTCCTTTCACTCTCTCGAAATCTGAGCTTCCCATCTGATATTTCTTGCGTGAAACTCCGTTGTGGTTTGAATGGTCAAGCATTGTATCCTAGCATGCGCTTTAATATATTTCCAAGGTTACATTATCAAAAAGATGACTAAGTTTTACCAAATCTTCCCATGATAATTTGGTTAAAATTGTTTCACAGGCAACTTAGCAAGCTTGCATACAACATTTTATTCTCCAACTCACTGTCAGCCTCATCTGGGCTTAAGAGGGGAACTAAAACCAGGGTGAATCAGAATGTATCAGGCTGTACATTTTCTCACAAATAATCTATATGCAGGTGCAGAATATATATCTGAAACATTCTGTTCTCATTTGTAAATATGGTTCAAGGGTGCCTTTCAGAAACAGCATCATTCTTGGTATTATTGAAAACCAACACTCAATTATTTTCTGATGTCAAAAATATATCTTGGATAATGTGAGATATTGAGTTTAAGGCCACCTTGTGTGAAATTTTATTCTTCCTTAATTATGCTTCGTATTCCTTGACAACATTTAAACATGATTACAACTCTTGGATCGGATGTATCTAAAGGTTCACTTTACTCTTTAGATGCAAATAGTCTGCCAGATTTCGTTGAACCAACCTCACCTGTTGAATTTGAATGCCTTTTCTCGATAAATGGGACAGTGTGGACTGCTGATTGCAATCCTTCCGGAACCCACGCTGCATTAGGTTACTGTTTCTTCTCCTTGTTGATTCTTTCTAGCACCCGATATTGTTTTTTTAGTGGAATGAGTGCCAAGAGCCACTATGGTAGGAAAATAAAAATAAAAATAAAAATTGACAATGTTCAGTGGTCTCTCTCTCTCTCTCTCTCTCTCTTTCTAGGTACCAGTATGGGGTCAGCTTTGCTTGACTTAGAAGCTCGATCTCAATTCTGGATATATCGCGGCAAAAGTGATGTTTTGTCACAGCAGTTTATTTCTTCGGTAATAATATATAATGATTGTTCCTTTCTCTTTCATGATTTGTATAGATCTCTTTATTGTATAAATAATAATTTTTTTTATCTTTCAGGGAAATGTTGTATTATGTGGTCTGCGAAATGGGTTGATATTGACAATCGACACAAGGGAAAAGCATATTAGTAATAATATAGCAGCCCCCAACCATTCTAGTGCTGCACCAAATCCTTTCATGACAAACTTGCCCCTGGGTAGGAGAGAGAGAAGAAGGAATTTTGTAAGATCTCAGGTACATTTTCAAAGTCATGGCACATGATACATAAAATGAATCCAGGTTATTCAATCTATTTGGTTATTTGGGTAACAGAAATTGCATGCTTCCTAGATATTGCTAAAATAATGTTTCATCCCACTATATTTCTTTTTTTTTCATTAAATTCTGGTTGACCATGATTATAAATTTGTATCACAGGTGCTATTTAGCTGTAAGATATGACTCTTTTTTTCATTTTGTCATCAGATTGATAGAGGACAAATATCTTCGGGTCATGTGCGTATGACTTCTGCAGTTTGTAGGTATAATATGTTATTATTTTTCTTCGTTATTTTTTGGGGTAAAATTTGTTGTTAAATTGTGAATATTTTTGTCAATGTTGTCCCTGGAAGTGAGAAATGCAGAAACTATATATCAGGAGCTTCCCCCTCCCTTTTTTAACAAATGCAAAGCATACTTTTCTTATTCATAAATGAAAAGAAAGTGAGAAAGAATTTACAAAGAGTAGTGCTGACATCATTCTCAAGAATGGCAAATGGGGTTCATTGCAAAATGGGAAGCAGGATTGTGGGTTTTTAAAGTTTAATAACTGGGATATTTCAATTGCTTTTGTGGGTTCATCCTCTGAAGTTATTAAAAATATTGTGCAGCATGGCTTCTCTATCTTGTGATGAAAACTACTTCTTAGCTAGTTCAATGGATGGTTCGGTTAGTTCCTTTCCAATTCTTTATTTAAACAAAATTCATCCAGTTCTTTGAGCAGTTTATAATGCCCTATAATCTGTACGGTGGAGGTGCAAATGCCAGTTTGACTTTTCCTGTTTGAAGAAATTTTTCATGTGAGCACATATAAATATTGATCTCCATATCAACCATGTTTTCTTGCGAGCTAATTTGAAAATATTTAAAAGGAGCTGTGATGAGGAGTGATTATTTGACTACGGACAATGTTCACTCCTTTTCCCAACCATGTAACATTTCTCATTTTGGAAAAGGAGTGATATTTTAACTTTGTTTTTTTGCAGGAACTAATGTTTTTACCACTCTCGGCTTAAACATTTATTATATTTCTTCCTTATTTTTGTTATGTTATCCACCTTGTTAAATTGCAGATCAAGCTGTTTGATATTCGAGCACTCAGGAATGGAGGTGTCCAGTCGTATGAGGGGCACATCAATTCTCACAGTCGTCTGCAACTTGCGGTCAACCCATCTGAAACGCTTCTGCTTACAGGTATTATATCATTTGGTTTAGAACATTATCAATTTTCAAACTTCAAAGGACCTAGGCCGTGGTATAGATATTTTTTTATGTTGAAAATATTAAAATGTAGAAAGAAATCAGGATTAAAAATATAAAATAATAATAATAATAATAATAATAATAATAATAATAATAATAATAAATAAGGAGATATAAATTGTTGCTATTTGATCAGGTGGGGAGGACTGCAGTGTGCGTATTTGGGGCATCAAAACAGGAGAGCTTTTATTTTCTGAGACTTTTTCAGAGTCATGTTGTACTACAGTTTTATGGCCTGATTTGGAAGGTTAGTTTTTCAAGTCGACACATTGCAAGAAAAATGCTTAATTATTCTTTCTCTTTCATCAAGCTTATTGTTGTGTTAAATTCATAATGCATCAATCTGGTACTATGTACATGCATGAGGCATAGTGTGTTTGTTTCTTTGTACGAAATAATATGATAATTACTGGATTTGCATCATAAGGAAACTGTATTATTACATTTGTTACAGCATAGACTTTCAAGAACTCATACCTTAAAAGTAAGGATAGAGCAATACAGATTCTCAGAACTTTTCATCTTTTTTCTGGTTCTAGGCTATGCTAGGCATCGGCTTGATCAAAGTCACGGTGCATGGTTGGGATCTCGGGATGGGCTCTTTTACATGCAGGATATCTGATGAGTCCAGTTCAACTTTAAAAATTTTGATGTTTTGATGAAATTAGAGGCAACTGACTGTGGACTTGTATTTACCAAACTGTAGTAGTTCAGAGATTAGAGTATAAAATAGGGGTTTTGTTGTAGGACTTGATTTGGTAATGTTTTGTTGAATTCGAGCTTCTACTGTGCAAATGCTTTCTTACATATTTCCTGTATAATCAATCTTCTAAAGTGTTGAAGTTGAAAGCTAGGCGTTGGGGAAAAATGAATAATCTAAGTTTACCAAAGATTAGTTTCGGAATTTTCAATATGTTGTTTGATATGCTAGCAGCTTATTAGATGCAGCACTACGGCAAACCTTTGAATTTTTCATGAACTTAGTTTGTAACTAAGCAGCTTTTGATCAAAATTTTGATGAAATTACTGAAAGGAGAAATAAAAAGGGTGAAATTTCTAACAAAACGCCTGTGAAGAAATATGTTTAAGTTAATTAATGAACGGTAAAAATAAAAATGTAAAAAGATGTATGTGCACATTTATGATCACTACATCAAGGTTTTAAAATGCAAATTTTACGGTTTGACAGTTGATGGTGATTTAGCGTTTATCGGTGAAAAAACGATAATAAAACGTTTTAAACAGTGATAAAATAGATAAAACGGTAGTGCGGTATGAACCAAAACTAAGATAAAATGGCGATAAAACGAAAAAACTTGCTACAAATACTAATAATGCCACTTGTCCATGACGATTGTCCAAAATGATAAGATAAAAGTAGCGCGCGGTATAGTGTTGAAGTGTCCACCTATGATTAATACAATAGTTGCATTACAAGAAATGAGTGTTGAAAAGTGTTGTTGTGGTATATTACTTGCCTTATAGTTTGTTTATTTTGAAGCTAGTTTGGCCTCTTGCGTTTTCAAACATTAGAGGAAATAATTTTAGTTTATATTATTGCATCAGTTATTTACAGAAATTATGAATATCCATGTTAAGAATATAATGTAGATGCATGTGTGTAATGCATTATTTTACTTCATCTTACATTTGAAGAAGTTTGGTGATCTATGAAATTCCGTAAGAGTAACATATGCCTCAAAATATATTCATGGCTAAATATACATGCATATAATAATAAAAGTATTATCTTCATGCCAGTGCTCTGGTCACAAAATTTAGTTCTTATAATTAATCATTATTCCTTGCGCAAATTTAAGAAATATTCTTTGGCATCATGCCTGAAGCAAATTAAATATCTAGACGTAACGCATCCCATAACGTTAAGGTGCGTACCTCATACGAACAGAGAAAAATCAGATGGCCGTGGAAATTTCGACACCGAGATAAGAATTCTAAATTCTAAATTTTTATCAAAAAAAAAAAAGATAAGAATTCTAAATTATCGCATGTGTGCGCATATAGAAGAAAAATAATGGAACATTTAATGATCTATATATAAATTACGCGCGTATATCTGTCTAAGCATAACAGAATTAATCTACATACTAGAAATATGCTTTCTTATTTTGAAAATATTTTGTTGACCTATGACTCTATGAAGAAACGATAACAGCATTGCATAAAATCATGCTATTAAAAGAAATAAAAAAAATAAATTAAGATCTAATTAAGTGATTAAATTATCGAAAACGTGGTTAGATATTAGTATATTACTTAGTGAAGGCATGCTGATGCTGCGATGCATTTGAGCTAATAAACCTTCATTAATTGTAAAAAGTTAGTAATATAGCAAATTTATAAATAAGTCCCTTATGCTAGTTAATTCTATTCCGATCCCTAGATGCATTATGTTGGAAATATTGGGTCAAAATAGTATACTAGTTGAGCAATTCAATTCGAGCAACTTAATCCAACATAATACCCTGATCATAAAATTAAATCATCCTAAGCTTAATGAACATATAAAATGCGTACGTAATTAGAAAAATGACAAAGATACATTAACTAAATTTGTTCTCAACTGAATTATGCGTACCTCCCTCTCAAAACAAATTATTTTCCTCGCTGTGTTTGGATGGGAGTGAGAATAAGAGAATAAGGAAAGATGGAAAGAAATTTATTATCAAACAATCCAAACTCTTCACAAAGTTACACACTTTCCAATATTTCTTTCCTACTTCTTCTCTTATTCCTCTTATTCCCACACCATCCAAACGGAAAAAGACAATATATATAATACATATTAAAACATCAAAAGATCAGAGAATGGACTGATAATAGCGAAGGACAATGGACTGCCGCAGATCTACATGTGATCTAAACCATTCGTCTGGATTCATAGAAACGTGCGATGAAAGCGGATGCCCTTCGATCAACATCTGGTTCGCCGACATAATAGCCTCGATCTTCATCACTCAGACGTATCTTTCTGACATACCGTGGTGAGAAATCATCATCATAGTAACTGGACTTCTTGGAAAAGCTAAAACAAAGGGAGAATAGAGACTTTCTTCCCATGTAAGTCTATTAATTTGCTTCTCCTATAGATCGCTAGCTTGTTTCCTGTGTAATAATGCTCTTTCTTTTCTTTTCTTTTTTTGTTTCTGTTTCAATTGGAGTGAGCCAAGGGAAGGTCATATGATATATAGAGTCATGCTTAAGCACCTAATTAACCTAGCTGAAGATGCCATGAAGGAAAAAGAAGAAAGAAATTTTATATGCGGCTAAAGGAATGAAGTCATGAACGGTGCAGATTTGATGACATGATGGTAAGGCTGAAGGAGAATCTTCTTTGGTTAAAGAGCATTAAGTGGTTTACAGCCCTAAACTTTCTTTTGAGCTTGAAACCAATCATTAATCTAGATCTCTCTCTCTCTCCAGTTTTGGTGAAGAGAAATATACGCGGTACTTGGTTGGCATGGATGCCAAACCCGTCTCCATGTCATTCAAAAAATTAATGAGAATTAATTATGCTTCCACTGCTAAGGCATTGAACAGACCTGATTAACGTGGTAAACGGACACGGAATGGGGTGTTTCGTTTACCGTACCGTTAACGAAACGAAATGGATTTCGCTACCGTTTATCGTTCCACTTACTAAACGAAATGATTTCGCTAAACGGCATGTACAAAAACACGTTAAACTGTTCCATTTCATGTTCCGTTTACCGTTTCATTAAGGAAATGAAACAAATATTTGTACCGTTTACCGTTCCATTTCAGCAAACGGAACGACATAACGTTTTTTTTGTTTCCGTTGGCAGGCCTAGCATTGAATATATAATTAATGCCTTTTCTCCCTTCACCTTCACATCTCTGCCTTTCTCTCACCCGCACATCTGTGCGTTCACCCCTCACCCCCACCTCACCTCCTCTCCCCCTCCCTTTTCTCCTCCCTCTTGCTCTCCCCAGCGCGTCACCCCCCCCCCATCCCGGCCTCACTTCTCAGCGCCACTTTCCCCTCCTATTCTCTCCCCTCTTCTCTCCTCTCCTCTTCTCCACCTTCACGCATTTTTCCCCTCTCCCGACTCTTCTCTCCACCTTTCTCTCTCTCCTTCATCTTCTTTGAACCTCACCTCTTCTTTTTCGTACCGTTATAAAATATGCTTCCTTGTCAAAATAAAAAGACTCTCTGACGATAATTAAAATACTCCATTGCACATGTTCATTACTCTCTTGTACTATTTACTTACATAAATAAATGTTAATTTGAATTTATTAATTAAATACTTCTTTCTTATTATTAGTTATTCTCTTATCATTAATTATATACTTTCTCAACAAAACATAAACTAAATACTTTTTAAAACTTATTAGATATTCTCTTGTCAAATATAAATACTCCCATAATACTAATAAAATACTCTCTTATATACTTCCATAACGAAACAATAATATTCTCTCTTACGACATAAAAATATTAGATACTCCCTTACATGTATTAGATACTACTTTAAAATTTATTAGTTACTCTTTTGAAAATATTTAGTTACTCCCTTAGAATCATTAGTTATTACTTTAATGAGATACATATAACAACCACTTATTAGTTACTCACTTGTATTTATTGGTTACTCTCTTTGTATAATGTATTTATTCATTTTTTATTTTTTAATTACTCCCTAATAAATGTACATAGAAAAGTTATTAATTACTCTCTTATTTTTAATAAATACTCCTTTCAACTATTTTAGTTACTTTCTTACATAAATTATACTGTACAACATTGTTCTAAATTTTTCCTTCATGTCTTTCCTTTTTCAAATTGGACAGAATCAAGGCAGAGAATTTCATAGAGTAAACAGAAAAGCAAGAGAAAAGGAGAGGTTGAGGAGAGTAAAGACGGAGGAGGTGGAGCGGTAGATCAAGGTGAAGAGGAGGAAAAGGCGGTGACTGCAAGAAAGATAAAAGCGGAAGAAGAGGAGAAGGACGCGGGTCGCGTGAGGAAAGAGAGAGGTGAGGGCCGGGAGGGGAAGGGAGTCGCGTGAGGGGAGTTGCGACTCCTCTAATTGCGTGATTGTGCGGACTCTGATAGCACAGAGTAATTCTGATAGCAGAACGCAAGGGAGAAAAGAATGACCTTGATCTTCACTCTAGAGTGAACAACAAAAGATCAAGAGTTTCTTTTATCTCTGCCAGTTTAAGGTTAGTGCAAGCTCTCTTAATTACTTTAAGTTGATTGAAAATGAATATCTTTAGAGCACAGCGTTTGTAGAGCAATTAATATATATGCGACAGTAACATTTATATGTGATCTTAATACTACAACCGTACCATGGCTTGGTATGCCACTTAAGCACTCAATATCAAGGCAAGATTTTGGTACTTTATCAATTTCTTATCCATTAAAATTAATTTTTTCTCTAGGTGTCACATTCTCTGAAAGAAAACTAATGTTCTTTGGAATCATAATCATGGGGGTGATTTTCCTAATTCTTAATGTAAGTTTGGAGAGATCTTTTTGGTGTGGGCTGTGTGGATTCTTTTAATTTGCAATTAAGAAATTAGCAATTTGCAATTGTCAGGCGACCTTTATTTTTTGCCTATCCGTATTTTCCAATTGCAACAACAGGGGACTTAAAATATAATGATAATATTTTTTATACGTCACTTCATAAGTTAGTACCTTTACACATAACTTCAATTTAATTCTAAGAATCAACAGCTAGTCAAATGAAATGTGTCTCGATTGCCCAAAAAAATCATTCAAATTCCGTTCCTCTATAACAGTATGACACATAAATTCTCTCCAATCTATTTTTATTTTAGCCTAATTTTTTAAAATAGTCAAAGTATAAATTTATGTATTAATTATGAGTCATATGGCTAAAGTATTGGCCCTATCTTTATGTACTAACAAATATTAAATTAACCAAAATACAGTATTAAATTTGAAGTAATAAGTATTAATTAACTCACCATCATATCATATATAAAACAACAACCTTAATTAGATATTCAGAACGGGGAGCTAAGCCTGAATAAAATGATAACTTCAGCAGTTGGAAATTTAATTGGAAAAAAGCAATTAATTTGGTAGCGTAGAATAGAACAACCGGCGTCTGTCGTTGATATCACTATTATTTATTGATATTTGGACCGTACTTGACACTCAAATTGTACTCAAACCAACAAATTACTTAACAAATTATTATGTTCTTCCAAAATTTGGCTCTGTTGTCGTTCTTCCTCTTCTTTGTACAGGTTTTGATGAATTTTGGTGATATTGGAGCATGTAAGAAGATTTTTGGAGCAAAATGTACGCTAGACGGCTCATTCCTAACACGATTGGGCACCATTTGAGCTTTCATTCGGACCAAACTACAGCTTGTTGGACCGAGCGCATTGTAGCCGCACTTGTCAACTCTTTCTCTCTTATGTTCGGTTAGAACTGACCTTATTCGGTCCGAACAGATTGTTGTCATACCACGTATGGTAATGTTTCATGCATGGAAATTAAATTTTATGGCAATTCTCTCCGCCTTGGTGCCCTAACCTTCCGTCCTTATGACCTAGGACCTCTAGAAATACCTCCTTTATGCCCTAGGAAAGGTATCCTACTTTCCATAGCTCTAATCCACTTTTCAAAGATGTTTTCTCTCTTCACCGTCGAATTCATCAAGAACCCCTTACCTTGAAGCGACGGCAGGAAGGAGACACGTGTGAAGACCATCTAGCAACACCCCATTGCCTTAGAGATTGAAGAAACGAGCATAAAGAGTATTTGGTTTTATTCTTCAATGTTTTTATCTTCTAATTTTATGGGATTGTATCTTTGTTATTTGATGCTACTTGTTGTGTGTTTTAATACTATGTTAGACTAAATACTATGTAACCTTTGGAGTAGGGAAGTAACTGATAAGGTTTTAAAACCTAGGTCAAATGAATTTATAACCTCGTTCTACCTTACTAATCGTTCTGGTAAAGCTAAGGGTCGAACCCAAGGGACGGTAAAAATGAGTACCGGATTTAGTTTTTCTTAAAAGCTAGACAAATAAAAATTGTGAGGGTTTAATTTAAAAGAAACAATTAAATAACAATTGAAATTAATAAAATAATTATAAAATATTTTTGGATTGGTTTTTGTGTTTTTAGATATTCGAATAAATGCAAGCGATGTCCTGGGGGTTTAGTTTTTTATTGATTTAGCTCTAAAGCACCTCAGCTTTCGATTTTCATCTAGACAGAGGCTGATTTCGGTCCGAAATGTATGGATTTCGGTCTGAAATCCTTACTGTTTTGGTCCGAAATTGCTTTAGAATAAATATTTCGACTTGATATCTCTACACGATGCTATATGAAAGGTACTTAACAACCTAACCTCAGCTTTCGCGATTTCGATTCTAACTTGGTTTGGAACATGGTTTTCGCCTCATAAACAATTAAATCTATACTTTTGTCCTAATTTAATTGTTTAGGTGAGTTAAGTTGGGGTTCTAGAAATATTTAAGGTCCTGTCGGATCAATAAAAGTTGCACCTATCGGTCACAACTAACCTCCTCTTTCAAGTGATTGGTTTATTTCATATACTCAACTAATCAATTAATTGTTCTTGTCTAATGCCCTAACTGTGCTGCAGACATCATTAAGTAGACAACAAAGCAAGTAATCAAATTAACTAAGCAAGTAATCAATCTCAACAAAACACATCACATAAGCATAACATAAATAATCAAGTCATCACAGAATACCAAATCAATTTACTAACTATCCCTAAGACATCATAAAGGGTCTAGCCTAACATGCTCATAACAGAAATAACAAGTATCATGCAAATAAATAAGATACAAGCCATAAAACAACGAAACATAAGCATAAAAGAGTAAACCGAGATATCCAATGCAAATACTCGCTGTCTTAAGGCTGGAGATGCAAGATCGCTGCCGTCGCACACAAACACTGCTGCTCCTCAAGAAAACCCGTCGAAAGAGCCAAAAACACCTAGAAATTAATGGTGAAAGGTGGAGAAAATCAAAAGTGGAAGAAGAGTCTCTTTCTGGTCGAAAACATGTGCCTATATACTCCCCCAAGTCGGCCAAGAGGCGGCTAGGGCAAGAAAATCGCTTTTCATCCTTGAAACTTGCCAAAAACTTCTTTCCATAACCATATTTCGGACCGAAATGGAAGGCAAATGAGGTGAAGTGGGCTGAAACCAGGGCCTATGATCTGTCTCGGCCCATGGTGATGTAGTCTAGACCTAGGCACGCATGTGTGAGCCAGGAATGAGTCGTTTGGCTGAGGGTTGGGCTCCATTCTCTATGTCTGAGGCGTCTTGTCTTCAATTTCCACGGGAATTCTACAAAATAGAGATAGAAGCGACGGCAGTACAAAATCCTGGAAAACACAGTTAATAATGAGACATTTATAATGGTTTGAGTACTATTTTGGTGCTAAGGATAGCAAAAAACATGTATATGAATATGAGATATCAGTAACTTAAGTTTGGATGTTGTGATTTGAATTGATATTCTATGACATGTTTTGCAATTTGTTTGTTGTGAAATATGATAATTGCTTATGTTGATTTACTTGTTAATTTCTAATCACCTTCTAGTTGAATAGCTACATCTAGTAAGTCTAAGTTAGGATAAATAAGACAAGTTAACTTAAGTATTTGGGATAAATTGTAGATCCGAAAGGGGAGATTAATTAACACCAAATGTGTAGTTTTTAGAAAAGTCCAAAAGACCTCTAAATATTTCTAAGAACTCCAACAAACAAGTTTAAGTCATTTGATTCCTATACCAAAAATTGTGGACCAATCGAATTAATTAGGTTAGGTTGTGATTGAACTAGTTTCTAGTCCAACAAGCGAAAACTGAAATTTAGTATATCTAGATTTAGCCAACAAACTGTGACTCAAAGCACTGATTAGCATAACAAGTCATATTCACACACCTTAGCCTTTTGTTTGGATCAAACAAATTCCTGTTATGACCAAACAGAGTGGTAATTTCTCCTAAAGTTAGAAATTAGGCATGAAAGTGTTGAGTTTGGAATTTTTGAGTCCAAACATAAGTGAAACTTGAACCTAAGACATCTTTTATGCTGTTCGAAAACCCTAAAACTATACTTTAGTTATTTAGATTATTTTAATTGATAAAAATACCCAAAACATCTACTTTATTGCACATTTAGATTTTATTCTCAAAAACCTCATAAAAATATTCATGTCTAGATTTTGAAAAAAAATAAGTCCGATATACTCATTGATCCATCCCTAAATCATAGCAATTTATCAAATAATTAAGTGGATCCTCAAACCATTTAATTATTTGATAAATTACTATGATTTTTTAAAAATTGGCTCTACCGTCATCTTTTCTTATTTTCAGGTTTATTGATGATTTATGGTGGATTCTCAAATTTTAGATGAATCTTAGCACTTGTCATACTCTAGATAATTCATTCCTAGCACTTAGAGGCATTGTCCATTCCATCGTTTAGACCGAATGACTCATGCTTGGTTTCTTGATGATTTATGGTGGATTCTCAAATTTTAGATGAATCTTAGCACTTGTCATACTCTAGATAACTCATTCCTAGCACTTAGAGGCATTGTCCATTCCATCGTTTAGACCGAATGACTCATGCTTGGACCGAATGGGGCTTTGCTCGAACCAAACGCTCAATTATTGTATAAAATGATGGATTTCAGAGAAGCAATTGTCCAAATAGAATCAGTAGGATTGAAGAACTCATCATAAACTTTTCAATGATTTTTTAATCGCCTCAATTGGAGTCCGGATAAAGAAATTATGGCCGAAATACTATCTCAATGCTGGACTCTCTGTTCGGTCCGAACAGAACTCATTCAGACCGAACAGAACTCATTCGAACCGAATAGAGACTTATATGGAAGGTTTTCATATAAGAAAACTTTATATTTTGATAATATTTCTTGCCATGACGTGCCTACACTCTTTCCTTATGCTTGGAACCACTATATAACCTCCCGTAAGCATGGAGGAAAGTCATCCAAGTCTCTATTGCTCAAATTCACTTTCCATAGCCTCTATACACCTTCCTAAGGCTATTTTCCACCATTATTCATCGAAGTCGATCTATTTTTGAGGCGACGACAGTAAGAAGAAGGTTGCAGACACGCCTCGCAATACTCCACTATCCTAGAAGATGGTGTTGAAGCATAAAGGGAGTATTCGATTTATTTTTCCTATGTTTTCTTCTCTATTTTTCATGGACTTGTATCTTGTTATTTGTACTCTTGTTATTGTGTGTTTTGATACTATGTTAGTGTAGACACCCCAAAAAGAGTCATCGATTGAAATATCTTTTTAATAAATTAAAGCATCTAGGATAATTATGTTAAATTGTCATACAATTGGTTAATCCCAATCAGTTCCCTATGCAGCGAAAAGATAAATTTTGGGTCATTTGAAAAGCAAATGAAAACTAGTTTCCAATATTTAGCTATTTTTCTATATTATTCCTATCAAAATTTGTTTACTTATTTTCTTTGCATATGGCATTTGCAAACCTTTTTCAAAATCATTTATTTCTTCTAAGAAAATGCCTAAACGTGACTTTGTCAAACCCTTTTACAATTTTTGTATTTTATCAAATCTATTTGTGAAAGTTGCCAAACTTAGTACATGCAATTTGACTTTGGTCATTTCATAAAATGTCTTTTTGTACTTCCACGTTACTATCATTTCAGCAAGTCAAAATCATATGAATATTTCCAAAGTTTGCTATCCCTGTACCCAATAGTGACGCATTATTTGGAGTTGTGGAGCAGGGGAGGAGTACAATAGTTATTCTTATATATTCTCAAATTCATATCAAACTATATCAATAGATCATGAACGTTTCCTGTAAAAGAATTAAATGTGTTATGCATCTCAAATCATATATTCCAGTCATGATGAGCCCCCTCTTATGTTATAATTACCATGACCTTTTTGAAAATAATAATAGTAATAATAATAATAATAATAATAATAATAAAAAATTTTATGCATTATGGTATCTCGAATGATTTCTGTAAAGCTCATGCATGTTGCATCTCTATGAAAAATATAAAAATTAGTTCTACTTTCCTACTAAATTGTTTCTTATATATATATATTTTTTATCTCCGTCAATGATTTCTCCCGTCAATATGTTGACGGAGTAAACCTTATGTAACCCAGAAAAAAATTTTAAACGTCTTTGCAAAAAAATCGTTTTGAATTTATATAAAATCATAATAACTTTTTGTTGGTTAAACATTTTCTCTCGATTTGCCGATTTGCAAAACAACACCGAAACCTTTAAACTAACATCTCTTTTTAGTGTTTTATAGCTAAATTTATTGAAGAATGGATTAAAGCAAGTGTGGCACTTAGTTTGGAGCTTCAAGAGATTGCTTTGGTCTAGTTAGAGTCAGTAATTAAGGTTTAATTAAACTCTAAACTAATCTCAATCAATTTGCTGGTAAAATGCTCAGTTTTTCTGTCCAGCGTCATACAACGCCAGTTGCCGTCACACAACGCTGAGTTAATTCGATTTTAATTGCAAAATCTCTGACAAGGTTGGAACAGCGTTACACAACGCTCAGTAGCGTTGTGCAACGCTAGTTCATTTGTTTTTAAACCAGTTAAATCCACTATTTCCCCTTGTCAGAACGTTATGCAACGCTAAGTAACGTTACACAACGTTTCCGCTCCTATGTTGTGTAACGCTACCCAGCGTTGTACAACGCAGTATGAAACAGGCGACTCTGCATTGTTCAGACATCGATCTGCATCGATGCTGCATGCATGCTGCCATGTTCCATGCATTGTAGCGTTGTGTAACGCGCTAAACTTCGCTCAGACTTTGCTTTTTCTCTCTGGTCGCGTAGAGCAACGCTGAATAGCGTTGTGCAACGGCGACGTTGTGTGACGCCAGTCAGCGTCGTATGACGTTCTGACAATGTTGGTTGAGTTTGTCAGTTCTGCCTTATTCGCTTTCTTGACTTCGTTGTGCAACGGTTACCAAGCGTTACACAACGCTCTGACAAGTTCCAACGGAACTGTCGAGCTTTTGCTTTGGATTTTTGCTGTAGCGTTGTGCAACGCTATACAGCGTTACACAACGCTCTGACAACTCACAACGTTATTGTCTGTGACCGTTTGATTTTTCAACGGCTACTTGGGCGTTGTACAATGGCATATAGCGTTGTATAACGCCAGAGTCTGTTTTGACTGGTCTTTGGAGCTGTTGGCGCCCTCTATATATATGGGGCCTCTTGGAACTGTTTAGATACTTTTGAAATCTTTGAAACTCCTCCCTTTTGAGCTCCAACCAGTTAGACATTACTCTCTCTTGTGTTTGAGCATTATTTAGCAAAATCATTGAGATTAGAGTGTGCTAAACCAATCCACTAGTGTTAATTGCTAGATTTGTTGAGTGATTTGGTTAGAGCCTCAATCCTTTGTAGTGTTTGAGTTTGCTTAATCGAGTTAGGCCAATCCACCTTGAGAGTGATTGTAACAAGGTGATTTGGTTCGAATTTGTAGTCCCGTTCGTGTGGAATTGAACGGAGCGCGCCCATTTCGAGGTTGCGAAACTCCCGGAGACGTACGACTAAGGCTAGCACTTCCTAGCGGGTCGGAACTCCGTAATACATCGCGTGTTCATTTTCTCTCTCTCTTTCTCTCTTTATTATCTTGCTTGAATTGAATTGCTTGTGCTTTGATTGTTTGTATTAGACCAAGTTTGAATTGAACCAAATATTGACCATACCGGTTTAGAAATTATTTTTTGTGCCTATTCACCCCCCTCTAGGCCTAATTTTAGGGACAACAAAGTGGTATCAGAGCCAGGTTATCTTTTGACCATCTTGTTAGGTAGATAACCTCGATTCATGGCCTCTAGGGTGATAGAAAAACCGGACAAGTTTGGTTCCACTTGCAAGAACTTCCGTTATTGGAAGAGATGTATGGTTGTATACCTTAACTTGATTGACCTTTGGGAGGTTGTTGATAAGCCATACACACCAATTTGTGATAGTGAAGGTAGAGAAACCCATGCCTCTAAGACCATTAGGACCAAGAATGATAATGCCGTGAATGTCTTGTTAAATTCGGTACATGAGTCCATAGCGGCAATTTTTGGTAGTTCTACTAGTGCACATGAAATGTGGGTTTCTCTCTTGAACCGTTATGAGGGAAATTCTCTAATCAAAAGCTCTCGACAATTCGAGTTAGAGTCTAGATTGGATAATTTCCGCATAAGGGAAGGTGAATGCATCGAGGAGATGTATACTCGGTTTATACAATTGCTCGATGAATTCACTAACATAGGAGAGACCCTTTCTAATAGTCGTGTTATAGGAAGATTGCTTAGGGCTTTGGTGGGAAGACCTCAATTCGACACTCTCATCTCGACTCTTGAGACACAACAAAGGTCCCACAACAACCTCACACCGGAGATCATCTACACTCACTACCGGTGCGTGGAGGAGAAGCTCAAGCAACTTGGAGAGTTGAAGTATGAGCCCAAAACCGTGGCATTGGCGGCAAATGACAACAAGGCATCTCCCTCCAAGAACCGCCACAATGACAACCACCAAGGGAGACACCGCCACTCAAGTGACAAGGCCAAAGACATCATCGACCTTGATGAGGACAAGCAAGGAGCCGTTCTCTCAAAGATGTTTCGAGCCATCATGATCTTTGAGGGAAAGTTCAACAAAGAAAGGCTTGAGAATGACGAAAGAGCTCTTTGCTTCGTGTGCCAAAAAGAAGGTCATACCATGTACTCTTGCTTCAAGCTCTTCCCTCACTTGAAGAAGGACAAGGAAGATGGTGGCAAGAGAAGGAGTGATGGCCGGTTCAAGTCCAAGAAGGGACATTACAAGAGCAAGAAGAAGGGTGAGAGAGCCATGCAAGCCACTTGGGACAACGATTCCGATTCGAGCTCATCCTCTCAATCCGATTCGGAATCCGAGTGCGACTTTGACAACCTTGCTCTTGTGGCTCAAGTGAATGATGTGGTGATGCCGGTGGATGACGACCTAGATGACTTGGTGAAGGAGGTCTTCAATGAGTTCAACCGAGGCAAGATCTATGTGCATCCATTGAGCAAAGCTAGCCTTGATGAAGCATCATCCTCTACATCGACTTTCACACAAGCTCTATCGACTATTCAAGAGGATCCATCCACAATTGCTATTGAATTGCCTAAGGTCACTAATGAGGTACTTCTAAACTCATTCTCTAGTATTGATAGCGATTGTGATAGTGAGAATGACTTGAGCTTGAATGATGATGCAAACTTGCAATTTGATAGGTTGAATGATTATCTTGATGAGTCTCTTAAGACTATTGCTAGTCAAAAAGAGCAAATTAGTCTTTTGACGACTAAGGTGCATGACCTTGAATCTTTGGTGACAAGGTATAAGAGTATGATTGAAAGTTTTGAAAAACTAAGTGTTTGTGAAAAATGTCAAACTCTTTTGAGTGAGACAAATGTTTTGAAAAATGAAAGGGCTTCAAGTTCGTCTAGTGCTTCTCATAGCACCAAGATGAATCTTGATAAAATGTTTGTGGGACAAAAACCCAATGACAAAACGGGTCTTGGCTTCAAAAAGAGGAATCAATCCTTTTCTAGACCAAGAACCATGTCAAGCCCAACACAAAATGAGAGACTTTATCACAAGAGCACCAATGGTAGGAACACACACGGGCAAGGGCAAAAGAATTTTGTTGGCTCTCAAAATGGTGCTCAAAAGAGTTTTGGTAGGAATAGAAATGGGTCTCAAAGACCTCAAAAGAACTTCCAAAACAATCGGGGCCCAAACAACTTGTATTTCAAGGGACCCGATGGGTGTTTTCATCCTTTTCAAAACAATGGTGGGAATAGGAATAGAACACACACTAGACCTCAAACCAATGGGGGAAATCAAAAAGTCTCTCAACAAAACAAAAGGAATTTTCAAAAACCAATCTTGAGAAACTCTCAATCATACACTTTCTCTAAGGATCCAAAGATTAGGGCCATGGAGCTTAGGCGCCATTTTCAAACCCATTTTGTTAGAGAAAGTTCACAAGTGAACAAGCCAACTTGTGCTTGTTGCAACTATTGTGGTAAGAATGGCCATGTCACACTAGAATGCAAAGTTAGGAAAGCAAATCATACATCCGGTTCAATTAACATGATTTGGGTTCCTAAAGTCACTTCCACATCCGTTTTGATTGGTGGAAGTGGTTCGAGTGTGGCTTAGTTAGCCATCTTCTTTCCCTAAGGTTATTCTTGTCAAATCTTAAGGGGGAGAGATTACAAGAATATATTAGTTGTTTGTTTCTAACTAATATGCATTCTTGTAGGTTTGTTTGTTATCATCATTCAAGAGAAGTGCTTGGATCATAGATAGTGGTTGTTCACATCACATGACGGGTGATGAATCTTGTTTCAAGACACTTGAACCTTTTGATGGTGGTGAGGTTACTTTTGGTAATAATCTTAGGAAGAGCTCTATTATTGGTATAGGCTCGGTTGGAAACCAAAATTTAACGGTTTTTAATGTTTACCTTGTGGATGGTCTCAACTACAACCTTTTAAGTGTGAGCCAATTATGTGATGCGGGATATTATTTGAAGTTTGATCACTCCTCTTGTTTTGTGCATCAAATTTCGGATAATTCTCTTGTTTACACGGGACAAAGGAAAAAGGATGTCTATTACTTGAACTTTGATCACTTCACAAATGGTGAACAATGCTTTAGTGCCATAGCTACCGGTTCATGGTTATGGCATAGAAGACTTGGTCATGTTTCTCTAGACTCCATTAAGAAACTTGTGAAATTGAAACTTGTCCGTGGTCTTCCATCACATAAACTAGACTTAAATGGGTTGTGTGAAGCTTGCATGAAAGGCAAGCAAACCAAGTCTAGTTTCAAAACCAAAGAGATCATCTCAACCACTCAACCTTTGCAATTGCTTCATATGGATTTGTTTGGACCAATCAATGTCTTGAGTATTGGTAAGAAAAGGTATGTCTTTGTGGTGGTAGATGACTATAGTCGCTTTACTTGGGTTTTCTTTCTTGCTCACAAGGAAGAAGCATTTGACCATTTTGTTAAATTTAGCAATCGGGTTGAAAACGAAAAAGGGTTGAAAATCTCTAGAATTCGTAGTGACCATGGAAGGGAATTTGAAAATACTAAGTTTGATGAATTGTGCATAGAAAAAGGATATAAACAAGAGTTTTCCGCTCCACGCACCCCTCAACAAAACGGTGTAGTGGAGAGGAAGAACCGAACCTTGCAAGAATTAGCACGCACCATGCTACATGAATTTGCCGTACCCAAATTTCTTTGGGCCGAAGCGGTAAATACGGCATGTCATGTAGTAAATCGTGCATGCATTCGTTCTCAACTCAAGAAAACTCCTTTTGAATTATGGTTCGGTCATACTCCCAATATATCCTATTTCCGTGTATTTGGCTCAAAATGTTTTGTCCTTGATGAGTCTCCTAAAGTAACCAAGTTTGATGCCAAGTCTTTGCCCGGTATTTTTGTTGGTTACTCAACCACAAGCAAAGCGTATAGAGTCTATTTGCCAAACTCAAAGGTAGTTATTGAATCTATTAATGTCAAGTTTGATGAAAAAGTCCTTGAGGAATCCAAGGAAGGTAACTCTATTATAGGTACACAAGGGGAAGAAGCTCCACAAGAAATCGAGTCACAACCTCAAGCACAACCACCGGTGATCATTGAGGAGCCTTTGAACCGGGTTGATGACATTTTGATAGGGGGAGAGACTCATGAGGAGGGCCTCTTAGACACAACTCAAAATGAAATGCCTCATGATGATCCTCAACCTCAATCGTCTCCTCAACCGGTTCATGAGCCTCCCGAAGTGCTTAGAGAAGTTTCCTCTCATCCTCTTACAAATGTCATAGGTGACCCTAGGGAAGGTGTTAGGACTAGGTCTAGTTTGCACCAAACTATTGGTCATTGTGCCTTTGTTTCTTAACTTGAACCAAAATCTTTTAAAGAGGCAAATGTTGACCCAAATTGGATTGTTGCCATGCAAGAAGAGTTGAACCAATTTGAAAGGAATCAAGTTTGGGAACTTGTACCATTACCAAAGGGTAAGCAAGTTATTGGTACCAAATGGGTTTTAGAAACAAGCTAAGTGAGGATGGTATTGTGGTTAGAAACAAAGCCCGTTTGGTTGCACAAGGTTTCAATCAACAAGAAGGTATTGATTTTGAGGAGACCTTTGCACCGGTTGCTCGTCTTGAATCCATTAGAATGCTCTTGGCTTTTGCCGCTAACAAAGGCTTTACCCTATTCCAAATGGATGTCAAGAGTGCTTTTCTAAATGGTTGGATAGATGAGGAAGTTTATGTCCAACAACCACCCGGTTTTGTTGACCATTTTAATCCGGACCATGTGTACAAGCTTCACAAAGCTTTGTATGGTTTGAAGCAAGCTCCTAGAGCTTGGTATGGTAGACTTTGTACCTTTCTTCTAGACAATGGCTTTAGTAGGGGCAAAATGGATACAACTCTTTTCACTAAGAAAAGAGATGACCATTTGCTACTTGTGCAAATTTATGTGGATGATATTATCTTTGGCTCTACTAACGCAACTCTTGCCCAAGAGTTTTCTTCTTTGATGAGTAGTGAATTTGAGATGAGCATGATGGGAGAACTCACTTTCTTCTTGGGGCTTCAAATCAAACAACTCAAGGATGGTATCTTTGTGAACCAAGTCAAATACGCCAAGGAGTTAGTGAAGAAATTCGGTGTTGAAGATAGCAAGAGCTTAGACACACCCATGGGCAAAAGTGCGAATATCGATGCGGATGAGAAAGGCAAGCCTATGGACATAACTCTCTATCGAGGCATGATCGGTAGCCTACTTTATCTCACGGCGAGTAGGCCGGATATTATGTATGCCGTATGTCTATGTGCTAGGTACCAAGCCAATCCTAAGGAGTCTCACCACAAAGCGGTAAAACGTATCTTGCGATACGTCAAGGGTACTCAAAACCTAGGTCTTTGGTATGGTAGACAAACCGAACTAGACTTGTTAGGTTATACCGATGCCGATTTTGCCGGTGACCGTATGGACCGCAAAAGTACTAGTGGAACTTGCCAATTTCTTGGTGGTTCACTTGTGTCTTGGTCTAGTCGCAAGCAAACTTCGGTTGCTCTTTCCACCGCGGAAGCGGAATATGTAGCGGCCGGTAGTTGTTGTACCCAACTTCTTTGGATGATGCAAACCCTTAGGGATTTTGAGTTAGATTTCCAAAAGATACCAATCTTGTGTGACAATACTAGTGCCATCCTTATATCCAAAAATCCGGTATTGCACTCTAGAATCAAGCACATAGAGATACGACATCATTTTATCCGTGATCATGTTGAGAAAGGTGATGTGGAATTGGTCTACATCGACACAAAGGAGCAAATCGCCGATATCTTCACCAAACCTCTTCCAACACAACAACATCTGAACTTAGGTTCAAACTTGGTATGCTTGAACTCAAAGATTAAATTTATGCATGTCATGGTGTTGTCTTTGTTGTTTGGAGCTTATTTCAGTTTAAATTGGTTGTATTTCTTTTGAAAACCTTGAAAAATAAGTTTTTAACTATTTCGGTCTCAATTTTCTGAATTTTCTGGTTTTCTGAACTCTGGCGTTACACAACGCCATTCAGCGTCGTGCAACGCAAGAGTAACGTTAGTTTCAAATGAATTTATGCTGAATTTTGAATTCTGTCGAGTTCAACGTTGTACAACGCTGCCTACCGTTGCACAACGCTTGGTTGATTTTGTCTTGTAACGTTGCACAACGCTGACTATCGTTGTACAACGCTGGATATTTTATTTTAATTCTCCTTCGCTGAATTTTAAAATCTGTCGAGTTCAACGTTATACAACGCTGGTAACCGTTGTACAACGCCAGTCTGTTTCTTTTTACTGAACGTTGTACAACGCTGTCCACCGTTGTAAGACGTTGATTTATTTCTTTATTTTATTTTTTTTTAGTTTTTATTTTTTATTATTATTTATTTTTTTTTTTATTTTTTTTTTTTTATTATTTTGTTTGGCTTTAGTGTTGTACAACGCCCTTTAACGTTGCACAACGCTGGGTTGTAGCGTTACCCATCGCTACTCAGCGTTGTACAACGGAGCAGTCAGTCTCTGCTCATTTTTCGCTGTTTTGACTCCTGCGTTGTACAACGCCCTTTGGCGTTAAGTAACGGTGGACGCGTTTTTAACAGATGCGACCCCACCTCTTCTTCTTCTTCTTCTTCTTCACTTCTCTCAAAACCGAGCCCCCTTCTTTTTTTTTCTCTCTTTCTCTCCAACTCACACCCTTTCATCTCTCTCTCTCAATACTCTCTCAATTCTCTCTCTCCACTCCAACCAAAACCACCAAATTACTTCTCTCTCTCTCCTCTCCACTCTCATACCCTCAATTCACTCTCTCTCTCTCTCTATCTCTCAATCCACCGAAACCCTAGCCACCGCCATCACCATCAATTCCGGCGATCCGACCGTCGGATCTTCGATCAGCTTCGGTTCTGTGCTCTCCAAGGCCTTCTCATCCTCTCCCGCTCTTCAATTCAAAGGTTTAACCTCATCCTTTCTCTCTCTTTTTTCAATGGCACCAAAACCCGCTACCAACAAACGGACCAAGCGCAACCCCAAGGGTGCCTCCTCCTCCAACCCACCGGTTCAAACCGATCAACCGATCCCAATGGACATACCCCCGGTACCCGTGGATTGGACCCTCTCCTCCTCAAACAACTACCTTTTCAAAAACTCGGTCTCGTACATGCATTTTTGCCAATACCGCGATGTCAATCGCGAGTGTTCCGAGTGCTTCTACTTCGAGCACCCGTATGGTGTCTACCACTTGAATCCAAGAGAATTAACTTGGATCAAAGAAAGGATCGAATATTGGAACATGGCGGGTCTTCTCGCACATTCTCAACCGTACAACCCGTCATTGATCAAGCTCTTCTATGCCAATCTCACAATGACGTGGACCGAGGGCCACCCAACCGCCAACTCCTATGTCCTCGGTCGCCACGTCTCCATCACCGAGGAAACATTGGCCAACCTCCTTAGCCTCGACAATGACAACTTGGAGATTTACATCCATGCCAATTGGCCCCGCGAATTGCCTCCGTATGACGAGTACCACCGCTTCTTTTATTGTTGGAGGAACTTCACCGCTCGCCAATTCACCGCCACCGAGCTACCGGCCTTGCACCGCCTTCTCTTCCTCTTCATCAACAACATCATCACTTCAAAGGCAACAATCAAAACCAATGTGGAGCAATTTGCCGTGTTTCTCCTTCGCTCCCTCCTTGAGATGAATCAAAAGGTGAATCTCCCTTACATCATGCTTGCTCATATGGCACGGGTCGATTCCTCTTCTCGCTTCTCATTTCCATATGCCCACATCATTCAATCTATTCTCATTGAGAACGGCATCCCTCTTGACACACCTCTTTGGGGCGAACCCGTGCCCGAGAATGCCATTGCAACTCCCGAAAACCTCATGGCACATCTCAATGTTACCGGATGGACGGCCCAAGATGATAACTCTATTGTGCCCGGTGCATTCCACCGCAACAATTACATCTTCCGCCCAAATGCCACCATCAATCAATATGAGGAGATAGGCAATGAACCATTGCATGTGCCCGGAGGACGGGTGGAGGGTCAAGGCGCACCTCAAGACTTTCATGCCTATCTTGATGCAAAATTCGCCGCTTTGACCACTCACATTGATACGCGGTTCAACACTATTGAAGAAAACTTAACCGCCTACCAAGCCAAGACCGATGCCTCGATCACTCATCTCAAGGATGAGATGATCAATCTTTGGGGAAGAATGGAGCTCCATCTCAAGGGAGGATCCGGTAGTGGAGCGGGTGATGAGGATGAAGAATAGTCTTAGCCGAAACCATCTCCTAGCCTTAGCCCTCTCTTTTCTATTTGCTTGGTTTTCGTAGTTTATTTGCCTTTCGTTTCTTTTGTGTGATTTTTCGGTGCTTTTGGAGTGCTTAAGTTTGTGCTAAATGGATTTGTTTTGTTTTATGGATGGTTGTATGACTTATGTTATGCTTTAATGAATTATGTTGTGCTAAATGGCTTCGTTTTTAGCTCCTTTTATTTTAATATGCATGCATGGTCTACAATTGTTAGTTTACGCCTTCTTTAAATCTTGTTAGATACCCCTAATCAAATGAACTTAGTGGCCAAATTCTTTTCGAAAGGGGGAGGATCGTTATGGTTTTTATTCAAGGGCGTTTTGGGTATTCTTTTCCCTAATTGCAAAAAGGGGGAGAATTAGGTAATTTGGGTTATTCCGCCTTGTTGTATCAAGTCCCAAATATACCTTAGGTGTTGTTTTGCAACTCGGCAAAAGGGGGAGATTGTTGGTTAAACATTTTCTCTCGATTTGCCGATTTGCAAAACAACACCGAAACCTTTAAACTAACATCTCTTTTTAGTGTTTTATAGCTAAATTTATTGAAGAATGGATTAAAGCAAGTGTGGCACTTAGTTTGGAGCTTCAAGAGATTGCTTTGGTCTAGTTAGAGTCAGTAATTAAGGTTTAATTAAACTCTAAACTAATCTCAATCAATTTGCTGGTAAAATGCTCAGTTTTTCTGTCCAGCGTCATACAACGCCAGTTGCCGTCACACAACGCTGAGTTAATTCGATTTTAATTGCAAAATCTCTGACAAGGTTGGAACAGCGTTACACAACGCTCAGTAGCGTTGTGCAACGCTAGTTCATTTGTTTTTAAACCAGTTAAATCCACTATTTCCCCTTGTCAGAACGTTATGCAACGCTAAGTAACGTTACACAACGTTTCCGCTCCTATGTTGTGTAACGCTACCCAGCGTTGTACAACGCAGTATGAAACAGGCGACTCTGCATTGTTCAGACATCGATCTGCATCGATGCTGCATGCATGCTGCCATGTTCCATGCATTGTAGCGTTGTGTAACGCGCTAAACTTCGCTCAGACTTTGCTTTTTCTCTCTGGTCGCGTAGAGCAACGCTGAATAGCGTTGTGCAACGGCGACGTTGTGTGACGCCAGTCAGCGTCGTATGACGTTCTGACAATGTTGGTTGAGTTTGTCAGTTCTGCCTTATTCGCTTTCTTGACTTCGTTGTGCAACGGTTACCAAGCGTTACACAACGCTCTGACAAGTTCCAACGGAACTGTCGAGCTTTTGCTTTGGATTTTTGATGTAGCGTTGTGCAACGCTATACAGCGTTACACAACGCTCTGACAACTCACAACGTTATTGTCTGTGACCGTTTGATTTTTCAACGGCTACTTGGGCGTTGTACAACGGCATATAGCGTTGTATAACGCCAGAGTCTGTTTTGACTGGTCTTTGGAGCTGTTGGCGCCCTCTATATATATGGGGCCTCTTGGAACTGTTTAGATACTTTTGAAACCTTTGAAACTCCTCCCTTTTGAGATCCAACCAGTTAGACATTACTCTCTCTTGTGTTTGAGCATTATTTAGCAAAATCATTGAGATTAGAGTGTGCTAAACCAATCCACTAGTGTTAATTGCTAGATTTGTTGAGTGATTTGGTTAGAGCCTCAATCCTTTGTAGTGTTTGAGTTTGCTTAATCGAGTTAGGCCAATCCACCTTGAGAGTGATTGTAACAAGGTGATTTGGTTCGAATTTGTAGTCCCGTTCGTGTGGAATTGAACGGAGCGCGCCCATTTCGAGGTTGCGAAACTCCCGGAGACGTACGACTAAGGCTAGCACTTCCTAGCGGGTCGGAACTCCGTAATACATCGCGTGTTCATTTTCTCTCTCTCTTTCTCTCTTTATTATCTTGCTTGAATTGAATTGCTTGTGCTTTGATTGTTTGTATTAGACCAAGTTTGAATTGAACCAAATATTGACCATACCGGTTTAGAAATTATTTTTTGTGCCTATTCACCCCCCTCTAGGCCTAATTTTAGGGACAACACTTTTTTCCTGCTACCTTGCGTGCTTGATCAGAGGGAAATAAGAGCCATTGTTTATTGGTGAATGCATTATTAAGATAGGTGATTTTAGTCTCTTCTTCAAAAGGACGGTTTTAGTAATATAAACTATTCCATGTTTGACTCCATGACAACTATCCCATTTTATTATCCATACCTGCATCTTATTTTCAGAGAAAAAGGTACCCTCTGACAATGTTCTGGTAAAAACAAACCAGGAGTACATTGACATGATGGATTGTGAATTTTTTTGCTTTCAACCATTACACGAAGGACAATCAGAACATTTAAGTGTATTGTATTAACATGTAACATAGTAGTAGAAGTAGGAGAATCAAATAATTTAAGGTCACCAACTATCAATCTAAAATACTATGCTTGTATAGTATCTTACCCGTGTGCATTTGTTCCCCACAACATAGTACAAAATATGGTCAAACAATTTCAATTATTCATGACATGTGATAGTTAAAAGCAACTAAATTTACAACATACTACGAGATGGCTTTTTTTCAATTGCAGGTCATTTGGAAGTATTCAAGATCATGGCACTGTGCTTGAGAAGAGTTAGGTGCTGCCTATATATACATGCATTTACAAACTTCAAAGATGGCTGGATGGTGCAAGGCAACCACAGAGAGAAGAGTCCAAGTATCCTGACTTGAAAGAAATTACAGAAGTTTAAACCTTCTCCCATTCCAATATTCTGAATTTAAAAATGAACGAGGGATCCATCTAACAACAATTTCAGAATCTGATCATCATTCATCTAATAACCAGCCATCTAAGTCCGTCAAACAATTTTGCAATGAGTGACAGCTAGTGACCAAAAATCTGATCGGCCTGCTGCATCACTATTCTCCTACATTTTTCTCTTTTATTTTATTTTGTGCTTGCCGCTATTAATTGTTTATATTCACTTCTGTAATTTGAATATTTGATAATAAAAGAAATTATTGAAAGCTAGAATCAGTAGAGACCAAGTTTGTTTGGGTGCTTGTGGTGCTTAACACCTTCCACAACCATAACCGAGATACGAACCTCTTATCCATGGGCTAAATATAATCAAAACCGACTTTCTTTCCCGATTTTACATCGGGTGGCGACTCCAAAATAATCGTTGAACCTAAGCCAAGTGTCGCTGGTCGGTTAGTTAGCGGGTAGCTACAGTTAGGCTAAATTTATGTTGTCTTAGGAGTAAGGTAGTAACTTAGGTTTGGATGTTCTTATTTGACTCGCTATGTTATGATATATTTTGTTGATTTATTTTGTTGAGAATTATGTTAATTGTTTATTTGAATTTCTTGATTAAGTCTAATTAACTTCTAGATGATTGACCATATTTAGTTAAATTTGAAAGTTAGGATAATGAAGATAATTTAGATAAAGTATTCGGGATAAATCGTAGATCCAAAAGAAGAGATTAACTAACACAAAAAGTGTAGTTTTTAGTCAAGTCCAAAAGGCCTCTAAATGTCCTTATGAACTCCAACAAATAAGTTTAGGTTAATTGAATTCTATACCAAAAGTTGTGAAACGATCAAGTTAATTAGATTAGGTTGTATTTGAACAAGTTTCTAGTCCAATAAGCAATAGTTGAGGTTTAGTAAATCTAGGTTTAGCCAAACAAACCCTAACACAAAGAATAAAGTACCATAAATAGTCAAAAACACACACTTATACCTTCTAGAGTCCAAACAGAGTGGTATACGCTTAAAAAACACCATTCAATGCACGAAAGTGATAAATTTTGTGTTCTAGAGTCCAGACCAAGTTGAAACCTTAACCTTACTTTGATATTGTTTAAAATTCCAAAACTTTACTTTGATATTTCAGATTATTTTAATCAACCAAAATACCCAAAAACATCTACTTTACTCGCACTTTAGATTCAATTACACTCAAAATCACATAAATATTCTTGTCTAATTTTTGGAAAAAAGATAAGTCTGGTATTCATTAATCCGTTCCTTGAATTCGACCATAAAGTTTAACTCCAAACCACTAATGAGGTTAGCTCTAGATTTATAAATTTATTTGATATTTCTAAGTTTTAGGCTTTCATCAAATTGGCATCGTTGTCGGGGACGGTGTTGATATTGAATCTTTATTTTAGTATCAAGAGACGAGACTTTAATTTTTTTCTTTTTGAACTCACACTTTCTTCTCTTAATTTGCAAGACTGGCAAGTAAACTGGAGCCCAAGTGAACTCCCTAAACGATGGACCATCTTTTAGTTCAAAGTACCAAAATAATCCGCCAAACTTGTATAAAAATGTCTAATTCAATAACAACAATAGAGACCAACTATTTTCAAAGAAATCCTTTTACAATAGAAAAGAGGTTCCAATTGTTGTTTAAGAATTCATGAATGATCAAGAAAAGTTTAATAAAGCTATGGCTATAGGATTGGATGAATTGAAGGCCACTACCGACGAATTGAAAGATAGTGCGAGCACCTTGCAATGGTTGGAGTGCATGATGGAACATGTGAACTTTTATATTGAATTCTAAAGCATTCAAAATTACCATAAAACATCTGAACTGAACCATAAAATATTAAAACTACCTTTTTTAATTAAACTCTATAATTAAAACATTTTAAATTGGATCTAAAAAACATAAGCTAAATTCTAGTACAGCTACAAAGTTTTTAATTTAAGTTGGATCCTAAAAAACATAAGCTAAAATCTAGTAAAGCTACAAAATTTGGTTGGACGATAGCTGGAAGGACATCGGAACTAATCTCTATCTTTATTACTTATAAACGCACAGATTCAAGAGGTGTTGACATACTAGATCTAGCAGGCAAACATGTGTTTCTACCATTTAATCGATTTTATCTATGGTTAGATATCTAATAAAAAAAATAAATTGAATAACATATATATCGCTTTTTTTTAAGAGAAACTTGACAGCGGCTGCCAAGTAGAATAACATATGTATCGCTGATAAATTAAACAATATATTTTTATTACCTCACATTATTTTGTTTCTTTATTTTCCCACATAAACTCTTATGCTAGTTCTAACTAATTTAAGTTGCTAAACCACTGTCAAATGTTCCAACACGATTGCCGGAACATTACCTGAAATTGCATGCAATAAAAAAGTTTATAGAAATATTAACTACTCAAGGAAATTATTAACTACTCAAATCAATTTTACAGTGGATGTCAAGAAGAGTACAAGCTATAATATTCATCTCGTATGTCATATTCGTCACATTTGGACAAAAATGTCTAGTTTTCTGGTTTTACATCTAAAATTCTTTTTCGTTTAACCTTAATATATGAAATCTCCGTCTTTGGTGCTGATTCAGTAAAACATTGCGCGAAATTGTCGTTATAAATTGAAAACTCCTGTATCACAAATAAAAAATAATTGAAGATCATCAATTGGGTTTTTCTTGTGCTGCCAACCGCACAAGCAGAATATGTGTTGAACTTAATTTGTCTTTGTCTAAAATAATCTTTTTTCTTCAAATATTGACCGTGTATTTTCTTCTCTATATTTTTTATCTTCATTTCTGGAACTCGGGTGGTTATTTCATTGTTAGATAAACAATTAAATATCCAAAACCAGCCATAGAGAAAAAACATAGTTGAAAACTAACAAAATATTCGAGGATCGCAATCAGGAAGCCAGCTATTTTAATAAATCAGAAAAAATAAATGGACAAACGACAGAATCCTGTTTCATGTTTTTCTTAAATATGAGGGGGAAGATATTTCAATTGTTTTTTGTGTACAACGATATTGTGATTATTTCAAATGAAACCGTGGTAGTGCTGCTGCAGTTGTTTTGTGCGTCAATTCCCGGGCGCCTCTCTCTCTCTCTGCTGCGTTGAAAACACGGAGAGGATTGAAATACGTGCAAAAGACTTATTTCCTCAACAAAGTATTAAGAAAACAAGATGGAATTTATTTATATTTTATTGACCGTTCTCAATTCGCTTTCTGTCATTTTAGTCTCGAATTTTTTTCGATTCAGTTATGTCGTAAAAGGCGATGCCCAATTTGAATCTCCTATCATTCTACTAGAGGAGAGGAGACGCCCCCTTAAAATTATAATTCTCATTTCTCTGGACCTATTTAATAATTAATTTTAAAATATATAATATAAATGAATAGCCTAGTTAATGTATTTTTGTCCAAGTTAAGAGACGAATGGTCTCATATATTTCCAAAATAATAAAAATGATTTGTTAATTACTCAATTGAAGGGTCAATTGAAGGGGCAACTGTACCTGTGAGAAAAAAGATATAAGAGAGACTTAACATGACAGAAGAATTAATTAGTCCTCAAGTATCCTGACATGAAAAGAAAGGAAAAAATGAGAAACATCCCTCCTCTTTAACACCACAACAACAACACACATATGCTGATTGAATTGAAGCATTACAGACATGATGATCCAAGCCAAAGTTGCTGCTGCCTTGGCAAGGCTTAGTGGCCTTTCCGGCACCATTTCACGCGACTTGCCAAGAAAGATCGAATGGATCAAGAAGGAGCTCGTCTTGATTCAATGCTGCCTCGAAGATGCTGTGTCCAAGTTGATGAATGGGGACGAGGATGCAAAGCAATGGGTGAAGGAGGTGAAAGAGTTGTGCTATCAGATCGAAGACATGGCCGACAATGTGGAGCAGGTGGAGGAAGGACGAAAGAGGAGAGAGGGGAACTTCTTCAAACAGTGCGTGGACATGCCTGGCGAGATGATAGTGATTCGCGAGATTCTTTCACATGCAGAGAGCATAATGTTCACCATAAGAGAGATCTCAGATGCCGGCAAAAGGTACGCATCACAGCCTCCTGATGAGGTGCAATACGAATACCAAGAGAGTTCCTTTGTGGATCCTCATTTCGTAGATGAGACCAACATAATAGGTTTCGAGAATGAATTGAAAACACTAGTTAGCTTGTTAATCAATCCTGAGAAAAAAGATCGTGTTGTGATTTCATTAGTTGGTATAGGAGGTCTAGGAAAGACCACTGTGGCAAAGAAAGTTTATAATTCCGCTGCTGTTAGGGAGTATTTCGAAATGTCGGCCTGGGTCATTGCATCTCACTGGTGTACAACTGCCGGCTTGCTTAAAAACATCCTTAAAGAGCTGCTTGGGCTCGGTCAGAAAAGCTATAACAACACAACTGAGATAACACTAAACAATCTAGAAAAAATGCAGGAAAAAGAAATGATTGAGAAAATCCAAGAGCTTTTAAAAGTGAGAAAGTACCTGGTCGTGATCGATGATTTATGGAATGTAGAGACCTGGAATGATATTCAACAGGTCCTTCTGAATTCCGAAAATGGAAGCAGGATACTGCTCACAACCCAAAATTTGGAAATGGTAAAACCAGAGGAAGAACCATTATCACACAACATCGAATTACCACTGTTAAGCGATGAAGATAGTTGGGAGTTGCTGAAAAGCAATGTCTTTGGATCGTCCTTCTCCTCCTCTGATGATGATAATTATAAATCCATCATAGATGAGCTGGAGCCCATAGGGAGAACATTAGCAGCGACTTGTCGAGGCCTTCCATTGGCCTTGGTGCTGCTCAGTGGCCTCCTTTCCAAGAATAACAACTATAGTGCATGGTCTGATATTGCCGCCGAAACATTAGATACTGAATTGACCCCATGTGAGCAAAGGTGTCACAAAATTTTGACTCTGAATCAAAACAATTTACCAAATAGCTATGTAAAATCCTGTTTCCTCTATATCTCTTCCTTTCCTGAAAATTCTCTTATTTCAACTTCAAAACTATTCAAATTGTGGATAGCCGAGGGCCTCATACCTTATAATACAAAGTGTACGTTCGAGCAAACTGCTCATGAATACTTGACTATATTAATAGAAAGGCGTTTGGTGCAAGTCGCACAAAGAAACGGGACCACAGGTCGTGTGAAGAAAATATGGATTCACAGTGTTGTATACAGTTGGTGCGTCGGACAAGCACAAAAAAATGGATTCTTTGATATTGTAGAGAATTTATCGGAGAGGGAGTGTAATTTACTTGATTCCTACAACCTTTTTGTTTACAATGGGAAACTTGATAATGCCTTTGTTGAGTCCCTTTGCAATCCGCGGTCCATAGTGGCCTCGAGCCTTGAGGTGCATGAACTGAGGCAACAATCCTTCAGTAAACTTCATTCTCTGAGGCTTTTTCTTCTAGAAAATTCGCATTTCAAAAATTGGAAGAAATTGGAAGAAGCATTCTTGAAAATGAGACACCTCAGGTACCTAGGCTTGAGAAAAGCCAACATATGGGGAGATGCATCCTTCACTAGAAACCTTACACAACTCCAAACATTTGATGCAAGGGGACCTTTCGTGACTAATATTGTGCCTGAATTTTGGAACATCCAAACACTACGCAACGTCTACTTGACGGGTAACATAGTGCCGACTGTAACCTCCAATGCAACAAGGAGGCTACACAAATTGCACCTGGAGTTGCATATCCCAACAAATTACGACTGGAAACCGTTTCTCCAGTTGCTTGAAAGACAAAACGAACTTGCTTTTTTGACAATTAGAATCAAAGGAAATGGGACCATCCCGGCGACAATCTTTAGTCCATTCATAAATCAAGGCAACCTTCAGTTTCTCAAGCTGGATGGGAGACTCAACCCTCCTGAACTCCCAGCAAGCACCGGCCTACCTTCAACACTCCTTGAACTCACATTAATTAAATCCCACTTGAAGAAGGACCCAATGAAGGTATTGGAGCTCCTACCGAACCTCATTCTACTTAGGTTGGAGTATGGCTCGTACAAGGGTGCCACCGGCATGTTTTGTTCAATTGGTGGGTTCCCCAAGTTGCAAGAGTTAAAGCTCGACGGGTCGTGCAAGGTGCAAGGATGGAAAGCAGAGGCAGGTGCATTGCCGTGCCTTGTCAATCTGCATATCATGGCTTACGATTTCATGGAGAAGCTTCCAGAAGCTTTGTCCAATTTGAGCTCTCTCAAGGAATTCCACGTTACGGTGTATGAGGAAGATAGCAGTTGGCTAGCGACAAGGATAAATCAGGAGAATGGAGATGATTGGTGCAAAATTCAACACGTGCCATTTGTCGGTGTTCATCTGCTGCCGAACCTATACTTCACAGAGAAGCCGGTATGTAAAAGTATAAAGTTAGTGCCTTTGTATTTTGGTTGGTTGGATTAACTTATGTTGTGTTAAATATTTCAGAATCGCACATTCAGCACAGCCAATGCGTACATACGTCACTTATCTGTCTAGACTTCTTACTCTCAGCTATTCCTCACCAAACAGTGAGTTTGAGTATGTATATTTCTAGATCAGCACAGCCAATGTTAACTTTCATTACCTGTTTTGTTGTTTACTAAAACCCTTGCGGTACCGAATTCCCAGATCAAATAAGGGCGAGTGGGCGACATTCATACATTTCCTTTTCATAAAAGAAAAACAATCCTGCCATTCCAAACATCAGTATAACAACTCAATATGTGGACTTAATTTTATTGTAATTAATTATGTTTACCTCAATTTCGAATGGCATCTGACATGTTTTCAGGTGGGGACTCTGATCGTTGCCAAATTCGTCTGTCCTTCAGCTCAAAGGGTTGTACTTGTTTGTTCCGTAAAGCAAACTCATACCTGAACTAATTCATTATCTTTTTGATGTTTTTTTTTTATATATATAATTGTTGAATTTCATTTCGATCTGAAGGTGTTCCTCTGTAACACCGGAGTGCTCGATTTGTCATTTTCTTGATTTTCTGAAGTATGAATGTGTGTGTGTGTGTGTGTGTGTTTTTTTTTTTTTTTTTGCTTTTACTGTTTAATGATTGTTATTATTTTTTATTTGTCGACAGTTGTTTTCTATTACCAGTATCATTCCATTTTGAAGAATTTTATTTGATGATTGTCATGATTCGTCATTAGTTTCTCCCAAAACATGTTACTTCATTTATTGCGTTGGGCTCGGGGCCTATTTGCTGGTTATAAGATTCTTCACTTGCAATTGGTTCCTGATATTTTTACTTCAATTTTCCTTTTATTGTATGGTAAATTTAAAGGTTAATTAGATTTATGTCACAGTAAAAATTTAAAATTAGTAAAATATCATCAAAAAATGATAAATTAATTTTATACCATTATAAAATACTAAAAATTATTTTTATACCATCGTCAAATTGATTTGCCAAATTTATCCTTTTAAATATGCCACTAGAAATATTTGATATTAAAAAAAATATCATTACTAAATAACAAATTAGTTTTATGCCACTATTAAATAATAAAAATCGGTTTTTATGTCATTGGTCAACTAATATGACAATTTTAACCTTTTTAAATATGTTGTAAAGTTAATAATTAATTTTAGACCATTACAATAGTTAATAATTAATTTTAGACCATTATAATTCAATAAAAATTCTTTTAGTTTCATTGCAAAACAATAAAAATTCCTCCCCGTAGCATACTCCTTTTCACGCATTTATTTTTCAATGCAGAACTTTCTTCTCTCTTATCACATCCCTCGCTTTTTAATGGCTGAAAAAAAAAGAGAATATTGTGCATGATTATTTACTCTACTATCTATACATGTTAACTCTGAGTTACTGTTAAGTAGAAACGGAAAAGGTCCTTGAAATAAAATAAGAAACATGAAACATCCCCTCTTTCTCTGCACACGTCCTCAAAGAACATTTTGAAAAGAAAAGAAAAACTCGGAAATTGATACTTACTAGTTATTACGCGATTGACAAAAGTTGTGCGACCAACAAGTAATCTGAGATTTTCAGAATGGTAAAATCAACCGTTTCAAACTGGATTCTCCAGAATTAAACTCGGAAATGCTTATTGAACTCAGCCTCGTTCATTTCATGCAATTTCATCAAGTTCCCAATTTTTGCCAATCTTTTTTTTTATTTCAGGACAACTATTACTTTTTCTTCATACTGATAATTTACACTCTAACCTCTGCACCTTTGGTTTTTACATATTACTTTTTCTTCATACTGATAATAGAGAGCTACAGCAAATCACCTCAAATTAATTCTTATTGTTGGTTCCTTTTTCTAACCAACCCAACTACCTTCACTACTTGCCTGCTGTTGGTGTTTCCGAACCGATGGCATCATCACACAATGTTTTGCGCATTAGATATTTTCTCCTTTGGAGAGTTAGCCAAACCAAGAAACTGTCGGTTTTAACAATTTGGTATCCAGCCTTTCTGTACATGCTTAGTGGAACCTTATCCACCATTCTGCAATGGAGGTACAGATCTCGCTTGTCGGTCATTTCTGTAATTAGGTCCTCGCAAGTATTCAGAAGTCGCTTTCCAATTCCTTTCCTGTCAACAAAACATCATGTTAATTCTACAGCAGAGTGCACTACAATACTGCATACAGCTGCCTACTGTAGGTCTTTTCGTATATATGCTCTAGTAACCGACCTTTGATTTTCTACTGAATTCCAACAAACCAAATTAGTTTCACTGCCTCGAGCCAAACTTTAATTTATTGTTACACCCAATATTTAATACCAAAACAGCCTAAAACACTAAAAAAGTTCAAAATCATAAGAAGAAATGTTTTGAAACAAGTAGAGGAAATTTTGAATCTCCTTGTGACAAAGGCATTACCTTGATACTATTGATTAGGACCAAACTGATAATGTTGTTGAATTTGGTAAAGAGATTACTATTTTTTTTGTGTGTGTGTGTGTCCTTTTGGTACCACATTATGTGTTTAGCCCCTACTCTTATTCTATCATTCAGTGTATGATAAAACAGGCTAACGGGAAGGGGAAAAACAACCAAAAGAAAAGCTATCAAATCAGCAACAACAACATTGGATGTAGTATTGATCTCAGCGCTAGCAAACTTGGAATAACTTATTTACTAAGGATAGAATTGTCTAGTTCCATACTTGGTACTTATTCTTTGCTTGAATTGTGAATATACTTCTATGAAAAGTTTTAAGAGTATCACTTTGGTAACCCATAATAAAAAAAATAAATGAGTTCTTGTAATCTCCATTAATTTTAACTTAGCTGGTCTAGATATTTAATAATCAAAATCTAATATTGCCCCATCAAAATTAGGAAAAAAAAAAAAAGAGGTGGTCAGTGGTAACTTTGTGGTTAGATCAATCTTTTAATTAGTCCCACATAAGTTGTTTCAACTATACAAACTAAACCATAACTGCCAGAAAAGTAATTCTATTGCAACAGAAATTAACATTATTAGCATATAAAGAGTTGAAAACTTTGAAAAGTCACCTGTGGCTGTGGAAACTAAATTAACACCTAAGAGCAAGCGAGATTTAATTGGAAATGTTTTTTAACAAAGGGAGCATGAAACATTGGAAAATTACATAATAATACAAATACGTAGATACCTTCTTAGAGAATCCTTAACGGTCATGTTACAGATGTAGGGGCAATCTGGCGGTGGGAAGGGTGTGGAGGAAGCGGCATTGGCCCCATGCTCGTCGAATGAAATCTCAGCTGTACAAGCGAGCTGAGCATGTTGATCCTGTGCATCTGTGTCTGCGCTGTAGTAGATGCCGACAAGGACGGTAGCATGAGGCAGCAAGGCTCTCCTACCGAGCAAGTAATTCTTGACAAGGAAAGCAAGGAGCTTGACGTAGTTGGGAGGAAAGAAGAGGGTCTGAATGAAAGATTGAGAGAGGAGGTCAGAGACAGAGTCAATTTCGGGGTCAATCATGGGGCGGATGAGCAAGGTGGCTGATTTGTGATTGTCAGGGAAGTGGTGGGTGCGAGAGAAGGAAGAGAGGGTTTGGAGCTTGGAGAGAGAGGAGGGAGAGAGAAAGGTCTGGGTTTGTTGGGTTTGTTGTTGAGGTTCTTCAAGTTCTTCTACAAGTTGTTGTTGTTGGGTTTGGGGACTGTGGGGGCTGTGGGGACTGTGGGGACTGGGAGAGCAGCGGAGAGGGGAGAGAGAAAGGGAGAGGGGATGTCTCTGCCTCTGTCTCCGTTTGTTCCTGGGGAAGGAAAGAGAGGGAAGGCGGCCTGGCCCTGGCCCTGGCCGTGGGGAGGACAGCGAGAGAGACGACGAGGGTTGCGGCAATGGAGAAGCACCAGCACCCATTTTTCTTTCTTTCTTTCTGTTGAAAATGAAATGAAATGAAATCCCTCCAAATCCCCCGGAGAGAGAGAGAGAGAGAGAGGTAACTGGTAAGTGACGAGTGCTGAGGAAAACTGGCGCTGTTTTATTATCTTTGGGCCTATATAGGCTTAAACACAACTATTGGGTGGGCTTGTTTTGGTGCTAGGCCGGTATTATGAAGATTATGATTTTTTTTAAAAGGGCCGAGTTCTTTTTTGTTAACGCATTATTTAAAAAATAAAATTATTGAACTTGAACTTGAACATGCCGAATGAATAACCAACGCGTTAGATGGGGTGAGAGAGAGAGATGATTTCTGTATGGTCTCAAGTCTCAACCAACTGCTATTGAAAACTTTAATGTATGAAACATGGATTGGGTGCGGATTAAATAAGGTCTGACAAAATTTAATTGCCTTACCATCACCGACGCATTCAAATTGGGATGGGACATGGGATGGGAGTGGATGAAACATTCATTCAATTCAATTCAAGAATGGCTTGGCATTGACAATTGGTCTTGAAGTTCGTTCCTTTCTTTCTTACAATAACATAATCTTAACCCACCACCAGCCTCTCATCGTTTCAGTTATTACTATTTACTACTTGTACTGTTTATTTTCTTTGTTTTCTTTTATTGGGGTTTGGTTGGTTTGAAACTTGAAATATATCTCTAATGAAACTGGTAGCATTTTTGCTTCTTTTTTCAAAATAATAATAATAATAATAGATTGATTGACAATGCCGGCCGGATTAAAACACCACTGTATGTATGTAAGAAACTTTACAAATGGGATTGGTCAGATTAGTTGTTGGTTTAATTGCATTGGATTTGGGATAGACAAAGCAAGTCAAGTAGCTAGACCTGCATGCTGACTGAATCCAAAAAGCTAATTATTTATTAGATAAATCTGTAGCCTCTTACTCTAAATAAAGGGGGGGGTGGGGGGAAAGGATCTTAAACGCATTAATTGGATCACAGCTAGGCCTGTCAAACGTGTCAGACGAAAACGGAATGGGCCGTTTCGTTTGAACGTTCCGTTTCGGTAACGAAACATACCGGCCGTTCCGTTATTCGTTCCGTTCGGACGGAATAGGACGGAACTGTTAAAATTCAACTATTTACCACATAAACGAATGCCGAAACCGTTCCGTTTCGGAAACAAAATAAAAAATCATACCGTTAACCGTTCCGTTACAACGGAACGGCCACGGAAACACGTGGACGAATCCACCGTTGACGGCCCTAATCACAGCTCTATAAAATGCTCAAAGCATCAACCAATTTCTTTTCACTCTTCACTGTTAGTGGTAGTGGTACTGTGGTAGTACTAGCTAGCAAGTAAAGAAAATTAATTAAATTAATAAAAAGAAATGGCAACAAAGAGTGAGGTGGAACTGGAGGTGAAGTCTGCTCCGGAGAAATTCTGGGAGGCGATACGCGACTCCACTGAATTGTTCCCCAAGATCTTTCCCGAGCAATACAAGACCATTGAGCTCCTCGAGGGCGACGGCAAGAGCGTCGGATCCGTACGCCTCGTCAAGTATGCCGAAGGTATTACATGCTACTTAATTACCTTCATGAATTAATGTTGAATGAATATACATATATACTTCAAACATTTATTATATATATGATTGCAGGCACACCGGTGGTGACGTTTGCAAAGGAGAAGGTGGAGACCGTGGAGGTGGAAAACAAGATGGTGTCGTACAGCGTCATAGATGGCGAGATCCTCAACTTGTACAAGAATTTCAAGGCGACTCTGCAAGTCATTCCCAAGCCCGGGGCCGAGGGTTGTTTGGTCAAATGGACTCTCGAGTATGACAAGGCCAGCGACGAGGTCCCCGAGCCGGAGCTCATCAAAGAGGCTGCCGTTAAAACTTTCCACGGTCTTGATGCCTATCTCCAAAACAATTAATTACCATGCATGCATCAATGATAACGCCCGGCACAATATATAGTGCATGCATGCCGTTTATATGCATCATGGAATTAATATTTAAAATTAATTATAATAAAGTTCAGGCAGATTGAAAGGGTGAAATATAAATATATATATATATATATTATGCATGAGGGGTCTTGTGGCTGTTGTGTTTTTTTAGCTGCTGCTTTCTTGTTGTTACTTGTTAATTGTTATGCATGAGCGTGCATGAACCGCGCCTCTAGCTCTATTAATCAATATCCAATATTGAATAAATTTATTGACGAATTTCTGTCTCAAGTAGTAATTCGTGGTTCTAGAACTTTTCAGATCAAAATATTTGTAATATTTGATTTGATTTTTTTTTTTTTGAAACACCACAGTTCTCATAGAGGCATAGACCTGCATGCTTCCATTGGCTCTGTCTGGATGGGTGCAGGAATAAGAAAATAGTTTCTTTCTATTCTCAAATTTATTATAAACAATTCAAACTCTTCACAAAGTTACACATTTCCCAATAATTCTTTCTTTATTCCTCTTATTCCCACACCATCCAAATGGAGCCATTAAGAATTGAAGCATTACAATTTCATGAAGTCTAAATTTGTAGCAAAACAAAATAAAAGTTAAAATAAATAAAATGAAATGGAAATGTTGGATATTCGTGTGGAAACAAACTCTTTCCCTGGTAACTAGAATAAATGAATGCTTGCATATCCTTCAAAAAACAAAATTGTAATCAAAAAAATTATTCTCCTATTGAAAAATTCTCCAACAGACGCCTTTTAATTAGGTACTAAAGCATGATGCCTTCACAGCATCATAGTCCATATATGCAGCTCGTACACATCTATTTCTTGACACTCTGGATAAGGCAACACTTTGTGGAAGCTCATGCGAATATAAAATCTCGAGGTCGTTAAGAATCCTGAAAACAAATACCATAACCATAATACCATTACTAAGAATAGATTTGTTAAACCAGTGTTTTGAAAACCGGACCGGACCAGCCGGTTCAACTGGTTTAACCGCAAACCGGACTTGGTTCCGGCCTATTTAGGCTTTAAAACAGTCGGTTTTTTATTTTTAGATGTCACAGAAAAATCATAGTAAAAATGGTGAACACAAGTAATCGAATCGAACTTGGGTATAAACGCTGGTGTAATATTAGCATTTTCACTGGGTCAAGTTGGGCTATATGCTAAGTAATACAACCGAATATATATATTATATTAGGGTCATGCTACCGTGGACACAAAAAAGTCACAGTGGCTTGTTTCCGATAAATCACAGCCGTATATTGTTTGAGGGGTAAAATCGGAATATCGCCTTCTCTGTTACACTTTCCGTTAAGCAATGAGACTAGACGTTTTTTCTCCTCAAATCTCAATCTATCCGAGACAGCTCCAAAACACCGATTTGCTTAATTCTCTGTCCAAATTAGAATTTCCTTTATTTTGTTTATTAATTTCCCCAGACAAAAGTGGGCACCTTTTGCTAGTTAATTTATAAGGAAGGAAAAAAAAATGAATGGCTATAAATAAATAAATGTGAAAGAGCACGCAACGCCTCTCCCTCTCTCTCTTTCTCTTTACCACTCTGTTTGGTTGAGAGGGAGGGCGTGGAAAGGAAAGGAAAAAAATAGAGAGGGAAGGGATGGGAAAGAATGGGAAGGGAAAAGTTTTTAATTTTTCTGTTTGGATTGTGTTTGAAGGGGAAAAGAAAATTTAATTTCATTTCCTTCTTTTATCTTGTTTGGTTCAAGTAATTTAACAAAGGTAAAATAATATGATTGACTATTTTACCCTTGACAGAAAATTTTATTTTCAAGTTCGGCGCAATGATCTGATGTACTCGAGATATCCTGGCCATTAAAAAATTTGTTTTCTTAGAAAATATTATTTATGACAAAATTATTAGCACATGCTAATAATTACTTACATGTACCAAAATCAATTACAAAAAAGTAATAACTAGTTGAGTATTTGCCCAGCGAGTACCCCTGAAAAAAGAAGAATTTGGATACTTGTGATTTTTCGTACCAGCAGCTGGTTCCAGGGACCAAATTGCCTTACAAATAAATCCCCAACACCTTGAACTGTACCAGTAAGCAAGAAAGAACCTCAGCAGACTAGTACCGAATGGGTACCTACTTGTCCCAGCCTTACAAACCTCGCTGAAGCTTCAGCAAACAACTTTGCTTCTTAAGTACAAGCACATCTAACATATATAGTACAACAACGCCACCACAGAACCAAGAGTAAATAATTAATTAGCTTATGCAACTCAAGTCACCAGATCATCCAATAGCTACATCACTTAATAAAAGTAGTATATTATCCAGAGGAATACACTCTAGTAACAAAACAATTGAATAGAGACATCTGTAATCAGGGAATATCGACCAGATCATACGCCAAAAACAAAAACAAAAACAATCAAATTTTATTTTTTGTAAAATAAAATCAATTATTGTAGTCCCTCCACATTGCCGCTGCTATGTCGTCTCTCAGTTGCTCGCCTCTAATTCTATCTTGGTTGTCGTCTCCTCTAACATCACGCTCTTGTTCATTTGTTGTGCTTGCAAGTTCAGCATCTACTTGATTAATTAGCTGCCTATCTGGATCCTTTTCAATTAAATAGTTATGCAATAAACAACACGCCACAATTATCTTCTTTTGTACTTTTACACTATAGTGGGGCTAGTTTGAGCTTCCTATGATTGGAAATCGTTTTTTGACCACTCCAAATGCTCTCTCAATCACATTGCGTGCTGATGCATGTCGAAGATTGAACAACTCACGGTAATTTCTTGGTGGATTCGTTCTTGAATATTCTTTGAGATGATATCGTGTGCGTCTATATGGTGTCAACAATGAGCTCTTTGTCATGAACCCCGCATCAACAAGGTAATATTTTCCTATATATGCACAAATGATTAAAATTTTTAATATAAATATAATTTACTTAATCTCAAACATAAACTATTAGATTTTGAAATGACACTTTACCTTCTGGTATAATAAGTCGATTAGACCGACTTAAAGCGTTCTTAATGATTTTTGAATCTGATGCTGTTCCTTCCCAACCGGCTAATACATACGTGAATTTTAAATCAAAGCCACAAGCTGCAAGTATATTTTGGGTAGGGTATTCTTTCCGTCCACGAAACCTAGGAGCATCTTTGGGTGAAACTTTTGCTCGGACATGTGTTCCATCAATAGCCCCAATACAATCCTGTTAGTATAATATATAATACTTATTGTAAATGTAAAAATTGATAGCAAGATAATTTAAATTTAATTGCATTTTTAACCTCACATTACCTTGAAATAAGGAAACAATTTGGAATCTGATGATATCTCCACTGGAATTTGGGAGCCATCAGGTTGTTGGAAGTATGTTGCCTCTAACAATATTAATGAATTTAACACGTTGTGGAAATGCCGACAATTGGATTCTCCAGATCGACGGAAAAAGAAACAGATAGATCGGTTCCTAACATTGTGTCCAAGTATGTAGAGAAATTTGGCAACCTGTTCTTCGATCGAAGCATTTCGTGTAGGTTTAAGGCCACCTTCGATCACTAATTTTCTGCACAAATCAAGAAATGCTAGAGGACCCATTCTTATAATTTCTCTTGTTCTATTACCATAAAGGAGTTGGCCCATTAACTCTTGACGTGTTCTATCTCTTTTCTCTCGCACTTGTGGAGATATCTGATTGTCAGCTCGTTGTTCCAACACGAACCAATGAAGTAAAATTAAAAGTACTCGCAACAATTGCATTAAATGCAGATGGTGTGTTATGATGCCATCCCATTCAAGATCGTTTGAAGACGTCATTGGGACAAATTCTATAATTACACAGTAAATTATAAGTTATAATCTAGATTGAGAGAAATGAAAGGGCAGAGCTGTGAGGGGTCAAGACTACCGAAAATGAACTTTCTGAGAAGCACCAAAAAATGAAACTTGGATTGAGCCTTTTTCAGAAAGAGGTACAATAAATTTCTTCTTCTAAGCTAGGAGCAATTGGACTACCAGGAAAAGAAAATTACTATAACGCTAGATATGCATATTATCGTATTTTCTGGTAAAGCTGCCCTTGCTAAAGGCCTTACCAGTAAAAAGCATATGGTGCTGAAATTGTTTTTTGAAACATTGGCTATTGGGCTTTCATTAATAATAAAGATCCTTACAATACTGGTACAAATGAACATCATTTCCGTAGCCATTCTAAAGCCAACTTACAAAGGAAAATAACATGACAACTGAAAATTTGTGATTGCATAACCCAAAGAGAACAAACCAAAGAAATATTTTTTTTCTTAACGGAACCAGATCAAGCCAATTGCAACCAAATAGATAGAATATCAAATTTTTCGTTTAACTAAAATTGATTTAATCGATTGAAGTATCGTACCTATTGGACGAAATGGATGAAATTTGAACCAGGTTTAGTTTGTTGTGAGCCTCCGATATCCTGAATCAAACCAAAAATACGTCAACGATGGAGAGGAGATGCAAGAAATAAAAAAGAAAGTGGTGCAGAAAGAAAAAAAAATTAGGTTACCTCTGCGATGTAGTAGAGAAGCAGCAACAATTGTTCCTAAATAGGAGGGAGCTTGTGCACAAAAGGAAAGTTACGCCGATGAAGATCGCGCGCCAAGCAGAAAAATCGCGCCAAGAAAAGGGTATCGGCGTCAATTGCATCTTGACAGATTTTCGACGATTTTTCTTTCCCTCGATTCTCCGCCGATTCGGAGGGGAATCGTTTTCTATAGGAAGGGAATTTGGAAAAGAAAGTAGGTCCCCTCGCGAAAATTTTTCCTCTGCGTTTCCTTTCTATCCAAACAGGAAATTTTATGGATTTTTCCTTCCATCCTCGTCCCTTCCCATCCGGTCCCTTCGTACCAAACAGTGTGTACGTCTCCTCTCCTGGCTTTATATAATCAAGAATCAACTCTGAATTCGTAGTTTTGAAGAACCTTCAGAAATAACTCTCCTTTCTTCTTCAAATTAGTCTTTGCTGAATTCCTTTTATTCGTTTTTTTTTTATTAAATTCGTGGAAAGGCTTACTTAATTTTGGTAGTTGTATTATCTTCATCATTTGATTTTCCTCTCCTCTCCTCTTCATATATCCCATATTTCATAGTTCATAGTTCCTACAATCCCCCCCCCCCCCAAAAAAAAAAACAAAAAGAAAGAAAGACAAATAATAATAATTGTAATAGCAATATCATATGGCGATAGCTGTGACACGCTTCTCGCACTGGTTGTTAGGCGGACCAGATCAGAATCGCAAGACCAGAACCAAGAGCAAGAGCAAGACCAAATCAACCGACTTCTCTTCCGGCTTCCACGATTCCGAACCCATCAAGCTCAACTTCTCCCATCCCACAAGACCCCGAGACAAAGACCAAGAGAGGACCCGAAAGAGTAGGCGTCACCATGACCATGACAAGAAGAACATCATCGACAAGGAGCACGACATGGTCATCGTCCCATCCGACGGATCCGGCTCCGAATCAGACTCCTCTGACTGGTCCATTGGCTGGCTCGAACCACACCCGCATGACTTCTGCAACAACAGTGGCGCCGAGTCTGCAGACAGCTTTGCAGTTCTGGTGCCATGCTACGGGCACGGCCGTGCCCAGGACCCATTACTATTAGCTGGGCATGGGACCAATGTGGGTTTCGGCTTCGGCGTCAGAATCCCAATCCGAGAGGGATTTTCTGGTAAGTGCTAATAACATGTATATGTGTAAGTGTAACTCAACTAAAAGGCAGGCTGGCCATCAATTCGCAAGCAAGCCAGTGCTAACAGGTAGTATCGGTATCGGTATCGGTACTGGTACCGGTATCAGCACTTACCTGACCTGACCGACTTCTGTCTGTATTGTGTGGAACAAAGACTATAGGATAGGTATCAGCGGCAGTAAGCCAGTATGAAACTGGTCTGATACCAATTTTATATTAATACTAGGTGGGAAAATCGAGCTTCGCTCGATATATGCGGTATACATAATCAATGTAGAGGAGGAAAAAATACGTCAATTTGTTAATATAAGTAATAACACAATTACTTAGGAGCAGGTCTTATTACGGAAAGAGGAAAAAAATGGGAAAAAAAATGTAAAAGGTTAATATGAAGGAAAAACAAACGGGAAAAAAATAATGGCAAAATGTACAATTAAATAGAACATTAGTAAACCGGACAATAAAATAAACATAAATAGAAAATGATAGAGAATAAGATAATGGAGATATTGATGGGAAAGAAATTAAAAAAAAATTATATTTCTAAGTCTTCAAAGCTATGAATGGACGCATCGTCGGAGAAGTTGTCCTCGTCATTCCCAAAAAGTACTTGTGACTACACCTCTGTTCCTTCTAATATACGAAATATGCTGAAGTATCTAAAATTTTGGTTTTTGAGGAGCTCAATTAAGCCCTTAAATTGCCACAAAATTCTAAAATAAGTGCAAAAGTATCTAAAAGAGAAAGAAAATGCCACACTGCTATATATAATTATAGCATACCTAAGAGGTGTACAGAAAATTAAAACTTAAATACACAACTGGTACTTGTTGCTGCAAAAAGCAAGGAAGCCACCCTAGCATCTGTGTCAGAATTTGGTAAATGGTACTGATAGAACTCAAGTTTCCTATTCTTTGGTGCATGACGGATGTTCCATTTCCACTTCCTTCGGTGTAGAGACATCTCTCAAATAAAAAAACCATCCTATGGATCTTTTAAGTCTTTTCTGAACAGATAACTGCACCAAAAGTATAAAACGCTTATACAGCAATGTGAGTTAGGTTATAGCAGTTTGTTCGAGGCATAATATTATACGATGGACTAATAGGACAAATGGAGTTTATATTTCTGTTCATGCTAATACAGAGAAATTAATAATGTATAGGCACCTTATAACCATATATAATTCTTGCAGAGAAAATAATTCAATGGCTTCATTACCTTTTTAAATGAATGAAATGAACTAAGAGAATATAAATATTAGCATTGTTAGTTTTGGTAATAACTTGCTTAAAAGGAAAATAGACATGGGCTGAGCTCCAAAAAGGATTTGATCTAACTACTTGTAGTCATGTGCTTCTTCATGCTCTATTTGAGTGTACTTGGGTACGTATGGTTCTACTATTAATTTACCTATGTGTTTAACAATCAGTAGACTTTTAGAAAATACAAAAAAATAGAAAATAAATTAAATGAAAGAGTTATATATAAACTTATTACATAAAGTGCCTTTTGACATAAGTCTTAGCTGATTTATATTCAAGAGAGAAATTTCTCGTTTATTACTTATTTTGCTGAAAAGCAAATGTATTTTTAGTAGATTAGAGATGTATTTCAAATTATTAGATATATGTCACACCTTGGGTTATTTCTTTCAAGAAAAGAAAAAGAGAGGATACATTCTAATCCAAAGAAAGGAAATGCTCAAACTTTTCCCAAATCCAGGAATTAAGTATAGTGTCTTAAATTCATTAAAAAAGGTACGAAATAAACAATAAAATAAATTTCAAGACAATTATATTGATAGGAACCTACAAAACAATTGACATTCGTGATAGGTTCCACGATTACTCAAAAAAATGGAGGTCTATGGTGATAAGAAATTTAAAGAAATCAAAAAAAGGAAAGAAGAGCTCACCAGGAGAAGAGGAGGCGATCTCTTCATCAGAAATATTTTGTATGTTGCCACTAATTGTGATAAATAATTTGCTTCACCTTCGTATTCTATCAGGAGGCGATGGAGAGAGAGTTAGGAATCCATGGTTATGCTTTCATGTCATATCAAGGGTGAATCTGCTATCAAATAATTGCACACATATTGATAAAAAATTATGAAGCAAATCAAAGCAAGAGAGACTGTCCTTGCAGAACCATTTTCTTCTACCAGAACTTACAAACCAAAATAAGATAAATGAATTACATAAACGCAATTAAAAGGTATTCTCTAGTACAAATAAGCTCTTTTTTGTTGAAGGATAAGCATACAAAAATAAAATTTTACCTTCTCTCTCCAATTACATTTTAAATCAGCAATTTGCACATGTATTAGTTTTTGGTGATTTTATTCACAACATAAGTAACAAAACAGTTACCATTATGTGTTAAATAGGAATTTAAATGTGTTCAATAAAAATTTAATGTCATGAGACTGCGTACAACCTGTAATGGATCCTAAACTCCCAAATCAATATATTAATGACAACCATAATGAATTTAAAAAATTTAACTCCAATTAATTACCAAATCAAAGCCCTAGATACAATATATTAATTACGTTTATGTCTGACATACAAATAGGTAATGCCCAACTGAAAATTATATACTACATTTAATTCAGATCTAACATTTCATTTATATTTTAAATGAAAATGTGTAATGCAAAAGTTGTATTTATTGTCTATACAACTTTTTGAAATTTGAATGATATATGACATTTGCATCACTGTAATTGGCTTTATATCATCTAAACTCAAACAAATTAAGAAAATGTGAAAAAAAAATAAGTCACAACTTTTCTAACTAAAGAATTAAATTAGATTCATTGAAGCATTTCCACAAACACCATGGATGCATTCTCTGCAATACCTATCGGCACTGACAAAATGATGTAGCTGAAATGAAAATTTATTAGAAAAAGGACAAACAAAATTATGAAGCAAAAGAAGTAAAAATGAATGTTAAAGCTAGCTTACAGATAGAAAATCAGGTAGAAATTTTGAAAAAGCTTGAAATTCCAAAAAATAAGAAAAATAGCTGCAAAGGGAAATGCGAGTAATTCATAAAGGGAGCTTACAGATAACTTGGTCATCCTGTATCTCACGATGGATCGCGAGTCGTGATTTCGTGTCAATAAACAGTAAATGCCTTGTCTCCTATATCTCTCGAAGCTAGGGTTTGCTCCATCTACAGTCGTGAGAGAGAAATGATCTGGAGAGCTGAGTGTGGGGGGTTGGGATGGGGCGGTCTTGGCTAAACGGAAGGTGAGTGAGAACAAAAAAGTGGTCAAATGGAGGAAGGGGAGAGCCGAAGAGGCGACGGAGAAAGAGAGGCTGAGAAGGAAATGAAGGGAAGACCTAATAGGATGTCGCTCAGGAAAAATGACGTATAAGATCGAATCATAGACGGTTCAGATGTCGTGTCGCTGAAAATTTAAAAAATATTTATCCGGACTCCCACGGGTTTTTATTTATAATACTGATGATTAATATACAGTGTACACTGATTTCCTGTAACAATTTTATGTGCTATTTGCTATCAGCTCATGCTTTTTAACTAATTAATGTTCCTTTTTGTTTTCATCTTCTTAATTTGTGCAGAGAGTAATGAGTTCCTTCAACAGTGGCTCTCTTCTCTCCCCTCAGAATTACCCATGTAAATTTTGTTCCGATAAACCCTAAGCTCTACTGAATAGCAGAAATCACCAGAAAAATTACTGATGTCGGAAGTAACCATGTTAAAAAAAATAAAAAAACAAATAAAAAGAGCCAAAAATATGGAGAAATAAGACGCTATTACTTGAAAACTTTTCCAGAGGGCTTTGAAATTTTGAGAAGTGCAAACTGCAACGAAGAGTTACAATGTGACTAAATAGATTTTTTTTTTGGTTAGTGATTGTGTTATTGAGGATTACTTTTGTGATGGGAATGCGTAGGTATTATTTCTAATGGTAGAATTTGTACATAGCCTCCTTTCTTGTACATAGTTTTGTTATGTAAATATAAATAAAATACATCTTAGAAGTTCAAGAGTCAAGATATTTTACTACGTGGAACGATCTTCTTATTGAATTCCTCAGTATGGGGCGTTTGGATCGCTTAGGAATCAAGAAAATTTGGGGAATTTTCAATTTTTAGGCATAAATTTATTGGGAAGTGTGTAATTTTGTGAAGAGTTTGGATTGTTTATAATAAATTTATGTCTAGAAATTAGAAATTTTCCAAATTCCCATACCATCCAAACGATCTTCTTATTGAATTCCTCAGTATGGGGCCGTTTGGATCGCTTAGGAATCAAAAAAATTTGGGGAATTTTCAATTCTTAGGCATAAATTTATTGGGAAGTGTGTAATTTTGTGAAGAGTTTGAATTGTTTATAATAAATTTATGTCTAGAAATTAGAAATTTTCCAAATTCCCATACCATCCAAACAAGCCCATAATATTATCATTACAATAATATTGCACCGGTACTTGTACCAATTGCTTTAAATTTTTTTTTAAAAAAAAATATGTTTTGTTCCAAAGTCGGAATCTATTTTCATATCAATGTGTTAGTGATATGTTTAGGTTGGAGATTATAAAAGATATAAAATGTTGGAGTTGATTAGAAAAGTAACTGAGAGAAAAGTGTAGGCATGAGGTAAGAGATTTTTATCATTGTTTTTAAGGATTGGTTTCTTAATAAATTCAAACACTTGTAATCGATTAATCGCAATTCAATACAAAATTAATTTTCTATTACAATGTAACAGACATTAGTAGTTGATTATCGTTTACATTTTATTGTTCTCTGTGTGTGTGTGAGTGTGTGTATATGTGTGTTTTTTCTGTCAAAGACCGCCTCAAGTATGGTATTGGTACATATTAACGCATACAGGCAGTAGCCTATTCTACTATAATGAAAATCATCAAAGTAAGGTTTTTAATGTTTCAGATTAATATCTCTGATGTGGTTGAGATCCAAATACATAGATATGTTAGAGATATGTCCTAGGAGCCAATCTTATTTAGGCCACTTCTATAGTTTATGTTATTGATGATTTCAAATCATTTGTTCTTTGATTTAATCGTTGACAGTTCATTCAGGTTGAGGATCTGAATTATAGATCACTGTTATTCATTTAGTAGTAAATGACAACGATAAATCTAAAAGTCCATAATCTTGATAATTAACAGAGAACATTAGTTATCAATAAGATTAGTATGCAGATTAAGTGATGATTAAGTTCTATAAATCATAGGTTAAGAGTAACCAACTTAATTGCATATGTATATGTTATAGAACATAGTACAGGACTGGACCCCACGAAATAAATATATGGATTGTGTTACGTGTCATTATTTATTTCGTTATGATTTTGGTTCTAAGTTTGAGATGATTATCTTTTCCACATGAGGATAGATGCTATAAATCATGTCTACCGCTGATTCCTGATAAAGGCTGCTATACGGACTTGATTTAAGTATTCTTGAATTGTGCGGGGAAAAGCTAATTATCAAGAAAACCGTATGTCCCTCATTAATTCACTTAGTGAGTGACGATATCTGTTTGGGCCCCTTGATGGAGATAGATTGTTTGCTAGCAACTGATACAATTATCTCTAGATCAAGAAACGTATAATCTGCAAGAATGACACGCTCATATCTTGGATTATACGATGATATCGTGTGACATAAGAATCAAAATAGAGAAACATAATTGTTCTCTTATGCAGGATTGAAATTTTGTAGCTGTACACTATTTATGCGAATTGGGAATCATAACGTGTTGCTAGATACCGCTTATGATTATTGGAATTAAATAGCGATTTAATTCCATGTCCAACATAGCATAAATCCTCAAAGGGTCACACATAATAAGGTGTTTAACCACACGTGCATTAATTGTTTATTTGCAACAATTGGTTTTGCAAAATATGATAAGTTGATTAATTAATCGTATACCGTTATGGACCGTTATGATTAATTAAGTCAAATAGATCGTATCGAAATAATTAAATGCATTGACTAATTCCATATTAATTATTAAATAGTTAATAATTAATAATAATCAACACATTAAATAAAATGAGCAAATTGGGCCTTAAATTAATTAGTTAATTTAATGCCAAATGGAAGGTGTAATAAAATGGAAGACTATTGGGCTCAACTTGACTTGAGGCCCAACCCACAAAGGGAGGTAGGTAGGTGCGGCTAGGGAAGGGCATTTTGGTCCATCAAAAGTTGGATGAGAGCTAGGGTATGAGGTCTATATAAAGGGGTGTTCTTTGGGAGCAAACCCTAGCCTCCACACACCTCTCTCTCTCCTTCTCTCTTTGGCCGCACCTCACAACAAGGGAAGAAAAATTTCAGAATTTTTCATTCCCTTTCTCTTCCACACACCACCTAGCTCATGTGTTGAGCAAGCTTTTCCACTAAATTAATTGGAGAATTAACTTGAAGAGGGAAAGCTTTGGAATTAGACACACTTCTCTCAATTATTAGCATAATTGATTAGAGAAGGTGGTTAATTCCTTAGTGGACTCGAGGCGCACGGCGTGGAGGTTCTTGGAGAGCACGCCACCGACACCAATCCGTTGGAACGAGCCTCTTGGTTGCGATACCAAGAGAGGTATACTTCCAACCCTTTTTCTCGTGTGTTTGAATAGCTTGTGTACTAGATCCTTTGTGTGTGATGTTCTTGGCTTAATTAACTTGTAATTAGCAAAATAAATGAAAATTACACACTTTCTAACAGTGGTATCAGAGCCAGGTTGTACTTAAGCTATTTTGACACTTAATTAAGAGAAATTGGCTAATTAATGGATTAGTAGAGATGATGCGTTTGTTTGCTGTCTGGAAATGGTATTTTCTGTGTTATTTCGCGTTTTTGGATGTGATAAGTTCTCTGGAAGATCTTTCCATCTACATTAAAGTTGTAGATCTGTGGATTGTGATTCTTTTGGCGTTGGATTCACATTTGTCTGAATTAGTATAGATTTACTGTGAATAAAACGGCGACAGTGCGCAGAATCAGTTTTTGCTTGCACTGTCCTGTTTGAATGGCTTGAAAGATTTATATTTTGAATATAAGTACCAGTGTTCTATGGCTAAAAATAAAGAGGACTTGAAACTCTTTCTGAGCATGTATAAATTGTTGCATGATTCGGATTAATTTGTGGGTTTTCAAGTATGAAAAGGAAGATCTTGTCAGATCCAGTTTGTTGAGCAAATCGATTGTTCTAATAAACTGTACCAACTGAGAACTCCTTTAAAAATTATGTTTAAATGGAGTTGTTCTATTTTGAGTTAGGATTCCAGGAAAATTAATTTCATAATTTTTCGTGGATGTTTGGACCTTCAACTAGGTTAAAACCTTTCGATTGACAGTCTGTTCCAGTACAGAATTTGTTGATTGTTTAGTCTGTAACTTAATATTATTGAACTGAACTTGGTTGTTTTCTTTTCATGAATGGATAGCCTGTAGTCTAAACAAGTTTTTCTATGTATATTGTATATATAAAAACTGGATAGAAGGTGGTCTAACAGACCAAATGGTTGAGAGGATAAGCTGAAAATCTCATAACGGTGTTTCGTGCACTTGTAAGAGATTTGTCTTTTTTTATTCTCCCAGATGGTTTAAGATCTCTTCTTGAAATTTTTAATGGTAGTCACAACTTTGATAAGGAGCTTAAGTAATTTATTTGAGAATTTTTGGAGACCGAAAACTGTTGTTTTTGTTGGATTCCATTAGTTACGTTTTTTGGTAAATTACTGTTTTTCTAAGTATTCAAACTAGTTGAAATTAATTAGAAAACTCTTTGTTTGATCTCCTTTCTGTTATGGGATGTTGAAAGAACTTTCTAAATGAATTTAAACAAGTTTGGTTGTTTAAAATTGAGGATTTGTACACGGAATTTACTTATAGCAAACGATACGCAAAGATGCTTGAAAATCGTTAATTGGAAACAAAGTTCTTGTATGTGCTAACTTTGTTTTGTAGGTGGATAGTGGGTTTAGTATGGCTCAAGACTCAATGCCTTGTGGTTGTAAATGAATGCATGTGTGAATGTTTGTAATGCGGCCTTTGGTGCCATTAATTAATTTTTGATTAATTTTTATGTAACTTGTGAGGCTTGCATGCCCCTAAGGATAGGAAGGGAATAGGATGTTTTCACATGTATTTTGCACCTTTATTTTATATAGGATTTAGATCCTTATAGAATTTAGTGGGAGGGCAAGGATTAGATTAGTTTTGCTCCATGGACGATGTGGCGAAACTAATGCAAGCGGGAGCCATACAAACCCACAACTATGAGATGCTTGTATGATTGCTTGTGATAGGTTAGGTATGGGTGTATGTTTACACGACCACCAAACAAGCGTCATGATTGTTATTTGTCCCAAATAAAAAAGAATTAAGTCTAATCAAAATTCACTCTCCTTCTTTCTATCCCCTTCTTACGTAGTATGATCGGTCATTGATGTATTCTCGCCGACGCGGGACATCGTGATCCATCATCCGTGTCGGGGTGTAAATCGAATTTACTAGGAGCAAATAGAAAGAAGTGACTTAACAATGATTCAAATTGGATTGGTCATTGGAGTGAAGTTCGTTAATCGAACCAAGAGTCATAGGAACGTATGATTGGTTGGAGAACCTATTTCACATTTGTTGGTGCAATGTTCTGCCGACGCCGTCGTTGCATTAACAAGTTGTGGGAGTCTTGGAAATTCACTACATTTAGGGACATGATATAATGTAGTGGAAGTTTTACTTAGTTAAAACAAATATTAAAGCATAAACTAATTGACCTTAAAACTTATGTATTGTTGTAGATGTCTTCCTCATCTTTTACGCTACGTTCTCTTCTTGAGAGAGAGAAACTCGCTTTTAACGGTGCCAATTTCTTGGATTGGCATCGCAACCTAAGGCTTGCCTTTAGGTATGAAAAAAGAGAGTATCTCCTCACCACTCCCATGCCATCGGCTCCAAAGGCAACCGCTACCCAAGAAGAAAAGGATGCCTTTGCGAAGCATGAAAACGAGGACATGGAGATGTCCGTCGTGATGGTGGCAACCATGGAATCGGAACTCCAAAAGGAGTTCATGGATAGTGGCTATGGAGTGTTCGCTATGATCACTCGCCTATCCAACATGTTCCAAACTAAGGCCCGCACTGAAAGGGCCCGTCTCATCAAGGCCGTCGCCAACACTCGCTTGGCCGAAGGTCATGATGTCGGGCCATACGTCATGAAGATGGCGGGGTTGTTTCGGCAGCTTGAGAAGTTTGATACGCCCTTCCCCTCGGGGGCGATTCAAGACTTCATTCTCAATTCTCTTCCTCCAAGCTTCACCGGTTTCGTTGTGAACTACCGGATGAACGGCATGGACAAGAGCATGGATGACATCCAAAACATGCTCATTGAGACGGAGGAGAGTCTAAAGAAAGAGAAGGGCCCAAAGGATGTTCTTGCGGTGAGTGGAAAGAGCAAGAAGATAAGAAAGCGTGGCCGCAAAGGAAAAGGCAAAGGCCCGGTGACGCCCCAAGGTCCGGCCAAGGGTGCTCCCGTGGGTTCTAAGAAGAAGAAGAACCCGGCCACTTCCAAGACCGTTTGCTACTACTGTAGCAACAAGGGCCATTGGAAGAGAAACTGCCCAAGGTACCTCGCTGACAAGAAGGCGGGAACTGTCCAACCTTCTACCTCAGGTATATTTGTCATCGAAACCCTTCTCGCTACTTCTCACACAGATTGGGTATTCGATACTGGTTCGTGTGCTCACATTTGTCGAAATGTGCAGGTCCTAAAGAATAGAAGGCGGCTCGAGAAAGGCGAAGTTCAACTCCGCGTCGGTAACGGCACGTGCGTCTCCGCTATGGCCGTTGGGAGCGTGGAACTAACTTTGCCTAATGGTTTTGTGTTGGAACTCAAGGATGTTTTTGTAGTTCCATGTATCACTCGAAACATTGTATCCGTTTCTTGTTTGGATTTGGATGGTTATGATGTTGTAATAAAGAACAAGTGCTTGACTTTGTTTCGTAATGAAGTTCGTTTTTGTGATGCACATTTATTGAATGGTCTTTATGTGCTCGATTCGAATGGATTTGTTTTGAGTGTTGAAAATGACAAAAGGAAACGTAAGGTTTCACATGAGAATGCGACTTTAATGTGGCATTGCCGCTTGGGTCATATCAACGAGAAACGCATCAAGAGACTACAATCCGTTGGTCTCTTGGATCAATTCGCTTTCGAGCCAATTGACACTTGCGAATCTTGTTTGATGGGAAAAATGACCAAAGCGCCTTTCCCCAACAAAGGGATAAGGGCAAATGGATTGTTAGATCTCATACATACCGATGTATGTGGACCTATGAGCATTTGTGCACGTGGAGGTTTCTCATACTTCGTCACGTTCACTGACGATTATAGTAGATACGAGTATATCTACTTGATGCGTCATAAATTTGAAACCTTTGACAAGTTCAAAGAGTTTAAGAGTGAAGTTGAGAACCAACTTGATCGAAAGATCAAGGCCTTACGATCCGATAGAGGTGGTGAGTACTTGAGCCATGAATTTGGCGATTATCTAAAGGAGTGTGGAATCGTTCCACAACTCACTCCACCAGGAACACCACAATGGAATGGTGTGTCCGAAAGGAGGAATCGAACTTAGCTAGACATGGTTCGATCGATGATGAGCCAAACTGATTTGCCTATGTCCTTTTGGGGTTATGCAATTGAAACCGCAGCTTTTACTTTGAACCGTGTTCCATCAAAGTCCGTTGAGAAAACACCCTATGAGCTATGGTTTGGTTCGAAACCAAGCATGATGTTTCTCAAGATTTGGGGTTGTGAAGCTTATGTGAAAAGGCTAGTGAGCGATAAGCTTGGACCCAAATCGGACAAATGTCATTTCGTAGGATACCCTAAGGAAACGAAGGGTTACTACTTCTATAACCGTGTCGAGAACAAAATAGTTGTTGCACGACATGCGGAATTCTTGGAAAAGGAGTTTATCTCAAGAAGAAGTAGTGGGAGCAACGTGGTTATTGAAGAAATTCAAGAACCACAACAACAAAACATACATCAAGTAGGTAATATGGTTGTTCCAAATATAGTGCCAAATGAGGTTGCACCGAACGAGATTGTAGTCGAACCCATTCCTCAAGTTGTTGTGGAAGAAGAGGTTCAAGAACAAGCTCCCTCAAATGAATACTCAAACATATCGCGTGTCGATAGTGTTGAGGACGCACCTATACTTGAAGTTCAAGAACAAAGCCCACAAACCGTTGTGGAGCAAGTTCAAGAACCTCAAGCATCTACCCTACGAAGATCTGCAAGGCCAAGTCGTCCACCTATAAGATATTTAGGTTTGCACGACGTTCTCGTCATGGAGAACGATGAGCCTTTGACCATTGATGACATGAAAAGAAAACCAGACTCCAAGGAATGGCTTAAGGCCATGGAATCCGAAATGCAATCCATGTATGACAACAAGGTATGGACCTTGGTTGATCTTCCCAACGGAGTAAAACCCGTTGAGAACAAATGGATCTTTAAAAGAAAGGTCGACATGGATGGCAACTTGACCATTTACAAAGCACGACTCGTAGCGAAAGGTTACAAACAAGTTCATGGTATTGACTATGAAGAAACATTCTCGTCCGTCGTTATGTTCAAGTCAATTCGGATCATGTTAGCAATTGCCGCATTTTATGATTATGAAATATGGCAAATGGATGTCAAAACCGCCTTCCTAAATGGAAATTTGGAAGAGGATGTGTATATGACACAACCCGAGTGTTTTGTGGATCCAAAGAATGCTAACAAGGTATGCAAACTTCAAAGGTCCATTTATGGATTGAAGCAAGCATCAAGGAGTTGGAACAAACGCTTTGATGAAGAAGTCAAGAAATTGAACTTCGTTCAAAGCGAAAAGGAACCTTGTGTTTACAAGAGGATCAGTGGGAGCGTGGTTGTGTTTCTTGTTCTGTATGTTGATGATATCCTCTTGATCGGGAATGATATCCCCGAGTTGAATGTAGTTAAGGATTCATTGAAGAAGGTGTTCTCAATGAAAGATTTGGGCGAAGCCGCCTATATCCTAGGAATCAAGATCTATAGAGATAGATCGAGAAGGATGTTAGGCTTGAGCCAAGATGCATATATTGACAAAGTGTTGAACAAACACAACATGGCAAATTCCAAAAAGGGATTCTTGCCTATGTCACATGGCATTTTCTTGAGCAAGTCTCAAAGTCCGACCAATGATACAGATCGGGATTACATGAAGAAATTCCAGTATCCATCTGTGGTCGGATCGATTATGTATGCCATGCTATGCACTCGTCCTGATGTGGCACATCCGATTAGCGTGACTAGTCGATTCCAAGCCAATCCCGGCATGGCACATTGGACTGCAGTCAAGAATATCCTCAAATATCTCAAGAGAACAAAGGATAGCATTCTCGTATATGGTGGAGACCAAGAGCTCGTTGTAAGTGGTTACACTGATGCTAGTTTCCAAACCGATCGAGATGACTCAAAATCACAGTCCGGCTTCGTATTTCTGCTCAACGGTGGTGCCGTGAGTTGGAAGAGTTCCAAACAAGATACTACGGCCGATTCCGTCACCGAAGCAGAATACTTAGCGGCTGGTGAAGCAGCGAAAGAAGGTGTATGGATCAAGGAGTTCTTGACCGAGCTAGAGGTGGTTCCAAGCATCTCAGGTCCAGTGGATATCTACTGCGACAACACGGGAGCCATAGCTCAGTCCAAGGAGCCTAGGTCTCACCAAAAGACTAGGCACATTCTATGACGATTCCATCTCATCCGTCAGTTGATCAATGATGGATGGGTCAAGGTCAAGAAGGTGGACGGTGCCGCGAACACAGCGGACCCTCTGACAAAGCCTTTATCTCGAGCCGCACATGAGTTGCATGTTGCATCCATGGGGATTAGGCGTATGCCTGAGTGGCTTTGAGTTGTATCTTTTATTACTAGGCTTTAGTATGAGACATGTATATTTTGGATATTGCATTGAGTACTATGCACTTGCTAGAAGTCACCATTGATTGACTCTAGGCCAAGTGGGAGATTGTTAGAGATATGTCCTAGGAGCCAATCTTATTTAGGTCACTTCTATAGTTTATGTTATTGATGATTTCAGATCATTTGTTCTTTGATTTAATCGTTGACAGTTCATTCAGGTTGAGGATCTGAATTATAGATCACTGTTATTCATTTAGTAGTAAATGACAACGATAAATCTAAAAGTCCATAATCTTGATAATTAACAGAGAACATTAGTTATCAATAAGATTAGTATGCAGATTAAGTAATGATTAAGTTCTATAAATCATAGGTTAAGAGTAACCAACTTAATTGCATATGTATATGTTATAGAACATAGTACAGGACTGGACCCCACGAAATAAATATATGGATTGTGTTACGTGTCATTATTTATTTCGTAATGATTTTGGTTCTAAGTTTGAGATGATTATCTTTTCCACATGAGGATAGATGCTATAAATCATGTCTACCGCTGATTCCTGATAAAGGCTGCTATACGGACTTGATTTAAGCATTCTTGAATTGTGCGGGGAAAAGCTAATTATCAAGAAAACCGTATGTCCCTCATTAATTCACTTAGTGAGTGACGATATCTGTTTGGGCCCCTTGATGGAGATAGATTGTTTGCTAGCAACTGATACAATTATCTCTAGATCAAGAAACGTATAATCTGCAAGAATGACACGCTCCTATCTTGGATTATACGATGATATCGTGTGACATAAGAATCAAAATAGAGAAACATAATTGTTCTCTTATGCAGGATTGAAATTTTGTAGCTGTACACTATTTATGCGAATTGGGAATCATAACGTGTTGCTAGATACCGCTTATGATTATTGGAATTAAATAGCGATTTAATTCCATGTCCAACATAGCATAAATCCTCAAAGGGTCACACATAATAAGGTGTTTAACCACACGTGCATTAATTGTTTATTTGCAACAATTGGTTTTGCAAAATATGATAAGTTGATTAATTAATCGTATACCGTTATGGACCGTTATGATTAATTAAGTCAAATAGATCGTATCGAAATAATTAAATGCATTGACTAATTTCATATTAATTATTAAATAGTTAATAATTAATAATAATCAACACATTAAATAAAATGAGCAAATTGGGCCTTAAATTAATTAGTTAATTTAATGCCAAATGGAAGGTGTAATAAAATGGAAGACTATTGGGCTCAACTTGACTTGAGGCCCAACCCACAAAGGGAGGTAGGTAGGTGCGGCTAGGGAAGGGCATTTTGGTCCATCAAAAGTTGGATGAGAGCTAGGGTATGAGGTCTATATAAAGGGGTGTTCTTTGGGAGCAAACCCTAGCCTCCACACACCTCTCTCTCTCCTTCTCTCTTTGGCCGCACCTCACAACAAGGGAAGAAAAATTTCAGAATTTTTCATTCCCTTTCTCTTCCACACACCACCTAGCTCATGTGTTGAGCAAGCTTTTCCACTAAATTAATTGGAGAATTAACTTGAAGAGGGAAAGCTTTGGAATTAGACACACTTCTCTCAATTACTAGCATAATTGATTAGAGAAGGTGGTTAATTCCTTAGTGGACTCGAGGCGCACGGCGTGGAGGTTCTTGGAGAGCACGCCACCGACACCAATCCGTTGGAACGAGCCTCTTGGTTGCGATACCAAGAGAGGTATACTTCCAACCCTTTTTCTCGTGTGTTTGAATAGCTTGTGTACTAGATCCTTTGTGTGTGATGTTCTTGGCTTAATTAACTTGTAATTAGCAAAATAAATGAAAATTACACACTTTCTAACAAGATATGCACCACAATTCAAAAAACAGCAGACAAAATTTTTTGTACGTACTGTGTAAAATTTATTTCTTGTTGTCATGTAGATGTAGGTGTTCTTGCCATCAACAGAAAAGCATTTTTTTTTTTCAAATTAACATTAAAAAGCGCTCATTTTTGTATATGAATTTTTAGGCAGTGGGACGACTCTGAGTTGGTCTGGACTATTTTTGTGATGTTACAATTTATATATATTTTTTAAATATGGGCATATAAAGAAATGAAAAGGAAAAAATTATTAATTTTAGATAATTATACATGCAGCACCGGCATCTTAAACAGTCGTATATATGTTTCTTCTCTCCAGAGAGTTGGAACGTTCTTGAAGGACACTATGACCTGATTCCTGAATCCTGATATGATATATATTAGAGGACAAACAAAAAAAAAAAGCATTTTTTATAATTGATGGCACTGCACGTCGTCGGATGTCATTTGAATTATACAAATTAAAAAGATGAAAGATAATAGCATTTCAACTTCTTAATATTCTCAACGTACATATGTATTTATATTTACTCTATTATCATTCCCCATCTATATCCAGACTGCTAATATAAGACACGTATTGAAGTAAACGTGATGAATTTTCCTACGATTTGATTATGCTATGACCGTGTTGATTCTTTCAAAAAGATTTTTTTTTAAAAAAAAAGGAAAAGTATAATCAGGAACTTCAAGTTCAAAAGGTAAACACTGCAGTCCCATCTTATCTTTGTCTTTTGGATGGAAGGTGCTGACGTGGCGATTCCTCATACCTAGCCTTTATTATTAGGGAATAAGATTAGATAACTTAAACATCTCTATCACGAGAAACAGGCACAGGTTTCGTGCCGAGTAGAAGTATTTTTTGTGTCCTCGGTCCTCCCAAAACTAGAAATAGTGAAATACCGTTGCTACTATCCCAGCAAAGTGTTTCAATTAATCTTTGTATTACAAACGTGGATTTTCATAGTATAGACACCTAAGTAAGAGCACACTATGCCATCACGAGTAAACTACCAACTTCAAAGACGCAATCAAATGATAGTAATATTAGTATTAAGTTAACATCACGAGTAATCAGGTTCATGACACCAAGCTACCACTGAATACATAACATCAATATCCCCAAAAAGAAAAACAAAAGGTGGAAAGAGATGAAATTAAAAAGTCGCAACTACAAAAAAGGGGGAAAAAAAGAAAATTGAAGCAACACATCAAAATCTTGAACTAGCGATCTCTGTAGCGGTCACGGTCGTAATCACGGCTTCTCTCTCTGTCATAATCGCGATATTGATCTCTGTCTCTCCCTCTCTCTCTTTCTCTCTCTCTGCTTCGGCTTCTATGCCTTTCTCTGTCCTTTTCTCTCTCCTTGTCCCGCTCTCTGCCTCGCTCCTTGCTTCTCTCTCTCTCATCTTTCCCTGGTAGAAGGGAGGAAAAAAAAAAGCCAATGCTTACCACAAAAAAGGATAAATAAAAGACATTTTTTTAAAACAAAAAAGAGTTTTAAATGTTTTGTTTCTTATAAAGGAACATAGTAAGAATATACCTAGAACCTCCACTTCCCATCCAGCACGGCCTGATCCAGAGATGTTTTGGCCAGGGGCCTCTGGTTGTTGTGCCTTGGCTCGAAATTTCTTTTTAAGGTTACCAAACTCATCGTACATCTCTCCATCATCCTATATATCCGAAAGGTGCCAATTACAAATAAAGTCTCAGTATTTTCTACCACTGATACAAAATAACCTGTGAAAAGTATACTACAACTGATATGTAAGACTTCCATGAATTCAGTTGGAGGCTGATGTACTTTTAAGCAAGAGCTTCACATTAATAGAAAAAGAAATGATGCCAGTCCAAAAAAGAATCAAACATACTTCTTCAGCCTCCTTGCGCCGCCGCTTTGTTTCTTCTATCTCCTCTTCATCAAGCTCTTTATAACCACCTCCGCGGCCAACCCTGGACCACCACAAAGTGGAATAGATAAAATTAAAAAAGAAAAGAAGTTTAAAATAAACAAATTCCAATAGAACACGACATTTCATTTATTTCAAACTGAAAGAGCTAAGATCTCCATTATTTTTTTTTTAAAAAAAAAGAGAGAGAGAGAGAGAGATGAGGTAATTCTTTCACTACCTGGCACCACCTTCATTGTGGCCTGGCTTGTTGGTGTTGCAGATATTACATTTCGTACGCTTTGCCCAGTTTATATTCCCACACCTGATATATTTTACATATAAAGTAATATTAAAATTCACCAGCTAAGAAATGCACTTCATGTATTTATAAATTTGCAACAGAAAGTAGCATACACTAAAGCAGTAACATAACAACTCTATAACCCAAAAGAAAAGGAAAATAAAATTCAGAAATGCTTACATTGGACAGGGCCAATCATTGGGACCAAATAGCCCGGTAGGACCGGTAACAGCTCGGTCACGACTGCCAGCACCGGTGCCCGCGACACTGTTTCCACGCCCTCTCCCCCTTCCACCCCCTCCTCCACCAGCTCCAGCTGGCCGAGCAGCCCCACAACGATTACACACGCCACGGAAGGCAAAGTTTACATTGCCGCAGCTGTGATAAAATACATTTCAAAACAAAATAAAACATTTATAACCATAGGATTCGCCAGGTAACCAGTATATCGATTCAAATTAATTTTGCCATCAGAACATAGTTTGATTTGTTCCAATTGCAATTTTAGTTTGCAGAGGGATGTGCAACTATTGCTAACTCAGCAATCTTGCTAAATTCGCAATCATTCTAAAAGTGCCACGTCAACCTTTGCAAGTGCTAATAGCATCTCCATCCCTAAATTGCAAAAGCTTGCTCTTCTTTGATCTCACAATTGAAATAGCAAAACCACAGATGGTATGAAACTAATTGAGACATAAATGCTAAGACTCCTTATGTGGCACGACTACAAGGATGAAGATGCTCATAAAACCAACCAGACAACTCCACATCAGCTCACAGAATATAGGAAATTCAAAGATGCTCTTACAAGAGCATAGCTACTACTACTATACCAGTATCATGGTATAGGCAGATGAAAAGTGGAGAGAAAATTGGGAAAAGAAAGAGAATGAAATAAGTAGGAGTTGCTCACCAATCAGCACAGACCTTGTATTGGGGCAGAGCCAATCTCCATCTTGCTGCCATGGTTTTACTTGGGCATCAGCACGGCCCCTCCCTCGACCAGCAGCGCCATTGAGGTCATCGTCAACCTCTTGAGGCACAGGCACAGGAAAATCAGGAAGCATATTAATGGTGTGAGTGTGAAGAGCATCAAAGGAGTCTTTGGTTTTAGTTTGTGCAATTTGGACGCCGATGATGGTGCCGTGGAAGAGCTTGTTGTTGAACCAATCAACAGCTGCGATGGCAGCATGTGGGTCCTCGTAAGTAACAGTTGCATCACCCTTGGGCTCATCAGTGAGCTTGTCTTTGTATAACCAGATCTTGGGACGACCGGTCCTTTTGTCTTTCTGAGAAGATGAAGATGCAGTGGAATGAAAGAGGAGATGAGATTAATAAAAAAGGCATACATGATATGATATGATACATTGATACATGCCAATGATACCTTTAAGAGGCCAATGGTACCAAAATGGTCAGCCAGCATATTCTCATCGGTACCAGGAGGGAGGTTGCAAACATAGACGGTACCATTCAGAGGAGGAGGAGGAGCTCCTCCTGGTGCTCCTGCTCTGGACATGTAATTAGCCATCTACCTATTCGTATCTATCTGCACATTTTATTTTGGTGAGAATGAATGAATTATTAACTGATAATTAGGTTTAGGTCTAAAAGAGTGAATTATTGCTCAAACCTGGTTCTGGTGCTGGTGCTGGTTCTGGGTTCGTGTTGGTATAAGAGAAGAGAGCCCTCCGACGTCGACGCGAGAGGAGGAGGAGGAGGAGGAGGCGGAGGCAAGAGATCGGCGGCGGCGGTGGTCGGATCAGACGAAACTAGTTTTTGGTGGTGGAGATGGAAGAGAGGAGAGGGAGAGAGAGTGTGTTTGTTTGATTGATTGAATCGGAATTCGGAAGGAATTGCATTAGGCCAGGCGATCCCGAATTCGCATCCTCTGGATGGCCATCCAGTGGATGGTTCGATCTCAACCGTCTGATTTAATCTCAATGGCTATAAATGCCCCGTGCATGATACTAAGATTGATAGGCCCGAAAAAATCTAACCGTTTAGATTAAATCAGACGGCTCGTATCGAAAGACGTCCGCTGGATGGTTGAATAACAACCATCCAGAGGATACGCCAGGCGATCCCAGGCTAGGCTAGGCTAGGGTTTTAATCATTATTCGACAAATACGCGATGAGATGAGATGGGCCCAATTTAATCATTCGGCTTGGGCCGAATTTAATATTATTCGCTATCATTTGAGCAACTGAGGTCTGAGGATACTTTAGCGAAAGAACATCCGACAAATCCAACTTCCTTCCATGTTCCTTCTCAAAATAACTACTCACTCAAATCTATCCACTATCCAACAAATATCACCATACATACATACAACACATAATACATTGAAAGCACCTGACCATTGTTTACATAATAACTAAAAGAAACCTTCAAACAAACATCTTGCACTGTACCAGCTATTAGAAATTCAGGGCTAAATGTCTATTGTTTTTCCAACGCTACTAAGAATTTTTCACTGACAGAGTCAGACACTGATTTGAACAGAAATTTTGACAATCATCCCATCAAATACAAGTAAATAATACATAAACAAATGAACCACCTGAACCTTTTTTTTCTGTATTATATAACTACCAATCTTAACAATCAAATAATCCAAACTAACTCATCTGAAACACATGCTATGCATCATCCATTGTACATCACAGCTATGTTGGGTGGTTCTTGTGCCCTTTCCCAATTAAAAATAAAAAAAAAATAAAAAATTGTAACATCTGAGACTGAAAGCAATTCAATACAAGTGGAACCCTCATCAAAATAACTGTGCCCAGAAAAGAGCTCAGGCTCCAGATATCAATTGTATCAGTTGCATGTTCTTTCTTATACGAGGGGGCTCTTAAATTAGTAATCTCATATTGAATTCTTGTTGGGTTATGTGAGGCTCAGGCTTGCGCAGGATTTGTGAAGCAAGCTGAGAAAGGAGGTGAGTTGCAAGAAAGCAGGCTAACATTTTAGCTGTACTGTTTAACCTTTTTTTTTTAGCAAAGCAGACTTCAAAATTTAAAGGACACAACTCAGTGAGAAGATTACTTACTAACATAAAGGTAAATAGTTCAAAGAAGCAAAAGATAGAGGAAGCCTACTCTAGAAAATAAGCCAAGCAGTAGTAAAACTAAAGTTAGATAAGAGAGCTGACACATTGCAAGCGGAGGAGAGTGAGAGAGAGGGATGAGAGGGAGAGATGAGAGGTGATGTTTTCAGAAACAAGCCAACACTATAATATAATGTATCTCCCTCTCCCCACAAAAAAGAAAAAAATAATAATAATAAAGTAGTAGTTTGATCTTCTGGCTGACCCAACTTAGCTCCTGCTCCTGCTCCTCCTGGCCCGATCACGATCACGATGACGATCACTGCAAATAAACCAAATCATACTTACCAATAAACAAACAGAGAGTGAAGCTGCAGATGGCATCTGGGCCATTGTATTGTTTTTGAATTAGAGTAAACAGAAATTAAAATAATAAAATAAAGAGATGCATACGAGTTGCCATTAGAGGTGTAAACGGGAGAAGAACGGCGGTAAGGAGGTGGGGAGCGGCTGCGGGTGCGGGTGCGGCCGGCATAAGATGGGTAGCGAGGACTGGGGCTACGTGGGCGGCGGCGGCCCGGGCCGAGTTTGCATTCGCGTGCAAAGTGGCCGGGCTCGCCGCACTCAAAGCAGCACTTGTTGGCGTTGGTGTCTCTGTCTCTCCTGTTCCTGTCGCCCTTGTTATTGTTATTGGGGTTGGAGCTGTGGGAGAGCTCGACTCGCCAGCCGTTGCGGCCGTCCAATTCGCGGATGGAGTCGAGCGCATCCCGGCGATCCTCGAACTCGACGAAGCCGTAGCCCGGAGGGCGGCGAGCGACCCAGACGCTTCTGATGGCTCCGAAGGCACCGAATTCTGCTTCCAGATCCTTCTCCGACACTCTCTCCTCCAGATTCCCAACAAATACCTTCGCCATCTCTCCTCCAATTTCCAAGGGTTTGGGATTCTTTCTTTTTCTTGCGAGACGAGTAGACGACGACACACGATGCCACAGCCCACAGGCACAGCCAAACGGAATCACATCCTCTACCGACCTTTTAAGGTTGGTAGAGTGACAACTCCCGATCTAAACCGTTAGATCTAATCTCAATGGTTAAGGGAGCCCCGTGCATGTAACTGAGATTGATAGGCCCGAAAAATTTTAACCGTCGAGATTAGATCGAACGAGTCGGATCAAGAGTTGGCCCTCTACCGACCTCAAAAAGTTGGCAGAAGATACCCTCCCCAGCCAAACAGCTTCACGACTCAATTTTGAGTTCTTTTCGTATCAATACACACACTACGGCTCACATACACCGGGTCTTTTTCTTTTTCTTTTGGTTTTTACCAACTCCAAATCTCCAATACCGCACTGCATTTCTTTGGACGAATTTCTCACCGCACCCACTAAAGTATCCCAAATATTATGCCATATAAACGAGAGTACACAGTTCAGAACACTGCTAATTCTCGATATATCGCAGAATGATATTGACGACGACGTTCGTCCCAAATCACCGGTCCGCCAGTGGAGGCCGGCGATAAATGGTTTAGTGGAATTAGAAAACACAAAGAAGTGCTAAATAGCAAAGTGGAACAAAGAGCTCAAAGAGAAATTTCATTAATTAATCAACTAAACTGTTTACAATGACAAGCACCCCTTTATATAGGGAGGCGGTGCCTTGGAACCCAATCTAATACATTTCAGAAATAGTAACCTAAAATGGAAATTTGCGGAAATAGAAAGAAAATATGAAAATTACAAATTTAATAATGTCCTAAAGTAAATCTACGTCGGAATCTGAGTCAAACTCGGGTGAAACACATTCGGGTGAAGTATCTTCGGGGGGGGGGGGTAGTGAGATATGTTCGGGTGAAGCACCTTCGGGCGAGGGTGGTGAGATATGTTCGGGTGAAGCACCTTCGGGCGAGAGTGGTGAGATATGTTCGGGTGAAGCACCTTCGGGCGAGGGTAGTGAGATATGTTCGGGTGAAACACCTTCGGACAAGGGTAGTGAGATATGTTCGGGTGAAGGTAGTGAGGTACCTTCGTCATGCTCCCCGGGTTGAGAAAAGCTTGACCTCAAGCTTGTATTTTCACCATAGTACTTGTGAAGATGACGAACATTAAATACGTCCGAGATGTGCATATCCTCGGGCAACATGATTCTGTAGGCATTCTCCCCGAACTTTTCCAGGATTGGATAAGGTCCGAACTTGCGCCGTGTAAGTTTATTGTATTCACCTCGCGGATAGCGATCTTTGCTCAGATAGACCCACACAAGCTCTCCCACCTCGAATTGTGCTTGTCGGCGCCTTTTATCCTCGTAGGTTTTATACTTTTCATAAGCTGCCTTTAAATTCTGGTGAACTTGAGTATGAATCTCTTGTAGATCTCGGACACGAGAAGTTGCATCACTCAGACCTTTGCTTGGAACGTCCACTGGTAACAGGTCGAGAGGACCTCGGGGAATGTATCCGTAGAGCACGTAGAAAGGAGCAAATTGCGACGAGCGGTTGACAGAGCAATTGTACTCGAACTCAATTTTTGGCAGGAGAGTATCCCAGGTTCCAAATGAGGTCACTTGAGCTCGCAACATATTCGCGAGACTCCTGTTCACAGCTTCAGTCTGTCCGTCTGTCTGTGGATGGCATGTGGTGCTAAACTTCAGCTCGGTTCCAAGACGAGACCATACTTCCTTCCAAAATATACTCATGAACTTCACATCTCGGTCAGAAACTATGGAGCTTGGTAGTCCATGATGGCGTAGGACCTCGACGAAGAACAGTTCGGCAACTTTTCGCGCATCAATTGTTGTTTTGCAAGCCGCGAAGATGGCCATCTTGCTGAACCGATCTACAACCACAAAGATGCTGTCATTTTTCTTTTTGGTTGTTGGTAAACCCACAACAAAGTCCATCGATATGTCTTTCCAAGGTGCTGTTGGAATAGGCAGAGGTGTGTATAGGCCTTGGTTGGTGTCGGTTCCCTTAGCAGCTTGGCACACTTGGCAGCGCTTCACAAATAGTTTGATGTCTTTTGACATGTTCGGCCAGAAGAACCTCTCTCGAATCAAGCGAAATGTTTTCTCAGCTCCAAAATGTCCTTGCTTGTGCAACTCTTGAACTATGAAAAATCGGAGCGAGGTGTTCGGAATACACAGCGAGTTTCCAAAGAAGAGGTACCCATTATGAATAAGATAATCATGTCGGGTCTTCAACTCCACTGCTTCAACTATGGGTCCGAACTCAGCATCTTCTCTAATCTCGCGAGGTAGCTCTTCGAACCCGAGAACCACATTCTTCATTGCCGACATCAAATTGACACGGCGACTTAAGGCATCAGCCGCCTTGTTGCTCACACCAGATTTATGCACGATAGTGAAGGTGTATTCTTGTAACATGATGAACCACTTGGCATGACGAGAGCTCAGTTTGTTTTGATCTTGTAAGAACTTCAGGGCTTGATGGTCAGTGTAGAGGAGAAATTCCTTGGGGAGGAGGTAATGTCGCCAGTGTTGGAGGGCCCGAACAATGACATAGAGCTCAACATCGTAGACCGAGTAATTCACTCGCGGCCCACCAATCTTCTCACTGAAGTAAGCAATTGGCCTCTTCTCCTGAGATAAGACAGCTCCAATGCCAGTGAAGGAGGCATCACACTCAACTTCGAACACTTTATCAAAGTTCGGCAAAGATAGCACAGGAGCGTTAGTGAGCACACTTTTGAGCTGTTCAAATGCTTTCTGAGCCTTTTCGTTCCAAGCGAAGTCTTTCGCTTTGAGTAAGTCAGTGATTGGTGAGGTGATTGAGCTGAAACCTTTAATGAACCTCCGGTAGAAACCAGCGAAACCAAGAAATGAGCGAACCTCCCCTATGGTAGTTGGGCTTGGCCAGTTGCGGATGGCTTCTACCTTGCTATCATCTGGACTCATTCCTTTGCCCGAGATGATAAAACCTAAGAAGGTGAGGCTCGGAACCATCCACGAACACTTCGCTGGATTGGCGAATAGTTGGTTCGCTCGAAGTGTCTCAAGCACTTCGCGTAGGTGGTGCAAGTGCTCGGTCTTGTTCCGGCTGTAGATAAGGATATCATCGAAGTATACCACCACAAATTTGTTGAGAAAGGGGCGGAGTACTTGATTCATCACTCTCATGAAAGTGCTTGGAGCATTTGACAAGCCAAAGGGCATGACAACCCACTCGAATAGTCCGTCCTTAGTCTTGAAGGCTGTCTTCCATTCGTCTCCAGGTTTGATACGGATTTGGTGGTACCCGCTCTTCAAATCGACCTTTGAGAAAACCGTAGCTCCGCTTAGTTGATCGAGCATGTCCTCGAGTCTTGGAATGGGAAATCGGTACTTGATTGTGATTCGGTTGATGGCTCGACTATCCACACACATTCGGAACGTGCCATCTTTCTTCGGAACGAGTAGCGCTGGAACAGCACACGGGCTTATGCTCTCTCGCACAAAACCCTTGTCAAGCAATTCTTGCACTTGTCGACGTAGCTCTTCGTGTTGATCTGGGGACATTCGATAATGAGCTCTGTTAGGAAGACTCGACCCTGGCACCAAGTCGATTTGGTGTTGTATGTCCCGGAGAGGTGGGAGTCCATCAGGAAGCTCTCCCAGAACATCTCTGTATGTGGCTAGGATTGGCTCAACCAGTCCTCGTGGCAGTTCGCTAGGCTCGTGTTCTGTGAATGAGGTCGAGGCCACGATCCAACACATTCTCTCAGTTTCAAGTTCGGTCTCAAACTCATCTGTGGGCACACAAAATATTATTTTTCCTGTGTTAGAGAAATCTTTTTGTAGAGGTAAAATGTGTACCTTCTTGTCTCCTAACTGGACTGAGTAGAGATGCTTGCGACCATCATACACAGCATGATTGTCAAATTGCCATGGTCGCCCAAGTATGAGGTGCGATGCATCCATCGGAACGACATCTGCTCGAACAGTGGTGGAGTAGTTCGGGCCGATTGAAAACTCGACTTGACATCGTCTGTTAACCATAATCTCGGCGTCCTTGTTGACCCATCCGAGCTTATAGGGGTGAGGGTGTGGTGTAGTCGCGAGGTTCAACTTCTTCACAGCTTCTTCGGAGATTATGTTCTCCCAACTTCCAGAGTCAATGATTATGTTGCACTTCTTTTCTTGGATAGAGCACTGAGTTTTGAAAATGTCGTGCCTTTTCCAATTCTCCTTGGTGGGTGGTGCAAGACATAACCGTCTGGCAACTAGGCTCTCTCCTCCGACATCCTCGGGACTAGCCTCGTAGACCTCTTCATCAGCTGCAACATATCCCTCTTCATCCTCGAAATAATCATCTTGATCAACAGCGTACTGAACTCGAGATTTAGGACACTCATTGGCATAGTGTCCAAGAGAGTGACACCTATGACAACGAATGTTCGCTTTACGATTGTCTGAGGGGTTGTTCGGATTTGGCAAGGGAGGTGTGTTGCGGGACGGATAAGTGTTCGGATTTTCCGACGGAGTGACAGTTCTTGTTGCCTCGGATTGAGTTCGACCCGCGGTTGGTACATGTCTCGGAGGCAAGCTACGACTTCGAGCTTGTTGTTGCTCTACTGCCTTCTCCTTGGATTGGGCCTCGGAGACATTGTTGAAGTTCTGCACAGCAAGCACATCTTGAATCGAGCCGCGAAGTCCATGCAGGAATCGAGCAACTCGTTGATCTTCGGTCTCATTCAGCTGGTTACGAGCTTCCAGCTGATAAAACTCGAGGATATATTCATCAACACTCCTCAGTCCCTGCCTGAGTGACTGAAACTGCCTGAACAGTGTCTGTCGATAGTTGAGAGGTAGGAATTCTCGGTTCATCTCGCGTTTGAGTTCGTCCCAGTCATTGAGAGGTGGAAGGTTGTCGAGATAGCGACGATACTTAAAATTCTGCCACCAAGCGGCTGCTCGATCTCGAAATCGGATGGTAACCAAGGGCACACGCTTCTCAGGAGGAACTTCTTTCAACTCAAAGACCTCTTCTACAGTATGTGTCCAGTCTAGGAACTCCTCGGGTTTGAGACTCCCAGTAAAGTCAGGAATCTCAATTCGGAGACCTCCTTCCCAGTTACGATCTCAGGTGTTGTTTCGGTCTCGGTTTTCAGGATTGTTGGGGTTGGGATTGGGGTTGCGGCCCCCACCTCTTTCGTCATTAGGGTTTAATCGTCCCATTAGTGTTGTAATCAGTTCTGTATGGCGCACGACGTTATCATCCATACGCTGAAGTAGGGTTTCTTGACTCTTCTGCATTCGTTCAAGAAGTGCGATGATGTTAGGATCGGCCATGGATTCCGGCGAAAAGATGGAAAGTGAGGGTGGTTGGAGTGATTAAATCGCAGCTATCGGCGACGGCGGCGGATGTTGGGGATACAGCTTCACGCAAGCGCGAAGGTGGATTGTCGGAACCTGTGCTCTGATACCACTTGACGACGACGCTCGTCCCAAATCACCGGTCCGCCAGTGGAGGCCGGCGATAAATGGTTTAGTGGAATTAGAAAACACAAAGAAGTGCTAAATAGCAAAGTGGAACAAAGAGCCCAAAGGGAAATTTCATTAATTAATCAACTAAACTGTTTACAATGACAAGCACCCCTTTATATAGGGAGGCGGTGCCTTGGGACCCAATCTAATACATTTCAGAAATAGTAACCTAAAATGGAAATTTGCGGAAATAGAAAGAAAATATGAAAATTACAAATATAATAATGTCCTAAAGTAAATCTACGTCGGAATCTGAGTCAAACTCGGGTGAAACACATTCGGGTGAAGTATCTTCGGGGGGGGGGTAGTGAGATATGTTCGGGTGAAGCACCTTCGGGCGAGGGTGGTGAGATATGTTCGGGTGAAGCACCTTCGGGCGAGGGTGGTGAGATATGTTCGGGTGAAGCACCTTCGGGCGAGGGTAGTGAGATATGTTCGGGTGAAACACCTTCGGACAAGGGTAGTGAGATATGTTCGGGTGAAGGTAGTGAGGTACCTTCGTCAGATATATTCTACACGAGTATTACAAGAGGAAATGCAATTTGCTTAGTAGAAAACGCACGTTTCCTTGCGAATTAAAATGCAATCCAAATCCTCGGCAGTCAAAAATACGACTGCTCTTAACCGTCCTTTTCATTTTCTTTAATATTTAAAAATTTTAAAACTCAAATAGAGAATTCAAATCGTTGATCTTGTTAAATTTTACCGGCGATGCGTTTTTATATAAGTTTTATAAAATTTGAACTTGATTCGATACTAAATCAAGTGGTCAACAAATGAACGAATCTGGTTAGATTAATTCTAATAAGTTCATAATTTGATCACTTAATCAAGTATCAAATCGACTTCAAATTTTATAAAACTTATATGAAAACGCATTCTCGGTAAAATTTAACAAGATCAATGGTTTAAATTCTACATTTGAATTTTAAAATTTTTAAATATTAAAAAAATAAAAACCAAGCAGTCTTTTTTTTTTACTGCTGAGGATTCCGATTCAATTAAAATGGTGCTCAGGTCTAATAGCATATTAGGTGGGACCACTAGTTATTTATTTATTTGTTATTTAAAATTGTTTCTACTCTTTAGGCCTTACTTAAGGACAAAAATGCCAGAGTGAGTTCAAAAGTACAACTAATTAAGGGGGCGCACATAGACCATGTCATTCGCCCCGTAAGGTAGTATTTTACGTGCGCCCGTTTATATTGACATCAGACTAAATTTTATATTTTTTTAATTTTTTTATTATTTTTTGAGATTTTTAAAAATTATTGTTTTTGAAGAGTTCAGAATTGTTTAAATTAAGAATTTTGTAAACTACCAAAATATACTAAAAAATTTCAGAAAAATATAAAATTTGTTGTCCAACAAAATTTCAATATGAAAAATATATTGAACGGTTCAGATCAACTGTTAGAATTTCGAAAATTGAAATTTTCATCGTAACTGACAGTCTCATTCGTCAATCGCGACTGATTTTAGTCTACCTCATAAATTATTGTGATGTCATTATTTCAAAGTCCCATGCTATATCGAGCTTTCAAAGTCCGACATAAGCTAATGTCGGACTTAAAAAACAACATTAGCTAATGTCGGACTTTGATATAGTTCGACATTAGCCATCTTGGTGATAAAAACGTGCAACACCCCTCTCTTGTTCGCGCTCATTCTTACGAAGATATGTCGGAGTTAGGAAATTATAAGATCCGATAATTTTTTTTATTATTTTTTAAAATATTTAATTTATTTAATTTAATTAGGTAATTAAAAGTACGAAAATAATTTTTATTATAATTAATTAAGCCAAAATAGTTGTAATTAAGCCTATTGAACTGATAAAATGGCTAGTTAACAAAATGGTTGTAATTAAGTCAGTTAATTATTGATAATTGATAACATAATTTTGTACCTCGGTAATTGCACTAAATCGGTTTGGGTTTGTATTGAAGTTATGTCAATAGTTTAATAATTTAAATATTAGTTTATATTATTGATGATATTTGATCATTTGTTCCTAGAGTTTATTATCGACAAATCATTCAGGTTGAGGATCTGAATTGTAAATTTCTGTGAATCATTCTTTAGAATGACAATAATAAATCTAATTTGTCCATAATCTTCATAATTAATAAGGAATGATATCGCATTTATATATATGGTAATTGGCCGGACTTCACCCCAAAATCACAACCTAAACTCTTGAAATTGTGTGTTTTTCAGTTTATATTCGTGGATTTGGTACTGCTTTTGGTTTGTTTTTGAATTTCAGTGATTTGAGGCGAAACCAACGCAAATTGGCATCTTTCCAGCAAGTTACAAGTGATCTGGTGTGGCCTACATCAACCCTGTGCGATTAACAACTCCCATGTGCGGCCAACACTTGCCTGGTGCGGCCAACAGCCTTCTGGTGCTCCCATGACCTCTCTGGTGCGGCCAACACTTGTCTGGTGCGGCCAACAGCCTTCTGGTGCCCCCCAAGACCTCTCTGGTGCGGCCAACACTTGCATGGTGCGGCCAACACTTGTCTGGTGCGGCCAACAGCCCTCTGGTGCCCCCAAGACCTCTTTGGTGAGGCCAACACTTGCCTAGTGCGGCCAACAACTCTCTGGTGCGGCCAATAGCTCTCCAGTGCGGCCTACAATGCATACAATATGCCCTGGACATCTTCAGTGCGGAGTACAATCCAGCTGTGCGGCCAACACTTGGGCCTGGATGACTCATTCCCAGCCCAGCACGCCGTTGTACTCCGAACTGGGCCTTGCTGTAGCCCGCACCGACCTAACCGTACTCCGCACCAAACCCTAAACCTAACCCACGCCCTATATAAAGCACTTCTCACGCCGAAAAAAGGGTCTTTCTCTCTCCATTCCACCTCCAGGCGACGCCTCCATCTTCCCATCTCGATTCCACCACTTTTCACCATTGTTCCCCGCACAACCACCATTGTCCTCCGCACAACCACCACTGTTGGCCGCACAGCTCCCTCTGTAGGCCAACCAGCATCTCATCCCGCCTTGGATATCATCGTTCCAGCCGCCGTTACTTGGTCTTTTGCTCAAATCTGCTCCATTCGACTTATAGAAGAAGAAAGGCTTGACCAAAGGTTCATCCTCCCTTTTCTTCTCATTTTAGTTTAATGAAGATTGTATCACTTTACTTTGTTATTTGTGTTTGTTCTTCTATCATGTTAGGCTAGTTTACTTTTGTTCTAGGGTAAGGTTAAAAACTGAGGTTAGGATTGATGTGTTGATTGGATGCTTTAGTTTCTAGCATGTACTATTTGTTGATTGCTTATTGTTATACTTGTTTGTGCTTGATTGATGAACTGAACCTCCTATTGGGTGAATGCGCACACCTAATTTTGGCCAAAGGTGTAGGTTAGTTAATCGGTTTAACAAGTGACTTGAGGTAGGACTTAGGCCGAAAGGTAGTCCAATCGATACCCGATAGGGAAAAGTTTCTGCTGTAGCAAAAGTTAAGTAGATACCTTTAGTAGATCAACAAGTAGACTTAGGATAGTTAAGCCAACAAGCGAAAGTTGAGGGTTAATTAACCTAATGGGGGTGTTAGACTAGGTTTCAGTCCCGATACCATGACCAACAAGCGACAGTTGAGGTCTAGGGAGTCCAAGTCCGGCTAGATCTGTCCCACACAACTTAGAAACTAAAGCACCAAGCCAAAACATCACTAACCGAGGGTTTGTGCGGCTTACAATTGTACCTGTGCGGCCAGCAATTGTGCATGTGCGGCTAACAATTGTACCCAACACGCTCATTGGTAAGTGTAAGGCACGAAAGTGACCTGCGTCAACCGCCCGAGGCCTAACCAAGGTAAAACCGAATCCCTAGGACACTTTTATACTTGAATTTACAACCGTTTCAACCAAAAAATTTGTTACTTTCTATTTTTATTATTTATTTGGTTTATCTTTAGTTAATTTCAATTGCTTGTTATTGTCTTGTTTAAAAACCCAACTTGAATTGCTAGATCTAGACTTTGTGAAAGTGTAAGATCAGTACTTGTTTCACTGTCTCTGTGGTTCAACCCCTAACCAAATCCAACGATTTACCATACGCTTGCGGTATTTTTAGGACCAATTAGGGTATTATTAGCTACACATCAAGGAACATTAATTATCATAAAAGATTAGTATGCAAGTTAAGTGATGATTAAGTTCTACAAATCATTGGTAAGGAGTTACCAACTTAATTGCATATGTGTATGTTATTGAAACATAGCACATGACATGACCCAATGAAATAAATATATGGATTTTGTTATGTGTCATTATTTATTTTATATGAGTTTGATTCTAAATTTACGATGAACTTTTTCACATGAGAATATGTTCAATAAATATCGTCTGGCGTTGATTCTTAAAAAGGCTACTATACAGACTTTATTTATGTTCTCTTGAATTGTATAGGAAAAAGTTGTTCATAAAAAAAAACCATATGTCCATCATTAGTATACCTAGTAAGTGATGATATGTGTTTGGCCCCTTATGTTAAAATGCTTAAGCACGACCTATGGCTCTGATACCACTATTAGTAAGTGGTTGGAATAAACAATTTTATTTTTATTACAATTAACAAAGATAAAACAAGCAAACAACCACAAGAAAGGATCTTGCGAGCATATAACTCATCAATTAACCAAGAGAAAAGGGATTATGGATATACCTCTTCTTGCATCGTATCAAGAAGAAAAAATCAATGGCGTAGGAGTCGGTGGCGTGTTGCACCTCTCTTCCTTCTTCTCCAATGGATGACCTCGAGTCCACCAAAAGAATCACCACGATCTCGAAACCGTACTAGCGATTGGAGATTACGTCTAACCCTTTCTTCCTTTCTTTCAATTAAACTATTTTAACGGTGGAAGAAGTTTGCTCAATACATGAGCCAAGATGATGGGAGAAGAGAGCAAGAAGAAGAAAATCTGAAATTTTCTTCTCTTGGGAAAATTCGGCTAGCAAGAGAGAGAGAGAGAAGTTAAGGAGGTTCCAAACCTGAACCCTCTATTTATAACTCTCTAAACATAATTTCCAAATTTATCACATGGACAAATTTGCTCTTCTATGGCCTGCCTTGGATAGGCCTTTAATGGGCTACAACAATTGTATTTAGATTCATTAAATTAATTCCTTTAATTGCTCTTTTAACCATCCTAATTCAGACTTTTAATTAACTATTTAAATAAAGACCCAAATAACTCAATTAATTAAAATTAAGTTGAACTACATTAATTATTAACTTATTAAAAATTATTTTGGGATTAGACAATGCACTAATTTATTTCTATATGATCACTTTGACTTAATTAATTATAACGGTTCACAACGATATATAATTAATTAATTAATCAACTTATCATATTTTCGCAATACTCACTGTTGCGAATAAATAAATAATGCACCGTGTGGTTATAACTGATCGGAGGTGAAACCTAAGTCAAATTAAACCTAAAATCTAATCTATTGCAACGTAGCTTGAGGGTTGAATCCACAGGGACATATTTTCTAAATTTAAAAGTCTAAGTAATTTTATTTGATTGATCTAGGGGTAAACAAGACAAATATCGATTGACTGATTAAAAGAATAAAGTTTAAACTAAAGATATTAAATCTAAGTACTAATTAACCTCTAAATTACTCTAATTATTAAAAAAATATCAAACTTGAATTCAGGACTTAAACTAGGGTCAATTGATCGGGTTCCACTTCCTGGCACTATCCAGGCGGGGTCGCCAGAACAGTTTGTCAGATCAGTTTAATTCAAGCTTTTAAATTTCGTTTTTTTCGGTATGATACGGTCCGGAGTTGATTTAACGGTGCGGCGTTTTTTCAGTGAAAAAAGGACGAAAAAACGGTGTGTATATGTGAATATCTGTGTCAAACTAATATGTATTCTTGTGTGCAGTACTACAGTACAAGTCGAAATTTTATGTTTTTTTTTAAATATGCTAATAATCTATGCTTTTTTTCCATATGTAATCTTAAGCAAAGAAATTAAGCAAAGAGCACAATTAAATTACTAATCCTAATGTTGTGTAATCTTTCTGTTGTGCAATCTAACAGAAAGAAATTAAGCAAAGAGAATAACAAACAGTAAGCACAAAACCTAAAAAAAATTACTCTGTATAATACATTAATACTATAATATAATATAAAATTATATTGTATAAAAAGTCTCTCATATTTTCGTTTTTCTCTGCAAAAATGAATTTTTTTCGCTGAAATAACGGTGTTATTTCGGAAATGATGCGTTACGCATTTTTCTGATTTGAAACCGTAACGTTGGTGCATTTTTGTCCGGAAAACCGAAAATTCAGAAATAAAACCGTTATTTCGGCGAAATTGAAAAGTTTGGTTTAATTAGATTCTAAACTTCCTAAGTACTGGTTCTTTGGCTTAAACTCTGGTCCAAATACTAACTGTCGTTCTTGATTTGGTATGACTAAGTTTTAACCTTTAAACCTCCCACAAAATCCTAAGTTTCAACTCTCGTTTCTTGGCTTAAGTTTTAGGATTTTCTTTAAATATTCGGTAGGATATCCTAGATCTCTCGATCTTAAGAGAGAATAAACTTTTCATCTAAGTTCTGGTTTCATCTTTTGAGTTTACAACCAATCCTATGATAAGCAAGTATGAATTGATTTGAAATTAGGGTTCTTGTACTTAACTATTAGGCAAGGCCTTAAGCTAACAAGCAAACCTTCGAATACTTATCAATTCATAATCACAAATCAAGCAAATAAAAGCAAGTAAAGCAAAGCAACTCAGAAAATTTAGAAAACTAAATTAAACTTCATTAATCTACCAAGTCATGGTTCCCTACAATTGCCCCTAAACTAAACTACTCACTACGGGTATGTTTGGATGGAGTGAGAATAGAGAAAAGCTTATTTCTTATTCCTTATGCAAATACCAAGGTTTCGTTAGAATATGAATAAGGGCCGGAATAAGCCCAAATTCCTTATTCCTTCGTTGTTTGGTTTTCACCCGAATAAGGAATAAAGGGCTTATTCCTTATTCCTTGTGTTACCAAACACACATGTAAGTCATACTAAACATAAAAACAACACGTTTCAACAAACTGAATATCAAAGAAAGCAAATAGAGAAAGTTTACAACAAGAAACAACAGTTAACGCTCTCAGCTTGTCTTCTGGCGGGGTCTATAGAAACCTGACGGGGTCGACAGGAGACTAGCTACGTGAATCTTCTGCTATCTTTTCTTAATTTCTCTCTCTAAAAACTAACTTGGCCTCCTTGGTGTTCTTCCCATGTTTAAATAATCTTCAAAGACGGTTTCCATGGGTGGAGATCATGTCTAGTTTGTCCGAAAATAGGGATTGTGCTCTGCCAGAAATATCTCCTCTAAATTGGGTCTGTCGGTTTGAGTCAGGCGGGGTCGCCTGGATCCTGGCGGGTCGTCAGAACAGGGGTCTTGTCTAGTTTGACCCTGCTTCTTTGCTCCAGTCGCTTGGAACTTGACTTGCTCCACTTGAACTCTACCTGGGGCCCAATTTTGTACCAAATTACCATTGAACCTGAAAATTACAAAGGGAAAACAACAGTACCAAGTTTCTAACCTAAATTGCAGTAAAATCTAACTAAAACACAATCATTTAATTGAAATTAAGGGCTAAAAGGGTTGAATATTTTGATGTGAAATCCGCCTATCAATAACTCTATTTGTGTGACCCTTTGAGGATTCATGCTATGTTGGCCATGAAATTAAATCGTTATTTAATTCCAATAATCATAAGCGGTATCTAGCAACACGTTATGACTCCCAATTCACATAAATAATGTACTGATACAAATATTCAAATCCTGCATAAGAAATAAAAGTATTTTTTTGTACGATTCTTATGTCATATGATATCATCGTATAATCCAAGATAGGAATGTGTCATTCTTGCAGATTATACGTTTTGAAAAAATATAAAATTTGGTCTGCGTGGAGATTTCAATAGGGAGATCATATTAGATGATTTGGATCGGTCATTTTAAATCAAATTTCATAATTTTGAGCGCGACTCACGGACGCTTTGGTGAGTTGCAACTCACCATAGCAAAACTCTCTCTTTCTCTCTCTCTCTTTCTCTCTACATATATATATATATATAGAGAGAGAGAGAGAGATTGGCTAAAGTATACTCCAGCATACAGATAGTTCGTATGCTGGAGTCGTTACTCAAAATCTAAAATGCATACAGTCGATCCGAACTTTTAAAATTGTTCTCCATATTGAAATCTCCTAGGAAACCAAAATTTATATTTTTTCGAATTTTTTTACTATATATTATGCTATTTTAAAAAAAACACTATAAAGGAGTTGTAAAGGAGTATTTCTGACCATTCAATTTGAAAATAGCATAATATATAGCAAAAAAATTCGAAAAAATGTAAAATTTGGTCTTGAAGGATATTTTTACATGAAGAACAACTTGAACGGTTTGGATTGACTGTTTGAATTTTAGATTTTGAAAAATGACTCTAGCATACGGGTTTGATCTGTATGCTGGAGTATACATTAGCCAATCTCTCTCTCTCTCTATATATATATATATACATACACTCCTATAGATATGTTCTCGATCATTCATCATATGAGATCAAGTGATATCGTTATAGATCATACTTGAATCTCCAATATAACATTGGGTTTGATAAGGGAATTAAAACCTAGGTCAAATGAATTTATAACCTTGTTCTACCTTACTAATCGTTCTGGTAAAGCTAAGGGTCGAACCCAAGAGACGGTAAAATGAGTACCGGACTTAGTTTTTCTTAAAAGCTAGACAATAAAAATTATGGTGAATAAACTTAAAAGAATCTACTGAATAATAATCGAGAACTAATAAACAACAACAACAACAACTAAGCCTTTTGTCCCAAACAAGTTGGGGTAGGCTAGAAAGAAACCCAACAAAAGAACACATCGAGAAAAAAAATAAATAAATAAATAAAAAATACTAATAGTAAGACTAGCCATACTAATAATAATACCTCTAATAATAATAGTAATAGTAGAAACCTAGACCTCGACCGTGACCTAATAGAGGGACCTACAAACCTATGGCATCGCTCCTACCCCTAAGTTCCTACGTCATGGCTCCGGTACATGAATTGCTAACTTCCAAGCGCTCCTATCGATCGCCAACTCCTTGGAGACGTTCCATTCTTTAAGGTCTCTTTTCACCGCTTCTTCCCATGTCAATCTTGGTCTCCCTCTCCCCCTCCGGGTGTTCTCGAAATGATTAAGAATTCCGATACGTACCGGTGCCTCTGGAGGTCTGCGTTGGATATGTCCAAACCATCTCAAACGATGTTGGATCAACTTCTCCTCTATTGGTGCGACCCCAACCATATCTCGTATGTCATCATTTCTAATCCGATCTTTCCTCGTGTGACCGCAGATCCACCTCAACATACGCATCTCAGCTACACTCATCTTCTGGACATGTCGTCTTTTAGTAGCCCAACATTCTGCGCCATACAACATCGCAGGTCTAATCGCTGTCCTGTAGAACTTGCCTTTTAGCTTCTGCGGGACTTTCTTATCGCATAGGACGCCTGATGCTTGTCGCCATTTCACCCACCCCGCTCTTATCCTGTGACTAACATCTTCATCTATCTCGCCATCGCTCTGCAGCATCGACCCTAAATATCGAAAAGTATCTTTCGTAGGTACTACCTGCCCGTCTAGACAGACATCTCCGTCCACTGGTCGTATCCCACTAAACTCACACCCCATATACTCCGTCTTAGTTCTACTAAGCCTAAACCCTTTGGACTCTAGAGTTCGTCTCCACAATTCCAATTTCCTATCGACCTCCGTCCTACTCTCATCGACTAACACCACATCGTCCGCAAAGAGCATACACCAAGGAATCTCTCCCTGTATATCCTTCGTGATCTCATCCATCACTAAGGCAAAAATATACGGGCTCAAAGCTGATCCCTGATGTAGTCCTATTTTAATAGGAAAGTCACTAGTTACACTATCACATGTCCTGATGCAAGTAACGGCACCATCATACATGTCTTGGATGAGGGTAACATACTTTGTGGGGACTTTCTTCTTTTCTAGTGCCCACCACATAACTTTCCTTGGCACTTTGTCGTATGCTTTCTCCAAATCAATGAAAACCATATGTAGATCCTTCTTTCGCTCCCGATATCTCTCCATCAATTGCCTTATTAGGAAGATGGCCTCCATGGAGGTTTGATTTTGTATTTTTAGATGTTCGAATAAATGCAAGAGATGTCCTAGGGGTTTAGTGTTCAATTAATTTGGCTTTAAAGCACCTAAGTCTTCGATTATGGTCTAGACAGAGGCAAATTTCGGTCCGAAATATAAGGATTTCGGTCCGAAATTCTTACTACTTTGGACTGAAATTGCTTTAGAATGAATATTTCGACTTGATAACTCTAGACGATGTTATGTAAAAGGTACTTAACAACCAGACCTAAGTTATAATCTCAGTTTTCACGATTTCGATTTTAACTTGGTTTGGAACTTGGTTTTCGCCTCGTAAACAATCAACGTGTACTTTCGTCCTAAGCTGTTTGTTTAAGTGAGTTAAGTGAGGGTTCTAGAAATATTTAAGGTCCTGTCAGATCAATAAAAGGTGCACCTATCGGTCGCATCTAACCTCCTCTTTCGAGCGTTGGTTTATTTCATATACTTAACTATTCAATTAATTGATTTTGACTAATGCCCTAACGGTGCTGCAGACATCAATAGGTAGACAATAAAACAATTAATCAAACTAACTAAGCAAGAGATCAATCTCAACAAAACTCATCACATAACAAAGCATAAATGATCAAGTCATAACATATCACCAAATTAATCTACTAGCTATTCCTAGAACATCATAATAAAGTCTAGCCTAACATGTTTATAACTGAAACAATAAATATCATGCAAATAAGTACGATACAAGCCATAAAACAACGAAGCATAAGCATGAAAGAGTAAACCGAAATATCCGATGCGAATATCGCTGTCCCAAGGCTAAGGAATCGATGAGAGAAACTCTGGACGTGCTGCCGCCTTGCCCAACTTCTGACCTAATTCCCAATCCCGTGAAAAGAGCCAAGAACACAAGTACAAAATATGGAAAATTATTGATCGAGGGTGTGAACCAAGGTCAAACAAATAAATCCTTGTACTCGACTAGTCGTTCGTAGTAGAGTAAAGGTGTCGAACCCACAGAGATGGATATGAATATTATTCTTATTATTTCGTTAAATCTAGACAGTAAAAATCGAGAAGAGAATTGAAGTCACAAATAGAACAAAATGAAGAGAAATAAAAGGATGCAATTGCAAGTAATAAAGACTAAGCAAAACAAATAAGACAAATATTTTTGGGGTTTTCTAACAGATTAAGATAAGATAATAAAGGTGCCTTAGGGTTCGATTTCACTTGGAACTGGCCACAGAGTCGCAAGACCTAGCACTTTCGTATTCGGCCTTGCTAATTCCACTGTGTAAATGCTGTGGTTTACCGTTTCGTTGATTTATTCAAGCCAAGGATCCATCTAGCCAAACCTAACTCCCTAACCCTCCGCTTTCGCCTATTGGGTACGGTATTTGGAATGGGATCTAGTGTTGAATAACCCTCATCGAGTGTATTGCATCCCCAACTTTCGTTGTTCGGTGGACTTACTCGAGTTTACCGATGGTTTTCTACGAGGTATCTAGTTAGATTTTCGCCTAACTAGAAACGTTTACTTTTGGTTAATAATTGGTCGACTTTCTCCATTGACCTACCTCGAAATACTTGCACAGGACTCGATTAATATAATGTAAAGAAGTTCCCAACAAATGCGCGCGTACAAAAGTCGAGCAATACAAGTAGTAAACAGTCCAAACACAAGCAATTTCAATTAAAATCCCAAGGGTAATTGACTTCATCCATCAACAAAACAAATAAACCAAGCAAAACCTAGATCTAAACTACATCGTTCCCTAAAGCAATGAGTTTTTAGCCTAACATACTAAGAGTAACAGTGCAAATAACAGAATATAGAACTAAACAATCCATAAAAACCAGAAAATAGAGAAACAGTACTAGAAATACACAAATAAACCAGTCTATGAGATAAAACCACTGCCAAATGCACACTAGAAGGTGGAGAATCCGTCGGAGCAGCAACCCACAGCGAAATCTCGAGTCTAACCCCTGTCACAGTCGCCCAAAGCCAAGAGAAAGAGCCAAAAAGTGGATCTGGATCTGCTGGGGAGAGAAAGAGAGAGAAATGGAATGAAGAATGCCCTCCCCTATACATGGAAGGCGCCTATATCATCTCCAGCAGCTGTCACAACCATTTCCCTTCAATTTTGGCGGAAATCGAGGCTTCCAAATGGAGAAAACGCCTCCAGAACGCTGCCAGAACACTTTCCATCTATAGCAATTCGGACCGAATTCAGGGGAATTCGGACCGAATTGGTGCCGCTGGATTTTCAGGAGGAAGGTCTGCGCAGGAATTCGGTCCGAATTCATGGGAATTCGGTCCGAATTGAAGGGTCTGGTTCGCGAAATGGCTTGATTCGAGCGGGGTTGCTTCATCGGGTCGAGTCGGGGTTTGGTCTAGGCTAGGCATGAGTCATCTAGCACCTGAATCGCTGCTTTCCTTGCTGATTTCCTTGGATTCCTACAAATAAGATCAAAGTGCAAAAGGCAGTGCCAAATCTGGCAAAGAAAGGCAAAAACAGCAATAAATCAAAGTTTTAGTAACAATTTCGATGTAAAGTCTGGTCAAGATAACAATATAAATATGATATAACAATTATCTAGAGCGAATAATGGATGCCTTCTGGTCCAGAAAGACGCATTAAAATATCCTAGAAAAATCCCAGAGGCGGCTAGGGCAAGAGAGATGTTTCCTTCTTTTTGAACTGCCATAAAAAAAAACTTTCCATACATGGAATTTCGGACCGAAATTTCAGAATTTCGGACCGAAATTCTGCTGGTCTGTGCTGATAACTGGGGTCTGAGCATTCATGTGAGATCCAGGCTTGGCATGGTGCTTTGTAGGCCTTCTCTAGTCCATTTCATGCGTCTGTGGGCCAGGAATGAGACGTCTGGCAGTGACCTAAGCTCCAATTCGTCTTGTTTGCGTGTCTAGTCTTCAATCTTCACGAGAATTCTACAAAAGAACAAAGAAGCGGCAGCAGTACCAAATATCCTGAAAATCACAGTTAATTATGAGACAATTTATATTGGTTTGAGTGTTATTTTGGTGCTAAGTATGGTCAAAATAAGCATATAAAAATGAGATATCAGGGTTCTTTATGACTAATCTATGGTTCGAGATGCATAGAATCATATTAGCTTGACTAAGAACTTGATCCAAATAACCTTCTTTCATTGCTTCACAAGTTGTTATGTATTTTTCTTTGGTGACGGAAACAGTTGTAATATCCTATTTAGAACGACTTCTAAACTTACAATACCACCTTTAAGCAAAATATGTAGCTCAACTGTGATTATATCAATCTTTCGAAAAACTAGTATCAGTGTAATAATTTATACGAGTTTTCTTTCATCTTAAGAGATGAAACATTATATCACTTTTTCTCACAAGGTACTCGGGGATATCCTTGATTATTGTCCAAATATGTCTCTCTTATATCCATTTGACAACTGTTTGTCATATTCTTTGGATACTACACTTTGGGGCATATGCATAAATATGGCGTAAAAAATGAAACTCATAATGAAAGAATGCTTGAACTGTTTCATACACTTTATCGAATTGAGTTGCAATAAACCGAGTCAAATACTCAAGTTATATGCCATGTGACGTGATTCGACATCCTTTCTTGGAATCTACCTTTCGTGTTTCTAAAACACTTCGTCATTATGTGCACATTTGTTCAAACCTAACATCCATTATAATCTATAATGGATAAATATGTTTTGAATGATAAATAAGATACGTAAGAATTCTCATAAAGTATTTGACTTTCATGTGAAATAACTATTTAGTCACATACATAAACGAGAATTGCATTGTGAGAGTCTACGTAACGTAGAACTTGTAATTCAGTTTGATTTCGAATCAATTGATATATGTGAATCATGTTTGTTAAATGACAAAAACGCTTTTGACCTACGAAGATTTAAGAACAAGTGACTTATGTGATGAAAGGTTGTTGATACTTTACTACTTAAACAACGATTATTGTAGATATTAATGTATCTATTTGATAAGGTATAAGTGTGAACCTTTTGACTAGTTCAAAGGAGTTCAAGAGTGAAGTTGGAAGACCATTCAAGAAAAGTAGAAGTCTTATAATTGATCATAGTAATTAGTTAAGTTATGTGATTTGAAATATTATCTAACGTGAAAAATGGCACAGTATCGAGAGTGTTGTGCGTTGGGGAGTGGGGAGAGTGGAAATTTGGAATGTGATATGTGAGACTGAGAGTGAGACTGTGACGGACTGTATCTGTATTTGTATATATGTATGTATGAATGTATAAAATTAGTATGATATTAATTAATTAAGGTTGGTAGTGTTAATTATTTATCTGAATTGCTCGATTTAATTTTAACGGTTAGAATTTTTCGGATCTATTATGTTTTATATGCAGCTCCCATTAACATTTCAAATTACACTTAACGGTTCAGATTAGATCCGAGTCGGCAGAGGATGTCCCCCGTACTAGTAGTCTAGTACTAGTACTAGGGATTCACATCCTCTACAGTCAAGGATATGGCTGGACCATCCAGCCAAGATATATATTTTTTAATATTTAAAAATTTTAAAATTCAAATGTTAAATTCAAACCGTTGATCTTGTTCAACTTTACGAGCGATGTATTTTCATATAAATTTATAAAATTTGAAGTCAATTTGATACTTGATTAAATGCTCAAATTATGAACGTATTAGAATTAATCAATGATAGTAAATCATGTTCGTTCATTTCCTAATAACTTGATCTAGTATCAAATCAACTCCAAATTTTATAAAACTTATATGAAAATACATCGCTCGTAAAATTGAACAAGATCAACGGTTTATATTTAACATTTGAATTTCAAAATTTTTAAAAATAGCTTGGCTGGACGGTACAGCCTAATGTCATGGCTGTAGAGGATGTGAATCGCTAGTACTAGTACTACTCTAATCAGAACCAGAATCAGAGCAGTGGATCCGATCCGATGGAGAAGATGGGTGCATGGAGAGGAGGAGGAGGAGGTAGAAGACGTGGAACTAGAAGAGAGGCATGGCTGGTGGCGGTGGGGGTGGCGCTGCACGCTGTGTACATGCTGAGCATCTTCGACATCTACTTCAAGACCCCCCTCGTTCGAGGCATGGACCTCGTTTATCCCTCCTTCTCATCCCATGGCCATCCCCCCGCCAAGCGCCTCGTCCTCCTCGTCGCCGATGGCCTCCGCGCCGACAAGTTCTTCGAGTTCCAAGCATCATCTTCAGAAGACCAAGATGGGCCGCCTCCCCCTTTCCTCCGCCACGTCATCCGCCACCTGGGCCGCTGGGGCGTCTCCCACGCGCGCCCTCCCACCGAGTCCCGCCCCGGCCACGTCTCCATCATCGCCGGCTTCTACGAGGATCCCAGTGCAGTCACCAAAGGTGGTTCCTTCAATGCTCTTATCTTATTCATTTCATTCATTCCTTTCTCAATCCCTTCCTAATCACCAATGCAGGCTGGAAGTCTAACCCCGTCGAGTTCGACTCCGTCTTCAACCGCTCCCGCCACACCATCTCCTTCGGCAGCCCCGACATCGTCCCCATCTTCTGCTCCTCCCTCCCCCACGGCCGTGCCACCTGGGCCTCCTACCCTCACCACTTCGAGGACTTTGCCACCGACGCCTCCTTCTTGGATCACTGGTCCTTGGATCAGTTTAAATCCCTCCTCAATGCCTCCCTTACGGACCCCCACACCAAGCGCCTCCTCCACCAGGACCAATTGGTCGTCTTCCTCCATTTGTTGGGTTGCGACACCAACGGCCACGCCCACCGCCCCTATTCTCCCATCTACCTCAACAATGTCAAGGTTGTTGATTCCATCGCCCGAGACGTCTACCACTTGATGGAGACTTACTTCAACGATTCCAGAACTGCCTACATCTTCACCGCCGATCATGGAATGAGCGACAAAGGCAGTCACGGCGACGGCCACCCTTCCAATACCGACACACCTTTAGTCGCATGGGGCGCCGGCATCAACTTTCCCAAATACCTCACTCTCTCTCAACAATCTCAACACGATGCCAATGCCTTCCGCTTCGTCGATGATCACAAGCATGGCCCCACCCCTCAAGAATGGGACCTACACGACGTTGAGAGGTTGGATGTCAACCAGGCCGATATAGCTCCCCTCATGGTCATTCATTACTTTTTTCAACTTTCTCACACTCTTTCACTTCTCACTTCATCATACATAATGCTAATTTTGCTTTTTCAGTGATTGTAGGCTACTCTACTGGGCTTACCCTGCCCTGTCAATTCTGTTGGAAGTCTGCCAAAAGAATACTTGAATTTGAATAAGGTTCCTCTCCCTCACTACCCACCGTGCCTTTTCTTTTTTCCATTCAAAATCAAAGGTCAAAGAAGCACTTTTCTTCTCTCATTGTTCCAGTCCTTGCTTTTGTTTCCCATTTTATAGGAAGAAGAAGCTCAAGCAGTTCTGGCAAATACTAAACAAATACTCAATCAATTCCTCCGCAAATCTCGTATCCTTATCTAATTATCTATGAACAATCCTTACTTTTCTCTATTGAGCTCTATCAGTACTAAACTACTATCCCTGCCTTTCTTTAGTTTTTATTTTATTTTATTTTATTTTAAATTTTTCTTGTTGTCCGCAAAACTTTTTGGTTTCAATTTGTCTTGTTAAGGAAAATTATTCATTTTTGGGTAACACAGCAGCATGAGGTTATAATTTCCATACCAATAATGGTCCAGGGTTTATGATATGTGTTTTGGGGTTTTGGATTTTGGATCAGGGTTTAGGGCTTGTAACTTTATATTTCCTTAACTTAAATTCAAAGAGTTAAAACAACAATCTTCACTATACTTCAAGCCATTTAAGCCTTTGGAAAATTATCACTCCATCCTCCAAGATATTGAGGATTCCATATTAGCCCGAAATTTTGGCACAGCCATACGGCTCTCTGAAACCCTGAGGGAGTTGGCTCTTTCAGGTTTCCACTATTTCCAAACCTATGATTGGCATATGCTCATGACTGTAATTACACTTGGCTACCTTGGGTGGATGATAAATCTAATAATCCATGTGGTAGAATCTTATACATCATTCCCGACGAACCTTATCACAAAGAAAAGTGGCATCCCAGGTTCATCAAAAGCAGTAAGTATCTCATACTTGCAGTTTTTTTATTTGCATCTGTTCTGACGATGGAGAAGGAATGAATGAGTTATGTGTTCAACCCCTGACCTTTAAGATGAATACGTTGTTGCATATGTTAAACTTTACTATGAGTGACTTTTGCAAAATGAACTCTGCGTTGGGTATTCTTGTCATGTCTATGAAAGCGAATTTGTTATTTGGCATGTTATCCAATGTATTTGATTTCATCTTGTACTTTTAGAAACAAATATAATATTATTTTCAGGCATAATAACTATTGAAATTGATAGTTTGTTTCAAATTTCTTTGAGTTACATCCAATGGTTATATTCATACAACTCTTCGAAATGGTACTAAGCTAGTAATATTTTTTTAAACATACAGATACAGGGCATGCCAGCTAACCTCTAGTTTTTATTTATCTTATAGGTGTATTTTGGAGGATGCTTATTGGCTGGACTTTTGTCATTTCTTCTACTTCTGGAGAAATCCCCACCTCTTTATCATGCTTATTTTTTAATGACAACATTCCTGTGGACCCAAATCATGTGTAATTTTCAATTTTTGAAGGCCTTCTGTGGTGAACTGACCAAAAAGTCTTTTATGTCTCATTTCAAGCTACTTGTCACTTCATGTGTGGCAATATTTGTTCTCGAGTTTCTGGTAGGTCTATGTATATGAGTATTGTACCTGCTTACTACTGGCTTATTTTGAAACTTCTTGATTCAGTTGTCTTTTTTTTTAATGGTTTGCTTTTGGTATTTATTTAGCTTTAGAAGAACTCTTGGTACCATACCATTAAAGTATGCAGTAAACTAGCTAAACATTTACAGACCAATTTTGAAAACTTGCAAAGATGAGATAAGTAGACGCTGCAAAGCGAAACATTTTGGGGGGGGGGGGGGATTTTTCATGACTAATGCATGTGCATTTTTTTGCAGGTGATGAGCTTTACTGATAGGAAGCTTTACACATGGTGCTTTCTCTTCGTCGGTTTGTTGGGCCCAGTTCTTTTACTATATTTTATCCCAGGAAATTATTTCCTGGCAGTATTTGTGTGGCTTGCAAGCTGGTTTTTGTCAGGTTTTACACTAATGCCTGCTGAAATACCAGAAAAAAATAATCTTGTGTAAGTTATTTCTTCTTACATTTTAGCATGATCTTTCACCAGCCTTGTTGATTTTAGTACTAACAAGTACTTGGCTCAACTCAGCATGTGCCAGCATTTGTTCATTATTGATTTGTATGACTATGGTTTTGTTTGACTTCTTTCTGGTTTAATTGTAAGATAAAGGGTAAAACGTGGTTATCCCAATATAAGAAAATGCACTAGTTGAGGGATACTGCAGATTTGGAATGTGGTCCAAAGTTTGAACATTTGTTCTTAAATGGCACTAGAAGTCAAATTAGTTCCAATTGGAAACATGTACATAACCATACAATATGTTTCCAAATCTTGTGATCATGGTACTTCATTTCCTTTTGTAGGGTTTTGAGCGGGGCACTAATAGTAGCGATTGCTTTGGCTGCAAGATGGATCGACATAAACAAACGTTCAGATAAATTCTGGGTGTATCTGTCAAAAGACACTAAGAAAGGGTCGACCTCCAGTATGCTCTTCTTTGTTCAGGTATGTATATTAATGCATAACTACTCGTCATTTTTCATCAGGAAACCTTCCCAAAATTTCCTCTCTTGTATTGGTGGATAAATGCTGTCTATCTACCTATTATTTATTTCATCAATATCCATGCATTCATACCCTTTAAAAATCTCTCTGAAATGTAAACCTCTATTTCTATCCCTATCCTGCTTATATGCCAGAGGAAGAAGTCATGACTCATGGATCATGGTAATTTAGTTTTTTCAGATTATACATACTATGATACTAGCTTATATGAGAATTTATCTAAGGTTTCATCTGCTTCCTATCTTGTTGCTATGCATAGATGTCATTGGTCGTGCTTTCATCAGCTATGGTATGGATATCGACTTCACATAGAGCCCAGAAAAGACAACTTCTTCCTTTGCATCAACTTATTAACTGGTCTCTTGCTGGTATACCTCCATCCAAATAATTTCACTTTATTTTTATCCAAGCTTTTAAAATTCGTTTTTTTCGGTATGATGGTCCGGAGTTGATTTAACAGTACGGCGTTTTTTTGGGTGAAAAAATGGCAAAAAAACGGTGTATATATGTGAACATTTGTGTCAAAACTCATATGTATTTTTGTGTACAATATTACATTTGTACGGACGATTGGTATACAATATTGTACTTAGAGAGGCAGTGGTACACGATATTGAACATCTCTAAACATTTTATTCATGATAGGTACCAAATACACTATGTTCTCAATACATGATATGTCTTTTGATATTGTACACATTTCATCGGCAAAAAAAACGTAAATGACGAGTTATGTTATTTTATCTTTTTTTTCTGTGACGTTCGTGCGGTTGGCTACAAAATAACGTTATTTCGGAAAAAACGGCGTTTAAACGGCGTTTTTTAAAAGCTTGTTTTTATCTTATTATCCCCCTTTCTCACAAAAGCTTTTGGCTGGAATATAATCTGCTCTTATTTTAGAGTATCATTTAAATTCTAATATATTCTTAAGACCGCAACCCACCATTTAGTAGGGAAAAGGACTATATATACTCTACACAAAGTATAAATCTTGTTCTGCTTCCTGCTACCAAAAAAGGATAAAAAAAGACATGACAAATTTAAGAAAATTGGCATTGCTTGATTGAAAACCTAACACAGTTCTTTATTTTACAAATAATGTGGCAGGAACTTCTATTGTTTTACCACTACTTTCTCAAAGTAGTGTTTTATCCCGTCTTACTTCCATTTTTTTGGGCTTTGCTCCACCTTTCCTCCTGTTGTCAATAGGGTAATTTCTGAACTTTCTTCTTCATTTGCAATTTTATCCTTTACTTTTTAAATTTCTCAGTAAGCACTTCATCTATTATTGCTCTGCTAATTTGTGTAGGTATGAGGCAGTATTTTATGGTGCCTTTGCTCTGGTCCTGGCAGGTTGGATTTTGGTAGAATCGGCTTTTAATTATTCAAAAGAAAAAGGCTCCTCATCACGCCTCGGGACATTAGTTGGAGACACTGATGAAAGATACCTTGAGTTGTCTGATCTACGAATCCCTTTAATATTTGTAAGCATCTCTCTCACTCTATCTCTAGATAATTGTCCTGTAAACACATGTTGGATCAGATATTTTTCTTTCCTTTTGTTTCTCTTCAACTATACCAGTTACTTGGTAGATCATGGATGATCTCCTAAACTTTATTTTGTTTTATTTTGTTTTCAGATGGTATTATTTAATGTAGCCTTTTTTGGTACTGGTAACTTTGCTAGCATTGCAAGCTTTGAGATATCCTCTGTATACCGCTTCATCACAATCTTTAGTGTAAGACCATGTCTCCCTTTCTAGCTACCTATGTTGAATGAAACTTCAGTTTTATATATATATATTCTCTCAATGGCTTAAGCAATTTTCTTATTTTTGTAATGCAGCCTTTTCTGATGTCAGCATTGCTAATTTTTAAGCTCTTTATTCCATTCATCCTTGTCATGTAAGTTTTTTAAGTTTTATTTCCACACCTGCCTGGTACCAGTATGAAACTGTACAAAAGTACCGAAATGCCAACCTGAAGACCTGATATTTGGTTTTGTACGTTACTGTTGTATTCATCATGTCGTACATTACATGACATTGGAGTTTCCTTATTTTTGTCTTGTGTCCATTACTATCCATGCAGATGTGCATTTAGTGCCATAACAAAGATCATCCGGGTTCCAAGGATCGGACTGTACTTCATCGTGATATTATTTTCTGATGTCATGACCATCCATTTCTTTTTCCTGGTGTGTGCTCTTCCTCAATATATTGAACTTCAATTATGCATTTTGATACTTACAATAATTTATAAGATTCCCAAATCAGTCTCAAGTTGTGTTTGTCTGTCAACAACTCAGCCCTTCTTTACACGCATCTATGCTATTGCCAGAACTATTGCAGATTTCGCCTACGGGCTGCATATGCAAAAAAAAAAAAAAACTATTTCAGATTTGATTCTTGAGTGATAGAGTTGCAAGCAAGTGTTAGTTGGCTATACTGTTACATGGGGTGGGTGGGTTGTCAGAATAAACTCTTCTATGCTTCCTGTGTGTATATATGATATTTCCTACTTTTCAAGGTGGTATCGTTAATACTATCCATTGTTTCTATCCGTTATCTGACTTGGATATGTCGGCAGGTGAGAAATACGGGGAGTTGGATGGAGATAGGGAATAGCATCAGCCATTTCGGGATAATGAGCGCACATGTTGTTTTTGTTTTGATGCTATTCGCAATCACAAATGTCTACACAAAAGATATTCAAATTGCCACCCGCCATTTTTCAAACAAGGCTTTGTAATTTTTCTTTTCATTAGATATGTGTTTTAGCCTCTCTTTCCACCCCCCCCCCCCCCCCCCGACCACATAACTTCTTAGTAGTTGATTGCAATGCATGAAATTTTGATCATGTTAAGTAGAGAGTTAGATTTCTCAGGAGATTCGTTTTGAGAGGCCTTCCTCGTTTTTCTTTGAGAGAAGCGTCTTTAGTCAAATTTTTAATCTTAGGGGAGTTATTTGCATTAAGAACCCAATATGTATACTAGATTAATGTACGCAACTAGGCATATTTTTTTTGGGGGTGGTATTGATTGTCAAATTTTGATTATAACTTCTTTACGTTGTCATTTTTTTTTTTTTTTTTTGCGATCGGAAAGGAACATAAAAAATTGCAATAATAATGCGTGCTCACCCACCGAAAAAATTGCAATAATAATAATAATAATACTAATAAGCATCACATCGGCTGCCAATGTAAATCTAATTATCTAATGATATACTCCACATCAGCACAATATTTATTTTAGTTAGAAATAGAAATATATAAATCAAGATCAGATATGTAGATATCTTACGAATTAACCGTTATGCTGGAAACGATAAGCTAAAAAATAAAAGTGAAGGCCGTATAAATGTATAGATGGACGTGGATATATGGGATCCATCCTTCTAACTGCCTCTGCCTGCCAAATCACAGCTTGAGGCTGTTGGAGCGTTTTGAGGAGACGGAGACCTCCAGGAGAATCTATCTCTAAAATAAAAAATGATTAGTTTCAGGCCTCTTATCTGATTTCTATTAATGTTTCTTATTATATTTATTTATTTATTTATTATCATCAAATCAAAAAATACTCCATTTCAAGGGATGTTTTCTACAGTACTCTTTTAGATTTATCTACACCGTTGATTTCAGCTGGTGATTGAGATTGATACTCAATCTCGATCTATCCGTCCGCTTCGATCTGTCCGTCGCTCTCTGTTTTCATCACGCGACCTCTCTCTCTCTCTCTCACTCTCCCCTTTCCTTTCTCCCCTCTGGTCCTCCCAGCTCTCTTCAACGCTCATCTTCTTCCGCCGCCCCTCCGTTTCCACCATGCCTACCACTGAGCCTTTTCTCGTGTCTCTCGTGTCTCTTCCTATCTTCATTTTCTATCGCACCAGTACCATTGGGGAAAGAGAAGAAACCCTAGCTTCGCAACATACTCATCTCCATGTCTCTTCTTCTTTTGTCGCGTGCTCCAGGCGACCTCCGAATTAGCCTCGCAGCCCGATCTACGAAGATGGAACCCTAGGCTCTTCCGCTTTCAGATGAGTACCGATTTACCCTCTTTCTACTCTTTCATAAACCCTTCATAGGTTGCTAGAGTCAATTACCTTCTTAGGCCCGTGCGGTCGCATCGAAGTCCCCATGAGCTGTCATGAGCTCTTATTTGCTTTTGTCTGGCATTCTTCTCTTCTTATTTTCTGTTGTCGCTACATTTATTGGTTTTTGCTATTTCTTTTTTTATTGTCCTCTTCTTATTTGGTCTGTACAAGCAATTTTTTTTTGGGTAATCAAAGGCACTTAGGCAAAGGTTCCATTAAATAAAGTTCAAATTACATTTCTGTTACGAACTTCTGACTAAAAACATGGTAAGTAAAATGAGCTAATGAATTTCTTTGATTGATTAAATAGAGCAGCTGATTGATGATGCCGAAGAGAGCCAGAAAAGGGACTCACTGTTTACAGGAGTAAATAATCTTTATGCCATTTCCCCGTTCACTTCTTATGGCAAATTCCGATTTATAGATTTAGGTGTCAAATTTTGACTTATTATTAGGTTATTTAGCTAATTCGTGCCTCTATTGAATTTCTAAATGAGTGTTATTTGTTTATCTTCATCTTAAAACAATAGATTCAGATATGGAGCTCACCAATGAAGCAAACATTATGTGATTGTTGTCTTTGCAAAGCTGCCGAACCAGATTGAGTGCTTTGAAAAGGTGATTTAAAATTTCTCAGATAATTCTCTATGGAGGTCTTTTGTGAAGTTTGATAAATGTGTTTTGTTGGATTAATTTACAACATCCTTTGTGCAAAGTTTTATATTTTGTAGTTGATTTTTTTTTATCAATTCGGTTGCTTCAGTACCAGATGAAATAAATGCACAAAATAATTAGTGGGCCCTTTGTTTGGCTTTTAAGGTGGTTTAAATATATTTTATATTACCATTATGTTTATGTTAATTAATAACATAATTGCACATACAAGAGGAAGGAAATTTGAGATATTTGTACGCGAAATATTTTCATCAAGTTTTAGGCAATGCTACATACAGGGCAGTGGTGAGTTCAAGTTCTAAGATCTTAATTTTTACGATGGCTGCCAATCGTATTGCCATGTTTAGTTGTGCATTCTTCATTCGTTTATCATTTAAATGCAGCAGAGTTATATCAGTGCTGATTATTGGCATACGAACATAACCCCTGTCATGTTAACCAAAAAAATTTGTTGATTAGTTATTATTGTTCCCTCTATTTGGTTTCTCTCATTTATTCTTCTCATTTTTAAATTTTTGTATCAAATTATTTTTTTTTACTGTGAATTGGATTTTTTTTTTTTTTTTTGCAGGTTTGGACATTTCAGATTTGGGATTATTTGAGAGATAGTGAGTAGAATGTTGGTAATAATCAATTCTATGGCACATTTTGAATAGTTTTAGATTATAAGGAACATTAATATATGTTGGTAATAATGTTTGTTACTTTTACATTTTCTTTGTGTTACAAGTATATTTACCATCAAATTTGAAATTGTTCTAGGCTAAGTGTTATATGCTTGAGACATATCTTTAGTAGAAAACGTATCTTTGAACTCTTCTTTCCTCATTCAAACTAATTTACCGAACCGACCAACTCAAACTAATCTGTACAAAGGAAAGGCAGCATGTCCCACCTTACATAATTCGTACCGCAAGTAACTACAATATAGTACCTGTAATATTCAATGACCTGTAATTATTTTTGCTCTTTTTCATTTTTCTGCTGGCAGGTTATAGATATACTATGTGTTTTCAACATAGAGTGTTCCTTGATGTGAAAGTCTTTTAAGGAGTACAATAGACAGGTAACATTCATTTCGTTGTATAAATTAAAATTAATGCATCTAAGGAACAAAGAACCATAAGTTTTAAGATATGTATATTAACACATAAATTTAATTAGAAAGAATTTTGTATGGCAGGAACTTACTAAGTGATTTTGTGACTGGCGGCAACAATGGATGAGGCGAAATAAAATCAAAATACTATCATCCAACCAGGTAGGATTTCACACAGCTTGATCTTAAAAGGTGGCAAGTGCATAAATTCAGATTGCTATTTTAGCCTTAAGTATTTGATCCATACATGCATACATACATACATACATAAATAATTAAATACATAGATATGTTTCCTTATTAAATTTGACAAATTGTCTTATATAGCTTTTTCGCGAATTTCTCTTGAGAGTTTCTATCAAGTTTTCAAAAAAAATAATAATAAATAAATAAATAAACTTTTGACAACTATTCTTCTATCAGCTTTCTCTATTAAAGTTTCCTGGGCAAATTTTACTAAAGTATGATAAATTATGTATCGACTCTTCTTTAATTGCTGCCCATTCACAAAAAAAAAAAGATTATTTCCATTTTTACCCCTGGTGCCATATGCATATCTATTTTATGCTGACTAACCTGAAAGCTGAGATTTCAAATATGGCATTCCAGTTATACATCCATATATTAAATGTATGCTATAAATTTGTTTTCGTGAGTAATATTGAAAGTTTTCTCCGGTATCACATCATCACTGGATGATCATGTATCATACAAATCAAAAGTTAGATGATTGTCATAATAATCTCTATGCTAAGTTTTTCGTGTTTTAGGACTTCACGCAATTTAGTAGAGATAAGGTCATGGAGTTGCTATGAGAGGCCATTTTATACGCACATTTTATTTTCATTTTGTATAGCTTTCGAAAACATATTCGTTTCACTAATAAATTTTCTAATTGTAGATGGAACCAAGTCGCGACAAAAATTTGTATACTAGCTGCAAGATCAATATTATTAGTTTCTACAAAATTTGGTTGGGCTGTGTGGTATCAATCAGGTATTTGTTTTGCTACTCCATATTTTCAAATGTTGTTTTAGAGGGCTCTCTTTACATATTATTCAGTGTGTGGCAGATATTTCAGGAATTTCTGTATATAAATACTGGCTGTGACAATGCTCTGGTGAAAATGTAAGTGTAAGAGAAGGAGGCGGCGATGTGTCAGTACCTGGGGAACACTACTGGTACTGCCTTTCAGTGGTACAACAGGTACATAGGTACAGTAGGTACGTTGTAATAAGTTTGATTTGGTGGCGTTAGGAGTGGAGTTCCTCTGGTCCTATTTTCTTTTGATCTTGCACGGTCATTCCGTAAGAAGTTTGTTCTTTAAAGTATATTTCTTGGATGCTTTTCCACGTGCCTTTTATATTGTACATGCGTTTCTCCAAAATAATAATAATAATAATAAAATAATATTATTATAAAATCAATTACTTTTCTTTTTTCTAATATAAATAATGTGGAACTCTTATCTTTTATAAAAATATTGTATTATCACCATACTAACAATCAATCAAAATGTAAAAATAGATCGCGCAACGCGCGAGATGTCCACTAGTTACTATTCATGTCTCATTGTTTTTGTCTTACGTATGACAGACTTATATTCCCTGCCAATGGGCGTTTTTTATTTATGTACATATACTCTCTGACAAACTAAGGACCTAATAAAATAAAAGTCGTCCCTAAATGCCACCGTCTGAAATTTGAAATTTTCATGCGGGTTTATCGTCTCCGTAAATAGTTATGATTTATTTATTTATTTATTTATTACGTGGATACTGGATACACGCTTTATTTATTGTTGGTATTAATATCTTAAAAATTACGATATTGAAATGCACTAAAATTACTACTGCATACATATAAAATATGGAGGTGGTATTGAGTTAATGGACGTAAGCATATTTGTTTTAGTTAATTGTTTTGTTGTTGTTGTTGATGATAAAATTAGGGAATAAAAAGAATGAAGAGAGATTATATTAATTTATAAAATAGAGAGAGAAGTAAAGTATGATGATGATCGATGAATGGGTGTGAGGGATTGGGAATTTGGGAATTGGGATGGGTAAGTGAGTAATTAAATATATTTATAATGGCAACCGTTGGAGGCGTGTAGTGAATCATGATTGGTGTTGGCACTTGTGAGCTAGCTGAGCTGAGCTGAACCCGTGCGTACCTTGGCTTTATTCTATGATTCATGCGTTGTATACTTGTATTTGTATTGGACTAGATAGAGATCTGGAGAGGAGAGGAGAAGAGAAAGAGCTCAAGAGCAGAGGAGAGCAGGCCGTAGAAGATCTAAAGTAGGTATATATTTGCATTTGCGCTGACTGAGAGAGTGAGCAAGTGAGAGTGAGAGTGAGAGTGACGGTGACGGTACTGTAGAGAGAGAGGCAGCACCATTGCCACCGCACAAAGTCACAGTACTACTAGACAAGTAGAAATGCAAATAATAATGTTGCTCTTAACTGCATTCCTGCTCATCTCCAGTTCCAGTGCCGGAGGCCTCAGCCCGGACTACTACAGCCACTCCTGCCCCGGGGCCGAGAGCATCGTGGCGCATACGGTGAGCTCCAAGCAGAAGGCCAACCCCACCACTGCGGCCGGCACCCTCCGCCTCTTCTTCCACGACTGCTTCGTCACCGGCTGCGATGCATCCATCCTCATTTCTCATGGTTCCTCTTCCTCTGAGCGCTCCTCCGACATCAACCTCTCCCTCCCCGGCGATGCTTTCGACCTCGTCCTCCGCGCCAAGGCCGCCCTCGAACTCCGCTGCCCTGCCCAGGTGTCCTGTGCTGACATCCTCACCCTTGCCACCCGCGACCTCGTCTCCATCCTCGGCGGACCCTTCTATCCTGTCCTCCTCGGCCGCAAAGACTCCCTCTTCTCCCGCGCCTCCGATGCTGATTCTTTCCTTCCCCGTACCAATATGTCTGCCTCTCAGCTCATCCGCTTGTTCCGCACCCGGGGCTTCTCTCTTCAAGAGATGGTCGCTCTTGCTGGGGCCCACACCGTCGGTTTCTCCCATTGCAAGTAATTAAGATTACTACTTAATTAATTGCTTCATTTCTAGCAACATTAATTAAATACTCACTCAACTGAACTGCTTATAAATTACTCAGCACACAACTGAACTGACTGTATTACTTAATTTGGACCCATTGCGCGCGGCCTGTTTCCTTCTTATCCACTGCAAGCGACTGCCTGTTTAATCAAATTTCCTGACCTTAATATCTTCAATTTTGCATCATAGTATGATTAATTTGTGCCATTGTGTTGTGGTGTATACTGGTATATATTGAATAAATACAGCATTTATTTTACTTTATTTTTTCCCTTTTCACTAATTAATTCAAGGAAAAACTAAATTCACAACTAATAAAATAATACTACTTCCAATTGTCTATAATTTAGGGAGTTTGCTTCGCGCATATACAACTATGAAAATAAAGGATGGGGTGTTGTCGACCCCCGGCTTGACATGCGATTTGCAAAAGCTCTGCAAAGAGCTTGTGCCAACTATTTAAAGGACCCCACCCTCTCTACATTCAACGATGTCATGACACCTGGCAGGTTTGCCTCACTCATCTCCTAATCTTCACACAAATGCATACTTATTTCATGATTCACTTTCTTATGCATGACTGACAATTCTCATACCTGGCAGGTTCGACAACGTCTACTACCAAAACCTAAGGAGAGGCCTGGGCCTACTTGCATCAGATTCCGTGCTGATGGCTGATCGTCGCACCAGACCGTTTGTGTTGCGCTATGCTTCAAACCAAACACTTTTCTTTGAAGATTTTGCAAAGGTCATGCAAAAGCTTAGTCTGTATGGGGTCAAGACAGGTCGAGAAGGTGAGGTTAGGCGGCGATGTGATTCTTTTAATATTGTCTAAATTTTGAGTGATTAGATTGATTATCGTGATCTCAGTCTATAGTGGGATTGCATACATTATTTTCTTTATTGAGTCAGAATTTTAGAGCGTGTTGCTGGACATTCCTTAGTGAAATCAAAGTGAAATACTGATTTTCATGTTGAATTTGTTTATAGATACACTGAAAAAAGGGAAGCAAACCATTCACTCTTTTTGTCCTTTTTTCTTTTTGGTCACTTTCATTATTTGAACTATACTATTTTCTTGAGGATAGCAACAAGAACATAACCATATATCTTCAAGACCTAGGAGGAAGCCAAGATCAGAATTTAAAAAAAAAAGGACCCACAAACAACTTTTGCTAGATTGCCGAGATATAAAACATCAGCCCAGAGCAAAAGAGAAGAGGGGACAGAGAGAACAAAGAAGACTACTGAAGTTTTTCCTTTGAAAAGAGGACACTTGTGTTTTCCTCCTTCCTATACATCCATTCCTTTGACAGCTTCTTCAACTTTATCATCCTTCAACTCAATCTCCTGTATTTCTCTCTCAACCTTGTACTCGTGCCTCCTTGCGAGCACCAAAAACACTACAAAATTCACCGCACCCAAAATTGCAAGCATCCAATAGAAGTAATCCAACCTTCCTTTGTTCAGGTTATTTGTTATCCATGTCCTCTTTGTCACCTTGTCTACTAATGTGACCAACAAACTACTGAAGAAGAAACCCATAGACACTGTAGCTAGAAACAAGCCTGTGCTCATGGACTTCATCCGTGCCGGTCCTTCTCTGATAAAGAATTCCAACTGTCCCACATATGCGAATGCCTCCCCTGCACCAACCAGGAAAAACTGTGGCACCAACCAAAAAACACTGATTGAATTATTTTCATTGTTTGATGCATCTCGTCTTTTCTTCTCGACGATAGCTGAGACAGCCATAGCGAGCATGGAAAAAAAGAGGCCAACAGCAATCCTCTGGAGACTGGTAATGCCTTGGGGGTTGTGTGTGATTCTTCCTGTCATCAGTATATTTTGGTTTAATTTAGTCCCACATTGAAATTAGTATTTCTAGTTTTCTGGTCCTTGTTGGTATTCGTCTTGACCGCAATTTTAAAGGTTTGGCACCTCAAAATTAGGGATTACCTATTTATATTTTAAATGACATTTTGGTCAAAAGATGTCCACCTGAAAAAATCTTAAAAAAATAATGATCTTGAAACTCTTACTCTCTATATTTCAATTCTGGCAATAAATTCTTCAGTTTTGAGTATTTTGTTTGACCTTGGATAATATGTCATTACCTGCTATGGGCACAAGCAGCTTTTCATTGAGAGAAGTGAAGGTGAGAATGGTGATAAAGAGGAAGACAGAGAGGGAGCCGGAAGGAAAGAGGAAGGAGCCGGTGATGCGGCGGTCCATGTAGGTCGCCTGCTCGACAGAGAATGTTGTCATCTGGGAGTAGATGGTCCAGAACAGAATGCACGTCGCCCAAATCGGCAGCAGCTTCACCACCATCTTCACCTCCTCCACCTCTGTGACAGTGCTCGACCTTTTCTCACTCTGCTTTTCAGGGCTGCTCCTGTTGCCAACCACACTGATTGCTGCTTTGTCCAAACACCTATCTCACATTGGCTATTTTTATCAGTTTCCATGCAAATACACCTATATAAATAGGTATTTATCTACATCAATGCAGTTAATTTAGTTACCGGAATTTTTCAGTATGAGCAACATTGGCTGTGAAATAACCTTCCAATTCGTTTGGATCATTAGGGTAAGCGACTTTTCTCTGCTTAAAAGCGAGGTATAAAACCTTCCAGATAACTGTCAACGGGCTTCCTTCAGGCACCCGATATCGGTACTTGGGTGTACCAGCAACAAGAACCATGACTGATAACGCCATTGCCACTGCTGATATGCCATATCCCCATCCTCTTCCCACATTATCTTGTAGGTATACGAGCACCGTTACCGCAAAAAGCGACCCAATGCTTATGCAAAAGTAAAACCTACATACAACAGTGAATCGTTTAATTTAACGAGCCTCCAACAATATTAGATTAGTAAAATAATAGGTGCGTAAGACAATGATGATAATGCAGAGCTAGCTCCTCCGTATTAAATTTTAGATTGTAGTTAGAATAACCAAGTGACAAGTACCTATTAAAGAAAAATATCATTGCTTTCTCTTCCTTGGGGTCCTTGGGATCAAATTGGTCAGATCCGAAACCTGAACAATTGGACTTGATCCCACCCGCCCCAAGGGCAATTGTGTAAAGAGATGCATATAGCATTGCCAGCTGCCCCCCACTGGCTGGAATGCAGCCGTGCTGCATCAGACGGAAGTCGTCGCATGGTGGCGGTTGCATGCTCTTCACAGATGTTGAGATGGTCAACAAAGTTGCACCCTTAAGAACATTACAAAATTAAGTAAGATATCTCAATTAGATGATTATTGATTAAGCAAGAAGTATCATCCTAAATAGATAGAAAGAATCTTGGGGAAAACATATGTGGTGTGTTTGGCACCATCCGTGAACTCTAGTCCACGAACTAGGTTAGTTCATGAGAACCAAACCCACGAACTAGACTGTTTGCGAACTTCTTGGCTAGTTCCTAATCTCCCGATTTTCATGAACTAGAAGTTGTTCGTGGGCCGTTGTTCATACCTAGTTCGTCCGTTGGTCTTGTTATTTCATAACATTGACCTCACCATGTTTCTTTTTTTTTTTTAAGCGCAGGAAGCATGCCTAGAATATAACTAGTTTACCACAAGCATATCATTATCATGATTATTTAACGATTATGTGATTTAGACATGTCAATAAGACAAATGAATGTTAAAATAATTCTCAAGTAATAATCAATCTGACATGATATTATACTTGAGTAAATGTAAACTTGCCAACTCAACTGCTTGTAACAACCATTCTCAGTTCTTACCATGATAGGGATTGTTGGGCAGAGTACGACCACCAAATTGCTATACACAAATGGTATGCATCTTTTATATATATATATATATATATAAATGATTGGTATATACAATAACTAATTCACTTAGTACATGTAAGAATTTTCTCTTACCAAGGCAGCTATCATTGAAAAGATTGCAACCGTCAGGAAACGACCAAACTTAGCATCAGCCAGGAAACCACCAAGAAGTGCAAGGAGATTAAGAGTCCCCATGAAATTGGTCACGACGGTTGCCGATTGCGAGTTGGACAGGTGCAGGTCTCCCACTAGATATGTAACCAAATTCATTGCAATTCCCATTACACACATCCTTTCTGCTAGCTCCGTCCCTGAAAATGATGAACATTCGGCTTTTATTTGAATCTGACAGCTTGGAAAATCATTGCTCACAGTGCAACTTAAATTGGTAAAGAACTACCTGATTAAAATTATGCGAGTTAGTTTCTTTAAATTTGAAATCACACAGACAATTGCCCATATTTCGTTGTATCTATTTACTTTTGAAAAAGAAAAAAAAATATATAAGAAATGGAATGCATTGCATACTTCCATAAATTAATCTTGTGGAAGTATTGCACGTGCCTCCTTGTCAAACCTCAAAATTGCACAGTAAATTCCACGGTGGACCTTCCATTCAAACATTATGACTCGATTTTCATTTACATACTCATACATATGTATAGTCATTGCTGTTGAATGCATTTACATTGAAAGCTTCAGCTTGGGGGTCATTTTTTAAGGTAGTTCTGATAGTTGTAGCTTTTTTTTCGTAAAATTATGAAAGATTACTGTGTAAAAGAAAAGGAGAGGAAAAAAAAATGTACCTAAAATGAGGCCAGCTCCAAGCCATCCCCCTGTTTTAGTCTTGTCAACCAGGTCCCCCTTGTAGTCTACAACTAATACATTCTCTTCTTTTGAGCATGCTCCTGCTAAAACCTACATTGGTAAGGGAATGAAATTTGTTTGCATGTGAAAAAGGCTAATAGAAGAACCATGCATAACTAAAAGGGAAGAGTACAAAATTGGATTATCGATTAAACTACCATTGTGCAAGCCAAATTTGGGAAGGAACAAGAGAAACAGACAGACAGGAATGGTTTTAATTAGTCGCTGATTTGGAGCAGTAAGTGCTTGTAAGTTATTGCAAACTGAGAGGAGCTGCATATATAGGCGAGACTGGTAAAGGATAGATAGAAGTTAAGTCCCGGTTGCTCACATCTTCTTTGTTGCCTATCTCATTTCACATAAAAATAGTATATATCTTATGTAACTATCAACTTTGCAGCACATCATGTGGTCAGGATATATTTCAATTTAAGTCTTGGGTAAATTTTTCAGTATAAGTTAGACAAAAAATAAGGTTGATATTATATTTATTATTTTTGTACATGACGGAAGATCAATGATATAAATTAATATTACACTGGCTTTAAAGAAGTCGAGAGTTCAAATTCTTTGCCTGGATAGAAAGGTCTAATGCCTCTGAACTTCATATTTGCTCAAAAAATAAATAAATAAATAAATAAAATAAATAAGTAGAAAAAAAGAAAAGAAAAGATTCTTTTTGACTTCACAAAGAAAGATCTTATCATTGATTTAGGGTCCCCTACAGAATATCTGAAAAGGTGATAACATTTTTGCGCTTCCTATGGCAGAAGTGTACATGATATTCTTATCAGAATAAATTAGTGGCAGAATATACTAATTTCTAGTGGATATTATGATCTATCTATTTTGTGCGTAACAAGGTATGTGACTTGTTAAGCAGAAGCAACAATAACATTGACCTTGATATTCTTTTCTTTTTGGTTCTTTCTTATCTTCTTGGAAAGAGACAGAACTAGGAAAAAGAAAAGATCTTTTAAGAATATGAACGCACTTAGCTAATATTAATAAATGCATACAAGAATTACAATGTAGAATTGGAAGCTAGCATGTAAGGATTAATGAATGAAGACATGAGATTTGTAGGTCTTAGAAAAGGCAAGCAAAGCATATATATCAGATCAGATGACCTTGGCAGAGAGAGAGTGTGTGTGTGTGTTGATTGAGGCCATAATAAATCAGGATGACAAATCATATATGTGGACGGCTGTGTGGCAGCGAGCTTTTGTGGTGGCAAAGATTTGTGGCCCAATCAATTAATCAATCTCTCCAAACAAAAATACTCCACCACATGAATTGCATTTTACTAACCTTCTTTTCACCAATAATTGACATGGACCGTCCGAATGGACGACTCCACGAGATTTTTTTTTCCCCTTTTTATATATTATCAGATAGATATAAGTTGGCACATATCACCAGATAAATTACGCTCCGCATTTCATTCCATTTTCAATTCGTGCATTTCCTTTTTTTTGTTTTAATTTTGGTGGGTTAACTAGCTTAGCAAGGATTAGGATTTAGGAGTAGACCACGAGGGAATTAAAATGGGCGAAGAGGTCAGGGAATATGTCATCACATCTATGATCTATCAGAGAAAAGGACAGCCCGCCACGTGTAACGAGAGAACAGAGGGACGCGGCGTTGGATGGCCAATCAACCTATGACAAATTGACAAAATCATGAACAGGGGAAAGAGAATATTATTTTTTGTAGTAGCAGTATGAATGTATGATACGCTCCATAAACGGTGCTGTTTGTTTGGTTGGGTTGACAAGCGTGTGGCATGCTTATTCTTTCTTTATTCACTTTTAATTAATTACTATAGTTTAGTTGTCGTTGAGTGGCCCCACCTTGCAATGATTAGTATCCATTTTTGTTCTCTCTCTACGTCGCCTGGAGCATCGGGTCACTGATTAACGCCAGGTCATCAAGAATTGACTTGAATCTTCTGTTTGTGTGATATAGTCATATAGATGCATACTACTTTTGGCAATTGCATTTTACATTGAAAAAGCTATATTACTTTTGAAAAAGAAAAGAAAAGAAGGGATATATCTTCTTCCATTGAAATTGGACCACCACCCATATAAATCCTCCCTATACCACAATATCTAGTAGTTAACTAGGATGAGAAAACGATGTAATTTACATGACATTGGTGTGTTTGGTTTACAGCTAGAACAGGGGACGAACAGCCCCAGCTTGTGAAAATCGGAGAATTGGGAACACACATGAATATTTTTATCCTAAAATTAGTGTAAGCTCAGAAGGGCCGATCCGGATTTGGAGAAGCCAGACCGACGAGGCCGAAATTTTAAAAAATAGTATTAAATTAATATAATATATTAAAAATAATATCAATATAATAAGTTTAATATAAATAGTATCACGAGATCGGAATCCTGGATTCCGAACGTTAGATCGGAATCTAGGATTCCGATCTAAGTTTTGATCGGATTCCGAGTTTCCGATCTAAGCTTAGATCGGAATCCGAGATTCCGATCTAATCTTTTTAATTTTTTTATATATTATTTATTTATTTATTTAATTTATTAATTAGTTAAATAATTAGAAAAATAGATAATATATTGTAAAAATATTGAAAAAATATGGAAAAAATCAGAAATAATTAAACTAAATTTTATATGTAATTTAGTATTTTTTGGGAAAATTAATTTTTTTTCCTTTTATTAGTTTATTAATTAGTTAATTAATTAGAAAAATAAATAATATATTCTAAAAATATTGAAAAAATATAAAAAAAAATCAGAAATAATTTAAAAAAATTTATATGTAATTTAGTATTTTTTTTGGAAAATTAAATTTATTTTCCTTTTAATTAATTTATTTAATTAAATATAAATTTAATTAATTTATTTAATTAAAAAATGAATAATTAAGTATAAATTTTTAATTAATTTAAACAACCATTTGATATGCGTCCCGGATGTCGTCCTCTGTATATATTATTTTCATATTATATATTAAACAATCATATCGAGTCTCATGATCAATGAAGCACTTTCTGGATTGCGTTAGAAAGGAATCACACGAGATTGATGTTTCACTGAGAGGGAGAAGAAAGACTAAATTCACTTGATTTACTGCATTTCTCTTTTTAATGATTAATTTATGATTTTAAAAACATTTTTAGTAGTTTAGAGTGGTTTTTAGGTTTGCAAACTTTCAAAGTGGATTTTGGAGGTCCAGAGAGCGTTTTTTGGCCTCGAAAATGGTCGTTACGGGGTTTCACCCTAGTAAAATACGTAGATCTCGTCGCCAGCTTTCCGGAATGTCCTCGATCGCCCCAATCGGACCTTCCTATCAAAAGTTAAGCCTGTTTAAAGTTTTAAGCCTGCAAATGCAGAAAGAATTAATAAAACTTTGAACATTCTGAAAGGATTATGCCTTTGTATCCCTGCAAATTCTGAAAATTTATAATCCTTTTTAAATAGTACAATTCATTTAATTAAATAAGTTATAAAAATTTATATTTTAATTAAATAATTTATAAAAATTTATATTTTAATTAAATAAATTAATTAAAATGAAAATAAATTTAATTTCCCCAAAAAATGCTAAATTACATATAAAATTTAATTTAATTATTCCTGATTTTTTCCATATTTTTTCAATATTTTTACAATATATTATCTATTTTTCTAATTATTTAACTAATTAATAAATTAAATAAATAAATAAATAAATAATATATAAAAAAATTAAAAAGCTTAGATCGGAATCTCGGATTCCGATCTAAGCTTAGATCGGAAACTCAGAATCCGATCAAAGCTTAGATCGGAATCCAAAATTCCGATCTAACGTTCGGAATCCAGGATTCCGATCTCGTGATACTATTTATATTAAACTTATTATATTGATATTATTTTTAATATATTATATTAATTTAATACTATTTTAAAAATTTTCGGCCGACGAGGGCCTACACAAGGGCACGGCCTAGTTAGGCTTACGAAGGACTTAAGACGGACTGGGCTTGAAGGACCTAAATACTGAAAGTTAGGTTTGGCCCTTCTTAAGTCTGGCCTTTTTGAGTCTTTGACCCTTTTAAATCCTTCAAGTTTCCGAAAAAATTAATACTAACGTTACTGTTCATATTAATTTTGATAATAACAGAAAAAAATCAAAATTTTAATACTAACGTTGCTGGATCGTCATCCCAGTTGACGAAAGCCCAATACCCTTGGATCGTCATCCGAAATGACGATCCAACGATCCAAGGAAAAAACACATATTAAAAAAAATTTTGAAATTTTTTTCGTTTGGATCGTCATCCCAAATGACGATCCAAACAAAAAAATTTCAAATTCTTTTTTTTTAATGCAAATTTTACATTTTAGTCCCCAAAGTTTTTATTATTACAAAATATATAATTTATAATTAAAAATTAAACATAATTAAAACATCTATTATATTTTATTTACACATCGTGCGTGCCGTGTCATGTCGTGTCAAACACGATCGTGTTAGAGTCTCGTGTCGTGTTGACACGAACTACTTTTTTAACCGTGTCGTGTCGTGCTTAGTGGTGAGAAGAGTCAATATGACACGCATTCTAACACGACACGACTGACACGATCGTGTCGTGTCGTGTTGAAACGTTGTGTTAGTCGTGTCAAATCGTGTCAGATTATTTTATTATTTTTTTAATTAAAAATAAAAATTAAGAAAAAAATTACTAAACGTTATAATTTATTATGTAATTAAGTTTAAAGTTTTTATTAATATTTTTTATAAAAAATAATAATTAAATTAGAACAATATTATGATTTAAATGATGGTAAATAATATGATGTGGTATTATAAATTGAAAATAAATTATTAATTTTGCTTAAATAATCAACATTAATAATTAGATTTGTGTTGAGGTGTCGTGTTAATTCGTGTTCGTGTCGTGTTGCGTGTCGAATCGTGTCGTGTTGAATCGTGTCAAACTTTCTAATGTTCCAACACGACACAATTATGACATGACATGTCGTGTCGTGCCAATTTTGTATTTGTGTCGCGTCGCGTCGTGTCGTGTCAACACGCACATCGTGTCGTGCCAACACGCACATATTATTATATATAATTAAAATTTATTTGCCGATGACACTAAAATTATTATTTTTACATAGTAGTCCAATAAAAAAATTTGTTATACATTAAATGTAGATATTAATATATAATTTTTTTTAATGTATAAATAAATATACATAGAAATATATGTACATAATAATATGTATCATATATTTTAGTTATATACAATAATATGTATTAAATATATAATAAACATCTATTATATTTTAATTATATACAATAATATGTATCATAAAAAAGTAGTTCGTGTCAACACGACACGAGACTCTAACACGATCGTGTTTGACACGACATGACACGGCACGCACGATGTGTAAATAAAATATAATAGATGTTTTAATTATGTTTAATTTTTAATTATAAATTATATATTTTGTAATAATAAAAACTTTGGGGACTAAAATGTAAAATTTGCATTAAAAAAAAAAGAATTTGAAATTTTTTTGTTTGGATCGTCATTTGGGATGACGATCCAAACGAAAAAAATTTCAAAATCTTTTTTTAATATGTGTTTTTTCCTTGGATCGTTGGATCGTCATTTCGGATGACGATCCAAGCTTGGATCGTCAACTGGGATGACGATCCAAGGGTTTTGGGCTTTCGTCAACTGGGATGACGATCCAGCAACGTTAGTATTAAAATTTTGATTTTTTTTCTGTTATTATCAAAATTAATATGAACAGTAACGTTAGTATTAATTTTTTCGGTTCAAGTTTTAAAAAGGTGGAGTTTCAAACGATCACGAAAACAAACCCTTGCGTTATACGACGAAATTTTTTGTTTCCTTGCGTCTTCAGTTCTGTCCTTAAAACGAAAGAAATTTTCCTTGCATCTTGCGTTGCGTAGAATTGCACGGTCAGAACGATTTAACAGTTCAAAATAACTGTTATTTACAAAATTCTTACAAATAGTATAAGTTTCTTACAAGTCAATAAGCAGCAACAAAGTAACTGATTTTTACACAATATATCATGATTTTCATTTTCCTATCAACACTAAAGCACGACTTTGAGTCTTCACAACAGTTATGCCCTTAAGCTTTCTAAAGCAGCAACCACCATCTTCAAAAAATAAAATAAAACAAGTGAGATAAAGTAAATCAATATTACTTGTCAGAAGCAGAAATGATAAGCCTTGAAGAATAAATTACATTGTTAAGTTAATTCTTTTGCATTCCAGAAATCCCGAGAGAAAAAAATCAATAAACTTTTACGGTTTTACCAGAAATCAGCCCTCAGAAATCCAGCATAAAAAAAGAATCGAAAACATAAATTGAAAGAAATCAGCCCTCAAAAATCCAGCAGAAAACTTTTACCATAAATCTATTCCCTCTGGTATCTGTTCATACCAGTAAACCTTTTTTTCTGAAAACCTTTAAAGTCTAAAGTCTAAAGTCTAAGCCTTTTATCCCAAACAAGTTGGGGTAGGCTAGAAATGACACCCCGACCCTGGTCATTTCTTGTATATATGGCTGAGTTTTTACGCTGGCTTGCCAAGCCTATCGCAAGCATGCGGGCTTGAACCCTGGACCTCTTAGAAGAGAGCCAAGTGCTCTTACCACCTGAGCTACTAGACCACATGCCAGAACAAAAATTCAAAAGAAAACCAACATCCAACCATAAACCAGAAAAGTAGTAAAATAACCTCTGAGTTGCTTCTTGAGTTAACCACCAAGCCATGGTCCATGGCGACGCTGTCGTATCCCCTCCGCCACCAGCCTTCATCGATGTCAGCCAAGCTTTGAAGGAAGGAGAGCAAAATCAAGAGTGAGGGAGAGAGGCAGTGATGAAAGGGGCACAAGAGAGAGGGTGTTTAGTTGGGGTTCGATATGAGAAAGGAAGAAGGGATGAGTGAGAGAGGGAGCAAAAGAGAGAGAGGTGAGGGAGAGGCGGTTGGAGAATAGAAGGGAACGGCGAAGGTGAGGGGGGGGTGTTCCTCTATAGGGTTCCGATCGGAGATAGAGCGGGGGTGCTGCTCGGCTGGGACTGGGAGGAAGGGAAGAAGGACAGAAGAGAGGTAGGGCTATGTGGGGTTCCGATTGCAGTATTCTCTAGGGAGATCGGAGAAGAGATGGAGAGACAGAGACTCCAAGCGGCGCAATTAGGTTTCGATGGCATCGTTCTCTCCGCATCTCTCTTCTGCAATCATTTGAATAGCAATACCGTACAATTACAACGAAACAGACGAAATAAACTATAACGAAACACGTAAGTTTCGTTATCCGTTTGTTTTGAGACGAAACTGAGTTTATATTTGCGTTGTCCCTTCTTTTTTCTAAACGAAATCGAAATGCTTAACCGTTTCGTTCCGTTTCGGACGAAACGAAACGAAAAAACGGTCGAAACGAGTATCGTTTTCAAGCCTAGGTGGAGTTTAAAGACCAAGTTAGGATTAAAAAAGATTGAATTAAACTTTTTACTTTTTTAATGATAATTTAGCATAATTATATTATTTGGACAATTAAAAAAAATAAAATATGATTCTATAATATAATTAGGCAAAATCGGATATAAACCCCTCTAATCTCCTCTATTCAGATATAAACCCCTCTAATTTTTAAAATCGGATATAAACCCCTCTAATCTTAGTTTGTTTGGTCATAGACCCTTTTCATTAGTTTTAATCATATTTTAATTAAAAAAAATTAAAATATCACTACTATGACTATTATACCCTAACCTACACATTCTGGGCAACGACGATTTGCTTTCCCGCTTTGTCTCGCCTCCAGTGATTCATCTTCCAAATTCGTAACTTTGCCTCTCTCTCTTTCCGAACCTGTAAGGAAAGATTTCTCATATGTGATTTTGCTAAATTCCTAGATACGTTTCTTTCCCTCTATCTTCTCATCTGTCTCTTTCCCTCTTCTGTTGTCAAAGAATGGAGACACAAGAATTCAATGACGATTATTTCTCATCCTTGATTATTGAGCAAGGTTCTCAAAATAAAGTTAGGATGTAATACTTTTGTTTGATCCAGAACTAGAATATGGAATGTAAGCATGTGAGTGAGAAGCTTGTAATACTTTTGTTTTATCAAACTATTTACTGTGTGTCAGGGAGAAGCATGGATGCTAGACGTGTTAATTAATGTCGGGATCTAAATATAATACTGTACTTTTTTTATTTATGAGTCATGGATTCATGTTATTCTGGTTTCAATTTGTCAGCTACAAAAATTAAAGCAACCTGGCTTCAAGGCATAAGCTATCTCTATATTGGAGAGTAAATTTATTCCAGCAACTGTCAAATTTTCTAGCACATGATCAACTGGACCTTGCCAGAATCCTTATGAGCAAAGCCTTTATGAAATTTTACTTAAATAACTTTGATGAAAACTACAATTAATTTAGTATTTTGAGATTGGATGTATCGGTGAGAGTTCAAAAATTTAATGAAAGGGCACTTAATTTTATACTGGTACACATTGATAGCAGAGTTGTTTCAGGTTAATTTTGTCAAATTAAGAACTTATTCATATACCGACAATCAAATAATGTCGAGAATGTTAAACCTGAAGTACATGCCTTTGACAAATTTTATACTGGTACGTTCACGATCCTGAAGCCAATGGGTGGTACGTTCACTATCCTTAAACAATGTTTGAGGTACACTGGTACAACTTAAATTGTCGACATTGTTTAATTCATGTACCAATATAAATTTTATATCTTAGCTTTTAAGGAGCATATGGTGAACTTAATTTCATACTAGTACGTTCACTACGACATAATTTAGAAAGTAAGAACCATTTATATATGCAAGGCAAATGGCTTTTGCAAAAAACAAACGTGAAAGTTAGGTGTTCAACGGAGATGAAATGAAGTGACTCGTGCAAAGAAAGGGCTAGAAAAGAAAAAGCGGGCATGTGGGGGCAGTTCAGGGCTGGTCAAGTTATGGGTATAATAGTCATAGTAGTGATATTTTATTTTTTTTAATTAAAATATGATTAAAACTAATGAAAAGGGCCTATGACCAAACAAATTAAGATTAGAGGGGTTTATATCCGATTTTAAAAATTAGAGGGGTTTATATCTGAATAGAGGAAATTAGAGGGGTTTATATCCGATTTTGCCATATAATTATATTATATAAAATATAGATATAAATAAATTTGAATCTGTCCATTTTAAACTCAGCCCTTGTAAGTCCTTAGCCCCTAAAAGTCTGGCCCATCAAACTCTCCCTACTATAAAATTTGAGTCAGGTCCTTTCTAAGTCCGGCCCTTCTGAGTCATTGATCTTTTTAGGTCCTTGAAAGGGTCAAGCTGAGCTGGACTTTTAGAAGGGCCGCCAAGCAGAGGCTTTTGGCATATCACTACCTAAAATAAATCATAATAAAGTGCGCCGGCGAAAAACTCCCACGATCAATTCCGTATAAAATTGAGCACAAACACATAATAATACGTATACATATTAAATTAACATCAGTTGCTTCCATTGTAGATCATACGTCCATGTTGACAACTCTACAACTAGACTATAATGACCAAGATAATAATAAATTATTAACACAAGTTGCAACAATACCAATGTCTTCCTATTTGCAGCAAGATATATTATTGGATTACTGCAATATTAAATGTATCCTAGCCACTCTAGTGGAAAAAATAAGATTCCATTTTTTTTCCCTCTGAAGTTGCATAAAAAGAATGACATGGCAACAGCTTTATTAACTTCTTCCTCAACACAGGGTTCTAAGTTATGATATACATAATTGCAAATTTTTTACAATTCGGATGTGGAAAAGAAATCACCAAAATTGTGAAGACTATCACTTCTAAACCAATGTCTATGCCTTCCCTTTCCTTTTACCATCTACGGCCTGCAAACACCATTTCGCAGTCAGTATGGAAGAGGCCTCATTTAATGTAATATAATCCCAGCATGTCTTAGGAAGATTTACTGTATGGTAAATGCTGAAACCCTCTCAAATCAATTAGCCTGGCACAGCAATATGCTGGTCCAAGGACCTCCCCCCAAAATTACACTTGACATTACATAAAGTTGGCACTCAGTATCCATCTGATAGCCACAAGAATATCAAAAAGGAGATACCTTATTCTGAAAAGTTCTCATTGTGAGCACTATAAGATCCCTGTATCTAAGAAAAAATGGGGGAGGGGGGAAAAAACAGTAAAAGTTTATTATTTAAGTGGAGAAAATTTAATTCCAAGTACAATATGAATTGAGAAATCGAAATATGTTCTGCAATATTCGTCTGTCACATGGAAACATAATGTTTTATGTTGATAAATGAACTCTCCACTTTGATTTATAATTAGCACAGCAATAAATTATTTCCGAGCAAGATGGTTGAGTAATTGAACCCTAATAAGGAACAACGGGTGGTCTTTTGCTTTGGCCCCACCTTGATTCTAAATTTCTAATTTTGGTGCCTTTCTCATACATCCATTGTTATTTCTCAAGAAGCACTATAAAAAATTATAAACAATCATAACCTACATAAGCAAATCAGTAAGAAATTACCTAACATCATATTCCATGGAATTAGGCTGAGAGACGCCTTCTGTGGTAAAAGGAACACTTATGCGACTTGAACTTACCAACACAAATTGGGTGGAATACCCATATGGAACTTTAATCTACAAAGAAAAGGAAAACAATAACAGATTTAAATATATAGAAAAATATGTTGGTTGATAGGAGGAAACAAAAAGAAAAGACATACAGAGAGCTCAGGAGAATATTTCTCTTCAATGATAACAGAGTCAGTACTTTGTATCTTTATTTGGTATGTCGACCGTTTCAATGTCAATAACGTCAGCTCCCAATCATCTGCAGAATCTACCTATATTGCATCATAATAGAACTTCTTTAACAAGAAAAAGGCAATAAATCATCCTGCTACTCTGACCAGTACATGGGGAGAGCAAATAATGGAGGTAAATTGAAAGAACGTCTTGATTTCTAGGAGTATATTAAATACTTTCTCATGCTGTGTTCTTGGATCACCATACACCGTGTTTATTGCATAAAAAGCACATAATCACACAAACATAGAAATAACAGAAAGCAAGAGAAAAGATCGATGCTACAGAAAAAGGTGCAGGGGTACCAGTGAGAATATGTTAAAACTAGCTTTCCCAGATGAAATATAGGAATCGAGCTCGTGTTGCATCTCTGGATCTGTTTTAGTAATTGATATTAATCAAATTAGGACGAAAAGATAACCAGATACAAAGTATGCACAGTCTCTCACCTGTGCAGTAACATTTCATACTAAATTTGTTCCAATAAAGCTGTGATAAAGCTTTATTATTATTTATCAAAAGTTTACTTATTGATAGGTAGAAACTATAATTATGATAGTCCTGTTGAAGCACGAAAAAAAAAAATCAGGCAATAAACTAACCACATGTTATCTTGCCTTGATTGTTAGCAAACTGCCTCACCAATTCTCCCTAGAAATCGAAATAAATCTAGTTATGATGATGTCATGCGATTTCGTAAAAAAATTCTAACTGAAAAATAAAAACCTGACAGCCATTGTCATCCATCGGAGTGCAGTCAACAGCTAGTATTGTGTCCACATCGTCAGCTGTCACATAATATTCTGGCACCGTTGCACCTAAATTACAATATTCGAGACTATGTTATTTTTATTGCAACTTATTTACGTATCTCTCTTAAAAATTAATTTATAATCTTCTCTGAGTGCACCTTCAATTGATTGCCGGGTCCCGTTTTCATGGTACCGAACCCACTACAGGCAAAATTAACAAAATGTAATTAAAAATTTCTTCTCTATAGAAATCCTTCATAAATGCCCCTTAACCTTGATTTTAGCTAAAAAAAATTCTTACAATATGTACCTGAAAAATACAAAGAGTGGTCCCATTTGTAGGAAACCCACAGGCTGTTAACATGTTACCCGGTGTAGCAATGCCATTGATTTGAAATCCTTCAATGCCAGGTAACATTTCTTCTCCTAATAGAAGATTGCCTTTATCAACAAGAGTTGGACAGAAAAAAAAAAGGGGGGCAACAAAACCTAATGCAAAAAATTTAAGAACTCTTTGCATGTACCATCACCAGAGTATTCTGATCTCCGGTCGGCTCCATCACCAGAATTATCATCATAGAAGTTAGGATTTGAAGCATTTGCCATTTCCCTGAAAATTTAACCAAATTTAGATAAAAGAAAGATTTTTGTATTTACCCTTCCAGACCCTGGAAAGAATAGTGTGTAGGCCTGTACCTCGGCTGGTCGTTAATGTAAGAAGAATAAAGTCTGTCCGAATTTGCTGTCGTGTTTAGATCCTTTGGATCAATCATGCCATAATCATCATCAAATCTGGGCCGTTCATATCCCAGTTCATACTGTTGATTGACTAATCCATACTGAGGTTGCTGACTAAAATCATTCCTCCTGGAATCCTAGAAATAAATAATTGACCTATTGTCATTTTGGCATGAACTTCGTAATTGATAAAAGTAAAACATATATATAAAATTCAAATAACTTAGTTACACAAAGTACCATATATGGAGAAAGCTGGTTTCTCGAGGCAGTCACAACATTTGTGAAATCAGCATTCGTGCCACCAAGGCTAGTCTATAATTAGAAATATAAATAATAAAATCAGAATCCAAATTACAGGAAACAAAACAAATGTTCGTGAATTTAAGAGAAATACAAATTGCTTACGTTCAAAGATCTTAGCTTTGAGTTCATCTGCTGACACACTCTCTACAGTTCCAAATGAAAATGAAAAAGAAACACAATTATGAGGCACAACCACCCAGACATGGGCATCACAATTACAAAAGGGAGGGTTGTTTCTGATCATATGAGGTTACCTTAGTACCATTCGAAATTGTCGAGGCATTTATTATGGGCGGTCGAACTTCATTTTCAGCTAATATGCTAAGCAATGAGGAAGTAAATATGTATACATCCTCCTCCACCACCTGAAATCAGTCAAAAAAATAACACACTTATAGTAGTTTTGAAAAGATAAAAATGCATGTCAATTTAAAAGTTTGTATAGAATTTCCTGTATACTTTTAGTTCGTTAGCCAGTTTGAGGTTTTCTTCTATATGACTCTTTTTCTGATTTAATTCTTTCAAAGTGCTGGCTATGGCATCATCCTGCTTCTCATCTAGTACCTGAATAAAAAACAAAGTACAAGACAAGGTAAGAAAGTACAAGAACTAACACAATACTGAATGGGTTAAGATAAAAGTAAATACACAACAATCATGCGCACATACAATTCTTAATTCAGAGAGCTTTCTCTCCAAAATGTGCTTTTCACTTAGCAGCTGCAGTTCCTGGAAAATTAACAAGAAAAGGAATGTTTTTTTTTTAGTTTTCCCATAAGATCCATCAAAATTTAGGTGCTTTGCATTTTTTGTATTTTACATACTCTGAGTCCAGCATCCGTCACTTGCTTTTTGAGAATCAACACCTCTTCCTCTAGGGACCTAGTTCTAAAATAGAGCTCCTGCAGGGAAAAGAAATGTATAAGAAACCCTGACAAACTTCAAAATTGCTTAAGGGGTCTGTCTAAAATAGTAGCATTGACCCATTAATGACATAGACAAGGGCTTACAGTTACAGCACTTTGAAATCTGATGTATCGCAATTGACAATGTAATGTTTTTTCATTTATCAATTTTGAATTTTGATAAATTTAAGTTTAAGAGAAAGAGAGAGATTTCTGTAAATTCCTTTATAAAAAAAAAAGGTGATTTATAAAATTGACCTTGATCTCAGGATCCAAGTCATTGGCAAATTCATTAGGGAGAGGTGGGTTGTTGAATTGATTTCTACAAGAAAAGAAAAGAATGAGACGGGTTTGAAGCATATTTGCAAGTGATAGAGAAGTGAAGGTGAAAGATAAAGCATGAAAGTAGAATGAGCTGACCTGGTTGAGGGGATAGTATTAGCAACACCATTGGTGAAATCAGTAGGAGAAAGAGATTGGTCGGGTGGTGTGAGATGAGTGGACGACTGACGGTCAGAAGATGATATATAATGGAGAGGAGAATTGAAAGGATCTCGCATGGTTGCCTGCCTGCCTAAGTGGCTGGCTATTTATGCAAATCAGCTACTGCATGTACATATAATAATTTGATTGATGCGGGTTTAAATTTAGTACTGATATATAATAGATGAGTGGATGTGTTGCAGTAAGAATTGAATTGACTTGAAATGAATGGTTGAGTGAGAGAAGAAATGAAATGAAATTGAAAATAAAGAAAGGAGCGATGAGAATCATGAGACAAGATGAGATGAGATCTACCCACCCAGAGATTGAGATTGATATTAAGACGGAGGCAAGGCACTGAGAGAGAGTGAGTGAGTGAGTGAGGTTCCTTCTTCCTTCTTCCTTCCTCCTTCCTTCCTCCCTCCTTCCTTCCTTGAGAATTCAGATTAAGATTAGTTGATGAATGATGATGAATTGATGAGATTATTATGATTCCATTCGTCGAGTCGAGGTCAAACCGAAGGGAAGGAAATCACACCTCTCTTTCTCTCTCGGCCCAAACCATATTACTGGGCCGGTCGTGGGCTGTAATACTCCTCCCGGTCGGTCTATTGGGCCGATGATAGATTGATCTCGGTCGGTCGCCTATCTATCTATCTATCTATCTATCTATCTATCTATCTATCTATCTATCTATCTATCTATCTCAATTCAATTCCCAATTCTCGACTCGACTCCTCCGTTCGTTCGTTGTTGCCAATTTGCCATTCTTTTTCCTTCTTCCTCATCCCTTGCTTGCTTGCTTGCTTATGAGTTTGCTTATGAGTTATAATGAGTTGTTGTATGAGTTAATGACATGACATGATAAAGTAAAGACATCACTCCATATTACTATTACTTGGTAATTAATCAATTAATGTTATTCTCCCTCTCTTTTCCTCTTCCTCTTCCTCTTCCTCCTCCTCCTCCCACCCGCCACTTTTACTTGTTCTCCAAATTCGACCAAAACCCAAAGAATCCCCCTGCTGCTGCGGCTCTCCCTGTCTCCAAAGTAGAAATATCCCAGTTGCAATCATCATCCACTGCCACTAGTGCCAGTGACAGTGACAGTGACAGTGCCATCAAGAGAATCTCCGACAAGCTCCGCCAGCTCGGCTATGTCCAATCCCAATCAAGAGAATCCCATTCCTCTGACCCCCAATCCCAATCCCAATCCCAATCCCAAGCAAAAGCAAAAGCAAAACATTCCCCCGAATCCGATGGTTCCCCCGGAGAGATTTTCATTCCTACCCCTCACCATGTCCCTCCCTTCCGCCTCGCCTCCACTCTCCATTCACCCCACAATGACCTGCCCCCTTCACTTGCCGAGCTCACCTTGCACCCTCACGAGCTCAGGCGTCTCCGCTCCCTCGGCATCAAACTCACCCACAGCCTCAAACTCGGTAAGGCCGGCGTCACCGAGGGAATCATCAATGGCATCCATGAGAGGTGGACGCGCTCTGAGCTCGTCAAGCTCAAGTGCCATGATCATTGCCGCCAAAACATGAAGCAAACCCATCAAATCCTTGAGGTAGGTAACATCCTATCCTATCTATGCTGCCCCACACCACAACACATGTTGTTTCTATTTCTACTAGTAAGCATGCAAGTCTCCTTTCCTTTGAATTTTTCAGACAAAAACTGGCGGTCTTGTTGTATGGAGATCTGGTACTATTATCATACTTTACCGTGGAGCTAACTACAAGTACCCTTACTTCAACCAACCTCCTCAACTGCCCATCCATTCCAACATATCTAATCCTAATGCCACTCACAACACACTCCCCGAACCCAAACCTTCTTTGGTACCTGGTGTCGGCACTCACAACAAAGTCCGCCTACAGCTGCCAGGAGAAGCCAAGCTAGCTCAAGAAGCAGATCGCCTCTTAGATGGGCTGGGTCCGCGGTTTATGGATTGGTCAGGATTAGACCCAAAACCTGTTGATGCTGATCTCTTACCAGGTGTGGTTATGGGGTTTAGGAAGCCTTTTCGGATCCTGCCATTTGGGATAAAACAGAGGCTGACAGATTCCGAGTTGACAACTCTCAGAAGACTGGGCCAACCATTGCCATGTCATTTTGCACTTGGTGAGTTATTGGCTGCTGCTTTGTCTCTTCTTATTTGACATTTCTTTCATTCCTTTCTGCTCATCTGGCAAGCATATATTTTTTTTTTTATATAGTACCAGTTTATCAGCTTAATTTGTGGTTTATGCAGTCTTAGGAATTTGTTTTTTAGTTATGGATCCACTAATGGATTATTGATTTTGATTATCCTTCTTTTTTTTGGTTTTTTGAAGGTAGAAACAGAAACCTACAGGGATTGGCTCAGGCCATGATAAAGCTATGGGAAAAATGTGAAATAGCTAAGATTGCCGTCAAGAGAGGGGTTCAAAATACTAATACTGAGATCATGGCTGAAGAGCTCAAGGTTGGTACGTGCTGACTATTCTTCATTCTGAGAGAGAGAGAGAGAGAGAGAGGAGAGATTTTACATTTCCTGGGAGAAAAAGACAGGGTTTACTGTCATACCAGACCATACTAGAAGCTGATGGCAATACTGTACCACTTGGCTCGCCCATTCTTCTGAATTCTCACATTGTGCCTAACCAAATCATACAAAAATGACTCTCCTGCTAACAGGTACTAAGGTAGCTTGATTTTTACCAATGAGGTTCAAAAAACAAGTTTGCTAAAGCCCGTTCATACAAATATTGTTACATCAATCCTTCATGTTTATTGAAAGCAGCATATTTTGACTACTTGAGTGCCATTTCTCTTTCTTTTTTCCAGAAACTGACAGGTGGGACCCTCCTGTCAAGAGACAGAGAGTACATTGTTTTCTACAGAGGTAAGGACTTCCTGCCCCTGGCTGTATCTGCTGCCATAGAAGAGCGGAGAAAATGTGGCAACAATACTGCCAAAGTACAAGAAGAATCACATGAAGGGAGAACAATCTCAGATAGCAAGTCTGTTGATACAGAACCTACGACCATTGAAAAGCATGGAAAGCAGAGGGATTCGGCAATTAACAAACTCGAGGCTAAATTGTCACTGGTAAATGCCATATACTTTTTGCCTTCTTGATTTGTTTTATGTACCAAGCATTGAGTTGCATTATTCTATTTACCACTGACCCCATGTTCTTTTTTGGGTGACATTAACTTGTCTGCTTCATTTATACTGATTTTTTTTGTCTACAATGTCTGTACCATGCAGTCAAATTTATTTGGCCAGTACAATGAAGTACTGGTACACCTCATTAGTGACAAGCTTCTTGTGTAATTTGTACTAGTACTGCCCCCTTTGTTCTTTTCTGTGGCAAACCACGTCACTCACTGTGATTGGAGAGGAATGGTTTTATTATGGCTGCTGCTATTTCGATTCAGGCAATAACAAAGAAAGAGAAGGCCGAAAAGCTTCTAGAAGAACTGGAGAATAATTCAGAGCCTCCAACAGAAGAGCAAGATGATAAGGCCATTTCAGAAGAGGAGAGATACATGCTTAGGAAAGTTGGTCTCCGCATGAAACCTTTTCTACTGATGGGTAAGTTGCACTACCTTTCCACCTCAGGTCAAATATGTACCAATCTGGTAGCAATGTTGGACTATAAACTGTTTCTATTGCTCAGAATCTCAATTACTTCACCAAGGATTACATTATAATCTGTTTTTAATACTGTAAAACCTGTTAGATCAGGTGCTACTGGTCTGCACAGGCTTGTAGTGTATAGGTAAAAGTGTAGTGCTGGAATAAGTTTCTGCACAGGTGTTACTCGTGGAAGTTGAGCCACTATGTTGCACGGGTGCGGGTATCATATCCGATACGATGCGGGTGCGGGGATACGCTATTTTTCAAAAAACTAGGATACGGGAGTATATATAAATAATTAAAAAAATTAAAATAAAACATCTAAATAAAACATTTCGTCAAAGAAAGGGATAAAAAGGGTGCCTTAACCTTTGTTCTCAATTATCAAATAAAAAAAACTTTGTTCTCTGTTGACACTTGACAGCATTGAGCAGCGGAGTGCCATCCAATAAAATCTGCCACCATGTCCTTTTCTACAGTACCATGCCCCTATCATTCTAGGGCCACATGCACTCCGAATTCCTAGCCCAGTAGCCTAGCTGGGTAATAAACTATATTAAATAACTTTAATGTAACCAAAGTCTAAAACGTATCTGTATTCTATTCGTATCTTAACATATCCAGTCCCTATCCAAGGCGTATTTTGACCGAATTCGCAAGTCAAACGCATTAAAATAATCAGATTCGACACGTGGAGCATCGGGTGCGTATCGCACACGTATCCGCATCGGCTACGGGATACGCTTTACTTTTGAAGAATCCGAGTAAAATAGTTGAGCCATAATTAAGTGGTTCAGTTCTTTTTTATTAAACAGGGCTGAGATTTATTTTTTTGCTGGACTGATGTTAAACAATTTTCAGGTAGAAGAGGCGTTTTTGATGGTACTGTTGAAAATATGCATCTTCATTGGAAGTACAGGGAACTGGTGAAAATAATCTCTAAAGATAAAGACATTGAAGAAGTGGAGCATGCAGCACGGATATTAGAGTCAGAGAGTGGTGGTATACTGGTTGCTGTGGAGAGGGTCAGTAAAGGTCATGCCATTATCATTTATCGTGGTAAAAATTATCGAAGACCTAAAACTTTGAGACCAAAGTCTTTGTTAAGTAAAAGGGAGGCAATGAAGCGGTCTTTGGAAGCTCAGCGCCGTCAGGTAAATCATAGGCTTGAAGAGACTTTATGGAGATTCTGTTTATCAAGTAATGTCTGATGGTCTTTTTATATATGTTATTTTATGTTTATTCTATGTGTAACACTATTGTTTACTTCCTTTCTTGGGTGGGATTATGTTGACTCTCAATATTGAACCTTAACCTTTCACTAAGGCGTGATTCCTTTACACACCAATCATTGTCATTATATCCAACTTTTTTTCCAGAAACGAGTCAATTTATATATCATATTGGTTGAGTAATATGAAAATTGTGCAGTATGCACAGTAATCAGAATTTAGCATACAGTATGTCATTTTTTTTATTATCGTTTTGATATAGTTGATCTAATCTTCTCTATTATCATTTTCTTTACTTTTGAGCTAAAATATTACTTCAATTGAAAACTGCTCTCTTTCTCTGTTTGTAGTCATTGAAGCTTCATGTGCTGAGCCTCTCCAGAAACATAGAAGAACTCAAGCAATTGATGGTGAGCTTCCTAACCTTTTTTCTTTAACCATCTTCTTTCAGAGACATGCATGAATAATCTTTTCTTTTAATGACAGAACAAAGATGACCCTTTGCCTGCTCACTCGATTCAAAAGAGCACCAAATATATGGATGATTCAGGGGTACCTAAAAGCAGTGGAATCAATGGTTTGGATGCTTCTCAGGATAATTCTGAGGTTAATCATGTTATTTGGAAATTTAGTAATACAGCCTGTCTTTACTATAACTGATTAACTGTTTGAAAATACTGAAATATTGCCCTTCTTTTTGTTAATTAATTTCCCAAGTAATTAATTAGTGATCTGTTGATATTTAAGGATGTTGGAACTGCTTATGAGACCTCAAGTTTAGGAACTGGTGAAGAGGTCTTGATTGTCGGTTTGAAGTCGGGAACTGAAATTCAACCTACATATATGCAGGTTTATCATCCTCATATGGACTTATTTTCTTATTTTTCAATATTCCAATGCTGTTACTTATCCACATTTTACCATCTTAGCAGCCAGTGGCAGAGGTGTGTTCTACTTCTGGAGCAAGCTCTCCCGAAGAAGAAAATTTGCACAAGGCTGGTACAGATGAAATACCATTCAAAGCAGCCCCACTCTCAAATAAAGAAAGGCTCATTCTGAGGAAGCAAGCCCTTATGATGAAAAAACGACCTGTGTTAGCTGTCGGTACACCATCTCTCTGTGTCCCTAACAGCACATCCGCCCCCTCCACACAGACCCACATGCACATGATCCATTTTTTAAAAAATAAATAAAATAAAAATTTTGCTCCATTTCTTATCATGTATTCGAATACACTAGTATATGCACACGAACACACGCACTCACTTAGGATCTACTCAAAAGACACGTAAACACACAAAATCATTGGTATCCACATAGAATGGTAATATACATTGAAATTAGTGTTACATTTTATTAATAATTATATACTTTGATCCTTCAGGAAGAAATAATGTTATAGCAGGAGTTGCGAAAACAATAAAGACACATTTCCAGAAGCACCCTCTTGCCATTGTAAACATAAAAAACCGAGCTGAGGGCACGTCTGTTCCACAGTTAATTCTTGAGCTTGAGGTGCGCTGAAGTTCTACCTCTGTTATGTGCAATCAAAATACACTCTCATTAGTTGACGCCTAGGATACTCATTTGCTTGTCAGGTCAACTTGAACCATATACTTTTTTTTTTTTGAAGATGAAGCCCGTAGGCAGTGAACCATATACTTACTAAAACCTATCTATTGCATAATACTATTCCATTCTTCTTCGTTCATTTTTTTTTTTTTTTTTTTGGGGATTTTGATATAGGAGGCAACAGGGGCAGTATTGGTATCACGAGAGCCAAACAAGGTTATTTTATACAGAGGATGGCAACAGGGAGAAAAACCTGGAGATGCAAAGAAAATGAGTAATGCAACTACATCCAAAGAAAATGGGGACCCAATTTCTCCAGAGCTAATGGCCGCAATCAGAGTGGAATGCGGGTTTCATCCTTCCAATGAAGAAGAGTAGCAATTTTTTTATGTATTTATTATTGGCTTTGGTTAAGTGTAAAAATCATTTTTTTCCGTTTAGTTAGTTTGAAACCCGCTAATTTCCAAAAAAAAAGTTTGAAACCAAATCTTATCTACTACGCCTAGCCTCTTGGAGATGATTTGTCTTTCTTACATTAAAAGTTAATAATATTAACCCCGGTTCTGAATATATTCTTTTTCTTTCCTCATCTAAATTTTGGATGAACTCTGAGTGGTGTAAAGCAGAACTAAATCACAGAAACTGTCATCGTGAGCGACCAAGAAACACAGTATTGAAAGCATGATACCGGAGTATAACTACTATGCGCAGGGCGCAGAATTACTGGATATCTCCATTAAATCCGTATTAGGCTTCGTAGATCACATAATCTTGTAAACTCGAAGGATATTTCCATTTATACAATGGAGATGCCTAACTCCTTCAAAAGGAAGGTGGGCTCAATTTAGGACTTCAACAGTACAACTGCATGTCAGCATCAGCTGCTTTCTTCTTCCTTTGAGATACAATTGCACCAAATTTTAGCAAAACTAAAAACGTAGCAGCAGAGGAAAACAAGAAAAGAAACAGACTACAAAAAAGGTGGAAAGAAACTGTTATTTAGGATATACAGAGGGAAAATATCCATTAGTACTTTCTACAAGTGGAACTAAAAGTATTCAAAAATGCAACACACTGCTGCACTACCAGTTGCAATACTAGTACTATACTTAAAGAGGTCTCTGCTTTGAGCTTGATCGCACTGCAAGGAGAATCTTTTTTCGAGGTCCCTGGAATTATAAGAGTACAAGTTAGGATATGTTGATTACATCCAGACCAACTCACCAATACACAACACCATAGCATATACTGCATTGACCCTCAAAAATTCATCCAAAACAAAAAAGAAAATACACCTACCATAGGTATGCCCAATTCCTTGAGGTCGCTATCTCCCATTTGCTTCAATGCGCCAATATCCACCTTCAAAAGTAACAATAAGTAATAAATTTTCAGATGCTAAAGTGACTTAATTAATTCCCCCGCAAACTGGTTCATTTAGTACTTTTATTAGGAGATTTCCCACTAGGACCATACTACTATTATCTACCGTATGTCAAAGGCACCCCAGTTACTCCTTTGTGCACTGGAGCTGCTCCAAGAATCAAATTTGTTAACATGAATATACCATGTATGAAAAATAGAGCAGACAGATGACAAAGTTGATACCTCTTCAGCTTTAAAAGTGATCTTATACTTGTCCAATTCAAGAGAAGTTAGGAGTTCATCTACAGTTGCTGGCAATTCTGGCTGCTAAAATATTTCCATAAGAATTACAAGTTAATAATATACCAAAAATTTAGAACAGCTAGGTTCAAATTGGTAACAAATGTGTGTATATAGTGCACTTTTGTGAACCCCACAGAAGCCTCAGTTCCCAAACCATTGTCCTCTTTAACAGAAAGTAAACTGACAATCAATAAACAGTCTGCAAAAAATATACTAGAGCTGGGACAACCTATTTCATCTGGCAACCTGCTATGTATAAGTTCCTGAGTTTACAGTAGCAGTTACTGCACCATACCAATCATGAGTCTTACAGTACAAGCCATACATAGAGGGATAGAGCATTTGAAAGTTTGTCAACCTAAGGGGCATTCAAAAATCGAGCAACCAATTCATAATTCAGGGTTGCTTTGCTGCTATCCTAACAAATTTACCATAAATTATACTACATCCTTCTCACAGGTCTGGTACCAAACAAAAGGTACCAAAAGGGGCTGAAGTTATCTTATGAAACTCTACCTGTTTCTGAGGCAGAGATGGTGGCAGGATGGTTTTTCTCATTTCCATGCCTGCCACACCATTGGTCGCATAGTCTGATGCAACTCTTGATCCACCAACCAAATCACTACCCCTCTTCAAGCCACATCCACTAGAACAAGGCCTCGAACTGCATACAGCCACCGTAGCAGCCGGACCCAAATCCACATATGGCCTCTTCAAAGGAGGTGGCCGCGGTGGGGTTAGAGAACGACCTCCCCTATGAATTGCATGTAACTCATCTCGTGTATCATACAACCAAGATGGACATGGCAATGAGTTGTCAGCAGGCCGAGTTGTTGCAACTCGTCTTGCAGGGAGATCAGTTTCTCGCTCTCTTTGTTTTATAATTTCTCTTTGTCTTTGCCTCTCTCTTTCTATCTCCATTGTGTGGTTTGGGAGGCAACTTGAAGCAGCCTTTTTTGGTAACTTGCGTAAAAGCTTTTCCCGCAAGTCCACTTCACCATTGAAGGTGACAGGTTTCTTGGTAATGCCTTTTTGGATTAGTCTTAATCGGAGGTCAGCTTCTCCAATATGTTGATCTGTAAAAATTAATGCAGGATATTAAAAGAAAGAAGAGAAAGTAAACAATAACAAAATATTACAATTCAAAAGTGTAATTACATTTTCACTGCAATAGCATTTGTGTGTGCCTCTCAGGAAAAGGTTGGTTGTAATTATGCATAGTCACCAAAGGTATATTGTGTGCTAAAAGAAAAACACTTAGCAAAGTTTCCATGAAGTACCCTTAAGAAAGAAAACACTCAACAGTATGTCTTGCAAACCCATAAAGCATTGAAATTACATTCACTCAAAAAAAATATATGAAGAAGGTACTGTATGTGTACTGGTACTCTGGGAGTATCATCGTGGTATTGTTAAGGTTTGATAAGGCTATGCATGAGAATATATATATTTATAATGTCATACCGAAAAGACCACCAGCATGACTTGGTGCATTGCTTTCTGGGCGGTGCCTGGAACATAATAAATAAAATGAGTTGGATAGATGAATGTGTATGTTAGTTTAGAATAGAGTTAGTGTTGAGCACAAGTAGCATTGGTGGAGGAGGTGAAGAGAGAAAAAGAAAGAAAGGAAAGCAAAACCTTTTGTTGTTGGTTTGGGTTTGGAGAGAAGGATTAGGACCCAACCTGTCTCTCATGGTCATGGGGGTGGAGATGGGCCTTTTTTGTCCGGAAATTTTCATGTCAGCACTCTTGACTACCTGCAAATTTAAAGAGAAGAAATAAGGCAATGAAAAAGTGGTGAGGAAAATGATAATCCATGCATGTAGTTAAGGAATCGAACCTGACCCCTGCGACCGAGAGTGATGGTGACCTTGGAATTGGGATTGGAATTGAAGCGAGACGACGAGGACGAGGAGGACATGTTCGTCCTTTTCTTCCCTTTCCTTTGCACTAATCTAACCTAATCGAATCGAATCGAACCCTAGCTAACCTAAGCTAAACTAATAAATGCCATTGCCATTAAAGAGAAAGAGAGAGACAAGTAACACAGCACACGAGACACAAAGACGCAAAAGAGGAGGAGGAGAAGAGAGGCGCCGCGCGATTAATCGACGAAGACCCTGATACTGATAAAACTGATACTGCTCTTTTACATTTTAGCCCTCCTCCTTTCTTTCTTTTTCCTCCCCTTTCTTTTCCTTTACACTTTTTACTCATTTTACCCCTCCTTTTTTTCAAATTACTCTTTCTTACTATTTCACCTCACCCTCATACTGAAAAGTGAAAAAGTAGGTTGCTCTTTGCCGCTAGATCAAACGCTAGTTCTCCTTTTTTTTTTAAGTTATTAGTTATATTATAGTTATTGCAATGAAGGAAAACTCGCAAATTAATAGTCCTTAAATTCGTATTTGTATAAATTGTATTATTGATCTACAAGTGCTTGAGTAGGATCCTCCGGTTGTTTTATAAATAACTACACTCTGTTTTTTATTTTATTAATAAGATTTGTTATTGTTATTTGTAAACTCATAAATACGTACGTGACAGCAATTAATATTAAAAGTGAGGAATGAGGATCACCAAGCTCATGCCTCATGGACTAATGGTTATGGTCAAACTACTAATTTTTACTCCAAATCCAAGGAAAATAAAACTGAAGGTAAACAGATGGATCACTTTACTTCACAATAAATTTTAGTTACAAAGTTGTAATTTTCTTTTCAAGATTTAATTACAAATTGAGAACTTGATGGCCTTCCAAAAATTAAAAACATAAATAAAATAAAAATTAAGTCAAGCATGCATTGCTATCACACCCATACATTACGTATTATACATAACGTAGCCATGGCAACTTCTGTCCATCTCTCACTGCATTGCATTCAATTTCAATTTGGCCCTGAAACGGCCGTATTGCCTCCGAAACTGCCATATCTCCTTTTCATCGGCTCCGACATACCCAACCCACCAGCACCACGGCCCCCTGTATACTCGTACCACTCGTCCCGCTGCTCTTCCTCCCCGTCGCCTCTCATCGCCTGGATCGTCCGCCTCGCCATCTCTCCTATCGCCCCGCCTCTCTCCTCCAAAACCCTACTGAACACCTCCTCTGCATTTGCTGATTTCGCCATGCAGCGGAACCTCAAGCTCTTCCCCTTGCTCATTCCATAGACAGCCGCAGCCGCCATGTACGCCATGTCCTCCCAACACTTGCGTCGTTCAGGTACCACACTGTTTGTACCAGATTTTTCTATCAAACCGACCATAACCGCTACTCCATTTGCTTCCATCAGTGCGCTTCTCCCTTCCTCGCATCGCGCCAGATTGCATACAATCCTCATCCCCACACTCTTTATTTCATCCTCCTCATCTGCCCCCTTGAGTACCCCAACCAGGCGTCTCACGGACCCGTTAGTCTTGACAACCCGTCCCCGATTGTCTGCTGAAAAGGTGAGGTAATAAATTGCCATGCCTGCATCTTGTCGTGCCATCTGCGCCTCACCTCGTCCCGAGAAGACATCCATGAGGGATGGTACGGCACCCAAGGCACCTATTGTTGTGCGGTTTTTCTCCTCCACCGAAAGACTATGAACAGCAGCCACTATGAGACCTTTGGCTTCGGCATCTGCTCCATTTCTAAGCAGCCCTATGAGGAGGTTTAGGATGCCTGACTTTACAATACGAGTCCGGTTGGTAGGTTCGAGAGAGAGGTTGACTACGACGGCTATGGCGTTTGTTTGGGAAGAGGGGTTAGAGGATAGGATCATTGGGCAAAGCCATGACAGAAGGTTGGGCGTGCACATTGAGATTCGAAGCTCGGGGTTGTTGGACCGGGTCGCATGACGGATAGAGACAAGAGTGGCATCTTGATCAGAGGGCGACCCGCTATGGTCTGACAAGAATTCACCGTGCGTCGGGGATGGTTGGCAGGGAAAAGAGGAGATGTCGCTGCTTCCTCTCCTCATCATCTCTCCTCCCCTTGAGGCTCAAAAGCAGCTGTGCTTTGTGTTTGTAGATAAATATAAGAGAAGACTTTTTGATAAAGACTTGAGACCGGATCTCTTCAAACTTCCCATAGCTGCCTGCTTGGCCTGGTTATTAGACTAATTAATTCATTCACTCTATTTACCGGTTCTGCCCATCTTTTTTACGTTATTATTAATACAAATTGATAATTAGTATATACACCATCCCCAAGACTAGATTAGATTATGAATTTTATGATTTTATCTTATCTCTCTCTATATATACACACCTTGAGGGACAATTTGCTTAAACAAATATCACAGTTCCAAGCATCCGAATCCATTATCCATATATTAATTAGCTTCACAAGGCCAACTTTCATTGTTTGTCACCTGTTTTCAGAGTTTTTCTGGATAACATACCAACGAATCAAGCCCTGCATTTCATAACAAGGAAAAAGTTTCCTCATAGCTACATTTTATTAGTACGATATTTTTTTTTTTTTAAATCTATCAGGTAAATGTTTTTCTTATCTTATGAAGTTGGAACAAATTTATTTCCTTGGTATCATTTTCTCACCTTGACTCCACAAGTTATGAAGTTTCCATTAAATTTACAACAATATTTAATGTCCCACATAATTATCTTACCTATACCTTTTAGGAATAAAATAAATACATTTAGAGGTCAACATTATAATATAGCTTTCAGAACTCATATTTAAATTTGACTGGGCAATTATTGCTCGAGTCATAAGACCTCTAGATTTATTTTTTTTAAAAAAAAATCGAAATACTCGTTATTTATTTTACATTTTATGGAACTTGAACCAGAATTTCATTCTATGGTAAGCAATATGTTGTAATCCTTGCATGTGGTCATACTGCAGAAAAAATATTTCAAGTTCTTGACCCACCACAATACTCCCTAACCTAAAGTTCTAATTATACAAAATCGAAATAACCCAAAACAATTTGTTAAAGTAAATTAATTATAAATATTTAAAGAAGACCCGATCAGTTGACTGAGTTTTGCAAACCTGCTATTTAAATAGGAATTCTTTAGCAGCAGGACCTGATTAGTTGACTGTAGCTGGCATTCATTTATATTGCTCTCCCTTTCAGTTAGCCGTAGCTGTCCGTATAAAGTTTGACTACATTTTTTTTTTCACGCCACTTGAATATTACTTATTACTCAAATGCAATTAAATTTTCTTCATAATTCAGTGGGTTGTACAATATATTTCCTTCAATCTCCTTAATTTTTATCTTTCTCATTCTTTCAAGCGAACAAGCCAGATAGCAATTGCCAGGGGTCATGTATTTGTAACAAAAATCCCTAGACTTACTGACATTTTATTAGCAAAAACTGAAGTTTACTACAAGCTTGTAACTGATAATTAATACTTTCTTATGAACCAAAACAAAGAGGGTAAATAAAAGAGTGACGCCAAAATGAAGCCTAAATGCAAAGGAATTACACTGTGGTACAACAAATTCTTCTAATGGCTTGTAGCTAGAGCAGTCACTAAAAGACCCAGCACAAGAAATGGTTGTGCACTTGCCTGAAATTCAGATCAATTCATATTTTATTTTAAGCTAACAAACGAATTATAAGCATTCCTTTGTACCACTTATTATTATAATGCCCATTGGTACAGAACCAACCTTCAGAACCCTGCTTGTTTGTTAATTATCATCTATAGCACACCAGTTAGAAACTCATATAGAAAAACCAGTAATATTGGATCTATATTGAGAAAATTCTAAACAGGCAGGTACTTATCAGTAATCGGTCATTAAAATTGTCAAGTGTTAGTACACAGGAATTGTACCTGATATTTCACATCATATTTAACAGGATCCTTCAAGAAGTACTGGAACTGCAAACACAGTAAGCAAAATTATATATTTTCAAATTTCAAATACCTTAGTACACAAAGAACCCAGGGTCTGAATACAGTAGAAGCCATGTGATTCTGGTACAGCATAGGCAAATACCCGACTAATATCTAGGTGATGTGGATTTTGAACAGACATGACACAATTTCAAACAAAACCATACAGGGAATAAGTTCAGATTCAGAATTTATGTCCATGACTCAGTATTCCACTGCCTAATATCCTGTAGACCTGTATCAATGGTTTGGTATTAGCCAACTCATACATTTACTCAGCCTGACATTGGGAATCTCGTACGCAGAGCAAATAGTACTAAACAGAAAGTAATATTGCATGTGATATTTTACCTGGAAATACACTTGCGGTAGTATCAGACCTAGAAGAGCTAATGCATAAAATGGCTTGCCAGATCCGAGTAAGTACCCTGGAAAATAAAACATCAAACAATTTTTACATTACCCAAACCTAGAACATTGGGGAAACCTGAGAAGACCACAACTGGCCTTTGCAAGTTAAAATTGTTGGTGTGACCCTGGTTCACAACAGGACTGATACAGTGCCCCTAGTCCTGCATGGTAATTCTCAAATTAAACAAAACAATTCACTCCCTTGCTGATTCAAGTTAAGACGAGTCAGGCTTCGAATGGTTACCGACTTACTGGTACAGTACAGTCTCTACTTTTAAGTACCTGCAACGGAGAGCTGAGTAATATCAATAGCTCCAACACAAATCCATTTGGCCGTATCAATTCCAAAAGCTACTGGCAATGACTGGAAATAAGAAAAGAAAAAAGAATGTTGGAGCAATATTTTATCATAACGCAATCATTCATATTTTTGTACATGCAGGTACAATGCAAGCATGAGCATAAAATGCACCAGTACATATAAAACACAAATGCACACACGAGAAAAGTGTATTGGTTACCGTTGTTTGGGCTTTGGGTCACTCAAGTTCGGGTTAGGGCAGGTTTGTGTTTGTCTAGCTTAAGGCCATCTCGAACATTAAGTTGTGTTGGGTCAGGTCCCGTTCGGGTCAGTTTGACTTTTAAAGAATGTGGAGTTGGGTCAGGTTTGGATCTGAATCGGATAGGGCAGGTTCTTCCGGTTGGGTCAGGCTTTGCTGCCTCTTAACTATAGTATACTTTAATGGAAAAAACATGTGAGTGTAGTATAACTTCCATAGTACAAAATGAAATTACTTAGACAGTCACAAAGAATGTGGAGGCCATCTCGAACATTAAGTTGTGTTGGGTCAGGTCCCGTTCGGGTCAGTTTGACTTTTAAAGAATGTGGAGTTGGGTCAGGTTTGGATCTGAATCGGATAGGGCAGGTTCTTCCGGTTGGGTCAGGCTTTGCTGCCTCTTAACTATAGTATACCTTAATGGAAAAAACATGTGAGTGTAGTATAACTTCCATAGTACAAAATGAAATTACTTAGACAGTCACAAAGAATTTTATGACATGTAATCGATAAACACAGATATATATCTATGAAAAAATTGAGAAAAAGAGTGGCTAGAAAAATAATACCTGAAGACCAAGAGTTCTATCGCCTTCAATGCTTTTAAAATCATTTACAATGGCAATCCCTAGCTACATACAGAGGTATACACAAAAATAAGGAAATATTTATCCTAGAAAGCTTTAATGCATAAAATATATACAATATAAATAAAGGAAGAAATCAAAATACCCCAGCAATGCTATACAGCAGTGTGAGAACAATTATGTCTGGCGTGAGAGTACCAAATAAAGCTTGACCAGCCCACCTATATATATATATATATAATAGAATATTACATTTCCAGTTTCCTTTATGTCAAATCTGAAATTACTGCATATTAATGCATAGTGAAGCTAAAAGATATGTTCTAGGAAATAGTATGATAATACCATGGTAAACTGATATAACTGCAACCCAAAGCAAAATTTCCTATCCATCCATTTTGTTTGAGCTGTAAATAACAAATAAAAGTTGATCAAATTAGTTTTTATACGAATACCATACTGCTCAGGCTGAGTATCAGTCTATATCAGGTCATCTGTCCCCCTATGGAAGTAACCAAAACCAAGCTTCTCAGTCCAGTTTCAAGTTCATGTTGTTTTACATTATTTATGGTAACAAACCAAATTCATCAAGCTACATACAAGCTCATACCAGCCGAAATAGAACCACTGGTGTTATTGCGAAATAGAAGCTTGAAAATGTGATGTATAGAAATGAAAAATTGAAGTACCTTTAGAGGAGGAGCTGAGTATATGTAAGAAACAAGAGAACCACCAACAGCTAAATAAAACACTATAGGGAACTTGTGTCCTGCCTGTAATCAAAGCATCTAGTTAGCAATCCATTTCTGGTGGCGCGCTACACCAGGTGTCACGCACCACGAGCCGTATGATCTTGATCAGACGTTCATTTTTTATGGGCCTATCAATCTGTTACATGCACGGGGCTCTCCTTGTCCATTGGATCTTGATCAGACGGCCAGGGTGGCGCGCTACACCAGGTGTCGCGCGCCACATGATTTCAATTTTCTAGTTAGCTTAAGATACATGAAAAATTGAAAATATAATAACATCCGATAATATAATACATTACGTTATATATATAGAGAGAGAGAGATTGGCTAAAGTATACTCCAGCATACATATAGTCCGTATGCTGGAGTCGTTTCTCAAAATCTAAAATGCATACAGTCGATCCGAACCTTTCAAATTGTTCTCCATATTGAAATCTCCTAGGAAACCAAAATTTATATTTTTTTGAATTTTTTTACTATATATTATGCTATTTTAAAAGAACACCGTAAAGGAGTTGTAAAGGAGTATTTCTAACCATTCAACTTGAAAATAGCATAATATATAGCAAAAAAAATTCGAAAAAATATAAAATTTGGTCTTGAAGGATATTTTTACGTGGAGAACAACTTGAACGGCTTGGATCGACTGTTTGAATTTTAGATTTTGAAAAATGACTCTAGCATACGAGTTTGATCCGTATGCTGGAGTATACTTTAGCCAATATCTCTCTCTCTCTCTCTCTCTCTCTCTATATATATATATATATATATATATATATATAAGAACTTTTGATGCAAGTAGAAAACTGTAGAATTCTCACCCAAACATCCAACAAAGCTCCCAATCCTAGGCCACCCAATAGAAGCACCCAAATCTGGGTTATAACCTAAAAAATGGTATTGAAAAGAAATACAAATTAAATAGGAAAAAAAGATGTATTTTCAATCAGCAGTGGAAATGATATAGTTATGTTGGAAAATTGATATGGAAATAACAATGGAAAGTAGTGAACAAGTGGAAAAATGTGCCCTTTTTTTGGTAATAACATCCAACAATTAACACACCTTAAAAGGGATCTGTTTCGAATTTGTAACACCCGTCAGTCCAATTTCTTTCATGTGAAATTAATAAAAAAAAAAGTGAAATAGATTATAGAGGGGATCTCTGAGAGTACTGACAAACCTCATTCTCAGATATTGCTCCAGAAGGAATGGGACGGTATGGCTCATTGATAGCATCGATATCTCGGTCGTACCAGTCATTGAGTGTCTAGAAGATGAGGAAGGTCAAAATATTGGGATATTATGATTATGTATTTGAAAAATGAGACGAAGAAAAAGATGAAGAACCTGGGTGTAGCCAGTGAGACAAGGTCCAGACATGATCATGCAAAGAATAGCCTTAGCTACATCTTCTAAATTCCAATGAAAATTTCCTGAGGTAATGGAGAAATAAAAAAAATGAGGAAAGGACGGGAGGAGAAAGAAGAAATATGATGCAAAGGGAAATAAGCAAGTGTGGAGGACCAGAGGCGGCGGCCCCACAGACAACGCCCCAGACAAGAGGAGGCCAAGTGACGGGCTTGGTAAGTTGGAGACGAATCTTCCATATGTCCTACAGTTATTGATTGAGTCAATACTCAATAATAATATGATAAATAAATAAGGAGAGGAGAGGAGTAAAATGAAATTGAAAAAAGAAATGAAGAGGAGGGACTGACAGTCTCTTGCTTGGCACCTTTGATGCCTAGAAGCTGATTAAAACTAGAGCCACTTGTACTTGTAGCAGTATCTTTATTGGTGTCAGTTTCAGCTGCTCGAATGGTCAACCTCTTCCGTCCTGCAGCTCGAAGAGAAAGGTGCTGGGAGGGGAGGGTTCGAAGAGCGCGAGGTGGGCGGAGAGAGGTCAGGCCGAGGCGGAGGCGGAGGCCGGAGAGGAGGAGGGAAGAAGATGACGACAATGCCAGTGCCACCATCTCACTCTCAGTCTCAGTGAATTCAATTGATTCGATTCGATGACATCTCATCATTTTCATGCCTTATCTTCGTAATGGGCCACATGGTCTCAGGTCAGGCCCAATCCTGCTTTTATTTTGTTTGGGCCTCAATCAATCCTCGTCACATTCACATATTCATATCACATTCTCATACGGCCATTTTATATTTTAATATTTAAACGTTTTCATAATATATTTGGATCGTTGTTTGAGTTGCCGATCCAAGCAATTTATACACTCGTCAATTCGGATGACGATCCTATAACGTTATTTTTTAAATTTTGAATTTTTTACAATTATTATCGAAATTCGAGTGAACAGTAACGTTGGTTTTAATTTTTTCGGGCCATTATACACCTGCATTTCATTTACCATTTTATGATATGATATTATCATGTCAAGATGTCCCATTCCATTCCCACATATCTACACAACTATACTCAGGTCAGGGCATTCTTTTTGGCTGCATTGCAAATGCGGCACAAGTTACTTCAAATTATTATATTTATATTTATATACATAATTTACCTCATGTGAGTGGACTGTTCCAGTGGTGTATCTTTCAACTCAAAGTCTCCTAATGCCACAGGTGTTACTGTTTTCTTTTTATGGACCCTATTGTACCAGAGTTATGTATCTGTGACACAATGTACTAGATCTATGTGTACTTTCATTTCAAAATCTCCAACCCCATGAAAGGAAGACGAAATGTAAGCTTAGCTGGGGCCTGTTGTCACTACAGCCTACAGGAGTACAGGACTATTATGATTCACCACATAAAATAGCGCAATTGTAAACTAAAAAAATTACTGTGCTGATGCCACAATCCAATCATAGGGAGTTAATATAAGTACACAACATAGCATTCAACATTTCTTTTCCCCTTGGCAAACAAAATGCCAAGTATCTATATATAACATAAAAATTCTATACTTAGGCATATTAAGGCTAAACTCTCTCTGAATGCTGCTCCAAGTCCAAGGGGTGAGCATTTTCCCTTCAAAAACAAAAAAGGCTATTGACTCCTCACAAAAATCTTCCCCTAAATTTTCTTCAAGTCTCCTCTAAATCTCTTCCTTCACCACTTTTTTGTTGATAAAGAAATGAGCTGCAAAACAATCCAGGAAGATAATTTAAAGAAGAGAAACAACAAGGGTCTCAGATGAAAATTCCAAACTGCCTGAGAACCGAACTAAATTAACAAAACAAGGCCAACTACACTCATTGTACCAAATTTTAAAAAATGGGCTGCATATGCAAAAAAATACTATATTATTAAACCAATGGAAAGCTATAATTATACCGGAGAGTTTGCCATCAATGCCAATGCTCGAAATTTGAATGGGGATGGGTCAGGTTGTGGTCCTTTACTTTGATAACCAATTTGGTCCTTACAGTTTAGTACTCAAAATTTTAGTAAGGAACCAATTTGAATTTGAAATGTACTACATTCTATCATAATCCATTCTCATCCCACTTTCAGACTTTCTCCCTCCTCTTATCTCTTAAATTCAAGCTAGACTTGGTTTTTGGTACCTTTACAAAGGCAATGGATCCTATAATGCAAAATGATATATCGAAGAGGTGGGAGATTTTTTGGTGGCATGAGAATGATTGCTCTCTGCCAGTCCCCAGTAGCTTTGACTACTGATAAACATAGAAAGAGACTGGAGTTGCAAGGTGAATACTAAAACTTACTTGGCGAGCAACCTGTACCAGTCTCCTATTGCTCCTACTGCTTTTTGGTGAATCAGATACCAACCCTTCATCACCCTGACGCAGCTTCAGTTCCTGAGCCCACTTTTCAGACACCTCTAAACTATTATCCTCCTTATTCTCCTTGTTGTTCCCATTGTCGTCCTTATTACACATGTCATTACTCTTGCTTCCATCCTTGTTCTCCTCTAACACTGGTACAACAGCAGAGAAACCCTCATTGTTGTTCTCTGATGTCACCCTCTTTCTCTTCCTTCTGAAGGTGTATTTGATGGAGGGGAGGCTTTCTGGCTCAGTAACTGATGTCAAGGCCTGGTGTGCTATTAGGTCAGGAACTGGAGCCTTTGGTTCTTGGGAGTATGGTTTGATTTCTGCTGGTTTAGAATCAACAGCAATGAGCTCCAATGTGGGCTCCGCTAGTACCAATTTATTGTCTGCGTAGTTTCAGGAATAGGCGCAAATAAGCAAACACAGAAATGCATAGTTGTGATGCTTGAATAAAAATGAAAAAGCTAGATTGACCTTCTTTGTCGATGTTATCAGCTATTAACTCAAGGCCAACTGGAGCTTCACGATGACCCATCTCGGAACCTGGACCCAAATAAGACCTACTTTCGTTTACCTTTTCAATGCTGCATTTGTGTGACACCTTATTTGCATTTTGAGGAACATGAGCATCAATCTTCATACCAAATTTGGAAATCTTGACATAATTGCTTTTTGTTCTCGACCTTCTAGGAGGACCCCTCCTGAATAAGGCCTTGGCATCGGCAATCTCTTTAGATTTTTTACATTGTCTATTTTTCCCAGATAAGTGAGCGCCAGTGACTGGAGAATTGTAAATGTTAATATTTGTATAAGCTGGTATTGCAGCGCAAAATAAGAATGGCTTATTTGTAGTGTACCTTTTGGGTCTTTGGAGTGGTCAAATGCTCGAACCCGCTGGGTGCACCTGTTTCGGGAGCGAACCTTTGATGCGTGGTGAGTGGGAATGGTGGTAGCGGTAGAAAGGAGATGGTTGACAGAGGAGGTGGAGGTGGAGTCGTCGGTGCTGAGTAGATTCTTGTAATAGCTGCTGGTGTTCTCTTGTTGGTCTGGAGTGGGGTGTTGGTGTTGGTGTTGTTGTTCTGGAGGGTTGGTGTTGTGTTGTGTTAGTGTGTGTAGGTGTTGGGAGTGAAGCTGAGCCTGAAGAGAGGAAATGGTGGATTGGGCGTGGTGGAGTTGGGACTCGAGCTCCTGAATCCGTCTGGCATGAAGCATGTTTCGAGTTTCAGCCTCAGAAAGCTGGAAAGGAGAGAGAGCAAAATGAGAAGGAGAAGGAGAGAAAGGGGGGAAGTGAAGTATAAAGAAGCAACCTTACCTTGGCATCCATGAGCGACTTGAGGCGGAGCAGCATGCGGAGGGCGTCGTTCTTGGCGGCGGCGAGGCTGCGCTGGAAAGTGGAGGCCTTTCTCTCGGAGGCCAAGATTCGGGCAGCGGATTCGGCGGCAGTGTTGAGGATAATCTCGGCGTAAGCCCTCTTCACCGCCTCCATTCTCTCTCTCTCTCTCTCGGTTGAGGTTGAGGTATCAGCACCAGCCATGGAATGGGGTTTCGTTTCAATTTCAGGGTTTCCTTTTGTTTCGTTTGGTTGTTGATGGCGGTTGATAGAAAAGAAAGAAAGAGGGGAGAGAGAGAGGAGAGAGAAGCTTCTTATTGTTTATTTTGCTGTCTCTTTCTTTCTTCCTTTGTTTTTCAATTTTTTAATTGATCTTTTATTTTTATTTCACTTCGCCTCAGTTTTAGTTTGGTTTCCGCTTCCACCAGGAACTAACACTCACACTCTCACTTTCAGTTGCACAGCATACATACAATCCAGGGACAGGACAGGGTTACGTCATGAACTCATGTGGTCTTCCATTTAATGCTTGCACCTGCCCATCATGCCTTCCTTGCCTCACATGGATCATGGATCGACGTCGCTCAAACACACATCTACCTACAAACCAATCAACATTACAATTACATTATCATTTGAGGCACTATGTCAATTTTACAAATAAAATAAAATCAATAAATAGTAATGACAAAATTTGAATTAAATTCCTTCTTTAATGTTTATGCCTCTGGTAAGAAAATTGATGGTTTAAACAATACCGCAGCGGAAATCGATTTTCCAAGATCTCTTGCGATTTCTTTCACGGCATGACATGTCAAGCCCTTCTTCGTCTTCACGACCGTAGTCTTCATGCACTAGTGGACAGCTACCACGATTAGAGTCGAGTTCTAACGAGTTATGCCACACTATTCACAGTTACGGTGCCAGACGGACTGCCACACTCCAACCTTTCAACAAAATGCAGTGTTTCACTCTCCATAAAATGCACATAATTGATATGGCAAGTACGAGAGAAGCAGATTCTATCTCTCCCTCTATTCTCTCTCTCTTTCTAAACATAATGACTTTCACCCACTCAAATTGGGATTAGAACAGAGATATATAAAAGAAGATAAGCAACATACACCAAAAGGTGCGTCCAGGCCAAGTGGTCCGCTTGGAATTCAAACTGCCTGCTACTAAGCTAGACAACCCGCTTGAAATCCAAGCGGCCCGCTATAATCACTGAATTGCAATAAATTGTCTCTGCTTCTAAATGCTAACACCTCTGATTCCTTACAAAAATCAAACAACCACCTAACCTAACTATCATTCAACATATTAATTTACTCTTACATTGATTGTTGTTTTCAAAATTGTAAGAGTTTAGACATTAATAGTAATCTAAGCATAGAGTTAAATATACCAATAGCGAAAATTTTGGATCGGTTTGGCCTCTTTCACGTCGATGGACCACTTGTCCTTCGTCTTCTGCAAACCAACGAGACGACACTGCAATATATCGATTATATATCTTGTTCCACAGTACAAATTCCCAAAAACATTACACAATCACGAGATCTAACCATCTGATCAAATGACCCCTCTTGAGTGCTTGAACTTGTATAGAATGCACAAGAATAAAATCGTAGAGTCTATCACTCTTTCTCATTTCTCTCTCAATGACTCAATCACTTAAAATCACTCAAAAAATAGTCCTCTAACGTCTCTTTTATAAATATGACGATCTTTCATGAAAAGATGTCATTCTGTCGGTTCCGTGAAAATTTGAACGGTCCGCTCATAACAATATCTCCGCTGTATAATACTAACAAAAATATATATACTAGGCTTTTGAATTTTACTTGCAATAAAGCTTACAAGTTTGATTTTATTTAACCATGCTTTTTTTTCTATAATATATATGCAGCTGCGTACAAGTTTGATTTTATTTAACCATACCTTTTTCTATAATATATATGCTGCTGCGCAACTCGACAGAAAAGTCTGTGATATTAAAAGATAAAAGAGATGATTTTTATTGACCATACCTTATACTTGTACTGTACGATATTTTTTCCTACTCCTTGGCTCCTAGCTGTTTTTTTTTTTTTTTGTGATTCCGGATCTTCGTTTTATTATATATACAAGAGGATGATTTTACATTATGAAAAAAAAGTAATACGCATGGATTTTTTTTATATTTTTGTGTTAGAATTGAACATTTGACCTTTATATTATTAATACATATATTTAAATGATTATCGTTGTGATATTCAATTTTTTTAATAAATTTGTACTAAGGTGGCACATCCCATCACCCCCATCGTGTGTATTTTATAAAACTAGCACAATACACAAAACACAAAAAATGTATGTCGGTAACATAATTACAAATATTTTTTTAAGATAAATTAGAGGTCTAAACCATCCAATTTATTTTAAAATTAAATATCTATGAAAGACCCACCAGCCGGGTTTCGAACCTGCAATCTTTGCCACTAGACCAAGAGCTGGTTCTCATAATTACAAACATTTACTATCATCACATTTATAAAAAACAATACATAAAAATCAGAAAATGATAACTGTTGATAGGCAGGTTTCACATTGAAATATTCAACCCTTTTAGGCCTTAATTTCAATTAAATGCTTGTGTTTTAGTTAGATTTAATGCAATTTAGGATAGAAATATGGTACTGCTATTTGCCCTTGTCTAATTTCAGGTTCAGTGATGATTTGGAGCAAAATTGGGCCCAAAGCAGAGTTCAAGCGGAGCAAATCAGGGTCCAAGCGACTGGAGCAAAGGAACAGGGTCAAACCAGACAAGTCCCCTGTTCTGGCGACCCGCCAGGATCCTGTCGACCCCGCCAGACATAAACCGATCTGCCCAATTTGGAGAGATATTTCTGGCAGAGCACTTTCTCTATTCTTGGACGAGCCAGACATGATCTCCACATATGGAAACCGCCTTTGAAAGCTATTTAAACATAGGAAGAGCACCAGAAAGGGACAAGTCAGTTTAGAGAGAAAGAAATCGAGAGAAGATAGCAGAAATTCCACCCAGCTGCCTCCTGTCGACCCGCCAGGATCTCTGTCGACCCGCCAGAAGACACGCTGAGAGTTGTTTGCTGTTGTTTCTTGTTGTAAACTTTCTCTATTTTCTGTCTTTTGATGATTAGTTTGCTGAAACCTATTGTCTTTATGTTTAGTATGACTTATAGTGAGTAGTTTGGTTTAGGGGCAATTGTAGGGAACCATGACTTGGTAGATTAATGAAGTTTGATTTAGTTTTCTAATTTTCCTAAGTTGATTTGCTTTACTTAAGTTTATTTGCTGAAATTGTGAATTGAATTGAATTGATTTGAAGGTTTGCTCACTTGGTTAGGCCTGACCTCGTAGATAAGCAAATAGAACCCTAATCTCAAAACAATTTGTGTTCTCAAACCATAGGATAGTATACCCAAAAGGTGAAACCGGAACTTAGCCGAGAGGTTTATTCCCTCCTAAGGTCGAGAGATCTAGGATATCCTACCGAATAGTATAAGCAAATCCTAAAACTAAAGCCAAGAAACGAGAGTTGAAACTTAGGTTTTTAGGGAGGTTTAGAGGTTAAAACTTAGTGATACCAAATCAAAAACGAGAGTTAGTATTTGGACCAGAGTTTAAGTCAAAAACCTGAACTTAGAGAACTTAGAAACTAATTAAACTGAATTGTCGTACTGTTCTGGCGACCCGCCAGGAATTCTGTCGACCCGCCAGGAATCCTGTCGACCCGCCAGGAAAGTGCCTGGAAGTGAAACCCGATCAATTGACCCTAATTTAAGTCCTTAATTCGAGTTTAGATCTTTACCTTAATTTTTAGAGTAATTTAGAGATTAATCAGAGTTTAGAATTAATTCCTTTAGTTTAAATTTATTACTTTTAATTAATTAACCAACCCTTTGACTTGTTTACCCCTAGATTAATTGAACTAAATTACTTAAAATCCAAAGTTTAGAATAACCGTCCCTGCGGATTCGACCCTCAAGCTACGCTGCAATAGATTAGATTTGAGGTTTAATTTGACCTAGGTTTTACCTCCAATCAACTGTCATCTGCAATTTTGCCATTACTAAACACAAAGTGAACATATATAATAGATAAGATAAAAATATAAATGATCAAAGTGAACACTTACACAGAAATAAATATTGTCATCACTTGTTCAGATATTTATATACATAGTCAACTTATTTTTATTAAACTTATTTGTTTATGTGTGTTCACTTTGATCATTATATATGTTCATCTTATCTACTTTATGTGTTCATTTTTTATTTAACGATGACAAGTGATAGCAAAACTGCACAGAAGAGTAATCAATTTCCCATAAAAATTAACCAAGATAAATCAATTACAATACATAAGCTTTTGGGCTTTCTGATCGGATTATTGGCCTCTTAATTATTATTATTATTTTTTTTTTTGCGCAGTCTTTCTCCAAACGGTCTGTGTGACAGTTCAGACGGATTGTTTAAAGCCTCGTGAAACTCCCCTAAGCTTGCTTTCTTCAATCGATTTCTCATCGTCTCAAACAGTCGTTTGGAGATTTCTAAACTTGAGAATATTTGCAAAAACCAGAAGCCATCAGTTACGTCTCTTTTTTAAAAAAAAAAATGGATTTTTTTTTTGTATTTTCATTGTTTTTCTAATATATTTTTGTGTTTTTCTTATTCTTCAAAAATTAACATACAGAAATTTAAAAATCTTAATCATCATATATATATATATATATATATATATATATATAATTTATTTTTATTAATTATTAATTAAATATTCAATTCTGGGTAGCTTTTCTACAGTACTCCTTTATATTTATTTTTATTAATTATTAATTAAATATTCAACTCTGGGTAGCTTTTCTACAGTACTCCTTTAGGGGGCCGTTTGGATCGCTTAGGAATTTGGAGAAGTTGCAATTCCTAGGAATAAATTTATTGGGAAGTATGTAATTTTGTGAAGAATTTGGATTGTTTATATTAAATTTATGGTAGGAAGATGAAATTCCCAAAATTCTTTGGTGAATCCAAACAGCCCCTAGATTTATCTAGATCATTGATTTTCATTTGGACTGATCAGAACCGTTGATTCTCACTTGGTTTCATTTTTTTTTCTAAGAATGCATACTTGGGTGGGTCCCCCACTTACTCCATGTGATCTACTGCCAATTGCATGTTTTTTTCCAATTCATTTCCTCTCCACGTGGCACAGAGAACATTTGAAAATTAAATTCATAAATGTGAAGACTTCTACATACATATCACCATGACCATATCAGGATGTTGAAAAATTACTAATAATGGGCCGCACCAAACCGGATGCACCATCCCTACTGAGCCTACTCACAAAATGGACGTCCCCTTATGTATTTTGATACTTGTATGCATGCACAGTTGCACACAGATTAATATGTGAGGACTGAGGAACCTACTAACATAAAATTTTTCAATTAAGACATAAGAATGCTTTCATAAATATATTTCATTTCTATAATTTATGTATTCGCATGTTAAATTGAGGGTCATTCTAAATTTATTTATGCATGAATTTTTACGTACATACTCACAAAATTATAAAATAAAATGGTAAAGTCTGGCATGCGGGCTCTTTTTTATAGGCCGTTCATTTATTATAAATCGGACGGCTCACGTACCATGAAAACAGTCGCTCGTGAAAATAATTTCCGTTAACTTTAACAGATCGGAAGGGCAAGATAGTCAATTTAGAACGAACCGTTTCTGTCCTATTTTCATTATTCCGTCTCGGCGAGTCTCGTAACTCGTAGGTGCGGCTTCGCCCGTCTCCTTGATTCCTTCACCGAACCTCCTCATCTGCACACCAAGACCTAGCCCTTCTCTCTCTCTCCACTTGGCGTTATCACCTAAACCCTCGCCTATTCCTTTCTCTGGTTCAACGCAAATCACCCAAGCAGAAAATAAAGAAGAAAAAGAGGGCGCCGATTCGTGGGAGGAAAAAAAACAAAAAACTTAACAAAGAGAGAACGGAGAGAAACAAACAAGTTAATGGAGGTGTCAAATTCCAATAATACCCTTTAACTTTTGAACGGTTGTGATTACTCAGAGTGGCGAACCGGGTATAGGAGTCGGGCATAAATGGACCTCATGGCAGAACCTCCCAAATAAAATTATTAAAGATAATTTTTTATATCGTACGAATTTCAGGAATGATATATTTATTTTTTTTATTGCTTCATACCTTTCGTAAAATTTGGTTACAGTGATATTTTCCATTTTAATGGTTTGAATTTATCAAATATTTTCTATAATTTATTTATTTATTTTATCCTATTGTAAAATCACATAGATCTTATTATTAAAAAAATAACGTATTAATATATGTATGTAATACTATGGTGCATCATGATGGACAAACCCTTTTGTACATAATGAGTTTATTTATCATATTTTTTTAAAATGGTAGATATAATTTAATAAACTTATTCAAAATTTATTGAATCTCATAAGAAATGAAATTTTCCATTTTTAACTAACTCAGTCAAGATTTTAATTCTTTTATTTAATTGTTTACAAACCTTCTAAAATTTTGTTCCATGAAAGTTAATAGATATTCTTAAAAAGTTATTATAAGTTCCAGTGATGTATTTTTTGGAAATTGATTTGCACACTCCACGATTTGGTCTGAGCACCCCTTATCTTTTCAAAATGACAAAATTGACCTTTTCATCTGAATACTCCTTCCTCCTCTCTTAATTAAAACGCCCAATTTCCATAATCATCAAGAAATACTCCAATTTTGAGAGCATTTTCTACAGTAACACCCCATTCATATTCAGCCGTCCATCTTTATGTCGTGTGTAATGGATGGACAGATTTTATCAATGGGGTGGGGGGATGGAGGGTCCCACCACATGGTTCTATTTTCAATCCATTATATTTTTTTGCTACAATAGGAAAATCCCTTTTATACAAGGAATGCAAATGGAGTGTAGCACGTGGGACAAAAAGAAACTTACAAAGTCCAAACCATAAGCATTTCAGAATCTCTTCTTCCTGGCTCCGTTTGGATGGATTCTTCCCGAAATAAGGAATAAGGATTAACCATTTTTTACCAATAAATTTATTTCTAACCATCCAAATTCTTCACAAAAGTTACACACTTCCCAATAAATTTATCCCTTCCCAATAAATTTCTTCCCTTCTTCCTTCTTCCTACCTTATTCTCAAAGCATCCAAACGGAGCCCCTGTTACTATCTCCGTTTTCTACCGCAATGGACTTCTTCATTTGTTTTATTGGACAAAAATAATACATTAATTTTTAAAATTATTTAGAGACGTTTCAAAATTTATTTCAGGATTAAACTAAAATTCATGAACAAAAATATAGCGAAGAATCTATTGATATAATTTGTTTCAATCATAAACTTGTAAAATATTTTAAAAATATATTTTAAGTTTCATAATATTTAATTTCGAAATTTAAGAAAAGTAATCATGTTTTCAAATATTTGAGGGTGTTGATCATGGATTTATTTTTACATGAAATTTTACGTACATACTTAGAAAATTATAATAAATTTAAAAATATAATTATTTGTTATTATAGACTTGGATAGTAATTACCATTAATTTTTTAATATTAGAAATGTCAAAATAGTATTCTGATTTTTTATTGTGTCAGCACTTTCCTAAAATTTTATTTACACTGTTATTTTTGCATTTATTAAGATGTCATTTCTTGAAATATTTTACATCATTTTTAATTATATTTTTTTAGTTGCAATACATAAATTTGAGCATTGAAAACCAATTAAAATATGTGTGCTACTTATATATTGAAATAGATATTAGTTCATAAGTTATTCACAATCGATATAAAAATAAAATAAAATTTTGATCTCATAGCGCTCAAAATGTGCACACTAGCAACATGAATATATTTGTACTTCTACATATTAGTATAAGAAAGAACTTATAATGTATAATCATGTGTTTATAAATGTATATTAATATTATTAACTAGCATAATAATATTTACAGAAATAAACAAATTATAATTACAATTAGTGAATTCTTAATAAAAAAAATAAAGAATTACATTTATATTGTCCACTTAAGTCTATCTTTTATCGCGGGAAGCACGAAATTTAGGCTAGTTTTTACTAAATTCTTGGATTATCTCCCAATCAGCGCTCGTTTAAAGTCCTGAACTTGACTCCTATGTCTACTTTGATACATATCTAGGGTCGGTGAGAAGATGAACACTCGCTTCCTTTTGTTTTCTTGACGCATTCATTATATATAGCTTGAGTCTTTGTCCGTTGAATAGACTTTCTTCACCTCAAATGTCCACTGTCCCATACGAATAGACTTTCTTCACCTCGAATGACCCCAACCACCTTGAGCAGAGCTTATCCGGAACAACTTTAACCTCTAGTTGAATAGCAACGCCGAATGTGTTTTCTTAAATGTCCTTTTTTAGATGTGCATGTTATGGTACTTCTTTGTCTTTTCCTTGTAAATATGTGCATTCAGTCATTGTGAATTTTCTCGAGTTCATGAAGGTCTAAGATTCGTCTCTTCCGTAGCTCGAAGATCCCAATTGATTTGGCGTACAGTCCAATAGTTCTTGTGCTTAATCTCTACGGACAAATGATAAGGTTTGGCTTACGTCAATTTGAAGGGGCTCATTCCAATTGATGTATTATATGTCGTTCTATATGCCTTTCGTTCGATTGAGATGGGAGGAAGATTGGAGTGCTGTTAGGAAATCACTCAATTTTAATTTTTGTGACTAATTACACTTAATTAATCTCATTAAACAAAGAGCAAAGTAGATCTAGTGTAAAAGCTCAATTCGACACAAGAGAAAGGTAGGAAAAAGTATACCTCTCTTGATATTGTAATCAAGAGGCTCGATCCTACGGCTTAGAAATCGATGGAATTAATTAAGTGCAAAAACTCCTCCAAATCGAAACGCCTCGAGTCCACTAAGGTATTAACCAAGTTATTCTCGAATCATGCTAGCGATGAGAATAACAAGTCTAATCCCAAAGCTTTCCCTTTCTTCAAACAATTCACCAATTAATTGTGGAAGGGAGAGCTCAACACATGAGCAATTGAGTGGAGGGAGAGAGAGGGAGGCGCACAGCCATGGAGGGAGAGAGGGCGGCGGCTAGGAGAGGAAAAGAGAGAGCCATCCAAGGAGCCTCCATATAGGTCCTTATATAGCCTCCAAACTCTAGCACAAAGTTCACACTAATTACAAGTGTGCCACCCCACCTACCACCCTAATAGGGCCGACCTTCTAGTGGGCCTAGATGGGCCATTAGCTCATCTCCATTTAGACCTTAATTCTATTAATTAAAGGCCCATCCAATTGCTGCTTAAATTGGACATTTAATTTACCAATAAATAAAAGCCTAATTAACTTAATTAAATTAAGTGTGTTGTTTATAAATAATTATTAACTTAATAATAATTATTTAGAGATTAGACAATACATTAATTTATTTCAATATGATCCATTTGACTTAATTAATTATAACGGTCTATAACGGTATATAATTAATTAATCGACTTATCATATTTTTGCAATACTCACTGTTGCAAATAAATAAATAATGCACGTATGGTTAAACACCTTATTTTGTGTGACCCTTTGAGGATTTATGCTATGTTGGACATGGAATTAAATCGTTATTTAATTCCAATAATCATAAGCGGTATCTAGCAACACGTTATGATTCCCGATTCACATAAATAATATGCTGCTACAGTATTTAAATCCTGCATAAGAGAATAAACGTATTTCTCTATTTTGATTCTTATGTCACACGATATCATCGTATAATCCAAGATAGGAATGTGTCATTCTTGCAGATTATACGTTTCTTGATCTAGAGTTGATCGCTTAGTTGCGCGCATATGATCAAACTCCATCAAGGGGCCCAAACATATATCGTCACTCAATAAGTGAATTAATGAGGGACATGCGGTTTTTTTGATGATTAGCTTTTCCCCGCACAATTCAAGAGAACATAAATAAATTCCGTATAGCAGTCCTTATCGGGAATCAGCGGTAGACAATATTTATTGAACCTATCCTCATGTGGAAAAGATAAACATCTCAAACTTAGAACCAAAATCATAACGAAATAAATAATGACACATAACACAATCCAAATATTTATTTCGTTGGGTCAAGTCCTGTACTATGTTCTATAACATACACATATGCAATTAAGCTGGTAACTATTTACCTATGATTTGTAGAACTTAATCATCACTTAACTTGCATACTAATTTTATATGATAATTAATGTTCCTTGTTAATTATCAAGATTATGGACAGTTTAGATTTATTATTGTCATTCTAAAAAATGATCCACAGAGATCCACAATTCAGATCCTCAACCTGAATGATCTGTCAATAATAAACTTAGGAACAGATGATAAAATATCATCTATAACATAAACTAATATTTAAAACATTAAATTATTGACTTCTAGGACATAACTCCAACAAACGCATCATCCGATTGGACATCCAATCTCAATGTCCAATCGCTCATCTTACTCCTCATGGTTTTTTTGCAAAATATTTTTAATTTTTCGATTCGACATCTCAAGTTGACGACTTGTTTGCGGATGATAAGGTGTTTGAGTTGAACCAAAAAGGCAAAAGCAATTAGGGCTATCAATGGATAGGATAGGGTACGGTAGAGACATTTTCGTTACCCGTTTTCGTTAAAATTTTCTTTATCCATACCCTACTTGTACCCGTTAAAAATTGACTTACCCGTACGCTACCTTTACCAGTTATGAATTAACGATAAGGATAAGGTAACGGTAGAAAACGATAATAACGATAATAATAATTCAATAAAAAAATATACAATATGGATAAATAAATAATATCAAATAAGTATATTATTAAAGTGCAACATTGAATAATACTTTAAATATAATAAAATCATCAAAATATCTTCTCATATAAATTATCACAACAATTTATATAACTAATTAATAATTGAAAGTTTTAAATTGAAGAATCAATACTTACTAATCATCATGAATTAGAAATTATTAATAAAGTATATTGTCTCAATTAAATCTACCAATCCAATTGTCTTATTATTTATTAACATATTAATTGGATATTATAATCATATATTTTTCCGTTAAAGATTATAAATTATATATTATATATATAACGGTATGGGTGAATAGTGATTACGAAATAACGTTATTCTTATTCTTACTCAATAAATTAATGAAATTTTTTTTTATTCATACTTATACCCGTTAACTTAACAAAAGTAAAACTTTATCTTATATCCTTCTTATCAAATACATAGGATAAATGGTTAAAAGATACTGTTTACAGTCCTAAAACAACGAGACGGAAGGAATGAACCAAGATGTTGGATCCATGACTGAGAGAGGAGGGAGCGAGGGGGAGGGAGGGAGGGGGAGGGAGGGAGAGAGAAAAGCTCCGACTCGGAGTCTGAGGTCGCACCCGCACCCACTTGTGGGCCCGTTTGGTTTAGTGACGCAGACTCTCCATCTCTCCCTTCCTGACTTACATGAGACATATACACTGGTTGCACCAACACCAAACGCCTGCCTGCCTGCCCGTTCTGTGTACTGGATAGGACCCGCAAGTCAGTGATTTAGGTGGGCTCTACCCTCCTGTGACTTTGGAATTTGGATGCTATTAGACGCGGTCCAGAAGGAATGAATGAACGAAGGAACGTGCACCTTCGCTTTGTTCTTATTAATAATTATAATTATAATTATAAGAATATAATAATATAACCTTTAATTAATAAAATGGAAATAGAAGAATAGATTATAGATCTCGTCTCCTCTTCTCTCTCGGTCTCTCCTCTTCTTCCTCTTCCTCCTCTGTTGTACCTCATTCTTCTATTGCGACGCGACGCACCTCCCATTCTTCTATTCCCATTCCCTTTCCCTTTCCCGTTCTCGTGGGATCTAGATCCGATCGAACGAGAAAAATCAAAATAAAAGTAAAAAAGAGGAAGGAGGTGATTAGAGATACATAGAATAGAATAGAATAGATCTAAGATGGAGGCGATCGAGGAGCTGGCTGCACTGGCGGATTCCATGCTCCAGGCCTCCGCGCTGCTGGCCGACGAAGATGCTGACTCCCCTAATCCCAAGCGCAACTCCACTTTTCTCAATCTCGTCGCACTCGGCAATGTCGTATGTATCTCTCTTATCTCATATCCTCATCCCTTATACTAATACTAATACGTATCTTTGACCATCCAGGGCGCAGGCAAATCAGCCGTCTTGAACAGCTTGATCGGCCATCCTGTACTCGTATGCTTTCCTCTCTTTTCTTTCTTTCTTTCTTTCTTTCTTTCTTTATTTCCATTCCATTTTGTTACCCAAGTTTCACCCCTTAAGCTTAAGTAAAGCACCTCTTCTCTTCATATACAAATACACTTCTTAAGCTTTCTTTCCAACAGCCTACTGGAGAAAATGGTGCAACTCGGGCTCCAATATGTGTAGATCTACAATTCGATTCTTCCCTCAATTCCAAATCTATTGTTCTCCAAGTTGATACCAAATCTCAACAAGTCACTGCAAGTCAGTTCTTACCCTTTCCTTCTTCTATTCTTATAATGGTAACTCATATCAATAACTCCCTCTCCCTTTTTATCCCTACTGTGTGTACTGTGTAGGTGCCCTCAGGCATTCATTACAGGACAGGCTAAGCAAGGGCTCTGCAGGAAGGGGCCGTGCTGATGAAATTTATCTTAAGTTACGCACCAGTACTGGTATGCTCTCTCTCTCTCTCTCTCTATTTATTATTATGCTTTTAAATTGGCAATTATTCACCTGACAGTACAGCACACATATGTACAAATGTAGTATTATAATAAGCAATAATCAAATCTTGTATGTTCGATGAGAGATTTCTTCTCTTTGGCATCCCGATGTATGTCAATCATTAATCTATGTATATTTCAATGCCAAACTAACTTACAATCACACTTCTCTTATCTTCAGCTCCCCCACTAAAATTAATTGATTTACCTGGACTTGATCAGCGTGTCTTGGATGAGGCAGCGGTATGTATACTGTACTTCCTACAAACTAAAATATCATATTTGCATTAAACAAAAAGGAAACATTTTAAACAGCTATCCTTTTAGAACAACAACAACAACAACAACTAAGCCTTTTGTCCCAAACAAGTTGGGGTAGGCTAGAAAGAAACCCAATAAGAGAACACATCGAAAAAAAAAAAAAAAATAAAAAAAAAAAAAAAATAATAAAAAAAAAAATAAAAAAAAAAATAAAAAAAAAAATAAAAAAAAAAAAATAATAAAAAAAATACTAATAGTAAGACTAGCCATACTAATAATAATACCTCTAATAATAATAGTAATAGTAGAAACCTAGACCTCGACCGTGACCTAATAGAGGGACCTACAAACCTATGACATCGCTCCTACCCCTAAGTTCCTACGTCATGGCTCCGGTACATGAATTGCTAACTTCCAAGCGCTCCTATCGATCGCCAACTCCTTGGAGACGTTCCATTCTTTAAGGTCTCTTTTCACCGCTTCTTCCCATGTCAATCTTGGTCTCCCTCTCCCCCTCCGGGTGTTCTCGAAATGATTAAGAATTCCGATACGTACCGGTGCCTCTGGAGGTCTGCGTTGGATATGTCCAAACCATCTCAAACGATGTTGGATCAACTTCTCCTCTATTGGTGCGACCCCAACCATATCTCGTATGTCATCATTTCTAATCCGATCTTTCCTCGTGTGACCGCAGATCCACCTCAACATACGCATCTCAGCTACACTCATCTTCTGGACATGTCGTCTTTTAGTAGCCCAACATTCTGCGCCATACAACATCGCAGGTCTAATCGCTGTCCTGTAGAACTTGCCTTTTAGCTTCTGCGGGACTTTCTTATCGCATAGGACGCCTGATGCTTGTCGCCATTTCACCCACCCCGCTCTTATCCTGTGACTAACATCTTCATCTATCTCGCCATCGCTCTGCAGCATCGACCCTAAATATCGAAAAGTATCTTTCGTAGGTACTACCTGCCCGTCTAGACAGACATCTCCGTCCACTGGTCGTATCCCACTAAACTCGCACCCCATATACTCCGTCTTAGTTCTACTAAGCCTAAACCCTTTGGACTCTAGAGTTCGTCTCCACAATTCCAATTTCCTATCGACCTCCGTCCTACTCTCATCGACTAACACCACATCGTCCGCAAAGAGCATACACCAAGGAATCTCTCCCTGTATATCCTTCGTGATCTCATCCATCACTAAGGCAAAAATATACGGGCTCAAAGCTGATCCCTGATGTAGTCCTATTTTAATAGGAAAGTCACTAGTTACACTATCACATGTCCTGATGCAAGTAACGGCACCATCATACATGTCTTGGATGAGGGTAACATACTTTGTGGGGACTTTCTTCTTTTCTAGTGCCCACCACATAACTTTCCTTGGCACTTTGTCGTATGCTTTCTCCAAATCAATGAAAACCATATGTAGATCCTTCTTTCGCTCCCGATATCTCTCCATCAATTGCCTTATTAGGAAGATGGCCTCCATGGTTGACCTCCCAGGCATAAAACCAAATTGGTTTTTCGAAACGTTTGTCATCCGTCTCAAACGATGTTCTATCACTCTCTCCCAAAGCTTCATTGTATGACTCATAAGCTTAATTCCTCTATAGTTTGTACAGCTTTGAGCATCCCCTTTATTCTTGAAGATTGGTACTAGAGTGCTTCTCCTCCACGCATCTGGCATCCTATTTGATCGGAAAATGCTATTGAATAGTTTGGTTAACCAAACTACAGCCACATCTCCGAGGCACCTCCATACTTCGATTGGTATGTTATCAGGTCCTAGAGCCTTACCTACTTTCATTCGTTTTAAGGCTTCTTTCACCTCGGACTCTTGAATTCTCCTAACAAAACGTCTATTGGAGTCATCAAAGGAGTCGTTCAACACAATTCCTAAGTCGTCATCCTCTCCATTGAATAACTTGTTGAAGTAATCCCTCCACCTATTATTGATCTCGTCGTCCCTCACTAAAAGCCTATCAGTCTCGTCCTTGATGCACTTCACTTGGTTTAAGTCTCTCGTCTTCCTATCTCGAAGCTTGGCTATCTTATACACGTCCTTCTCACCCTCCTTCGTACTCAGCTTCTGGTATAGATCCTCATAAGCCCGACCTCTTGCTTCGCTCACAGCTTTCTTTGCATTCTTCTTGGCCAATTTGTACTTCTGCGCATTGTCGTCGGTCTTGTCATGGTGCAAGCGTTTGTAGCATTCTTTCTTTTCTTTAATAGCTTTCTGCACTTCGTCGTTCCACCACCACGTATCTTTGGGTTCGCGGTTGCTTCCTCTAGTAACTCCAAGCACTTCCGTAGCTACCTTTTGAATGCTAGCTGACATATCTTCCCACATCTTGTTTGCTTCTTCATCTGCTTTCCACGGACCTTCTTCAATCATTCTGCCCCTAAAAGTATGAGACACGTCTCCTTTGAGCTTCCACCACTTCGTCTTCACAACTCGAGCACCTCTACCTACTCTAGAACGCAGCGAAAAGCGAAAATCAGCCACCACAAGTTTGTGTTGTGAGACGACACATTCCCCAGGTATAACCTTGCAATCCATGCAGGCTCGTCTGTCCTCTCTCCTAGCAAGAACAAAATCAATCTGAGAAAAGTGTTGGGCACTACTAAAGGTAACTAAGTGGGATTGTCTTTTTCTAAAGAAGGTGTTAGCTATCATGAGGTCGTAAGCTATGGCCAAGTTCAAGAAGTCCTCACCTTCTTGGTTCCTATCGCCATACCCAAAACCCCCATGCACCCTCTCAAACCCTCCACTAGTTTCACCTACATGTCCATTGAAGTCTCCTCCGATGAAGAGCTTTTCAGTGGTTGGCACACTTCTAATCATACCATCTAAATCTTTCCAGAATTGGATTTTGATGGATTCACTTAGTCCTACTTGTGGTGCATAAGCACTAATGACGTTCAAAACTAAGTCCCCCAAAACTAGCTTCACTAGAATGATCCTATCCCCTTGTCTCCGCACGTCGACAACTCCACTCTTAAGGCTCTTGTCGATTAAGATACCTACTCCATTCCTGCCCCGTTCTTTTCCAGTGTACCACAGCTTGAAACCGGTGTTCTCCACTTCCTTTGCTTTTTGGCCCGTCCACTTTGTCTCTTGTACGCAGCTATCCTTTTAGAACATACACATAAAATCACAAAGCCAAAATGGAAAAATAAATCATTATAATATTGGAAGATACATACCAAGTAAGGATGTTCTGTGCTTTTTCTGAAGGTTGATACCTACAATTTTACATGTGATTTCAGATCAGACCTTCTAGGATGTCAAATTTAACTTTGTTTTAAATTTGTTCTGCTAATGAATTATTTCACTTATTACTTTTTCAGTTAGGCCAATATGGGGCTAATAATGATGCAATATTACTAGTTATCATACCAGCTTCACAAGCACCTGAAGTTTCTTCTTCTCGTTCTTTGAGGCTCGCTAAAGAGTTTGACTCTGAAGGTTCGTTTTTTGCTATTGGGTTGTGCTTGCTTGTGCGCGTGTGTATTGTATTTTATTTTGGTACAGTTTTAACTTTTAAGTATCAGGTACTCACCATTTTTACTTGTGTAATAGTACACTTTGACTCCTACCTCTTTAATTGTGTTTCTTTTTTTTGGGTCTTATTGACATTTCCATGGTTAGTTTAACAGATTGGAGAAAAGATCAACTGAATTTAAGCTTAGGTTCAATTGCAAATTTGATAGTTATCCGAGTTTACCAGTACCTTGAGCATCCCTGTATGTTTTGTTGCTGATTATTTCTAAATACAATAAAATATACATCATTGAATTTCTGAAAATGCACCTGCTAGATTGGTACTTATGATCCTAGTTTTTGAGAGGACAAATTAAATAAGGGAGAAACCAGAGATTATGGGAGAGGCTTATGTTTTTTCTAGACTAATATTGCATGTCGGCCGCTTTATTTGTATGTTATGAACTAAATAAATCAGAAGTACATTATCCTAACCTACTATTTTCAAGTTAATCAAAACAATCCTTGAATTATTGAGTTTTTCTTTAATTAACCAATTGTATAGGGACCAGAACAGTAGGCGTCATAAGCAAGATCGACCAGGTGTCAGGGGAACAAAAGTACCTGGCTGCTGTACAGGCCTTGCTTATGGGCCAGGGCCCACGCAGTGCAGCTGACATCCCTTGGGTTGCGCTGATTGGGCAGTCTGTATCAATTGCTTCGGCGCAGTCAGGTGGCTCAGTTGGGGCTGAAAACTCTCTGGAAACTGCCTGGAGGGCTGAGAGCGAGAGTCTGAAGTCAATTCTGAGTGGGGCCCCACCAAGCAAGCTTGGAAGAGTGGCATTGGTGGATACACTGGGGAAGCAGATAAGGAACAGGATGAAAGTCAGGCTACCAAACTTGCTAACTGGGTATGTTTTTTTATATGTTGTGTGCTAATAATAATAATAATTACTGGGACAGTCTGTCAGTTATATTTTGGTCAGGATGACTGCTATATTATACCAGTTATTCAGCACTAGGCCCGTAAACTATACATACAAGCATATCAATGGACGTCGAACTGGGTATTAAATATTATTAATTCAATCTGGCACTTTGTTCTGGCTGTAACATCTCAAAAAAGGAAATATGCAGGCGTCCTTTTGATCTGTGTTAGTTGAGGCTTTTGGAAACAGTAGAAATTTAATTGAAATTAGTTATATTGATTATTGAGTGATATCCCTTTTAGTTTGTAGCCAAAATTTTATTAATTTATTTTAAATTTGCAAGCTTTTCTATATGATGATCTGTAATGAACTACTAGTTCTGTTTCATAGTGGTCAATACAGCTAACAACGATATGTCTCTGTGGAGAATAAGGTGTTAGAAATAGCGAAAAAGGAAAGGAAAAAAAAATTATGTTCATTTTGTGTTGGTGTAGACTCCAGGGAAGGTCTCAGATGGTGCAAGAAGAATTGGTGAAGCTAGGAGAGCAAATGGTGACAAGTGCAGAGGGAACTCGAGCTGTTGCTTTGGAGCTCTGCCGTGAATTTGAAGAACGCTTTCTATTGCATATTGCTGGCGGTGAGGTTAGTGTCATCTGTCTCTCTCATTCCACACACATGAAAACACCTCATATACCGTGTCTATCCTGATGGATATTTTATCGTGTGAAGACAAATCACTAGCAAAATGCGTTGATTATAAAATTGGTAAATCACTAGCAAAAGGAGATGGCTAAACTGACTCAAAAAAAGGAGTTCAAGGGCTTATGATAAATTTGGTAAATCTGCCTCAGTTAATGACAAAGTATGAAAGTTTGTCTTCTACTTTATTATTCAGGGCGCTGGTTATAAAATTGTAGCGAGCTTCGAAGGGAACTTCCCAAACAGAATCAAGCAGCTTCCTTTGGACCGCCACTTTGAGCTCAACAATGTCAAAAGGGTACTAGTGTTTCCTTTGATCTTTTTAAGAAAGCTTCAAATTCAGCTGATTAAATCTTTTAATCTATGTGGCTTCTAATTTGCATAAAATTTTTAGATTGTGTTGGAGGCAGATGGGTATCAACCGTATCTTATATCTCCTGAGAAAGGTTTGAGATCTCTAATAAAACAAGTACTTGAAATGGCCAAGGAACCATCTCGCCTTTGTGTGGATGAGGTAATTTTAGTGTGCATTTCCTCCTGCAGCATAACTTTTAGGTTCAATTTCTTGAGTAGTGTAAGGAAAGCAAAAAAATTTTTAAGATCTGTTAACACGGCGAGAAATATGGTGCATAGTATGCTTCTTTATGTTTCATATATTCAATGAAATGATTTCACTCATCTTTGATAAATTTATTAATATAAAAAATTTATTTTATTGATATATTTATGTTGTCAGGTGCACCGTGTATTAATGGACATAGTTAATGCGGCTGCCAACGCTACTCCAGGACTTGGAAGATATCCCCCATTCAAGCGTCAGGTACATTACCTTTCCGTTGGTCCATACAGTACACATTGTCTAGTGTAAGATTATATGGTATTCTTAAGTGGATTCAATTTCCTTCTGTTAAACAAATAAATTTATCTGTTATTGGTTTTGTGAAAGGTCATTGAAATTGCAACAGCAGCTTTGGAATCATTCAAAATTGAGTCGAAAAAAATGGTGGTAGCTCTTGTTGATATGGAGCGTGCCTTTGTGCCCCCTCAGCATTTTATTCGCCTTGTCCAGAGAAGGTTTGCCTTCTGTGATCCTTGTTTGTGTTGTGTGGTTTAAATCTCCCAGTAAGGCATACTATTGTTAATTGATGTGTCACATGATTACTGCACGGTCAATGCCATAAGGTAGAATATATGTTTGACATCTTTTACTTATTTTACTTTATTTTATTTATTACTATTTTTGTCATCATAGAATGGAGAGACAGAGGAGAGAAGATGAGATAAAGTACCGATCATCTAAGAAGGGTCAAGAAGCTGAGCAATCCATCTTAAACAGAGTTAGTGTTTTGCTTAACCCATTTCTCAATTTGATTTCACTTGGTGCAGAGTCATTCTCACTTACACAGGAAAAACGTGTCTATTTATTTGTTAGTAATGATGTGCATAGTATCAGATAAACCGAGTTTTTAGTGCAAAATGATGGCGCCAGCAAACTATGTACAGGAGCTTGTGTAAAATCAAAATCCTAGAATGGTTACTATTCTTAAGGTAGAGAGAGAGAGAGAGAGAGAGAGAGAGAGAGAGAGAGAGAGAGAGAGAGAGAGAGAGAGAGAGCGAGGGAGGAAGGGAGGGAGGAGAGTATTTAAGGCATCATAATGATGCAAAAGGAACAAAAAATGCATGAAAATATTTCTCTTATGTTATGAGAGCAGTGCTTTTTGAGCATTTTAGTATGAAGCTCTAAAAGCATTTATCTTAATGTTTGCTAGGCATCAAGCCCGCAAGATCAATCAAGTGGCAATCTAAAATCAACAAAGGATGACAAGTCTAGCAAACACGACAAGGAAAAGGACAAGGACAAAGACAAGGACAAGAAGGAGGGCAGTTCTAGTTTGCAAGTTGCTGGCACAGAAGGAGAGATTACTGCTGGTAAGAATAAAATTAACCTCCATTATTGCATAATAGCTCATTTATTGACCAACAGGATTCTCTTCCACAGTTCCTTTTTCTTCACACCTCTATTGCTAATTAGCATCAATTATAGCTGACAACCCTCCCTAACCTTGCAAAATGATTCTCTCAATAGTTGTGTTTTCCTTTTTTTAAGGTTATCTCTTAAAGAAGAGTGCAAAAGCAAATGACTGGAGTAGGCGTTGGTTTGTGCTCAATGAAAAAACCGGAAAGGTATTATCATACTACATTGTTTATCTTCTTAGACAATTTTAGATGGTTAGTGTCAACAAGTAATTGTAGTTACTTATGTAAGTTGTTTTTCCTTGATTCTCTTCCAGCTTGGGTACACCAAGAAACAAGAGGAAAGGCAATTTAGAGGCATTGTCAACTTGGAGGTAATATTTCACCAGAAGACTGCTAATGTTGTTGTTATCAATAATGTCATCTGTCACAAAATTTGGCTTGTAAGATGTGAGGACTATTATACCTGCTATTGGTATAATATCATACTGGTCCATCTTATAAGCTTAGTAATTATCTTATGATTCTTTGACTTGAACTTTATGTTGGAGTTTAATATATGAATTACATGTGAACATTTTAGGACTGCAATCTTGAGGAAATTGATGAGGAAGATCTGAGCAAGAGCTTAAAGGATTCAAAGAAGTCCAATGGAGTTGAAAAAGGTCCAAGTCTCATGTTTAAGCTAACACACAAGGTTGCCTATAAAACTGTGCTCAAAGGTAATTATCTATTAAATATGCACAAAGATGCAGATTTTAATTGAAGCCCTTTAGTGCTGGCATACTTTATTTATTTTCACTGATCCGAATTACTCCCGTTTCACTGTGCTTTAAAATAGGTTCAGACAATTCTCTTATTTTTGCAATAAGCTCCAATAATGCTTTAAAATATGAAATGTAGGTTGTCATTTGGAACCAATTTGAAATATCGGGTTTAATGTGAATATAAATAACTTTTATAACCCTTGCTTGTTTGGTCTTTTATGCATTTAGACAAAATAATCTTGTATGGACATGAGTGTTAATATAACTCAAGTATAACAACGTAAAACAATTGCATTTACTTAAACATTTACCTTTTTCTTAAAAATCTTGTAGCTCATAGTGCTTTGGTGCTGAAAGCGGAGAGCATGGCAGACAAAGTGGAGTGGGTTAACAAACTTAGGGCCATTATTAACCCCAAGGGCGTGGGACCTGCTACTTTCGATGGAGCCTCTGCACCTATTCGACAAAGCCGTTCTGAAGGTTCTTTGGTAAGTAAAGAAAAAAAAAATAGAGGACGGTTGAAATTCAATCAAAGCTTGATCAAATTTGTTCGAACTATGATTGAGTTCTCCCAGTTTAAATTAACTTTGATCTTGATATTTGTTTGTTTCTCATGTTCTTTGCTGTTCAATGAAAACGCTTAGGTCGATTGAGATTTCCATTACCTTTTGTTCACTTCAGTCTAGTTGTCAATTTAAAGAAATTAGAAACAAAGAGAAGTGTGGCTTAGCTTCCAGAGTTTACAGATCAAATAGCAGTCTTGCTTGTGCATTTTCTCCCTAATATTTTCTTTGATAAAATATTTAATTAAAAGGAACATATGAGAAAGCCAGCAGATCCAGAAGAAGAGCTCAGATGGATGTCCCAAGAAGTGCGTGGTTACGTCGAGGCTGTTTTGAACAGTCTAGCTGCTAACGTCCCAAAGGTTGGATTATTTCTTCCCAACAAGCTTTGCATGTAAAATTCTGTATTTGCTCGTGTACATTCAAGTCTTTTTTGTGAAGATGTTCTTGCATGTTATTCTGGTAAATTCTCAGTGTAGCTAATTACTTCCGTGCTCTTTAACTCATATCTATGCCTTTGCTTAAACTTTTTTTTTATTATTTTTTTTAAATTCCAGGCTGTGGTGTTATGCCAAGTTGAAAAAGCCAAAGAAGACATGCTTAATCAGCTGTACACCTCTATCAGGTCTTGTTTTTATGTTTCCTCCCAGAGCCCCAATATTGTGTATTTGTGTGACAATCTTTCAATTACAACTATGCAATAAATTTAACAGCAGTCCCCTGACTAATCATATAAATATCATCGCGCTGCCAAGTCAATGAGGCAGATAATTTTGTGCTGCTAAGTAAGCCCTTTTTTCATTGTTTAGATTGGAGTCAGAGGGGGATTTTTGTATATATTGTTATATAATAAGTGTTAAGAAGTGCGATCCATGTGAAAGAACTGTCATATCTTATGCTGAACTTATTCTGGGAAATCTGTCTCACTTCACAGGGATAGATAATATAAATACAATATTTTTTGTGACTATTATTAACTTTTTTTAATCAATCTGTTTATATTTTTTATTTTATGATGCAGTTCAACAAGCACAGCGAGGATAGAAGAGTTAATCCAGGAGGACCAAAATGTAAAAAGGAGAAGAGAGAGAATCCAGAAGCAATCTTCCCTCCTCTCAAAGCTCACTCGCCAGCTCAGTGTCCATGACAACCGTGCCACTGCAGCTAGCTTGTCAGACAGCAGCGCTGAATCTGGTAATATTTTTTTTTTGTATTTCATGTGAAGTTGTAAGTTTTTACTTAAATTCCTTATCAGTCATTCCCCGTTGCGTAGCAACACAAATTTTATGTACTGCCGCATATAACCTGCTGGTATAGGAGTACTGTAGAACCAGGTTTTAAAAGTGTTAATGTGTTAATATTTTGTGAGATGATCTTCAGATATGCTGCCAAAATTGCAACTTATGCCATACTTATGTATTTTAATTTGAGACACTAGATGGGTAACATCTTCAAAATCAACAGAACATGCATTTTTCTATCTTACCAAGTAATTGTCATTAAACTTTTTTTTTTAAAAGGTTAAGATCCTTTAATAATATTAAAAAAGTGACACTTGCAAAATAACAAGGTTTTAATTTGCAAAAATCTGGACAATTCACATGCCATTTTCTTGAACAGAGAGTAGTGTTGCTGAGAGCAAGGCAGAGGGAGATGAGTGGAGATCTGCATTTGGAAATGGGTATAGCGAATCCAGATCTAGTAGTTCTCAGAGAAGCCGCCGGTACAGTGACTCGTCAGAGAATGGGGATGCAGGCCCGAGATCCGGATCTGCTAGCCGCCGCACCCCCAACAGGCTTCCTCCAGCCCCACCCAAGTACTAGAGAGATTGCTGATTTTTCTTTTAATGGTACTTCTATTTTGGTACTCCATCTGTATCTTTTTGGTATTACTTAGAGGTGATTAATTCATTGAAGTTAGTGTCTGGGTCCAGTTTGCTATAGGGAATCAAATTAAATACTACAAAAGAAGGTTGTTAATAGAAGTATATATAGCGGGTGAGAGATGTGTCGATTCTTTCTTTCTTAAATGATTCCATTCAATTTTAGTACGGTTACGTCTGACTCTTGTCAGACTGCCTTAGGGTTTCTTTAATTGTTTTCTCCTTATTATTTTATTTTATTTTTACATTTGCACACATTGCTCATTGACTGATTTTGATAATTTGTCTTAATTATTTGGATACCTTTTCTCTACTTTTACACTTTCATAATGGTGAATGTATTGCTGTAGAAAATGCTTTGTGCTCTGAATTGTTAAAACTAGTAAATTGATAAAATGCTAGACCATACGGATTAAAAGTTTGAAGCCTCAAATATGCATCGATTTTGCTATTTAGAATGGTCACGTTTTTTTTTTCCCTCAATTATTTTAGCATTGAACTGGAGAGATGCTTCAGGATCTTTAATTTAATTTGTTACAGCTCTTGGGAAATGAACTAGATGATATATTATTCTTAACGTGACGTATTTCAATGGTTTGCTTAAAGTTGGCTATTTCACATGAATCGGATACGTAAAACTATCAAAATGCACACGTCACACTTTTGTTGTCCAGATCTGGTCTAATGCTTCTTTGTTATTTTTTTTAAGGCATCGTTTGGATGCGTTGTGAAGAAAGTAGGAAGAAGAAAAAAGGGAAGAAATAAATTATAAACAATTTAAATTCTTCATAAAATTACACACTTCCTAATACTTCTTTTTTTCTTCCCACACCTATCCAAACGGAGCCTAAGAGGCTCTAAAATTGTTGGTCTAATCAAAACATGAGTTGACAACCCGAACATATTAGACGATTGTCAAGAAACGGAAATGGATTAATTAGCATGGCAGCTTATTTTGAATCAACGGGAAAATTTATTATGTATCAAGCTACTGTATACATTTCACATTATTTGCAAGATTGTAACCGATTAGGATTGATAACGGCTAGTGAAGTCTCTTTAGGAAATTGTAACGACTAGTGTAGATAGTTATTGTAATCTTTGTAATTGATGAAGACAGAGAAACAATAATTCTTTATTCTTCGTTTGAAACTTATCAGAAAATAACAGAAATTCAAATAAATGGTTACTGTGAATATAGGAACAGATGGCAGGCCGACTATGTGTTTGATTGCATGCGTATGGATCTGATGTTTCAATTTTGGGGTGCGTTTGGATCGTTGGAAGAAAGAAGAAGAAGAAGGAAGAAGAAGAAAAAAAATAATAAACAATCCAAACTCTTTACAAAGTTACACACTTCCCAATACTTCTTTTCACTTCTTCCCTTCTTCCCTTCTTCCCACACCTATCCAAACGCACCCTTTAGTAGTAATCGCTGTGATTGTCATCGTTGTAATCGTTGTCATCGCCATCAAGTTGGTTGTTAATCTCATGAGCGATGAGACCCCCTGCTATATTGGTTACGAGACCTGTAAGTAACCTCCCCATGGGGTTCCCAAATATAGCAGATCCTATGTTTATGTATGGTCCAAGCTTGAAGGATAATCGCAGGATACCTCCTGTGCTAACTGGGTACCCGGCAGCGAGACGAGGTGTTGCCTGGCTACCAGAAGTTGCAATGAAGTTGCTTACTGGGATTTGCACTAGGCCGAAACAAAGTCGACATCCTGTCAGGCGTGGTGTTGTATAATTCGATGTTGAGGAACTCATGAGATGTGCCAAAGGAGCATTGCAGAGTGAAGCAGAATGCTTGGCTCCATCTTGGGTTCACATCCCCAACATAGTCACGCGATGTGTACTGCACCACCGGCATAGAGTCGTTAGTGATGTATGCTCCGGCACTGACCACCATTGGGTGCCAGGGGTGTTGTCTCGTCAGGTATTCGGCTGAGATAAGAACTATTTCCATTGTTCTTTTGCCCATGGCTGGATTTATTAATTTGGCTGGAGTTGATTAATTTGTTTGGAGACGATGAAGTAAAAAATTTTCTTTTGGTGTGATTTCAAGACTGATGAGCAGATGGGAGAGGCTGCATTTTTCTTAAATAGATCCGGTCACACACTTACATTACATGCTTTTTGAAAGTTCAATTCAACCGCGTGCCACCGGGTGTGTGCAGTTCCTGAGGCTCAAAACTGAACTAGTCAAGAGCAACAAGTTCTTGGAAAGTTCAGTATCATTTGGACACTAGCAGTTGATGTACAATCATAGATGATCAGTGAGTATCTACTGGGGCATTTTCGCTTTGTTTGGTTCTTTATAAGTCATAAGTCATAACTGTTTACTTGTTTAATTCAAAGAATGAATACAATGGTCTTCCATAAAGGACATAAAATCTTGTGGCCAATATATTTCTGAACCGTTCCGTTCCTTATGACAGCAACATCAGGTGTCGTGGGACTTTGTAAAAATTTATGCAAGCCTGAGTTCCTCAATTTCTCCAATTTGTCAGTTCTGCAGTGCCGTCAGCACTACTCAAATTCCCTTTTGTCAATTGAATTTCGTTTACTAGGTCATTACTCATTAGTACAGCTGGCACTCTGCTACATTAATCTAGCTACGTACAGTTCAGCTTCATGATGATTTTATTTTATTTTTTTTAATATTTCATTTGTTTCGGACAACTTAACTTTGATTTACTTATGGTTGAATTGAAATATACGATGGTGACATCATACCACTTAAACTTTACAGAGATAGGTTCGTATTTGAGGGATGCATGGCATAACCAATTTATTATTATTTTTTTTTGTTTCATATATAGTTCCTTAAATTCAGATTCAAATATTTGGAATATCGACCTTGCTATTTTGAAATATAGGTTAACCGTTAAATAACTGACAAACGATTGAAATTAACATGCCTGCTTAATTCACACGTTTGTAATGCCAAAAAGTTTAACTGACATGTTCGGTTTCTGGTTAACTGCACATTAACTTTGCGTTTTTTTTTTTAACTCTATTTTCACTATGAGGAGCGTTCCGCTGCCCCCAGTTTTCGCTGCCCCCAGTTGTCACAAATCACGGACCGTTGGATCAAATTATGATAAGCGGTCAGGATCGTGACCTCCTTAACCCGTATCGTCTCTTTCTGAACAGAAAAAATAAAGAACGGAAGAGAGAAATAAAAACCTCCGACGACCTCTCTTTTCTCCGCCCGACAACTCGATTTAACCCTCGTCTCCCCCCCTCTGGGTCTCTCTCTTTTCCCATCGCTCTATCTTTCTTCTCTTACGATTCAAATCCCTACTCTTGCTTGTACGGCCGCAACCACAATCAATATATCTCAAACCCTAGATTCTCTATCATCTAGCTGTTGTCATTCTACTTCTATCAAAATAAGTGGTGAGAGGACCTCACGTAAGCTGAGCTTTATTCGTGAATTTATTGAGATGGCAGTGCTAAGGCACCTTGGTCTTATTGGCTCGTCCCTCCTAATTGAAATAATTTAGCCAGGTTTAGGCGCATCAGTGAAGTTGAAGACCTTTACCAGTAAGCCCTGATTCGTTGTCCTTGCCAGTGCCCATGCTAGTATCTTCAATATTTAATCAATGTGATGCTTTTTTTATTTTTAATCAACTGATGATGCTCAATTTTGAATATATGTTATGCTTTTCATTTTTTAATCACTCTGATATCTCCTTTTTTTTATGCCATGAGCATTGTTGTGCATGGATAATTAAGTATTTTTAAATGTTAACTAGATAGTCTCTATCTAGTCTATTAAAAAAAAAAGTATTTTTAAATGTGATTGGATAATATTCCACACATTGCCTCCTTAATTATGGTTTTGATTGCATAATTGAGGGCTAACAAAGCTAATTAGTAGTATCCACGTGATTTTATTGCACTTAATTAATTTGGGTGACATGATTAAGTTGGTATAAGGAATATGCACCTGTTAAACTAGCTGTTATATCTGTTATCTGATCAGGCATATATTTGATATGAGGTGTGATAAAAGTTTAAAATCACCGGTGTTATCAGCTAAGGTTGTAATTAAGTTCAATTTAGGTTATATAAAGACCAACATTGAAGTAGGGAAAATCAGTCATTCTGTTTTAATGTTATCAGATGTTTTTTTTTAAATAAAAAAAAATCATGTATACTTTTCTATGTGCAAACATGCTTCTAATATCTCTTATATTTTGTATGTTGATTAAATATTTTGTTTGTTGTATTGTGCAGAATGTTTGGGCATCAATTGGTTGCTGGCTATTTTGGTGTATGTAATGAATGCCTAACTATTAAGTATTTTGGTTGTTATATTTTGTTGTTGAATGTACACTATATTTTTGCTCAGCTTGAATGTAAGCTCAATGTAAGGTTGAATTTATTATAATTTTAGATCAGTCGTTGTAAGTTTGATGCAATCTTCATGTAAATTTGTTATACTTTTTACTCCAGCATTTCTCAGTCTATACTTCAATCGTATCAATATCCATCTAAATTTCTTAGACTTCATACAAAATTATAATTTCCTTTAAGGAGTCATAAAAATCAAAATAGCACCGAGAAATGCAGTCCAAAAATAAAATGCAACTCACAAATATCAATGAAAATGCATTAAAGCATATACGTATTAGAAAACAAATCTATTTTTACATACATAATCAATTGCTAATATGAAACATCACAACACATCCTCAATACAAAAATCAATGAATGGACAATCATGAATTCTAGGATTCTATTGCCAAAACATCAGTATTTTTATCAATATGCAACTTAAGGTGGATTAAAGTCCTTGACTGAAGGTCTGAAACAACCTTGCTCGATCCATGGCCATCCAAGATATCAATGTCCGAGGTAAGAGGATGATGGCGACTTCCCTGGAAAACTGAACATACAAATAATCAAAAAAATAAACTAAACTTTGAATCTGAAATGATAAAACTAAATGCAACTTGACCAATTAAATAAACTGCTCAAAAAGGTTTTGCCCAATTTTTTTCCTTGAAGCAAGTACCTTCAAACGCTTGTTTTGCTAAGGCAGCAGCACCAATATTTCTTGCATTTTTCGTGCACGTGCACAGAAGCTATCAAGAAACACTCAATCGAAACAAATTTTTAGATCAAGCATGATTTTTTTTCATTCAACTGAAAAGACTTACAAAAAAACCCCAAAATATTACCCAACCCTCCTACACTAGTACCATACCAGTATCATACAGACCCTCGTTTATTCACTACTAACATCTTATGCACAATCCTCCACAACACCATAAAAGACTTCACGGCAACTCACTTTCCAATTCATCACAGCACCAACTAGAATTATCCTAATGATTTTAAAAAAAATAAGAACTCCATACCAGAAACCTACCAACGACAAATCAACTCCAAGAAATACACAACAATCCTGCACGGAAATACAACCAGTGACATACAACAAACAAATATAACAGAAACTGTATATCAAAATGATCAAGCATAATTCTAAACCAAAGAAACTATCATGTTGATCCCAAATTTTATTTTGAAAATTAATCTAGTTACGTGCGACATCCCATAACTGCAATATGAGTTAAAAAGTAAAATGAAAATATAACATGACATTCTTTCTGATCATAGCAGAAAAAACTAGAAAAAAAATTACTATGTTCAACTTTAACAGAATACAGGGTCTAAATATTTTCCTTTGCATTTCTAATTATACCAAAAAAGCATTGAGACATGTAATAAGAAGGTCAGTGGCAACAACTTCAATAAAAAAAGAAAACTAGCTGAAGCCACAGTTGTTAATTGTACGTATATTCAATTAGTTTATTCATGAATTCCCTACTACCAAACAAACTCAATTAGAGCCAACCATGAATATAAACCTTGTCAAGAAAATTCAATCGACACACGATTAGGAGAGATACTCTCACCTCTTATTTTGATGACAGTAGGAGCGAGATGGTAGAGGATCTAGGGTTTGAGCGAGATCGATTGGGGTTGCGGCAGTACAAGCTAGAGTAGGAGTTTGAATCATAAGAGAAGAAAGGTAGAGCGACGGGGAAAGAGAGAGACCCAGAGAGGGGAGACAAGGGTAGATCGAGCTGTCGGCGGAGAAAAGGGAGGTCGTCGGAGATTTTTATTTCTCTCTTTCGTTCTTTGTTTCTTCTGTTTGGAAAGAGACGGTATGGGTTAAGTAGGTCACGATCCTGACCGCTTATCATATTTTGATCCAACAGCCTGTGATTTGTGACAACTGGGGGCAGCGAAAATTAGAGGCAGCGGAACGCTCCTCTTTTACTATAGCACTATGACAAAATTGCATTTCTGTATGGCAACAAATAAACCTGGTAGGATTTAGTTGTGTTTTCATGCATATATGTTGACAGTCCATAGATATTTAAATCGCGCATTAAGTTTGAAAATTTTAAAATCCCCCTATCTGAGCTCTTTCTGTTTAAATGACGGATTATTAAAAATTAAACTCCCTCAACCTCACTTGTTTTCCCAAATAGCTGAAAGTTGATTGTTGGGGGCCAAATCAGACTCGTTTGAAGTTCGTGTCTGGGTTCATTGAAGTTAAGAGGCGATTAATTCATTGAAGTTAGTGTCTGGGTTCAGTTTGCTACAGGGAATCAAATTAAATATTACAAAAAAGGTTGTTAATAGAAGTATATATAGCGGGCGAGAGATGTGTCAATTCTTTCTTTTTTGAATGATTCCATTTTATTTTAGTATGGTTATGTCTGACGCTTGTCAGACTGCCTTAGTGTTTTCTTTCATTGTTTTCTCCTAATTTTTTTCTAGTTCCACACACTAGTTGGGGCCGTTTGGATGTCGTAGGAATTTGGAGAATTTGCAATTCTAGGCATAAATTTATTGGGAAGTGTGTAACTTTGTGAAGAGTTTGGATTGTTTATAATAAATTTGGCATATGAAATTTCGAGAATTTGCAATTCCCTCTTATTCCAATCCCATCCAAACGCCCCCAGTACTGTTCATTGACCGATTTTGATAATTTTTGTCTTAATTATTTGGATACCTTTTCTCTACTTTTACACTTTCTGGGCTCCGTTTGGATGGTGCTAGGAATAAGGAAATAGTCTCTTTCTAGACGTAAATTTATTCCTAACCATTTAAATTCTTCACAAAATTACACACTTCTCAATATTATTCCTCTTATTCCTAAGTGATCCAAACGGAGCCATAATGGTGAATGTATTGCTGTAGAAAATGCTGTGCTCTGAATTGTTAAAACTAGTAAATTGATAAAATGCTAAACCATATGAGGTGATTGGAAAAACATTTCAAGACTGCAAAGCCTGGATCTCCTAGTGCTAGTACTTGCATTAATAAGATGATTTAGCTAATTTGTACATAGGCTTTATAGGGCTTATAGATCTGTAGAGGATGTCCGTCCCAATTCTAATCTGGTGGCGCGCTACACCACGTGTCGCGCACCTACGAGCCGTCTGATCTTGATCGGACGGTTCATTTTTGACGGGCCTATCAATCTAGGTTACATGCACGGAGTTCCTTTATCCATGTCTGTCATTGTAACCAGCGAAGGTAGAAAACCAGCATATATAAATAATAATAATGAAAATGAAAAACGACGTAGTGTCACATTCTTCATTCTTCATTTACGACTTAACAGAAATTGAAATCCATTGTCTGTCATTTCACTGTGATTTGTTGTTTTTTAATAAACATTACAATTTGTTTTTAACTTTAAGGTGGTTAATCCTATGCTTGGAAATTTCGGTTGGTTAGTTATACCATGTGCACTGACAGCATTAGATCACTGGTCTCCTGAGATGAAGGTAATCTCTTTTACCAAATTTTGTTGGAAATTAACAACAAGCAACGGCTGAAAATTGCAAAAAAGTCTCTAGTTTTTTTGGAGGTGACATTCCATGATTCAAAATAATTTTGGTCAAAAGCTCCTATCTAGTCTGATTAAGAATAGTTTAAATTTTATAATCGAATTTAAATTAAAATTGCTCGTTTAAAATTATAACGAAATTAAATTATCAACAAAAAATAATTGTCTAGGTTTCAACTCTTAGGGGTCGTTTGGCAACATCAAAGTTTAGTGGGATCAAAGGTTAAAGTTAGCATTTTGGGATTAGTGTTTGAGGTTAAAGTTAATAAAAGTTAGTACTAACTTAAAGTTAATAATTGTTGTTTGGCATGATAGGTTAAAGTTAGTGATCAAAGTGAATGCATTTAATTATAACATTCATTTTAATATAGACATTTTAGAATTCGAAAATTTTAAATCTTGATATTTTCAAAATTTGAAATTTTAAAAGATGAAAATTAAAATTTGAAATTTGAAATTTTGAATTTTGAAATTTAAAATTTGAAATTTTGAAATTTTGAAATTTGAAATTTGAAATTTTAAAGTTTCTTCTCAAGGTTTTTCTCTTTAGATACGATATAAAATTTTTTTTTTTGTGTTTGAGAAAAACTTAAATATATGGCTGAGTTAGGAAAGTAGTGCTAATTTCGTTGACTCCAAAGTTGTTTGACGATGCAAGCCATGTAGGTTAGATCGTTGACTCAAAAGTCAAGCTAAACTTGACACTACCAAAGGAGCCCTTAATTCATGTTGGCGAGGTTTCACATCCAATTCCTGACCCGGGTCCAACTCTCAATTGCCGAACCCTCCGAATCGATCATTTTTTACCTCACGAAATCACGGTGAGTTTGTTACAGTGACGATTTCTTTGATTTTCTAAAAATTCTATCGAGGTGTTGGTTTTGCTTCCGACTTCCGTACTAAGAAGTTGGACAGTTGACACTTATGGCTTCTGTATTGCTTCGCAACACTTTCGGTAGCGAACCTATGTGCTTTTCTCTCTCTCCTAGCCTTCTTCTCTCTCTCTCTCTCTCTCTTTATTTCCGAGCGATACAGGCAAATCGGACAGGGCTCGATTTCGCAGATTTTCGCTTTTTTCCGTCCGCGCCCTTCAATCTCCTTCGCACGATCCGAGTAAAAGGATTGCTCGGCATAGTCTTTTTAAAAACTTATTATAAAATTAGTTCTACTCTCGTGCGTTGCGCGATTCATTTCTATCTGAATCTTCAATGAAACGATTTTCTAATGTGTAGACATGTTATGGATGACATAAATACAGTGGCTTATATACAGGTTCCCATAAGTTACACATAAATTCGGCGGCATACTATGAATAGACGTGCATAACGTGGAAAACGACCACGAAAGTGGTCATTTTCGTTAACCGTTGCATTGATGTACGAAATTTTTATACTTATTGCGTTGATTGTTGCATCCGTTTAACACATGTTGCGTTGATTGTTCCGTTGATGGGAACGATCAAAACGGTTATAACCGTCTTTGACTACCTAATTGTTTTGCATTTTATTAAGATGTAAGAAAATAAACTATTCTGCATTTTGTATGAAACAGAGATAGAGAAATGACAGGTTAGGTCACGCGGGAAAGGGGGAGGAGGCACTATAATCACCTCTTGCTCTCGACGGCGATTGTACTCGGTGGTGCAGAGGCGAGAGAGATAGATGTGACTGTGTTCGGCGGAGAAATGACGGAGCGACGCTGCAGAAATCTAATTTTACTCATTTCTCCCTCGATCTCTCTGCTGAGATCCTCTGCAATCTAATAATAAAACCATAAAAAAAATTTTAGACGAAATGCGCGAAATAAACGACCACGAAACGTACCAGTTTCACTAATCGTTCCGTTCTGAGACGAAACAATATTTCTATTTGCGTTGGATGTTCCGTTCCTTAAACGAAACTGAAATCCTTATCCGTTATCGTTCAGTTCCGAACGAAACGAAACGAAAGAACGATTGAAACGGCTACCGTTTTCAGCCCTAACTATGAACTTACCTGCTTGGGTCACAAATACAGCGGCCTACTCTTGACAGTTTGAACGACATAATTGGACAAAAGTATCATTGATATATAAGGAGTCTCAAACGAATTGTAGCGGAAAGAAATCAAATATTGATTGATAACGGTATATATCTCCAAATTCCAATAGTTCTGATTTCGGTTATCGATTAATGGTATATATTACTTTTTGAACGGTGAATCTCAAATATTGATTGATAATGGTATAGATCTCCAAATTACCATTGTATCATTTGGGTGATCAATTTTTTTACATTTTTAAAAGATTTTAATTTGACAGTGCTAATTTTTTTCATTTTGAGCGACGATTGTTATGATTATGATTGATCGGTAAATAAAAAGACTAATGACGAAAATGATCAACTACTAATTTTTTAGTGTCGATTTCTTTTTATCTTCTAAAATCTTATAATAATTGTCTGTGAGAAGTGATTAAATATATTTAAATCCATCAATGCTACAGACAATAATGATAAGTATTATTTCTAACAAAATAAATTTATAACCCAGCCTGATATAATTAATTAAGAAGTGTTCACAGTCATGAGCACGAAGCCTACAGATGGGCGAATACTGATTTGATTTCAGCCATGCTAACTAAACTAAGCATATTTTTCTATAATATATCTGCAGGATATCATCGTATATATGCATGTTGTACCCACCCCCCCCCCCCCCCCCAAAAAAAAAAAAAAAAAAAAAAAACCAACCCAGTTTTCTTGCGGAGAGACCTCCAACAAAAGTATTATTAAACATTACAATCAATAGCAATAAGCAAAACGCCTTAATTACTCAATCGCAACCAGTAAATTTAACATAGAATCTCCAAATGCTATTCTTCATGTATGGTACCAGCAAGACGACAGCTTGCTTTGTAGCAATAGCCTCTTCCTATGCACAGTTTCACTAACCTCCTGAATTTACCATTCGAAAAAAAAAAGTTTGGGTCTCTATAGCTATTGTAGCAATATTTAAATTTAAACATAAATGAAAAAGACAATAAATAACTTTTACTTTCTTACGAACATTGATGTAAAGATTAGTTCGAATTGAGTAAAATAAAGAAGACGTTGATCGGTTTCTAAGGAACCCTAGCCAGCACATAACTAATTTAACTAAAACTGTGGAGGTAAAAGAGAGAAGCTACTTAACTAAAAATAGAAATAGAAGGAAATCAGAAATTTTTTGAGATACTCAGCTGACAGCGAGCTTACCTTCCAGAAATTTGTTTGTCAGTCCATTTAGCGTCCTTATCCCCACCAATGCATTACCATAGAGAACCCTCAGCTTGTCTGTGTAGCCCAGTTTATAGAGCTCAGAACATATCTAACTTAAAAACAACATAAGAAATTTAAAGATAAATAAATATAAATCCAGATTGCATAACAACATGAAAATTGTACCTTTAAAAAACCACCAAGCTCGGATGATACTGCAGGCTCTAAACTATTACCCCCATTTTCTCAATGTACTTGCTAGCTCATTTGTCACCAGCAACTGTTATACATACGTAGGAACCATATAAACATGTGTTCCACATCACAATTGATGGATTGAATTCTTAAATATCCTTTAGATTACCCTACCTCTGGCAAACACAATCGATTGTTTGCTTCTTATCGAAAAAAGAAAAGAAAATAGAATAAATAAACAAAAATTTCCAGGTGACATTTATAAACAGTCAATTTTTAAGCAGCTTATAAAAGCTCAATCATGCATGGCATAAAGGTAAATCTAACCAAGAAATGACACGACATGAATATAATAAATGAAGGCAAAAACTAAGATAAGTTTCAGCAAATTAAAGGCATGTACTGCTAAATGGCAAGGTTGATGTTGTGAAGGCAAACACCTTGCCTCTTTAACTTTTACAGTAAGAATAGTATCTTGTAATCAGCCTAATGATATGAGTATGTATCATCTTTTCTTTAGTGTTTCATGAATTGGGGCCATTTTAAATTAAAAAAGAAAGCTAATTTTTCATCGGTTTAGCAGTATATATCAGTATTAACAATATATAGCAGTATGTTAAAAAATAATTTAATTGCTCATCTTTCTTGTTCTAGACGCAATAATCATCGAGGGTAGATAGCATGAACAAAAATGTATTGTTGAGCCTGTAAGACAGGTCCAGAACTGGTAGGAAAAAGAATGTACTACATGAATGGTTCGTTAAATAAGTAACAACTATTTTGAAACATGGCTGCGCCTACATAAAAACTTTCAAAATTTCGAAAGATATATCATACGACAAAAAGTAATATGCAGCTCTTTTTCGTACCTTCAGATAAAGGAAATTGCCATCAACACCCTTCGTGACATTCTTGTGGTTCTATGACATCTTCTATTACTACTTCTAGGAGTTGGCATCTGGCAGTTGCCTTGGCAATGGAAAAGAAGTTACGTTAATGTATTGTATAACTTAAAATTAGGTTTAACAGGGCAGGTCTGGTCTGTTTAAAATAAGGTTTAAAATAAGGTTTGTTTAAAATAAGGTTTAATATTGGGCTCGCTCATAAAACCTTAATGTTCTAAAATTGACCTCAAAAGGAAAAATGATATGACATCCTAAATATTAGGAGCTTACTAATGACAGCCTAAATAATAGGAGCTTACTTAGGAATTAAATTTGTGCCCGAGTAATATGGCATGTTTTGTCAAAGTTATGCCGGTATGAAATCTTCACTGTGAAATTTATGCACATATAGGACAAAAAATAACTTGATAAAAATAATGAAGATATTAATTCAATAAAAAAACAGGGTAATCACATGATGCATCTGGCTATACAAATAGTAGAACAACTACAAATGCAGTGGTATTTTGAGAAAATTTTGGACTGAAAAAGAGGCTCACTAGTGTAAAATCACTCAATAGTGTAAAGCATTTTTTTACCTGAATACTGAAGTATAGTGACCAAATTACTATGTGCCAGATCAATTAGTAAGCTGAAAGGCCTGTTGAACTCCTCTTTTGACTGATGCTGATAGGCAAAATCAAATCCCTATCTGCACATATATTAGAGAAAAAATTATAATATATAACAATAATTATATGAATTTGGTTTCAAAGGAAGTAATGTTCTTAGATAGTGAATACTTCTTTGTTTGTTTTCCTAATCCATTGAATTAAGACCGGTTCAGAACCAGATTAAAGAAAAAGAGAGAAGATAAGCTGACTGAAGAGGTATACTTCAAGGGAAGTAGAAAATAAAACTCATGCTTATGAGGTACCTAAATAGTATCAGCGCCGACAATTTTAGTGTTGCCACTTGAAAGGACATCAAATTGCAATAATGAAAAAAAGTAAGACTTAATTATGCCTGATTTATTATACGCTGTCGTTACTCTCAACCTATCAAATCACTCCATCAAGCTAAAATGACACCTTGTTCCAACATGAATGTGAAGGTACACAATAGAGATAAGATTGAAGAAATCAATATAAGGAAAAAAAACAAAAAAAGAAAACAGCCTCCCCAAGATCGTCTCAATCCTTACCAACAGACTGCCTAAACAACCAAATTCACACCTAAGTAACACCCAAGTAAGACCAATAAACCACTAAACAGTGAAAAAAAATCGATTACAGGGCCAGAAGCAATTATGAGAGGACCTCAAACATTAGTACCAATAAATACATTACAAAAGACACCCGAAACTTTTACGACATAGAATATCTATATAAAAGAACCTTAAAAAACAAACACCACAAATTGAACAAACAGAAGATAAAAATGGAAGAATTATAACATCAAACTTTTATCAAACCTTTTTGTCTTCATCTCATTCTAGTTGCTGTGCATTTCCTGAATCAGTAGAGAAATAGAACTACATGTCAACCAATAGAACACAGACTTGAAAGACGATGAGAAATCACCTTGAAAGGGCACTATGCAAATTATTACCTCGCTCTAAATTTGAGAAATCACGTCTCATTCTGATTCCTTGAAAGGGCAGTATTTCCATCCGTAGCCTTCTTCCTCCCTGCTCAAGATGAACGACACCACCTTGCTCAAATCGGCTGTCGAAGCTGATTCTTTGGCCAAATCAGAGCTCTCCTTGAAGAAGAACGCGCATCCTACTCGTACGGCGAGAGCGGAGGCCAGAGGCGTCTAAAATCTGACAACGAAGCGGTCCAGCGGCTTTTCCTTTTTTGCCTTGCAAGCTGACTGACAGCAACGCATAAAAAAGCGAAAATGACGGAAAATGAGGGATGATTATGATAATAAATAAAAAAATAATTAAAGGTGCTCCCATCCCAAAATGAATTCAGGCAAATATGAGATGACAATAACGTTTAATCTCCCAAGAACGTCCATTGGATCCCAGTTGCAGTTAGATGTGATGATTATGATAATAAATAAATGGAAATAATAAAAAAATATGTGCTTTAAGAATGAATGTAGAGAAACTTGTGGCATTCAACCCTTCGATCCTCATTGCTATCTGCAGTGCATATTTCGACGAAAGGTAGATTAGCTCCAAATTGAACATAATAAAAAAAAAGTCTAAAATCTAATCTGCTGACAGAAATACAGTATTTGAGGTTCAAAACTTAACTTTCCTCATATGAAGCAAATCTAAAAGATATTTCTCAAAATCAAGCATTTTGTCCGGTACGATATTAAAACTAATATCTATAGTTTTAATTAAGATTTGTACATTCACATTTAAAATCAGTGTTCAGCATCAAGATTTTGAGAAATATCTTTAATTAGTTTTGATTAATTATTAGAAGCAATATCACAATCAAGCATTTTATGAACTAATCAAGCAATCCGTTTCAAAAATGGCAGTTCAATCTCAAGTGCTTGCCAAACAAATCGAGTTCAGTCAGCTCGACAGAAAAGAAAAAGGGGGAAAGGAATTTCAAACCGAGAAAGCTTCAGAGCAAAGAAGGGGGAGTAGAAAGGGTTGAGGAGCCTCAGCCACAGCCGTCGTCCACCATTTCCATCATCGACCAAGCTCGAGTGGAGAGAGATAGTGTGAGAGGGGGAGCGTGCTCAGTTGGGGCTCGGTTGTTAGAGGAGAGGAGTAGTGTTAAAGCCTGAAAATGCATCTCAAGATGCAGGTGCATCATTGGATGCGGGTGCATCCTGCAATATACAATTTTTGTAGTTTCTTGGCATAACTGTTGTAATTGTAAACATAATTGTTGAAGTTGCATGGATAGTTGTTAACAGGCCAGGCCCAGTAGACTTAATGGAGAGGATATGTTTGTTTCAACTGGAGGGAATGGAGAAGCAGAGTGAATGAAGTCGTTAGGCTGTTACGAGAGTTGATAGCTTCCGTAACCAAACTTTACTTAGTTTTGCTTATTAGTTGATGTAATTAGGAATTAATGATGTCATTAGCTAGTACTATATAAGGAGAGGCTGAGGAGAGAGAAAGAATCATGAAATCAGATCTGAAATCCACTTTTCTCATTTCAGCTCCATTTTCCTGCGAATTTCCTTGTATTTTCTGAATTCAATATAAGAGTTGATTTCCAGTACAATTTCTTCTTAGATTCTTATCTCTACTTCAATTCTCCTTCAATTCTTATCTCAATTATACTCAATTTCGTGATTTCTCTTCTCAATTACTGTATCAGTACTAAATCTGGTCTGGTACGAGTGCGACTGCATCCCTGTATCAGTGCGAGCGCATTCTGGAATTCTGCAATTTCTATTGTCGATCAAGTTAGATCGTGACAATCTGGTATCAGAGCACCGATTAAAGTGGCCTGTTGATTGTTCTTGATCCACAACTCGTTCAAGATCAATTGAGAAGAGTTTGAAGCAAGATCCATGGCAAACAACACTAGAAATGCAAGAGGCTCAAGTCATGATGGCATTGAGGAGCTGAGAGCTCAAAACAGCCAATTGCAAGCTGAAATGGAGAAGATCGTGCAAGAAATGAAGGAGGATAGCAAGCAGCTCGAGAACAAGCTATCAGCCTTAGTAATTGAGCAGATCAAAATCTCGCATCACAACCTAGAGGGAAGAATGGCAGCTATGGTGGGAGATCATGTGAAGCAAGCTAATCAAGGGCTAGAAGAGAAGTTGAGCAGCCTTGGCATGCTTTTGGAGAGGTCCTTGAGGCATCAAACAGGTAAATGCTCAAACTTTGAAATGGGAGGAACTAGCAGCTCTCATGGAGGGCCTAGAGTTGATGCTAGTGTCAGAATTGATAAGGAAGTTGGAGGTGATGAGAGGGGCAGTGGATTCAATTATGTTAATCCCCTAATTGATCTAGATGAGGAAGAGTTTAGATGGGGTGAAGGTTGTAGAAAAGAAGCAGAAAAGAGAAATTTCAGAAATGAAGGGAATAGAGGCATAAATGTCCAGCTGCCTAGGATGGATTTCCCTCATTATGATGGAGGAGATCCTGAAATTTGGAGAAGGAATTGTGAGTTTTATTTTGAGATATACCAAGTGCCAGAGGTGTATAAAACTAGGATGGCTATTCTGAATTTTTCTGATGAAGTACATGAATGGTATATAAGTGTGACTAGTGGCCATCATCAATTGCCTTGGGATTTATTGGTGGATGAGGTGATAAACAGATACAAAATGAATGGTATGAAGCATCCAGTGGATGAATTCAAGAGGATTCACCAAACTGGTAGGGTGGATGAGTATATCAAGAGATTTGATAAGGCTAGAGCAAGGCTAATGAACTTCAACCCAGCCTTGAATGAGGAGTTCTTTATTGCTCGTTTTATTAGTGGGTTGAGGGAAGAGTTGAGATATACAATTGAGTTGCACAATCCAAAGAGGTTGTATGAAGCTTTCAACTATGCAACCAAGGTGGAACTCAGTAATGACAGCCAAAATAGAAGGCCACAGGTGATGAACAAACCCTCTAATCCTCAAAATTATCCCTTACACAAGAAGAAACCAGCAGTAGAAAGAAAGGATGGTGGTGGATACAATCAGTTTTTTAAACATTGGCAAACCAATAACAATTCCAAAGGCACCACTTATGAGCAAAGAAGAGCCTTAGGCCTATGTCACCACTGTGATGAGAAATACTTTCCTGGTCATAAATGTGGAGTGAAGTTGTTGAATGCACTCAAAGGGACACAAGAAGAAGAGAGTGCAGGTGAGGAAAGTGAATTTGAGGAAGTAGAGGAAGAATTACAGGTGGAGCAAGCTGTAGTCACAATGTTCAATTCCAAAACCAACCCTAAAGTGAAGGTCATGAAGTTCAAGGGGCAAATTGGCACTGTCCCAGTATGTGCACTGTTGGACAGTGGTAGCACACACTCCTTTGTGAACCCTAATGTGCTGCAGGAGGTGGAGTGCAACCTGATTCAGACTGCACCCATGGTGGTCACTGTTGCCAATGGTGCTAGAATGGTTACTGATCTACAATGTGAAGCACTACAATTCTCTATTCAGGGGCATACATTTGAAAAAGATGTTAGGGTTCTAGATGTCACTGGTTATGACATGATTTTGGGATTGGATTGGCTTACTAGTTTGGGTCTAATGCAAGTTGATTGGGGTGCAGGCATAATTGCATTCAAGCAAGGTGATAAGGATGTACAACTGCATGTTAGAGAGGAAATGGCTAAGATCAAATTCATCAAGGAGGATGTAGACCTGGAGAAGGAAATGAGGAAGGGTAGTGAGGTATTGATGGCTCAGATTTTCAGCACAGAGGTGGAAGAAAGAGCATTGAGTAGAATGCAGCCTGTGTCCAGGGTGCATCCTTTCTCTCAGGTGCACCTTGCGCCCAGAGTGCACCCACCTTCTCAGGTGCATTCAGCACTGCAGTTGCATCCTGAAAGCCAGACTGAGATGCAGCCTGAATCCAAACCAGTGCACCCTGAACTCTCTGCAGTTTTAGAACAACACAAGGCTGTATTTGAAGAGCCAACTGCACTGCCACCAAGGAGGACCGTTGATCATGCTGTGCCACTTCTACCTGACAGCAAGCCAGTCAACCAAAGACCTTATAGGTACAGTTACTTTCAAAAGGTTGAAATTGAGAAAATAGTGACTGAATTGCTTAAGAACCAGCTGATACAACCCTCTAGCAGTCCCTTTGCATCACCAGTTCTTTTGGTTAAGAAGAAAGATGAGTCTTGGAGAATGTGCATAGACTATAGGCAGTTGAACTCAATAACTGTGAAGAACAAATACCCAATTCCAGTGATTGATGATCTGTTGGATGAATTGAAAGGGGCAAGGGTATTTTCTAAAATTGATCTAAGGTCGGGGTACCATCAGATTAGAATGAAGGATGAAGATAGGTACAAGACTGCCTTTAGGACTCATGAAGGGCATTATGAATTCAATGTTATGCCCTTTGGGCTCACTAATGTACCAGCCACATTTCAAGCCCTTATGAATGGGGTTTTCAAGCCATATTTGAGAAGGTTTTTACTGGTGTTCTTTGATGATATTTTGGTGTATAGTCAGTCCATAGAAGAGCATAAGGAATACTTGTGTCTAACTCTAGAATTGCTGTCCAAAAATCAATTGTTTGCTAAAATGTCAAAGTGTGAATTTGGGTTGGAAGAGATTGAATATCTTGGTCACATAATCTCTCACAATGGTGTTGCCACTGACCCTAAGAAGATTGAGGCTATGTGCAACTGGCCATCACCAAGGACAGTCAAGGAATTAAGAGGATTCCTAGGTCTAACTGGGTATTATAGAAAATTTGTGAAGAATTATGGGATTATTGCTAAGCCATTGACTGATCAGCTGAGAAAGAACTCCTTTGAGTGGGATGAAAAGGCAGAGAATGCTTTCAACACTCTCAAGAGTGCAATGGCATCAACACCAGTCCTAGCAATGCCAGATTTTACTCAACCCTTTGTGCTAGAGACTGATGCATGTGACAAGGGTATTGGTGCAGTGCTCATGCAAAATAGGCAACCACTAGCCTATTTGAGCAAAAGTCTTGGTCCTAAGAGCATTGGGCTTTCAACTTATGAAAAGGAGTTCCTAGCATTGTTGACAGCTGTCCAAAAATGGAAGCACTACCTCATTGGAGGGCAGTTCATTATCAAGACTGACCAAATTGCCCTTAAGCATTTGTTGGAGCAAAGAGTAAATCATGCCATGCAACACAAGGGCCTTGGCAAGTTGATGGGCCTAGATTACAAGATAGAATACAAGAGGGGAGTTGATAACAAAGTGGCAGATGCACTGTCAAGAAGAGAGGTGCATCCTGAAACTGAAATGCAAGTTGTTGCTGGGGTGCATCCTGAAGTGCAGTCTGGAGTGCAGGCTGAGATGCAGGCTGTCACTGAGTTGATACCACAGTGGGTAGAGGAGTTGAAGTCAAGCTACATTGGAGATGAATGGGTTCAGGAGTTACAAAACAAGTGGGAAAAGGAAGAACTTGACAAAGACAAGTATTCTTTTCAGCAGGGCTTGTTCAGGTACAATAATAGGATATGTGTGGGGGCCACTAATGGTTGGAGAATTAGGCTGGTGAGAGAGGTTCACTCTACTTGCATTGGAGGTCACTCAGGAGTTCTACCAACCTACCAACGAATCAAGAAGATGTTCTATTGGCCAAAGTTGAAAGAGATGGTACAAGAAGAAGTGTGAAATCTGTCAACTAAACAAAGGTGAGCATGTGCCAATTCCTGGATTGCTTCAGCCAATACCAATTCTTGATGGAGCATGGCAAGGGGTTAGCATGGATTTCATTTCAGGTTTGCCTAAATCTGAAGGTAAAACAATGATTTTGGTGATTGTGGATAGGTTCACTAAATATGCACATTTCATCCCTATGGCACACCCCTACAAGGCTAAAGATGTGGCAAAGTTATTCATGGACAATATTTACAAGTTGCATGGGTTGCCAATGTCCATAATAACTGATAGGGACCCCCTATTTACCAGCTCATTTTGGAAGAATTTGATGGAAGGTTTAGGGGTAAAACTGAACTTTACCACTGCATATCATCCACAATCAGATGGACAAACTGAAAGGGTGAATCAATGCATTGAAAACTTTCTTAGATGCATGGTCTTTGATAAGCAAAAGCAATGGTGCAAGTGGGTATCTCTGGCTGAACATTGGTACAATACAAGTTTTCATTCAAGCCTCAAAACCTCACCTTTCAAGGCTTTGTATGGATATGAACCACAAGAGTTACCAATGCTGGGTGCATCCCAGGAAGGAGGAGGAGATGCAAGTGAATTAATTGAAAGAAGACATAATACTCTCCAAGTGCTTAAAGAAAATCTAGAAAAAGCACAGAAAAGAATGAAGAAAAATGCAGACTTGAAGAGAAGTGAAAGGAGTTTCAAGGAGGGAGACTGGGCGTACATGAAGCTGCAACCATATAGGCAAGTGTCTATAGCTGGTCATGCAAACTCCAAGCTCAATCCTAAGTACTATGGGCCCTATGAGATTCTTGAAAAAGTGGGTGAAGTGGCATATAGATTGAACTTGCCACCTGGGTCTTCTATACATCCTGTACTTCATGTGTCTCAGCTTAAGCACAAGTGTGGTGAAAATGCAGTTGCATCACCAAGGCTACCAGTGGTTGGTCCAGATGGTGAAGTGAGGGTAGAACCAGAGGTAATATTGGCTAGGAGGATGATTAAAAGAAGGAATGTACCAATTGCCCAAGTGTTGATTAAGTGGCTTAACAAATCTGAAAATGAGGCTACTTGGGAAGACTTTGATGCAGTGAAGGAGAAGTATCCTTATTTGATTCTTGAGGACAAGAATGCTTTTAAGGGGAAGGGAGTGTTAAAGCCTGAAAATGCATCTCAAGATGCAGGTGCATCATTGGATGCGGGTGCATCCTGTAATATACAATTGTTGTAGTTCCTTGGCATAACTGTTGTAATTGTATACATAATTGTTGAAGTTGCATGGATAGTTGTTAACAGGCCAGGCCCAGTAGACTTAATGGAGAGGATATGTTTGTTTCAACTGGAGGGAATGGAGAAGCAGAGTGAATGAAGTCGTTAGGCTATTACGAGAGTTGATAGCTTCCGTAACCAAACTTTACTTAGTTTTGCTTATTAGTTGATGTAATTAGGAATTAATGATGTCATTAGCTAGTACTATATAAGGAGAGGCTGAGGAGAGAGAAAGAATCATGAAATCAGATCTGAAATCCACTTTTCTCATTTTAGCTCCATTTTTCTGCGAATTTCCTTGTATTTTCTGAATTCAATATAAGAGTTGATTTCCAGTACAATTTCTTCTTAGATTCTTATCTCTACTTCAATTCTCCTTCAATTCTTATCTCAATTATACTCAATTTCGTGATTTCTCTTCTCAATTACTGTATCAGTACTAAATCTGGTCTGGTACGAGTGCGACTGCATCCCTGTATCAGTGCGAGCGCATTCTGGAATTCTGCAATTTCTATTGTCGATCAAGTTAGATCGTGACAAGTAGTGAGGTGGGGTCTGGTGGCGCTTTGGCGGAGAGGAAGTGACGGAGAAGGAGGGAAGGGGAAGCGGCAGCGGAGAGAGAGAAGAGAGCGGTGACTGGTGAGAGAGGCGATGAGAGAGGCTGAGGGTTTCGGCTGAGGCTGTGCGTGCGAGAGAGTGGTTTTCGTATTTGGTGCTGCAATGGACGGATACAATTCAGCGAAAAGAAACGAATGGCCAGGATGAGTTACTGTACTAACTACAGTTCCACGTGCATCGCACGCCAGACAAGCTTTATATAGTTTTAATTTAATTTGCTCTCTCATTCAACGCTGAAACACAGATGGTCACACGAAATAACGACACAGAAAATCAAACACCTACTAAATGTAAACATCAGCCGCGCTCTCTCCTCGAAATGAGATCTGCTGCCGCGCGACACCGCGTGTCGCGCGGTATGCTGACCGTCTGATTAAGATCCAATGGACAAGGGAGCCCCGTGCATGTAACCTAGATTGATAGGCCCGTAAAAAGTGAACCGTCCGATCAAGATCAGACGGCTCGTAGCGCTGTGTCGCGCAACAGCAGAGTCGGATTGTCCTCGTCCCTCCTCCGGTCCTCCGCGCCTCCTCGCCCAGTCTCTCTCTCCTTCTCACCCGCTCCTCTCCTTTTCTGCTCACTCCGGACCTCCGTCATAAGAAAATAATTAAATAGAGAGATGAGTGCCGCAGATCACTTACTTCCTTCCGCTCAATACTCCGTTTTTATCGAAAATGGGCAGTTATCGAGGTTCTCTCTCTCTCTCTCTCACACACACACTCACACACATCAATTGTGGTATCGTAGTCCTTAATAAAGATAGAAAATTTGAAGATTTGAGTTGACAGGAAGCTGAGGAAGGACATTGTACAACAGAAAATGAAGGATATATGATATATCAGTCGCGTGAAATTCAGAGATTTATTAGGAGACTAAAGATAATAACTTTCTGCAGAAAAATGTGTTTTACTTTGCTTTCAGTTAGTCCTTAGATTGTTATTTTGTAATAGCTAATTTGTAAATGAAAGCTTACATTCTGTAGGTTATCATCTCAAGTTTCTGAAACCCTAGAAGCAATGCCATACATTCCTCCAGAATCATCCTCTCTCTCCATCAAAGCCTTTCTTCAATCACTCCTCCCCTCGAATGCTGCTCCCGGCCCCAGTAATAATAAAGAACATATTAAAAACTTCTTTCTCTGCTTGGCCACTATAGAATCAGCATCTGATTTCAGAGAATCGCCAACCCTAGGTTGGATCAGTACAAATCTTATCTTGTCTGCCAAATCGACATTGCAGCAGTTTTGTGATGCGGGTTTGTACGGGTCTGTGGGAGAGATGGTGGCTGATTTGTTTGCAGAGATTGTGCCTGATTTGAAGAGGGTTATAAAGGAGACTTGCGTTGATACTTATAATGAAGAAGAAATAACGACAAATAATGTACCAGTTGGTTATTCCATTCATCAGTTTTGTTGGGGCTCTTTTGGTCAGGCCATATTTTGGTCATACTTGCTACCATGTTGGTACTGGAAATGGGAAACTGGATTTGTCTCTGAGACCTCAGAACCTGTTGTAGTCAGCTTTTGGTGTAAAATAGGAAATTCTGGCTAGTTACTGGTTAACCTTTTATTTTATCATTTTAGTATTGTGCTGACCTCCAGTCAAATACATTACCTACGTACTTGACTTTGTGAGACATCCGTCTCTATGATGATACTTTGTTTGAAAGAGAAGTGCAATCATACATGCTTGAACTGTACAAAATCAGAAACCTCTTTTCTTTTCTTTTTTATTTCAATAATATGAGCGTTACTCCTCTGATTAATATTAAACTTCTATTTCCATCTCTAGGTTTGATCGAATTCTTAGTGAGATGCTGGGTCACCTGGAACGACAGCCTTTTAACAAAGAACACCGCACTGCATGGCTCTCTTTAATAGAACCAGTTTTTGATGCAATGGGGTTGTTTCTTTTAGCCCATTTTAGACGCCTTTTCTATCTGTTTTTTCAATGGATCCATTCTGATGATGATCAAACTGTTATTTTGGTAAAAAGATTATTGACATTTTTTAAGGCATTTCAATCTTGAACTTTTGGAGGCTTGGTTGGTACCTTACTGATTGGGACAGAAGGGGCTTAATATCTTCCAGAAATGTGAAATTGCACTGAGTTGGTCAAGCCTCAAGTACAGTATGATCCAGTTTGGATATCACTTTAGAATAAACAGATATTGATATATTATAATTTGTACCAAATATTTGTGGACAAAGTGCTATGTCATCATTTTTCAAAAAAATTGAGATGCTAAATAAAGTCTGGAAGACAAGGAACTAAAGCACAATGGTCTGTATGTCTTATCAGGTTCTAGAACGATTGAATGCAATTGTTAAATTAACATGGATCCGGAAATCACCACACATTGAGAGGTAGGGTATGTTTCCTTTTTCTTTTTAAAAAATTGTGATAGTTGTGGTATAATTTATTTTAGGCTATTTGATTCCCATAAAAAGGTAATTTATTTGCTTATATGTTGAATTTTTTTTTAAATAAACTTTTTTGTAAAGGTTAGTAGATGAACTAGTTCTTATATACAAGGAATCAGCAACAGGAAAGAACCGTGAACTTATCTGGAGTAGCATTTTGGAATTGTTGTGTTTGCTTCAAAGGTACCGAAAAAAGAAAATGTTCTTTTCAATAACAATTCTTTTTCCCTTATCCATTATTTTTAAGATAAGATTGTCTATTCATGTTGTTGGGACTTCATCCAAGATATTTGGATTTAGGTTTGTTCTGTTGTATCCGTCACCCGATAGAGGTCTTTTTAATTTGCTAACTAGTGCAACACAAAGACTAAGCTGCAGCAGAGGATGCCCAAACACAAGTTTAACACTACCTATTTCTATTTAGTAGCATTTCAGTTGCTTATGATATGATTTCATACCGTTTTTTCATTGATGATCTGTCTGATTTATTTGCCATGTTCCCCTTAACCTATAGGTGCAAAGGAGTGCAGTTTGAGAGCACATGGGAAAAGCACACAAAGGATCCTGACCTGGTTATATTGATATCCTCTTTCAACCAACACCAAATGCAGATAATGGCCTCGTAGCTTTCTTTTTCTTTAGATCTTGACCGATGCTTGTCCATGTGAAGTATTTTGAGTGCCATGCACCTTTAATTTTTTGTTGCACATGTGTGTGTGTTTGATTTACACACGAATAAGGGATGAACAAGGGTCGCGCGAACAGGGGGTTGTTCGTCTGCTGTTCATCTCTAGTTCGCCAAAAAGAGGGAACTACGAACAGGGGGTTTTGTTCGCGGAACAGACTGTTCGCGTGTTGTTTGGTTTCCACGAATAGACGCTGTTCATGAGCACATCCAAATACACCTGACAAATTACTATCATAGATGATCAGTAACAAGTTCTTGGAAAGTTCAGTATCATTCGGACACCAGCTGTGATGTACAATCATTGATGATCAGTTAGTATCTAGTGGGGCATTTCTCTTTGTTTGCTTCTTCATAATTCATAACTGTTTACTTGTTCAAGTCAATGAATGAAAACAATGGCCTTCCAATTCCATAAAGGACATGAAATCTTGTGGCCAATATATTTCTGAACCGTTCAAATTCCCTTCTACTCATTTGATTTGTCAATTGAATTTCGTTTACTAGGTCATTACTCATTAGTACAGCTGCAGGCACTCAACTCAGCTACATTCTAGCAACAGTTCAGCTTCATGATGATTTTATTACTATTATCTATAATATTTCATTTGTTTCGGAGGACTTAATTTTGATTTACTTATGATTGAATTGAAAAATACAATGGCGACATCATGCCACTTGAACTTTACACAGAGATAGGTTCGTATTTGAGTGATGCATGGTACAACCAAAATATATATATTTTTTTATTACATAGTTCCTTAAATTCAGATTAAAATATTTGGAATATCGACGTTGCTATTTTCCTCCTAACCAAATGCCGAAATGTCCCGTCTCTCTACTCTCTAGCTAACACATTTTCTCTCACTTGTTAACAATGCAAGTATTTTATTTTATTTTTTTTGTCTCCAACAAATCTCTTATTTCTCCCAAATGGCTGAAAGTTGATTGTTGAGGGCCAAATCAGACTCGCTGCTTATAGCTTATAATCCACCTGTGGACTGTGGAGTGGGGCAAATAAGAGTCAAGTGTCTTCACTAAAAATCAATCTGATTCGTGTTTGTTACAACATCATTTATGAGGGAAACATAAGTTTGATAATCAGAGACCATTCCCTTTTCGCCCCTCAATATCTCTTTGTTAGCCCTCCCCTTGCCATGCCTTGAATGCCCCTCCAACAATATATTATATCTGGTTTAACCCCAACGTTTTGCATTGCATCCAGCAGCATCTCAGCATTTCTCATCTGACCAATCTTGCACAAACCATGCATCAGCACATTATAAGTGACTACACCCAATTTAAGGCCTCTCCTTTGCATCTCTTTCAAGAGCCTAAACCCTATTTTAACCTCCCCCTTGCTACAAAATGCACCAATGACCATTGTATATGTGCCCTCATTCGGAGCGAAACCAGCTCTGATCATCTCGCGCAGTATTGTCTCGGCCTCATGGGCCCGACCTGATCTGGTCAATCCTGATATAAGAGCTGTGTATGTCACATCATCTAATTCAATTCCTTGGGCTATCATTTTGCTTTTTATGTCCTTTGCTGCTTCCAGTTCCCCCTGCTTGCAACACCCATCAATGAGGACAGTGTACGTAAATTTATCGGGTGTCAACCCATTTAACCTCATGTCCTCCTCCATAAGCCGCCTCGCCTCATTTATATCTCCAGCCTTGCAAAAACCATTGATCAATGTATTAAATGTGATCAAATCGGGCATCATGTTTTTCCTCAACGTCTCGTGATACAACTCAATGGCAAATTGCATTTCGCCTTGTTTGCAATGTCCATCCATTAATGTGGTCAAAGTCACAGTATTAGGAACTAAGCCTCTGAGGAGCATTTGACCAAACACTTGGCGCGCGCACGCTAAGCTCCCAAAACAACAGAAACCTTTGATGAGAAGAGTATAAGTAAAGACATCAGGCTGAACTCCATAGTGAAGCATTGATCGTTTCAACTCTAAAGCAAGACCCAAGTGTCCCATTTTACAATAGCCTCCGATCAAGGTATTAAAGCTAACAACAGTGGGTCTCAAACTGCGCTTAGTAATTTCGTCGAACACCTGGCGTGCGCAAGTAAGATTGGCATGATTGCAGAAACGGTGGATGAGAAGGTTGAAAGGCCTGAGGTGTGGAGGGAAGCCGGCATGTAAAAGGTTGATGTAGAAATGCCAAAGGGTGTGAGGAGGGTGGGAATGGATTAAATCTGTGAAAATGCGGAGGAAATAGGCCGGGCCGCCATGGGATTGTTTGAGTGTGAGAGCGGAGAGGAGGGAATGCGCGGCTGCTTCCGCTTGTTGCATTTGCATCTGATTACTAAACTTAAATCGACTAGAATTAGGCATTTGTTCTGGCTTTGTCCGGTCCGGCCTCCGGGTAATGTTAATTGTTAAGTATGATAAAATATAATTAATTAAGTTGTTCTACATCTAATCTAATCCCTCTAAATGGGTTTCTATTTTTTTTTTGGGCTGTTTGGATCATACGGGAATAGGAAGAATTTCCTATTTCTAGACATAAATTTATTATAAACAATCCAAACTCTTCACAAAATTACACACTTCCCAATACTTTATGCTTAAGAATTGAAAATTCCTCCTATTCCTAAGCGATCCAAACGACCCTTTTGAAAAAGAAGTACATGCATTTACATATCTAGCAATATTGGACTAATTAATCCAAAAATATAATTAAGCAATTTTCTTTCTTTCTTTGTTTCTTTCTTTCTTTCTTTCAAGTTTCAAGTAGTTGTCGTCCAATGTTTGGGAAAGAATGAATCTACAAAACGAGTAAGGTCATTAATTAGGTCAATACTATGATTAATTAATATATAATAATAATAATAATAATAGCAGAAGTCTCGGGCACTGTGGGCCCTCGTCACATCACATCACATGGGTCATGGGGCCATGCCATCCTCTGATCCTCACCAGTCACCAATCATCATATCCATCTTTAATTTGGGTCAACTCAACTCCAGGTGCAACCAAAGTCGATCGTGCTGCTGAATCGTGCACTCCATCTTTTATGAAATATATTATGTTTTCCAATTTCAACTCATCTCCATTTCTCTTAATTAGCTAATACTATTAATAAAACAAGAACTCAAAATTTACTCTTATCAAATTCATTGAGCGACGACATTTCAAGCCCAACTATCAGTATATATTCCATGCATCCTTTTATTTTATATAACTTTACAGATGACTTATATATATAGTTAGTTGGGTGTGCGATTATTTTTTATGCAAATTAAGTAATTAAGTATACTTCAAGTATAAATATATGATAATTGCTAAGAAGGAAAAAACATTAATTATTAAATAATTAAGTCGAATCGAGCGAGCTGTAGGGCTGTCAATGGGTACGGTACGGTACGGTAGAAGGTATTTTCATTATCGTACCCGTTAAAATTTTCTTTACCCGTACCCGTTAAAAATAGCTTTACCCGTACCCGTTAAGAATTAACGGTACGGGTACGGTAACGGTAAAAAATGAATATAATAATAATAAAATTTGTACACTCTGTATAAATAAATTATATCAAGTGCAACAATGGTGGCGAATATTTTAGGTTTATGCTTTTTTATTTTTTCGTACACTGAATGGAAAGAATTATAAATTTTAAATAAAATCTAGCAATATTTTTTTACCAATCATGCAATATAAGATGCCATATGTATCATGTAATTGTATCTTTTTAATTGTGGCAATTACCCGTTATGAAAACGGTACGAAATAACTTTTACCCGTACCCGTACCCGTTAAATTAATGAAAAAATTTCCTTATCCGTACCCGTATCAGTTGACTTAACGAAAATAAAACTTTACCCATACCCGTCTTATACGGTACGGTACGGATTGGGTAAACGGGTAAACGGGTTTCGATAGTCCTAGCGAGCTGAAACAGTTGGAAAGTGGGTCCCACCAATCATAAATCCAATCCATCAATGATCAATCCGATATCCGACGTGCCAGACCCTCGTTAACCTTAACCAACAAAAAAAAGTCTCCCCTGTTCTTTCACCTAACCAAAACCAATCTTCCTAACGAAACGAAAGTCATCATGGAATAAACAGGTCTTGCATTTGCATAGAGACCTTCCTCACATGGCATGGCATGGCTTAATTAGACATTAATTCTACTTATATGTCCTTCCAAAAATGGCATCCCATCACTGCCGGGTGGGCCCGTTGCCGGCTCCAGCACTCCTCCTACTCGCATTCTGTCTCCTAATCACTCCAATCCAAATGCAAGATCTCAACTCCGATGCGTCTGCTTTACTTGCCTTCATCTCATCCTTCGGTCTGACTTCCGTCAGGTGGAACCAAAGCAAAGACACGTGCACCTGGCAAGGCATCACATGTCAATCTGGTAGAGTAGCTGAACTCAGGCTGCCGGGTGTTGGCCTACGTGGTGACATTCCGCAATCCACATTAGGCAACCTAACCGCACTTCGTGTCTTGTCGCTACGTTTCAATGCTCTCACTGGGCCCATCCCACCAGAGCTCGGTGACATCTCCACCTTAAGCGTTATAAATCTTCAACGGAACAAGCTCACAGGTGAGATTCCGTTGACGATTTTGTCTCTCCCTGGATTGACACAACTAAACCTGGCCGAGAACCAGTTGTCTGGTCTGATTGCATTTGACTTTGCAAAACTCACAAGCCTCCAAATGCTTTATCTAGAATTGAACATGTTCCAGGGACAACTGCCCGATCTCAACTTGACGGCTCTAAGCGGATTCAACGTTTCGTTCAATGAACTATCTGGTCCTATCCCACCTAGCCTGAGCAGGTTTGATGCCACTTCGTTTCTTGGCATGCCGCTTTGTGGCAAGCCTCTTCCCCCCTGCAAGGGCCTTGCGCCTGTTGAACCTCCCGTGCTACCACCGACAGCCTTTCCACCACATGCCTCCTCCTCGGAAAGTCCACCACATACCATAAAAAAGCATGGCCTCTCAGGTGGTGCCATAGCTGGTATTGTCATTGGCATAGCTGCTGTATTATTAGTGGCGGCATCTATATTCATCCTTGTGTTGAGGCGGCCCGAAAAGAGTTACACGCGTGCCTATCAAGTGGAATCTCCTCATGAAGCAATGGCGCTAAGAGCAAAGGAGGCCATGGGGTCTCCCACTCCAACTGTAAGAGGACCGCCGCTAGCAGCTAGGACAGCGCCAGCGCAAGTGCCAGTGCCGGTTGTGGGGGCAGCAGCATCCCCACCACGTGCAGTTCGACCGCCACAAAGGGATGAAGACAGTGGTGCAAGCGCTCCCAAAAGGAGGTTGGTTTTCTTTGGGAGATTGAAGAAAACATATGATCTAGAAGATCTACTAAGGGCATCAGCGGAGGTCCTAGGTACGAGATTTTAATTTATATATGTGTACATATTGACGCTAGGAGGTAAATCCTCAATTGTTTGCTTAATTCGGACAGGTACATGCAATATTGACGATTTTGAACTAAAAAATTTATTAAAAGCTTCATATGAACACATGCAGTATTAAAACAGAATTAAAATTTTTCCTTTACTTTTTCCTGCCTGGGGCGATGCTTTAAAATTTCCTAGAGTTGGTCACATGAAGGAATTAAAGGAGTCATCAAACTAGTAAAATTTTCCTTGATTAACGATACATTTGGCATGAGAAATCTGGAAAAGTGTACATCGTACGTAGTTCTATAATTGATTTATGTCCATAATTTGTTTCGTTAGGCAAGGGAGCATTCGGCACAACATATAAAGCAATGCTGGAGATGGGGCAGGTTGTAGCGGTGAAGCGATTGAAGGAGGTAAACACACCTGAAAGGGAATTCAGGGATAAGATCACGGCCATCGGTACAATGGAACATCCTAACGTCGTACCTCTTCGTGCGTATTACTATAACCGAGATGAGAAGCTGCTTGTTTATGATTACATGCCCATGGGTAGCCTTTCTTCATTGCTTCATGGTACACCATTTCTATCCACTTTAATTATTAATTAATGAATTTTTCCTTTTTTCTTGAATTATAAGTTGGCTGATTTAATTTTGTATAGCTGTGACTTGTACAAATAACTAATTGTTATACAATTTTATATATGGAGACTTGAGAGCATTATGAAAATAAGTAGACATTTGTTGGCATCACGATATCATGCAAGCCACATTCGTGGTTCTCAAGTATCACGAACCTAATAATTTAAAATGCAAGCGCACTCAAGATCAAGTCGAGTTGTCAGATAAGATTTCATCAAGCATTGCAAGCATCAAGCATTGCATCGCAGAGTTCACAACAAAACATCAGAAATTTAACGTATAAGAACTGAGGAGTTAAACTATTAATTAAGTTGCATTAATATTTAAGCAAGTGCTTGGCAAAATTACTTGCAAAAAGGTCCAGATTTGACTATGAATTTGAAAATGACACTAGGAAACAGAGGCTCAGGGAGGCCGCCGCTGAATTGGGGCACTAGGTCCAGCATCGTTCTGGCTGCGGCACACGGGCTCGAATACATCCACTCCATATCCTCGCAATCTGCACATGGCAACATCAAAGCCTCAAACATCCTGCTATCCGGCACCAACAACAGTTCCCCAGAATGGGCTAGGATCGCTGACCATGGTCTGGCCCACCTAGTTGGGGGCCCCGCAGCTGTCCCAACCCGTGGCGGCGCTTTCTACAAAGCACCGGAGGTGACAGACCTCCGCCGAGCCTCTCAGAAATCTGATGTGTATAGTTTTGGTATGCATTCATTTAAATTCAAATGTGCAAAAGTACACCCACGTACACAATCTTTTTGACAAATGTAATTAAATTAGTATGAGATTGCTTGTTGCCATGTATACAGGTGTGTTATTACTAGAGCTGCTGACGGGAAGGGCCCCGGGGCAAGCAGACGGGGGAGTGGATCTGCCGCGGTGGGTGCAACAAGAATTCAGCGACCAGTTGCTGGATGTCGAGCTGCTGAGAGAGAACCAGATAGCGGTGCAGGAGATGATGCGCATGATGCAGCTGGCCATGGAGTGCGTCGGCTTGGATCCGGACAGACGACCCACCATGGAGAGCGTGGTTCGTCAAATAGAGGACATATGCGACCTGGCCAAGTCCAGGTCCGATAGTATGGGATCTTCCATTGATGACACCGGCGAGCGGCCGCTCACGTCCCGGAGCGGCAAATTCCTTTAATACACACATACATACAATTAAACAATTAATTAATTTGGAACATTTCAATGGTAGCCTAACTAATTATATATGTTTATTCTTAATGTTTTTTCCCTTCCATTTTCATTCATTATTTTCATTTCTTACCTTTTTTTTATAGCGAGTTGTTATTAATTAATTAAATTGATTATGATCTAACATCTAGCGTTGATTGTGTCAGTCAATACCATCCGTTTAACTGTTTATTATTGTTTTTCTGTTTAAATGTATTCTCTCTTAGATTAACAACCTTCAATTTTCTGTAAATGGGTGTTACGTACTCTTAAACAATAAAATAGCATGTTTCCGTTTTCTGGAAGGAGATCACACGGATACTGAATGGCAATGATTAATGTTGTATGAAATATTGTGGGGGAGGGGGGGGGGGGGTTGATACATTATTTAGTATGTTGAATATGTTGTATATATTTTAGAATTTAAATTAAATACGAGCCAAATCATTAATATATTTAACTAGAGGGTGTATCATTTTTTTTTTGTCAAAACCTTTGATGAACCAGATTTATTGTAGCTAGATCTCTTTTATTTTTTTAATAGTAAATACTAAATACTCATCTTCTAACATTAAAAAGATACTTTTTCTAAAGAACAATGTGCAGATAAGGTAAATACTTTTTATTGCAATTTTTGTTATACGTTTACTATCTTTTGATTAGCAGTGTTACACGTTTACTATCTTTAGTCAATTTATGACTCCGTTTGGATGGCTTCTTTCCGGAATAAGGAATAAGGAATAACCATTTTTTATCAATAAATTTATTTCTAACCATCCAAACTCTTCACAAAAGTTACACACTTCCCAATAAATTTATTCCTTCCCAATAAATTTCTTCCCTTCTTCCTTCTTCCTACCTTATTCTCAACGCATCCAAACGGAGCCTATAAAAGGTAAATACTTTCTAGTGCAATGTAACACATAACACATACAGTTTAAACCATGTGAAGGCAGTGTTTTTAAAACCCTACCGGGTACCGGAAATTTTCGATTAAAATCGGGTTTCGGATCACCACCCGGTAGGAATAGACCCCTAAAACCCGCTGGTCAACAACCGGGTAAAATCGGTCAAATACCAGAAATTTCGGCTGTTACCATTTCTGTTTCCCTTCATTTCCGCTTTATCGAACTTGGTTGGGTGCTGTGGGAGACCAACACGCTAACCACTGGGCCGAGTGGCCATATTTGTTAGTCAATGTTAATAAATATAAATATTATACATTTATACTATAGTCAGTACAAACCGGTACAAAACGGTACACCGGTAGAATCGGTAAAAATCGCATACCGCTACTTTGGCCGGTTTGATAGCCGGTAGGGTATTAAAAACATTAGTTGAACACATAACACATGCAGTTTAAACCATATCTCAATTTAGTATCTTTGTACCAACCTTAGTCGTCAGTGATTGCCTAATGGCTTTAAACACCGAAAAATAAAATTTTGCAATCTAACACATGCAGTTTAACACATGCTTCAAAAATCAATCAAATTTGCTCGTGGGAAAGCAATGAAAAAAACTACCCAAAGAGCGATACAGTGACCATACTAGCAACCTTTACACTAAAAAACAAAAAAAAAAAAAAAAAAATCCAATACATTTGAATTCTGTTGTTGGAGGGATTTAATTACCAAAATTCTGACTTTCACCAATCCGTTCCTTAAAAATCCATCAAACAAAAGAAAATATACATCATGCATCAACACATTAATCCATCATCCAGTATTTCACTATGTAATCCAGATATGTTGTTGTTTAAAGCTCAAATTCTTCTCCAAACCTATGACACTGTGAGGAGAGCTCAGTTACAAGCAATTATTAGAAGGTACACCTAGTTGTTTTTGAATTATTCTTTCTAAGTTATTATATGAAGAAACCAACACCAGTTGGATGAAAGAAATTATCCGCTGTCAGATATAATTTCATTGGTTGAGTGGCACATAAGGGTCAGTTTTAGCAAAAAAGATGAGAAGCTTGGTCTACAAATCTATAGATGATACTGAGAGGAGCCGGCAACGAGGGGAAGGGAAGGACGAGGCCACGAGCCGAAAAATGAAGGACAGGCGGCGATGAGTAGGATCCGTATCCTCTGGACATCTTTCATTAGAAGCCGTCCGATCGAAATGGATGGTTAGATGTGAAGCGTTGAGAGGTTACCTTCTTTTGGCGTTAGTTCCTTTGAACTCTCCGTCACTCTCCTCTCCCCACTCTCTCACTGCCTCAAACCCTGCCTCTCTCTCATGAAGCCAGCTCTAGGACAACAGCAAAGGTCAGGCAATCCAAGTATGCTTTAACTTCCCCCTTTTCAATTTCTTTCCGTATATTTTCATCATTAGTTTTGTTTATTTAGATAAATTGTTTGTTTCAGCTCTTTTGTACATCTCAGTTGTCACATTGCAATTTTGGTTTAGCTTTGCTTTAATATGTTTGCTATTTTGTTGTTATTTGGTTAAATGTGTTCCCTAATTTTCTGCTATTTTTGTTTTATTTGGTTAATTTTGTTTTGCTATTTGTTTGCTAATTCGTTCCATATTTTGTCTCAAAGGCTGAATTCATGGTTTATATGTATTGAAAATTGATTGTAAGCGACTCATTGCGTACTGTCTATATCTCTGTCTAATGGTACCAATTGAAATGGCATACAACAGTTATGGAAAGTTTTTTATTTGGTCACGGATACATTGTGAAATCGTTTATTCAATCTAGGTTGCAGTTAATTATCTATGGTAGTAATAGAAAGGATGGTGTGTGAGATATTTAAGCTCTTTGTTTGGACAGTGGTACAAATCATGAAATTGTTTGGCCTGTACATGCTCGAGGTTTGAATTTGAGCATAATCAGGCCTCGTTCACCTATAAGGTAGTCGTTGAATTGGAACCATAGTCAGGTCTCAACTATTTTTTGATAATATCCTTTCATAATAGTCAGGTCTCCAGTATATTTCAATTCAAATTACTTAATGTTCTCGATTACTTTGGGTTCATATGCAAATCCTAACTTATTTTTCTTTTTCCTTTTAATTCTGTTGATGCTTTCAGAGGAATGTTATTTAAGATATTAGCTTAAATAACAGTTATGTGACTCAATTCATATCTTATAATATTTTAACTAAGTTGTTCTTTTTTAATTTCATAAGTTACCGAAAGAAATAACCAACAAGAGAACCCAAAATGTCAAGGAGCAAACTAGTGAAGAAGAGTGTAGAGAAGATGATTGATATTTCCTTTTTATAATTATTAATTCAATCTAGTATTTCTTGTGGTGAAGGTTAGACATAAGATGAGTTGATATTGTACTAGTAATGAAGGTTGACCAATGTACTTTTTATTGTGTTGTGATTTTGACATAATTTTGTTTCCAAGTCAATGTATTATTGTACCACTTCATTTGAGAATTTACAAACTATATTAGCGCATCACATAAGTGTACAGTTATACCAAGCCAGTGTACATGTGCCCTTTCTAATTTGAGAACCACATATAACCAAGAACAAAAGTCTGATAAGAAATAACACAATGCATTCATACTTACAAACTTTTACTTTCAATCTCCAATATAGTAGAAGTAGCCCAAATTGATAACACGCATACTATTTACTCATATAATTTCTTATATTAATATTTACATATTACATACTTAATCTCATACATTACATTTAAGATCCCGCAAAACCAAATACAAAAGGCAAATTATTACAAAAGTTAATCCTGCAAAACCAACTAGTTCAAACTACATTATGAAGCCGCTGGAACCTCGCTAACGAAGCTAGTGCCCTCTGAGCCAATAAGCAAACCCTCCTCCGTAATTGCCCTTGTACCAGCAACTCCTCAACCAGCACCTCCAACAACACACAAATACCAGATATAATCACACAACTAGGTCCATGTTATATCTAGAATTTTTACCGGCACGTGTACTAGAACAAGTACAGATCGGTACAGAGGTTCTACAAGCCATCCATTTACACATGCATTATAATAAATTAGCTTCAAGTAATTCTTTCACTCAAAATTGTCATCATCAATGCCGTCATCTTCAAATTCTGAAAAAAAAAAAAATCAAAGTTCATATGAGTAACTTCAAAAGTTGTGTAAACTTCAGAAATATTCATGTGTAAAACCAATTTCAATCAATTGAAATTGGTTCTAAACGTATTTGTTGCCTTTGTAATTAGTTAGTTGATATTAGTATCTAATTAGTTACCACTATTTAGATAAAAAATATAGCAATTTTTTCCCAATTACCAATGCATGGGCAGACAACAGCTATCACTAGTTAATTGTTAAGAGGGAAGATTAGTGATTACTTGGAGGCAGAGTTGGCATTTCTCATTGTAATATTTCTTTCATACATGATCCAGAACAATTGAATAAGGAAAAATGACATACAATGCTTACTGGTTCACTATAGTGACATACATACCTGACGAGATGTAGAACAATAGGAGACAGCGGCGCATTGGTGGATCGGGTTCACACGGTTTTGCTACGCCACCTTTGGCCGCATACTCTATTCCTTCAGCCTTCAATCTTCTTGGGTTCGCTAACGAAGATGAAATTAATGGAGGGAATGGGAAAGTGCATGAGCATCTACCTCTTCTGAGCCGTCAAATTCAATCAAACGGACTACCTTGCATCTTCTCTCTTATCCTCATTCTCTGAAGAGTGACGATGCTCTGATAGGAGGAGAGAGCATCTCCGAGAGGTTTTTTTTTTTTTGAACTCTTCGATACTGTGAGGAACGAGGATATAAGGGGAGCGGAGCGGAGAGTAAATTCTTTTGAACCCGATATGAGGGAGCGGAGAGAAAGAAATTAGAACCGTTGGATTTCATGAAGGGTCCAGATCCGTCCAGCGCACAGGATCTGGATTGGTTCCTGTATTGTATGCAAAGGTTCTTGTGTGTAATATTCTTCTTCATTCATTTAAATAAACCGTTATCATGCGTTCTCAAACTTCCGTTGACTGTTTAAACATTTTTCTAATATTCAAAGGCTAGTTCTTTTCATCAACTGGCTATAATTATTTCAGCATCGTTATGATATGCTGTTACATATTTTATGTCGGATGTTTGTTGGCAAAATTCGTACAAAATTTTATCAATTTTGTGCGCATGAGGTAAATATAGTATAGATCACATTGTAAATGTCAAAATTCTCAAAATAAAATATCTTTTATCCGCCACAGGAACATACATATAAGAAAAGTCACACTTCTCTCTCTCTCTCTCTCTCTCTCGTTTCCAGATAGAAAAATAAATAAATAGATAGAAAGATAAGATTCTTCCCATGGACGTTATTAAAAAAAATAAAAATAAAAGGAAAATAGATAGATAAGATTCATTATCTTTACGAGTAGCAGTACTCTCAGTCTATCCTAGCCAAAACCAAAATCTAAATCTAAACGAAAATGGGAATAATGAAGAGAAGTTTTGGTTGGAAAGACAGTGCTAGTACTGGCATTATTCAAGGATCCCTGTATCTGTATGGTTTCCTATCCCTAATTCTCTGCGCCACCTTCTCCTCCTTCTTCCTAACTCCTAGACACCATGACCTTTTCTTCTTCTTCGTGCTTTCGTTGTCCCTCTTGATTTTTGTGCATCATCTCAATCGGAGGTGCGCGTGCAAGTGCAATGATGAAGGATTCCAGACAATCAGTTTCTCTCTAATATGGGCGAAACTCACGACTCATGATGACAGAAGAGGAGGAGGAAGAGGCAGTGGTAAAATTAGTGAAACAAAGGAGCAGGAGGGTTCAGAGCTGACTCTGAGCCTGAGGAGGAAGCTGAGAAGAGAGAGGAAGAAGAGGAAGGAGGCTATTGCGGAGCTGGAGCGAGAGAGGGAGGCGTCGGCATGGGCGTGGCAGGAGGCCATGGCCAAGATAATGTCGCTCGAGGGCGACAAGGCGTGCGTGGAGAGGGAAGCCCGGCAGTACCGCCAGATGGTGGAGAAGCAGCAACTGCACTATGAAGAGGTGATTCATCATCTCCAGCTGCTGCTTCTCACTCCTACAGATGATGCAACAGTAGATCAGGACCATGATGATGCAACCTGGCCGTCGGATCGGATCTGAATACTAATTTGGGCAAACAATTATGGGTTTAATTAGGCTTAGCTATTTTTTGTTGTAAATTTTTTACTCATTTCTTTTTTTTTCTCCTGAAAAAAAAAGAAAATAATAGATCTGATCTCATGTTTCATTTGTGGTCAATTTAAGGGTTCTTTATTCATTAGTTTTTTTTAATATATTTTGTATTTGATAATTGATACAAAATAATTAATTAGATTAGATTTAATATATATAATATATATATAGTATATTGGTAAATAATTATTTAATTTGTAGGCTGTCCTTTAATCTCAGGCAAATTAATTCAGTTGCACACTTCTGTACTTCTGGAGCTCTTGTCCCAATCATCCCGCTTAGTTTATAGTTTAATTAACCCTGGAACATGCATATGCATGTTTTTAATATGCTTTATTTATGTATTTGCGTTGATCTACAATCTACATTGCAAGGCTGATGAATTATCGGACCAAACAAATAAGATGTGCCAGAGGTAGACACAATTAGAAAATAGAAAGTGATTGTATTAGGAAATTTGTGATTGCGGGGCTTCGTTCCTCTACGGTTTTGTAATTTTCTCACGCTAATAGCGCTTTTTATTGGAATTTCCGAAGTGTGCTTGTAGGGTCTTTTACTAAAGTTACGGAATAATGAAAGAGAAAGTCATGGGTGTACGTACAATAGAGAGACGAAGCGGAATAAAGCCCTGATAATTTACTGCGCATTGTTTATAGATGATTTCTGTAACATAATTAAAACACGATACTCATTGGGTAATAGCTCTAGCAAGCATAGATAAACGTAAAGACACAAATCACTGCTTGCTAGAGTCTCTACAATTGCTGAAACTCTCCAATTTTAATTAAATTTTTTTTTTAAAAAAAGAAAAACATTGCCTGTCGCCTGCACAACAGAACAACAAATGAAGACCCAAAAGATAAAAGACGATCAAGGTGGAAAAACTATGGGGGGTCAAAAAAAAAAAAAAAAAAAAGAAAAAATTAAGCATCAACCTCTCACACCATCGACTCATGTTTGGATTACAACAATATTCATATCCAAGCAGATATTTCCACTAGCACAAACTACAATTATAAGAAAACCAAAAACACCAACAAATATCTCAAATTTTTTTTTTTTGTTTTTGTTTTCTAAGGCAAACTTTGGAGATGATTCAAAGCAATGACTTTACTGGCCATCAGCTTTAGGTGCTTCCTTGATCTCATCACCAACATCCTCCTGAAACAAAATGACGTAAAATTAAATTATACAGCTGTGTAAAAGCAATTTGGGGATATCAAATATAATTTTATAGAGAGAGAGAGAGAGAATCATACAGAGAGGTCAGAGGTCCAGAGGGTAAGGTTATCCCTGAGAAGTTGCATTATAAGAGTGCTATCCTTGTACGACTCTTCACTCAAAGTATCTAATTCTGAAATGGCTTCATCAAATGCCTATGAATTTGAAACCAAACATATATAAAGGAAAAAAAGGTGTTCAAAATAAAATCATTCAAAAGCCAATAACAATAATATGAATTTCTATAATAGTTAATAGAGAAGGAATAACAGTAATAGTAATAAGTAGCTAGAGAGATGGGCAGTGAATAAATACCTGTTTAGCAAGATTGCAAGCACGGTCAGGGGAGTTGAGGATCTCATAGTAGAAAACAGAGAAGTTGAGAGCAAGACCCAGCCTTATGGGGTGAGTTGGCGCCAGCTCATTAAGTGCAATGTCCTAGGTGGACATAGAAAAGGAGATTAGCAAGACAGTACTGCTTTCAAATATGGCCAGAACAAGATGGTAGAGTGAGGAAGATAAACCTGGGCAGCCTTATAAGCCAACATGGTGTTCTCAGCTGCATCTTTCCTCTCTGCTCCTGTCTTGAACTCTGCCAAGTACCTGTTCACAATTTACCAAACATACATACATGATCACCATCATTCATATAAAAAAATAACATCAAAAAGAAAGAAAAAGAAACACAGGGAGAGAGAGAACCTGTGGTAGTCACCCTTCATCTTGAGGTAGAAAACCTTAGACTCGGCGCTGGCTGAAGAAGGTACAAGGTGCGAGTCAAGAAGGCCCAAAATGCCATCACAGATCTTGCTCAGCTCAGTCTCAATCTTCCCCCTACATTTTGTTGTTTCCATTTCAAACCCGGTCAGGATAAAAGTACCCACCCTTCCTCTATAATGCTCCTTAAATCCACTTAACATGGTACCAACATTAAAAGGTACACGTACAAAGTAAAAAATATTTATTTTGCTCAGTTTATGCTGCTACTGCTAACCATCAATCTGGTACCATCTTCTACCCACAACTAGTTAATAACTCTCCACTAGTCTGTTTCTGAACTGATATGAAAAGAGGAGAGGAATACCTGTATTCCTTGATGATAGAGACACGGTCCTCATTGCCGCGGCTCTCCTCCTTCTGCTCAATGGAGGAAATGATGCGCCAGCTGGCACGGCGGGCCCCAATGACATTTTTGTAGGCGACTGAAAGCAAGTTGCGCTCCTCGACTGTGAGTTCCTCAACATCTACAGTCTTTGCAACCTTCTCCATAAATTCTACCATCTCCTCATACCTCTCAGCTTGCTCAGCAAGCTTGGCCATGTAGACATTCTCATCACGGGAGAGCTCAGCAGCCGGCGACATGTTTTCTTAATATACATGTGAAAAGAATAAATTAAATACATATAATTCAACACACAACACAACTAGTAAGCAGAGTAATAAACCAGAATAATTGAGGAACATGAGATTAATATCTAGTCTATCAATTACAGAAAGACGATTTTGAAAGAAATTATTAGCGAGAGATGTAAACTTATTGGCGGTTGAAAGAAACAAATAGAATTCATGAATAGTAAAAGTAAAAGGGCACATGGACAGATGAGATGTAATCTTTTTTTTTTATCTAAAAGAAAGAAGGCAAAATTGGAATTATCGAAATTAGAAGCTGGGTGGTATTGTTACCTTACCTATATATATATAAATAAATATGATTAATTGGAAGTGAAGTGAGGGTTTATAATAGAAGTAAAGAAAGGGGAAGAGCAACCAAATCCATCAGATCGGATGAGATCTAGAATAGAATAGAATAGAATAAAAGAGTGCCTCGCTCCTCTCTGACAGGAAAACATCCACGTCTTTCTCTTTCTTTGGATTGATAGATGAAATTAGAAAAGAAGATGGATGGATTGATTGATGAAATTAGAAATTTGAAAGAAAGAAAGAAAGAAAGAACTTACTTGGTTGGATTGGATCTAAAATTTCTCTGTCTGTGTCTTGCTGCTGCTTCGTCTCTTCGTCTCTTTTTATCGATCGATCTCTCTCTCTCTCACTCTCTCTCTCTCTATTGCTTATTAGAAAGAAAGACGAAGACGAAGACGACTCTTTGCTTTGCTTAATTGCTTAATTGCTTTGTTTATTTGACGACGGGACGGCTGAGTTGAGTTCAGCGTTCGGATCCTCTGTACTCTATTTTTACAGATATTTATGTAACGTAACCAAGTTACAAGTTTCAATCTCAAACTGAAATGAAATGCACACCGCACACGCCTTTTCTGCTCAACTGCCGGGCGTTGTAGAGAATCCATCAAATTCTTTGGATCAGCTGACGCGCTGCCAGCCTGGACTGACAACTCACATGCTTGACCTAAGACCTGGACCTCCACATTCCACATTTCGGATGGACCCGGCGTGCTGTTATGATATAGCCCAGCGCCACAGCCTACCTCGCTCCAGCCTCCTGCCTCCAATTAACATCATCTCCACTCCTTACCACTTATTACAAATTACAAAACAAATTACTTTTTATTGGAGGCCCAAGTTATTACGCCAACTCGAGAGCGAAATTGAGACACCATCACACCATGGGGTCGGGTGGGGTGGGGCCAGCTCACAACACAGCCTGTGCCTAAGTGGGTCCCGTCCCGTGCCTTCCAGATCTTAAATCAAATCAAATCCTCATGCCACTTGCCACCCACCTAATTTTTTAATTTTCTTTTTCTAAACTGTCAACTCAATAAAATAAAATAAGGACAAAAGAGAAGTATGAATTCGAGAGGTAAGCTTCACACGACGGAAATTTAATTTTTCAGGATTTCTTATCTATCTATCTGTCTATCTGCCGAAATTATTTTATATAGAATTTTTGACACCAAAAATTTTAATACACAGAATTATTTATTTTTTTTAATAAGAAAAAAGTTCGTACGCGTTTTATAAAAACGTATAATATCTCTCCTTCGTACGCGTTTATAAAACGCGCTCCAGGGCTCCGAACGCGTTTTATAAACGCGTACGAAGGGGAATAAATTCATCGCTTTAGTTACGTCTTTTGAGACGAGTCAGGCCTTTGTACGTGTTTATGAAACGCGTTCGGAGCCCTGGAGCGCGTTTCATAAACGCGTACGAAGGTCGTCTCTTCAAAATCGAATTATAGTCGTTTCATTTTTTTCGTTTCATTTTTTCGTTCGCCAGAGAGAGAGAAAGAGAGAAGGAGAGAAGAAGAGAAGGGGAGAAGGAAAGAAAGAGAGAAGAAAAGAGGAAGAGAAGAGGGAATCCAGGCCAGGGCGAGAAGAAGAAGAAGGCAGCGAGAGAAAGAGCAGAGGAGAAGACAGCGAGAGAAAGAGAAGAGGAGAAGGCAGCGGCAGCGGCGAACTTGCGACAACGAGGTTTTTTCCAAAACTATTTTGTATTTTGTATTTCAAATAGTGATAATTGTTGATAATTAGGGGTTTAGGGGTTAGGATTTAGTGATAATTGTTGATAAATAGTGATGATAATTTGTGGAAATAGATGATTGATGACAATTTGTGAAAATGGATGTAAATTGAATTAGTGATAATTTGTGCAAATTGTCCATATGGATGTGATATTGTGAAATGATGCATGATGATAATTAGTGATATTGTGAAATTGTGGAAATTGTGGAATTGTTGAAATTGTGGAAATTGTGATAATTAGTGAAATTGTGGAATTGTGAAAATTGTGATAATTACGGAAATTGGAAATTGTCCATATGGATGATTGATGATAATTAGTTAAATTACTTATGGATATCGATGTAAATTTTAGTTTGTAATTATTGCGAAAATTATGTATAAATGGAATTAGTTAGTAAATTGTTGAAATAAAACGAAATTTATATTGAAAAATTATGGTGCAAATTAACATAGTTTCAAATAAATGGAATTGTATATTGAAAATTATTTATAAATTTATTGGTGCAAATTATGATAAAATTATTCAATTTTTTATCAGTAATTATTGTAAAAATGTCAATTACATAGAAAAATAATTTTTGTTTTGTTCGTTTTGATTATTGAAAAAATATTAAATTCATTGTTGTTTTAAATTGTTGTTCTTATATTATTTGAATCAGATGAGTTCAGCAGAAGATGAGGCTGGTCCTTCTGGTGCTTCACCACCTCCCACTGAAGCATCCCCCACCGAAGCACCCTCCACCCAGCCTCGGCCAAAAAGACGTAGGCGTCGCGCAGCCCGTCCGAGCGCGCAAAATGTCAATCCACCTGTGCAACCAGCCAACGTTGAAAACCAACAGGTTTTGTTTGTTACGGATAACGAGCATCTCGTTGGTTTGTCTTTTGAGGAGGTAATAGACTGTTTTATGTTAATTTAGATTTTTTTCTTTAATAATTTAGATTTCTTAATAGACTTATAAATTGTATTAAATGATTATTATAAATTGTATTAAAAAATTAATTGAAAATGAGATTTATTATAAATTTTTATGTTCAATCTAATAAATTGTATTTATTGTAAATGCTTCTAAATGCTTATAAATTGTATTTATTGTAAATGCTTATAATATTTTTATGTTCAATCTAATAAATTGTATTTATTGTAAATGCTTATAAATTGTATTATAAATTGTATTTTTAATACAACGGCTTATGTTTTGTGTTAATGCAGCGTGAACAACATTTGGAGACGAGATCGCACAAGCGAACGATTAAGGTGGACGATCGGATTGAGGGAAGGCTGATCAAACTGGGCATGAGTCACATTATGAAGGTGAAGCATGTCAACGTCGACATGCCATTACTGAAGGCAATGGTCGAGTTTTGACGTCCGGAGACGCATACTTTTCATTTTCCCGTTGGATAGATGACCGTTACTCTACAGGTAATTTATTTAAACTTGATATTAAATTTTTTTAAAAATAATTTTCGTATTAATTTTCACAATTAATTCTCACATTAAATTTTGACTTAACATGACACGAATTTAATGTCACGTTTATTTAAACTTTATATTTAAATTCAAATTTGAATATTAATTTTAGTAATATTAGCATGACACGAATTTAATGTATTTTGTAATTGTTATCAGGATGTTGCCTTCTTATATGGTTTGCGCTCGACGGGCATCCCAGTTAGATCTAATACGAGAGGGCCCTGGGAGGAAAAGATTCGTGCAAATCATTATCCTCATGAAGATTTGGAAAACTGGCACAGAGAAAGAGTAGTAGGGAGTAAGTGAAAGAAAAAAGTGCAATATTGATTTTTGCTATTCAGTATATGCATTGCTTACTTGTATTGATTATTTTAAATTTGTACAATGCAGGGGCGGTGTTGTGGGCAACAACATCAAGTTGAAATGGTTGCGGCAAAATTGCGGGGTGGCGCCACAGCCAGGTGCTACTGATGAGGAGTTAGACCGATACACGCGTGTAGTGCCTCTAGAGGTATTTGGGACGTTGATGTTTCCCAATATTGCTCAGAATTCCGTCCCAGCATACGATTTGGATCTCGTATCGGTATAATTTTCTTAACTTAAATAATATTTTTATTTGTTTACTATGATATTAGAATTCAATGTTAGAAATTCAATATTTTTATTTGTTGACACAAAATGATATTTGTAATATTTCAATATTACAAATTCAATATTAATCATTTATTTGACACAAAATGATATTTCAAGAAAAAACCCAAGTGAGTTCCTCATGATATTGAACAACCAGCAATTTAATTTTGCTATTTAAAAAAAGTAAAATTATTATAGTAAAATTGTTTGCATGGTTATAATTTTTTTCAATGTGTTGTTTAATTTAAATGCAGGGCAATTTGAAAGAAGTTTCGGACTTCAATTGGGGAGCTGCCACGCTTGCTTGTCTGTATCGTGCTCTGGACCGTGCCTCCATGCGTTTCAAGGTTGTGACGGGACCTTGGATGCTACTGTTGTTTTGGGCATGGTCATACCTCCCTGTTTGTCGCCCAGAGGTTGCTTCTATCGGTGGATTAGGGCAGCCTAACATAGATTCATGTGTGCCGTTTGGGAGGTAATAACTTATAATAATTTTTCAATAATTTTATGCAAATTACAACACATAAATGCTAACGTTCAAAATTTTCAGGAAATGAGACGAAGCTCGGTCTTTCTCACGGAGCTAGCACCGCGGGGCAGTGGAGAACGCACGGGACTACCTAGCCGTGTTGAACGTTGAAGACGTCAACTGGTTTCCGTACGTACTCGACAGGGCTTTCATGCCACGAGTAGCACAGGAGGGTTCCATAGCGGAGCATGTTTGGTTGCCGCTCATCTTCTACCACATTGTTGCCTACTACTACCCCGATCGTTGTACGCATCAGTTTGGACTGTACCAGATTACTCCTCCTCCACTACCTGTGGTACGTTTGCTATATTTTTCGAATTTATCATATGATCAACTTCAATTTAATTAGAGTAAAGAACTAACGAGTTTATTTTAACAGAGTTGGGACGTGACACAGAACTTGCTGGGTTTTCAGCACGGTACCTATCGAGATCGCCCAGATTTTTCTACCATTTTTGCGGGTGCATATGGAGAGTGGACTGACGAGGCATTAGCAGCACGCCAGCTGGAGACTCGATCCTGGGGTGCTACTGATACGTTGCGGTACTTCCGATGGTTTTGGCGATACGGTGCCTCCGAGAGACCCACACGACGAGAGGATGCCGAGGCACGTCTCCAGCGCACTCAGCAGCTGCCTCTTGCTCAGAGGCAGTACACAAACATTGGGTCCAGACTTCGCAATACGGTACTTCTTAATTTTTTAAATATGGAATGTATGATTGGTTAATATTTTGTGCAATATGTCATTATTCTCGTAAATTGCAGGGCAACTCTGCGCTGAAGAATGCACTTCATGCATTGGGACTTGTTGTGAAGAAGGGGTGCAGAAAGGTGGGAAAGACAATTCTCGCCAACTGTCGTTCGCAGTTGCATGATGCTTCCATGCCTTTGAGGTAATTTTAAATAATTTAATTTTTTGATTGCATTTTTGCATTTTAAATTCAACCTTCATAATTATGTCATTGTTCAATAATTTATAAATTACAGGTTGGAAGATTTGTTGGAGCAGCGAGGACTTCCAACAAATATTGCGGACATACCAGATTCTGGGGACGAGTCTTCCTCTGCACATCTGACTGTACCCACAGACCTTCAGGCGGAGGATCTGATGCATGCGGTTAGTATTCGTTCATATGCAAGTTTCAATTTTAAATATTAATTTATTACATTGACATTGTTTTTTTTTAATATTATAGGATGGTCGATTGAATACCGGGCGATTAGATGATATTTTAGGACCACGCACGTTCTTTCCTACTCAGTTTCCAGCCTCAGGTCCTACTCCATCCATGCATAGTGCATCGGTATCGACCTCGCAGTTTGCTGGCATTTCTCAGGATCCCACTGGCATTTTCACCGCCAACATGCCACCACATCATGATCCTCCATCGTACTCCTTTGCAGCATTTGGTATGCCTTCCTCTTTTCCTCCATTTACTGTTCCGTCAGTGCCTACGCCTTCTTCTATTCCATCATTTGGCACTCCGTTGGGTAGTATGGGAGGGACAGACTCGTTTAGCACATTGCTACGGACGGCCGCAGATGAGGAGGGTGACTATGTCCCTTTAGCGACTCCTCAGGAGGCTGGCCAGCCTGTTGAGTTTGGGCCCATACAGACGGCTCAGGAGGACCAGCAGGAGGATCAGCATGAGGAGGACCAGCATGAGGAGCATCAGGAGGAGGGCGATGGGGATACCGACTCCACTGACTCAGGAGACCTTACTGTCCCGCCCAGACGAGATAGGCGTGCGGTGAGGGTGATTGACAGATTTTCAACTTCAGGAACTAAGAGGAGGCGGCGGCGTTAGTTATGATGATGGACTGATTATTTTATTTTTTGTTTATGGACTTGTGACTTGTTTATGACTCCTGATGGACGGATTGTTTATTTTTCGTTTATGACTTGTGATGGACTTGTGTATTACTGATGATGATTGACTATGTTTTTTGGATTCGTACTACTGATGATGGACTTGTGTATTATTTATTGTGATTTTCTTTATGTGTAATCAATATGAAAAAATAAGTGCAAAGCACTACTTGAAACATAAACGTTTATGTATTGAAACGCCAATAAATGAAATACTCCAAACAACAACATTTATCCATTGAAATACTCCAAACAACAACGTTTATCCATTGAACGTCAACACATTAAAACCACAACTTATAGTGCAAAGCAGTACAAAAAATAAGGGAAAATAAAAAACAACCATAAAAATAAAACATTGCATTAACAATTCCAACTAAATTACATTAACAACAATAATAATAAAACACATAAATATTACAATGATATAAATAGTTAGAAATTTTGACTATCTACATGTTGTAGAATTTCTCACCATGGTTGCTCATCTTAGTCATTTGGTTGTTGTTGATTGCTCCCACCAGTGTTGTCAGCGAACTGAGCGACTTGGTTCCAAAAAGCAGCATCATCTTCTTGTTGATTACTCGGAACAGTGTTGTCAACGAATTGAGCGGCTTCGTTCCAAAAAGCTGCTTCGGTTTCTTTTTTTTCTATCTCTGCCATTCGGCTTGCTGCAATTTGTCGAAGTTCATCCCTCTTATTCATTTCTCTCAATTTTTGCTCCGATTTTCTCAGCTTTTTTTTTCCTTGCCTCTTCTTCCCTTATTTTTTTTTACGATCCATTTCTTCATTTCTTTCTTTAATAATCCTCCGCGTCTCTATATCCCGAGCTCTTTGTTCATTCTCGTCGTGATGTTTGTGCTCATGGTAGTGGTCACGCAATATGTTTTTTTTGTAATTGAAAACTTGAGCACACCTTGTACAGCTCACTGTGTGGTCTCCATTAAAGTTGTATATTTTCTCATAAACGGTCCAGTGAGTTGGTTCAGACGAGAGGTAGGGTTTCGGTTGTTGTTGGGGGATGGGTTGAGGTTCTGTGTAATATTTTTTGTACCAGTCATATCGTCTTTCTCGGTTGAGATTTTTTCGTGTTCCCGCCATCGCCGCTCCTGATACTCCTTCTGTTCCCTTTCCGGCCCACCATTAATGTGCCATTGGTAGTGTATTTTTAACTCGAGCACGTCCCCCTCTTCAGTCGTGTCTTCATGGATGTTGTATTTCAAAGTGCGATAACAAGAGCGGTAAATTGCCTCGTATTCTCCGTTTTCTAGTTGATTTCTATTGGCAGGGTAATGGTAGAAAGTTGGCCAATACTCAATGCGGGTTGCTCTTCGATAGTTTGGAACATCATTATTTGAGTTAGAGCTATTTCCTTTGTCCATTGTACTGAAGGTTTTAACAAGAAGGAGGTAGTGGGTGTTTGTGCATTCTAATTCAACAATGGCTGGTTTTATAAATAATGTCACTAGTTCAAAGATGACATTGTAAAATCAAATCTTGTCATGTCTTTTGCAGTCTTTATCAGAGCATGCTTGTACTTTTTTCCTAAAAATTAAATAATAAACGGTAATAACTCGGTTCAATTCTCCTTCGTACGCGTTTATAAAACGCGCTCCAGAGCTTCGAACGCGTTTTATAAACGGATACGAAGCTCTGACAACCTCAAAAGGAGTGAGGGGAAAGTGCACAGTATATCTCCTACGTACGCGTTTATAAAACGCGTTCGGATTCTTGGAGCGTGTTTTATAAACGCGTACGAAGGAGAGATGCTATACGCTTTTATAAAACGCGTACGAACCTTTCTTCTTATTAAAAAAAATAAATAATATTGTGTATTAAAATTTTTTGTGTCAAAAATCTTATATAAAATAATTTCGGATCTATCTATCTATCTATCTCATAAATAAATATCTGCATTTCAGGTCCTCCTAATCTAATCACCACAACACATAACAATTGACTAACATTTTTTTTACCCCTTTTTTGCAGGCGAACACAACAAATATATATGCCTTTATATTATTCTCTGATAATTATTTACTGAATGCTACTAAAATTTACGAAACAAAAAAACTTTATATCCACGGCTATAATTTTTATTTCATGATTATAGATTAATCTGAAAAATACAATACCAAATTATAATCAATTGATTCTACCTTACCACTGCGAATTAACTTGAGTTATCTAACAACTTTTTTTCAATTGAATCATCTTCATTTTGAGATGGATGCAATTTGTCTAAAAATGTCATAATTAATGTGCTCATGATAGTCATCACGACATAACGTAGCTGGAGTAGATTTTGCATCAAAGCATATATTTTTTAAGATAAATTGGAGGTCTAAGCTACCCAACTTATTTTTAAATTAAATGTCTATGAAAGATCCCCAGCCGGGTTTCGAACATGCGACCTTTCACTCAAAGAGTCAAAAAGCATTGCTCCTACAAATATATATAGACATAAAAACCCATTCTATCAAATTCTTTACAGGAGAAAAAAGAAATACTGTACAGATCCTACAAATATAGTTTACCAACTCAATTAATATATATTGAATTGTATAGGAAAAAAGATGCTTCATCATATGCAATGATGACTTGACAGAAATTTTAAATTGAAAGAAGGAATTTTTCAATTTGGCTTTTGGCTGCTTGAGGTGGCCTCCGCAAGAAATTCAATGTATTAATGAAAATCATAGTGACCTCTAATGTCATTATATGAAATCAAGCATGTGTCCAAAATTGATTTTCCATAGTCGAGAAAAAGCTCATTCTGAATGACAATGCACACAATTATTATAGGATAAATAAATCATGATATTATATTTTTTATGGAGATATAATATTTGCAAAATTACCTTAGTACAGAGGGGATTTTAAAGGCAACATGAGCTGCAATTTCCCCCATAAAAATACTATTTTTGTGGTTATATGTACAATTACAGGGTCAAACAATTTTGTGCCTATTTTTATGGTTACATAGACAAATTTTGTAAGGGAAAAAATACTATTTTACCCAAGAAAAATGTTAAGTATAATTTTATTATTGACAGCATAGTTAAAATAAAAAAAATTCGAATTTCTTTAATATGATAATTCTATTGATATTGACAATAAATTAATTTAATTTTTAGTATATCAATGACCTCATTAAATATATATATATAGTTTTCTTTTTTGTGACTCCGCCACTGATCTAAGTTAATAACATCTCAATTTCCACTTGCCACCATTCAAAAAAAAAACTCCATTTGTAGCTGTCTCTATTTCTTTCATATTCCTAATTATAATGGCCGTGATATATTTCTCTCATTCCGTTAATTATGTTCAGTACTAATCTACAGATACGTAATCCGTGCGCGCGCTCGCACTCGCTCTCTCTTCAACTTTTTATTACCATTTTTTTTGTAATTGATTTGATATACAAGACAAAAGATCGATCCATACGAGTCAAATACTCAAATGGCATGGAAGGAAAAAAAAATATTTCTTTCCTTGATACTCTTTCTATATCTTGAGGCATGCATAGAAACAAATTGTCTCAAATCTCCACACCTGACGCAGATTATATATTCTTGTGTATCTCAAAATCTCCACAAAATTTTCTCCTTATTTATTTTGATTGGATGACTCACATTTCTGCATAATTTTGCAGCACATGCCAAGGGAATGCGTTTAATATGTACTTAATAGAACTTTTGATTCGTGTTCTTCTGTTGAAACTTTTGAGCAAAATACGGCGTCAGAGGAAAATTTTGAGTGAAACTATCGTGTTTTATTTAATTTGTATGATGGCAAACTGGCATCGATCAGTTTGATGGAAATTAATTACTAAATTTTATGACAAAAGGGAAGAGGGGCCCTTTTTGCAACACTATGTAGTGATGCGTCATATCATAGTACGGTGATAATGTAATTTCAATTGTTAGGATGTAAAAATAATTGCGAATTTTATGGTTTATATTTTTGTAATTGAAGATGTTTCAAAAAAAATTAATTGGATTCTGCATTCGTTCAAACTGAATTGATTTGATCTCTGTCTGATTATGTGTAAATGTATTGTGTAAGTAAAACCTATTAAGAAGAGAAGATATATACATAGAGATATGCTATGGTGCATCGCAATGTATTGAGGCTTTTGTACATTGCGATCATTATCCGTCAACTGTTTTATAAATTGATAAATCTAATTAAACTAATGCAATCTACATATTGAAATCTCATTACAAACCAAATTTTATATTTTTTTAAAATTTTTTACTATTTTTTTCGAATTTTCTAAAACTTTCCTTTTTTGGAAACCAATTAATAATAAAGAAATTCTAAAAATGGCAGGTTTTAAAAAAATCGAAAAAAATAGTAAAAAAATTCAAAAAAAATATAAAATTTGGTTTGTAATGAGATTTCAATATATATATTGAATTTATTTAGTTAGATTTTCAATTTGTAAAACTATCGACAAATATGGTCGCGATGTACAAAAGCCTTAATACATCGCGATGCACCATAGCATTTCTCTATATACATATATCTACAATATACAAGTTGCATATAGCCTAGTAGCTCAGCGGTAAGAGCACTAAAAAAAAATCTACAATATATACAAGTTCATATTAGCCTACATTTTTGTGAAACCAGATTTTAATGTAACAGTGTCAACCCTTGTAAGGAATCTAAATCTTGTACCACACTTTATATGGTCCAGTAGTAATATGACCTAATTCTACCATTGAGCATATGTCTGTGATAGAGTTCAAAACAAATTTTACCAGAACTGCCAGGAATCAGTTCTGATCATGGACACAAACGATACAGCCTCGTTATTTAAACATGAACTAACAGATATTGAACTTTTTAGGTTCTTGAGTGTGGTATACAAACTTATATAATTGACGTTGAGGAAAGAAAATGAATTGTGTTACTAACTATATTATCTGTTTTATTTCAGGTTCAAAAAAGTATCCATGAGCGTTTTCTTGAAGCCATTTTATCTGAAAAAGTTCTCATTTGTCCTATTTTTCTTTCTCTATCTATCCTCTTGGTGGATCTATCATCTATTAGGGATGCATGTGTTGAATAAAATTCTCTTCCTTTTGTTTTATGAAAGTTTTGGATTTAGGCAAATTTGTCAAAAGGGTGAATACAATTTATTGCTAGTTTTTAAATAGGTTGTTGCCTTGATCTTTCTCTATCATTTGTTCTTTTTATGATTAGCAAAAGCTGCTGCTGATGGCTTATAGCTGCATAATGCATTGTTGATACACATAGTGCGCAACAGTGGATTTGAGTTTTGAGCATCCTAGAAGTACAATGAAATAAATTGACTAATGAATTCAGTATGTACCTCCCGATAAGATCTTTCGTTAATTAAGCACAAATAACAGATCTTTTAGTTTTGAAACTAATTTTCCTTATTTTCGATTTTCTTCTATTTTCCGTGCATTCATGTTTATATGTTACTGATAAGATAATTGGTGGTGGAAACATAAATTGACATGAAATAGATACGAAGGAACAATCCGATGAGGAAGAGGAGATAGACGTTGAGAGAGAGAGAGAGAGGAAATGAAATAGAGAAGAAAGGAGAGAATGATATGGATGGTGGATCTAGATGAGGAAGGAGGAGATGGCGTTGACATGACGGAAGGCTAATGTGCCATTGATAGCACAGATCGTTTCGGTATCATCGAGTCATTTTTCGAGATCTAAATTTCAAACGGTCAATCTGAATTTTTCAAGTTGTTTTCCGTATTGAAATATCCTTGAAGACCAAATTTTAAATTTTTCGAATTTCTTTGCAATTTGTTATGACATTTTTAAATTGAAGGGCCTGAAATACTCCAATTATAATGTTTTTTTTAAATATCATAATAAATAACAAAAATATTCGAAAAAATAAAATTTGGTCTCCAAGAGTATTTTAGTACGGAGAAAAATTTAAATGATTTAGATTGACCGTTTGAAAAAATAGATCTTCAAAAATAACTTGATGGTACATGGACCATTTGTGCCATTGATGACACATTAACCTTTTTATCTATATACATGTGAGTTTTTTTTTAAAAAAAATATTATTAAAAAGAGGTAGGTTCCTCCCTACACCTACTTATTTCAAGAAATTTTTTTTCACATTTTATGATTTTTGAGATAAAGCAGTGGCGGGAATTCGTTTTTTCTGACCTTAACTTTACAACAAAGAGAAAAATAATAATGATGATGAGCTCCGGCCCTAGTATGCAATTATAATATGATGCATTAACAACTAATCCATCAAATGAAGCAAGCAGAAATTATGATATAACAAATACCAGTTCTGTAAATAGAAAATGCAACCTTCTTGGTATATATATGTCGGTGTCGGTGTCGGTGATAATGAACATGATATAAATCGGTGTTTATAAATCAATAATAACAGAGTAAGTTTTTAAATCTGGATCTAGCAAAGGGTGGAAGATAATTAAGCACATGCAAATATTAATTGCCAAACACACAAAATTAAGAAAGGTAAAATGACTAATTAGTAATTAATTAGCTTGCATGCAGAAGCAGATAAATTAAGAGAAAGATTATATTTAATTTAGAAGGAGATGAAGCCTTCCTTGACGAAGAGTCCGAAAACGAGAATAAGCAAACCGGCGGTGATGCACTGCGTGGTCGACATGATCGTCTGGTTGTAGGCGAGAAGCGTTACGGCTGCTCCGACGCAGCCGATCAAGAACCCGCTCAGGTTCCTATCCATCGCCATCTCTCTCTGCTTCACTGCTTCTTCTGATCAATTGACTTGAGTTTGAGGAGCTCAAGTAATTATGGGGTATAGAGGAGGGATTGCGATTAACTAATTAAGGGGAATAAGACTCAAGAGTTTTTCCTCATCGATCTCCATATTAATTATTAGGATTAGGATGTTGCCATGTTGGGTTTTGTGTTTCATCGGGAATGCTTCCAAAAGTCAACCCGTTGATATTTCAGACTCGATGATGACGTGTCACCAAGAGTGCTGGGGTGGAGACCAGCATGAGATTCTCTTCTTATCAATTATTATTCGACGCTGATAACTTTCATCCTTAAAATTCATCATCCTAATCATCCCCTAATATTTGGATTAATTACATTATAAAAAAGAAAAAATGATGATGAGAATGAAAGGAATGAGTATTAATAACTACTAGCAGCAGCGCCCACCCAATGTGTAGGCGGAGAGGACCATAGTGACGTTAGTTTTTATTTTTGGACGATCGGCGCTGGTGCAGTTGATGAGGATGGGTTTATTAGAATTTGTGAGTACATATAATACAAGAGTGAAGTATGTTTGTGTTGCGTCATCATAATGTGTGGGTGGACTTTAATATGTGATATGTGAAAAAGATTTTATTCGGCACAGATATATTATTTATTTTCAATATTTAAGATTAACATCATCTTGATCGTTGTTGAAGATAGCAGTGGTATTCACAAATTTAAACAAATAGAATAAAAGAAAATAGACATGTGAACTGTCAAAAAAAAATTAATTTGATGAAAAAATATATTTTTCAATAAAAATTTTCATATAAAAGTATATTGCCTGAAAAAAAAAGATAATACAACGTCACAAGATTCTTGAATTGCTTTTGCTCCTCTGTTGTAATGAACATTAATCATACTCAAGAAGACATGTTTTATAAATATAAAAATTAATAATAAATAGATAAAATAAAATGAAATATTTAAGATAGTTTTATTCGTTGAGTACACGTGTGAGTGATATGAGATAAATAAATATTTTTGAAATGAAATTTCATTACCTTAATTCTTTTGAAACACTTCTCGGTATACAACAACATTTTTGGTACATGTTTCATCTTCCGGATCGATATTAACACCTGATTTTAATAATATAAACAAGTGTATATAAAAAGGGAAATTGATTACTGCCATCTGCAGTTTTGTCATCCCACCCATCGCTAAATATAAAGTGAACATATACAGCAAACAAAGTGAACATATAGACGATCTAAGTAAACACATACAAACAAATAAGTTCAATGAAAATTAGTTGAATATGCATGTAAACTTCTGAACAAGTGATGACAACACTTATTTGTTTATAAGTGTTCACTTAGATCGACTATATGTTCACCTTATTTGCTGTATATGTTCACTTTGTATTTCGCGATGGCTGGGATGATATATTTGCCGATGGCATTTATAACTCCTGATATAAAAAGGATATATTTTTCTTGATTTAGTATATGAACATATATGCAAAGTATAGTTTTACCAAATAAAAATTCCTGAGCTCAGCGTGCTTAGAGTAAAAAGGATCAATTTGCTTAATTTGCTTAATTTTTGGTAAGACTTGAAGTAAATATAAAGATATGGCTTAGTCTATTACTGCTTTACATTTCTGTATACAGTTCATGAGTGCGTCAAATGTATTTCTTGAAAGGATAAGGACTGAAAAGAAAAGTAATGATGCCAAGCAATTTAGATCGAATAATCAAACTACAGAATGTTAATTTGATATTTGATAGTCTTTGTAAGTGAAGTTCTATAATTATGCAAAATGCGAGAGTCTGTTTACAAGAGTAAGTAAATAATTGCCAGGGAATTACATTCTTTGGTTCAGAACAGAGACAATTAGAATATTGACATGATTGTGATGCGTGTTCACTTCTCGTTGAATAACCAGTAAGGTGAAGATATCATATACCAGGTGAACATCACGTTCATTAATTTTGTTAGAAGTCCATGTGAACATAAGGACTTGAATTACCAAGTTGATTTGTGAAAACCAGTACCAATTGGTTCTTTAGTAACTTTAATGTAACCAGTCCACAACAATTTCAATTTTGGCTCAAATTAATAAAGGCGGACTATGTTGATACGTGTAAATAAAGTGAGCATATTCAGGAAATTAGAAATCACAATAAGACACAAATCCAGTCGAATTGACCCAGTATATACTTCACTGTACAACCGTACCACTACTTGGTGTCCCCGCCATTAGAAACCAACGCAACCTAAATTGATTTCACCAGTACTGTCTTGAAAAGATTCATTTGTAGATAGAAAAGAATATCTTCATTTTCTCACAAATCTGGCATCAGCTAAGAAAATAAATCTAAAAAAGATATTGCAAAACAAATCTAATAAATGAATTCCCATCAATTAGAATATGCAAGAAATTTGAGTCTGTTAAAAAAAAAAGGAAAACTTGTAGGCAATAATCAGATAAAATTTTCATCAGAAACTAAACAAGGCAGGCGCATTTTCGTCACAAAGTAGAAAAAATGCTAAGGAAGGCAGATGTAACAAGGTAGGGCCACTAATTTTTGTGCACAAACACCCGCTTAAGATGCAAATTTTACCTTCGATAGAGATGCTTAGTCTGTCCAACATATCTATTGGGATGCAAAGTTTGACCCGTCCTTGTCCAACCGTAGCATCTATCATACTCAACAGATGAAGGGGCTGCATCTAGTAGTCAAACAGAACGCATATTACAGTTAGGTATAAAAAAAAAGAAACTGTTATGATTGATGATAGTAGGTTACCACAAAATTTATCGAACAAGAAAAATAATTTTCTTATGAAGTTTAAGATATAACTTTGTGGACTAGCATAAAATATATGTAAGGATTTACTGAATCTGACTGTCATGTCTCTGTGTTCTCAATTTCTAATCTTAAAAAATTTCACACTACTGCAAAAAGAATTAAGTATATAAAAAAAAGAAGAATGAACAAGCATATATCTTTTCTCTCCAGAAACTAAAGCTTCCAACAAGTCATTTTAACTCTCACCGCCCTAAATTCTGCAAATAAGCATCTTTTAAGTTCTAACTGCATTTAAAAGAAAAACTTCTTAAAAGAAACCTACCAGAAAAAAGTACCAAACTGCTACAAACTGCTTAAAAGAAACACAATACAAAGTTGCACAGCCCAATTGTTATTTCTGCAAAAGCCAAATCCTAGAAAACATAAGAGCAACCATTTGTAGGTTACAGTAAGTCAGTATTATTAATTAATGTATCAATCAGGGTTAATGTGCCATCATGAATTCCAATTCCAAAACAAAAAGAATTTGCTTGATGCTCTTAATTCTGCAGCTCATGCTTTTACAATCTGTTTGATGCTCTTAACTATGAATTTCAATTCCAAATAAGAAAAAAAACAAAATTAACAGATCTAGATCAGGGTAAACGTTACTTACGAAAGCAATAATCGATCACCCTAATTCTTCTCTCACACCGAAATTTGCTGGAGCAAAAAAAATCAACAAAAACAAATCAAATTAGTTGATTGAAAAGAGAGATTATTGAAAAAAAAAATTAATACTAAAAAAATACCAGCAATTCTAAAACCAATTATAGCTTAATAAAGAGCTTTAAAAGTACAAAGAAATACTTGTCGTTCTTATCAAATTAAGGAAGACTCAATCAAACTATTTTGTCCTATATATTAACATAATCAGTAAGTTCTTGGTTTTCATCCTGAGTACCATGTCCTCCCATAGCAAAGCACATCCCAGCATAAAGATACATAAAAAAAATCAACTAAAAAGTTCGACAAAAAAGATCCACAACCCGATAAGCTAACCGGTACCATTGATGAACAAGAAATAGTTATTATCTGATGAAAAATTATCAAACGAAAATTGACAATTTACCAAAAAATCAAATCAGGAATTTAAGCATTACCTTTATGATAGTGCCTCTCTTTTAACTTCTAGCCTTGCAAAACCTACAAATAGCAAAAAGAGTTATGCCCATTAGCAAATTGAAGAGACCAAAATATGCATGCTAAACAGTAGTACCATGAATTGGTAGTGGATAACACGGTAACCTATTTAGTAAACACTTTATAAAGGGAAAAATAATTAAAGAACAACAGAGAGTTGTTGATAAATGGTCATAGTATTTATTTAATTTGACCTGTTTTCAAAATTATTTTTTGAAACTGCTCTGAAATGCTATGTTAAGATTAGATATCTTAAGAAACTCAACCATTACAATTAGTTTTTAAAATAAGGTCTTATTTAAAGACAAAAACTGGAACAATAATTCAAAGGTGAAAATGAAAATGGAACAATAATTAAAGCATAATAAGTTTAAAATCACTTTCAGTTTGGGGATCAACAGAGATCTCACACGAACAACACATTGCAATCCAAAAACACAATATTAATTAACCAGAAATTCGAAATAAAAAAATTAAGTGATCTAGGTTAGAGTAAAAAAGAACTTACAGAAGCAGTAATCAATCACCTCAATTCTTCCTCTTACACAGAAATTTGCTGGAACAAAAAAAAATAACCAAATTAATTGATTAATTAGAGAGAGATGCTGAAATTCAATAGTATTAATTGACATTTTCATGTTCCCCTGTTGAAATCAAGAACCGATGAGAAACAAGAGCGAAGGAATATATAGGGGAATTTTTCCGAATTTCAAATCCATCGAGCGGAAAAAAGAAAAATATATTTTCATGCTTCGTCGCTTGAGAGCGCCAAACGAATTTTTGAAATTGTTTACATAAAAGTAAGCTTGAATTCTAGCGGAGGCGAGAAACCCTTGCGATTGGATTTCGTTCCATCTGATTTTCAGGAGACACCGCGCATATGAGGAAACAAGAAAGAGACGAAGAAGGAAAGAGGCCGAGAATCAGGGGGTGTGGATTGTGGAGCACCGAGCTTTCCTTTTTTTTTTCTTTTTGTAATCGGAAGGGATGGGGAGAGGATTTGAGCAGCGCATCTCCTTTGATATTTCCATTTCCGACATATGAGAGAGAAGAGAGTGAGGAAGGGTCTGGGAAGTAGGGAATCCCCATCCGCTCCGGACTCGCATCCTCTACAGCTATGGTTTTGGCTGTACCGTCCAGCCAAGATTTTTTTTAAAAAATTTTAAAAGTCAAATGTTAAATATAAACCGTTGGTCTTGTTCAGTTTTATATGCGATGCATTTTTATATAAGTTTTATAAAATTTAAAGTTGATTTGCTACTAGATCAAGTGATCAACAAATGAACGAATATGGTTAACTATCACTGATTAATTCTAATACGTTCATAGTTTGGTCATTTAATCAAGTATCAAATTAACTCTAAATTTTATTAAACTTATATAAAAATGCATCGCTCGTAAAATTGAACAAGATTAACGGTTTAGATTTAACATTTGAATTTTAAAATTTTTAAATATTAAAAAAAATTATCTTGGCTGTACCGTCTAGCCAAGATTGTCGACTGTAGAGGATGTGAATCCCATCCGCTCCCGTGCGGGACCGTCCAGCGCAGCCTACGAACCGTCCAGATCGGACGGTTCGGGCCTATCAATCTAGTTACATGTACGGGGCTCCCTTTGCCATTGAGATTAAATCAGACGGCTGTAATTCTTGCGCTGCACGGTCCCGCGCGGGACTGGATTTCATTTCGGGAAGTAGGGACACATGAATTAAAAACTAAAAAATATAAATTATCGCATGAGAAATAAACACGAACAGAAATCGAATCCACGTTCTTCAGCAAACGATATACCTAGCGCCCTGACTCGTTTGTGTGTAGAGTCGACTCTTTTATAAAAACAACGATCCAAACCGTACATCATATTGATCAATGGTTTATAATGATGTTAACAATTGTTTCAACTTCTTTCTGTGAAAAATGCTGACCTTGCTAGGGATACTTTATAAGTAGTAGAGATAGAGATAGAGATTTTCTATTTTCAGAATGCTTTCCCCATCATCCCATCTATTCTTCTTTGTTTCACTCCCTCCCCCTCCCTCTCTATTTCTAGAACAGTTAGTAAGATTAATCAGAATAGTTAGTTATTTAAATAGAATAGTTATATTTTTAATTAGAACAATTGCATTTTTAATTAGAACAGTTATATATTTTAATAGATCAGTTATGTATTTAAATAGAACATTTATGTTTTTAACTAGAACATTTATGTTTTTAGCCAGAACATTTATATTTTTAGCTAGAACAGTTATTTAATAATTAATATATCTTTTCTTTATCCGTTTTTTCTTACTCAACGGACTTGAAAATGAAATTTTCTTTGTTCTCTACCAGATACATTCTAGTGCTGCACATGGAGTGTAAACTAAAAAAATTTACCTACGGGTTTTCAATCAAAAATAAATAAATAAATAAATTCCGTTCTCATTGTTCTCTGTCATGGTGCTGCACGAGTATAATACAAGGAGTATAATTTCGTTTTTTCTTTACCTGACGCCGCACATGGAGTATAATCGAAAAATAAAAATTATGTTTCTTTAACAAAAAAAAAAAAAACAACAACAACCGAAGGGATCAATAAATAATACATTTTTCTATTCCAGCGAAAGCTGGAATATAATGTATATTAAGCAACAGAGCTGCTGGTTAATAGAAAAATATACTCCATGGAGTATATTGAACTTACATAAAATAACTACGATAAAAAAAAATTACAACCGATATTTGTATTTAAAAAAAATGAGGGATGATGAGGACTTTCTTATTATTGAAGATATATTAGATAATTAATAAAAATTTGAAAATGATGGAGATGACATAATCTATAGTATGATAGAAAGCAATTTCCATTATTATTTATTAAATTAAATAAATATTAACTTACACAGTTACACTCCTCTCCTCTGCAATTCCCCACAATTGGACTTGCGGTCTTGCCCCACTGGCCCATTTTAAGATCAAATAATATAATAATATGATATGACAATCAAAGGAAATTGATTACTGCCATCTGTAGTTTTGCCATTCTTACCATCTTTAAATATAAAGTAAACATAAGCAGCAAACAAGATGAACATATACACAATCTAAGTGAACACTTACAAACAAATAAGTTCAACAAAAATAAGTTGAATATGCATGTAAAATTCTGAATAAAGGATGACAACACTTATTTGTTTGTAAGTATTCACTTAGATCTTCTATATGTTCACCTTATTTGTCGTATATGTTCATTTTATATTTAGTGATGGCAGGAACGCCAAAACTGCGGAAATTGATTACTGCCATCCCTATTTCTACCATCCCTACCATCGCTCGAAGCGCTCCCCTTTCCCTAGCGAAGCGCTCCCTCTCCTCACCCAGTGAAGCGCTCCCCTCTCCTCACCCGGATACGCTCACTCTCCTTTCTACGCACTCTTCCGTCTCTATCCCTTCTTTATGTGCATCTCTCTCCCTTACCCCTCTCTTCCTTCTGTGCGTCATATTTGGTTCATTTTGTTTATTGTATCTGTTCAATTTGTTATTTTAAGTGTTCATTTTGTTTTGTTGTGCATTAGACTTTTGTGTTGATTTTATACGTCTCACTTTGTTGGTGTAGATGTTCACTTTGTTTCTTCATATGTTCAATTTGTTACTTTTAAGTGTTCAATTTGTTTTACTGTGCGTCAATGTTTATTTTTTATGTCTCACTTTGTTGGTGTATATGTTCACTTTGTTACTTTTATGTGTTCAATTTATTTTACTGTGTGTCAGTGTTTATTTCTTATGCCTCACTTTGTTGGTGCGTATATTCACTTTGTTCATTCATATGTTCACTTTGTTACCCTTAATGTTCAATTTGTTTTACTGTGCGTCAGTGTTTATTTTTTATGTTTCATTTGGTTGGTGTATATGTTCACTTTGTTCATTATATGTTCAATTTGTTTTGCTGCTCGTCAGACTTCTGTGTTTATTTTATACTAGGTGGGAACATCGAGCTTCGCTCGATATATGATTTTTTATTAAATTATTTTTATTAGATTTTTCTAATTTTGTTATATATAATACAATTTTGTATTTTTTGTGCAATTTTGATTTTATTTTATTTGAAAATAGTACAAAGTTTTAGTTGAATTTGTTGATGTTTGTAAAAGATGACGAAGGGCATGACGCTTAAATAGTCATAAGCTTAACTTAATTGGTCTTGAAATTGTTTTGTACGTTATATTAAAATATTGTTAATTGTTAATTGGAATTTTATTGTTTTAGAATAATATTAAATTTTGTACCTTTAATAGGATGATTGATTAAGAAAATAGATAAATGGTGTATTCAGTTTAATTCATAGATGCCTTTAGATATCTAAAATTCGAAACACAATAATAATCGGGCTTTATAAGTTAGACTTTAGCTGTTAAGATTATGCACCAATAAGAAATTTTGTTGGTAAGCATTAAATAAATAAATAGTACTATAATATACACTACAAAAGCTTGATGTTTTTTAAATATTTGAGCCACCAGGAGAAATTTAAATAATTGATCGTGGGATCTTAGTCCCTGAAAAGAAAAAATTGAAAGTAAATAAAAGTAGAAGTAAGAATAGCTCAAAATAAACCATAAAGTAATCTAAAAACTAATTTAAATCAGAGCCTATATCAATTTTTCAATTGCTTTAGTTATCATATTTAACACAAAAAGAAGGTAAGACAAAACCTTCAAATTTTCATGTCAAAAAACAGTTGAAGCAATGCAATAGCACACTACCAACTCAAATAATAAATCCAATTATATGAAAAGAAAGAAGTCGATACACTAAGATAAAACTGATTGTCATGAACAAATTTTTTTTTGGTAAAAGCTTACACCTATGTCTAACATTTTGCCATTTTCAGGGTCTATTTTATACACTGAGCCTGATTTATCTTAGCAGTATTTATTGCTTACGCCTAGAGTACGGCCATCAAATGCCAAGAACTGAGGGATTGGTTGCTCTTTTCTGGCACCAGTTTCATATTAATTATAACTTAATCTAACTGTATGTATGATACATGTAGAAAATAACCTCCACAAACTGGTACTATTTCATGACAGTCAGTGCATACTACAGTAATATGGTGGTACCCTTGCCAGGCCAATATGTTAACATTCAGCTAGTGCCATGTAATTATCAAAACAAAATGTGGAATTATAATTTTTAGACGTGGCATACTGGTATCTGATGCTGGCCATTCAAATGGTCGTCCACTATACATTGGGAATTTAGGAGGAAATGAAAAAGGAAAATGTAGAGGCACAACAACATTATTTGCTCGATGAAATCAATGAAAAGACCAAGTTCCAGAGCCCTGCTAGCCAAGCAACAACATTATATGATACAGGAAGAAGCATATTCACATAACCCTTTATAGATGTATAATAAGATAATTCTTTTAATATGGAAATGAGAAACCAAATAAATTGACAATGTAAGTAAAAGAAATAAAGTAATTTAGTTAAAAAAAAAACAATACAAAGATCTAATATACATGGAAAATCTAATTAGATAAAAACCGTATAATGGGTTTCGAGATGATCTTATCGCATAATTTTTGAAGCAAAAAAATAAAAGAATCACATGACTGTGAAATTTGTTGCACAATCTATAAGAGGTTTCTTTTTTTTTTGAGTAATTCCCATCAACAAAAGTTAAGAAAAGGAAAAAGAAATCAAACCTTAACTGATAAGTCCTCAGCTCGATACAAACATGGATTATCATCTGTACTTTTTGCAGTTCCCACATACTGGCATTCTGTAGAGCAAATCATCTCATCATGGGTCCCATGGTCCTTGACTGGTTCAAAATGACTTGGGTCCCATGGTTCCATCATCTCTCATTATAATGGGTTCGTGATTTGATAGGCACGTCCATAACTTCTTTCTGCAAAGCAATTTATTTTAAGGCTTCAAGATGACTTTGGTACTTGCACTGGTTGGCTGACTCATTTAAGTTTGTGGGCAATCTATGTTAGAAAACAAAAAAAATTATATTGTTATCTTTTGTTATAGTTATTTTCTTTTATTTGTAGTGGCCCTCGGCTAAGATTCAATCTGTAAGGTGTTTGTTCATTTAAACACCTTAGTATGCACTTGAAGCATAAACAGTAAACAAAAATATTACTAATGGCTGTTTTTTCTCCCACCTTTCTTTATCGTCTTATAAACTGCATTCTATCAGCACGACCCATCAGTAATGGCTGTTTTTTCAGATTGAACAGTTGGTCGACCCACATCCGTTGTAATAAGCACCATCGTCAGTGTATGCCATTCAGCTTTTGGTACCTGGAATGTAAAATAAGTTTTCAATAATGATTCCGAATAAAAAAAAATCACTACTTTTTTCCTTCTCTCTTCAGTAAATGGAGCTTAAAGGCAGACTTGATATTGTTCTTCTCGCTCTCCATCTCGCTGACCTGAACATTTTTTCTAGTATATCTTGTTAGTTCAGACTTCTATCTTTCTCAGTTTCTTTGCAACCAGTAATGTTCTCATTTCTATTATTTTCGGAAGCTTGTGAGTATGTTAGAAAAATAACAGTTTTTACCAGATGGCCCTAAAGCATGAATGATTTACAACCAAGTGAGTTGTTCAAAGGTCAAACGAAGAATCCTACTAATTAAAACATAGCCTATATGTTAGTACATATTTTGTTAATGCTTTTTTTACTATAAATAAATAAAGGCTAACTGAAAATGGTATGGAGTAGCAACAGATATCGTACCAACTTATATTTGACTCCGTTTGAATAGGTGTGGGAAGAAGGGAAGAAGGGAAGAAGTGGGAAGAAGTATTGGGAAGTGTGTAACTTTGTGAAGAGTTTGGATTGTTTATAATTTTTTTTCTTCTTCTTCTTTCTTCCAACGATCCAAACGCACCCTTTGGCAAAATTTGCTACGGGCATTACATCAAGCACCTAATGGACGTTATGTTTTCAACAAAAAAATATTATAGTAAATGAAACTGAACAGCTACTCATGCACAAAGTCACATTCAAAGCAAACCAAGCATCAAATTAGATCATCTTATAAAATTAAGTTGCGTTTTTTTTCTCTATGCGCCGTTAAGGAACCTGATTGTACCTCTTTTCTTTGTACCATCCACAATTTGATTAGTTCATATAAGTATGAGAAAACCTAAGTTGTTAATATCTAACATATTCCTTAAGCTATACACATCAAAATTGAAGACTACTACACAAATGTAATTCAAAATTCTTTAGACTCATTTAAAATACCAATATGAGAATCAATAATTTGAAATAGTATATGTCAGGATGCATGGATGTATAAAGCCAATACAAAAAATATTTGCTATTGTGGGATTGCTAATTATCAAAAACTCAGAAACTTTTCGTCCTTGTCACCATCTAAAATCAAATAAAGTAAGATAATTTGTTAAAAAAATCAGGCAGAAATTAAGGCAATTTGGAAATCAGCCATAAATTTTGAAGAATCTTAAAAAAAAAGGGTGAAGTCACTACTTGCGTACATTGATCTCGCGAACACTTGAGGCATCATTAATCAAAAAGATAATTCACCTACAATATTTATTTTAACATTTTTTTAGGCGCCATAAATATGTAAAACTTATGCAATTAATCATAAGATAGGGTCTAGACCCTATTTTCTGTCACAAAAATATTTCTTTTAACAATAAATTACAAAAATTACAGACTAATGTCAACTGTAGACATTACAGACTAATTTAATCAACTTGCAAACTGAAGCAAACAAATAACTCACATAATTGCAAGGCATCAGCTTAAACAAATATATAAATTAATGTAAAACTAACACGACAAAATAATAAATTGAAATCAGTAACAAAGTTAGACACATAACCACTAATTTCAGATATAAATATGTACCTCCAACACAACATCTGGATTTATATCCGAAAGAGATTGGACAACCACATCAGTTTTTGTCATACTGACCTAAAACAAAGTGAACATAAGGAAGGGGGTAAATTACTAGAAATTGTATTCGTATTCCTATAATCCTAAAGTGCGCTTCCATGATCGTAATCATTCATTCCTAGCAATTAAGGAGGATATGTAGTTTGCAAAGGACAGATTTGCATAAAATGTAGCCTAGCTTCATGGTAAATTATTGTTTAATATGTCATTTTTTGTTTTCAGGATGTACAAATTGTGAAAAGAGGCTGAGAAAGAGTCACCTGATCTGGTCTAAAGAAGAGCCAATTCATGTTAGCTAACTCAACTGTATCAGTTGTATAGCAACAGGCCGCCAATGCCAAACCTCGTCAACATCTCTACAGCTACACTGCCAACACCTCCCATCCCCTAATTACATTTAATTATTTTTCAATATCACATAAGTACTTCAATTGAGTCTTGTAAAAGCACATCCTTTGTACCTTACTTTAGGTACCAGATTGCATCAGCTCGTTTTCATATATACAAACGCAAAATTGCAGTTCTCAGGAAACTAAATAACGGAAATCAATCCTAAAATATTGTTGTTAAGACTAAATCAATCCTAAAAAAATTGCAGCAAAGGAAAATCAGATTAATATCATAAAAGGAGCTTACACATAAATTCGTATTGGGGCATACGCGATTAGGAGAGGAGTTGGGAAATAACAGATCTAGGGTTGGTCTCTCATTTTTCCCATGCGTTGGTCCCTCTGTTCAAAAGATAGCAATTGCAAGGAAAAGAATCGATTGGCGAAGATGGATCGGTGGTGAGGCAAGGGTAGAAGAACAGGAGTAGGCAGCGATTTCCCGTCTGGTGAGAAATAAGAGATGGGGTGAGCTTAGGACGAAAACGGATCGGATACGGAGCGGATGTAGGTCTTCCCATATCCGCATCCATATTTTTTTTTCGGATATGGATACGAATACGGATGCGTTCGGATACGGATACGGTTCGGATATTAAACGGATACGGATACGGTTCAGATATTATCGGATACGGAGTCGAATACGAATATATTTTATCGGATACGGATCATATAACGATCAATTTATTTTATTTTATTTCTTTAGAACTTTTTTAAATTTCATATTGCGTATAAAAGTTTGTTATATATGAGAGTAGCTGAAGCATAAGAAAATTTTCATGTCATGCAATAAGTTATATTCAAACAATATAAATTAGGGTCGTTCTACTGTGGACAGAATTTAAGCCCGGTTTCAGGCCCGGTTTCGGTTTAGCTAAATCAGAACCGTTGACAACTTCAAAGGGCAAAATAGGTATTAGTACTTCTCTGTCAGTCTCTCCGTTACTCTTTTAGGGTGTGTTTGGATAGGACGGGAATAAGGAATAGGAATAAGGAATTTCGGTTTGTGTGCTTATTCTTATTCTTGTGCAACCCAAACAACATGGGAATAAGGAATAAGGGCCCTTATTCCTATACTAACAAAATCATGGTATAAGAATAAGGAATAAGGATAAGCACGCAAACCGAAATTCCTTATTCTTATTCCCTATTCCCGGCTTATTCCGTTGCATCCAAACACACCCTTAATTTTTCCTCTTCCCTCCAATAAAAAAAATAAAAAATCATTAACCCCAATCTTCACTTCGTTCGTCTCCTTCGCTCTTCAACGCCGCGATCGGCCCGCCGCAATAGTTCCTCTCTCCAGCGCCGCGCTGTATGTCCAGGAAAAGACCTTATCATGGTGTTTTGTTCATCGCACTTTCAGCCCTCTTTCATTCTCTTATTGCAATCATCTTTTTTTTTTTAAAGTTCTCTACGATAGCAATAGGATCATTGGTTGGATAAATTGTTCCTCTGTGAATTTTTCAAATATCCTTGACAAATCTTATTAAAAAAACTGAACTTTAGCGAATTTAATTTAGTGCCTAAATTTCGCTACATATCAAACTCAACAGATTTTATATATCTAAATTTTTTTATGAGTGATTAAAATAGCAAATGTCGGTGCAGTTACTACTCAACCCTCACTACCGAGTAGTGGGCCATATCACTATGTCAGTATTGTACCCCAAAGTACAAATTAAACCAATTCCATGACTCCATATAATTTAACTTCGTCTCGTGCATGCAATTGTGTACTCTTACTAGTATTGCAGAACTTCAGTGAAGGTTAGTCTCAATTTCATTCATGTAATTGGGTTCAATTTGTATTGTAATGTTGTTGTTTTACAAACTGAGTTTCATTCATGCTGTTGTGCAAGGAAATATGATTTCATATTATCAGTAGCATTTTTTAGTTTCTCTTGTGTAAAATTTACACCTTTTCGTCAATGATTAATTGTAAACAATCCCAATCTTTGCATTTCTATTTCATTATGCTGCTCCACTTTCACAATATTACCTGTTTAGATTCTTTTCTGTTTTTCCTCATTTAGGCATTTCTGAAACAATTTATGGGACCTTAACTTTCACATTCTTTTAGGCACTGAGGCAAATTTTGTACTCTGGAAGTTCTTCTTCTCCCTGACGGGCTTCTAATTAATGGAGCTCAATCGACTTCTTTCAATGGAGGAATACAGTACAATTATTTTTGTGCCATTTTGTAGTTTAGCTAAACCTAGGTCCTAGTATCATTATGGTATATTAGACGTTTTGATATTTTTCATGAATTGATATAACTAGTCTGCTTTGCTATTTTGTTTTTAAAAAATACCTTATATAGTTACATTCAATGTAACCAGTAGTATCAGTCACCATAACTATTGGCTGCGTGTTATTACTTTAATCCTGTAACTTATCAAAGTTTTATGGCCTCAATCAATTTCAGAATCCAAGGACATGCTCTCCACAATTCAAAACTCAAATGACTCTCTATACTTACATTTGAGCCAGTCAATGGTTGTTCTAGTAACTCTAAACTGACCACCAAAATATTACTTCATAACTGCATCAACTCGGTTCACAGACAAAGTGCAGCAATTGGATTTCTTTACTACAGCATTTCAAATTCCCCAGATCAAGATTTAGTACATCAACATGGAAGATCAATAGGGAGGGGGGTCACAAGGTCAAGCCACACATGGTAGGGTTCATGTAAAGTTAGCTTTTATTTGGTTAATTAGATACAATGTTTGAACTTTACTGTAATTGCTAGTTAACTATATTCAGCGATTGTAACCTTGACTGGTATCTTAATTTTTATAGATTTTTTATTTAAAAAAAAAGATTTTTATATATTTGATTGAACCTTCTGGATTTGATTTGTTACCTTCTTGATTCTTTAAGATTTTTACTGGTATATTATCATTATTTGATTTGTTACTTGCCTGATTTGTGTAGATTTGATTGAACCTTCTGAATTTGCATGGCCAAGATTGTTGCAAAATGTTTGTTTTTCTCAAAATTTTATAAGCTGACTCATAGAAGCCCCTAAGCACAAAAAGTTGTGATAAAAGTTGACTCCGAGAGGTTACACTCTAGGGGAATTCTGGTTACATAACATGAATTCTTTGAAAACGACCATTAATGGTAACGGTAATACGATTTGGATGGCAGGTATGTGGAACATTTGGAAGACGCGATGTGCTGTGATATTTGAAGGAACAACGCTAGATTTCCATGCAACGGTACGGAAGACAATTCAGGATTCGAAGTCTTGGAGCGCATATTGTTAACTATCCTTAACTTTTTGTATTGCTCGTATTTTTTTGGTTTGTATAAAGGCGCCTTGTATATGGTTGTACCTTAATTCTTTCTTTACTTTCTGTTTGTACCGAAACTTTTTGGTTCAATGAAATTGTAGGACGAGACTATCGTCTCCCTACCTTCAAAAAAAAAAGTTGAGTCAGATTAATTATGGAGATTTTCTAAGGTCAACTGAATAAAAGGACTCGTGATTGATAGGTTGTTCTAAATTATGAGGCACTACTTTTGATTGAAGAGAAATTCCTTAAATTTATATTTCTCGTGGTTATATGTCGTAATAATAAGTCCGTTTTTAAACTTGCGCGCAATGACACTAAGACCTCTGGACATCATGCTTAGTGCTTGCTGAATATACATATGTGACACTTTATAATAACTAATGAGCATTCACATCATATAATTACCTTTGTGCAATTTTCAAAGAAAGTGAGGACTGTTGCACAAATTCACCTTTTGACTGGTTCTAAGCCTGGCTCATTAACCATGTGATTAATTCTGGTTTTATTGATTTGCATATAAATGAAAAGGTGATAAAATAAAGACGATGGATTTGTACGTAAATATTCTGAGGGATGCGTGCGTGTAGCCATAACCGTTGTACGTGGGCGCCATGTGATTAACTGGGATAGCCGATAGCCTTGCCTTAAGTAATGGGAACATCGAGTTGTCAATAGAGGAGATCATAACTACCTCTGTTCTGGATCCGAAAGTGTTTTCAATACCAGATTGGATACCGGGAAATTCCGGTTAAATCAGAAATCGGAACAGTGACTGAACGGTATTCCGGTTTAAAAAAAAACTATTATAATTATTTCTATCATAAAAATTCGGTATGTAGCCTTCCAAATATTATATATCAACAATAACTTAGTGAATGTCACATAATTATAGCATCCCAATATTCCTTTTTCCTATCATAACATGATTTAGAAAATGTAATATTACAAGACATGTTTTAAATGACCACAATTTTAACTAAGAATATTACACACGAAGCTTTAATATTTTTTAACAAAATTTGACAGTAACCATCAAGGAGACATTAAATTACGATATAAAGCTCTTGAAGTATAGTAACGAGATTGTTATTTGGAAATAATTCTGCAAGATATAAATCTAGGAGCGTATGGCTTAAAAGTTAAAAAAAAAACTCTTATGTATGATCCAAAATTATATTATGAGCTTCAAATATTTAGATATATTGAGGTGAAGAAGCTATTACATGAAAAAAAGGAAAAAAACTATTATACGATCCCAATGTTGTTTGCATTGAAGAAATGCTCTGGAGGAAAATTAAGTTTGCCAGATGTTGTTGCATAAAGGCAATTTTATTTCTACAATCAATTCAAGAAATGATTATAAAAAAATTTAAAATTTTATGACGTTTTGTTATTGTAAAAATGATTTCCAGTATGGACATGAAACAAATTATAAAATTGACGAAACTCGAGCATTAGACAATGTAGCAGGTTTGTTTGCACAAAAGCAGATTTATCTAAAAAGAATAATTTTCTCCTTATTTGATTTGTAGCTGGACAAATTGTTTATCTTAGAGCTAAAATTTCTATAAGCTATATTTTATTTTGTTGCGAGTAAATATATTTTAAAACAATGGAGAGAACAACATTCTCAAAAGCATCAAATATTGCGGAACATAATGCAAATAACAAATCCAATATCATGGAACAAAAACATCAATTAAAAGCCTAATTTAAAATGTTAATAACCCTAATTTAACACTTACAAGATGAAATACAAAAAACAACAAAGTGAATTTAGGTGGTCTATTGATTCATTTTTAAAAAGTATTAAGGCATTAATTTCGTCTGGATTGTTTATTTTCTTATTTTAAATAAAAAACCAAAATAATTCTATCCGGATTGTTTATTTTCTTATTTTTTTAAAAAAATAAAAAGCAACTTTAGCCGGTTTGTTGATTCATTTTTTTAAAGTCTAAGGAGTTAATTCCATCTGGATTGTTTATTTCATTTTTTTAATTACAAAACAAAAATAATTCCATCCAAATTGTTTATTTTTCTAATGTAACAAAGTGATTTTAGCTGGTTTGTTCATTCATATTTTAAAAGTCTAATGCTTTAATTTCAAATGGATTGTTTATTTTAAAAAAAGTAAAATAATGAAAAAAAATCTTCTTAATTATTTGTTTTTTTAACAAAATGACAAATTGACTTTAGCTTGGTCCGTTCAATCATATTTTAAAAATCTAATGCTTTAATTTCACATGGACTGTTTATTTTCTTTTTTTTAATTTTTATATTAAAAAATTAAAATAATTCCATCCAGATTGTTTATTTTCTTTTTTTAAAAAAAATAAAAAGTGACTTTAGCTGGTATGTTGATTCATTTTTAAAAAGTCTAATGCTTTAATATCAAATGAAGTGTTTATTTTTTAAAAAAAATAAAAACCAAAATACTTCTAACCGGATTGTTTATTTTTTTAAAATAACAAAGTGACTTTACTGGTCTGTTCATTCTTGTTATAAAAGTCTAATGCTTTAATTTCAAATGGATTGTGTTATTTTCTTTAAAAAAAATAAAAAATGAAAAAAGTTCATCTGGACTGTTCATTTTTTTTATAACAAAATGACAAAGTGACTTCAGCTGGTCTATTCATTCATATTTTAAAAGTCATTAGCTTTTAAAATTTTCAAATGGACTGTTAATTTTTTTTAAAAAAATAAAAATAGAAAAGAATTCATCTAGACTGCCATTTCTCTTTTTTTTTCTATAACAAAATGACAAAGTGACTTAGATGGTCTTTTCATTCATGTTTGAAAAGTTTAATGCTTTAATTTCAAATGTGCTATTTATTTTCTTTTAAAAAAAAATTGAAAAAAAAATTCTTGTGGACTTTTTATTTCTTTTTTTTATTATATAACAAAATGACAAAGTGATTTTAGCTAGTCTGTTCATTCATGTTTTAAAAGTCTAATGTTTTAATTTTAAGTGGACTGTTTGTTGTTCTAAACAATTAATCCTTTATTTTGTCGATTCGCAAAACAACTTAAGAATCACTAATATCCTTTCTCTAAGTATTTAATTAGTTTTCTATTGAACAATATGTAGTGCGTCTGTTTGGTTTAGCATGGGAAGCATGATCTGGTACGGCCTGGAGATGTTTAGTAGCAGTGCTCAATAAGAGCATATGCTTCATACAAACCACAATACAAGTTATTAAAATGTCATGTTTTAACCTTATTTATACAAATCTTATTTATTAAAATGTCATGTCTTTAACCACAATACAAGTTATAACCAATTTTTCCTTTATTTCATCGTGTGAAAGATTTGTACAAATTGTAATAGTACAGGAAACGTTCAAGGATATTGTCATAACATCACTTCTTCTTCTTTTTTTTCTTGGTTCAGGCCTTGTAATTCTTATTTTGACACAATCATGAATTCTGATCTAAACTTCAACTTTAATTTTTCATGTGACATCTAAGTTAGACACCGCATCATTTCGGATGGAACTTCTAAGTAAACTTCAGAAATTTTTTCTTACAAGGACCCCCCTATCATCAGCTTAATTCTATCAAATGTGAATCTGACAATTTTATTTAAAGCTTTTAAACTGACTTTGAAGCAATCTGTAATAAGAGAGCATTGATATCAAAATGCCATTTTTACAAGTTAGTCCCTGCACTTTTTGTCCCTAACACATTGCTGAAATGAGAACTCATTGCTATCAAAATGCCATTTTTACAAGTTTATCAAAATGCCATTTTTACGCAACAATAATATGCAGAAATGAGAACTCATTGCTGACCTGCATCAGAATGATTGTCTTCCTAGCACGCATCATAATAACCAGTATGAACCAGCCAGAACACTATCAAATGCTGATCCACTGTTTTACTTTTTTTTTTCTTATTACCGGAACAGAAAAGAACAATATGCAGAAAAGTAACAATAAATAGTTAAAGGGCAAACTTCAAAGAGGAATCATTGCTTCAAATCAAGCTCGACGGAGTACTGGACAAACTTGTCAACCATACCCCTTGTAGATAAAGTTGCCCAGCAGAGTACTGAACTACTGAAGTACTGGACAAACTCAGCAGATAAATTAGCTCTCAGAATACACAATTATAAAGATATATTACAGATAACAGATTATAAAGATACAAAATTAAATAAATGCCAGTATACCCAGTCCTAGCTTTCAGATAACAGATTTAATATTTGGCATACTGTGGTAACTTAATAATACACTGATGTTAATTGTAAATTCAGTGTGAATGTATTTGCATATTAGAATAATTTACACCAGTTTATTAAGTTCTCAAGGATTAATTAAATAATTTGCATTCAAGCACTCTCTAGAGCAACTAATTTCAATGACCCAGCTCGTCTCAGTTAAACTTAGAAAGATGACTTGGGGAATTTTTCTTTACTGAAGCATCTACTAGTATAAAATCTCTATGTAAGGACAAGGACAGATCAATATGCTGGCATCAAGATCCAGCCAATATTATGTATGTCATTTGAGAACATTAACAAAACCAAACTGGCACCAGCTCAAATTGCATTTTTGTCAAAATCAAAATCCTTGGCTAGAACTGTTGCAGAGTAATTTTTAACCAATAAGTGAGGTACAAGTACTTCTTCCATGAGAAATTATTAAATGTTCAATCAATTAATTGTACAATCTATTTGAAGTCCTCTATTTCAATTTCTTGTACTAAATTAAACACCTGATATGCTGACAGAAAAGAGGAGACCATGCGATTACGTCTCTCTGTGTCTGGGCAGAAGAAAGGAGACTGAGTAAGAAGCCTATACGAAGAGAAAAATCGCTGACATAAAAGAACAATAGCAATTTTGACGATTCGGCTAAAGACGACATAAAGGCGAGGTCGCAACCAGAACCCGTTCGAGAATGACTATTTTACCCTTCTGTCAAGAACTTTTTGTTAGATTTAACGGAGACGTTTAATACCAATATTAAGGTCGGGAATGCTAGTAGCCGCCAGATCCACTTATAATAGACGGTCGGATTTTTCCTGTCCACATTAGAATTACCCTATAAATTATACGATATTAAGGTAATAAGGTAAGCAGTGTACAAAAATTATTCTTTCAACCAATTAAATTCAAAATTTCATCAAAATATTATATATAATATGTATAAATTAAATTATTATTAACATTATTGGTTGGATTCTCAACAAATATATTGGATTCAATAAATCACATATATAACCGTAATTATCAAATTTATGAATTAATCAATAAAATTGCAAGCACCACATAAGTACAAATTTAATTGAATTGATCAATAAATTCAGTCTTTCCACAATTTAAATTCCAACAGTATATTTAACTATTCAATGTCAAATCATATCATGTTACCTTAAATGTCATCATACATTAAAAAAATATATTAAACATATGTAATCAACATGATTAGAGAAAAAAAATTTAATTTTAGTATTATTATCATATATAATCGTCTCAATAATAAAAAAATAAAAATAATTTTATGTTCCAAATAAAAATATTATTATAAGAGAACTTATCTAATAAAAATTAAGCATTATATAATTAAAAGTATTCTCTAATGTATATAAGTAATTATATTAATTATCTTATGCCGTTAAAAATACGGATAAACGGATTAATATCTATCGGATACGGATAATATTCATGTCGGATACGAATACGGATCGGATATTGTCAAAAAACTCAAAACCATATCCGCATCCATATTTTTTTGGCGGATACGAATACGAATACGAATACGGATATGTTCGGATACGGATACGGATCGGATGTTATGTATATTTTTCGGATTCGGATACGGATCGGAGCGGATTTTATCCGCTCCGTTTTCATCCCTAGGTGAGCTACGATTTTTCCCTCCGTAAGGAAGAAGAGAGGGAGTAGGGCGCGTTTTTGTTGCTCAGAAAATGGAGAGAAATAATAGAGGGAAGAGGGAGAGATAGAAGAAAATGTCTTTGTTGTCGTAATGTCATTTCTCATAAAGTAATGGTGCAAGGTGTTCGATCAGCAGAAGATAGAGACGAAGGATATCAAATAGGGAAGGGGTCGAGAAAATGAAATCCATAACATCACGCTGCCAAATATTTACACTGCTAAAACGGGTCAATTCCATTACCGATGATACTCGTCACACAAATTTTTAAAGAGTTTAGACTACAGAAATCGAAAACAATTATATCACACATAACGCGAAATTGCCGTGTCGATTATTTATAAAAATTTTCTGACCGGACTCCCACGGGTTTTTATTTATAATACTGATGTCTCACTTTGTTGGTGTATATGTTCACCTTGTTCATTCATGCGTTCAATTTGTTACTTCTATGTGTTCAATTTGTTTTGCTGTGAGGCGAGGTCCAAGAAAGACGAAAAAGGAAGACGAGGTCTAAAGGAGGCAGAAAAGGTCGGGAGTAGGAGAGATGATCAGAGGAGAGGAGAGCGCGTCACTTTGTTGGTGAAGAAGAGGGGAGCGCGCACCAGAGAAAAGGAGAGGAGAACGCATCTGAAGAGGAGGGAAGCGCGCGGGAGGAAAATTGAAATTAGCGATGGCAGCGATTGCATAAATCGCGATGGCACTTATAATTCCTGTTATAATTCCTGCAAAACTGCAGATGGCCATTCGTGACAACCAAATGCTGTCAATTGGATCTTAATTTCACGACCCGCACTTGTACTGTCTAAGAGGAGAGCATAAATGCTTCCTTTTATTTGGGCCAGCAACATTATATGGGCCTCATTGTTAGGTGATCATGGGTACTAAGGCCTAGCATAAACCCGTATTATAAAGCCCACTAACTAAACAAATGCCGAGCCGACGAGCCGTCCCCTACTGCTTTTGAATTCGGGGCTGATAAGTACAATCAACCAGTCACGCAATCAAGCAATCATATACTAAAAACGGAAAAAAGCGCTGACCAGAAAAGAAAAATACGTTCCTCTCTAACCGCGCGCCCCTTACGCGACTTCACTCTCATCTCGCGTTACTCTCACCCTGCCTCACCCCCTCGTGTGCATCCCTCCGTCCACACCTTCTCTTCGCGTCATCCCGTCACCCGTCGCCGTCGCGCCCTCTCGTCGCCATCGAGCACTCCGTCTCCGTCAGCCCTCTTGTCTCCATCGAGCACTCCGTCGCCGTCGAGCACATCACAGTCGTGCCTTCTGTCGCCGTCTGTCCTCCCTTCTCTATGACAAAATATTACAATAATAAAAAATGACTGTTATTTACTCCCTTACATGTATTAAAATACTCCCTAGTAGTTATTTAGTTACTCCCAAACAATAGCAGAATCAGATATAAATGTTATTTACTTCCTCACATGTATTAAATACTTCTAAGTACTAATTATTTACTCCCTTGTAGGTAGTTAGTTACTCCCAAACAATAGCAGAATCAGAACTGAATGTTTACTCCCTCACATGTATTAAATATTCCCTTATACTTTTTATTTACTTCCCTAAACTATATTAGTTACTTCCTAACGTATATTATTTACTCCCTGCATATATTAGTTACTCATTTTATTCAACTACAAATTTAGACATATTAGTTAATCTCTATTATACTTCTTATTTTACTCCCTTAAACTATATTAGTTACTCCCTTAAATTATATTAGTTACTCTCTTACGTACATTATGTACTCTCTTACTTGTATTAAATACTCCATCACTACTAATTTACACCCTTATAGTTATTTAGTTACTCCCAAACAACAGTACAATCAGTTCTGAATGTTGTTTACTCTCTCATACATATTAGATACTCCTTTTATACTAGTTATTTACTCTCTTATAGCTATTTAGTTACTCCCAAGAAACAGCAGAATCAGATATGAATATTATTTACTCCGTTGTATATATTATTTACTTCCTTATGCTGATCAATTTCCTCCCTTATAGTAATTTAGTTACTCCCAAAAAACAGCAAAATCAGGTATTAATATTATTTACTCCCTTATACATATTAGTTACTCCCCTATACTGATTAATATCATCCTTATAGTAATTTAGTTTCTCTCAAGTTGTAACAGAACTAGATCTAAACCTCTTTTCACTTCTTATCCTTCTCGATTTCTACTTTTTTCTTTCTCAACCAGATCTGATTGGTATAGGAGAGGGAGCAGTGAGGGGAGGCGGAGGAGACAAGAAGCGAAGGAGAAGAGAGACTGTGGTGAGACGGAGGCGGATGCGAGGCGGAGGAGAGGTGAGGCGAAGCAGAGGAGAGGCTGAGGTGGAGGAGAGGTGAGGCGAAGCAGAGGAGAGGCTGAGGTGGAGGAGAGGCGAGGCGAGGCGAAGCAGAGGAGAGGCTGAGGCGGAGGAGAGGAGAGGCGAAGGAGAGGCTAAGATGAGGCGGAGGCGGAGGCGAGACGGAGGAGAGGCTGAGATGAGGCGGAGGCGGAGGCGAGGCGGAGTATAGGAGAGGCGGACGTGAGGAGAGAGGAGCGAAAAAGGAGGTGGAGATCTGGATCGGATTTGTTTTTGTAATTGTGAGGAGATTGAATAGAGGGAGAGAGGAGACCGAGCGGAGAGAGAGTAAAAGAAAGGAAAGGTGAAATGAGAAGAGCGACTCTATCTGATTGTTTGATTGCGCTAGTCTCTGATTACATGAAGCAATTCCCTTTTGAATTCCCTATTTTCACGGATTGTGGAGAGGTTAGCTTAAACCACACAAATTTATAATATAAGCCTAGTGCTGATCTCATAGATGCCACTGTATACAGGATACTTGTCAACACCAAATTATATAAGTATCTTTTGGTAATTTCACATAATAAGACGAGCATTAATTTGGTGCGAGTTTGAAACCTCCAATTAGTTTAATTTAATTTTGGTTAATTTGAAACTTAGTGATAATCATATACCATGAAATTGATGACAAAAATTGGAAGACAAATTCAACTCTAGGTTAGTTAATTTTTGTATATACCACTAGAGTTTTCGATAATTAAGTGTGTGCCCTGCAAAAAGATACAATTGATATACGAATTATTGCAACATATGAACATATCTAATGCAACTTACCAGAAATGAGGAAGCTCTTGGTTGGAAAGCAAAAGGAGGTACAGATTCAACCAATGCACTGGTCTTAATTTGGTGCATTTGTTGAGTAGTATAACAAAACGATTCGCATGCATAATCATTGACAACACTTGATCATTTTTAATACTTACTGAATCCCCTAGCACGGATCTAATTTCCTGCAGGGAAACTTATGATACAGTCATATAAGATTACAAGTGATCGATTAAGAGACCATTAATATACGAAGACAAGACCCATATTTTGTCAATAAACTATCACATATACCGATATACGTTAGTAAGGGTTGATGGGGTCAAAATCGAGTTTCCTAAAGTGGAAATGATATTTGGTCTAGCTAGGTCAACTGGTCAATGGGATTAGAATATAGATACCCAGTGTCCCAGTTCGAATGTTTAGTTGAACTCTAACTACTCCATAAAATTCTGAACAAATTCCTAACATAACCTTTAATTATTTGATATCTACATTATAAAATTATCCTCTTTTTTTGGTCGGTAAAATAAAATATAAAACAGTACAGGGAACTTTTTTTAAGTTCGTGAACTTACTCTTTATTTGCTCTCCCTTACTTACCCTCCTCAACTAAGGAAAATAACTAACATATTTATTTCCTGTTCAAATTAAAAGGTGGAATCAGAGGGTCCATGAACCTATATATATGTATAGCTAGGTTAATTTTCTAAGAAACATTTTATTTTATTAATTAAGTAAAACTTGAAGGGTTGGAATTGAAAGTTTCCAGTACTTCTGGTATATATGGTTCATTAATTTGAATCAGGGCAGTTGCATACTGCTTCTATAAGTTCTATATATATATATATTATTTCTTTTATATATTTTATCTATTCAGGAACACTTGAGAGCTTTATTTGGTATAATTAGCAAATGTCAAACACAAAACCTAATCAACAATGCGTCGAATGATTACATACACATTAATGAACCAAAATATAATATCATAGTCAAAAATCACTTACTAGTAAGCTGCTCATTATAAAACCCTCTCATTCCCCTCGCTTTGCATCAGCAACACTTCCATCCTGATCTCCTAAGCTTCTTCTCTTAAATCTACTTTTCACATCTCTAGCTAGCTACATCTGATCTCAAACTCCAAAAGGATGAAAGAAGCAGTAGAAATTGAGCAACCCCTCTCTTCTACGCAAAGAGCAGTAGTAGTTGAGAAAGGTGAGAGCTCTCGTTCCAGATATGTGGCACCTGGACTAAACAGAGGGATTTCCATAATAGACTTGGTTCTTCGGCTTGTGGCACTGGTGGGGACACTTGGGAGTGCAATAGCGATGGGAACAACAAACGAGACACTCCCGTTCTTCACGCAATTCATCCAGTTCAGAGCAGAGTACAACGATCTCCCCTCCTTCACGTAAGCAATATTTGACATTTCTTTGAATTCATTGCTTTGTCTTGAAATTGTACAATATGTTTTTATATACACAAAAATAGAAGTATATATATCTCATATTTAAGACAAGCTTGAGATACATCATATGTTATGGGAAACAAGAACCCCAGCATGGACACTGTAAATCTAAAATTTTATTATTTTTGCATGGAAGTTTTTTTGTGATTGCGAACTCAGTGGTGTGCACGTATCTGGTGCTGTCAATACCGCTTGCAATTGTGCATGTAATCAGGAGCAGCGCAAGACATTCCAGGCTCATCTTGATCTTCTTTGATACAGTCAGTTCTTTGTTATTTTCTATTAATTTATTTCCCTAAACCTTGTGCTTACAACATGCATATGATCGAGTAACATATGTATGCCGTCAACCATCTCGCACATCGATATTTGTTTGATCAGGGACCAAATATATTGAATTGAATAGAAATGAAATGAATGTTCAGGCAATGCTAGCTCTGTTGACGGCCGGAGCATCGGCGGCGGCGGCCATCGTGTACTTGGCACACAAGGGAAATGTGCGCGCCAACTGGTTTGCCATCTGCCAGCAGTTCAACTCCTTCTGCGAGCGCATCTCCGGCTCCCTCATCGGCTCCTTCGCTGCCATTGTCGTCATGATACTCCTCATCTTTCTCTCTTCTTTCGCACTCATCAGGCACTAGCTTTATTCCTATCTACACATGCAAGAGCAAACCCGGATATATTCAACAGTCGTCTTCATGCTTGGATTTGTTGCAATATATATGTTTCTTTATTTTACTACGTTAGTTGAAATGTGTGATCCATCAACTTGTATCATCATAGTTTTCTCATCTGTTGTTTGTTTAAGTAGCGCTCAAAAGGGCTTTAATTTCTTGGAAAACATTATGTTTAATTGTGATCTTACATAATTGTACGAGAAAAGACTACACTATTTTATATTTAAGGAAACAGGACGTGTTATGTATATATTAAAAATGCAAGGCGCGCTAAATATTGTATTTTTTTCCCTTTTGCCTTTTTCGTTAATGAAAGCAAGAATACAAAAGCGATAAAATATTTAGATAAATTGAGGCCATATATAAAAAAGAAGAAAAGAGAAACATTGGACAACAGTACATTTAATAATAAAAAACAAAAATAAAACCCATCTCTGTGTGTGCTCCGGGTTGATCTTGCTCGGAGGTCAATCCTTTGGCGTCCTCTCTAAAAGTTCTGGCACAATATTTCTTTCCGAATCAGAAATCACAAATTTAATTAATCAGGTGACAGCATTGATTCATTTTCAGCATGGAGGTTCTTTGAGAGATGTTTTAGACTTTTAGTCCCAATTTGTGTTTAGAAATATCTTTAGTCTTAGTTTACAAAAATTTTCAATTAAGTTAATTAAAATTACTGTTATGTTATTGACTCTCGATCTTCGAATGAAAAGATAACAAATTAGTTATCAAGTGCCGAATTGTATTAATTTAATTAGAAATTTCTTTCTTAATTTATAAGATAAAAGAAATGGAGGGAACAAAGAGTTAATTAAAAGTAATAACATAATATAGTACAAGAGTAGATCTTATCCTGCCATAAATTAGCAGCAAACCAATTACAAGGGGGGTAAAAAATAATTTAAGCGAGAAATGTGACAACATTATCTAAAGATTTGAGAGTCTTCTCGTAGTAGAGGTAGGATTCATAGACCTTAGGCGTACGGATGTATCGGTCAAGCTGCATACATACATATATACATATATAGATTAAAAAATTAACAGTACAGATGTGTATATATAGTACTATGGTCAGTGAAGAAGCAAGTAAATTAATTAGTAAGTGTGAGGAATAAATTAATGTACCTCTGACATGTGATCGACAAGCTGGTTGGCAGCCTGGACATAGTCTTTGCGCCTGGCCGGGGGCACAGCGGCCATGGCGGTCTTGAGGTCGCTGTCGAGGTAGGAGGACTTGAGCCTGATGTAATAGAGCAGGTACCTCCAGGCCATGCGGTCCAGCATATCCCTCAGGCCCCGCATCCCCTCCGCTGTGTGCCGGATCCTGGCAGCCGCCTCCTCTGCAGTCAGCCCGGGGGAGAAGTACTTCTCCCGGATGAAGGACCGCGTGCCCCACTTGAGGTCTCCTGTAGTCATTGTCAGCTCGTCTGCCGCGGCTGCAGCTGGTGCAGGCCTGGAGCGCAGTGCGGATGTGATGGCCAGGAATATGCTGGCAGCGGATGTGAGGGCAGCACGGCGCGTGGGGAGGGCATCTGACGGAGGTGGAGAGATGTTGTTATTTCTGGTGGTACTGGAGGAGGAGGATGGCAGGGAGGCCCTGGTCAGGATAAGGTGCTGCTTGGCCAAGCTGCCCATACTTCTTTCTAAACTAGTCTTAGCCAGTCCTGACTCCTCATGCTTTGAGTACCCATCTCATCTCATCTCAGTTGGTTAGCTGACACGTGTCATGTATTTATCTTTTCCTCTTTTAAATTTTCGTTTGCCTTTTGTTTTTATTTTCTTTTCCTGGACCTCAAATGAACGGAGACAGTCCATTAGTCCAATATATTGGCGCAAACTAAGTTATGGCCACATTCAACTGTAACCCAGCCCAGCCGAAAGCCCCCAACCATATTACAGACAGACGAGACAGCTAATTAGTAACGAGAATTGGTATATAGCACTCCAGCTACTAGCATCCTGAGCATTTATATATTTTTTTTGCCCTCAGCATTGATCCAATCTATTTAAATCTTCTCTCATTTCGAACTGAAAACGGTAGCCGTTTCGACCGTTATTTCGTTTCGTTTTGTTCGAAACGGAACAGAATGGTAACAGTTAAGAATTTCGATTTTATTTAAGGAACGGAACGGGCAACGTAAATAGAAACACATTTTCGTCTCAGAACGAAACGGTTAACGAAACAGAGTTGTTTCGTGATCGTTTATTTCGTTCATTTCGTCCTTAATTCTATGGTATTGATATTAATTGGATTGCAGAGGAGAGATGGCGGAGAGAACGATGGAGTACTAAGTTTTTAGGTTTTGTGCGCTGCATCTTTTCGTCTCCATTAGAACACACCGCATCTTTCTCTTCTTCGCTAAACTTCTTTCTCCGATCATCTCTCCCACCCTCTTCGTGCTCTTTTCTCCTACAAAGCCGAACAACCAAAGAAAAAAAAAATGAAGGTCCTCCCCTTCTCAGTCCCCACCTTGCATCCACCACCATTTTACAAGATCGAACCACCGTTGAAAAGCTCTCACCAACCTTTTATTGCTACCCTTGGATGTCGCCATCTCTCCCTCTCTTTGTCGCAAAAATTCGTCGACCTCAAGCTGCTGCCGGAGAGCCCCACCACTCTCTGTTTTTCGACCATGCCGTCTTGGTTTTGCTATGCCGAAGCCTTTAGTTGCAGTTAACCTTAATTCAAAAGTAATTGCACATATTTTATAATTTTTTAAATTATTCAGTATACTAATTGTTTAGATGGATCGAAATTTATGCTGTTACTTCAAAATTATAAAAAGTTCCGATTGCTCATGGTTCAAATCCGACTTAAAAAATAATGTAAAAGAATACATTTTAAAACAAAAAAAGTTATGGAACGTTAATATCTTTAAAATTCAGAGTTATTTGAATATTATTTTAATAATTTCAGGTCTTAATCGGCTATTGAACTTTGGGCTTTGGTTTCGCCGAGATGAAAAATTTATTCGTACTTAATGTGGGCTTTGTGTGATGGAAGCTGGAAGGAGAAGAGAAGTTTCCTCTTATGGCTGAAAACGGTAACTGTCCAAACCGTCCGATAGTTTCGTCGTCCGAAACGAAATGATAACGGTACAGGATTGTGGTTTCGTTTCAAGGACGAAACGGATGACGAAAATAGATACAGTTTTGCCACACGAGCGAAACGATTAACGAAACAAAGATGTTTTGTCATCGTTTGTTTCGTTCGTTTCGCCTCAAATTTATGGTTATTAGTTTTGATAGCAGATGAGAGGGACGGAGAAAACAATGCCAATCGATGATAAAACCTAAGACGCGCCGCTTCTCTCTGTCCCGCTCTCTCTTCTCCGATCTCAATATGCTCAAACCCATCCCCTCTCTCCTCTTTGATGTCGAAACCCATCCCCTCTCCATTGCCGAAACCCTTCCTCTTTCCTCTCCGTCGCCGAAAACTCTCTCTTCTCCTCTCATCTCTCTCTAAACTAATCCTCTTTCCTCTTCCCTTCTCTACCCGAACCAAATCCCTCACTCATGGCCGCTCCATTATTTCTCTGCCTCTATCGCATCTTCTCCCTTCTTCTCCACCTCCAAACCCACTGCCTCCCCTTTTCCCTTTCTTTGTGTTTGAGTCGGTGGCAAGGACGATGTGGCTGAACTTGGACTTTGAAGCCATGGCAATGAGAGCATGAGCTTTTCCTTCTAGATTTAGGTCAGAAGATCTCACCTCAACCTTGTTTGGTGGTTAGGTTTTGTTTTTACTGTCTAATTTACAATAAAGAGAGGGAAACGTGTTGATAACAGTTGCAAATTGGTTTTTCTGGGTTTTTTTTCTGATTTTTCTAGTTTTTTTCATTTTTCTGTTCTTGTTGAATAATAGAAGGAAACGTGTTGATAGCAGATGGAAAGTTATTTATTTTTTTGGCTTAAGTGTAATCTGACTTTATGTAAGAATTAATGTAATTTATTTTCTGGCGATTGAATATTTATGGAATGTACAAGCAACTGGTACTGATACATGAGACCCAGAATGGTACTGGTACAAGCAACTGGTATTGGTTTTTCTAGCTTTAGCTTAGTAGCATTTCTATTTTTTGCAAGGACACTATTTCTGGCTTTAGCTTAGTAACGTTGATCCTTGGCCCTTGATTTTGCCTTGTTATCATTTCCGATGGCTGATTTCTTTCTCTTTTATTTCTTCAATAGCTGCAACAATAAGTTTAGCTATACTGGTAAATTTGGCATTAAAATCTAGATTGGTTGTTTAATAGCTGCAACAATTAGTTTTTTTTCTGCTTTTCAATTTTCTATGACTATTTATCAAATTTGCAAAGATGTAAGACTGTACTGGTAAATTTTTCAGTTTTCTGGTTATTATTGATTGTTTATCTTTATCGTTGGCTCTGTTAAAAAAATGAAAAAAAATGGCAAAACAGTTAAACCGTCTTGATCGCTCACTTGAGCTAAACGATTAGCGCAACAAATATTTGTTGCGTTCATAGGACGAAACGCTAGGCGAAATAGAAAAAAGTTCCGTCATATAAGACGAAACGACAAACGCAAGAGCTCACTTGCGCCATCGTCTGGACCGTTTTGCAGCCCTAAATTCCTCTTAGATGAAATTTTGTTCGAGCCAATCAGCCAACCCAATAATCACATTCTTCTTTTGTATCCCATCCCAATTCGGACTCAAATTCTCTACAGCCGAAACAATTTGTTTTAAATATTTACAAATTTTAAAATTCATATGCTCATTATTTAATCTTATTCAATTTTACGGACAATGTTTTTTTATATAAGTTTTATAAAATTTGGAATCGATTTGATACTAGATCGAGTGGTCAACAAATGAATGGATCTAATTAAATATCACTAATTAATTCTAATACGTAATAATTTGGACACTTAATCAAGTATCAAATGGACTCCAAATTTTATAAAACATGTATGAAAATTTTATCGTCTGTAAAATTGAATAAAATCGACGATTTAGATTTAGCGTTTGAATTTTAAAAGTTTTGAATATTAAACAAATTTCTTTCGGCTGGAGAGCTTCGGCTGTAGAGGATTTCTTTCCATCCCTATTCCCAAATAAATAAAGAAGGAATGCACAAAACCAACATTTCTTTTCTTTTCTTTTTTCTTTATATTTATTTATTTAACAACAATAACAGTCCGTATCCAAACTCCAATGCTATTGACTCTTGTTGAAAAAATTTATTGTGTTTGGAAGTGTGGTGAATAAAAATAGAATAGCTTGTTTAACAACATGGATGTTGAATAAGAAATGGTGAAAATTTGCTTGTTTATAAATTAAGATGCGTTGTTTGGATGAGTAGTTAAGAATAAGAACAACAAAAAATTATAAAAATAATAATTTATTGTTTTCTATCTCTCAATTAACTTTCACTGCTTTATTTTTTTATGGCGCCATCTCAACACTATTTTGTAATGTGTCTATTTTAATTTGAGAAAAACTTGAAATTATATCTGACATGAATTTGATTTACATTTCTTTGTGCAAAATTTCAATTGTTGTAGACGACAAATAGCTAAAAATGACATTAATAGAATTTATAAACTAAAGCAGCCCATTATATTTCTGGCACAAAATTAGCAACACGTGGGTGGAGTAACATAATTGGCACAAAATCATATTTTTATTAAAGATAAAACAAAAATAAGCTATGTCCTCTTTATTATTGGGGATGGGGAATGGATATTTTAGTGGGTCACGGGATGGGGAATGAATATTTTAATATTTTCAGTGGGTCGCAACAAAGTAGTTCTAGCAATTTGTTGGAACTAGAATAAGACTGAGAGCAAGTAATTTTTTTTATTCTGAAACATGTTTGGTGACCCTTAGAATTAGTAATTCAGAATAGCACCATATATATTCTGAAGATTCCAAACACGTCCGAGCAGCTGTTAAATACTAACTAAGTAAGAAATGTCAATTTAATTAACCGTGGGGCGTAAGATATAATCAACGTGCAAAGTCGATGACTCAAAGGCAGAATTGCTGGTATTAATTATTTAATTAAGCGCCTAAGCGGAGGCAAGTTTAATTAATCAATTGCTAGTAGCCTAGTACTGCATTTCCATTTCCATTTTGCATTTTTAGAGAGGAAGGAGAAATGAAGTTGCCATATATAACTGCACTTGCATTTTCCTGAAAATAATTACATGCCTGCATATGTACGACTGACTACTTGATACTCCAAAACATATATATATTCATTCTGTTAATTAGATGCATATATTATATTACATTATTACATTATATTATATTATATTATATTAATATGTGTGAATGTTGTTTAATTGTGGTCAAGGCGATGAGCACAAAAAGTTAGGTGACGTATAAGGAAAAACACCGCATCTATATGACCTTTGTTGAAAAGTGGGATATTTAAGTACAATTACTGTACCAAAATTAATTGAAAGAAGTCATGATTAATTATGCGAGCAACCCTCCAAGTAGGGCTGTCAAACGTGGCCGAAATGCACGGAACACCCCATACCGTTTACCGTTTCGTTTAAGAAAACGGTACGATATACCATTCCGTTAACCGTTCCGTTTCCAAAACGGTACAGAAATCCATTCCGTTATTCGTTTCCCATAAGAAAATACACATGAAACGGTTTGAAAAGAGGCGAAACGGTTCGAAACGTCACAATTTCTTATTCCGTTTGCCGTTTCGTTATTGAAACGAAATGAAAACTGGTGCCGTTATTCGTTCCGTTTCAGTTAAACGGAACGGCACCACGTTGGTGGCAGTGCCGTTGACAGCCATACCTCCAAGTGCACATTGTCACATGCACATCAAGATCAAGTCGAGGGGATTCCTTTTCCTTCCAAGGAAATTAAGAAAAAGGCATTTTCAAATAGATCTGCTGCTCCCGTTTGATGATGATTCGAACGTGAAACTTACTTTGTTTGTATAGATTTCTACGACATCATTTGGCTGCCTTTTTTGTTGCTATTTCTTGTCTTGGCAGCTGTATTTAATGATCAGTCGATGATTGACACTTGTTCCTCAAATGCATGCACACTTTAATTAATTAACTAACTTCCTCAGCATGTGTGCTTCTGGTACGCTTCGAACTAATTGAAATCAGGAAATAATAAAAAATTAATTTAGTACAAATCCAGATTCCTTTCTTTCATTTTACAACAAATATGAAACAATTAACTTCCAACTGCATTTTCATAAATTAACCCGAGTCATTCATAAATTAATCCCGAGTATCATAATTCAAATCTGGCTAGCTATGCCATATATTATGATTTGAGAGCAAGAATAATTTCATTTTCTTCAAAACGGGAAAGAAATACAGATAAAAAAATAATTGAAGTATAATAAGGTTTTAGATATAAAAGCTGTACAAATGTGCAAACTTATATTAAATAATTACAACATAATTTTTTGGGGAAGGACAGATTATATAAGTTTTTTTTCTTCCCAATTTGATCCTTCATGTGATTATTTGCTTGAGAATTCAGTAAGGTTGAAACCATAACTCCAAGCTTAATTAATTAAGATTAAGTTGCAATTTATAATTGTTAGATTGCTCTAATTTACATTCACTTTACAAACTCACATACTTTACAGGTTAAAAGATATATGGATAGAATTTCTAAGGGGGTCTCGAAAAACAAGTAATTTTTTTTGGTCTTTTATCCTTTTTTTAGGTTCACTAGGATTCTTAGTGGTTGGAACTTCCAGTTATCTTGATAAAAATCTCATATCCGTATTTTCATCTCAAGAAATCCTTTTTTTTTCCCCAAGGAATCGTAATGTCTTTCTACGGGATTGCAGGTCTATTCATGAGTTCTTACTTGTGGTGTATAATTTTTTGGAATGTAGGTAATGGTTATGACCAATTTAATAGAAAAAAAGGAATAGTTTGTATTTTTCGTTGGGGATTCCCTGGATTTTTGAAACCAGTGTCAGTAATAAAGATTTCAATTTTTGGTAAATTAAAGAAAATCGATTATAAACGCAAAAGTGAGTGCTTTAGTTAACAATAATAAACAATTTATCTTTGGCCTCGACCACTGCATCTGCATGAATCGATCTTTTTGAAGGAGGCAAAATTTTCTTTTAGCTGTGCAGTGCAGCTGTGCTTAGTGTCCCTGGTTTCTCAAATCTGAAATAATTTTTTTAGACATGCTAGATAGCGGCTATCTAGTAACAAATCTGAAATAATTAAAAGACGATTTATTTTGGAACATGCTCCAGAGTCCATGACCCATCAATCTTTGAGTTGATTTACTTTTTTTTTGCAAGAGATGCAAATTTGCGGATTCGTTTCCCCGTGCATTGCTTCACGTGGCTATGTCGGCTGCTAGTTTGCGGGTGCTGACACGTGTACACTCTTTTGCACATCAACCCATCTTTTAACGAAAACTCGTCAAATTCATTTCTTATTAAATCTTTTAATTCCTATTTTTTACATTTCAATTAAAAATTGTTGTCCTCCGTTTTTTTTTAGAACCAAGAATATAAGTGAATAACGCTAAATAAAATCTTCGTATATATAATTATTGTTTTCTTTTTCTAATTAGAATAATTTCAATTCTCAGTTTTTATTTTCTAATTATAATAAAGTTACACATCAGTCATCACAAAGACCAGAGAGGCAAATCACAAATTGTGCAAATGAAATGTACTTCGGTTGATATAATATTATTTCAACTTATTATGTTCTTTCTTACCATGTGGATAAAATATTATTTCAAGTCTCCCAGAAGGTAAACGCCAACCAAACTTTGCGATTATCATCCGTGCCGAGAATCAGCTCTTGGTCTAGTGGCAAAGAGCAATGCTCCTTGATTCTTTGAGTGAAAGGTCGCAGGTTCGAAACCCGGCTGGGGGGTCTTTCATAGACATTTAATTTAAAAATAAGTTGGGTGGCTTAGACCTCCAATTTATCTTCAAAAAAAAAAAGATTATCATCCGTGCCTATCACCTGAAAAGAAGATAGAAAAGAAGCTTGAACTGAATGAGAAGCAACAAGGTTGGGGGCATTGAAGGTATGTCGAACAGAAGTCCAAACTGACTGAATGAAGGAGAAATGGAAGAACAGATGCAAGGAGTCCTCCAGGACAAGATCATTGCACAGGGAGCAAGGATCTCCTGAGGAGATGTTACGCCTCCGCAATTGCTCTTGCGTTAGCAGCCTATTGTTATAAAGCAAGTACAAAAAGAACTTAATGGAGGGAGTGACTTTGAGTTTCCTGTACTCAAAGAAAGGGGACCTTGTTTTACCGGCTAACGTAAGAAAATTATAAGCCGAAGAAACCGAAAACAGTCCAAAGTTTGACCTACGCCAAGAGTAGGTGTCAGGGTGGGCATTGAAGGTGAGGCTTTGCATGACAGAAGAAATGCAATTCTTTTTAAAGTTTAGGGGCTGCGGTAGCAACTGTCTCAGAATAGGCCACGCTTGTCGAAGCGTGATCTTCGGCCTAAAAGGTAGGGCTGAGTTCTTGAGAAAGAACAAAATCAGCTCCCCTCCCCAATTGTCATACCAAAAGGAAATATCGTTGCCGTTCCCAACATGACTGATCACAGAAATTTGGAAGTAATAGCGTAGAGACCTTAAATCATTCCAAAAGAAAGAGCCAGCACTGTTCCAAGTAACTGGGGAAGCAATTCCATGCAAAGGGGAATAAAGAATGCGACCAATCGATCCCCACAAGGATTCTGGTGTATCGTAAAGTCTCCAAATCCATCTAAGCAGAAAGGCCAGGTTGTGGAGATGTAAGTTTGGCAGACCCAAGCCACCAGCTGACCTTGGTAAGCAAACTTTATCCCACGACAGAAGTGGGATCCTCGTAGTTCCTTGAGAGTTTGTTCCCTAAACAAACCTTCTTCGTGCCTTGTCAATAGCATTAATCAGCCAAACCGGAAGCTTAAAGACAAACATGAAGTAACTCGGTAAGGCTGACAGAACGGAAGAAGCAAGGGCAAGACGTCCCGCACGAGAAAGTAACCTTGTTTTCCATCCTGACAACCTCTGATTAATCTTATCAAGGATAGGCTGAAAGCTAGCTCTATATGGCCTGTGTAAGGTAAGAGGTAAGCCCAGGTAATTAACAGGTAAATCTGAACGTTGAAAACCAAGAATGGAGGACACCATATTGATCTGAGACGGCGATAGGTTGAACGGGACAAAGCTGGACTTATTAAGGTTGACCTACAATCCGGAGGCGCTGCCGAACAAGTGCAAGACCAGGCAAAGAGCACGCATGGTTTTACCATCAGCCGAAGCAAAAATCAATGTGTCATCAGCGTACTGCAAAAGAAAGAAGGGGACAAGAAACCTTGAGGAGAGTGTTGAACTTAAGGCATTGGAAGCACCTTCAAGCATTCTAGCAAGAACATCGACAGCCAGCAGGAAGAGAAAAGGAGAGATAGGGTCCCCTTGGCATACACCTCTCTTATGCTTGAAGGGTGGAGTCTTGCACCCATTTACCAGCACCGAAGAGACCGAAGTAGAGAGCAGGAGGTCGATCCACTCAATAAATTTGACAGGAAAGTTCCTTTGATGAAGCACCGTATTCAAGAATGACCAGTCAACTGTGTCGAAAGCTTTTGAGAAGTCTATTTTGAGTAGAACCGAAGGTGTAGAAGTGGAATTTAAATGAGAAACGAGCTCCCTAGCAACAATGAAGTTTCCGGCAATCATTCTACCCCTTATGAATCCTGTTTGGCATGGAGCGATAAGAGCAGGCAGCAGCGGTTTTAATCTCAAGGCCAGCACCTTGGATATCAATTTCGGGATGTAGTTAATGATACTGATAGGTCGAAAATCACTGACACCCTGAGCATGATCCGATTTAGGCAGCAGTATGATGTGAGCATAATTGAGATCATGCATGCGGAGGTTTCCAGCAAAAAGTTGGTGAAAGACATTCATGATGTCTAGCTTAAAAATAGGCCAATGCTTCTTGAAAAGTTCATTTGGCAGGCCATCTGGGCCGCTAGCCTTATTGTCAGCCATGTTCATAACAGCCCTTAAAACTTCAAGTTCCGAGAAAGGATCGCTGAGAGGAGAAAGGTCTATATCATGTTGATACAAAGAAGAGCAAGAGAAAGCTGCTACCTGAGAAGAGGTACCAAGCAGGAACTGATAGAAAGAGGAGAAGGCATGAGCGATTTCATGGGACTCTGTCAGAGTTCGATTATCATGCAGCAATGAAGGAATGAACTTATTCCTTTGCTTAGCAGAAGCAATAGCATAGAAATAAGCCGTGTTACGATCCCCCCATTTTAACCACCTAGAACATGCTCTTTGATGCCACTTAATCTCTAAATAATTAGCCAACTCATAAGATTTGGCTCTTAACTTTATCCTCACAGAAAATTCAAGGCTTGTCAAAGGTCTGAACTCCTCCAGCCTATCTAAGGCAGCAATAATATTGTTGGCGCTGGTCATCTTTAAACAAGGTCTATTAAAACGAGCTTTGCTCCAAGTATTAAGCACACAATGCAAGGAATCATTCTTTAAGCTGAAAGTTGACACAACATCTTGGCTATGTACGCTATTGTTGTTCCAAGCTGAACCCAGAACAGAAGAAAACTCCCCATTGTTGTACTAAACGTCTCTAGGTTTGTCGATTGCAAAACAATATCATTTGGCATTTAACAATCTTCTTTGAGTTTTATAGGAAGAAGATACAATTTATGAGGACTTGGATAAAAGCTTTAATGAAGATCAAGATCAAGTCATTAGAGAGCTTGCTTGTATTGGGTGTCAATTGAATTGTGTTAGGGTAGTTCATACCAAACCGGTCCAAAACCTTAAATCGCTTCCGCTAAACCTTGATTAAGCCGCCTCTTTTAGGGACAACAAAGTGGTATCAGAGCGGGAACCTCGATTAAGCTATTCTTAATCTTGGTTTTCGATCATGGCGGCTAGAATTGTAGAAAAACCGGGTAAATTGGACCATACTTGCACAAATTTCTCTATTTGGAAAAATGGTATGGTTAGCTACCTCAAAAGCATGGGTGTTTGGTATATTGTGGCAAATGAATCTAGATTTAAACCAAATACTAACAAGCTTACCACCGAGGCCTTGAGGGAAAAGGAGGACAATGACTATGCGGTCAATGTCATCCTAAGCTCGGTACATGAATCAATTGGTAGCACACTTGCTTGCGATTTTGATATAGCTAGGGACATATGGAGAGCCATCTTGAGTTGTTTCGAAGGAAGCCAAATGGGAGGAGTCCACACGGATTCGGAGCTCGATCCATGTACATCCGATTCGGACAACTACGAAGAACATGCATTCATTGCCAAAGAGATGGAATCCCCGATTCTTTCAAATCATTCCACTCCATCAACATCACCAAAGACATGCTCTCCTAAGGTATATCTTCCTCTCAATGAATCTCTTAGTAGTAGTGATAGTGAGAGTGATGATGAACCAACTTGTTCAACCAAATGTGTTGATTGTGATAGGTTGAACTCTATTCTTGATGCTACCCATGATGCCTTGGTTAGGAAAGCCGATACCATAGAAACCTTAAAAACCAAGGTAGATGAGCTTACTTCTAAGATGGGTGAGTATGAGGCTAAAATAAAGGAGCTTGAAAAACAACTTGAAAAACCGGTTTTAGCTCAAGTTCCTAAAACGGATTTGAAAAACCTTTTCAAAGGTCAAAAGCCTCATGACAAGTCCGGTCTTGGTTACCAAAAGCCTTATCAAACCAAGAAAAAGAACTTATCATACAAAAATGGGAAACATGTTGCACAAAACACACAATTTCAAAAACCTAGGAATTCTCGTGGTCATGCACATATGTACCAAAGGAAACCTAGAAACACTAGAGTGCAAAACGAAAAGAATTTGCAAAATCAAGAAAAGAAGGTTTTTGTTCCAAAGGCGTCCAATAAAATCTATTTTAGAGGACCCGATGGATGGTTTTATGAATTTAAAGAGCAACACTCTTCTCAAAACCACAAAGCTCAATCCAATGGGCATAAAAAGAATGTTTCCCAAAATTTCCAAAAGGATCGCAAAAAGGATTTTAATGCCTCATCCAATGATCCTAAGAAGAAGGCCGAATACCTTAGAGCCCATTACTATTCTCATTTTGTCAAGGGTTCTACCATGCCTAAGCCAACCAATGCATATTGCAACTATTGTTGTCAAAATGGTCATATCTCGTTGGAATGCAAACTTAGGAAACCAAATGGTGAGTCCAAAAGTAAGTGGGTTCCAAAATCTTGTACCTCTAGTGGTACAACTAGTGGTATGGTAACCAATGTGGCCTAAATACCAAGTTATCCCCCGGTCTTTTAAGCCAAATCTTTAGGGGGAGCCTCTTTATTTCTCTCTTATTTTTGTTTGAGAGGTTAAATTTGGTCACACTACTTTGTGTAGTGCTCTAAATTGGTTCTCCAATTCCTTTTCTCCAAAATTAAGGGGGAGCCATAAATTTAGGGGGAGCTCGCTACAATTTTCACTTTTTGTCGATTTACAAAAAGGGGGAGAATTGTAGTAAAGCTTGTGAAATTCCAAAATTTAATCGCTTTACTAATGATATTGTTTTGCAAATCGTCAAAAGGGGGAGATTGTTGTACTAAACGTCTCTAGGTTTGTCGATTGCAAAACAATATCATTTGGCATTTAACAATCTTCTTTGAGTTTTATAGGAAGAAGATACAATTTATGAGGACTTGGATAAAAGCTTTAATGAAGATCAAGATCAAGTCATTAGAGAGCTTGTAGGCTAGTTTAGACTAGGATAGAAGGTATACTTTAGTCCTTGTTTATCCTTAAAATGGTCTAGATAGCGAAAAGCTCAATAAACCAGCAAAATCCTGTTTTCTGTGACCTAGCGTCGTACAACGCTAGATAGAGTTACACAACGCCAGAACAGCTAAATTCATACTTTTGTGAATCAACGTTGCACAACGCTATATAGAGTTAGGCAACGCTGAGTCACAACGTTGTACAACGCTCAGTAGAGTTGTACAACGCTACAGTTAAAAACTTGGAAATTTTCCTGAGTACCATCGTGCAACGCCATATAGCGTTGCACAACGCCACAAAAATCCCAAGTTAGCTGTGCTGTTTTTACATGCAAAGTCTCTGGAGACGTTAGCCAACGTCTTTCAGCGTTGGGTAACGTTAGCGTTGTGTGACGGCATATAGAGTTGTACAACGCTCTGTTGAATCTGTCAGAGTTGTTCCTTTTGTCTCCCTTTAGCGTTGTGTAACGCCATTCAGTGGCAAGCAACGCTCTGACAATTTCCAACGGAATTGTCGGAGCTTTCCTTTGATTTTACACTCCTGCGTTGTGCGACGGCAAATAGCGTTGCACAACGCTCTGACAGACCAACGGCTATATTAAAGAGCCGTTAGAATTTACAACGGTCATATTCCAGCGTTGTATAACGCTATTCAGCGTTGTACAACGCTGTGGCCTGTTTTTGCTGGGGAACTGCTCATTTCGAGCCCTATATATATCCACCCCTTGTTCTCTCTCTTGTTAGAGCCTTGCCTTGCAAAATTAGACCATAATTGAGCCTTTGAACACAGGGATACTCTCCCACTTGAGCTTTTCATAGCTAGACCATCTTGAGAGATTTAGTAGCCTCAAACACCACCGCCCCGACATTGTCGCTAGGTGTAGGTTGGAATAGGTTGAGAGCTCTTCTCCTTTGAGGCCGTTGTGCCATTCGAGTTAGGCCGATCCGCCTCGAGTGTCCTTGTGACGAGGTGATTCGGTTCGAAGTTGTAGTCCCGTTCTTGTTGGAATTGAACGGAGCGCGCCCTTTGGTGGTAGCGAAACTCCCGGAGACGTACGACTAAGGCTAGCTTCTTCTAGCGGGTCGGAACTCCGTAATCACATCGCGTGTTCAATTTCTCTCTCTCTTTCTCTCTTTATTATCTTGCATTGTGAATTGCTTGTGTGCTTGCTTGTATTGGGTGTCAATTGAATTGTGTTAGGGTAGTTCATACCAAACCGGTCCAAAACCTTAAATCGCTTCCGCTAAACCTTGATTAAGCCGCCTCTTTTAGGGACAACACCCATGTTCTAACCAAAAGCGTTCTACTCGATTGATTCTCTTTTGAGTTGCAAACCCAGAGCATCTGAGAAGGATGGGGCGGTGATCAGAAACTGAGGAAGGCAAAGCTAGCAAGAACACTTTAGGGTAGGCGATAGACCAAGCCAAAGAAAGAAGGAATCTGTCAAGTCTGGAGAGAATCGGAGTTGGTTGCTTATTCGACCAAGTGAACCGCCTGTTTGAAAGAGGAACATCTAGGAGCTGAAGATCAGCAATGAGATCATTAAAGGCGTCCATTGACTGGAAATCTAAAGCTACGGTGGAGCGCTCATTACTCCAACGGAGCACATTAAAATCACCTAAAATAACCCAGTGATCAGGAGCAGATGATGCCAGGGAACGCAGCTCTTGGAGGAAAGCCGGTCTTAGCGAGCTGGAAGTCGGACCATAGACGTTAGTAACTAGAAAAACATGAGAGTTTCTCTAGTCACGTAATAAGACAGAGCAAGAGAAGGAGTTAACCCAAGAAGAGAGCAGAGAGAAACAACGCTTCCAAGCAATGAGACAACCCCCACGGGAATGCATTGCTTGTAAGTAAACAAAAGAAGAATAAAAAAAACTCGACACCAAAGAAAAAAATAGCTGCAGAGAAACCTCCTCTAACTTAGTCTCTTGAAAACCAACAACATCACAGTGGAAAGTTCTTACAAAAACAGAGACAACACGTCTGTTACCAACATCTCCTAAACCACGAACATTCCAAGACAAAACTTTAACGAGTTTTAACATAAGAAAAATAGAAATGCACATCCACCAAAAAACAAAAACAAAGCAACACTAATCATAATTTACCAGATCCAAATAAGGATCCTCCTGATCATCAAGAGGCGCTTCACTCGGCGGGTTCAAAGGAGCACCTTGACTATCACCAACAAGTGGCTCATTGCCAGGTCGCCTTTGGAAAGGAGGTGGACTTGAAGAATTGAGGGGAGCTCTAGTATCTTGCATCTGGGACAAGTTAGAAGAAGGCAAGTTTGAATTAATTTTTGCCCCTTCAAAAAGCAATTCATCAGGGGAAGGATCACGCAAAACAATTCGTGAGGGTCCATTGGGCCTGGCTAATTCACATAGCTGGGCTGGAAGGTCATCAATATCCTTAGCACTAAATCCCATTAAGGAGGCAATATCCAGAGCTTCAGAATAAAACAGAGGCACCTCTACAAAATGATTTGGGTTCATCTCAGCTACCACTTCATTACTGACTGGGTCCAAATCAACAGCAAGTTTCTTAGGGGGTCTACCACGAGTCTTTTTTTTGTGACTAGCACAAGGGGCTTTCTTGCAAGCACGTGGTAAGGCAGTTCTAGCGCAAATACCGGGGGGGTTAACTAGTACTGAAACACAGGCTGGAGGGGCGTTAAAACAAACAAGAGAGAGCTGTGGCGACTGTCCCGCGTCAGACTTGAAATTGGAGTTTAGCTCAGGGAAGAGAAAGGAAGGACTGACCTCACAAGAGTGGGTATGAGGGGCCAAGGCACGTGGCACTACAACATAAGCTGCCAAGTCGTCATTCAAAAGTGCTGGCCTGGCATTCGTCCTACCTCTGTACCCCACAGAAGCCTCCAACTCGTGGATGTCGACAGAAGAGAGCCGTTTGTTGGATGAGTTGATTTTCTGTGGCTTTGTAGCTCTGGCGGGTCTAGCTGACCCGTTAATTTTTTTATTCTGAAGCGGCGGCGGCTCAGTCGCAAAGTTACACCGGGGGAGAGTGACCCCCTCTACCCCCCTACCACCGAGCTGAGCAGAAGCAGGGGCAGAAGAGGCATTAAAGACCACCGTAAACTCCGCTGGAATATTGTTAATCGGAACATCTCTGAAGATTCTCCTCAGTGACTGCACAGATAAGGTGATCGTCTCCTCACCCACCTCATCACCGTTAGAGGCAAACTCAAGCTCCCTCCGAACAGAAGGACGGACAACCGAAGGCGGTGGTTTGGGAATCTCACTGGTAGGGTAGACAGGACCAGCGCGCCAACAACGAATGCGAACAGGCACCTTGTAAACAAACACCCCATCATTCATGCCAACAAAATGTGGGATCTTCCTCATGTCCGACACGGCAACCGCGGCTGACCAACATGCCATATTCCCCGGTTCACCATCCACAATCGTCCCCAAATAGGAACCAAATTGTGAAACCGCATCAACCAAATAGAAATCCCTGCAAAGCTGAGGAGGAACACCAAGGAGATCAACCCAAACCTTGAAAGCCGGCACCTCAACATCAGCGTCGATGTGTAGTGACCAAAGAGTAGCAGTGAAGCCTTGTTCCCACCATTCTTCTGAGAAGGCTTGAGCCACCTTTAAAGTTGAGACCTCATCAGGAAGCTGAACCAGGAACCTTCGGTTAAAGAGGGAAGAGATGTGTAGCTGACCAGCAGAGACAAGGCCAGTGGAAGCCACCTCATTAGCAATGCCGTCTAGGGTAGGAGGGATTTCTAGCTCCAGTGGTACTGTGATAACCAAGGCCTTGGCTAGCCTAGAAACCTCTCGAAAGTAGTGAGCGTCTCTTGCCATGTAGCAATTCAAAATTTCAGGCCTCTCAAGATCCGGTGGAACTGAGCTCTGCAGGCCATGCCCCTCTGGATCTAACAAATCCAAGTAATCAACCCCTTGTGTGAACGGGTTGTCGGCGGGCGAGCTACTAGTGGCCAAATCAGTGGCGCCTGGGTGAGAGGCAGGAGGAGCTTGCCGATTGGTTGGGGGAATGCTAGCCGACGACGGGGAAGAGATGAGTGCATCAGGGCATTCGTCATGTCTATGTCCCTAACCCTAACAAAAAGCGCAGCGGCGAGGATTGGTGCATTGTGCCGACTTATGACCCTTCACGAAGCATCTGTAGCAGCGGAGCCTCCATTCTTCATAGACGGCCTTGGGTGGGAACCTCAGCTTAACCGGACTGAAAGAGGAGGTAATGACTGGCGGTGGTGATTTCCTGGTCCTAGGACCCAGGTCATGGCTGGCAGTGGAGGTGCGAGTTAAATTACTGGCTGGTTTGGGCAGAGGCGGAGGGTTGGTACTTGGTGGGGAGGGAGCATTGGTTAGGATTTCGGCGAAGGTTGGCCGGACATCGGAGTAGACGCGGAGCACGTTGGTGGAGGTTGGTGCTAGGACATCGCTACGGTGGCTTGCGCGGCTTCGTCGGTGTCTCACCATCTGCCATTGCTGCGTCGCCATATCAATCGCCTCCGTCAAGGGTGCTGCTCCACTGTCTAATGACAAGAGAAAAGTTGACTCTTTAACTTGCTATCTGTATCGCAAATTTAAAGAAGAGATGATGAATTAAAAAGATTTATTTTGATCTATTGTTTTTTGTACAAAGCTATATAGAGCCTATATATAGGCAAAGGTTTAACGGTTGGATTTCTACAAATTAGGCATGTTCCTAACGTTCAAATATCTATACGGGAATGATAAGGATCATCTCCAAGATATATCATTTCCGTTATCTCCAGTAATCCGTTTCTATTTTTGAAAATCATCCCTCTGACGCATTTTTTTTTCTGGAAATTCAACACTCATCTCTTCCTCCCTCCTGCGTACGCTATTCCCCACCCCCCTCTCCCTCCCTCCTGCGTACCTCCCTCCCGCATACGCTGTCCCCCCACCCCTCCCCCCTCCCTCACACTTCATAACCGTTGAAATTACTATACATAAATGTTGGAGTTAATATCGTAATTGTTGAAATTAAATAGAGAATTGTTGAAGTTAATATCATAATTGTTGAAGTTATTATCATAACAATTGAAGTTAATATATATAACTATAACAGTTATATATATTAACTTCAACCTTTAAATATATTAACTTCAACAGTTATTTCAACGGTTAGGGAGAGGGTTAGAACGACAGCGTACGCAGGAGGGAGGAGGGGGGAGGGGAGGGGGGACAACGTACGCAGGAAGGAAGGAGCAGAGAGGAGTTAGTTGCAGCGTGGCGTTGGATAACGCGAGATGATGAGATATTAGAATGATCCTAAGCAATTCCGAATTAGCAATCCTAATCTAATACTTATGTATGGTTTTTCTTATTACTTTCCCATATTATGCAGAGTTCTTTTGAGTTCGATTTAGCTCATCTTTAAAAAAAAAAAAAGAGTAATTGAGTTATTGTGCAATTTCGGCCCAAGTTATTGGAGCATGAATGTCAGATATGAACCGTTGTGCGTTTTGTTAATTCAAAATGAAAGTCCAGGGAAATAATAGGAAAAAAAATCACAAAGAGAGAAATTTAAATGGACGGAAATGGAAACTAACATACCCACTCCAACTAGGCCTAATTTTAGCTTTTATTATTTAGCATCGTTCTTTAATATGTGCCTTGACCAGAAAATTTGAAAAAAAAAATTTCGAAGATAAATTGGATCAGATCTCCCAACTTATTTTTAAATTATGTCTATAAAAGACCCCCTCAGTCAAGGTTCGAACCTGCGACCGTTCACTCAAGAAAAATAGAATTTAAAACTAATTTAATATAATAATTAACGAATTTGTGGAACATGACAATAAATAATATCAATATAATGCCATATCCCATATGTCATTTTGTGCCATAACAAAATAAAATGGATTTGAGAAAGTTGAAGATTCTAATGGCACAAAATCAGTGGCATATCCCATATCAATTAATATAATGCCATATCCCATATTATATTTTTAATTTTAATATTGTTAAACTGATATATCAGTGGCATATTCAATTGATGGTATAAATCTATTTTTTATCATTTAATGATATCATAAGAATATATATATTTTTTGTTTAGTGATGATATATCTCCAATCTCTAACTTTCGTAGTGCCATAAATTTGAATCACCGAAAAGAAATGTGGGTGTTATTTCATTTCTATCTTAATTTGGACGGATGTAATTTTATATGAAACTTATTTGGAATTTGGGATAAGTATACCGTTTCTAATTTAAATTTGAACGGGCATGCTTCGCGTTGTTATTATAATTTTTAAGCGGAACCTATATATATGTCCATGTTCTAATAACTTTATTGTTAACTTATAATTATAAAGTTGAAATGTTCAATGAACAGTTTAACAAGGCAATTCGTTGGTTATTTTGGACTCGGGAGTAAAAATTCCCCGATATCATAATCTAACTATTTAATTACTAGGGGACAGTAGGTGACAGGCCCGCCTGAATGGACTATTAATTAAAATAAAATAATTCCCTAGCGAGATGCGTGCTTAATTTAGAATACTGCTAAAGTTAACTAATAATGACAAATCTCTTTTGCTATTGGTGAGGTTAGCAAATTGCTCCTCCAATTAATTTAATTAATTGAGAAAGTTGCGTTGATGAATAGACGCTTTATTCCTAACAAATCTTAATCATATTGGGGCTGTTTGGATCACACCGAAATTTGGAGAATTTTCTATTCCTAAGTATAAATTTATTATAAATAATTAAAACTCTTCACAAAATTACACATTTCCCAATAAACTTATGTCTAGGAATAGAAAATTCTCCAAATTCTTAAGCGATCCAAACGGCCCCATAAATATTCAATTCTAGGGAGATTTTCTACAGTGCAAGGATGATGTCAGTACAAGATTATCTTTATTCTATAGAACAATTGACACCTCCATTTCATAAGTTCAGATTAAATATAGTTTAATTTTTAAATTGTTTAGGTGTCTTTAAAAATTTATTTGGCTATGAAAATTTATATGTGTGCTAAAAAAATAAAGAATTCACGAATATAAAAGTTTTAATTTATAGAGTTATCAAATAATTTAAATAATTTTCCGAATCTCTAAAATTTAATCTTCATAAAGGTTTCATTTTAAAATTGTTTGGAGGATTTGAAAAAATCATTTGACTATCAAAATTTATTTATTTACTCACAGATATATGAAGAATTTAATTATGTAAAATTTTATAATTATAGACTTATAAATATTTTAAATAATTTTCTTAATCTAATAAATATTAAATCTCCAAAATTTCATAAATATCATTAGATTTTTAATTATTCAAAGAAATTTATAATTTTATTTGTGCATAAAATATAAATAATAGCAAAATTATAACAAATTCAATCATGCCATAGAACTTTTAAATTTCATCATACAATTTTATGAAGTATGGAATATGTGGGACTTTTTAAATTATTTGAGGACATTTATTAATTCAATTAGCCATAATTTTTTATATCCTTAATAACAAAAATATGAAATAGAAGGTAATATAAAATTTTATGGTTAAACATTTCTAAAATATTTTCATCAAATTTCTAAATATGATGACTTAATTCTATTATTTCAGAAATATAATTCTGTTTTTCATTGTTCTCAAACCTTTTGAAATTTTGTTGATGTATAAAATTTTATATACATAATAACAAAATAAAAAAAATCTAATGATATGAATTTTTTAAATTTTATACTTTCACAATATTTGACGCAATTCTTTTAATTCTATAATTTTTTTATAATAAAATGATATTTACTGATAATCAAATTTTATCTCTTTTTAAACATGTGATTTATCGATGAGAATTAATAACATTTAATTATAGTTTTATCTGATTAACAACCAAACATGTTATTAGCAATTTAAATGGATATTGTTCCGTTCTAAAAATACAATTATGATAGTATTGCATCTATCCTTGACTAATGTCATGTAAGAATGGTGATTGTTGCCTTCAATTGTAGAAAATTATTTATGTGATATTATTAATGGTACCTTCTAATATGGTTTTAATTCTTTAAAAAAATAGTTATCGATAGATATATATTTTTTAATTTTTATTTTTTTATATATATTTTTTGAAAATATGGAAAACAAAACTTAATCGCGCGAAGCGTGTAACCTTCGCTAGTAAGTTTCATTGTTTTGTTTCCGGTTCTTTTTGATTTAACAACAGACAATATCTCGTCGATTGAAGTGGTCAACAGTACAACAAAGCTATCAAATAAGCTTTCTCAAAACTTTCGAAATTTTGAAAGGTTTTTGAAGTTAAATTGTGACCGTATAGCATCCCTACTTTGGTAGGATTCAGAGAGATATATATTTATTCAAGTCAAAAATTGATTAGAAAAGGTTGGAGCATGCAGCATTTTACCCAGGAAAAGAAATTCATAAGGCAGTGTTTAATTAGTTCTGAGTCATCTGGGGCTCCTGGTCAGATGGGCTGTCCTCGATTCCTTTGTCTTCTATCAGTTTATTGTTTCAAGATTTGGTCAAGTATATATCATTTTCTTAAATATTAGCTTAACAGGAATTATAAGTGCCATCGGCAAATATACCATCTCAGCCATCGCTGCTATGTGTTACAAATGTTCAGTTTAATAATAAGAAGTGTTCAGTTTAATGCGTCGGAATTGCGCTAGAGTCAGAGTCGTGCGTGGTCAAGAGGTGCGCTAGGAGGCAGGAGTAGAATCGAAAAAAATTTAATTTGAATCGGATCGGTTCATTTCCAATTCTAATTTTTACATGTATTTTTTGTCCGGTTCGTGACCCATTCGCTTGGTTTTTTTTCTTATAACAGTTGTATTTCTGTTGCAACTAATTGAACATTCATACTTATTAAACTGAACATTTCTACTTATTAAACTGAACATTCGTACTTACTAAACTAAAAATTTATACTTAATAAAATAAACATGTTTGCTCATAACATTTATATTGTCTGTTGCAACTAACTGAACAGTTCTACTCAATTAACTGAACATTTGTATTGACCAAACTGAACTTTTGGCAAAAAAAAAAATCAAAATGAACATATTTGGTCTAGCGAACACTTATAAAATAATGAACAATTCTACTACAAAATGAATATTTGTACATATTAAAGTGAACACTTATAATAACTAACTGAACAAAAAATACGCGCTGGATGAGTAGAGAGGTCAGAGCGCTAGTTGAGGCGCTATGCAGCGTGATGGCTCAGATAGCACGGAGTGCGATGACACTAATCAATTTCCTTAGCTTAAAGTTTCCTTGGAGATACATTGATCAAACTAATAATTAATATTGAAGTTGTTATTTGCTTAATGCCTAAAGAAAAAAAAAACTTTAACAGTGTAATAATTTAGAGCCGTTAGTTTGGTAGTTATAATATACTAATAAAAAGATGCCCTTAACATGTGGAAGCAAATAAAAAAAATAAAATAATGAATATTATTTTTGTTTTATACAGAACTGTACGTGTTAGGCAATAAAATAGGTGGCTCAATCTTCTAGCAGGGAGATATCTTTCCAAGAAAATAAATTGTTTAAACATCATCCAGTGACGTGACCTTTTTCTGACAATGGGTGTGATTTTTCATCGAAAAACATATAGACCATAAATCATATTACATCACATAAATCAATGGTCCATAATTAATACTTAATTATGATGATTGTTTACACCCTACTTGCAATTTTTATGACCTTTTTATGGATACTTTTATAAATACTTTTTTAAGTAATAGGAATATTAAGATCATTACTGATTAGATGTTAACTACTAACTAAGTTAAGGATAAATTGTTAGACTGTACGGTGAAGCGTTATGAAGTCTATAACTTTATATACATTTTGGACAATGTTGTTATATGAAATCTAGAGTTTTGCTATGATGAGTTACGATCGAAACATCTAAATCTAGTTCAAAATGATCAGGGGCGAAGCTACGTGAAGAAAGGTGGGTCCATGGACCCACCTCAAAAAAAATATTTTCTTAATAGTATATTTGTTTGTAATTAAAAACAAAGGTCACAAGAAGTTAGGGACCCATATCAAAAATTTGAAGGACCCAGCTAGACATGTCGTGTTTGATTTGAATTGTATAACAACGTCTAAAAAATCGCATAGGGATCCGGGTAGCATTTGTTCCTGACTAATCGTCTTCTTCCTTCATCCCCAATTAATTTTATTAAGACAAAATTTAGAATAGAATGGAATATTTGGATAAATAATTATTTGTAGCATATATATACTAGCGTGAATCTCGTGCATTGCAGGATTCGTCTATATAATATTTTGCGAACTTTAGGACATAATAAACAAAAGCTACCACATAAGATAAAAAATGCAATTCGGATATTATATAAAAACTGCCAGTAAAAATCATAAATACTATTTTTGTCAAAACAAATTTCGAGCGCCACAAAAGATAAGAAATATTGTGGTTTGAATAGTGGCCAAATTCCTTTGTATGCCTCATATCTTTATATATCTATAATATAGAAAAAACTGTTCAATAAGATTTCTAATGAACCTATTATGTAAAATTATGAGAAAAATAAAAATTCATAGTAAATTGTTGTATTTTTTTTATTGTCTTGATTTTTGAATTATTATTTTGTATATTAAATATATTATTTTAGATTTTCTATTGTTATTATAATATATATTTGATTTCTCATGAATTTTTTATATTACATTATTTAGAGTTCTTTATTTAAAAAATATTATTATACTATGTCTATATTAAAAGTTACATCATACATATATTTTCAGCAAAAAAATTACGGACCCTGTTGACACGAAATCCTGACTTCACCACTGAATATGATCTCCCTATTGAAATCTCCATGCATACCAAATTTTATATATATATTTTTAATTTTTTAAGTATTTTTGTGAAATTTTAGAAAACCGTTAATCTAATTAGTTCTGAACTATTCAAAAACAGCAATTTTTAAAAATCTGAAAAAAATTATTTAGAAATTAAAAAATATATATATAATTTGATCTGCATATATAGAGATTTCAATAGAGAGATCGTATTTGACGGTTTGGATCGATTATTTTGAACTAGATTTAGACGTTTTGATCGCAACTCACTAACCCTTTGGTGAGTTGCAACTCACCATAGCAAAACTCATGAAGTCTATATACATTTTGGACAATGTTGTTATAGCTCGTAAGATTTGCACTAATGCAAAATCTCTTCACGATAAGGTGTACTATAGTTATTTTGTTGATTCTTAGAAGGTCTATGACAGATCTAGTTTGACTGATCATACATCAGTGATCAGTTAGATTTTTTTTCTTCCGAGGGGCTTTTGTTCAAAATAGAGAGCATGGAATTATGCAACTTAATGTTGTCTAATATATAATTAATTCTTAATTTGTATCAACCTTAATATGTAGCGCTCTCGATTTTTTTATTTTTCTTGTGAAAGATATTGTTATCTCAAATGGGGAGAATTTAAAACAATTAGCGAAAACAATTAAGGTTCTAAATTGATTTGGTGAGAACTATCTAACACAATTTAATTGATATCTAACAATCAATAAGCACACACAAATAATTTAAGTATAGAAAAAAAAATAAAGAGAAAAAGAGAGAAAAATTGAACACGCAATATAGTTACAGAGTTCCAACCCGCTAGGGATATGCTAGCCTTACTCGTACGTTTTCGAGAGTTCCGTAATCTCGAATTGGGCACAATCCGTTCAATTCAAATAAGAATGAGACCATAATTTCGATCTCAATTACCTCATACACCAAGTAATCGAGACGGATCGACTTAACTCAAATGACAAATAGCACTATGGCCTCAATTGAGATGAGCTCTCAACCTATTTCAACGTACGCGCAGCGACAATGTCGGAGTGGTGGTGTTTGACCCTACTTTATCTTTCAAAATGATTTAATTTTGAAAAGTCCAAGTGGGGAGTAACCCAAATGTTCAAAAGTTTAAATCTGGACATGTTTTGGCCATAAAAAGTCTCTCAAGAGATACAACAAGAGGGTGGTTTAAATAGGCTGAAATAGCCTCATTTACCTAGAAAACGGATACATGCATTACATAACGCATCAATATGGTCGTTAAAATTTTCTTGTAGTAAAACTAGCTATTTTGACAGTTTTCATGCGTTACATAACACAATCATGTTTCGGTTGTAAAAAGTCTCTCAAAAGATACAACAAGGGGTGGTTTAAAATAGGCTGAAATAGGCTCATTTACCTAGAAAACGGATCCATGCATTACATAACGCATCTTTGCATTATATAACGCATCAATATGATCGCTAAAATTTCCATATAGTGAAACTAGCTCTTCTGACAGTTTTCATGTGTTACATAACACAATCATGCGTTATATAACGCAATTTTAAATTTCAGCCGACACTGTTCAGTATTTTGATCTAAATTTTCTGCTCTAACTTTCGAATGAGGTAATTCAAAAACTAGTAGAAAGAGGACAAAAGGATCTATAACTTTTATGTGTTGAGTTTCTTCAAATTCGAAATAGAAAGTGATCAAAATAAGATTGAAAGACAATTGCAGTATAGAATCTATTGTTGTTCCATTACACAATGAAACTGCCAATTTTAGTAGATAGTGTTTAGTGTTTTGACCAAAATATTCTGCTCTAAACTCCGATAGAGGTGATTCATAAAGCTGTGGAAATAGGACAAAAAGATCTAAAACTTTCCTATTTTGAATTTCATCAAATTCAGATAAAAAATGGTCAAAATAGACTCAAAAGAGCCGTGTAGTAGGAAAATTACTGCTGTTGCATTATGTAACACAATGTTGCGTTATGGCAACACAGCCAGAGCCATTTTGGTGTGAATAAACACTCAATAGGTGATCAACCACCACCATTAAATAATGGTCAGTACCATTACTTAATTTACCACTTGAAACTTGAGTTTTTCTAGCTAATTATGTCATTGTAAGTTATAAAGAGTTTCAATACCTTTTAATCTAGCTTAAACTTATTTCAAAAAAGAGAAAAACTTGATCTTGTGTGACTTATTCTTCAATCATCATCTTTCTTATGTTCTATTTTTTTTATACCAAATCATGTCTAGATTAAGAATTCAAAGAAAATTATTAAATGTAGAATAATATTATTTTGTAATCGACAACGAAAAAACGTTTATTACAACAGATATCTTGTGTATCTAATACCCTTATCTCGGTTCATCTTTGATTTGTTGTGACACTGTTTGCAACTCGTCAAGTAGGAATTCAGTAAGAAATTATATATCAGTTCGGTCGTACCTACAAACATTTTACATTATTTTAAAAACAATTAACTAAAATCAATGAATTGAATATCAATATGATGACTATATTTATATATAAGTAGGAATTCAATAAGAAATTATATATCAGTTCGATCGTACCTACAAACCTTTTACATTATTTTAAAAACAATTAACTAAAATCAATGAATTTAATATCAATATGATGACTATATATATATATATATATATAAACTTTCAATACAAGCAAATTTTATTATGAAACGTGTGGCACCTCGTCGCATCCTGTGATTGGACGACACACGACGAAGTACTCGCCGCGGATGCCAGCTGCACCCGCAAAACTTAACTAAGTCTAATTTATAAATTAAATATAATTATATACAATTATTATTCATGTCAAATCTAAATTTAAAGATATTTATTTAAATGTAATATAAATTCTACAACAATTTGGTTAACAGTCTGGTTCATGTAAGTTGCTAACCATAGATCCAATGGGTCGCTATTCGTCTCGCTATCCAGCACTCGATCTGAAATCTGGAATCCACAACCAATAGTGGAAACAATGCAAAAGCAAAGAGTGAGATAAATATAATTTATCTCAGTATGATTTTTAGTTCCAGTAACATAAACTTCTACTGTACATGTTTAGGAACTAACTACAGTACCAAATTAAACTAATAATAATAAAATATATAAACAATACATAAACAAATCAGTTATCAAATGCAATCATTTATAAACAGATGTGATGCAGAAGAGCACGACTACTTATTCAATTTGCAATTCAAATACAATTTGGAATTTCAAAAGACGGCTCGATTTGGACATCTATCTAATGCAGGTCTGGTATATCACAAGTCAATCATTTCAGTCATTTCATTCAGATACCGCGAACCATCTTTTAAGATGGAAGCCAACAGCCATAAAATTCCATATACAATTCAGACAATTCCATATCATATCATCACAACAATCCGAATAACAAAAATACCACAAGTCGGAAACACTCTTCTCCCTAGGACCATTATAGACTAGTACCATATCGGGACCCAGATCATAAGCGCTTAAGTCACAGTGTTTGGCCAGACGGGTCATGACTCCGACTCCAAACAGATGGAGTGTTTTTTCTCAACCGAACAAGTATATCAGAAATAAATATAGATTCTCAATTTAATCAACTTGGCAACCATTCAACATGCAGTTCATTTAAAGAATACTAATAATAGTTCAATATGACAATTCAAGAATATATATACAAAATGATAATTATGCACACAATTAATTCAGACATGAAATGCAAATAGTTACTTCTTAGCATGCAAGTAAAGCTCATGTGAAATCCGCACTTGAAAGCAAGAAGACAAAACATGCAAGACACAAGCAATCCTAATGTTATTCGGTCGTATCGGCCGCCTCAGCTCAGCTATTCGACCTTCACACTCTAAACAATAGAGATACTAATTATAAATGTTTATTATAAATAACAAATCAATGTGTTCTATTAAAAACAGTCCCTCAAAGAAACTACATGTGTGGTCGGTTCATACATTGTACAGTACTTTATGCATTTCTACTAAGTATTTGAACAAATTAATTAAGCTACTTTCAACAAAAAACACACTGATCTCGTGATTTACAAAATCAGTCAAGCACTATTATTTAAACTAATCTGATTGGACTTGACTTATAGAATATCTATGCTCTAAAATTACAAGGCATTTGTTTAGTTGCCAAAATTTTCAAGACCTATTGTATAATTATTTTAAGGCAAGCTTCAATTTATTATAATTACTCAAAATACAAGAGGGCATTTAACGATATAGTAAGTAGCTAGTAAAATTTTCAATAAAAATCGGCCAGTAAAGAATCTCTGTCTATTTATGGAAATTAGCAAGGAAATCCATCCAATAACTATTTAGCAAAATGTGTGCACCACACGTTTGGTACCAGCCCTCACTTCCAACCTGGTTTGCTCTCCTAGCTCCTCTTGGTTTCAGGTGAAGAATGATAATTTCTATGGGTTTTGTATTTTGGTACAAGAATTTGGTGTTAGCTATAATCAGTTTTTCTTCTTGGTTTTCACTTATACAAGGACGGTTTGTGGAGCTTAATACTCATAGGAGATAGTTGGTAGAACGGTGAAGTACTCAATAAACTAACAGATTAAGAAATTGAGTGCGTTTGGATAGGTGTGGGAAGAAGGGAAGAAAGGAAGAAGTGGGAATAAATATTGGGAAGTGTGTAACTTTGTGAAGAGTTTGGATTGTTTATAATTTTTTTTCTTCTTCTTCCTTATTCTTTTTTTTTCTTCCAACGATCCAAATGCACATATTGGGCGTTACCAATAAGGCTGGTATTGAGTGGATTCAAGAAACTTTAATTAATATACATGGTGCATCACTTAATATCTCAACATATAGACACATAATGACACGTGGATCCCATGCTTCATACTCTCCTTTAATTAAAGACCAAGTTTTTTTTTCTTAAGATTCTGTTTGAATAAGGTGTGGGAAGAAGAAAAAAAGAAATAAGGGAATAAATTTATTATAAACAATTCAAACTCTTTACAAAGTTATACATTTTCCAATACTTCTTCCCACTTCTTCCTTTTTTTTCTCTTCTTCCCACACCTTATCCAAACGGAGCTTAAATGTGTATATTTTAAACATGGAACACTATTTAATGTAGAATCAGAGCATATGACACCAGACCCCACATGTCATTCTATGTTTTAAGGTATACAAAGTCTATGAACATTCTATCTTGATCAAATAAAATTCATTCATTAATATATTAATATATAGTACAAAAATAAATATTGATCAATACTATCCGAACAAAAAAATATTTCAAAGACTTTTTTAAAAAAAATTCTTAAATTTTATTTTATCAATTTATTCAAAGCCATAGAAATGTAGTGTAACAAAACGCATATCCAGTTCAAATCCAACTGGAGTGGGCCCGCCCCCCTAAACAACAAAGTAATAAAGGTTAGTAATTAAAACAGTTATCGGGCAACGCTTTAACGTCTCCAACTCCAAGGATTGCATTGCAAACTTCCAAATGAATACAATAAAAATTGACGTCTCAAGCAACCAGCCTTTACTTTTAAATATCATGGCACATGAATACCAACTTCAAATCCAAAGTGCATGTAGGGGTATTTACAATGCAGTTCCAAATTCTTTCTTATATTTATTATATAATTATTATCATAATTGTATTATTCTAACTGAAATTTCAAACTTAAGAATTAAGATATATTAATCTCAAATGTTTGTTTAAAGAAATATTATAAATTGTAAGCGTTTAATTTAATTTAAATAGGACAGAATGCCAAATATTAAGTTGTAGTAGCAGATATTCACCTTTTTCAATATATGCTTCTCTAGCTATGTATTTTAAATCCCCTTGCAAACTTCGGTGAATTGTGAAGACACGTTGAATTATACATTATTATTTTTTTCGAGTAACCGCTGAATTTAAAAAAGTTAATTACCTATTCAGCGGTTCCAATGTATTATGTATCTCAGATCAGAAATGATGATTATATATGTGCTTCCTTTTAAAGATTTACATTTTCATTTTTTATGCTCCGCTAGCTAGCTCTCTGTGTGCATAATTGACTTTCCACCCAACTTCGGATATCTTAAGGTTACCTTCCCCGTTTTTAATTTTATATTCAATTTCGGGTGTCCCCATCTTTATTTAACGGTGGTTTTTTTTCGTCCATATTATTTCCTCAGTAATGCTGTGATTAGTTTAATTTTATTTCAAGTGGACCAAATATTATTGTTTAATTAGCTATTAATTTGGGTGTAGAGGCAATTTGTGCAGAGGCAACGGATATATATCTAGGGATGAAAACGGATCGGATACGGAGCGGATGTTGGTCTTCCCATATCCGCATTTTTTTCCGGATACGGATGTGTTCGGATACGGATACGGTTCGGATATTATCGGATACGGAGTCGAATACGAATATATTTTGTTGGATACGGATCATATAGCGATCAATATTTTTTTTTATTTCTTTAGAACTTTTTTTTGTAAATTCCGTAGTTGTCATATATGAAGAGTAGCTGAAGCATAAGAGTAATATATATGCATGTTAATTAATCTCGAATGAAATTCTAATACTTTCGTTTAAAATGGAAAAGAGTTAAATAAAGTTAAGCGCTAGTTAGCATATTAATTATTCCATATATTTCTCGACACATTGTGAGCCGCATTTTCTATAATATGATATAATTAAGTAGTGCGAATGTGGAGTCCAGTACAGATGGTCAGTGGCTCCGTCGTTATTCTAGAGATTATAAGTTCAATTTCCACTGGACGCGAAAAAGGGATAAACTCTAATTTATAGAGTGGTCTATATCTTATAAATAAATAACCTTTTATTTCAAAAGATGATACAAGAGTGTAAATTAGTGTCTTCATTTTTCATTCTTCTATATCGTACATCCGTATTTAAAAATTTTTTGAAAAGATTAACAAGTGAAAAATAAAAATGAAAAATTAATAGGTGTGATCTATATTACTTGATATACATGCACATAAAAAAAATGTGATAATAACATCTCTCTGAAAGATAATAATATCTTAAATAATCAACTTTTAAAACCATATTTCCACATCACTATCTTGATGCCAATCTAAACAATGTTAAAATATACTAATCTTTACATGTGTATTGGAATAAATATATATAGATCAACATGTAATGGTATTATTGTAATATTTGAGTAAATGTTGAGTTGTTAAATTAATTATTATATAGTCGATCGAGGTGCAGTGTGGAGACATTTAATTAAGTGTAAGAGGACAAAAGTTGAGAAAGCAGTGTAAAAGGACAAAAATTAAAGTTATACAATATTGTTGAAGCTCTAATGTCTTAACTAAATAAAGGAGCAGAATATTATCCTATCGGAATTGATTAGTATCATCCCAGCATTTTTATCATCCCATCATTTTTTAGAAAACGCATTTATTTTTTTCTATTTTTAAAAGACGTATTTGAAATTCTCTCTTCCATTTTCGAAAATCCAGAAAACGCGTTTCTATGCGTACGTTAGTACTCCCCCCCCCTCCCGCCCCACCCCTTCCGCGTACGATCCTCCCTCCCCCTCGCCCCCACCCTCCCCCCTGCCCCTCTCACACACTTCATAACATGTTGAAATTAATATTCATAAATGTTGAAGCTAATGTCGTAATTGTTGAACTTGACATATTTAAATGTTGAAGGTAATATTTGAAGTGGACATATTTAAATTGTTGAAGTTTTCATATATATTAACTTCAACAGTTATATATATTAACTTCAACATTTAAATATGCCAACTTCAACTTCAAACAATTGGTCTATTTATATATATTAAATGTTAATATATATAACTGTTGAGGTTAATATCGTTACTGTTGAAGTTAATATATATAATTGTTGAACTTGGCATATTTAAATGTTAAAGGTAATATTTGAAGTGAGCATATTTAAATTGTTGAAGTTGGCATATATATTAACTTCAACAGTTACGGTATTAACTTCAACATGTAAATATGTTAACCTCAACAGTTAGAATCAATATATATTGTGTGTGTGAGAGTACGATATTACCAGAGGGTGGGGGGGGGGGGGAGGGGGAGGCGAGCGTACACGCGCGGGAGAGGAGAGTGAAAAAAGAATGAGTATTGGATTTCCGTATTTAGAAAACGCGTGAATAATTGTTTCCTAAAATAGAAAACGCGTGGGGATGATGGGGATGACAAATATCGGGGATGATCCTTATCACCCCCGTTATCCTATATATATATAGAGAGAGAAAGCTTTCAATCAAAGTGATTTGATCGGAATCAAAGTGATTTGGTCGGCAAGGAGATTTCAATATCGAGATCATATTTGACAGTTTGGATCGGTCATTTGAACTTCTAATATTGAAATCTGACGGAATTTAACCGGAACTCCGATCAAAATGCTTTGATTGAATCCTCCCCCCCACTACGGGAAAAAGGACCTTCTGTAACGGCACTTCTGTAACGGTTTTTGAAATAACCGTTACAGATAAGTGAGGCATTAGGCGGGAAAATTGGCGCCACAAATCTGTAACGGTTATTATTAAATAACCGTAATAACATTTCCGTCATGGTCAGGGAAAAAAATGCATCAACCTTCTGTAACGGTTGTTGGATTAGAACCGTTATAGATTTCTTATGTTCTGTAACGGTTATTATCCATCAACCGTTACATAGAGGCAAATAATTTATTTTTATTTTTTTAGTGATTCTGTAACGGTTATTAGGAAATAACCGTTACAGAATGGTTATGTATAAATAAAATATCATCCTCACTCATCTAACTCTCAGCCGCACTTTTCAACGGATTCAAACGGATCAGAAGTTCAAAGTATATTTTCATGAACTCCTCTTTATTTAAATTATTTTGCATTTCGTTAATAATTTGCATATATATAGACATGAATTTCGTGTTGTCATATAGTAAACGTCATCAAGTAGTAGCAATAATACACAGATCAGGTGAGAAAAGGAAGAGAGTGAGGCAAATTTCGTGTTGATATTCCAAGAAGAAAATTTAAAGATTACAGCCAAGCTAGAAAAGCCATAAAGTATACAGAGCTAAACAAAAAAGTATAATGTACTGGCAAATTAGAGAAGAAGCACTTAGAACTGCTGTACATTAAAGGAGGCATTAATAGCATTAAAGAACCAAGGCAGAAAACTTGAAGAGGCAATAGCTAAAAAGGGATCACCAGTAGCACAATGTACTGGCAAGGAAACACCAGAAGCTGATCCAGTAGGAGGAGCAACAGAAGCTGATTCAGTAGAAGTTGAATCGGTGTCAGTCGATGGTGGTGGAGGAGGCGGAGGAGGCACCCAAGGCCTGCCGGTGCCTACAAAAGGTGGTTCAGTGGGCCCTCCAACTTGTTCAAAACCTTCAATATGTACCCTAGCTCTTGCAGCTCGAGGGTCTGCAGAGATAACCAAATGATGAGGGATCTCTAAGGGATGAGCTCCTTTAATAAGCAAACGCAAATGAAGGAAGATCCCATCAGAGAAGTGAGGAATAGTGAAAATTGGATAACCAAACCCAGACACCAGCATGTTACTGGCACTTCTATTCCAGAGATGAAGAGGGGGACCAGTAATTCTGATTCTGGTACGATAAAGAGGAGGTTCATAAACTGTACCAGCACGCTCAGTCCACCTTGTTAGGACCAATCTAACATTCTGCAGGTAAATGACACCTAGGCTGCAAATTTCATTCCTGACCCCTTGATTTGGGCAAACTAGAAAAAAATCTCCAGAGGTTGGGTGCACTGGAGAGAGACGATACTGGTGAACTGCAAAACCAAACTGACGTGCAAGTCTGAATCCCAAGCGGTGCTCAAGATCAGGCGGAAGTAATCCTTCTGCTTGGAAAGTAACAATCGCCGCTCTGTGCAGAACTTCATTTTCAGGGTCAAGATCTTGTAAAGGAGAGTAAAACACATTTAAATGATCAGGTCTGAGATCTTCAAACTCAGCAGCACTGTTCATAGGCACAAATTGCCAATCATGAAGGTTTGTCATATCTGAAGAAAGAACTAAAAAGGAGGAGAAGTGGAAGAGGCAGCAAGAGGGGATTGAGTATTAATAGATGGGGGAGGGAGAGGAGAAGGCAAAGAGATTAAAGGAAGAATTGAAGTTCTCTGACAATTATGCATAAATTTAAGACAAACCAAGCACCTCTTCGGAAGACTACAACTTGATTCAGGTACGTTCTGATATTGAGATTCTGATATTGAGATTACAACTTGATTCAGGTACGTTCTGACCAAATTTAAGACAAACCAAGCACTTCTATCTAAGCTATTAATGATATTGAGATTCTGATATTGTACGATTCTGATATTGAGATTCTGATTTGATGATACTTGTGAGGCAAAGTAAATACTTTGTTTATTGTTTGTGTGATATGCATGATTATATATATGTTTGATATATGTGTGATATGCTGCATGTGTTTAATGTAAATTGGGTACCAGTCTGGTACCAATTCGGCTAGCAAATTGGGCTAGCCAATCAAACAGGCGAAACACAAAAAAAGGACCATCTGTAACGGTTATTAAGGAATAACCGTTACAGAATATTATAATTTTATTTTTTATTATAAACATTATCTGTAACGGTTATTACCTAATAACCGTTATAGAAACCAGTCTTCTGTAACGGTTATGTATAAATAACCGTTACAGTATCTCTCTAAGTCTGTAATGGTTATATATAAATAACCGTTACAGAAAGGTTATGTATTTAGGTTAAGTCTTCCCAGCCGCATTCCTTTCTCTCTTCTTTTCATTTATTGCGATATCCAAAGAAATACCTCTCTTATCCCTTCTGTTTCACTCCAAAAAATAGCAAAAAAATTGTAAAAATTCTGAAAAAAGAGAACAAGAAGGAGAGCAGATTTGAGGTAAAAAACAAAAAATTTGAACCGTATTTTTTCATATTTTTTTCTTATTTATTTCGGTTTTTGAATGAGAACGAGAGCAGATTCAACGGATCGATCGAAAAGAACGAGAAGGAGAGCAGATTCAACGGATCGATCGAAAGAACGACAAGGAGAATGAGAGCAGATTCAACGGATCGATCGATCGAAAGTCATGCTTCGACTGGATAATTTTATATTTCTTCGGTACTTTCATAAACTCCTCTTTTTTCATATATATGCGATTTTTGTTAACTGCTTTTTTTCCTTTTGCTTTTAAGTTCTAATTGACAAATAACTGTAATAAGTCTAAGTTCATAAATAATTGAGCTAAATTACGGTTGACAAACAATGCAATTTACATAGGCTGACAAACAATGCTATTTTGGTTGATCCCTGTTGGCCACAAATGTGTAATCTCAAGAGCAATTTATATTGTTTCAAGCTTGATTCTATATCTAAACATAACAAACATACATCTAAACATCACACAATTCACATAATTCTTGCCATTAACAGTAATATTAACAGTACAACAAACATACTAGAGCTTGTAGAATTTAAAATAAATAAATAACTGAGAAGTAAAAAAAAAGGCAGCATCTAGGTAGAGGATGTGTCATCAGTGGAGCCATTGCTCTTCTTTGCTGCTTCCTGCTTCTTTGCCAAATCCATGAAGGTTTTTTCCATGTCTGTTTTCAAGTCAGTGCAATTATTGAAAAACTTAAATGTATATTTATGTAAAGATTATACAAGGATAAACAAAATAAGGATCTTATGTAGAGCTATTCTCTAAACTAGGATTTATGTATTCTCTAAACTAGGATTTATGTAGAGCTATTCTCTAAACTAGGATTTATGTATTCTCTAAACAAAAGAAGTTATTTAGGGCTTTTGCACATATTGTCTAGAAAGGAGCTATTCTCTAAGCTATTTAGGACTTCTGCACATATTGTTACTAGAAAGAAATGTGATTGTAGAGTTACCTTCTGTGGAGAATGACATCTTGCTGGGCTCCTCTGAGGGTGTCTTCATGAGTTCATCGACTGATTGGTCCTCAGTAGGGGTTGTATTGTCACTCTCTGTGTCAGTTTTTTCATCCTCAATATCAGTCTCCTGAGAGCTTAGGTTGAACCCAGGGGGTACACTGGGCCCACTGGTGTACCCTGGGCCCTCATGTTGAGCTCTGTGGCTCTCTTTCCTAGCCTGTTTCATCTCCTTCCTGAACTGTGCCTCAAGATCTTCTTGTACTCCTTTTCCTTTAGAACTAGAGCTTGTAGGTTTGATTACCCTGGTGTCTCCAATGAGAACTCCTGTCTCCTTAGTTCTGCTTCCTCCCTTGGTTTGTGATCTAGTAATCATTGAGGGGATGACCTCATCTATCTTCCTTTTTTTTGCTTGAGTATTATTGGGGGTTGTGGTTTTTGCAGCCTTTTTCTTTGCTTTTTCTCTTGCTCTGTCGTATGGTTGTAGTACTGCCAGAATCAACCCTAACAGGTGGATTGATACTTTGTAGTCTTGCCTCATCAGCAGGGGACCATTCAATCCTAGGCAAAGCTTTGATGTATTCATGACGTGGGTTTCTGATTTGTAGTTCCTCAACTACGTACTGAACCCGAAGTAGGTCAATTTTTCCATTTCTTCTGTGTAATTCAAATGCACGAGAGGCTGGTATTCTATCCCTATGTTCAACCAATACTTCAACTCTAGCAAATCTGGCATCTATACCCATGTATGTTGGTGCATCAGCATGTAAAACTGTACCAAAATGAAAAAAGATGTTTGCTCCATACCATGAGCACCATCCAAATGGAAGATCAGCAATTCCTTACCCATAGCCTCACACTGTCTGCTCTGGGGTCTAGTTCCCTTGGAGGATCAATGAGGATGGGAAATGGCCGCCTCATGTTGTTTCCATATGTGATTTCAATAGTGCCTTTTCTAAACATCTCATCGCGCCATTGTTCAGAGGGGCCGATTATGAGAAATCGATTTTCTAGGAGTGTTGTCACTCTGTGTTGTCCTGCAGGGAGGCGTCTTCTCATCTCTATCATGACATCAAGCAAAGTTACACCTTCCATGGTTTGGATGACAATGGATTTGGTGATCTCTGCACTGGCCGGAGCAGTGATGTCGTTTTCATCAACTCTGATGGGATCAAGGTTTTCCATGGTTGGTTTTTGAGTAGAGAGATAGGAGGAAGAAGTGAGAAATTAGTTTGAAACTGAAAAGGCGTGGGGTTCTACAGTTTGATCATTTATAGTACAAATGAGTTTGAAACTGAAAATATGAAGAGTTGCGTGCTTTAATTTTGAATTGTTAATCATATGAAGAGTTGCGTGCTTTAATGAGTGTTCAGATAAGCATCTCTTGGAGTACTGGATTTGAATTGTAACAGTATGCTGCATGTGTTATCTAATGTAAATTGGGTACCAATTTGGTACCAATTCGGCTAGCAAATTGGGCTAGCCAATCAAAAAAACGAAACAAAAAAAAGGACCTTCTGTAACGGTTATTAAGGAATAACCGTTACAGAATATTATAATTTCATTTTTTTATTATAAACATTATCTGTAACGGTTATTAGGTAATAACCGTTACAGAAGATTGGATTCTGTAACGGTTATTATCTAATAACCGTTATATGTTCTCCAAATATGTTCCATCCACAATAATACCATAACGGTTATTAGATAATAACCGTTACACATGTTCTCCAAAAAGCTGTACCAGATTTCCCTTGCATAATACTATAACGGTTATTAGATAATAACCGTTACAGAAGAGGGGCTACTGTAACGGTTATTGTCTAATAACCGTTATAGATCTGTAACGGTTATTAGACATTCTGTAACGGAAGCTACAGTAACGTTTCGTGTACCGTTACAGATATCTTTTATTAACCGTTACAGAAGCCAAAATTTCGCGTAGTGCCCTCTCTCTCTATATATAAAGGGGAAGTTCGTACGGACGTACGGTGACCATATATGCATGGTGAAAGAAGCATAAAATATAACTATATACAAGGATGAGGAAATTGAAGTAGAAAATTGTGAAAGAAGAGTAAATTAATTAATAAAGTGATGAAAGGCGTTGTGAAAAGGAAGTGTGATGTGTGGGGAAGTCAAACGTGGAGGTTGTAACCTGGGATGGTATTCACACGCATACTAGGTAACACGCGTCGCCAATCCATATGCACAGCACGATGCATCTCAGTCTCTCTCCTCGACCTCCAATCATCAATCACCAATCACCATTTTCTAATTAACAATTTATAATTGAAGCAAACGTCTCTCACCAGCGTGCTGCTAACAGTTGTTTAATTTAGTTAGGGGGTGTTTGTTTGTGTAGTAAGGAGTTGCATAACTTAAGGATGTCTAAGTGTTTATGTAGTGTTATGTAATAGATGTTTGGTTGTGTAGTAAGGATGACTAACTTAATGCATGCATATATTCATGTCAAAAGACTAAAATGCCCTTAAATTTGAATTAGTATTATGTATTATATTTTGTGACCTAATTATTGTTAATTATTAATTATTATAAAAATTAATTATTAATGATGATAATAAATCATTTTTACTATTATGAAATATTAATAATTACTTTTAATTAAATATTATAAATATTATTATTTATTTTATAATAAAAATAACTATTGATTAAATATCTTCAATTAATTATTATTATTAATTAATATTACTTGTTAAATATTATTAATTATAATAATTAATCTTTGTTATTAATTATGGTTTTTTAATAATTATTGTTACTTATTAAGTATTATTATTTATTTATTTATATTAATTAATTTTTTATTTTTAATTATTATAAAAATTAATTATTAATGATAATAAGAAATCATTTTATTATTATAAAATATTATTAATTTTTTTAATTAAATATTATTAATTATTTAATAATAAATCAATATTATTTATTAATTATTATTATTACTTGTTATATATTATTATTTATTAATTATAATAATTAATATTTATTACTAATTATGATTTTTTTAATAGTTATTGTTACTTATTAAATATTATTATTTATTAATTATTATTGATTATTAAATATAATTATTAATTATTTCTAAGGGTATTGTTGGGAAAAAATTAAAGGGGAGTAGTGCATAACTTATGCAACCTATTTAGGTTGCATAACTTATGTATCCTTAAGGCATCTTATGTAAGAGGTGTTTGACGACTTAAGGATACATAACTTAAGTTATGCATCCTTTAAGTCACAAACAAACGCCCCCTTAATTCTTACCTTTATTAGATAGAGCGCCTGAGCCTGAGGGATTCTGTAATTGGTAGAGTACACATATAAATAAATACCATTAAAAAAAATGTCTGATTGGAAGAAACAATCTCTCATCTCCATTTGTACTAAAAAGAACCATCCAAAAAGTGTTCAATAACATTTGCCATACGTACTCCCTTTTAATTAATTTGGTTTTGTTAATTATATATAAATTAATGTAATTCCAGAACAAGAATATGCTTCTCGCAAAGAAATCATCCATGTAACTCTTTTTATCTTTATAACTTTATTGCAACAAAATATTTGATGATGCTGATGCCAACATGTACCTAGATCAAAACGATGTCCATTTAAAGGAAGAAAAGGAAGAAATGGAGAAGAATTGGAATCTCCGGGCCACTTGCGCCTCCTTGCTTTCTATTTGTGTACATAAAATATAAGGGTCGCCAATGAAATGAAGACTAGACTCGATCTCAAACCTAAGAAGCCCCAAATTCAGTAATAGCTTTCTTCTCTTCCTTGTTAGCTAGATCTCTCTTCCACTTTTGTTAATCAGAATTTATAAGTGATTAAGATGGGCAGAGGGAAAATAGTAATAAGGAGGATCGACAACTCAACCAGCCGTCAGGTCACTTTCTCCAAACGCCGCAGCGGTTTGTCCAAAAAGGCCAAAGAGTTGGCAATACTTTGTGATGCCGAGGTTGGCCTCGTCGTCTTCTCCAGCACCGGTCGCCTCTACGAGTACACCAGCACCAGGTGTGTGCGCGCGCGTGTGTTTTTGTGTCTTGTCTTTGTCTTTGTGTGATTGTGCTCTTCTCTCTCTCCATCTCCCAATATGAATAAATATATAAGTTAATTCATCAACCGCTTATTTCCGGTCTTCACCTGATATAATTCCAAGTGTGTCTCTGGCTATTTTTTGTACCCTATCTCTAGACATATATTGAATTATATATTATAAAATCACTCTTGCTAGCTTTAGGTGCTTCTCTATGATTCCTTGCAAGTTTGATTGAAATTGGTCTCTCCCTTCTTCTACTGCATCAAGCCATTGCACATCAATCACCTCTTCTACTCGGATCTATTTCTCTCTCTCTATTGCAATCATAATCTTAGCCATTTTTATTAATTGTTTTTCTTTGGCCCATGCGCCTCATGCATCTTAATTCCTCTCTCTAGGTCGACGTTAATACTCATTTCCCCCCTCCCCCCTCTATTACAGCTACAAATATAATCATCAGTGACAATCTAGACAATAGTTCATATGTACATTTTTGTTTCACCAAATCAATCAGTATTTTCTTTCAATATAGCCTTAAATTTTCTCACTTAATTATAAATGTCCAGTTTTCATTTGTTTTGAGCCATCTCTATCCACAGATTTTGCCTTTTTTTAAAAAAAAAAAAACTTAGTCAGACAACTCTATATTTAATTTTTAATTAATGTAACCAGATCGATGATTAATTTCTTTAACCAAAATTTGGAGGTTTATTCGCTTAAGTTTAACCTCTCCTAGGCTACAAGTCTACAACTAGTTGTTTACACTTGACAGATTATATGCAGCCAGTTGAGATATTCTTTTGTTGGATCTGCATGCATTCTTTTGTATATTTCCTTGCGTTTGTAAAATCTTGTGAAGTAATACAAACTTTGGAAGAACACAAATGCAAAAATATATAGAGCGAGTTATCTATCTAATTAATTAATGAACCTGTGTTTTGTTCTCTGATGGCAGCATGAAGAATGTCATAGAAAGATACACCAAGGCAAAAGAGGAGAGCCAACAAATCATAAATCCAAACTCAGATATTAAGGTATTATTTATCCAAAGGCATGCAACCATTTATCTTCCAAGAATAATCCATTCTCATTGCTCAAATTATATATATTTTTAATGCTCGACCTTGTGCAAGTTTAGCTAAAGGTAATTAATTTTCTTACCGTCTCATAAGTTTAAAGGTGAAATAACAAAGCAAGAGAAATTGTGCCTGTCTTTGTATCATTGGAAATTCTAATGACCTCTTCCATAACTTCATCAAAATATGCGCGTATATTATAATACCAATAAATGCAGTACACCTTACAAATCAACTATTTTTAATAATTTTTTTTTATTCTAGGACCGTATGCATATATTTATTTACTAAAAATTTTGCAAGACCAATCTACTCCTGTACATATTGACAACAAAAAATATAGAGCGTATTAATAACGAAGTAATATTTACTTTGAAAGTTAAACATTCAAAAAGTTTTATATTGTCACCGTCGAACTCCATCTTGATCGGTAAGAGAGAGAGAACCTATGGTGCATACTAATATATGGAAGTTTCGGTGCATACTGATTCAAACTCTTGATTCTGCTTCAAAATGACCGATCCAAACCGTCCAATATGATCTCCTTATTGAAATCTCGTTGCTAACCAAATTTTACATTTTTTCGATATTTTTAAGTATTTTTTACAGATTTTTAAAAAATGTCATTTTTGAACGGTTCAGAAAAAATTTGATTAGCTATTTTCTAAAATTTGGAAAAAAATACTTAATTTCGAAAAAGAATGTAAAATTCGGTCGATTATGAGATTATAATAGGGAGGTCATATTGAACAGTTTGGATCGATCATTTTGAAATAGATCCAAAAATTTAGATCAATATGCACAGAAGATTCTGTACATTTGTATGCACCATATGTTTCTCTCTCTCTCTCTCTCTCTCTCTCTCTCTCTCTCTCTCTCTCTCTCTCTCTCTCTCTAACATACTATCGATGGCATGTGTCGTCAATTTGCCATCAAGTCGTTTTTTAGATTCAAAATTCAAACGGACAATCCAAACTATTTAAATTATTCACCATATTGAAATACACTTGGAGACCAAATTTTACATTTTGTTGAATTTTTTTGCTATTTATTATGATATTTTCAAAAATATTTTGAATAGAGTATTTCAAGCCCTCCAATTTGAAAAATATCGTAATAAATAGAAAAAAAAATCGAAACAATGTAAAATTTGATATCCAATGGTATTTCAATATGGTGGTCAACTTGAATGGTTTAGATTGATCGTTTGAGTTTTGAATCTCGAAAAATGACTCTATGGTAAATGGATGGCATGTTTAGCCTTCCTAGTTCCTATATATATATATATATATAAGCATTAGCGTATTTTTACTATATAATGCTGCTGTATTTTTTCTAATTAATTAATTAACATAGAAATTATATATATTGTTTCTTGGCCTTCATCATGTAGAAATAGGACATTCGTTCCAATGAATATCAACAATGTAAGTTAAGTAGGAACTACATTTAAAATGCCTTGAAATCTTAAGTCTGAACCATGTAATTGAAAGCAACGATATAGAGTGTCATTACTTACTACATGATGTACTAAGATAATCCTGGTAGTTGATTTCTATTTTGTTTAGTATTCTCTTATTTTTTTCTCTTCAGAAATAATGAATAAAGATTTACATTCCTTTTCTTCAAATTAATATAAATGTCCCATAATGCGTATCTCCGCACCTCGCCTCGTGTTTGAAATGGCCCAGATATGTAATTGAAAGCAACGATATATAGAGTGTCATTACTGTCAAATTGGTATCAGTCAAGTCGTATGTACCACATGACAGTGAACATTTATTGAAGAATATTAAGTAGAGCTGTAGAGAGATATTAAACCTCTAAGAATTCATTTCTTAAATTTTAGTTTTCTAAGTTCTACACCTCTACTTCATAAAATAACTCTTACATATATATAAAGCTATCACAAACGTTTCCAACTATCTAGCACAATCTTCGTGACAATAAAAACACTCATTTTTTTTTTACACATAAAAGCTAACTCTTCTGGAACTCCAAACATCTAATTATTTCCCTAAGACAATTAACACTCTGACCATGCAACAATTTAATTATGTTTATTCTTCTAACAATATGAATATTTGTGGCTTGAGTTTAGAAAAATAAAAGTAAGACAGAGCAGAAGATTGATGATTCTGCAGTACTAACAAACTACAACATTATAAGTTTATAACTAGCTCAATCTTGTCTATAAATGCACGGACTTGTTCATGCAGTATTTAAAATTTTAAATGTATCTTCCTCAGAGATGCAAGCTATTTTACAATCAGAAGAAAATAAGGCAATAAGGCAGTGTTGCTGCAGTCACTTTAATTAGCCCTTAGTTCTCTCTTTTCCCTTTCTAGTGTCATCTATATATTTCTTTGTGAATAGCACACACTGCCTTGAAAATATTCATTTAAATTTTCCAAGACCAGTTTGTCTAGTCTAATTGTTTTAAATATGTCAAGTTATTCCATGGAAAGTAACTGCACAGAAACTTCAATACCAGGTCATTAAGCATACCAATCTAACCAACATAATTGGCCTATATACTCAGTTATTCAGCGTCACATTGAGCACTCATAAAAGGACTGCATACAGCAAAGAAAAGAAATTCATGAACGTGCATGTACTGGTACTCACTGAAGTATTGAGATTCGAAATTATAAAATAACGTTAACAATTTGGGACATCTTCACTTACTCTATTAATCTTCTTAGTTGTATTTTGCTTGAGATAATTTGAAGTATTGGAAAATTACAACATCATTACGGCCGGATTTTATAGAAAAAGGGTATGAAAATATTGCCTTAAAGCATAATAGATAAGTGAAGGAACAATCAAGGTTTTGCACAAATGAAAATCTAATTCAAGCAAAATACTGGTCAAATAAGAACAAAGTATAAAAAAACAACACAACAATAGAGAGGGACCACTGGGCCCTTGCTGATCAACGAATAAATCAAGCTACGCCAAGTTCATTAGATATAATTTTGTAGATTGAATTGAACTGGTTCTTTGGTTCTTCCTAATTTTACATGGATTTAACCGAAGGGAACTGCAATTTGAATTTTTATGGACCCACTATTTATAATTAGTCAATGGTTATTTACTTATTTAAAGTTCTAAACAGGGAACCCGAAATCATATGTAATCTCTTCAAACAAAATGACAAAAAAAAAATGATAGCAGTATTCGTATATATATGTACAGAACAGTACTTGTGTTAGTATGTTGACCAAACTCTAACTACACTTGTACGGAGATTGTGCTGGTATCACTGTACTGGCACCAGTCAAATTTCTAGATCCTTTGTCAGAGTCTAGATTGGCTAATACAGTTCACATTTTAGCAATAATTTATTGTCCCTTTTAATTATTGGATTTCTATTAATAATCAATTTCCCTGCCACCTTTTTTGGATAAAAGAGAATTAAACTGCTCTTACATGGCATCTTTAACTTACCTGCTTTTAAATGAGAATTTTTCATGAGTTGCACTGCTGGATTATATTTGCATTGTTCTGGTGATTAAAACTTAGCAAACCTGACATCTTATGTTTCAGAAAATAGTTCATTCATCTGGTTAAAGTCTTAACATAATAACAGTGAGTATCCATATTAGTTGCCCATGCCATAAAGCATTCAGTTAAAAAAAAAATAATAATAGACTTCGATGAGAAATTATGACGAGGCACGTCCAAATAAAAATTATGAATATTAGTTCGGATAATCAAACAGATTCAATACGACTAGAATGTTGGGAAAAAAATGTTGAAAATGTATTGCTAGCATAACACATCGTTTTGGGGCCCAGATGAAATATTTGTTTGGGCCGAAAGTGCGCTATTGTCAGTCTTTATATATATTAATAACAGAGAAATAAAATTTCAACAAAGTCCTCTGTGGAATCTGGAACGTGGAGTCCATGTTTCCTAAATTTCTACTTTCCGAGGCACAAGAATACATACTTCCTGAAAGGGGGCATAACATCAACAGGTATAAACCTCTTTCTACCTGATAGATTTTACTTTGCATATTGGCCTGCACGTAATGGACAAAATGGAATTTCAATTACCAATATATAAACAGAATCAACAGTGCAAGTACATAAGAGTTTGAGTGCCAATGTGTCGAATACAAATTCATTTTAAGAAAAAAAACGAGAATATAAACATTTTTCTTCGACAATACACAACTTGTGCACTTATGCAATGCAGCATCTCAAATCAATATTCATCTCGATATTGCAGATGATAATAGAATAAATGCAATATTGACAGTAATAATAACAACAGATAAAAAATATACAACTCCAGCTTGTGAATTTACAGGGAAACCTTAAACCCATCTAACTGCATCTGTCCTTCTGATGTAACCAACTGGCATCTTCAAGCAACATTGTCTTCAATCTTCTTCTGCTTGTCTTAATCTCTTTGCATGATTGATTGCCACATTCCAAGTCTAATAAACACCAAGCAACACAATACGAAGCCCAGCATGTTTCTCAAGAAATTTAATTAACAGGCAACTAAATTACAATGTTGTTCCTTCTCAAAAAGATTGTAAACTATATACATATTCTTTTACATGAGAAACCATGTATAAACATTTTTGTGTAATTTGGGGAACTGGTTAACTAACTGTCAATTGATTCTAACATGTAAAGATATAATTTCGATTGGTCCTTGATGAATATGACCAGACATTTCCAACAAGTTAATCTCAGCACAACATACCCCCAACCCCCTCAAAAAATAAAATAAAATAAAATAAAAAACGAAACAAAGGTAAGTAGGATTGCAAGTATCAGTAACATTTGCCCAATTACCTCATTAATTAATGAAGTTAATCCAAATTGCAGAATTACCAAAATTGTAAATTCCATCCAGAGGTCTCAAATTCACAAATACTAGTCTAATTTGGTAAAAACCTAGTCTATGTTCACAGTGCTTTTGGTTAAAAAAACAAATAGCACTCCAGCCAGTTCATTAAGTACCCTATTTGACTTTTCTTGGGCCCAATTACAGAAAGAGACTATCAAAATCTTTACTTATAGTGCTGAACTATCCTGTTCACCCAAAAACTGTTGGTGTGGACCAGCCAGTACAGACATCCATTGTCAAGGGAAGAAAAAAAAACACAGTTAACAAGTTCAGTAAAAGAGAAAAGAAAGTAATACAGCATAACCTTTCATATTTAATTATGGTTTCAATTTTTTGTAGTACTGGCAAAGGGAGGCAGCAAGCTTGAAACAACAACTGCAAAGCTTGCAAGAAAGCCACAGGTACATCTTCATGCCTAGACCTAAAAAATTACACATAATAAACTCTGTTAAAAGACACGCTGTTGGTAGCACAGCATAGAGATCTATAGAGAAAAAAAAAAAGTAGTGTTGTGATACTAAATATTAGTCCAAGTACCTACACAACATTACTAAACACTAGGTCTTCTTTCACAAATAAATGAACAGGCAGTTGATGGGAGAAGAGCTATCAGGACTAAGTGTGAAGGAGCTTCAAAATCTAGAAAACCAACTAGAGATGAGCCTACGTAGTGTGCGCACAAAAAAGGTCAACTACTATTCCCTACAAATTAATATTCACCAAAGTACTATTCTTTTCATTTCAGAATACATTCTAAATTTTTTACCATATTTTACAGGACCAAATTATGATCGATGAAATTCAAGAGCTTAACCGGAAGGTTGATGAACAAATAACTCAAAATTCCCAGACTTCACCTGTTTAATTCTATCAAATGGTCAATTATTTTTAAGCCACAGGAACACAAAGAATCATTTTTTTTCCCTTCATATATCCTTGCATCCATAAAGCTTCAATCCAATCCAATTTGGCTCAATTAATCAATAATATCAGAATAATATCAGGTCTCAATCTGCTATTGTTAATTACACAACTCCCAATACCACAAATAGGTATACTAAGGACCAAGAAACGAAATGTGCTAGGGATATCATTCTAGTATAAACCATTAAAAAAGTTCTAAATTAGATTGGGTCCAATTCACAGGGGACTTTATTACACCAAGAGAATGTCGAGCTCTATAGGAAAGCAAACCTAGTTCGCCAAGAAAACATAGATCTTTACAAGAAGGTAAATATGTACTATATTTCACAAAACGTGATTTCCATAGAAGGCCCCTCCAGTATTACCAGTCATGATCTACAATGTAGGTGCTCGTGATAATTGGTGTGGATTAATTACTAATTCACTCTTTATTCTAGTTGTATGAAATGGGAGGAAGCAGGGTCCAGAGAGAAAATTCAAACCCAACTGTACAAATTGGATATGGATCAACATCTAATGACACAAGCATACCGGTCAATCTCAAACTAAGCACCTCTCAACAAACAGGTGGCGATGCCCCAACCTTAGGGTAATATCTATTTTGAGTGTTTATTTACATGTAAAAGGTGTTCCATGTACAGGAACCATTTTTATCATGAGTGTACCTGTACATGGTGAAATAAAACCCAACTACATGCCATAGTATAACATTCTGTATTATTAGTAGCTTCTATATCACTAACTTTTTGTGAGCAACAATAACAGCCTTTTCTTTTCCATTAAAACTTGACCAGGCTCCAACTACACTGAAATGGAGACAATTGTAAAGCCGCTCCCATATACCATGTGGCCTCTTTTTATGGATTGAAGATTAATATTTTAATGAAATTAGATGTACAAGTATAGAGATTATTGTTTGATAGAATTGGATGTACAACTATGGTGCTAATTTAAATGGGGTCAATTTGGTTATGTCCAGATGTTGCTACAGAAAGCTATGCTGTAATGAATGGTAGAGAAGCAACACAGTACTAAGAGATTAATTGAAGTTACAGATCAAACTACAGAACATTGTTGATATCCAAAATATAATATATTTTCCATTATTTTATTCATTTTGTATTCTATCTTTCAACAGGCTTTCAATTCATGGATGGATTAAAGGTTGATTGATGCTACAAATTAATCCACATTTTAACAAACAAAGTTACCCAATATATATGACATTTAAGAGCAATATGTTTTGGCCCATAACATAGGCGAATCATCAGTTCTCCAAAACTAACTTCTTTGTGATTGTCTTTATTTGTTATTGGACATGTATTTTTATCATAATTATAGTTTTAGGGACACAAAGCATAAAAAACCAATTTTAGGGTCTTTTCAGGGGGGGTGGGGGGGGAGGGGGTAATTTTGTGTCGGAATGATACATAAACGCTATAAAAATTGCTTGGGACAACCATCCTTTTTAACTTATGACTGCGCAAAAATCACTTGTCCTATTGAATTGAAACTATCTTCAAAATAATTAAGACTTCATTGTATTGTCTTATAGGTTATTGTACATATACATTTTCCATCAACCAACTTTATGACCGGAAAGCATAAAAAAGCTAATTTGCGAGTCTATTTTCAGAATAAGATACTCAGGTTTGTGTTGGAATGATACTGCTAGAGATGCATACACTAATAACTAATAAAAATATTCTTAAAAAAAACCTTATATGTACCCATGCTCTTGCAAGAGTTGCAGTTGCTGCTTCAAGCCAGCTGACGCCATTTGCATATCCTACAAACAAAGAACATAAACAGAGTTTTCAAGTTATTAATTATTGCATGGAACCGGGTTACAGTCTGTCTCGTAATGTTGTACAGCAACAATATATACCAACAGCGACATTTGTCTGAACAATTAAAAATTCTAAACTGACAATATCTAAATTATTAATAACACCTTGAACAAGCAGCATTTTTTAGGGTTAACAGAAAGAGTTACTTCTATCCATTATTGTAAAAGAATATAAGAAGCAACTAATAAATCATCAGAAAATAAATAAAACATTCATTCATATAAATAACAAACCATAATAGAAGTGCAGTGTATATCCGCTTTATTTTTAAAGATGTTGTTCAGTAACTATAAATCAGCTTACAGCCAAAAATCCAAATTCTTGATGTTAACCCAATCTAATAACAAAAACTCATGAAAATCCTTGGACCAGCATTTCTAGAACAACAACGAGAAAAGTACATACACAATAATTCGATAATTTAATACAGAACTGATTTTCAAGAATTAAAACTAGTGGAAAAAATATAACATAAGCTGTCTTAGCAGCTTAGTAACAAGGGTATGTATATAAAAACATGAGGAAATGCAAGTCAAATACATGAGAAGTTGCTTGAAACTATGTAAACTGTTGAATGCTATGAAATAAACAACATCCCAATATCATTAGCCTAAATTAAATTAGTGAAATAAATGAGCTCTGAGCCAATTTTAGTTGGTGACATTTTAAGCTTATGAACTCAAACCTACAATCTTATCAAAAATTCAGATTTTAGCAAATTATGTGTATCAGATATGAGTCAAACTGTAAGGTGTTTGAGAATGATCACATCTTCCATAAACTGAGCTAGTCTAAAACATCGCAGCAATTTCCAAACATCAGAAAAAATTAGACTAACTACGAATATTAAAATCTTGGGTATGGTCATAAAGAAAAAATAGATAATACTATTGGGGCCGTTTGGATCAAGTGGGAATTTGGAGAATTTCCTATTCCTAGACATAAATTTATTATAAAAAAATCCAAACTCTTCACAAAATTACACACTTCCCAATACTTTATGCCTAGGAATAGGAAATTTCTCCTATTCCTAAGCGATCCAATGAACATAATAGTGTAGCAATGAACATAATAGAGAGTAAATGGACGTCTTTAAATCAAGCTAGAAATGAACTAGCACTCTACAACAACAACAACTAAGCCTTTTGTCCCAAACTAGTTGGGGTAAGCTAGAAAAAAAAACCTATCAAGAAGATAAACTAGCACTCTACATGATAAAAAAAATGTTCATAAATTCTATAAATTGTGACAAAATCAAGAGTAAAAGCCAGTCAGATGTGCATGCATCTCCTGTGTTGCTGTTCCAAACTATTTAAAATATCAGTTCCAAACTATATAGTGGCATGTACTTACAATATTAATTTAACTACGCCGTGGAGTTCTAATATGTTTCACCGCACCCCAGTGACAGAGCCAAAAAACTTTGTAATGGGGTTCAATAAATTAATAATAAAATTATTTTATATTTAAATAAAATAAATTTATATACTATTATATTTTTATCCATAATAATTCTGAAATTTATAGATTAAAAATATAAAAAGGAATTTAATCAAAATTACGGAGGAAAATTTATAAATATAAGATATTTCAATTAATTTGTATTTCTTTCATTAGTAAAGAATTTTGCATAATTTTAAGATATCATATATTTTGATGCTCATATCGTATCAATAAAAATTTAACTTCGTGCTGGAAATTAATAATGTAAATTCATGACAGTTATATTCTACAAAAACAAATCTACGACATTTTAATTTTTTTAAAAATTTATATTTTAATTAATCTAAATCGTAGCTATCATAATATAGTTGTTGCAATGAAACATATATAAATTAAATGATTTTAATGACCACGTTAGTACAATCCACAGTACAAAAAGTATTGCATTTTTATTATTTGTTTTAGTTTATATCCAATATAAATATACTCCGCTCTCAAATCTTTATTTTCAGTGCAGAAATTAAGTAACAAAGTTATAACATGCTTTTTTCTATTAAAAGCAAAAGGGAAGGTTGCTATTTAATTGGGAATTACTCTGTTTCATTGAATGCATTTTTGATAAGTCGGAAGAATTGCTTATTTTAATACATAATATAACAGTTCACAATACAACCATGAATCAAATGGGGTTCAATGGTAGAATGATGTTTGTTCATTTATGGGGGTTCAAATGTAGGATAACTATTTAAAAAGTTCATTCTTGAAGTGCATATTTTATGTGTGACAACAATTTTTTAAATAAAATGGGGTCATTTGACCCCCATTTGATCAACGTAAATCTGCCACTGCCGCACCCCCAAGGTTTGGAAGTGAAATCTGTATTCCCAAAAGTTCAAAACAAAGGTAGGAGGATGGAGTTCCAAGAAAATAAATTAAATATTAATTGGAAATTCATTCATTTATTTCATTATATTTCTTTTTAGCATAAGGACATTTTCTGATTAAACCTCAATACGCAATTAAGGTACACAAAGTAAGTTTATGATCATTTTGTTGAGTTATATTTAGAATTATCTTTCATCCATGGTATAGGTTGTTTATGGTAATAGATCATCTATGGTATAATTTATCTATGGTATTGAGTTATTTATAGAAATCTAGGGTCATATTTATAAAAGAGCAACTTTTGATTCATATAAAAAGATAGCCTATGTACAGAGGCCATAATCCCTATTTTTTACCCGAAAAATTCTTCTCTAAAATTAACATGGTATTAGAGCGCCTTCACTGAGCGCGTACCTTTCTCTTCCACCGCTCGCTCAACAACCCACATTTCGCTACTAAATATCTTCTGCTAGAGTAAAACTCTATGCTAAGGTTTTTGTAAACCGCATGTAGAATAAGAGGACTTCTTCCTCCTGTTAGCTGCGTCGCGCCTAGACCGGTCCCCCCTTTCTTCGTTGTGCATCGCGTCAACACCCTCTCCCTCCGTGGCCATTGTGTTAACCGCGTCACCTGTGAGCCGCGATACACCAAGCAGAGACGACCCATGTTGGTAAACTGCACAAAGACCATGTTGACTTGTTTGACCAAGGAGGCTGTAGACTATCGACTCATGTTTTTACCAGGTGTTTCCTCTTCTTTTCTTGTGACAATTGTTTTTGGTACATGCTGAAACCGTGATCGTGTGCGTCCACACGGTTTGTGTTTGAAATTTGTTGATCTCGTCTTCTAATTGTGTTTGTGTTTGAGATACATATTTGATAGTGAAGATGGGTGAACCTATGACTACTAAAAATTTTCAAGTTGTCATAGAAGATATGGCCAGATTGTTGAATGTGAAGTTTCGGGAGAACTCGTCTGCTAAGAGCCGGATTTCTGTCAAAGTAGTCACAGCTCACACAGGTGGTGCAGAAGATGGAATTATTGTACAAAGATATCAAAGTTGAGGGGGGCGAGAAACTAGAAAGATGACAAGTGTGGTGATATAGGACATCTCAGCTTCAATTGTCCTCGATCCCGCAAATATGTTGACAGGCAAGCAGAGGACAAAGTGATAGACATAATGGCCAAAAAAATCGAAGGCTTAGAGGTGTGGAAGTTATAAATCTAGCTGTGACAAAGAAATCTCATGATAGTAATGAGGTGACAAAGAAAGGGAGCCATTTTGAATTTGCATTTAGGCCAGATAAATATATAGTACGAGATCACTGGGAAATGAAATTAAATTAAATTACTTTATGAGAATAGAGTAAACAATGGCATGCAGCACCTGAAATGACTAATAGGATGGTAAGAGATGGGGGTTAGTTTTCTTCGGTCTGGTTCTTTCTAAATTAATGCTTTGAAATTGAATTGAAGGTATGTAAAATGATAGTAGAGTAGATGGAGGGCACATGTGTAGAAGAACTATGGGCCGTTTGGATGGGTAAAGAATAAGAAAGAATAGTCTATTCGGGCGGAAATTTATTTCTAACCATCCAAATTCTTCACAAACTTACACACTTCCTAATATTTTCTGTCTAGAAATAAGTTATTCCTCTTATTCTTAACCGATCCAAACGGCCCATATAAGAATAAGTAAATTAAGGAATTGAATTGTACATATATAGAATTTACTTAGCATTTAGCAACGCAACATTATAGTGAGTTGAGTTGATTAATTGTTGCTTAAATTACAAGCTTGAAGATGTAGAAGCGAAATGTATTACTTAATGTGCTTGTCTCTGTGGAAGAATAGAATGAAGTGGTCAGTTTGAGAAGCTAATTACTTATTTAGTAACTTAAACATAATGTGAGCAAAAGAAAAGCAAAACCTAGTTACAGCAACAAGAATTGTACACGTTGAAACAGGTGAATTAGAATGAGTTAAATATCTTACCAAGAGAGGAGACGTCGATTGTCGCTATAACTATATATAAGTATATAACGCCACAGCACAGCAGAATGAATGAATGAAAATGTGAGTTGTAGAAGATGGATCGATCGATCGATCTGACTTAGAAGTAATTAATGGCGACGGAGACCAACGAGTCGAGTTGATGCAGTCTATCTATATTTATTCTTTATATTCTTTACTTTTATTAATTATAGAGAGAAGAGAGAGAAGAAAATATCTATGTTTTGTTTGAATAAAGAAATCCTGGAGCCAAGGGTCCACCGCTGCCCACGTCGCTCCCCTCCATTTTCTTTTTAAAATTAAATCTTATTACCCTTTCTCACCCTTCACACTGTCCCGCACTGCCGCACAGCACTAATTCCCTTTTCTATTTACCCACTCCGCAGTTCAATTTTTTTAGTATAATCACTCTTATTATTAATACTAAAAAACTTATCCACCTAATGTAGATGTGCGGTAAATAAAAAATTTTCTTATTATTAATATAAAAAACGTATCATCTAATATGTGGACAAACAAAAACTAAAAAAATATTTATACTTCAACAAGAATAAAAATTGACATCTCAAGTTTTATAGAAATTTGAACAAATCATCCAGAAATTTTTATTATTAATAAATATTATAATTAAATAAATTGATTTAATAAATCGAGAAAATATTCAACAATAGTAGTAAAATTGGTGCGCGGGTAGATGGGAGCCGCCATTGACTGCGGTGACCCCGGGTCGCAGAGATGAGTCGCCATTGCCATTGGCGACTTCACCCTTATATTCAAATATATCGAAATTATTTTATATAAGAATTTAGACACACAAAAATTTAATAGAAAGAATTATTTAATTTTTTTTAATAAGAAGAAAGTACCTACCTGGTTTATAACAGCGTAAAGTATCTCCTTTTTATCCGTTTATAAAACGCGTTCAAAGGCTTCCAACGCATTTTATAAACGGGTAGGAAGGAAAATAAATCCTTGGTCAGACCTTCCTACCCGTTTATAATACGGGTTGGAAGCCTATTTCATCCCTCTACTTTATTTTCCTATCTCTCTCTCCCGTGCGACAACAAGGGCTTGTACAGTTTTATTTGGTTGTGCTTGGTGTTCATGAGCTGCTGAATTATCTTTTTCGTTTTAACTCTTCATTTAGACCGCGCTGGGTGTACAGAGAATTTCCTTTCTTTTTCTTTTGTTATAGTAGGCCCCGCAACAAATTGTTTGATAGCTTCAATTTGGGAATCGATTCAAAACCGAAATTTTTTAATATGGGACTTAGGTCAAGGGTGGAGCCAGGATCACAGAATTGGGGGGGCATATATATATATATAGAGTTTTGCTATGGTGAGTCGCGACTCACAAGAGGGTTTGTGAGTCGGGCTCAAAACTCCTAAATCTTGTTCGAAATGACTGATCCAAACCGTTCAATACGATCTACCTATCGAAACCACCATGCTGACCAAATTTTACATATTTTCGAAATTTTTAAGTATTTTTTTGAAATTTTAGAAAATCGTTAATCTAATTAGTTCTGAACCGTTCAAAAATAGCAGTTTTTTAAAATCTGACAAAATACTTAAAAATTTCGAAAAAATGTAAAATTTGGTCAGCATAGAGGTTTCGATAGGGAGATCATATTGAACGGTTTGGATCGGTCATTTCGAACAAAATTTAAGAGATTTGAGCCCGACTTACGGACCCTCTTGTGAGTCGCGACTCACCATAGCAAAACTCTATATATATATATATTTTATAGTGTGCAAGTCCCTAACTTGAACCGGTACAACATAACTAACCAATATATCCTCCTTTACAATACTACTAGCTGTCTAGCTAAACAAAATTTTGAATTTACCAATAAAAAAAATAAACTAACATAAAATTTCATAGGAGAATCTATATACCTGATACTATGCTCTTCAGCTCTTGTTTTCTCAGCACCGAAATGCAGAGGCTGGAAGTTAGTGCTTTCCTACAGTAAAAATATTTTTGATGCGACAGTAAAAACCTTAAGATATATAAAAGTAAAAACCTCAATCGATTATTCAATGTCTGTCTTCCTTCATCAGAAATTGGCACATCCTTCGTAAAATCTCAAATCAAATTAGAGTAGAAGCAACATATCTCAAACCAGTAAGGCAGTAAGCCTAAATTTGATGAAGAGTACAATAATCAAATTTCAATAGTACAAGCACAACCATTCAATCAACACAGAACGATAATCAAATTTCATAATTCATATATACCAGTACCGTATGTATTGAATATTTGATTTGATTAATTGAATTTGATAAAAGAAATAAATTAAACTTATAATTAGAATAAGAATTAAACTTACAATTAGAATCAGCATTAATAAGCTAACTGTGAATGAATTGGGCACTAAGCGAGTGAGCGGGCAAGCAGAGATGGCATGCTCAGATGCAGCTGTGCAGGGCGAAGAGAATTTAGACCTCCAGGCGTAGAGTGGACTGAGGGAGCCGTGAGACATCGGCCATCGCCCGTCGATTGGCGTCCGCGCTGAATGAATGGGGCAGGGGCCTGTCAATGAGGGCGTGAGGCTGGGCCTAAGGCACAGCAAAGTTAGGTTTTGCCGTTTCGTGTTGAAAAAGTTTTAGTGTTTAGCAAATAGCAATTTTCATTTTTGAGTCTTCAAAGAGCGACTCAGGAGCTCAGCGGGAGTAATTGATAGCGAGAGTAATTGTTTAATTGAATATAATAGATAAAAACACTGAACACAGTCACACAACACACTCGAAAAGAACAAAGAGAATTAAACTTGGGCTTTTACTTTTACGCTGAGGCTTGTTAAATAACAAGGGGGGGCAAATACTTCGATATCATGGAATTTGGCAGACATTACAACATAGATATTGGAAAATTTTCAAACGAGGGGGGGGGATCAAAGCCCAATCCCGCACTGGTATTTCCTCCGCCCCTGACTTAGTTTCAGTTAATAATAGGAACCAATTTGTATACACGTAAAGACTTTCCTTATTTTTTTTATCCTTTAGTAAATAAAAAAATTGGAGAGACTACAATGCGAAAGATAAGTTTGTAGAATTAAATAGTAAAAATACAAGATCATTGGCAAATAATGTACAAACAATACAATGACACATGATTTATTCGATTGAGATATAAATGAGATAAAAATAAGATTTTAAATGTGATTTGTCCATGGGGTTGGGTGATGATTCGTAAAACTTTTTTATGTAAAACAGTTTATAAAACTGTGATAAAACGATTATGCGGTGATAAAACGACATGCAATATGGCAAAAAAAAAAATTCTGTATATACTAAGGTTTATTCGGGATGAAACCAAACGCGTTCGGAATAAGCCTTATTCCGAATAAGGGCTTATTCAAGACCTTATTCTAATTCCACCATATAGATGGAATTAGAATAAGGTCTTGAATAAATCCTTATTCGGAATAAAGCTTATTCTGGACGCGTTTGGTTTCATCCCGAATAAGCCTTATTCGGAATAAGACTTATTCAACAATGATACCAAACACACCCTAAACGTAGCATTTTAAAAGCTTGGATAAAAATAAATATGACTATGGTATAAAAAAAAAAAGTGCTTAGTTGTCTTTGGCTGCTTTTGGTTGATGAGTAAAGTTAAAAATATATAGTTAAGCCGTCTTATTTCATCATTTTTGGAGTCATGTTTGATAAGAAACAGTGCAAGTGTAGAATAAGATAATACTATAAATTAATTATCTATAATATTTATCAAAAGCACCCATAAAAAAGTCATAATAATTTCACTAGAATGGTTGAAACAATTGCTATATCAATTATGAACCATTGATTTGTGTGATCTAAACTTATGTGTGGTATGGATGTTGATTTCAGATAAAAATAATCAGAATTTTTGACGGGATAAAATAAGGTGGTGTTAACACAATTAATTTTTTTTTAAAGATATCCATGTAGAAGATTCAACTAAATATTTTTATTATCTAATATTATTTTATTTTTTTATTTGCTCATGCATCTTTTGCTAGTTCACTGTAAAGAAAATAAAATACCTAACATTATTTCATTTTTTTATTTGCCCATGCATCTTTTGCTAGTTCACTGTAAAGAAAATAAAATACGCATGTATCTTTATTGTATTAAAAATTAACTTTCCTGGTTCATGGTTAAACGTTCGGTGTAGCTATGCCTATGACAACGCCATATAGAATCTATTTTAATGTATCTTTTGGATAATTGAACAAATCGCATGCAAAGTACAGCATCATCTACCTAACAAAGTGTATTGAACAACATCAACATGTATAATGTTTCAACATTTTTGGAAGATGGGAATAAATTTATTATTAAACAATTCAAACTCTTCACAAAGTTATACACTTTTCAATACTTCTTCTCACTTCTTCTCTTATTCCTCTTCTTCCCACACCATCCAAACGGAGCTAATAATAATAAGAGGATGGGAGGGGAATTTCAATTGTATGTACTGTGATTCCTTGGAAACCATAGATCATCTCTTCTTTACTTGCCTACACGTTAGACAAGTTTGGAAGTGGTAATAAATCCAGATCCTGTGCCGCGCGGGACGGTCCAGTGCACAGGATCTGGACCGTTCGTCAGATCCAAGGGCTGGGATTTATTAATTGTCCGATCCCACTCGAATTGTCTTATCGGGTTCACTTATCGGATCCATATCCATGAAAAATAAAAAACCAAAAAAAAATCGGAGCTCATCTTCTTCTCTTATCGGACAGAATGAAAAGAGAAAGGAGGCGATCGACGGCTACCGTCGTAGAAGTGAAGCAAATCAACCTCCGCAACTATCTCGCAGAAAAGGAATCGGAGATGAAATCGGAGTGAAAATTGGACTCGCGAGAGGGCAGGAGAGTTACTCCATCGATTTCCTTTCCAATTTCTCCTCCAAAATTAACTTTCATGCGAGCACATCACAGAAAACCTCATGACAAATTGCAAGCGAGAAGCCTTCCTGCTAGCACTTCTCTACTAAATTGTAACTTCTCTACCACCATGATTTGCTCCATTTTTTGTGAAATGCATGCTAGACAAAAAAGAGAAATATACTTAACCTAGATCTTGTAAACAACTTATGTACTTATTCAAAAGAAGGCCAGCGGCAATAGGTGCTACTATAATTTGTGTAATACTTGCCATCATGCCTTTGACATCGATTAGTAGCTTCTTTCCAATCAGTAAGTAAGACAAGGCCAAGTCATAAAAACAGCGGTTGCAGTAGAGATTGAGGTCATAATAAGAGGGGCCATCGATGGGTTCTGTCAAAAATGTCGCATAGTTTGAGAGTTGGGTTCCATTCACGCAAGATACCAGCATTACTCCAGCACCCAACTTGAGAATTTCAGGAGAATTAGGAGATTTTCATTTTCAACAAGACATTTACTAGAACAAAAAACCTAGCACTTTAACCTATGATAATTTAATTCCATTTTCTGATATATTAAATTCACATCAATCCAACTTCAGAATATAGTGTTCCTCTTTACTAGTAGTACTGTCAATATTCTGCTACAAGTAGTACTAGCAATTTGTAGCAATTTTAACATGTACATGCATTTTGTGCTCGCTGTATATGACTTGTCCATTATTTTAACTTGTACACTTCTAGGCAAGTACTTACCCATGCATTTTGTGCTCACCGAAACAGAAGATGTATAATTATAAAGTACTTGCCCATTATTTTGTGCTCACTGTACATGACTAGAACATGTATAATTGTATTGAATTATTTTTTTCATTTGCAATTTCAGCATCAGCCATATGGAGAGAACGATTGGATTCCTTAACTGGGAATGAAATTTGAAACAGAAGAACAAGCGTGGAAGTTCTGGAATAGATTTGCAGCATTTTGTTGGAATTACATAATTCTCATGACAGCATCACCTTGTTTATCTCGCTTCTGGTCCATCTGAGGATCACAACTAATGAATACCTTGTATTATTTATTGTTTTTCTTTTTATTATTGTAAATTGTAAGTTATAATGTATGAATTTGGAGTAGTCGATTAATAGGAGTATGATGGAGAAGATGAGGAAGAGATAGAATTAGTAGTATGTTGTAATGAGTGATTTTCAAGTAGAATGTTGTATAAATTGTAAGTTGTAATTTTCTATCAATTTAGAATATTTTTACTTACAAGCTTGATTTGTATCGGCCTCCTGATATTTACATACTAGTTTTCTTTGATTGAAAATATAAGACATTTCCTTGAATAATACATACAATGTTTCAAAAGGAGTTTTAACATGTACCAGCCTAATATGTAAATACATGTACCGGCTTTGATTGAAGTTAATAACACATTCAAAGTTCTTGAACAATACATGCAAGTTTTCTTGTACCGGCCTCGTGATATTTACATACAAGTTTGCTCCCAATATGTACTGGCCTTCTGTGTTATATCTATGTACTGGCTGCAATAATAATCTTTAATTTTGTTAAATGTTGAGCTATTTTAAGCCTTGCCTTATACCAATGAGTGGTACTGATGCCTTCTTTTTGTACCAATTCTTCCATTAAACACAAGTCTCCTATGCTTCAGATAAAAATCAAATGAGTATGATAGTTTTTTCAATCTAGAAAGGTAGTATAACTATCCAGTTTCATTAAAAATGCAACACAAGTTTATTTACATTGATGCTACTAGAAATTAAACAAGAAATAAGTCACACTCAAAACAAAAGAAAGATGAAAAGCATCTCCATTAAGCTGACATCTAAGAACCTACATTAACTAACCCAAAAAATTCTACATCACCCTTCTTATTTTGCAACTTTCATACAGACAAATATAAAAGCATAAAGAACATGAAAAAGCATGGTCATCACCCTTTCCACTGTGTATCAGCATGGTTTATGGATTTCCCTTCCACTGCTATCTTGTCCAGAAGTCCCCTCCAATCTTGTGGCAGTAGAATTTCATCTGATCATTTCCTAATATGCAATATATTAGCAATTTCAATTAATATGTTTCTCGTTGTTTTGCATTTGCCATTATGATATCCATAAAAATCTTTTCCTCATACTCCATAATGCCAGGAAAGAGAGCCATAAGCAACAACAAAAAAAAAGACTTCTCTACTGTGTTACCTAAAGTAAAAGAAAATTGAAGGAACCATGACAAAGGGTATACTTATTTGTTGGCACTTATCAAGTCAAAACCAAATATTTTGTGCATATGGGCATAAACAGAATATGCGGTCAATGCTAACATCCTGAGAACAAAAGCTACAAGTGTCTTTTCATTAGGTTATATCTAGTAACTAGTAAGCTTTCTGAAAGCTAACAATTTATAAAAATTTTAGTAAAATGACAATTGGTTCCATCTCTAGGAAACTATATCTTAATTATGTGATAAATAAACATACAAGTATAATTTTATTTAACACTACAATCTCAATTAAATAACAATTCACATGAGGCAGTATATGTTGTACTTCATCAAGTGCAATGTACAAAATCAATTAAAGATGATTGTTTAAGAAATAGTCAAATTGATGATGTACCTGATTTCATGAGCTTAATGCTGCAAATTTTGTAATTTCGAAAAAGTTTTGCAACTTCAGAATATCTAGGAATTCGCTAGAAGAAATGAAGAGAGAGATCATGATACCTAGAGTTTCGTTAGAAGAAGAAAGAGTTCAGCCTAGTTTCAAACTTTCAATCATGGAATTAGCGAAAGCACAGGTGGAGGTGTCGCGCTTCCGAGAGAGCGGAGAGGTGTCGATCCAGAGAGATGGTGAGGTTGAGAGCGAGATAGTTGCGAAGGTCGATTTGTTTCACTTCCACGACGATAGCCGTCGATTGCCTCTCTCTCTTTTCGTTCTATCCGATAGGAGAAGAAGATGAGCTCCGGTTTTCCTTTGGTTTTTTTTTATTTTTGTTGGATATGGATCCGGTAAGTGAACTCGATAAGGCAAATCGAGAGGGATCGGACAATTAAAAAATCTCAGCCTTTGGATCTAACGAGCGGTCCAGATCCTGTGCGCTGGACCGTCCCGCGCGGCACAGGATCTGGATTGGTTATTACCCTCTTTCAATTGTGATACTATCCCTCAGAAGATGGAAGATATCATCACAATTTCGCACTGATTTCAAGGAAAGCTGCGTGTAGTTTTTCACCTTATTTGCACGACAGTTTGTTGGATTTGTTGGTTGGAAAGAAATCATTGCTGTTTCAATCAAGTTGAGCCTATTGATCTGAAAGTGTATTGCAGAAAAATTAAATCCATGTGCATTATTTTTTTTTTTTTAGAGAGACTAGGCAGAGACTGCCCAGTTGTAACGAGATAACGAAAAGAATGAAAAAGAAAAAGAAAAAGAAAAAAGAAAAAAGAAAAAAGAAAAATTAAATCCATGTGCATTATTGGTCAGAACTCTGGACAAAACCCATGCAAACTGTGCTGAAGAAATGGCTAGCAAAAGGTGAACAGGTGATGCTGCAGGTCCAATTGCCTGGTTGGAGAAGTGAGGCTGATGGAGAAGATCTGTACAGGACTGAGAGGGCAGGCGTATTTGAAGAAGACAATCTCTCTGAGGAGATGATGCAGCTCCTAGCGCTTTAAACTTTCTTGAACTGTGATTGATTGATTGTTTTCTTTATATTGTAATAATAAATGTCTGGCGTGTATTGCTTTAGGTGATTCCATCTTTGTGTTGGATGGGGCAGGATTAATTTTCCATGAGATGTGATTTTGTTGCTTGGGATAGTTAATAGACGATGTTGCTTAGAATTGTTTGCTCTGATGTAACAAAACATTGTCTTTGGGTTGATTTAGTTCCTGGATGCTCTTCAGAAAATTGAAGAGTGGTGTGCGCTTCCCACTTAGTTCCAAAAAAAAATAAAAATAAAAATAATAATAATAATAATATATTACTGCGGCGTGTTGGGTTATTTGGAGTCGATTAATATTTACTCTGACAGCTGGCGGGTAGCTATAGTAAATTAGTAATCCAAGTCGATCGAGGCTGTAATTAATTGTGGCAATTCAAATTACAACCTGCACAGAGAATCTCTCTGTATGCAAGAAATTTAACAATCGATAAAATAAAATAAAGGCATAAAGCTGCTGCCTGCTGCCTGCTGCCTGCTGGTGTTGGTTGGTGGGAAATATCTTTATTGGTGCTGCTGCATCTGTAGCGGGTTGGTTTTTTTAGAGAGGAGAGGAGAGGGCCAGAGGGGAGACCTTTTGAATGACACTGCCACAGAGAATCCTTCCATGCAGGACCACACTGCATACCCCTACCCGATGACTGATGAGCTGTCGAATACTGGGATCTTCTGCGGCAGTGCGGCTTTCTCCTCTAGCGAGCTAATTCCCCGAAATTATTTAATATAAAAATTCAGACACCAAAAAATTTAATACAAAGAATTATTTATTTTTTTTTAATAAGAAGAAAGTTCCAACGCGTTTATAAACCGCGCCTCCCTCTCTCCTCTCGAACGCGTTTTATAAACGCGTTACAGGTCCTAAAACGCGTTTATAAAACGCGCTAGAAGCTGCAGTGATTGCGGCGAAAGTTTCTGACTTTGCGCGTTATTTTCTGATTTTACGCGTTTATAAAACGCGTAAGAAACCTTCTTACCCCTTTATAAAACGCGTTCGAGAGATCTAATTTCCATATAAATACCCAACCTTCTGTCGTCCAAAATCAAAAAAAAAAAGGAAAAAAATCTGAAAAAAAGAAAAAAATGAGAGGAAAAGAAGAGTTAGATGGTGGAATGCAAAATAATATTAGTTGGTGCGAAACTAATAGCCATAAGGGTTGTATGCGGCACACTTATTCACTGATACAGAGTCGCACACAATCCTTATGGCTATTAATATTCCACCAACTTTAAAATAAAAACTTTCCTGTGGAATCTGTTATTACGTGTAGAGGACGGTTTGTTGGGCTGGGTCTACGAGCCATAACACCGCAGCCGACATCCTTGGATGAGAATCTGCATACATGCAGTCATCCTCATCCAAGTCTCAGAAAAAGAGGGGGTCAATATGACAATCAGTCGCCCGACTCTTGTCTATTAGTTGCGGTGATGTTTTCTCTTCCCACCCTTAGCAATGGATCCTCTACAAATTTTTTTTATGTGGTTCAAAATTTTAATATCATGTATTTTGTAATTTTTTTTTTGTGTATTGTGTGGTTCAAAATTTTAATAAATTGTAATTTTTAATTTGTGTTGTGTTTTTTATTATAATGTTCATTGAGTTGTAATGTCTAATATAATTTAAATAAATATTAAGTCTCTTAATATTAATATTTCGAATTTGACAATAAAAATGAAAATGGATAAAATAAAAACTAAAATAAATTAGATAATAAAACTTACAACACATATACTACACGAATTAATACATATACTAAAACACGAATTAATACATATACTAAAACATAAAAGAAAACAGATAATAATAGAACACACAATAATAAAAACATTTAATTATAGAAAACCTAATTATAGAACACACAATAATAAAAACATCTAATTATAGAAAACATAATTATAGAACACACAATAATAAAAACATCTAATTATAGAAAACCTAATAATCAGTCCAAATGATATATGTCATTTCCATTTAAAGGGTGATTTTCAAATCCAGGAGGACATGCCTGTTGCAAACGCAACCAAACGATTCCATTTCCACGTCGGACATGATATCCTCCATCCCTCTTAACTGCATCCGTCCAATATTTCGGCCCTCTCACTACAAAAACGTCGCGTTGAAAAACCTTCACGTAAAATTTGTCGGAAGGATAGTGCAAGTAGACGTGCCGAAGAATATCTCGTTTACTTATTCCTCCATCTCCTTGTAGAAGCACACCGGTACAAACATGACGTGGTTTAGTTGATATTATGTTTTCTCGGTTTCTTTTCTCTGCGTAAGTTCTCTAAAGTTTTGGTTTTTGATTTCTGAATTTTCGACGTGAATTTGCGGAGAAGCAGGACTATTTATAGACTCAACCCTTCGTACGCGTTTATAAAACGCGTAATAAGGTTTGAGCGTGTTTTATAAACGCGTACGAAGGGGTAAGTTAATGGAATTCAATACTTTCGCAGGTTGTCAGTCTGTTTTACTGTTTTACCTGGACACCACCTTCGTACGCGTTTATAAAACGCGTTCGGAGACCTCCAACGCGTTTTATAAACGCGTACAAAGGTGGTGTCCACTTTTTGAGCAGCGTGATACTGTGTTTGAGCAGCGCGTTTTTTGATTGTAGCGCGTTTTATAAACGGTTAAATAATTGCCTATATATATCTCAATTCGTTCTCCTATTTCGTATCAAAAAATCACAAACAAAAGACGCGTAAAATCAGAAAAATCACAAACAAAAGACGCGTAAAATCAGAAATTTGAGAAATGGAGAAGGATCAAAACAATAATAAGATGGGGGAGGAAACATCCAAGGTGGGAGAGGGAACACCTAATGTGGGAGCAAAAAGGATCCCATTATACGGCCCTCCGAAGAGAAGGGCCGTCTCGGCTGTACGTCGTTTCCCTCCAGGATGTGGCAGGAGCCCTGATTTTAGTATGGGGGTTAAAATAGATGAGAGTTCTAGTGAGAATAAGGAGGAGGAGAAGAATAAAGAGGTTAAGGAAGTGGAGAAAAATTAAAGTTTAATTGTGCTAGAATAATGGAATTTATGTATTTTATTTTCTATGAAATTTATGTTATTGTATGAATTTATGTTATTGTATGAATTTATGTTTTATCTATGTTTTAATATTTATAACTAATTAATATAAAAATTAAGAAAAATTTGCATTACAATAACTCTCATTAATATGAAAACAACGATTTAAATTAAAATATATAAAATTACGACAATACATTCTATTACAATATATAAAATTACGACAACACTTAATCTTCAATTATTTCATTTTTTCTTCCTACCGAAAGACAGTATATTGCCAAATTTCCCCCCAAACAATCCTTTACGTCCTCTCTCCCTTGTTGGAAATCTAGCCGACTCACTTCTCATATTTCCAGATGCGACATCTCTTACCCGTGGATCAATGCTTATAGAATTTCTCTGTGGTTGTACAGATCCTTGGTCCTCCCGATTATTGTTGCTTCGTGGATCGACATGCAATGACATTCGTCCTGGTTGAATGGGTGTTTGACGAGTCCGAACCGTAAGTTCAGTACTCGCGGCCCTTCTTGGACTGTTGGCCCTTGTTGGTGGTCTACTGGTGTATCGACCGGATTGCAATGCGTCCATCGGATATGGCGGTTGGGGTGCTGCTTGTCGCGGTTGACTGGTTGAAGCTTCACCTTGATTTTTCTTTTTTGTTTTTCTTGTGGAACCTCCACCTTTCCTTCCTTCCATCCTATCCATCCACATCTCTGCACGAATGATTTTGCGCCTTCCTCGATTGACCAAACTCTTGTCAGGGACAATTATCGGACCTGTATAAACTGGCCACTCTTTCTCATCTTTGTAACAATGAAACCGACCTGCTGACCAAATCATGTGCTGGTTTTGCATGCTATAGTGACCATCCACAAATTGATCTACATTGTAATTTGTCTCCCTGCAAACAGCAATGACATGTGCGCAAGGGATACCTGTCAATTGTGGTTTTTGGCACTCACATGTGGTTCGAGTGAAGGGCAATTGCACATCGATTTGCTCCATGTCGGGTGGAATTTGAACTGTGTAATGGGAATAATCGTAGCCTACACCATCACGGTACTCCTCGCGAACTTTCACGCGAAATTCTCCAAGGTCCAATCTTAAAACGAATGTGCTCATAAACTCCTCTGAGATTGAAACAAAAAGATGAAGTTAGTTCAAAATGGATTAAAATGAATGAATGAATTAAATTCTTTTTCTTTAAGTACTTACGTGATTTTCCATCATGCTTGATCAATTTATTCTTTACTCCTTCCGGCCATCTTTCTCCTAAACTCAACCTTTGAAGTGCTTCTTGTGTTCGCTTGTTCATCCAGTTGGCACATTTATACCACGTGCCTTCTATAAGTGCTATCACTGGTAATCTTCTCTCTATTCTAAACACATTATTCAGACTCTCCGATCCATTACTCGTCATTATACCCCACCGATGCCCCTTGTCAAAACTCTGAGCCCATTTATATAGTTTTGGCCGCTCGTTGTTGTCATTTTCATTAATTTTACCACAATTTCTTAGGTACTGATAAGCTCTCAGGTTATTTTCCTTCAGAACTCCCCAATTCTCTCTAAAACGTCTAGGGTTTTTCTTGTTAGCAAGTCTACATTTGAAAAAGTTTTTCAAATCAGCATCTTGTGACCCGCCAGCCTCCTTCCATAAGTTTTCCGCAACATGCTGCATGCAGAACCGATGAATCGCTACTGCATGCGCACCTTGTGCCTTCCAACCGTAATCTACGGATGCAAATACCGCTTTTATTGCCTTATGACGGTCAGATATGACACAGTATCTAGTGTTCCGGCCTAAAACTTCACATCTAACCCAAGACATAAACCATCCCCAAGTATCCTTATCTTCTTTTTCGCCCAATCCGAATGCAACCGGAATTAATCGATTTTCTGGATCATAACCACACACTGAGAACAATCTACCTTTGTATCGGCCCGATAAAAAACTAGCATCAATTGAGATAACAGGTCTGGCATATTTCATCGCTTCTATGCACGGACCAAAAGCCCAGGCTGCCATCTTGAAGACGCCAACGTTAGGATCGTTTGTAGGCCAAGAAACTATTGTGTATTTCGTTCCTGGGGTTGTCGCCTTCATTGCCTCCAGGAGGCGTGGAAGTTTATTGTAGACCCCTTCCCAGGACCCAAACAATTGCTCCAACGCTCGCTCCCTCCCACGCCATAGTTTATTATAAGTCGGTTCAATACGTGGATATCTAGCCCTTATGAGGCTTCCTATGTCCTGGACACTTTTTCCCAAATTTTTTTTCAATTCATCCCTAACGTGTTCGGCAATGAGACTAGCTGTAAGGTTTGCGTGACCTTTTTGGCCCGGGGGTCTCGAACAAATATGCTCATTTGGATTGGTAGAGATCTTCCAATTTGTATTATAACTCTCACGTCTACCATACAATCGCCACTTACAATTCGGTTTTTGCATGCAAACCATTACAATTTTTTGTTTATTGCTAGTTTCCGTTCGAACTTCTCGATTTGTTTTGCATGAAACATCACAGACAGCCAGAATTAATTGTTTTTTGGAACCGAATCGTTTACCAACAGCAAGTTCGCCTTGTGGCCCTAAACTACGCTCCGGCATACCAGCATACTCAAACATGGAAATATCACACAATTCACTTACAGGATGGTGCAAGTCCGTCCTTCCTGAAACGTATGGCTGGTCGCAGTTTGAATAAAAAGGCATTTCTCTCTCGGAGAAGTCATCCACATCGGTATATTCTTCTCTGGTAGGAAGGTCGGAGTAAGTCGCCGGACCTTCATCTTCATCACCATCGGCAACCTCGACTTCATCTCCTGATGTGTTATTGTCTTGCGTAGGAACGGACTGTTCGCCAGTGTATTGGTAAGGGGTGGATTGCTGGCCACACATAAGGTTTAAGGAAGTGTTTGGCTCACTGCTACCGGGCTCGTCAAGGGGTGTTAGGTTCAGATCTGGTCCCGTGCCATATACGGGGATGAAATCAACATGCAAATCAATAATCGGTAACCCTCTCGTCTCGAATGTCTCGTGGTAAAAAAGGCGCCATTGATCTTCAGAATTTACAGGAAGAAATAGTGATTCATATCTCCCATTTACAATTTCATTGTAACGACCATGAATATTCAAAGTGTACTGGGTTTCTAAAATCTGTAGCCTGCTGTATAATTCATTTCGAATTTCAGCAAATGTGGTATGCATACTACAACCGATGTGGAAGTAAGAAGCACCAAAAGTTGGACATTGGTTGACATATATTGTAATTGTAGACATTTTTGGATTTGATTGATAGGTTTTTAAATTGTAAGAGATAATCTGTTGTTGACGATTTAAATTCTGCGAGAATGTATAGTCTTATATAACTTCAAATAACGCGTTTATAAATTCACAAACTTATAGACAGAAATGACTAAAGTTCGATCGAAATGACTAAAGTTTGATCGAAGTGATAGAAGTTGGAATGTTCAGGCTTCTAGCGCGTTTTATAAACGAGTAAAAAGCTTTCCAGCGCGTTTTATAAACGCGTTAATTGCGTTTTAACTATTCCGAAAGTTCAGGCTTCTAGCGCGTTTTATAAACGCGTTTTAGGCCCTGTAACGCGTTTATAAAACGCGTTCGAGAGGAGAGAGGGAGGCGCTGTTTATAAACGCGTTGGAACATTCTTCTTATTAAAAAAAAAAAAATAATTCTTTGTATTAAATTTTTTGGTGTCTGAATTTTTATATTAAATAATTTCGGGCTAATTCCAGTTCTCGCTTGAATTTAGTAAAATTGAGCTCGAGTCAGTCAATTAGTCAAACCAGTCTCTGTCGAGTCCACACATTAGCTCAATTATTATAATTTTTTTATATATATTTCATAAAATTTTAAGTTAGTAAAAGTACAAATTAATTAATTCATACATTAATATCTATATTTATTAATAAGTATATTTTCTTGTTCGAAATCTAACCGGAGTCTTTCATAAATATTTAATTTAAAAATAAATTGGAAGTTTGACTTTCTATTTATCTTCAAAAATATATTTTATACCAAATCAAGTACTAGATGTTATAATTTAATATAAAATTAGATACGTATCAAACTCTCTCGATATCTTAACGAGCCGAACCAAGTTGGTTCATTACTAACTCGAGCTATATTGAACCAAATTAATACAAATTTTTGTTGAGCCGAACACAAACGATCTACGAATTTTTTTCGTTACCCTTATCTGAATATATCTAACAATTTCTTGGATCGGACAGCCTACACGTTGTCTGCTCTGCTCTTAACCAATTTTTACGTTCCCTTACCTGTTATAAAATTGTTACTCTTTTTTATTTTTTATTTTTTTAGAATTGCAGCTTGAACCTTCGCGTTTATTAATATTTTTTTGAATTAATTAGATTTATGCCACTGTGAAAATTTAAAATTAGTAAAATACCATCACTAAATGACAAATTAGTTTTATTTTTATACCGTTACAAAATAATAAAAATTAGTTTTTTGCCACCCAAAAATTAATTTGTCAATTTTATCCAGTGGGTTAATTTTTTTTTTACTGTGGCGTTCTTATGTATGTAATTGATAATTAAAGTAGATCATTGCAATTTAGCCAAAAACTAATTTGGTCGAAAACTAATTCGCAATCTTGTCGTATACAAACTAATTTAGCCGAAATCTAAACCATTGCAATTCTCAAAATTGTCGTATACCAATCTTGAATAACTAATTCACCTATCCGGTCCACGGAATTAAAAAACTTTTTTTTTTTTGAGAATTTAGAGTTTTACCTGTCCATGGAATCGAGGATGAAGATCGCAGAAAATGGAGGTAGCGTTTGGAATTTTTTTAGGGGCTGTTTGGATTGATTGGAGATTTTGGAGAATTTCATCTTCCTACCATAAATTTATTATAAACAATTCAAACTCTTCACAAAATTACACACTTCTCAATAAATTTATTCCTAGGAATTGCAACTTCCCCAAATTCTCCAAATTCCTAAGCGATCCAAACGGCCCTTTAGTGTGTTTTTTTTTTCACTGTAACTTTTAGGGTTTATTAAAAGGGCAGTTTGGAAATTTTTTAAAATAATGAAAGATTTCAGGATGTCATTTTTAGTATTTAATCTTTTTAGGAATAAGATAATGATATATATCTAATTTACACAATTTGATAATGATATAAATCAAATTTGCATTCTAACAATGCCATATCCCTCATTAATTATTTTTCACATTGGCATAAAACCAATTAATTCTATTTTTTAATGTCTTTTTCCGCGAAGACACATTATTTTTTTCCCTTTAAAAGTACCCTTACCAACTTGTGCTCTTCTTGTAATATTCTTGACCCGGATAAGGGCAGCTAAAACATATAAAGATGTATAAAGCTATTTAGAGAATTAGAGTAACATTTTCTTTATATTTAAATTATGTAAGATACTTTCCCATTATGAAAGGAAATCGGGGAAATATGGTAAATTTCGGAGTACAATTTGCAAAGTACACGTTCGGCAAATTAAGCATACTTTATGTATTTACGTGAAAGTAAAAATGTAAATTATGAAGAAAGTATTAAGCATAGAAAATGAGACATTTTTTTTTATGTTATAGAGATTGATACTTTATGGAATAGAGGGCGCCTAAATTACAAAAAGTAAATTATTTGACTGCAAAAGAATCCTTAATTATATATCAATTTATACTTTTCACAATGATATTCTTGCCAGGCTGATCTTTGGTCATAATTTCACACAATTCCAACATTTCTAAGCTCACTGAGCATCTCCAATATTTATATCTTAATTAATGTTTGTTTAAAGAGGTAATTAGTTTCATGCCACCGTGAATTTTGATAATTAGAGAAATACCATCCTTAAATTGCTAATTAGATTTATGCCATCGTAGAATTGCTATAATTAGATTTATACCACTATTTCTCTAAAAACATATTAAATTCTAAAAATACCATTATCAAATTTATCATTAAATTTTTTTAATGACCAAATTACCCATTAAAAACACAGACTGACGGATGGCGTTCATGAAAAAAAAAAATGTGCTCCGGTGCAAATTTTCATTCGTGAGCAAAAAGACAATTTTTATTTTTGTTCGTTGAGTTACTCATTTACGTTTATAGATGAGAATGTTCATCTTTGTGTAAAAGACAAAATGTTCATCTGTGAGCAAAAGAGCATTATAATTTAATGACCCATAAGTACTTATGTGAAAAAAATCGGAAATAAAATATTTTTGCAAATAAATCTTAAAGACTTAATTCTTTTTTATTTGAAAATTAAAATTATGTCATTGTTAGATGACTAATTAGATCTATGCCACTATTTTTATGCACCAGTGGTGTAGAATAATTTTATTATTTTACAATGGCATAAAACTAATTGTTAATGATTTATAATGGCATAAAACCAATTATATCTTTTGTGATGGCATATTACTAATTTTTAAGTTTTGCAATGGCATATTTGAAAGGGTAAGATTGTCATATAATTGCTTGATGGCAAAAAACTAATTTTTATTATTTTATAATGGCAAAATAATAATTTGTCATTTAGTGATGGCATATTTCTAATTTTAAATATTTGCAATGTAATAAATCTAAATCACCCTTGTTTAAATTATGGTAGATGAGATGGTACATAGTCTAAAACTTGGAACTTGGAAGAGTGATTTGAATAATAATTAATGTTAGTGGGAGCGAGTCATGGGGTCTTGCAGCTGCGGAGGCACCATTGCGGCCTGGCCCTGTTTCTCCATATTTGCATGCCACCCTGCATTCATTACCATTAATAAATTAATATCATTATCCTCACCCTCAGCCATCCAAACAGTTAGTTAATTAATTTAATTAAACTGAATAATAATATAGACCATGATGGTTGCTTCTTGCAACCTTTTTTCTTATATCTAAAAACACTAACTAGTTGTTTGCTTTTGGATCGAGTTGCATGTGACTAGAGAGTGAAAGTTACCAATTTTAAGGTCGAAGCCCCGTCGCTTGAGCTCACGGTACTCCTGGCAGAGAGCGCAAGGCTCGCAGAAGCAGTGGATGCAGCAGTCTCCACAGGGAGCCTCCTTGAGGGAGTACTGCGACCGCATTTTGGCCCTGTAGAAGCACGAGAAGAGGCACGCGCATCCCGTCACACACATTATCAGCATGTACAATGCCCCATTTGTGCCGCATGCTTCATTCATTCACATCATCATTAACAATATAATTCTAAATTACTAATTTCTTAATTTTACATTACTTGTTATATATATGATACCATACATAGTACGGCATCATGTTTATAAAGTATGTACATGATTTGCGTCTAAAATAATTTAAGACTTACCGCTAGATCCTCTGTCCACAATCTCGGCGATCTGCCCAAAAGTAACACATGGACACCAGCAAGTAACGCAGCCTAATTAATTGAGCAAAAAAATTAAAAGATTATGAACACATTAGAACAAATTCTTGAAAACTGATTAGAGTTCAGTTGAGCGAATGGAGAAGTGATAATTAATTTAGCAAGAATTAAGAAAAATAAAAGATCAGTCCAAAATGTGTTGCTTGCCTCAAGGCTATTATTACATATCACAGAATTAATGTATTTGTGACTAGTCCCTAACTAGATTCTATTTGTTATCCAGTTTGACCAGTCAATAGTGGCATGAATTTGTCATTAATTTAGACTGGTCTGGTCAACATCGGTTGCTGTGATCTTGGAACAGTTGCGCATAATGTATCCGTAATTAATGTCAAGCTATCATACATCACTAACTAATTATTGTATAAGTGATTACAAGAGAAGGGGTCCTCTTGAAGGAGGGAGGCTGGGAGGGGATGGATCAATTGTTAATTAAGTGTTGAGCATATATCTCAAATTTATTAGCTTGCCCGCAAATGAGCATCTCAAATTTAATTGCACAACGAAAGTGAAAGTGAACAGACTGATGAGTGACGAATCAATAGAACAAATTAAATCTTAGTTAATTAATCTGTCATGTATGAAACTGAAATAAATGCATACAATTACGGGGGTCGTCGAAGCAATGGCAGAGGCCGGTGGACCACGGCATCGTGGCCTGCGGCTCCATCTCGAAAGCGTGCAGCAAAGCGGAGTTGGGCTGAGCAGTGGGCTCCACAGTGTAGTAGCCGTTGCCGGTGCTCACCATCTGCATGGGAATTCCAGTAGTCAGGGGCTCCAAAGTGTATTGAGTGCCTCGTCCTGGTCCTGTCGTTGTCGGCTTGGATTGATGCATCGATCTATAGTTGCTAACTGTTGCTTGATTGATCACAGATATTTAAGATGTAGATTTGGAGGGAGGGAGAGAAGCAAGCGCAGAGACCAGTCTTCACGCATCAGTGGGAAATAGTAATAGGATATATATTCATACATGTCATCTCGCTCGGTCGCTCCTTTCCTCTAAGTCAAAGTCAACGCGGCGTCAGAGAAGAAGCGTGTCATAAAGACTTGTTTAATTTTATTCTCTGATTCTCTCTAGCGGCCTGCCGGGTTGGATAAATCATAAGGACTTAATTGTTTTGATGATTGAAATTAGCATGAGTGGCTAAATATATATTGAGGATTGCTAAAATATAATGCATAGCACGGATGACTTTCGTGCTACGAATTCGATCTTGTATTTCATGCATCAAACAACCGATCCAAACCGTCCATTATATTCTTCATATTGAAATCTCATTAGAAAACATATTTTACATATATTTTTATTTTTTTACTATTTTTCTCAGATTTTTGAAAATCAACGTTATTGAAGGGTCCAGAATTTATTAGATTAAATATTTTAAAAAATCTGAGAAAATAGTAAAAAAATTCAAAAAAATATAAAATTTGATTTCTAATGAGATTTCAAGATGAAGGAGATAATGAACAGTTTGGATCGCTAGCATATTTCTAGCAAACTTGTACACATATACAATATTATGTATTTAACATGCATAATTTAATTATATACTTATATTTTTATAACATATGTTTAAATTATGTTTAATTTCTAATCACAAATTATATATTTTGTAATAAAAAAAATTTTGAGGGCTAAAAAGCAAAATTGTAAATTTAAAAAATGTGACAAGTTCAATCAATTTTGGCTTTTGGCCGTGCATTTAAATGGTTTGTTTGGATCGTTATCCGGGATGCCGATCCAAGCAGTTTGTATTTTTGTCAATTCGGATGACGATCCAACAATATTATTTTTTAAATTTCTAATTTTACAGTTATGTTTAAAATTTGAGTGAACAGTAACGTTAGTTTTAATTTTTTCGGTATTGAATTGAGTTCCCCTACTTGGTACTTTTACCGAAATTTTAAAAAATAATATTAAAATAATATAATCCAATAAAATTAATATCAATTTAATCAGTTTAATATAAATAGTATCGTAAGATCGGAATCCTGGATTCCGAACGTTAGATCGGATTCCTGGATTCCGATCTAACGTTAGATCGGATTCTCGGATTCCGATCTAACGTTAGATCGGAATCTGGGATTCCGATCTAACATTTATATATATAAGGGGTTTCCGATCTAATTTTCGCTGCCTTCGCTCTCGCTCTCGGACGCTCTTCTTCGAGAACAGTAAGTTTTTTTTTTTATTATTTATTTATTTAGTTTATTAGTTTTTAATTTAGTTAATTAAATAAAAAAATAGGAAAATATTGAAAAAATATTCAAAAAATCAGAAAAAAATCAGAAAAAATTTGTATGTAATTTATTAATTATATTGGATATATTTTTTGTCTTTTTATTTGTTTATTCAGTACTTAATTAATTAGAAAAATAGATAATAAATTGTAAAATTATTTTAAAAATACCGAAAAATAAGAAAAATTCATATGAAAATTTATGTGTAATTAATTTATTATTTTGTTTTTTTTGCTTTTAATAATTAAGATTTTGATAATTAAATATTGGAAAAATTAGAAAAATGATAATAATTGATGGTATTAATTAAAAATGTAGGTAAAAAATTGTTTAGAAGAGAGTCAATTCCTTTCTACTCCAGGTTAGCTTTTTTATATGTTTATTTTATTATTGTTTGAATAGAAATGTTTGTGAATTGCTTGTAGATTGATTGATGGATTGTAAAATTGTGAAATGCAATGTTTGAAATGCAATGTTTGAATTATTGATTCATTGATACGTGTGAAATGGTTTGTGAAATGCAATGATTGTAAAATTTGAATGATTTATTCAAATTGGGTTGGGTTGGGTTCAAATTGGAATGAAATTGGGTTGGGTTGGGTTCAAATTGGGTTGAAATTGGATTCTAATTGGGTTATGATTTTTTGGAAAACTCTCCCGGTACAAGGGAGATGCTGCCGAAATTTTTATAGATTTTATACTTTATTAAATTTTAATTGCAGTAGCAGTCGAAATGCCACCGCGAAGAAGAATACCAGAGGATCCACGTCGATCCACGAGGCGTCGAGGAGATCCTGACGCATCTACATCCGGAGGAGATCCTGGCGCTTCTTCATCTGCCCCCCCTGCTGCCCCCCCCCCCCCCCCCCGTTCCTCTTCCTGCTGATCAGCTTCTGCATCTCAGTCAGTCTGAGCTTCGAGGCGTACGAGTAAGTTTTTTTTATTTATATAGTTAATTCTTTTTTATATATATATATTTTAATAGTATATATACGAAATAATTTATTTTTTAAATTATTTAGGCGTGGACGCCCGAAATGCATAAGGCAAAAATGATACGAACCGAGGAGGTGGACCAGCGTCTTGTGACATTGGGCCTTATTCATTTCGTTGAGTTATGTCACATGCCATTGGATCGTTCCATGATACAGGGTCTAGCCATGTTCTGGAGGCCCGAGACCCACACGTTCCACTTTCCCCGCGTAGGCGAGATGACCGTTACTCTTGAGGTATTATTTTTTCCAAGTTCTGTTGGTAGCTATTTATTTATTTTTTTTGTTGTTTAATAAAAAATGTAAATAAAATTTGCAGGATGTCGCCTTCATTTTTGGCTTGCCTACGACTGGACGACCGGTGACCGGTCGTACTGATTACGACGATGTGCAGAAGCTAGCCGACTTTGCATTGCCACGGGACACTCCTATGGAGGATGTTCTAGATTGCTTCAGAGAGAGGGCGACTGATCGACGTGCTGGGAGGTAACAAACGTTTTAAAATTTAATTTAAATTTTGAGATATGCTGCAATATATATATATATATATACGTGTGTAATGTTTATGTAATGCAGGAAACTTCACGCAGTACAGTTTGGGAAACTGCGTGATATGTGGGCACAGGGACCTGGGTCAGAGGACGCAGATAGGATCGATAGATACACTCGGGCCCTGGTGTTGGAGTTGATGGGTTGCGAGATGTTTCCAGATACCACAGGAGATTCTGTTCCTTGTTTTTATCTGGAGTTACTTCGGGTTAGTAATTTTAAATATTAAGAACATCTCTTACATTAGTACTAACTTGGATAACTTAGTTTGCAACTAACGAAAAATATTTTTTCTTATTTGCAGGATGTTCATGCATCGGATTCAGTTAGATATAACTGGGGTGCGGCCACACTTGCTATGTTATACCGCGGCCTGGACTTGGCAGTCCTGGCAAATGGCGCTCAGAAGGTTCCTGCTCCGTGGCTACTGCTTCAGTTGTGGTCGTACACCCGGTTATTGCTTTGTCGCCCGTCCGTTATGAAAAGTTTTCAAGGTTGGGGGAAGCCGTCAGTTGAGAGATGTCCGCCGTATGGGAGGTATAATATTTTTTTTAAATAAAATAAATGAAATATTGTAATATAACATCAATTTGTTTGTTTAAAAATTATAATCAAAATTTTGGTAAAAAAATTTGAAAGGTAATAATTAATTAGTTAAAATTAATCCAAATTCGTTATTTGAAATTAGTTAGTTAAACAATTAAAATTAGTCATAATTATAAACAAATTAAAATTAAATTACTCATAATTGTAAACAAATTAAATTACGTAATTTAAAATTAATTACTTAGTTTAATAATTGAAATCATGATAATTGTAATGATTTGGCAGGCAATGGACGACACGGCTGAGGTCGAAAAAGGTGAAAGGTCCCGTTCGCAGCGGTATTGAGTACGCTAGAGACGTACTAATGAAGATGGAGCATGCACACGTGGTGTGGCGGCCATATGAGGATGAGCTCAGACAGGTGGTCATGCCTCCTTATGCCCGCTACGAGCAGAGGTACTACCGGCTCCGCGTTCCATGCATCCATTTCTGGGTCGTGGCGTGGCACTATGCCGTTCGGGTGATGCATCAGTTCATGCTGTTCCAGACTGTTCCGCCTCCTCTTCCTACGGTACGTTATTCTTTTCACCTTCGTGATTTAAATTGAAATATTTATAATACGTGCATTACATATGACCTAAAAAAACAGGCTTGGAGGAGGATGGAGGCTTTGTTACAGTACCGGCACAACACATTTCGGCAAAGGGATTTGCAGGACCTTTTCTCAGTAGAGGTTGCGATGTGGGCCGACACGACGCAGGTCGAGGTGGCAGAGGCGCGGCCATGGAGTGACGATATTTTGCCCGCGTACGATAGATGGATGCGGATACATGGAGGTGCTCATCTTGTCCCCATTCCGGGAGTAGCACAGCAGATTCCAGCTAGCCGGATGACCTATCTAGAGGATGCGCCCGAGCGGGTGTCTATGGTAAGTTTTTTACTCAATTAAAATGAATTGATTTGTATTTTGGTCACTAACAACAAATAAACAGGTCAAGCACATATTGACGCAAGCTCTGCGAGCATGTGCATGGGCGGTGAAGAAAGGATTCAGACGGGCTGGGAAGGAGATGCTGAAGGGCTGCAGGACGCAGTTGGAGCTCGTTGGGGAGCCGCATCGGTTACCTCACCTTTTAGAGTCGAAGGGTCTAGCTACAGACATAAACTCCATACCTGATTCGCCTGAGGAGGATCACGCGCCAGAGCCTGCATTTGAGGAGCAGCAGTTTATGACGGTAACAAAAAATTTATAATATTATTATTTTTTATTATTCTGTTATTGATAATATTAATATTATTTGTAATATCATTGTATGTAACAGCCATCTGGGTATACTTTACACGACTGGGACACATATTTTGATCAGCCGAGACCCAGCCAGCCTATTGTGCGGAGCAGACGGACGGAGAGTCAGCCATCCACACAGCCGCCCATCCACCCATTTACACAGCCACCCATATCCACTGGCGAGTTACCGACACCACCAGGCCCACCTCCTGGTCCATATCCAGACCCACCTACCCATTATGAGTACCAGACCCAGTACCCACCATACCAGACATAGTATCCACCTGGACCACCACCATATTCTCAGGGCGAGCCTATCTTGAGCCCGGGTGACGCTTTTTTGTCATCCATTGGAGTACATTTGGACGAGCCGTACACACCTCCAGTTCATCCATCTCCTTTCGGTCAGAGCTATGGTCCATTTGGTCAGACATATGGCGGAGCCTCTTCTTCTAGTGCACCGCCTCGTCATTCCACTCCTCAGAAGGCTCCTCGTCCACCACATGTCGGACTTGCTCGCGGACGAGACCCCCGTCAGCCGCCAGGTCCTCCGTATATTTGGTCCCCTAGTGAGGGGAGGTGGATCCACCGTACTGGACATATTTAGGATTTATTTGTATTTTATATTTTATTTACTTATGTATGACTTATATATTTATGAGTTCTATATTTATGACTTCTATATTTATTTGTATTTTATAATAACTAAAAACTAATTAAGACCAATCAAAACGAGTACGAAACACCTAAGTACGACAAACGCTTTGAAAAATATGAAGTTTGGCGCTATCACACCTAAGTACGAGATAGTCACACTTTCAACAGCTCTAGATTCGAAAAGTTTGACGCTACAAAAATATGAAATACACTGTGAAAAATTCTAACAAAAATACTGAGCTGTCAATTGGCGGACGAATTTTCCTAAACTTAAATTTCAAAATTTTTAGGCGTACCATTTGTTCAAAACAAAAATGACAAAGGACCAAGATAGTCACACTTTGAACTGAAAAAACAGCTCTAGATTCGAAAAGTTTGGCGCTACAAAAATATGAAATACGCTCTGAAAAATTCTAACAAAAATACTGAGCTGTCAATTGGCGGACGAATTTTCCTAAACTTAAATTTCAAAATTTTTAGGCGTACCATTTGTTCAAAACAAAAATGACAAAGGACCAAGATAGTCACACTTTGAACTGAAAAAACAGCTCTAGATTCGAAAAGTTTGGCGCTACAAAAATATGAAATACGCTCTGAAAAATTCTAACAAAAATACTGAGCTGTCAATTGGCGGACGAATTTTCCTAAACTTAAATTTCAAAATTTTTAGGCGTACCATTTGTTCAAAACAAAAATGACAAAGGACCAAGATAGTCACACTTTGAACTGAAAAAACAGCTCTAGATTCGAAAAGTTTGGCGCTACAAAAATATGAAATACGCTCTGAAAAATTCTAACAAAAATACTGAGCTGTCAATTGGCGGACGAATTTTCCTAAACTTAAATTTCAAAATTTTTAGGCGTACCATTTGTTCAAAACAAAAATGACAAAGGACCAAGATAGTCACACAATCAAATTAATAATTATATTTTAATTAAAATTATAAAATTAAATTAATAATTTATATTATTTTGTAAATTAAATTAAAGTAGTTAAAAAATAATAGCTCAATCAAATTATATTAACTAAATGAAATTAAATTAAATTAATTACTTCAAACAACTAAATAAGATTTTATTACATTAAATTAAGTCAAATTATTAAATAAAAGCTCTGATAAAAGCTCAAAAGTATACTGATGCCTACCTAAGCACTGCAAAAGGACAGGCGTGCTCTGATAAAAGCTCAAAAGTATACTGATGCCTACCTAAGCACTGCAAAAGGACAGGCGTGCTCTGATAAAAGCTCAAAAGTATACTGATGCCTACCTAAGCTATGCAAAAGGACAGGCGTGCTCTGATAAAAGCTCAAAAGTATACTGATGCCTACCTAAGCTATGCAAAATGACAAACGTATTCTGATAAAATCTGAAAAAATATCACATTATATTTATTAATTTTAAATAATTGCAAGTCTAAACTGATCTATAAAATTATTCTTCCTCAGCAAAAATATGTCACACCCACTCAATCCTACTTCCTTCAACATTCACTATCATGGAGAAAGGAAATACCTCCGACAGTGAAGTGCGGGAATGGCCATCTACTCGACATGAGTACTTGCCAAATTACAAACATTCCCCTGCCAATCCAAATGAGATCGAAAAAGGAGATTATCATGCGATATGTAATAAATGTTACCGCAAATTCGACTACAATATCCATTCGCAATATGGTGGCGAGTGGCCATTATACACCCATTATCAGTGGCACATTCATGGTGGCCCAGAAAGAGACCGCAGGGAGAGATTGCGACATTACCTTACTAAACCTGAGTCGAGCAACTCTGAACTCTATAAAAAGTACTACACAGAACCTGAACCGATGCCGGAACTCAAACCGTGGAAACCAGATCCTACACCCATGATTGTTTACGAAAGCATATATGATTTTCGTGGAGACCACACAGTGAGTTGTACAAAGTGTGGTCAGGTTTTCAATTTCAAAGATACCATTTTGCGTGACCACTACGATGAACACAAGAAACAAGAAGAGAGGGATGAAATTGTAAAGAGATTCAGAGTGAAAGAACAATGGTTCGAAAGGAGAAGAATGGAAGAAAAGGCCGCCGAAGAGAGCCGGAGGTTGCAACAAGAAAAAATTGGAAAAAAAATTAAGGAGAGCCTAATCAAGATCAAGAAGAGAGATGAACAACACAAAATTGCAGTAGCTAGAATGGCTGAGATTGAGCAACAAGAAGCCGAGGCAGCTTTCTGGAACGAAGCCGCTCAATTCGCAGACAACCCGGCTGCGAATAATCAACAAGAAAATGATGAGGCTTTTTGGAACGAAGCAGCTCAACTCGCCGACAACCATGGTGCCAGTAATCAACAAGAAATGAATGCGGAAGAAGATCAACCCTGGTGGGAGGAAATTCTGCAACATGTAGATGATCAAGATCTCTAAGTTTATTTATTACTTTGTTTTTAAGTACCCTGGTGTGTTCATTTATTTTAGTGTGCTAAATTATATTATGATTTTCATGTATTTTTCCCTTTCTTTTATTTTAGTGTGCTAATCTATATTATGGTTACAAAATTCAATTCTTCTTCTAATGGTGAACATATACATAAAACAAAGTGAACATATAAACGATCTAAGTGAACACATACAAATAAATAAGTTCTATAAAAGTAAATTATTACATAAATATTATGAATTAAATGAAATAAATCTAATGTTTAATTATAAGTTTATATTATAATTATTGCCATAAATAAATTATTACATAAAGTATTATGTACTTATTATGTACAATATTTAACATAATTGAAAATTTTTAAAATTAATATCAAAACTTTAAATATTAAAATATTATTCATAAAATAGAATTATATTATACTAACATTCTTCAAAATATATATTTAATTAATGTTTATAATATATTAATTTAATATTAAAATTTTATAATATATTAATTTAATATTAAAATTTTATATATTTAATTAATGTTTATAATAGAAGTAAAATAAAATATATTAATTTAATATCTTATCTTCAAAATATATTACTAAAATTTCATAATATATTAATTTAATATTAAAATTTCATATATTAAATTAATTTTTATAATAGAATTACAATAAAACCATGAAAAAGACAAATTTGAGCAGTTACAGCACTGTTCGGAATCCCAGATTCCGATCTTACGATACTATTTATATTAAACTGATTAAATTGATATTAATTTTATTGGATTATATTATTTTAATATTATTTTTTAAAATTTTGGGTACTTTTATTTCAAATGGGGCATAGTTGGGTTGGTTTGCTATAGCCCATTTGAACAGTCTTATAATAATTAATATACATCGGGAGTGATAACCATCATAAAAAAAAACATCCACATCATCCACAATATATTTTTCCGCGCTCATCCTTCTTCACGCGCTTCCTTCCTCTCCTTTCCTTCCGCTTCGTGTGCTCTCTCCCTCTACCATGTCTCTCCCTCCCTTCCTTTTACTTTTCCTCTGCGCGCTCCATTTCTCCGCGCCCTCCCTCTACTCCTGACATCTCTCTCTCCCTCCCTCCCTCCCCTTCCCTTCCTCTCCACGAGCTTCCTTTCTCTGTGTCCTCCCTTTACTCCTAGCATCTCTCACTTCATTTCCTCTTTCCTAATTTTTTTCCTTGAAACTAGTATTTTTAAGATTAACACTTAGAAACAATAAGTTGAACACTTATAACAACAAAGCGAAGAGATACTAATATTAGTTAAATAAAGAAACAAAATGAACATATACTGCAAATAAGTTGAACGGATATGAAAACTAATTGAACAGATATGACAAACAAATTGAACTCAAGACAAAAGATAAAAATGAACATATACTGCAAATAAATTGAACAGATATAACAACTAATTGAATAGACATGACAAACAAATTGAACTCAAGACAAAAGATAAAAATGAACTTATATACATAAATAAATTGAATATATAACACAAATAAATTGAACATATATATCAAATAAATTTAACAGATATAACAAATAAATTGAACATATATTACATTTGAACTAATTTACAAAATTAAAGGTGTACATATAGAAAACAGATATAACAAACAAATTGAAAACATATATAACAAACAAATTGAACATATAAAACAAATAAATTGAACAGATATAACAAATAATTGAACATATATGACAAACAAATTGAACTCGGACAAAAGATAAAAATGAACTTGTATAGATAAACAAAGTGAATATATAACATAAATAAATTGAACAGATATATCAAATAAATTGAACAGATATGACAATAAATAGAACAGACATAACAAACACCATGAACTCATCAAAAGATGAACATAAACAAATTGAACATATGTAGCAAATAAATTTAATAGATATTACAAATAATTTGAACTCCTAAAAAAAATAAAGGTGAACATATATAAAACAAATATAGCAAATTAATAAATAGAATATATATAACAAATAAATTTATGAAGTAGACGAATCAGAGAAAAAAAAGAAAGGACCAGTGAGCAAGGGGAAAAAACAAATAGAGAAAAAAAATGAAGGAAAAGAAAAGGGAGAAAGAAGAAGGGAAGAGAGGGATGGAGGAGAAACTCACTAGGGAAGAGGTAGAAGAAAAGGAAACGTTGAAGGGAGGGGAGAGATGCGTCTGAAAGCGAAAAGATGGAGTAGAACGCACGGAGAGGGAGGGAAATGCGATTTACTCGAAGGGAAGAGAGGGAAACGCGCGGAAAGAAAGAGAGCGCTCTGTGGTTGACGTTGATGACATTTTAGTGGATGGTAAGTAATAATTACCATACATATTAACATATATTATAAATTTATAATTGTACTTACATGGGTGGGTCTCGAATTGTCATATACTGATGTTCTATACCAATGAACTGAAACAAACAAACAAGAACAATATATTGATATAAATTGTACATTGATTTCTAAGAATAAGCTAGTACTCATTCCTTGCTTGAATCTATTTCAGCTATATAGCCTGGTTATATGACAAAATATGACATGCATGTGAACTCTCAACTTGCAACAAGCATCTTCATCATATCTGAACAATCACCAAATTAATTTGTCTTCAACTAACCCCAAATTAATTGGACCTATGCAAAACGACTCACCTCTAAAAAAACAAAAAGAAAAGAAAGAACAAAAGATTGCAACTGCTACTTCAGCCGATCTCCAGCTAATCGTGGCCATCCGGTTTTGATCTTGCGTGCGTCTCCCAGTCCTAGATGTCATCAGGAATGAATAATCAGGAAATTTAAATTTGCCAAATAATTGACCTTCATTGAGTTCAATTTATTCATTAATTAGTTTTTGAAATATTTTTTATAAGTAATCTATAAATCTCTGCAGAACTTGTGTAACTCTTCCTTTCAAAATTTTTAAAATTAATGACACGAACAATTTCCAACAGCAATTTTGGATGCACGCAAATTGTAACTACTTAGTTCTTCAGAATGTACTAAAGATCTAATTACAGTTACACCTCCTTTGCCACAACTTCTACACAAAAGTCAAAAGTACAAAAAAATATAGTATATAGTTTAAAGTGAAAATACACAAATCTACATTTCATTATGTTTTATATATCATGAACCCCAGGATCAGCGTTAATTATCGGTTCAGCATAACTAGTTGCGGACCAACTGAATGCATCTTTGGCTGCCTCAACTCTTTACAAACCCGATCTAACATCCCCAAAAAATCTCTCACAATTACAAAAATCCTTAACGGGTTCGCCTCCTCTTTACTCAGATCACCATGATAATACTCTGTTATCTCTCTCACATGAATCAACACTTCTTTTTCTTCATTCTTTAACTCTTGTATCACCTTCTCTGCATTTTGCATGAATGCCTCCACACTTTGCAAAAATGTCGAATTCAAGTCATCTACACATGAATCACTTTGAACAAGTTGTTTCAATTTGCACAATCCAAGAGAAAGATTTTTCACTGAGCCAATCAGCACGTCTAGGTCTGTACTAGCGGTCTTTTTCACATTGGACAGTTCTGTGCCTAGACCGGATACTAAATCTAAACCTGATATCTCCTTGTCTATCTTCTCTTCTCCGGGTTTTGGTTTATTTATCTCTTGTACCACAAAGTGAAGCAACGTGGTTCTACCATCGGTTCCTTTTACATCGGCAAGTTTGAGTAATGCATCTAGTTTGAATGCTCTTGCATCTCCTCTTGTTGTACCGACATTCATTCGATTTCCTGTTTTCAGCACAGCTTCAAGAAGTCTCAAGAAGAGTTGACTTGATTTCAGTTCTTTGCACGCCTCCTACATAAAGAGGCATATAAATAAAGTTTGAACTTGACTCATATAATAGCTAGTCGGCCCATTTGCAAAATTTTGAGTCCACCAACAAATTCATTTTTTCCTTTGGATATACATATACAGCCTGTGATAGTGTGCAAACTGAAATGAATTAAAATTTATTGAAAAGAGTACCTCTAGCATGGCAAAGGAGTTCCTGAGGTGAGAAACCTCATCTTGAAACGTCTCCTTGTATAGCATTGTTTCAATCTTTGCAAATGCAAAAGGTATGCGTAAGACCTCCTTCACAAACTTTTCAGCAGGATCTACCTCTTCAACGTGATATCGGTACTTAATCAAGTTCTCTTCTTCATCTTTTGTTGGCGCCATTTTGACAAGCGCCTCCAACTGTTGCACTGACAACCCCCTTCCTGAAGCGATGGAAAAAAAAATATAAGTACCTTATTGAAAATAGGTGACGATCTTTATATTGTTTGTTCAACAAAATCAATGAGCAAGTACAAATTTTGACGGTAGGCTATAGTTAGGCCAATTCTTTGTTTTTTGTTTCTTTCTCTCTTTTTTTTTTTATTTTTTTTGGTGCCTAACCAGAGAGTTACCCCTATGGAGATATATATATATGAAGGGAAAATTTTCTTACAACATGCATCATGCCACAATTACCAAACAACCCCGGCCTTGGCAGTGTTTAATTAACCTTGTTCGATGAGAGGTACCTTTTATTATGGCATTGCAGACTTGATCTGTGGTGGCATTCAATGCTTTGAGGAGAATGGTAATGTTTTGAAGGCGCTTGTGCTCTAAGACATGTTTGCTAGGAGAAGGGCTCTTGCTCTTGGCCTCTTCATGCTTTAGCACACTCTTGGAATTGTACCCAAATAAAGATTCGATCATCTTTTCATCAAATCTATATATCAACATAAATTGTGGAAGTCAGAATATGAAATTATCTGGTTGAAACAAGATAGCAATGAAATGCATGCATTTAATTTATGTTATAACACACAGTATTTAAACATAGAAAGGCATAACAGGAATTGAACTTCCTGTATTTTTTGAAACAATTTATTTTGAATTTAAGGAACAAAATTTTGTTTAAGTATCAGATCACATGTCCATTAATAAAGTATTCTGGGGGACATTGGCTTTGTTTTCATTTGATGTCAGAATATTTGTAATTTTTTACTTTTAGAAAATAAAAAAAAAACTGTTAAGAAAGACATACTCAAACGAGGTTGATCTGATCTTATCCCACACCATGGATCTGTCAGGTGCTGCACGAACTTTGTCCCAATGCAAAGGCTTCAATTTCGGAAGGTTTGGTCCGGCATTTTTGGTATGTACTTCCAGCTGCCTGGCTGGGATATCTGGTGGGGCCAGGAACCGGTCATTGTTGCATGGTTTTTGATGCATTGTATTCTTCCTAGGTGGCAATGGAGGTGGCGGAGGTGGCGGAGGTGGCGGGGGAGGTTTGGTTATATTTCCACTTTTGGGAAGTGTGATGTTCATAGATTGCACCGCCTTAGAATTTGAAACTGAGATGCACCCCTGCATTTGTTCACTTGGGGTGTTTTGGGATTGGCTGGAAGGTGAATTTTTGGACTTGGAAATTTGGATTTTGTTACAAGAAACAAAAGAGGCTCTTGGTGGTGAAATAATAGGAAAGTGCATTCCAGAGGAATTATAAGGTAAAGCATGGACAGATGCAGAGCAACTTTGTTTTTCTGACGCCTTTTCTGAAGTCCATGTAAATTTCAGGGGTGAAATTCCTTGTAAATTTACTTCCTGTACTGAACAACTTGGAATTTCAGAATTAGGGTCACTGTCAGAGGGAATATGCATGCTCTTGCAGCCTAAACATGCGTGTAAATTCATAAGAACATGAGATTGAGAATTACCATGAGACATGGAGGCATTTGTGGAAGGAAATTGAGAATTTCTGTTGCAAAGAAATGAAATTTTGGGATGTGAAATTGCAGGTATGCTCATTTTGTGGAAACTCTCACTATCTTGTGTTGTTAAATTTTGAAATGCATCAGTTTCTAGGTCTTGGGCGAAAGGAGAAGCAACAAAACGTATTGTTCTTAAATTTGTTCTGTGCATTGGAGACATAGACCTATAGGATGAATTTGATGGGGAATTACTTGCTTGAAAGTGATGCTGGGGCAACTCGGACAGATCCGAGGCCCTTGCCGAGTGGAAAGATAGCGTCTCTTCATCCGAGCAACTAGCGTTATCTCCTTCACATCTCACTATGACTTCTTCATTTCCATTGTGAGATGGAGAAGAAACAAAGGTGCTCTCCATTTGCATTGTTTCGCTAGACAATTTTACATGGTTGCTGGAATCACGTGTCTCAACATAATGTGTTAAGGAATTCAGATAGAATAACTCAGGTCCAGGGTCGATACTGACCTTCTTATTCTTGCCTTGGCTGCTTTTATTCTGTGGTCTTTTCTTCCACAGTAAAATAAAAATGCCAATAGATATAGCCGTGAGTATTACCAGAGAAAGACAAATTGCAATGACAACTGTTTTCCTTCTGCCATGATTACCATCGGAGAAGCTTTGGGTTGGTCCACTATGGACATGGTGAGATAAAGGCGATGCTCGAGGTTTTGCACGAACTGGAGATGCAGAAAGTGGTTTTCTGACTACTTGACTTGGTGCAGGTGATGGGGGCAAAGCTGTAAAACAGTGTGCCTTTGTTGTAACATTATTATGGGTTTTGAGACCAAGAAGAGATCTAAACCTTGACACAATGTGCATGGTTGACACCTCATTGCTGGATTTGGGATTGGAGGTGGATATTATGAGGTGTGAATTGAAGAGAAACAATGCAATGGAGATGAAGATGAGAGAGAAGATGCACTTTGGAGCAGAGCCCATGAGAGAGAATGTGCAAGGGGCAAGGGGTTTGAGCATTTGAGGTCTGACTCCTATCTTATGTGCATTTTGTGCTTTAAAATTTCTAGAAATGTGGATGTAGATGGAGAATAACAGAATGACACAGTGCATGTATTATTAGTAAAAGGAGCCAAGAAAACAAACCAACAAATATAGTAGAAGGCAAAAAGAAATAGTAAATGTAAATAGGCTTTAATGCTACTCCAAGAAATCCCTGACTGAGCAAAGAGGTTGAGAGCAGTAAATGGATCGCTGTTTGTTATAACTTAGGACCCCCCATCAACCCCACCTCTTTGTTTTTTCTTTTGCTCTTTTCCTCATTCCATTATCTGGCATTTGTACCTTATATCAGAAAAATACGTACGATTAAAATGTAAAAAGTGAAATTACTGGAGAATTGCATCCTACATGCACTACTTATTCAGTAAGTTGGCAAAAATATCGATCTGAAACATCGATGTTTAATCAAATGTCTCACTTTTGATATCATGCTGTGCTTTCCGGACTTTTTAGCGGCCTATAAACGGCAATGTAAATGATAGGAAATTGATTAGTGCCATCGCACTCCGTGCCATTCGAGCCATCGCGCTGCAGAGCGTCTCAACTAGCGCTCTGACCCCTCTACTCATCCGGCGCGTATTTTTTGTTCAGTTAGTTATTATAAGTGTTCACTTTAATATGTACAAATGTTCACTTTGTAGTAGAATTGTTTATTATTTTATAAGTGTTTGCTAGACCAAATATGTTCATTTTGATTTTTTTTTTTTGCCAAAAGTTCAGTTTGGTCAATACAAATTTTTAGTTAATTGAGTGGAACTGTTCAGTTAGTTGCAACAGAAAATATAAATGTTATGAGCAAACATGTTTATTTTATTAAGTATAAATTTTTAATTTAGTAAGTACGAATGTTCAGTTTAATAAGTACGAATGTTCAGTTAGTTGCAACAGAAATACAACTGTTATAAGAAAAAAAACCAAGCGAAGGGGTCACGAACCGGACAAAAAATACATGTAAAAATTAGAATTGGAAATGAACCGATCCGGTTCAAATTAATTTTTTTCCGATTCTACCCCTGCCTCCTAGCGCACCTCTTGACCACGCACGACTCTGACTCTAGTGCGATTCTGACGCATTAGACTGAACATTTGTAACACATAGCAGCGATGGCTGGGATGATATATTTGCCGATGGCACTTATAATTCCTGTAAATGATAAACCTAGCTTATTTCTACCAAAATTAATAACATTCCATTTGTTCTAACATATTTATCCGGTGATTGATTTGGCCACCAACCCGACTAGAATTACTAGCGCTATAATTAATGGATATTCTCTCTGTCTGGTATGTACCATATGGTGAAACCTATTGTTTAGGGAAAGTTCTCTCTAAATCTGTATTTATTTGCATATTGCATATTTGCAGCATGTCGGTATTGGGTCCTTTTTATTTGGTGCCAACAGTATTGATTTATTTTTGTTATATGATATATAAACAATATAAAAAATAACTCATATTTATTTATTTGATTATCATCTGGGTATAGATTCTGATGCTCAGATTCGTACAGCGATTATTGGCAAAAAAATAAAAAATAAAAAATGAAATATCAAAAAGGCGTGCTAGAAAAATTCTCTATCTTAAAACAAATTGAATTGAAACGAGGAAGAAACTGAAACCCGTTACAGTATTAATTTTAGTTAGTCTAAGAATAGTTTGGGTTTACCTTTTTATCTTGTTCACGTCTTTGTGCAGTTGTGGAAGGATCGATCCGATCCGTTGCTGGTCCCTTTCTGGGTTTGGTGAGAAGCTTCAACGCACCTCTACCTTTCACCTAAACTGCTTGTGTTGGTGCGCCTGTTATTAAAAAAAAATGTATATTTCCTTCGTTATCTACTGTGATTTTTTTTTCCCCCTTATATATGTGGGAAATGAAATTGTTTGGGTTCGTTATTGCCTCCATTCTACGTTGCATTGAATACTGCATGTTAGCTTGTTATTTATTTCATGGCTGGTGGCATGCAGGTCGGTCGTCAATAGATCTCATTTGGATTTGATCAGGATTAATTCACATCATCAGAATTTATGCAATTCATTCGTAAGAAAAAAATTGATTTAAATAAATCGTTCTCAAACTTATTTTTGAAAATGTCACCCGTACATTCATTTAAAAATAAATAAATATTCATTGCAATTTGTTTAAACATCAATTTCATTTTGGTAGTTTTGAATCGGCCCTCTGAAACTTGTATTCTAATTTGTACTCATTTTTTTTGGCAAGGAAGATATATATCTTAGGGATTTGAATAAAATAAAATCAAGCATTAATTAAATCGTTACACATATGGACCCCGGAGTTCGTGTATATTTTTACTTGCCTTAGGCTTTAAGAAATAAGAGCAAGAAAAAGGCAATATATATTTGCACTTTGTAACTTCAGATGAAGAAGCCAGAGGCAACTAATTAATTAATTTGGATTGGAGATATATTTCCCCATTGATTGATGAAAAAAAGTGTAGTTGAGTTCAGCGCTGGAGAGGAGATGAGAAGAGAGCTGCATGTTGTACTGTGTTGCAAGAATAAGAAACAAAGCTAGTCTACATCTCATTTATTTAAGATAGACTTAGCTTTCACTTGCTTTTGGTTTTGGGGTTTCCAATAGTTAAATCAACTGTTAACGAATTATGGTACTCTGCACAAAAAGGTTGGTGGCTCCGTGATTGATGCTCTAATTATTGCGTCTCTCGTCTTCTTTGGAATAGTCGTTTTGTATTAATAGGTTATGTTCACAACTTAGTATATATATTTGTTCATAACATCGACAAGATAATTACTAAGCTTCTGTTCTATCAAAATTCTATTTCTATTAATCATATGATTCATATATCATTATTATGACTTTATTAGGCCCACTGTTTTCTTTAAAATTAGTTTAAACCAAGCAGCGTCAAAGTCTGACTGTCTGATGACTGATGTGATGTACGTGCGGTGATAGAAAGAGGGACTATTTGGGTCTTTTGGGCCAGGCCGCAGGTATGGCCCAAATGAAACGTGGACATAAGTAACAGAATTCCCAATTTTTGAAGTATTGAAGTGATTGAACAGAGAATACAACACTAGTATTAGTAACACGTAACACAGTAACTTTGTAGACCATAAGAGTCAATGCACAATATATGAAAACAGTTATAAAAATACTTGCTAAACACTTTGCAATTGATTATTTTGCACAGCGAATATTCTCACGGGTGTTTTCAATGTATATTATGCCTTCATAAAATCTAAGAAATTAAAACATTTGCTGAACAAGCTACCCCTAATAATCCGATGAAAAAGTTCAACAAACAAGTTTTGGCTTGTCAACGTCAAGCGCTCTGCACTTTCCATAAGTTAGCTGAAAAAATAAACGAGTTTCACAATGATTTGCACAACAATCATGTCTGGTACTATCTTTCTCCTTAGGTAACTGAACTTGACCAAAGGACAGTAAAACTGTAACAGTACACCACATTAAACTCCCTCAATGGCATGCCTAATGCATGCAAGTATGACCTTTTATTATTCCGCTTTCCTATAAATAAATAAACCCCATATCCATCCATCCCACCCCTAATAATCCTCAAATTCAGAACAAATTTCACATCAACAAATTCTTCTTTACCCCCCAAATGGCATCTTTACCCTCAATCCTGTTAACCTTAGTTGTGATCACCACAACAACTTCAACCCAAACCCTATCTGACTCACCTGACATGGCTCAGTGCTCAGCCAGCTTGCTGCTCCTTGCTCCATGCATGCCGTTCGTACAGGGAGTGGGACCCACTCCGACAGACCAGTGTTGCACCGGTCTGGCAAATCTGGTCCGGGACCAGCCCAGCTGCATCTGCCCCATGTTAGGAAGTTCGGGTTCGCTTCCAGTCAACCGAAGCTTGGTTCTACAGATGCCGGCCCTTTGTCATGTTGACATGGCCAGCAACATTAATATAACTTGCCCAGGTAGGCCAGGCACCATAACAACTAAACCATGAGTTAATTATTTAATGATTTACTGTAGTATTAATATAGTGTAAGCTTCTGTTTAATGCATCAAACTGGAATTGCTTTTTTCCTTTTTCTGGTAAAATAATATAATGTTCTAATTTTGTTGGTAGGGATAGCAATACCACTACCACCTTCTGAATCTCCACAAGCAAGCAAACACACAAGCTGCTCCTGTCTTGCTTCTGGTTTACTTCTTCTTTTAAACCTAATTTTTTACATTATTTTGGAACCTGTGAAAGTGCTTTCACTTTATGCGACACCTAACAATCTTTTGTTCTTTTCACCTTCTCTTATTTCCAAACTAGAAAAAGTTTCTTTAAAAGAAGATTCCATTTCACTGTTTATTTTTCTATACTGATTTTTTTTTTGACATTCTAATTGTGTTGTTGCTTTCGGGTGGCACCAATAAACATTTTCCAACGTAATTATGAATATTTCAGAACTATTTTAGTTAAAAATACTTACCTCAAACAAATATTGAAGAAAAGTATAATCAGGACTCAGAAAACTATAGCCTTGCTCAATGCTGATTAGTAGCCATATGCCAACCTGCATTGTCTTTAAATCAATTAATTAACCTTCGATCTGATATTACTTTTTTGCAAATTTTAAAACACACAGAGCCAACACCATTGCAATCAGCACTCATGCCACTGCAAAGGACAAGAGACCAGCTTGTGGGACAAAACAAGGGAGAAAAATTCAAGCTCAAGAAAACCCTTGTTTCTTTTTATATTATAGTTTTAGTGTTAGTAATAGCTCGGTAGACTAATATTATTATACCTTGCAGAAGAAACTAGCTAATCTTATATTATCTTCTCCTTTCGGTCTTACTAAACAAATATTAGCATTTACATTCCTTCAAATTCAAATTCTTATCACCAAGTTTGTATATTTCTTAGTTGCCTTACAACATATTTAAGCTCAATTTTTATGTTTTATTTCTTTGGAGCTACAATGTTATCAAGAAAAAAAAAATATTAACAAACTACTAGACAAAAAAAAAAGCATGATTAAGAGTAAAAATTGTTTCTTCACATAACCCAAACATTAACATAATAAAAGTTAAGCCAGTAAAAGAAGTTCACTAAAAATTGAATCAGTTCTGATAAGTTCAGTGTTTTAATAAGAAAAATGAAATATGAACACACAAGCTGAAGATAAAGGAAACTAGTTGTATGGATATAATACTATTGAGAAACAATTATGAATCAGTATCACGAACATCTAAGTTCAAAAGATAGAAAACTAAACCCACAACTGGTATGAATTTGAACCAATTTACATAACCTGCATCATCTCTCTTCACATTCTCAATATTTTCTGCAATCAACCAAGGTTGAAATATAGAATACAGAACTATATCCCAAATAAATGCATATGCTAATCTCTCGGACCCAAGATAACTAAATAAGTATTGTGTTCTTTCAGTAATTCCCCCAAATTGTTCATATCCGCGGCCAAAAAATGCCCAAATCAGTGAAAGTAGGCAAACCAAGCCGCCAATTAGACCAACAAGTGGGGCCCCTTGCACCATCACTGAGCCTAATTTAGACAGTTTTGGAGGAGTTTGGTCTGGATCCTCTTCATTGAGTCGAATTGCCATGTAGGGTATTAAGAAAGCTATATTTTGAAACGAAAAAGAAGCGAGCTTCAGGAAAAAAAAGTATTATGCAAAACTTGTTTTATTTGTGGCATTTAGGGTTCTGTAAACAACCCCAAGCCCTACCAGAACCCAAATATATAAGAAATAAAAAAAAACAACATTACTATTAAGTATTAAATATTAAATAAAAAAGGAAAGTGAATAAGAATTGAGGGTACATACTATTGGTAAGAAACATCTGAAAGGCCCATAAAAGGTCTAGAGAGCCCTTGTATCTATCTCTTTTGCAATCTGTGAATAGCAGAGGTGCAAACATGAGGGTCCATGCTATGACAAAGTTGAATAGGCCTTCTGCCACCTGCAGGGCATGAATTGAATTTGAATATTTGTGGTAAGCAGTAGTTAGTTGCCTAGGTAGAAAGGTTTGACTAACCGGGTGAAGTAGAGGTGCTTGAATGAAATGAATGCCAACTCGAATGGGCAATAGCAGGAATGAGAGAGAATCAAAATGAATGAAGAAGTAGAATTGTTGCATGGCAATATAATATGGCATGAGACTATGAGAGTAGTTGTAGTTGTATAGAAGAAATACCAGAGTTGAAGAAAGGGAGGATGAAAAAGAAATTAAGGGAGAGGCCCAAGAGTTGATGGATGGTAGTTGGAGTAATGGCCCATACTGGGTCTCCCGGAGCAAAGGGAAGCAGGAAAAGCCACACTATGTAAACGGCCTCCGTGGCCCACAGCACACCCTGACGCAGAGACTGAGACTGAGATACCTTGTAATCAGACTTTCCTTCTGGCTTCTTGGCAAAGGGAACAACCCGTGAAACACTTACACAGCTCCTCCTCATTAGGCTCAGGCGCAACGGAGATGAACTAGAAGGGTCTCTTCTTGTCTTTTTTGTTTTTGGGACCCAGTTGCGTTTTCTGGCATCCCATGAAACAGCAGAAGCAGAAACAGAGAGAGGAGAAACAACCCTCATCGATCTTTTTGGATTTCAATTTTTCGTTTCACTCTTTCAGTCTTCAGTTCACCCTTCCTTCCTTCCTTCCTTCCTTCCTTTTACATTACTGTGTCTGTGTGGCAGCCTGTCAGACACCTCACCAAACTATTAAGCTGATGACAACAGAAAATCCTGCCTGCAGACAAAATAATACCTCCTAATTTTATAATTAAACAAAGGGAACCTGTGCTGTGCAGCCTGTGCTGTGGTCTGTGTGGACCGTGTGCTAGCCACGCTGCTGCACACACCTCCTAATTTTTTAACAACTAGCCTAAGGGCGTTTTTTAAAAAATAAAAAATAAAAACTTTAACAACATTCTTATCCTTTCCTTATATTATTCCTATATTTTTAATAAATATAAATAATCAATTAAATTGCATTTCGTCTTCCTTAATACAATTATTATTTTTATCTGTGTATATTCATGATATTAAAAAAAATGGGAGAAAAGTTCAAGCTCAAAAAAACCCGTGTTTCTTTTTATATAAAAATGTTTTGGTAGCTAAACAACTAAATAGACCCTAGTAGTAGTTGTAGACTTGTAGTACTATTGTACTTCCTTGTCACTTATGACAAGTGTATTTTATTATTATATTAATACCATAATGGATAAATGGATGGATTAATATTATGTGTGTGCTTGTGTGTGATGGCCCTGCCCCCTCACGTGGGGACACGTGGATGCCAGGTCACAAACTCACAATGGAAGAGAGCCAGAGAAAGAGCAGCCTCTCCAGTCGCTCTCTTCTCCAGTAGTATTTGAGTAGTATTTACCATTTAATTTAGGACACTGAACAAGACAGGCAGGCAAGTTGTCTTTTCTTTTTTCATGGAGGGAATTAGGCATTAATTAGGGACCACTTAATAATCATCATCATTAATCATTCATTTCATTTCATTGTTAATAATGTAAAGATAAAGATGATGACAATAACAAAACAAACAACATAAATAAATAAAAACATATACAGTTGGTGTCAAAGGTTACTAAAATAATAAGAAGAAGAATAGGATAAGACACATTCATTGAATTCATCTCAATTTGTTCGTTCAATCTATCAACACAAGTAAGAACAAGAAAAAGACTTAATTAATTAATTAATAGTAATAGCTCAGCTCAACTACTCCCTTGCTCTCGTTTCTCTCTCTGACCTGTCTCCCCCTTCCAATTAGACAATCTTCTTGTTGTGTTTTCTCCGAGCGAAGAGAAGAGAAGAGATTTAAGAGAAGAAGGTACGCTCAGCTCGGTAAATCCTCCTGTCTGTCATAATTTAGTCTTAGACCACCCTTCACCTTAATTCTTAATAGACATATTTTACCTCCAATATGAATTTGTGGGTACATCAAAGACACCATTAATTAATTGTCTCTCTCCCCCCTCTCCTTCATCTGTTACTGTTACTGTTGCTGTTAGTTTCAAGACACAACCTTCCATTTTTCCATGCCCTCTTTCACTGCCCCAGTTCCCCTATTTTTGTTCTACTTTTGTTGGGTTACCATTTATTACCATGGATACTAGCATCTATGATTTCATACCAACTGTCAACTCCCAGCTTAAGCTTAAACATATCATCCCTCCACTTTCTCCCATTTCCCCTCAAACTTGTGTCAGTAGCTCTACCAACCACTTGTATTCCTCAGATGATCTCCCTTCCCATACCGGCTTCTATGACCTCACCCAGGTTCTCATTACACCCGATCCCAATGTATCAACAACCTCTCTCCTCCAAACCCCCCTGAATGGAATGGATCTCAACCAACACCTGAACCCACAATCTGATTTGTCAGAGGATCCCCTCATCTTCTCTGACATTGCTCTTAATTACATCAACAGCATGCTCATGGAAGATGATGTGGATGAAAAATTTGAGCAATACCCAGAAAACCCTGCTCTTTTAGCCGCCCAAAAACCATTTCTTGATATCCTTCAATCCAACTCTCTATCATCTCCTGGTCAACCTCCTTTGCCTTCCATCGACAGCTCAGAAAGCCCAGATAACAGCTTTGCAGATAGTTTAATTAATTATAATTGCAGCAGCTGTGATAATGATAATAGCCCCTTCCTAGTGGATAATGTCAACACTTGGTCTTTTGATTTGGATCAGTATTTCTCACTACAAACGGCAACTCTAAATCCACATTCTGTTGATTATTCTTCTGTGTCTTCCATTTCTTCTGCAAACAATGATGATACTGCCTTAGATGTGTTGGCCTTTTTGGATGAGTCACTTAAAACCCAACCTGTTTGGCAGTTCAACAAGGGTGTTGAAGAGGCAAACAGATTCCTACCGAATGAAGAAAAGTTGATTATTGATGTAGAGGCTAACATGATTTCTAATTCACCACCAGTTAATATAATACCAGAGAAGATCCAAGAAAATGAAACTGCTGCCCATAGAGGCAAGAAGCATGTATACACTGATGATGCATTGGATTCTGAAGAAATTAGATTTAATAAACAATTGGCTAATAACCCAGAAGAATCGGTACTTGCCCGTGACTTGCTTGACAAAGTCCTTCTATGTGATGGTGAAACTTGTTCAAAAGGGGTCAAGGAGTTGCGCGAAGCACTACAACATGAGACAGCCAAGCACTCCAATTGTAACCACTCTAAATCAAACGGCCGTACAAAAGGCCGTAGAAACAGGCACTCGCAAAAGGATGTAGTGGATCTCACAACACTGCTCTCACAATGTGCACAAGCGGTTGCAACTGATGACCGTAGGAGTGCTACAGAGTTTTTAAAACAGCTGAGGCAACACTCTTCAGTGAATGGAGACGCGAATCAGAGGCTGGCACATTATTTTGCTGATGGGCTGGAGGCCCGCCTGGCAGGGACTGGAAGTCAGATATACCAATCATTCACCATGAAGCCAATCGCCTCAACTGATATCCTAAGAGCATACCAGCTCTACCATGCTGCAAGTCCTTTCAAAAAAGTCTCACATTTCTTTTCTAACCAAACTGTACTAGATGCTGCACAAAATGCTACAGCAGTTCATATCATAGATTATGGAATTTATCATGGGTTCCAGTGGCCATGTCTTATCCAACGGCTATCTAAACGGTCTGGTGGGCCCCCGAAATTGAGGATTACAGGTATTGACTTGCCACTGTCGGGTTTCCGCCCAGCTGAACGGATAGAGGAAACAGGTGCCCGTTTAGCTGATTACGCTCGCACATTTAATGTCCCATTTGGATTCAAAGCAATTGCCGCAAGATGGGAGAGTGTAAAAGTAGAGGATCTTGAAATAAAGAAAGATGAGTTGCTGGTTGTCAATAGTCTTTACCGGTTCAAAACTCTAATGGATGAGAGCGTGGTGGTTGATAGCCCAAGAGACACTGTTTTGAAGACCATCAGAAAAATGAACCCGGATGTGTTTATTCATGGTGTTGTTAATGGGTCATATAACACGCCCTTTTTTGTGACCCGGTTTCGGGAAGCAATCTTCCATTTCTCTGCTCTTTTTGACATGTTGGAAACAAACGTGCCGAAAGAGGATGTGCATAGACAATTGCTTGAGAAGGCACTTTTTGGTCGGGAGGCTATAAATGTAATTTCATGTGAGGGATTAGAGAGGGTGGAAAGGCCTGAGGCATACAAACAGTGGCAAGTGAGAAACTTAAAAGCAGGTTTTAAGCAACTACCACTTAATCCAGAAATAATGAAAAAGGCTAGGGAAAAAGTTCAGTCTTGTTACCATAAGGATTTTATAATAGACGAAGATAACAGGTGGCTTTTGCAAGGCTGGAAGGGTCGAATCCTGTTTGCACTTTCTACGTGGAGACCGAGCCATCGTGTACACTAGGTGGTGCACGGTTGGTCCTCATTAGCAATTGTGAGTTTTGTTGCTAATTGCAATCTTAACTAAATTTTGATGTCATCTCACTATGTCATTAACAGAATTAATTTGTGTTATCCGGTTTGTGCAGATGTCATTGAGCTTGATGATGGACATCTAATAGGATATTTTGATTAGGAAGGAAGGCCAGCCGTATGTTAGTCTTAGATATATTGAATCAAGCATTTTTTAGCTAGCATTTGTATCTATGATGCTCTGGCATTTCACCAGTGTTGGATCTTTTATTTTCATTTTCTTTGTTCCGCTTGTACATTGTTTATAAATTATTTATGGGCAGTAGACTTTTTTGCCCCCCTCAATCTCCAGTTTTCTCTTTGTCGGTATTACTTTCTGTTATTTTTATTGGTTAAGTTGTGTGTCTACATGAAGGGTAAGTACTGTAGCCTCTTCCATTGTCCATAAATAGTATTCACTTCTAAACATGCTACGTCGAGGCTGCTGAAATAATTTAATTGAAATTGCTTCTATTTGTTAGGTTTTACCTTATAGATTTCAGTTTCAATTTGCATGCTGCAGATCAGTCTTCAATTTCTATACTCTTTTGAAGGGTTCTGATATTATGTTTTGTTGGATTCTTGACACACTGCATCATCTATGGTGTAAGCCAACAGTACATAAGGAGATTTGACTTTCTCATGTCTATGATTTTCATAGGTGAGGTAAGGATTGGAATTGGTACCTCTTGAGATCCACAAAGTGTGTGCGAGGCATGCACACACACATGGAAGCCACTGGAGCAGTCAGTACCCTTGTAGGCTGAGGTGAGGGTAGAAGTTGATATTGTTCACTCACTACCATACATTGTGCATAGAATTTACTTCTTTCAATGCTTATGAATTTATAGGCACTTTTGACTAGTCCTAACACAGATCAAATGCATGGAGCACTAACAAGAAAAAACTGTATATTTTTGTTTCTAGAATGTTTTAATCCACTTTTCTCATTTGTTGTCGATGTTTAACTAATTCAAAGTTTTGAACAGGGAATTATACTGCCAGACAGTACGGAACTGGTGCACATTGCTGGTTTTATTTTTTTTTCAGAACGGAAAAGTTGGTTATTTGGTGGTTAAAAACCAAACGACTATTCTATCGATAGGATTTATGTGTGAAACTTCAGGTGATACTTCGCTAAACTTGTAAAAACGAGGCGAAACATTTCTAAATTAGTTCTCAAATATCTGTAAACAGTTTTTGCTGGGCAACGGTATCCTGGTCATTTGAAGAGCATAATAGCAATCTTGCTTTTTTAATTCATAAAATCTGATAAACCATGGAAGATCAAGGATTACTTATGTAACTGTAGACTTGCAGCGATAGATTATTATTGTTTAACAACTTTCAGCTTTGTAATGCAAGCTGAGGAATCACTTGGAACAAAATAAAGCATGAAATCTAGGGACTGATTTAAAAGGGTTCTAAATTCACTATAACTGTGTCAATATAAGAGCTTTTACATACTCGAACGCCATGATAAACATAATCGCCCTACTTTCATTGCTTATTATAATTTATAAGGGGGCTGAGGCCAGGTAATAGAGAAAAAAAAAAAAAAAAAAACTTACTTTTCTTAAGTTTGGTTACTTCGGATTAAAAGAACTTTAGATTAGAAGAATAAGATGACACAAGGTAACAAAGCGGGGAGTAGAGAGGTATGCAGAAGATCAGGGATTCTGAACGCGTTTATTTGCACACACTTCCTTTATCCCTTGAGATTTGCCATGGAAATTATTTTATTTATCACAACCTTTTTTATCACCATTTTTTATACCTCATTTGTATTGTCTCGAACAATAGATAAAAGGTAGATCTATTCAGTTCAGCTTATTAGCCAAGATCATCTGTCATCTTTTTAGTTGCATAGAAACGAAAGCCTGCTTCTGGTGTATTTAATTTATTTATAATCATTATGGCTCCGTTTGGCTAAGGTGTGGGAAGAAATGGAAAGAAATGTTGGGAAGTGTGTAATTTTGTGAAGAGTTTGGATTGTTTATAATAAATTTATTTCCTTCTCTTCTTCCCACACTTTATCCGAACGGAGCCATAGAGAAGCATGGTTCAATTTTGAAGCATCCGCAATTATATTCCTTAGACCCCCAATTGTAGAAGCGAACATCATCAATACACAAAGAATTATGCACACCTACAAGACGCACAAAAAATACAAAAAAAAACGAGAATAATGGACAAACAATTAGATTCGGCTCAAAATATATAATCTTACAATACGCTTGAAATTCAAACTCGACAAAATTAAGACACCGATAGACCTTGACATCTTGTTGCCTCAAAATTAAAATATGTATTGTATCTGGAAGATTATTTTTTTAAGCTAAATTTGCCTTGTATGAGATGCATAAATTTATATACAAAACATACTAAATTTTAATGCTTGTTAAAATATATTGAATGCGCCGTCATTAATTCAGAGGGACGTTAATATAGGCAGCATGTTGATTCTGATAGCACACTGATAAAGCGGCAATTAAAATTCTGAATTTTCTGAGGGTATATATGATAAAATTCACTACAAATATATAAAAAAAAAAGAATACGCTTTTTACTAACCCAGTTGGCAGTCCATAAGAGGGCGAACCTTCTCGGTTTCTTTATCGCCAACAAATTATAAAAGGAAGCTGCACATGCACTTTTCAAAATTGATAATAAAAGAGTAAAGAACTATCTAAGTAGCGATATTCACAAAAAGTCTTAATCGAGAGAAATATCATTTCAATTATCAACAAAAAGTCTTACTAAAACCATTTGCAATATCAAACTAAATCCTAATTTTGCATGTTATTTAGGATTGAGATATATATGGAGGAACATATTTTTCATAGGATATAAAGCTTAAATCTGAAAGTTTGACATAGGAAAAAGGGAAAATGATATATAGGAATAAGAATATTCCGGTAAAGAAAACAATTGAACTCACCACTTCAAATCAAACTTTATGTTAATATTAGTGCCTAAACAGTTTGGGTTAGTTTGATGCTTACATAGATTTAGAAGGACAAACAATATTTTCAATTACCGAAGGGCAAAAGGTAAATTTAAAATTTAATAAAAGTTCACATGAAACTCAGTAAATATGGAACGGCATTCTGCAGCACAAAATTTTGAGACCATATGTTTTTCTATTTTCAGAAATTGAACCATTTACATTCGATACTGTTTTGTCCCTAAAATGCACTCTGACTCTACTATCTAACAACTACAATCATTCAAAACTTTTTTATAATAAAAAAAAAGAGGCATCTATACTTCACAATTAAGCCCAGAAGGAAAAAAGGAAAAGAAGAGTAAATTAATTGATTCAAAGACTAAAGCAATCAATTGTCAAGAATTGTGTCAGATAGTTGTTAGATCAGGGAGGCGATTATTGAATGCTTGTCTCGCACGAGCGCTTCGGTACTGCAGCCGCTGGTGCAGTGCCTCTGATAACTGGCTGAAGAACTCTGGGTCCCACCTCTCAATCAAAGTGGGGTCCTCCGCAAAGCATATGTAAATTGATGTGACCGCACTTTCTACAACTACAACTGCCAACCCCACCTAGAACAATTTCAAATTTCAACATATTCTTAGTTATGAATTGTAAGACCATAACAATAACAGAATCAAATACCCCTTCTGGTATGGAGCATATAACAAACACTGAAACAGTCAATAGAACCATGATGTCAGAACTGCAAATACAACTGCCATACCTACCTATACTATTATATGGACTTATTAAGGAGTGCTACTATTCAGTGCCGCTGCTAAATGATGCATCGAAACTGCCAACACTTGTACAATTTGCTGTGCATGACAGAACAGCTTGTGGAACAGCTAGTAGTATTCAGACAAAATGATGCAGTAGTGCAGTACTGAATGAAATTTCAAGTGACTAGTTAATTTAGGAACAATAATGAAAGCTGTATCCCAGGACCTGTTCTGACAACAGGCAGTTTCATCTTCAACCGTTTATGTATACCAAAATCAGAATAGGCTAATTATTTTTATATATATATATATATATAGAGGATGGCTAATGTGCCATAGATGGCAAGACGGTCCCGTGCCATAGAGTGATTTTTCGAGATTCAAAATCCAAATGTTCAATTCGAACCGTTCAAGTTATTCACCACATTAAAATATTCTTGGAGACCAAATTTTACATTTTTTCGAATTTTTTTGCTATTTATTATGATATTTTTAAAAAAAACATTATAATTGGAGTATTTCAGACCCTCCAATTTGAACATATCAAAATAAATACCAAAAAAAATCAAAAAAATGTAAAATTTGGTCTCCAATGGTATTTCAATATGGTGATCAATTTGAACAGTTTGGATCGACCGATTGAATTTCGGATCTTAAAAAAATATCTAAAAAAAGACATCTATGGCATTGCCATCTATGGCACTTTAGCCCATATATATATATATAGAGAGAGAGAGAGAGAAGAAAGAGCATGACCACATACCAGTATCATGCCTACCAACATAGCGGTTGTACTGACCATGATAACCTTGTCGCTTCGTTTAAACCAGACCCAAACACCAGTACCAGTACCAGCTATAAGGCCGCCTAATATAACACTCATGAGTAGTACTGCACCAGAGCAATCGTAAGCAACTAGTGCTTCTATGCCTGTGGATTGGAATAATTCCCATGCATCTCTCGCTGATCGATTGAAGCTTTTACCATGCACAGCTATCTAAGCACAAAAATTTAACAAAAATTCAGAAAGGTGCTTTTTGCAGACAGTAATGGGATACTGTGTCTATGAAATGAGAAGATCCCCAATTTTTTGTTCCAAAATACCCAACTATCTTTTACACTTTTCTATATTTTTATAGAGGAAAAGTAGCAAAAATAATGAGGGATATTTTGGGTATACTTTTTGTGAAAGGAAACAACAAAAAGCTAAGATTTACAGGTATAAATTTGTGGGAATAAAACTAAGAGTTTCAGAGGTTAGCATAAAGAAGGTTTCAACTACCACAAAAACAAAAAAACAACAAGATAAATGAAGATTTCCCAAAAGAGAGAGAAACAGACCAGGACATATGCATATTTGTTAAAAAAGCGAACAAGCGTCTCGACAAGATGGAAGAAAAAGTCAATGCAGCATAGCAAACATTCATTATTACCAATTCTTGATCTGACTCCTCTTATCTGAAAGCAACAAACAAATTAAACTACTACTAGTAAAAAAAGAGCATCTAACAAAATTACCGATGCCTGAGAGGTGAACTTTCACATTATGCCCAATTTCTTCATATTTACTCTGAAAATGATTTTTCATTCATAGTTGGCAATAAATGAGCTTTATAGGCATAGAGTTCCACATAATACTAATAGTCTGTTTGCCAAACTATGCAAGATATCATTTGCAATATATTCCTATAGTTTAAAGGAAAAAGGGGGGCAGTTCACATAGAAACTCAGAAGGGTGCCAATATAAATCAAAATTTCTAACTCCATCCCAGTCAAAGATCATTAGAAATGGTGCAGGAAGAGAGGCCAAGAGAACAACATATAGCAAAATAATAAGTATATCTACCATCCACCGGAGGATCCTGATAGCAGCCGTAAAAAGAGATCCATAACAAATGCTGCCAAAATTAGTTGTCAGAGCATGCCTAAGAGTTCTCAAGAGTGGTTTTGATGGCATTGTAGAAGCCCTGCGGCCCCCATGCAGAAGCACAAGAAAGACCATGCCTGATACTATGACATGGACTGTGTTACAGAGCACCGCACCGGTCCAGAACAAACTCACTGAAAAAACCTACATGTGTTACAGAAAAAATCCAGATATTATTAACTAAACTAACAACAAGAAAAATGTTGGCCATTGTTTAGTTACATAAAAATAAACATGAAGACACAAAGTTGGATTCAGTTCAGGCTTACATAACTGCATAATAAGAAGGTTCAGATTTGTTGCCAAAATGAGGATCAGCTAAGGCAAATTTCAATTTCATTAGAACATCAGTACCAATTGTTCTAATTAGCAAAACTAGATCAATTTACAGCAAACCCCGTGCAAAATAAATAATTCATTTTTCTTAATCTTTTGCTAGTTATTCTTAAAATATTCAATTTAAAACCTTACCAAATGGGTCAATGGGACTTGTTGGCACTTAATAACAAGTTTTTTGTCACTTCATTCAAAAAGTGGACAAAGTACCAAAACAGAAAAAGAAATCAAAACTTGCCAGCTCACCACAATAAGCCACCAACGGCCATTGACATCTATACTAAGTGCAACAATTCCAGCCACTCCAAATGACCACAAAACAAACCAGCAAAGCATTACAACAGTAAATGTGTACACAACCCATACAACCTCTGGTAGGCTCCACACCATCTTTACTGACTTTTGCAGAACCAGCATCGTAAATGGAAACCTACGCTTAGAATTTAAAAACATTGTTTACTTGCATCAAAAGAAGTCAAGGGGTAAAATCTACAGCCCTAGCAATTGAAATACTAACCCAATAGTGCCCACCCCATATAATGGGACACTTAGGTGATTTTCAATATGGATGTGCTCCATCTCCACAGGGTATATTTTCAACAAGATGCTATAACTAACTATTTTTTTTGGCCTTCATTTTTTCAACCAACCTTAATATAACCACCAATTTAGAACAAATTCAACCTTAAAAGTTAAAACTTAAAAGTAATAACCAAACCAAAATTATGCCTTCGAGTTACAGTTGAAGACAAACTACACTTGATTGAGCAGCCCATTGCACTAATTTATAAATAAACAGCCAGTAAGCTAATTTATAACAAAAATAGAAATGAAATGAAAACAAAAGATACCTGTCAAAAACAGACAAGAGATAGACAAACTGAAGTGCAGCTCCGACAGCAAAAGTAACACCCCAGAAGAAATGATGGGCCCAGAAACAGAACACACTTACTACTGCTAAATATGTTGTTAGGCCATGCACGGACACCCGCATCATCAGCTCTGCATGCCGGCCTTTTATATTTTTTTTCGTTGGAAACAAAAATAACCAATTGAATCAGTCTATGTCAAGCATACTACAATTTAAATTCATATAGTAGCTATAAAAATGACAATTCAAAATAATTGCTAGAAATTTATGCTGCAGTATGGTTTTTTTTGCAAACCCGTGCTTGAATCTGGAAGGTGTGAGTATGACCATGAAGGTTGTTTGGTTTGCAAGAATAAAAAGTTCATGTAACTCCATGACAATCCATGTTGACAATAAAGCTTATTGTATGTTGGTGCCTAGAAGGCACTGACAAAATCCAAATTAAGCCAAAGTAAACAAAAAGATTAACAAGTATTACATTACATTACACACCTAATAGTGCAAGCCAAGACCATGCAACCACTAGCCCAATCCCGGCTGCGACACCATAAAATGGCCAGAAGGTCTCAGTATGCCTTGATGGATCTTCTGCGGCCGGTGGTGGTGGAGGCGGCGGTGCAAGAGCAGTGGCACTGAGTGTCAAGTTAGTGAACCTGTCAATGTTGAGTCGGTCTGCCTTCTTAAACCGGTTTGCTCCGAGCAGAGCCAAGCCCGAGCCAAAAACAAGGAGGTGCAAGACGAAGATTAGGAGCCAGAAAATATCCCTACATTGCCTTGCAGGGTTGGCATTGTGAGGAAGTGGGGAGGTGGTTGATGATGTGTCAGTGTGGTATTGACTGCTCCCCTGAATTGAGTGAGGTTTTGAAAAGGTACATATATACATTATTAATGGTAATGTATTTGATTAAAAACATGCTTGTAGGTTTGTGGGTTTTCCGTTTTTGACACAGATGATTGAAAATAAGAGAGAAAAGAGAGTTTGTTGTTGTTTACAGAGAATGTGAGTGGTTGGTTTGAGAGTAGAGGAAAGAAAGATGAAGTAAGTATGAATTAGAGGAAAGGAAAGAAGACATTGAATTAAAAGACAATAAATGGAAGAGCCGAAAAAAGAAAAGAAAAAGAAAAAAATGGTAAGAAAGATTAGGGAAAGAAAAGGGGCTTAAGGCCTAAGTATAGAAAGCAACACAAGAATGAAGACTGAGAAAGATGAGGGGCATAATTGCAAAAGAAAAGAAAAGAAACCTGATGGTCGGCGGCGGCGGCGGCGGCATGCTCTTGAATTGCGGGAGGAGAAGAAGAAGAGGAAGCAGCGCCGTCTCCGTCGCCGTCGCCGTCAGCGTCGGCGTCAGAGTCGAAAGAGTCTCCTCCTCGCATCGGATCGGATAGTACTACGCTAGCCTAGTGTTGTGTTACTGCACAATGTACGCCATGCAAATGGAATCAATCAATCAATGGATTAGTGATTAGTGAGACAGAACACAAGAAACAAGAATTATGGAAATGGAATCAATCGATTTGTAAGAAAAATCAGAAAGAACCAATGATGGGTCTGGGTCCTACTTATTAGTCACTCACTCAGTGGGTCCTACTCTCAGTCCGTCGGTCGCTCCGTCTTTTTACTTTTTCTTTATTATTACTAGCAAATTGGCAAAATAAATATCTGACTGAGAAAATTTTTATCAATGACAAAAATGTCCCTGATAATTTAAAAAAAAACAAAACACTCTCAGAAATTTAAAAAAGAGCACTGCTATAGCGTTAATTGGACTGCCGTAATACCTCAACCCTATAGCAATAATAGCATTACCGCTATAAGGGACTATAGCGGCAATGCTATTAGCGCTATAGGCCTTTTTTTTCGGACTGACACCTCTGTGGCTTCTGTTTTTTGCGCAGAAAAAGGAAAGGGTGGATACCTTGGTTTGGATTTTTCCTCTATAACGGTATTTCCTTTGCCGCTATAGGAATTTTTTTTTTCCTGGGTGGGCTCACAGTCTAAATTTTTTTGGTTGCTTGCGCAACTTTAAGGAGGTGGATGGGAGTTGAAAATATGCATTGATGAGTACATTAAACACACAAATTTTTTTGTCTTCCTTTTCAGCCGAGAGAGAGAGAGAGAGGAGAAAGAGAGAAAGAGAGAAAAGAGAAAGAAAAAAAAAAGGAGGGGAGGAGGCACGCCGGCCATTGAAGGAGGAGAGGAGCCGCCGGCCATAGGAGGATGAGAGAAAGGAGAGGAACCGATAATGGGAATATTTATTTTAAGGAAAGGAAATGTCGCTCATGAAAGAAATATTTATTATTTTAGTTATGTTTGTGATTATTTAATGAAAATTATTGATGAAGAATGGTATGTGAGAATTGTTGATTAAAAATGTCTATTGTAGTATTTTTTTAATTTTATTTTGTAAATGTTGAATGTAAATTGTTCATGAAAGAAAATATTTGTATGGGAATTATTTGTATGGGAATATTTTATTTAAGGAATTGTTGTTAATAGAATTTTATATGGGAATATTGTATGAATTATTGTTAATGGGTATGCAATGATGATTTCGTTCACCCAATGTAATAATGTAATAATATTGGTTTAGGATATGCAATTTTGTCTTTGTACAATGTAATAATATTGGTTTAGGATTTCTGGTACTATGCACAGATATATTTATTATCTATTCGAAAATTTGTTAGTAGTATATGTACATGTTCTATATTGTCATAATTGTTATATTATCAATCCTTTGTTTGTTTCTCGGTTTATTGAGACATTGGGTGAACGAAATCATCATTGCATATTGTTTGGAATTAGAATTTAATGGATAAATTAATGTACAATTACAATTATTTATTGCATGAAATGAATGTTTGTAAAATTATTATTTTTGTAAAAAAATAAGTTATTATCAATCAATTAGTGGTAGTAAAATTAATGTTTTTAAAAATAAATGAACAGAAAATTTAATGCATAGAGTTAAGGAAAAAAATTAGTGTTTTGTAAAAAAAAAATTACTGTTTTGTTAAAAAAAATTAATATTTTGTAAAAAAATTTTATGTTTCGTAAAATTAATGTTATGAATAAATTATTATATTGAAAAATTATTTTTATAGTGATTAATTAGTTTATATAGAAATTAGTATTAGGATAAAAAAAATTAGTACATTGAAATTTACTGTATGAATAAATTATCGTATGGTTTGTTTTTTGAATTAAATTTCGTCTATTTCAATCAGATGAGTTCTGGACAAGATGAGGTCGGTCTGTCTGGTTCTGCACCAGGTGCAGCCACTACGACTAGGATTAGAAGACATAGAAATAGGACATGTCCTCCAAATCGGAGAGCGATAAATGCAACAGAGCGTGAAGGAGATCCAGATAACAGTCCAATTTTATTTGTGCCGAGATCGAATATGTTGATTTCCTTACCTATGGATGAGGTAAATATATTTTCCAAAATAAATATTTCAACACATATTTATATGAAAAGTTCTTTATTAAAATATTGTAATTTTTGTATCATTGAAGCGTGAAAAAAATCTCTCAATATGTGGCCATAGAAGAGAATTGCCAAACGACGCGCAGATTGAAGGTCGGCTGCGGAAGCTTGGCTTGCTTCACATGTTTAAGGTGTCGAATGCCAATTTGGATGTATCACTGTTGAAGGCTTCGACAGAGTTTTGACGTCCGGAAACTCATACCTTCCACTTTCCTATTGGTGAGATGACGGTCACATTAGAGGTAATTTTTTCTAACGAATTTTAAATTAATTATTTGTCATAAATTATAGGAATTAAATTATAGGAATTAAATTATAGTTTAAATTAAGAATGGCGCATTTAAAAAAATAAAATTATTTATTTGAAGTTATTTGTTGTATTAGTTTCAATTAATTGAAATTGTAGTAAAATTCTCTGCACACTTGACATAGTAAAAAAAATATAATTTAAATTAAGAATGGCGCATTTTATTGAAATAAAATTACTTATTTGAATTTATTTATTGTATTTGTTTCAATTACTTTTAAAAAAATAAAATTATTTATTTAAATTTATTCCTTGTATTTATTTCAATTATTTGAATTTAAGGACGTCGCATTCATATATGGTTTGCGAACCGAGGGTATTCCAGTGATCGGATCGACGAAAGGTTATGAATGGGCAGAAAAAGTGGTGAGATTGATATGTCTCGTTACTCCAGTGCATCATTGGGCTAGGCGGAATAAGTATGTGGCTGTACATATTTTATAAAATATTTTATTGTCAAATTTTTTTACTGTATTGTAATGTTTATCATTATAAGAGTATTGGTTCTGATTACAGGAGCGATTGTCATTTGATGAGGTTGAAATTTTTGCGGAACAAATTTAAGAATGGGCCGGTGGCGGAAGCTTCTGAGGAAGACCTTGATCACTACACTTGTGCCGTTTGTTTGGAAATGTTTGGCACAATTATGTTTCCTGATACATCTCACAATACCGTTTCTGTGTACTATTTGGATTTGATTGAGGTATGAATAAATTATATATTAATTGTGCAATTATACAATTAAACAAATTAAATTTCATAATTAATAAGCAGAACAAATTTCATATAATAGTTAAAGTAAAAAATTTACGAAAAAGTTAAATTCAATTATTAAACTCCATTGCGCCATTACTATGTCTTGACTAATGGACAAAATATTTGTCTTGACTAATTTTATAACAGAATTGTTTTAATCAAGAAAGACAGATTAATTAGGGTGGTGATGTTATCGCAACTCTATATCAGTGTCTTGATCGTGCAGTCATGAAATTCAAGAAGCCCTCAGGACTGTGGTTGCTTCTTTTATATTGGGCATGGTCTTATCTTCCTGTTTGTAGACCTGGCGTAGGTGAAGTGAATGGATTTGGCCTTCCTGATTTAGATTCTTGCCCGCCGTTTGCATGGTTTGTACAACCTTCTTTGAATTATTTTATTAAATAATTCTTAAAATTAATTGTAAAATTAATAGAAAGGCACATTAATGGTGGGCCAAAAAAAGAACGGAAGGAGTACCAGGAGCGGCGATGGCGGGAACACGAAAAGAATATCAATCGGCCAAAAAATTATGACTTGTACAAAAAATATTACACAGAACCTCAACCCATCCCCCAACAACAACCGAAACCGATGTCGGAACTTAAACCGTGGAAACCATATCCTACACCATTGATTGTTTACGAAAGCATATACGATTTTCGTGGAGACCACACAATGAGCTATACAAAGTGTGGTCAGGTTTTCAATTTCAAAGATACCATTTTGCGTGACCACTACGATGAAAACAAAAGACAAGAAGAGAGAGATGAAATTCAAAAGAGATTCAGAGTGAAAGAACAATGGTTCGAAAGGAGAAAAATAAAAAAAAAGACTGCCGAAGAGAGCCGGAGGTTGCAACAAGAGAAAATTGGAAAAAAAAAATCAAGGAGAGCCTAATAAAAAGATCAAGAAGAGAGATGAACAACGAAAAATTGCAGTAGCTAGAATGGCTGAGATAAAGCAACAAGAAGCAAAGACAGTTTTCTGAAACGAAGCCGCTCAATTCGCTGACAATCCTACCTCCAGTAATCAACATGAAATGAATGCGGAAAAAAACTACAGTGATGTCTTCATGCACATTTTGTATTTTTATGACTTGAAGAAAAAAAAAAAGGCCTATAGCGAATGTAAGAGTTCTGTCTTCATGCACATTGTATTTTTATGACTTGAAGAGTTTTAGTTTTAAGTGTAGCCTAAGATTACATGTTGACAGTGCAATGAAATAGAAGGATATATTAATTATTTATATTTATATAATATATAATATAAAGATATATAAAGAAATAAACGCTGCACAGCACAGGTGAATTAAACAATCTTCGACGGTCCATATTGTTACAGTGAGGATATTAAAGTTATTTTATAGGAAAAAAATATATAATTGAAGATCGAATCTCTGAAATAAAATTATTGAGAGAGAACATTAGACAAGGTCCCAGCGTGACTCTTTAGGTATTTATGAGGTCGCAATTCTCACAAGTGACATCAACTTATTAAATTTGTTATTATTATTAAAAACTAAATATTTCATTTCATATAATAGCTTGGATTGAGCAAATTTTGCTTGATAATATAAACTGTGCAAAAAGTCGGAAAAAATATTAAAAAGTGAAACAATCATTTAATTTTTATTTTAAAAAAGTTGAAGCAATTTCATTCCAGAATCCAGATGTAGACTGTTACGGCGATTACATGATTATCATTATCAAGTAAAAAATAACAAAAAAGTTGATAGATAAAAAGAAAATGTAGATAGAAAAAAGGAGTCTTTAAAAGGATCATGCTATGGCTATTCCTTAGTGGCGGCGGCAACATAAATTATTAAATAATCAGCACATTATTTGCATTGCATGATTCGCATCATTGGCGGCCGTCATGCTAAACTGAGCAGAAAAAAAAAAGATGAAAGGAAAAAAAGAAACTCACCACAGAATCCCAAAAAGAAAAAATATATAAGGACATAGGAAAGAGTATTGACATCCCATCCCTAGGCTCAGCAAAATAGTTGGGAGGATATGGGATTTGGGATTTGGGAAGAGTTGAAGACCCTCAGTAAATGTAATGGAATGTCGGCACACTGATCTCTGGGGCCCATATAAGAAGATGAGAAGATAAGAGAGAGAGAGAGAGAGAGAGAGAGAGAAGGAGCGGAGATGAGATGAGAAGAGAAGAGAAGATGAACACATTCTTATCGGGCTTCAACAGAGAACAGATTAGATCAGATCTGCATTGCATTGTAACATCATCATAGGGTCTTCCATTGAAATCAAAATCAATCAAGTTATTTGAAACAAAAAATAATCAAAATTCTTTGAAAACTCTTTTGAAAAAGGTGCCGATGCTTACAAAAACGTAATAGGGATATACATAATAATAAGTGATGCATGAGAGAAGAGGAAAGGATTTTAGGGTTTCGATTCGAAGCGGAGAGCGGAGCCCCCGAGGCGAAGCGATGCGATCACCGTCTGATTCTGATCTATCGTCGGTCAATTATTACTTATTACTTATATTAGAATCGTCTAAGGTTTGGGCCTTGGGCCTTCTTCTTCTTATCCTTTCAGCCTTTGAACCTATATTTAGGGGTGCATAACGTGGAAAACGACCACGAAAGTGGTCATTTTCGTTAACTGTTGTATTAATGCACGAAATTTTTATACTTATTGCGTTGATCGTTTCGTTGCTGGGAACGATCAAAACGGTTATAACCGTCTTTGACTACCTAACTATTTTGCATTTTTATTAAGATACAAGAAAATAAATTATTTTGCATTTTGTATTAAACAGAGATAGAGAAATGACAGGTTAGGTCACGCGAGAAAGGGGGAGGAGGCACCATCATCACCTTTCGCTCCGACGGCGATTGTACTGGGTGGTGCAGAGGCGAGAGAGATAGATGTGACTGTGTTCGGCGGAGAAATGACGGAACGACGCTGCAGAAATCTAATTTTACTCGTTTCTCCCTCGATCTCTCCGCTGAGGTCCTCTGCAATCTAATAATAAAACCATGAAAAAAAATTTAGACGAAATGCGCAAAATAAACGACCACGAAACGTACCAGTTTCACTAATCGTTTCATTCTGAGACGAAACAATATTTCTATTTGCGTTAGTTGTTCCGTTCCTTAAACGAAACTGAAATTCTTATCCGTTACCGTTCCGTTCCACACGAAACGAAACGAAAGAACGGTTGAAACGACTACCGTTTTTAGCCCTACCTATATTAGAATCAGGAATTATAACCACCATCGCGTTTTGTACCATCGCTACCATCGCTAACCAAAAATAGAATTTCCGCTCCCTCTCCTCTCACGCGCGCTCTCCTTCCGCTCTCTCCTCTCACGCGCGCTCTCCTTCCCTAGCGCGTTCATCTTCTCCACCTCCTCTCTTCCCTTCTCTGCCACACTCCCCTCCGTCCCTCTTCACTCTCCTTCTACCCCCGTGCCTTTTCTTCTCTTCTCTGTCTTTCCTCTGACAAGCAAGAAAATAAATTGAACATATAGAATAACAAATTGAACATATGAATGAACAAAGTGAACATATACACCAACAAAGTGAGACATAAAATAAACACAGAACTCTGACGCACTGCAAAACAAATTGAACACATAGAAGTAACAAATTGAATATATAGAATAACAAATTGAACATATAGAATAACAAAATTGAACATATGAATGAACAAAGTGAACATATACACATAAATCTGACAAGCAAGAAAACAAATTGAACATATAGAAAAACAAATTGAACATATGAATGAACAAAGTGAACATATACACCAACAAAGTGAGACATAAAATAAACACAGAACTCTGACGCACAGCAAAACAAATTGAACACATAGAAGTAACAAATCGAACATATGAATGAACAAAGTGAACATATACACCAACAAAGTGAGACATAAAATAAACACAGAACTCTGACGCACAACAAAACAAATTGAACACATAGAAGTAACAAATTGAACATATGAATGAACAAAGTGAACATATACACCAACAAAGTGAGACATAAAATAAACACAGAATTTTAATGCACAGCAAAACAAAATGAACACTTAAAATAACAAATTGAACAGATACAATAAACAAAATGAACAAAATCTGAAGCACAGAAGGAAGGAAGAGAGACACAGAGAGGGAAGGGAGAGAGACAGAAGGGTGCGTAGAAGGGAGAGGGAGCTTATCCACGCTGGGTGAGGAGAGGGGAGTGCTTCGCTAGGTGAGGCGAGGTGAGCGTTTCGCTGGATGAGGAGAGGAGAGCATTTCGCTAGAGGGAGCGATGGTAGTGATGGTAGAAATAGGGATGACAGTAATCAATTTCCTATTAGAATCGTCTAGGGTTTTGCTTCCGACTTGGGTTTGGGCCTTGGGCCTTCTTCTTCTTATCCTTTCGGCCTTTGAACCTCATCACTCATCAATCGCCTTCAGCAGAGGAAATCCGAGGAAATGGACGATTGCTATATAAATAATAAATAAATATAATACACATCGTCTTCACCTCTCCCCTCTCCTGCACTTGGCGCATTCCCGATTAATATGTTACGGGATTTGTAATAGTGAATTAGAAACAGGGGTCCAAACAGCCCCTAAAGCCAATCCTGATACATTCTTATCAGGTTTCACCAGAGAACATTATTTTTCAGCCTTTGTTTTAGTACTTGTTACAACGTCATTGGGTTTCACCACAATAAATACAAAAGTACGTAAAGATGTTTCATAAAAGATTACAAATAGTTACTTTCAAGAATGTTTGATTGAAAGATCAATCATTCATTTTAGAAAACAATCAATTTAATCTTACAATTCCCTAAAAGTTCAAAATCCAGAATTTTCAACAAATATGCAACTGAAAGGAAGAAAACAATTTCAAATTTTCAACAAATAACTCAAAAAAAAAGATAAAATCACTCTATCTATATACCTCTTTAAAAGTGTTTCACCAAAATTCTCAACCGTACACAACAGGGTAATATTACATGTTCAGAAAAGTAATGTTCCTCTTGACAACAACATACTAACAACACAAATAACATTAATCTTAGTTAAATTTTACAAACAAAGTTGCATACACTAAACAAAAGATTAAGTATTGTACTATTGGTGTATCTTTTTTTTTTTTTTTGAGAAAAGCACCCAGAAAAGGCGCCGGCATCCTATTAGAAGCAAGCAACAAAGTTTCATACAGAATAAGTCACACAGTAAGTGACTAAAAGGAAAGAAAAACAGTAAATCAACTACTCCTACATACCCAAAACAGCATACAATCACAGCAACTAACAAACACAAGTTAAAGTTTACAACACTTCAACAGACAAAAACAGTAGATTGCAGTCGGTGTTGTAAACTCCTGGAGTCCCCCAAACACTAGGCAAAATCACTCAACTCCCCAGCAAGTCTTCATCTTCCTCAGACTGCCCATTGCATTCTGGAACTGTTGTTCCATCCCAGTGCGCATCCCTGTCCAATGCAAGACTGTTGGTGTATCTAATTGCGGGGGAAAAAAAGGAAGATACAATCCCAGGAAAAGTATAGCAGAACCAATGAACCAGACCCTTGCACCAGAATGGGGGGGGGGGGGGGGGGAGAAGGAAGTACAACAACTATAATAACAAGAGAACAAACAGTTCACAAAGAAAAGGAGCTCAACAGATACAAGTGAAAGTTTTCAGACATAGACACTAGCAGAAAACTAAACAAGTAAAATTGTCATTATCACTCTCTTTGCTATTCAAAACATAATGCAGAATTCCCTGTCTACATTTTCCTCTTCAATTGCATCTCACATGAATGTTGATACACAAGGAGCATAAATTTAGAAACAAATTTTCAAAGAAGATAAACAAATTCCATGATGTCTGTAAGAGCAGTAATTTAAAAAAAAAAATCGCCACGATAAAACAAATCCTTTTAACAAAGAGCGCTGCAGGAAGAATAATTGACCTAAAGTCATTACAAAGATTGAGAAATAGAGTATTTTGTTACCAACACCCTCAGTAGCTTAATTGCATTTCAACTTTTCAATTCAAAACATTGTTCTCTAGAGCCAAAATATAAATGTAAATGGCTTTCAAAAAGTTCCTAACGATAGGGTTAATATCAACAGCTGAGTTAATTATGAAAAATAATGTGGGAAGAGAGAGAGAGAGAGAGAGAGAGGCATATTTGCATTCCCAATCACCAACTGTTTGCATATGACAAAACATTTAGATTTTTATCAGGCTCCTACAGAGACAAGATTTTTCAGATCTCCATTCTTATACAAGTTGAGATGAATGGGTCTTCGCAGAACTTAATAAAACATCTTTTCCACAAAAAAAAAAAGAAAAAAGAAAAGACAATTTCATACCAAAAGAAAAACAGAAAATATTATTGGACAATTCTTTATAAGAGATTTTACGGTTTTAACAACATTTTTTTTAACCAAAGAGCGGCAAAAAACAGAAATCAGAAATATTCCTAGTAAGAAAGTGAAAGAAAAAAAGAAATTTTTTTTTTGTCCTTTAGATTTCCGCGAGGGATACTGTTACTACAACATAAATCTCCCAAGCCCACATATATGAATGTATAAATAAACAGCTTGTTTGGCTTCAAGGACCATCTGTCTAATTTGCACCTACCTAACATTTATTGAAACTCTGCAATTTGGGTGTTAATGGATAAGAACAAGACTAACCCAAACAAGAGGATTAAAAATATGGTAAAACTCCTTTCTATGTTGTTACATCTCTCTCTCTCACTCTCTCAATCAACACTAGCTATACAAATAATCAGTAAAGGTAAATAAAGAATTGCACCATCAACCTAAAAACAATGCAAACCTGAAAGGCAGAAGCAATATACCAGTACTTGAAAACAGAAGTATCATGTCATGCCTTACTGCAGTGACATCACAGAACTGTTATCTAACAATAAGTGCACTATACTAAATTATCAGCATCCCAAGGGTCGGTGTAGCCAATGATAATTTAAGAAACTCATATTCTGCTGATGAGCATTAAAAAACTGAGGTGTAAAGGATTAAAAGATAATCCTCAAAAATGAAAAAAAAATGAAAAGAAAGATGATCACAAATATGGTGAGACAGCTATAAGCACCAACAACAACTAAACAAAAAGTATACACTAAATTTTGGAAAGACCCTCAGTAAAACTCATACATTTATTTCAGCACACTGTTGTCTGGAGCCCAGATAAAAAATGTACATGCCTAACTTTGCAACTCTGGCAGCCAAATGCTACCATTTTTATGGCTGGGAATGTAAAATCCAACATGTTTGTGTGTTGTGTATCACTGTCGGCTGCTAATTCTCCATGTAAGTATGTCTGCAGGCGTGCACACTGATAGATAGATACATAGAGAGAGAGAGAGAGAGGGAGAGGAGAGAGAGAGAGAGAGAGAGGTGGAACTTATATTTAAGTTCGATGTCTTGGAAACCGAACTGGACATCAGTGCAGCTACCAGACAACCAGTTAGATGGGGAGTTGCCAAACAGAGTCTGTCTAAAGGCATAATACATGTACATTTTTATAAGACTTCAACAGATAAACAGTCATGACTAAATACAATACATCATTGGGTCTTCACCATCAATAAATACAAAACATATTTAACTAAAGAGAAAAATTGCAGCAAATGCATTATTAATAGGTTTGAAATCTTTTTTTTTTTTTTCCTTTGCAGAGAGTTGAACAATTGAATTCAAAATCCAGGCAAATGGAGCACATGTGAACGAGAAGGGAAGACGAAAAGAAAGGGACAAGAAGGAACTGAGATGATACAATATATGCAAACAAAACACGATTAGCAAATAAAAAAAAAAAACAAAAAGAACAGTAGGAGCGATATTAGAAGTGTTGTGGAGACCCTCAGAAACAATGATAATTTGTAATTCCTCTATCAGAGTGTTCTATGGAGCCCATAGAAGAATGTACAAAGAAAGGAAGCATGTGTAAGAATTGAAATCCTTACTGCATATAGAAGTGGAGAAGGAAGATCCAGTCAACACAAACACTAAACCCATAAACCCTAAAGCCAAAAATGAAGCAAGGAGGGGACAAGTGTTGTACATTCTAATGAGGCTTCAACAGAGAACAATTTGTTATTTTGAGATGCACGCTTTGATATTAGATTAGATTACATGACATCATCATGGGGCCTTAGGACGAGCAGATAAGAAGCAACAATAAATAAATAAGTAAAATGAAAAGGTTTTAGTAATGAATGGATGAAGTGGGAAAGTAATAGGGAAGTTTGGTGAGCAAACAAAAAAGAAATGTTAATAGATGTAGTAGTAGTACCTCAATCCTCGAGGAAGGAAGAAGAAGCGATCTAAGTAAGGGTTAGGGTAACGGCGATTGCGTGAGAGAGAGAGACCGAGAGGGAGATGATCTGGAATTGTGGATCCAAGGAAGGAGTAAAGTGAAGTTGGGCCATACCGATACGTATGCCTCCTGTGTTTATTGAAGCCCAAGTGGCCCCCGTTTGGCCTGGCCCGTGCCGTTTACATCGTCTGGTGTCGTTCCAAATTCCAAATTCCAAATTCCAAATTCGGATGTTGTGTCCGTGTCAGTCTGTGAGTGTGAGTGTGAGTCTGCGACGATGCATCTGTGCCTTGGCCTGGCGCCGCGGCCGCCTCATCCTCCTCCGTCGACGACCGAGACCAAGAGCAAGAGCAAGAGCACGAATGGCAATAATTATTGTAGGATAATAAGGTATCATCATCATGATAATGCATTGGAGGAGTACCTGCGGCAGAAGATGCGCATCGACCCCCAGCGGGCGCTGTCCCTCAACCCGGAGCTGCGCGGGCACCCTCTGCGCTCCCTGCAGCACTCTCACTCGCTGCTGCTCTCCACGGGCCTCTCTCCTGCGCAGGTCTCGCGCGTCTTCGCCTCCCAGCCGCTGCTCTTGACGCACCCATTCGACCACTCCCTGCGCTTCCTTGAGGACCTCTTTCCTCATGATGTCCCTGAAACCATCTCCCGCTGCCCCCGCCTCCTCTCCTGCCCCGTACCCTCCCAGCTCTCCCCCGCCCTCCTCTTCCTCCGCCGCCTCTCCATCCCCATCACCCCCGCCACCTCCCTCCTCCTCGGATCCCACCTCGACACCACCCTCCTCCCCAAGCTTGACTTCCTCCACTCCCTCGGCCTCCCCTTCCGTGATGTCAAGTCCGTCCTCCGCCGCTTTCCCCGCCTCTTCACCTACAGCGTCCCCAACAACCTCCACCCCAAGGCCCACTTCCTCCAACACCACATGCGCCTCCACGTCCCCACCGAGATCCGCAGGTTTCCCCAGTACTTTGCCTCCAACCTCGAGACCAAAATCAAGCGCCGCCATCGCCTGCTCCTCCAAAACTGCTTTCGCATGTCCCTCCGCGAGATGCTCACCACCAGCGACGGAGATTTCGATCAGAGGATTTTGGATAGAAAATTGCAAATGCTCGACCGCATCATCCTCACACGCCACCACACCACAACATCATAGCAATGTACTCAATTTACCTTTTTTACTTCTACTTTCTATGTACAATTTAGTTACTTATTAGAGGGAGGGAGCTTATATGTTCTCTATGTATCTTGCCACTTTTAAATAGTCTCCTGTTTCTCTTCCTATTCTGATGGGTAAGCTTTAGCTTGGTTTCTGAATTGATGTTCTCATGCTGATGCTACACAATGCACATATACATATACAATATACAAAATGACCATATAAATAAAAGCTGCAATGACCTCAATCTCAGTTTCTGCAACATCAAAACTAGTACAACACTATCTAGAACTACTTATGAATCGGCCACTTTATCCAAACAAATATCTTGCTACAAAACTCCACCGACGATCTTTATTACAGCATTACAAATTGACAAAGAATGATGACAATTTTGTACCATTTCAAAATAGAAGGCTTCTCATTAAATTTCTAATTGGGAACTACCGTCCCCACAAGGCCAAGGGGCCCAAGCCCCATAATGAAAAATGCAACAGCTTGTGGGTATATGTAGAAAAAGTAGTGGTTTTTCCCATATTTCAAATCAATTGTCGCACAAATGAAGAGATACACTGACATTCCAAGCTCGGCTAGAAGAACCCTGGTTGAAGGAAATGAAAATGTCTACCAGTTAGATAAAAAAGACAACAGCTCACAGAAAACTGAGAATATAGGCTTTCACAGTTAAGACTAGGGATTATTAGTACCAATCTCATTTCAAAACAACTACATTGGTCCCTAGTAATAGCTGCTAGACTGTCATCGAAATTTCAAAATAAAACTAAACAAATGAACAATATGCCACCTTTATGCCTAAGTTAAACCTTCTGTGTTTTGAAAACATGCCCAAAGTACCCCTCATCCTTCTACAAGCATCTTCACAAACAGTGGTAGTGGAGGAAAGTGCTATAGGTAATTATGTTTCTGTTTATTGTTGTTGCTGGTATGGTATATATTATTTTGTTGTTTTTTGGTCCTTATTAGAGATTTCAGGAAATAAATACAAAAGGCTGATACTGGCAAGGTCTACCTATTAATTATGCTTGGGCGAGTTCTCTTCATAGATTCCTCGGTTTTTGCTGGTTTGGAAGAGCTTCCCAATTTTTTTGTGACAATCCATTCATTGACTTTTCCAACCTCAAAGACGCCTGATAGCGTAGCTCGCATACGGTGCAGTGACATTACGTTCTCAAAAAATATCCAGAATATAATCAAGTGAAATGAGCTGTACTATTAAGAAAAAAAAAATTAGTTATCTTGCAAGTAATGATTCGAACATGCATGTAGACATCACCAAAATCAATCACAACATTGTTATGTAGGAATTTTTGTTACACTTGTGCCTTGTCATCTTAGTCCTAATAAGTATAGTTGAAACTTTAAATGTTCATTATATCATTTTAACAATACATGACTATTCTCTGTGTTATATTATGGTGTCATGCATGCTTGTTGACCAATAAGGTGGGACAAGTGAAGAGATTTTTGTAGTCTTTAAGGTAGTTTAATTAACATATGCTTGTGCCATCTTGCATCTGGCCAGTCCATAATACAGTTCTGGGTTGATGTGTAAATTTAAAATCCATTTTGTATAAGACATACTTTTCCTGTGCAATCTATTTGTGGTTTGTCTTGTACCACCAAGAACCAATTTATTTACATGCCTAATGGACTTGTACAGTGCCAGACTGTATAAGAAAGTATAAACAAAGTTTACCGTTCTAGAATATAATTAATTTGTACTGGTATGGTAACAAGAGTAATACAGGCACTGAAATAGAATGGCTGACCTAGGGGTTCCAACAGAATTAAGGATAGTGATGGTGGTTGGTATGTAAACAACACCGAGTTTTGGTACAGAAACTTCTGGCACAAGGATGGACGTGGGGATCACAATGCAGTAGAACGTGAATGTCACGATGTGTGAGAATACACGCCTTGCCACAAAGAAGCTGTATACGAGGTGTAGTTTCCTCCACATTGATAATTTCTATTCCAATATTCAAGGAAAAAAACAAAATAATAATAATGATGGAACAAAAATATACATTTAAGGATATGAAAAAAGAATTGTATGAAAAATGTACTATGATACCATGTGTTCATTACCATGCCATCAGATTCATCATGCCATATACCATTATTGTATTTTTTTCTTTATTTTTTAGGATTTCACTAGAAATTTTCTAATATTTTAGTTAGACCTGAACACATCTTATGCAGACAGAAAACATCCTACAAATTGGATTGGACTAATTTGTTATCATTGTATCACAACAGGTCATTTAGTTTATAAATAGAAATGATATGAAGCATCAGGCAGTAGGTTTGTATTCTTACTTTGGACTTGAAAATCTCAAAACAGATTTTTCGGAATAAATTAGCAGGCCCACAAGCCCACCGGTACTGCTGGCTTCGGTATGCTCTGAATGTACTTGGAAGTTCACTTTTGACCTACAAAGATTTATTTCCTTTAGACAGGTTATAATAGTAATATTACAGTTGAGCTGGTACTGTGCACTTGCCAAATTTATGTCTATATGAAACAAAGGTTAGCATATATTCTATTATTCCTGCAATCAATATAGGTATGTCATGTCACAAAATCACAAAGGGATGGGCATTACAAGATTGGGGCTGACTTTGGTAGTTTATCATGAAAAGAAGTAATTGCTTTTTGAAACAAACAAACAAACAAAAAAATGTACGTGCACGCTTCCAACAAAAACAAATTTCCAACCGACGAGGTGGGCCCGAACTGCCAGATCCATATCTTCCACAGTGGTACGGTCTTTCCAACCCCCTGCTTCTTCAATTGCTGATATTCTCCATACACCTGCTGTCCCTGTTTAATTTGAAAAATAGAAGAGTTACATTTTTTACAGATTGAGTTCGGCTCTTATTGAGCATGGATTTTGTGCCTCTAATTATGATCCGTCTCTCTTTGTGTATCATTATTATATTTCATTTTAATCTTCATTTTATAAATTCGGTAACCTATAGAACTTCACGAGATTCTGATGTTTTCAGGAAATACCATTGTACTTTCAAATGCCCTCCTAAGTTTGTGTAGCTGGTAGACCAAAATAACAATAAGGGAAAAAAGCACGCCCGCGCACACACAAACTCAGGGTTAATTTTGGCATTTTTTTTTACTTTCATTCAAATGGAATGCATTTATCTTTTTACCATTGAAACCAAAGAAAGAATGCATGGTGGAGCCAGATTCTTGTTCGACTTTGAAATGGTAATCCATGGACATCTCTTGCACTCTTGTCATCAGGCACTCATTTGAGTTGACTAAAACGTACAGGGAAAAGAAAAATAGGAAACAGGAAACCAACAAATGGGAAAATTGTTAGGTGTTAGTAAAATACATGTATTTAGTTGGGTATAGGGATTTCAATTGGTTGGTTGATCAGAACGGCACATAAAAACTCATCCAGCTTGATATTAATAAGCACGACATGAGAATAAATAAGAGAGTCACCAAATCTCCATCTAGCCTGAACTAGGGCAATTTGGGGGTTGTGCACAAGAAACGGTATTGTTTGCAATAGAAAATCAGATTCTGGTTGGAAATCAGCATCAAATATAGCTACATATTCACAATCCTGTACATAGTCTTTGGTCATGCCTTCCTTGAGAGCACCTGCCTTGTACCCTGATCGGTTATCTCTTATTTCGTATTTCACATTTATTCCCTTTTTCATCCATTTCTTGCACTCTAACTCCACCAGATCCTGGTATTGCAAAATTTTGAAGGTATAGGTTGATTAGAGCTTGTTGCTACATTATGCCTTTATACAGAGAAATTTTGACATGAAATAATAGAGCTTTTATGTTTCATTGCTTAGTTCAGCTGAAGATGGGTCAAAAGCTCAAACATCAAATGTCGTGGATAATTTTTTAGATAACTTGACAGCAGCTGCCAAGGGGAAATGTTGGGGATAATTGAGGTTTGGTTTTTAGCCATTTACTAAAATCTGATACTATTCAAATTTTAATATCTCCCCCTCTCGTGCATACCAAATATTTAAAAAAAAATGAAAATTAAAAACCTTTATTTCAGGATCAGTGGAATCATCAAGGATTTGAACTATGAGTCGGTCTGATGGCCAGGAAAGTCCACAAGCGGCTCCTATTGAAAGCTTGTATACCTAAGGAGATGTGTAAAATGCATCAAGACAAACAAAAATACGACCAGGCACTCTGATCTCTCAATTTCAGTATAATCCGTGTTATTACCAATTGGTAATTAGGACCTAGACCATTCGATGTTTTTGTTCCCTTTTATTTTGGCATTATTTACTGTTGGGTTGTAAGGGTTGATTTAGCTAATTAGGAGCAGGGTTAAAACCGATATTTTTACAGATGTGGACGGGAACATTAGCAAGACTGATACAAGTGTAAAAGTTGTAGTAAATGGGAAAATTTTTGAAAAATTCTATGTCAAATCATTTGCAGAATTATTACATTTTGTGGGTAAATTGTAAAATTTGACATGTCAAATTTAAAACTGGAAATTAACTTCTTGACTTGAAGTCTAAACATGGTGGCGGTGTAGGTTAAGGTAAAAAGGCAAGAAGAGGACAAGGAGTGATTGTGACCTGCCTCTCGTTGAACATAGGCACTTGCACAAGCACAGTCGGGTAGGCCATGGTACCCATCTCCAAATCCTCTCTCATTGGTACCCACTTGTATCTCCTATGAAACATGAAATTAATTTCAAACATTTACTCTCTCCTGATCTCCTCTGTTTGGAACCCCTTTTTTTGCATGACAATGGGGGGTCCATTGGCCCATCAATAATAGTTCCAGATTTATTTATCTAAATTATGTATGTGCTCATGAGGATGTATTACTTGTTATAGCAACATTTTACCAGATCCAATGAGTAGGAGAGACACCGGGAAATTTAGAGACGCTCTATGTTTTTCCTTTTCCACACGATCCGCATTTTTTATATTCATGTCCCTACAACTGTGGTTATTCGAGTAAACTACAGAATCCAAATGCTTGAATCCTCCCTCTTATAAGGTATTATTGTACCATTCGATACTCTGAAGAAATATTTTGTCACGTGGAGTAAAAGACTTAAAAAATATATATATATCCAGAACCCACACACCACTCCCCTTCTAAGAAACAGAAAAATAATAGGGACAGTGGGACAACACTCAAAATACTAAATTAATCAAGTGTAAAATTGCAACAAAAATTATTTTGAATGTAAAATTGGTAGTTAGTATGCCTGTGAGGGCGGCGGCGGAAGAGCTTGGAGTAGAGGCTTGCGGCACCCATGATGAGCTTCTCGGTGACGAGCATGGTGGACATAACCATGCAAATCCAAACTGCAATTTCTAACAAGGGAGCCACCACATTCTGTCTTATTAGCAACACAATATTTACAAAGAGGTCGAGTTGTTGTTGTAAGCTATGGAAGAAAGTTGGAGTGGCCTCAAATGGGGCGGAGAGCCAAAGGGGGAGAATGGGGAAAGGGGCTACATTTTCATATGCAACCAAATTAGTTGATAAAGATGAACTAACTAGGCATGTATGTAATATTGTAATGTAATGTAATGTAAGAAGGCAGACATTATAGTTAATTAATTGATGGAGTGAAGTGAGCTTACCACCAGTGACTGTGAGTGGAGTTGCTCCCGCCATTTGAGCAGAGAGATCCACTTGATCTCTCTCTCTCTCTCTCTTGTATTCTTGTAACGAGGACTCTGATATTTATTTATTTATTTACTTGGTGTTGATATTTATTGGGAGGACTGAACTGGACTGGAGACTGGAGGGGCGGGATGTCAGATGTGGGGTATCCGGGTATGGTATGGTATGCGGTAAGAAGGTAAGAAGTAAGAAGTGAATAAATTAATTATTGTCGTTTCATTTAAGTGCGCACTGCGCAGTGCTGAACTGCTGCGCCAGGAAAAGGAATGAATGATGGTTATTTAGCTTTTAAGTTAGGATCATAAAAAAAGGTTTAAGGAAAGAGCACAAAAAGAGGCTGTGGATTGAGGGCCCTGTCTAGTATAGTATCTACCATACCGATACAGTTATATATTTTGCTTCTGTTTTCACTCACATCATCATCTTTCATATCAGAGGGAGACAGAATCCTAGATCATCTCTCTGTTTAAATAAAGCCCTCATACTATTTCATTAACTATAGCTCAATGCAATCCGGATTCGCTGTTGCGCTACACCGCGTGTCGCGCACTAAGAGCCGTCTGATCTTGATCGGACGGTTCATTTTTTACGGGCCTACCAATCTAGGTTACATGCACGGGGCTCCCTTGTCCATTGGATCTTAATCAAACGGCCAGCATACTGCGCGACACGCTGTGTCGCGCGGCAGCGGATCTCAATTTTAGCTCAATGCAACACATAATTGAGTTGATTTTAATGCATCGCCCAAGAGGCTGGTTTTTAGTTTTTTTTTAATATAAAAGGAATACTTTTATAAGCACTGCACCAAATAAACAGTCCCCAATTTTTTATTTTCTTTTATTTTTAAAAAAATGCTACAACACAAGTACCATTCCCAACACAATGCATTCCTCCTAGAAATTATTATTATTATTGTCTATCAAATTCTTAAAAGCAAATTTGTTTTGAATCTGATTTCAGACGTGTGCCGATCGAGTGAACATTGTTAATTAAATTTTGGACCCGATCACTTTAGTACTAATTAACGAAGAGATTGGAGGTGATAACAAGATCAGGTCGAAGAAAGGACAGATGATGCATGGCATATATTGGCGTGACCAGGATGCATATATATATGGTTATGCTGAGTATATGACAGATACATATATATTATATTTTTAAATATTTGTTAATTTACAATTATATTCTGGGATGGGATGGTGTATTAATTAATTGTATAAGTTTGTTGGAAGTTGAAAATCGGCTCTTGGTCTAGTGACAAAAAACAATGCACCTTGACTTCTTGAGTGAAAGATCGCAGGTTCAAAACCCGGCTAGAGGATTTTTCATAGACATTTAATTTAAAAATAAGTTGTGTGGTTAAGATCTCCAATTTATCTTCAAAAAAGAAGTTTGTTGGAAGTTGGTGCTGATAGAATTTAATCAAATCTCACTTAGTCATTCTTTTGCAAGGATCAATATCCGATATATGGATCCATGTCGGAATTTTATAATCCCAACTATAAATAACATAATTGTGAACTTTTTTTTTTTGGAACTATTTTCTAATCGTCAAATTAATGAGTTACATGTCGGATTTTTGGAACTATTTTTTTGTAATTTATTCTCATTTAGAAAAAAAAATAGAGATCGAATGATGGTGTTTAGAAAAAAAAAAAAAAATAGAGATCGAATGATGGTGTTTCACGTGCAACAGCGCAAGTTGTGTTTCCAAATAGAAATAGGTGAAATTTAAGATTTAAGAGAGGAGGTTACAACTTACATCTTACATGTGGTGTAAGACAGAGATGAGAGAACAAGGACAATAATTGACAACAGAGACAATGGTTTTGCTTTTGTCCCCGCATTATTTATTCATTCATTCATTCATCTTTGCCCCATAAAATATCTTGTTTTCCCTTTTTATCCTTCTTTTTTTTGGGATTCATCTCAAAGATTTTCTAAATGTTTATATGATTGTTGGTAAGAAATTATAAGTGCCAGCTGTGATTTCTCGTCACATTGCATGGGCAAACTTGCAAACTCAAAAGGCTTGCATCCAGTTACGCCACCTTCAGTGGATTCCATTTTTTTTTTTTTAAAAAAAAATTAAACCTTATTTTAAGAGACAGACGAAAAACTGTAATTTGGTCCCATCTCAGCTCTTATTTATTTCAATTTTTGTTTTTAAAATAGCCCGCTATGTGGCAGGTGTGTTCGGCAGTCGACGACTAGATTCAAAAAACATCTTCATTCTTTGAAGAGATATGTTTGAAACAGAATTTAGTACGGTACAAGGAATTCCATTTTATAATTTGTTTTACCTCAAACAGAAAATGATTTAATGATATATTTTAAAACGTTTTTAAATTTAGATGATAAATGAAACAGTCAAACGTGTGATCTACGTTGTCGTGCACACACATAAAACTACAAACATAATTCAACTTCACTTTTGACATGGTTCAAAAATTCGAAAATCAAATTCAGATATTGTCCAACCCAGTGTAATTTTACAAACTCTTGATATTAATGAAAATAAAATTTAATAAAAGTACTTTTTTTTGGTGTGTATAGAAAAAAAATGATATATATCATGTCTGACTGCAGCTTCATTGGGATATTTAAGTTTGGAAGTTTATGCAAAATTTTAGAAAAGAGGACATAATTGAAGTTCAAAAGAAAAAGGAGTAGCATGAGGAGGAGGAGGAGAAGAATGATGATGCACTTGAAGCCTCCATAATTTCTCGTTATCCTTTTGATAATCTAATTAATTAGCATTTCCCGTTTATTTCCCATTGATTTGTCAATTTGATTAAATCAATTAATCTATGACATGATTCTTTACTTTAATATTTTACCTACTTTGTAAATAAATGAGTCGGTTCAAACCTTTGTACATCTATTAATTTTTTTTAGTTTCAAACGACATATGCACCGACGTCTCCTTGGCAATACAGTTGGGTATTAACAAGCAATTAATTGGCTATATATTCCTTACTAGAACATGAATTTGCTCTTATTATTAATCTCTTGATTAATTGGCACCTCGCAGAAACTTGTATGTAAACCCTCCTCTGCCGATAGAGAAAAGGTGATGAAAATATTAATTTATAATTTCTCTTTAATTAATTCCCCTGCCCATTGAGTTATGAGATATATAATTTTCTCTTGAATGAATATTGAGAGAGGCCCTTATCTTCCCAACAAAAATGCTCTCTTGACCCTTGGGGTTAGGGGCTTGGAAAGTAGGCTAGAGTGATTTTCCACTTGATAGCATTGCGCCATCAAGGAATTCTAACTGATTTTACAACCACGATACATAGTAATGTGCATATGGGGCTTATGCACAGGATTTAGTTACCGTGAGATCTCTTCAAAATTCGTGGGGAGATCTTAGATAGAGGCGCTGATCTCTTCTTATTTTCATTAAATATTTCCGTCCCTTCCTTCCGTTTAATCATCTCTCTTCTTCTCAGAAGAGAGTTTCTGCCGATCTCTCCTACGAAACAAAATCAAAGAAGAACCCAAGTGAAGTGAGTTTCTCTTTCTCAGCCTCTTACCTTCTCAGAGTTTTTCTCGCTACCCTTCAGTCTCTGATCTCTTCTTCTAAGTCTCTTTTCACAATTTCACTAGAGCTCCGCCCTCAAGCTGGACATGCCCTCTCTCGATCGATTTATAGATGCACCTCCCCTTCTTCAATCAGTATCAGTATATATGCCTCTTTCTCTTTTTCCCTTTTTTTTGCAATTTAATCTCTTTATTTTTATTTTATTTTTTTTAAAATTTTGTCACTTCAAGTTAACAAAGTACATTAGCATTCAATCCAGTAAGCAGATGCGTAAGGATGGTACGTTGGGATTGAAAACATGTGTAATAAACACAAGGTACAAAAGCCATGTCATAAAAACATGCATGGTAGCCATGAAAATCATGTCAGGCTCATATAGATCTCCCTACAATCAGAAAACAAAAAACATGATCACCATTTTAATTAAACATATGTATCTCAAAAAGTTTCAGACAATTAAAACTAATTACTTCATACAAGCATCAATTAAATCAGATTACAAGGATTACATCGACTTCAGACTGTATGTATTGTATCCTAAAACATAGGTCTCAGCATAATCCATGCCCCCTAATATAAATATAATAACATCTCCCATACATGACCCTCCGCTAGTCTTAAATTTGAAAAAAAAATGAATAAAATTTTGACATAATTACTTGCTTTCTCATTCATCCGCAGGAGCGATAGAGGTGGCTTGAATGCTGGATAATAGAGTACTCTTTTCCTATTTGTTGCGTTTGTCATTTTTTGGTTTTAGTTCCTAACATGATATTTTTGGATTTGTAAAAATAATTAATAGAAAAATAAAATAGCCTTTCTATATTAATTATTTGCAACACAAAGGTCGTTGGGTCTCTAAGAGCTTTTCCCATAGACAATGCATGTCTCGCGGCTCTTGATAATGAGCAACCACATAATTCTCTTTACACCCTTCTATAATTACATTATCTTCACTTACATACTTCACCTCCACACCCCCTATTTTCATGTCATTGATCCAGATGCCCATTGCCACGTCCTCTAGCTTGAACATCTGCATTACATTCGATCTTCAGATTAAAAGACAAAAATTGAGCAGTCTCACAGTATTACAAGAAGGTCAAAGTGTGATAGACTTTGTACCTTTAGAGACCCACTTTTATATTGTTCATGGACCGCTTTGGCAATGTCATGTGACACTACATAACCTGGGCCATGGGCCCATGGAGGATACTTCTCTTCTTTCCATTCCTTTACAAAACACAAAAAGCAATTTAATAGCTGTTAATCCTGTTATATATATTTTTATTATTAGGGAAAAGATCGAAATTTCATACAAATAAAAGCACTTGCACAAGCATGTATATATTCTATGAAAGCAACCATGCATCACCTAACAAATATTCTAACATATCACAAATATCCTAGCAAAATTAAAGGATACCCTCAAGTATCTGCTATAACTTTTCCTGTCGACAACCTTTTCTCTTAAACATTGTGAAAACTGGGAAATGAAGTGCTGTTTAGAATTTAGATCAAATCAGGAGAAGAAGTAAGATGTATTCTCAAAGCTTTACACATAGAGTTCCAAGGTTCTGAAGTGATGTATGAATTTCCACCTAAAATTTAGCTAGAAAAACATATGTTACCTCTGTTGTGATGTACCACTTGCTCTCAATGTTTCTGTGTGGCCCAGAGTCGGTATTTATGCGCCCATAAAACAACCCATTAGTTATATTAATTTTCTTTATAGCAGAAAGAATGCTGTCTACACGCACAAATGCATCATCATCTGTTTTCATCACATACCTAGCTGATAACGCATCTGTCTGGCATACCATGTATAAATAAAAGGTAAAAAAGTTAAAAAAAAAATGATGAAAAATTTTACCAAATAAGCAGCAAGGGGGGTTGTAAATTTTAAATATTGCCAATCATATTTGTTTTTGATATATATGAATCTTATAAAATAACTTCTCAATAAACAAATTCTGAATCCTTTCTGGTGAAGAAAGAACGACAAATCCATTAGAGCAAAGATAACTATACTGAATATGAGATTACCCCATAGATGCAAATTGCAATTGTCTTCCATGTTATCAAACCATAATAGTCCACAAATGGCAAAATTTGAATATCTTCATATGTTTCTGCCTCATTCCAAAGCTCATCATTCACCACTTCATTTTTATGCTTCAGAGTATGAAAGAAAAATGTATTAATGATCAAGTTAGCCGCTTAGGTCATAAAACCAAAATAAAGTACTTCGGTAAAAACAAAATTTCTCATAAAAAAAAATATAATAAAAACTGGTATATTACTGTGGCAAACTTTGTTTCTAATGTAAACTTCTTTGTGTTGATAAGAACCATAATTAAGATTAAAAAAAGTAAAATTCGTACCAGCCCAACAAAAAACCGTACCACAACCCTTCCAGACCTCACACCTTCATATTGCATCCATGTCCGCCGAACTGCCATCCTTCTTTTGAAATTGTTGGCAGTAGAAACAACACCAATAAAGAGATCAACTGATGTATGTGATGCAATATGAGGGGCCTTTAGCATTTTCGGATCTGTGATGCTTCCTATCTCCTCTGATGTTGGCAATCCACTCCCAATTACAGTGAATAGATTAATATCTCCAGAAATTCTCACATTGCTAATGAGCCAAGGTTCCAAGTTCTGAAAAAGAAAGCAATTCATACAGTAGTGATGATAATATCTAATTTCAAGACTACTTTAGTTCCCACTATTATAACTTTCAATTTTTTTTGCATTGTAATTGGCATAAAAAGAAGACAAAATCTGTACTCAATGTTAATGATAGAAAACATACTGATCGGTAGGAAAAAGAGGTGATATGCTTGCCATCTACGACCATATGCATCCCTTCGGCGCCAATTCTAAGAATAGAAATGGCAAGAAAACCTTGCTTAAAAGGAAAAGCATTCTTAAGCTCCTCATTCTTTTTCATGCGCAATGACCTTTGGGTGATATTGTAAACATTCTTTTCATCATCAGAAAATAATCTTTTTTCCTGCCTAGTAGCATTGACTTTGCACATTTCAAATCCGTCCACTAAAAAATTGACAAAAAAGTAAACAATAATAGTAAAATACTTGATGATTTGAGGCATGTGTGCATTGAGTTTAAGAACTCAATTAATGAAATGAATTTAACTTTTTGTGTAATTAAAGAACTAATACCAAAACCCATGCTGGTACATTCTTAAATTTTCTTAGTGCTTATATGATGCAACCATTATGGCATCATATTACGGTACCATGATATATGTACCACACATAACAGTCTGGTCTTGAATTAGCAGAATAAATACCATATCAGTACTGGCCATACTCAGTATCGTCCAAGTTCCAATTATTGTAATATATGAATTCCATGTGTTGATAAAGGTACATCAAATGACCCAAATTTAATACTGGTATTATGGCAAAGTTCAAATTACCTCTTTCTGTGTTGGTATACTCCTTGACAGTTGGGCACCTTACCTCTGGTCCCCATTCAGCAGTTGGGCTCCATGTGTTCTGCACAATCACTGGTTCTTCTGTGGCCTTGTCACCAAGTAATCTTACATTGTAGTGCAGCACAACGGGTGGGTCAGGTTCTCCCGGTAAGGTAGACCCGATGAGCTCAATCTTAAAACTACCATAAAGCCTTCCAGGTGTACCAATCATTGTCAGAGAAGAGCCCGACACCATCCCACAGGGCAGCTTTAAGTAGAATGAATTGTCAATATTTCGAAATAGTAGTCCGGAGGAATTCATTTCTCTTATCGAGTACGGACATTGGTCCCTCTTTTTAGTAACCGAACCGTTACAGGGTCCCTGAATTTGATGTTGAATGTGGTTTTTTAGGGTTGACCATGCAAGACCAGCTTCTTGCATTGCTACAATAGTTTGGGGTAAGCTGTTAGAGACATTAATTAATGGATTTAGAATTTCCCAAGTGTGAAGTAATTCGTGTTGTATAAGGTTTTTGGGTATGGTGAGGTTGGTTAAAAGTTGTTTGGTTGAAATAGAAACAGGTGGTGAAGGGTTGGTTTTGTTTAGAGGCGTGTTTAATTCAATCTGCAGTGTGCATTTAAGGTTTTCTGTTGAATTTCTATATATGATGCTTTTGAGTGATTTTTCGGCTAAGAGGCTCTCTATCATGAGATACTTGAAAATTAGTAAAGAAAAGAAAATTATGAGAACGACAATTCCTGGCCATTTCGTCATGCTTGAAAAATTCAACATACAGAAATGGAATTGTGACGAGCTTCCTGCAATAAAAAATAATATAACAATGTTAATTACCAAGTAGCGATTATATCTCAATTCTCAAAGCACCAAAATTACATTTCTATATGAAAACAAATTATTATTGATTTGCATTTATTTATTTATTTATTTATTGTACATTCCTTTCGTTGCAATTTAAACGACCATTTATAAGCACTACGTACTTGCCTCTCGATCGAGAGTTATAATATTTATGCATTTTCAGAATGATGTAAATAATGTATTTATGATAAATTGATAACTCCACCAGCTCGAAACCTCTGATCAACAAGTTCAACGACTAGTTTGAATAAGACAAATTAATATGAAATAAACAATATCAATAATGATCTCTGCACTTGTCATGTACGTAGACAGACATATAATTCAGACTGTAAGATAATCCACACGATGGAAATATTTCAAAGAAATTGTTTGGAAGCAAAAACTTAATCATATGCCTTGAAAATTTTACAACTGTACATTGACACCAAAAGTTTATTTGTGATTTTAAAAACTATATACTGCAAGATGAAAACCCAAATACGTTGTTCCATATATTAGATAAATAAAATAACGAATAAAACGAAGGGCCTAAAAGTGAACCAAATTTTGAAAGTTCCAGATTGAACTACCAAAATTACAAAGTAAAGAGTATAGAAATTAGCAAAAGCTGTATATATAACAATTTTTTTAAGTAATGAATGAGCAGATGCGAGTATGAGAGACAAGAAAATGCGAAAAATTGATTAGATGGGGGAATAGTATTATATAAAAGACATGATTAGATTAAGAAGGAAAAAGGATTAGAAAAGAAGTTGCCGGAGATGGATGATGAGTAGAAATGAAAATTGAAAAAAGATATATGAAACACTGGAACAAGGAAATTCACACCACTTGGAACAATATATACCATGCATCTCTAGAAGAAGGGAAGGAATAGGAAGGAGTTGCTTGACCGAAATGAAATAGAAAATAATTAATTTCATATCTTCGTTCCTTTCGTTAATTGTAAATTAATACTAAGTAGTCTAGTCTAGCGGCTCCTCGACTCCTTGTCCTTGACTTTTAAAAATTCTTACACCGCAACGTTGCCACTTGCCACTTGCCAATTTGCCAGAGAGAAAGTAAAATGGAGTAGAAAAATAAGGTGGCGAAAAGAGGAAATCAATTAGGAAGTCCAGTCCAGTCCATAAGCCTTTCGCGGAATTTATAAAATTAATAATAATAGGGGTCTGATTGCCTGACTATCCGTTGAAATTAATGATTCAGACTTGACAATTTCAACTTTTAACGGAGACACCAGTCTAATTTACAAATATTTTACTACTCTTAGAATTCTAACGATATAACTACTTTGATCTGGTTTTGTTAGAATAAGTGACCTCATCCTACTAGAAACAACAGACAATTTTGACTAATAATATCTGGTTTTATTGCTTTTAAAAATTTATAGAAACAACAGACAAATATTTTACCAATTATCTGGTTTTATTGCTTTTAAAAATTAATAGAAACAACAGACAATTTTGACTTGTACATTGGTACTTCTCTCTTCTTCGATCACCGATTCTCTCCTTCTTCTCTTCCACCCAGCCGAGCAACTACCTCCCCCTCACCGCTCTCCCTCTGCCCCCTCTCTCACTCATCCCTCTTCCTTTCTCAAACCTAAACCCCAACTAAGATATTTGCGCTTTACTCTTTAGGCACTTTTGCACTATATAAAATAACCGATATAAGCGCAACACTTATATTATTTATAACCACCATCACCAATACTATCTGGTTCTGGTCCTCCTGTACCTGTACCAGTGCCGGACCAGCTGGCTACACAAAGCCATACAAATATGGCTCAGACAATCATTCTCTAATTAAATTCATTGCTTAAATTTTAATGTTACTACTATTCAAGGTAACATGAGTAACTATCTTACAAATTAAGTTCATCTAATAATTTAGTATCTTGCTATCTGATAGTACCAGACTCACCAGCTATTATTTCCGCATGCCAAATGTTTCCTATTTTCACATGATGGTATCGCACAATATAAATGGTTAAAAAAAACATCAGCTATCTTAGCGTAACGTTAAATTATGCGCAGCGATTGGAATAATCCCTGACGCTGATAATCTCATGATTACTTTTTTAATTTAATAAATAAGAAAGGGGAAAAAAATGAGCATTTTTTGAGTTATGATCCATCTGGATAATTCGAGAAAACATTCTTCGTTGACAAGTCATAAATACTGGTGGATAAAGCCAGAGATTAAAATTAGCAAAAGTGGATCAATTTAGATATTGCTGTATGCACATACCTGATACGTAGGGCCCAACCTGCCGGTATTTAACATTTATTGTCCTGATGCTTGCCTCATATTTTATTTGCCAAAAATAAAGAAACAATACCAAGTCATAAATTGTTAACAATGACAATATTGCTATCTTCCAAGAAATATTTTAATAGGACATTTAATTACCTCCTTAAGATACATTAAGATATGTCATACTAGTAGCACACTTAAACAATGAAAATAAAAAAGAAATGCAAACATTGTAATGCACTTCTAATTCCTAAAAGTCTATTACAAAGGAAACACTCCTAAAAGAGACAACGAAACAAAAACTTAGTACTAAAGCTAACAACATATCTATATTTACAATAAATTATTTAAGAACCTCCGCAATCTTTAAAATTCATTAATGATCTGAATAATAGAAGAATAAGTACCCTTAGTAGCAACGAAAGAACCCAAAATAACAATCCCAAAAATGAATGCTAATTCCGCCTTGTGGCATCTCCCAGGACCAATTATCTTCAAATAACAAGCACATGGTAGCAGAAAGGAGACGATTACACTTAGAAGGGAACCAATAAGCGTCATAAGGTACCCGAAAAATGGTACCGCCAATGCTATAATTACGGTGCTAAGAACAACAAGAGTTCTAATTAAGAGAGAAAAAGATCTCTTGTTGTGAAGAAGTAATTGCTCTTCTATTGCGGCTGCCACCGGTGCAACCATTAGTGCATATTTCGTAAATGGGTTGATCAGTGTGGTGTATATGGCTATTTTGGAGCTCAATTTTCCATTCGGGAGATTAAGGGTCACTTGAGAATTTATATCGTCACCATACATGAGATAACCAAGAATCGCCATTAAACCATAGTTTATGTTGCAGAGAACAAAGCATACAACTAATACCTACAGAAAAATATTTGAAGGTGTATAATGTAATTGAGGTAGACAGCATTGTTATGGTGATGCTAGATTTGCATCCAAATTTGTAAGCTCAAATTGAGTCAAGCATTTACTATAGAGCTTACAAAACATTTTTGACATACCAACTATCTAGTAAAAAGAGAGCTCAAGTAGATACACCAATAGGTTTCATCCCAAAATTAACTAGGCTTTATTGCAATAGTAAATTAGTAATTCATAATGAACAAACATTATAGCACTGTTTACCATTTGTAATGATTTAATAGGCCTTTGGGTTAATAGGTAGTGTTTGTTTTTTTTTTAAAAAAAATATATTATTAGTACTGTTACTTATTTGTTAATTGAACGATAAAATTAAAACTTACCTTTGAGAACTTGGTTTTTTCCTTCATGGAATTACAAAGGGTAGGAAAAATTGCATGGCCACAGTAACAAAATGCATAGAGACCTAGAGCAGTAGGCAGCCCTGGAAAATTTATCATTCTTCCTTTTCCATGAAATCCAACTCCATCAAAAATGGCAGCCCAAAATACAGAAACTACAACGATCCATGACGCGAGGACCCCACCGGCAGAGATATAGGCCAAGAAATCAAGCCTCTTTAGCCACGTGGTGGGCAATATGGCGAGGGCCACTAGCAGCACAAAGAATTGCTTCCCTTCCAAATAAAAGTCTCCAAATTCGACACGTGTGTTTGGAAACAATTTGTCAAGGTTATCTCCTTCCAAAATGAGAAACCCAATTGCTACTAGGTAGAGTTCCATGTACATGAATATCGAGACCAGTAGTTTGCCGGTAGAACCAAAAGCATGGAAACCGATTTGTGGGTATGTTCGGATGGCAAGGTTGGTAGCCATGCATCTCCTTAAGAGAAGGCCAGTATAGCAACATATCGCAGAAACTAGGAATAAGAGAATTAGGCTTAACCAGCCTCCTTGGGAAAGCGCATAGGGGATGGATAACAGCCCAACTCCTGGAGAGCCAGAAAAGAAAGGAACTCATATAATTAAAAATTGCATATTTATTTTCTTCAAATAACCCCAGGAGAATGTGGGTCTAGATTAGATAGTACATTGAAAAATTGGGCGTGTACGCAAAAAATAAAAAAATAATAAACAGTAAAATAAACAATTAACAATGTAAATTTGGACCTGACAAGGCATTGAGGCCATTGAAGCAAGTATTAGCAAAGGTGGAAGTGCCGCATTGATCTGTCTCTTGTTTTTCTTGTCCTCCTCCTTTGAAATTTTGGAGAAGAGGCTGATGGTAATGCTGATGATCCACTACAATTTCATGCTGAGGCAGAGGCAAGGGGCTGCTGCTGCTTTGTGTCTCCGTAAAACCCCAGATTGCCATTGGTAAATTGTAACAATTGATCTGATCACCTCTCTAACGCTCTCCCTCCCTCTCAGTTACCTTTTTATTTCTTTACAACGCCACACCAGTAATCCGATGGGAGGGTGGTAGTCACGGACTTACAGTAGTTACAGAGAGAGAGAGAGAGAGAGAGAGAGAGAGAGAGCGCACTGCCTCTGCCTCCTTTATTAAACAGTAAATTTAATTTGTTGTTTTTTGACAAACCTAAAATTGGTTAGTTTCTTTGGAAAAAAAAAGATATATTTAGTAATTTATTACTAATGCTTTAAAATGCTGAGACTACTTGTCCTTTCACTTTGCAATAAACTATGAAATATGCACACTCGCTCATTCACCCATTAATCGTCAATGTAAACCCCTGTATTATTTGATTTACACTTATTATTTTCAGTTCTATATCATTTATTTTGACAGGTATCATAACTATCATTAATTTCCAATTCCCCTCCCCCCCCCCCCCCACCCTAAAATTTTCAGATACACACTCGTATTGTCAACAAGACAACAATACACTTGCCTTCCCTCCAAAATATACTTACTATTATTCAATGCATACCGATTGCATTAACTTTTATTTTGACTCAATTGTCTAACCAGTCTAATATATTCTTAAAATACATATATTGAGTTTTTTTTAAGATAAATTGGGATCAAGTCTCCCAACTTATTTTTAAATTAAATGTCTATAAAAAAACTTACCAGCCATATTTCGAAACTATAATCCTTCACTTAAGATGCATTGCTCTTTTATCACTGGACTAAGAGCTTGTTCTCATATATTGATTTACTTTTGAAAACGTTTGTCATGAAAACTAAAACAAGCTACAACTTACAACAAATGCTATTGAAAGTAAATAAAAAGAAAATTGTAGATGTATATTAGATTCTTGTAAATATATGAATCCTCAATGAAGAAATAAATTGCACCACCATGTGCTTTATGGACCAGAGGTATATATGGGTATTTATTGGGGGCTAAACTTTTGTTAACAACTGAATACTAATTTGTTGAATTTTATTAAGATTTCATTCTATATACTGAGCTAATGCAAATGATAGTGAACAAAATAGAGTCTAATTATCATAATATAATCTTGCGGTGTAAAATAAAGAAATAATTAACAAGAGCTTATTTACCGATATCGAGCAAACACCACAATAAGTATAAGAGTTTATAATGTCATTTATTAAAAAAATATTTAAAATTTTAAATTATTTAATAGTCTCCAAAAAAATTAAATTAGTAAGAAAATACCATAGAAGCTTTATTTAAAAATGAAAGATAAATATCAAGAATTTAAATTATTTTTTAATTAAGTAGTGTTTTGTAAATCAATGTACACTATATATTGTTTTTCTATTGAATTATTCATTGTTTTCAAACTATTATATGTTGTTTCTTATTTTAAGTGTATTTTTCTCCTATAATGCTTTATTAGAATTATTCAATTTTTTTTGGAATCTTAAGAAAAATATCTACAACTTTTTATTTTGAGAGTTTTCCGATTCGAAATGAATCATAATCAAAACGAGATTGTAAGTATTTTTTTTAAGATAAATTGGAGTCAAGCCTCCCAACTTATTTCTAAATTAAATGTCTATAAAAGACACTTCAGTTGGATTTCGAACATGTGACATCTCCATTAAGATGCTTTGATCTTTGTCACTAGACTAAGAGCTGGTTCTCAACGAGGTTGTAAGTGTTATAAAGAACATAAGTGTTGTGTTAAATTGAAGTTTTAAAATACGAAACAGTGCGAATAAAATGTTGGCCGACGTTCTAAATAGTGGCCAAGAAAGAAAAAAATACATCTTTTTAGACCTTGCTGTGGCATCGATGGTGACAACTGGTGTCTCGTTTTCTGACCGATGTTTAAAGTGATGGCCAGCGGTATATCACCTTAACAAAAATTTTATATGTAGTAGTTCAGAAGCTCAATTTCTAATTATTTTTGGACAATAATAAAAAATTCCATTAATTAATCACGGGTGAGATGACAATTATTTTTTAAATTTACTATACTATGATATTTTACAAAACTAGCTAGACGCATGTTCTTCATGGGCAATTATTTTTTAGGTTAGTTCTAAATATGCTACCGTACAAAAAGAACATGCGTAATTCCTGTGCTGTAAAGAGCCCCACTATTTACTGACATGCAAGAAAACAAAATTGGATCGATCGGTGCACATGACTCGTGGTGTTAGTAGGGTGTCTAACGTTTACAACGGCAACGGAATGGCTCAAATTATCTCTCACAAAATGAAAATCCAGCTCGATGTGTTTTGTGCGTGTATGGAATACTTGTGAGAAAGAAAGTTGTCAATAGACAACTCAATGTGAAGTTTGTATGTTCAGCTGATCAGCTAGAAGACTTGTTCACCAAAAGTTTGACCAAATCTCGTTTTCAATCCATCAGTGACAAGCTAAATGTGTCCATGTCGCTGCTCAGCTTGAGAGGGACTGTAGAAGAACAATCAAATGAACCGCTGGAGGACTCCAGTCAGGAATAAAATGGATGAGTGTTTACATACCATAACTATTTTAGCTAGAGAGATTCTGTTATTATCTCGTCTATAACTCAATTGTAGAGTTAACCTCAGCTAGATATAAATACACTTGTACACTGTATTGTAAACTGAGAGAAATGAATAGACTCAGTTTTTCCGTCTCAAATTATCTCTTTAGCTACCATTGAGTGCTCCTTTGTTAAGTTGGAAGTCTACATGTCTAGCCCTCCGTTGCAATGTTGTCTTATTACTCAGTTACGAAGATTTGCCCGAAATATTTGCGCACTTATATTTTGAGATTTCTGATAATAGTGGTACAGGTGTTGGTAGTCATATTCTCGAACATAAACTTGAACCAATCTCGGAAAAAGAAGTATGGCGAGATATAGTAGTAGTTGTTATTGTTGTGTTTTGATTTAAGTTGGATTTGGCTGTAGTTATTTTTCTGCTATAATGTTTGAGGTTTTCTGAGAGAGACAAACAATTTAATATATATATATATATATATATATATATATATATACTGATTTGAATTGATTGTTTGAATTTAGATTTCGAAAAATGACTCTAACTGTTAGACAACTCTTCTCCTGTTCAGTATTTATAACTTCGTTCATGCACCTTCATTACACTCATTAATCCTCACTATTTCGTCAACATCTGCTGGCAATAATAAACTACCATGTTAAAAATCGCCATGTTACTTTATATTAGACTTCGCCAAGCAATAGAATAGTCTGGGTGGAATCGCTGTGCTACATTTTTTTTATAAATTTGAGATGTTACCATGTTAAAAATCAAACAATTTGACTCTTCGAATTTCCAAGGTAAAACTCACATCAATATTACATAATTCCACATCTCCAAAGAAAAAAATCAGACCAAACTAGGAGAAAAAAGTGAAGGTCGAGTGAGACGAGACTAACCAGGAAGAGGGGTTTAGTTCATGAAGAAGAATAACGAACCAAATTTGAGTGGGAAGAAATGATGCACGAAGGAAGGTTTGAGCGGCAGCAAAATGACGCACAACTGAGAAATAGGATTTTATCAAAAATCGAGCTTGAAGCGGGAAGAGAAGGGACAGCTCGGTATATTCGTTGGAGCGGAAACAATTTAAAATTAACGGAGAAACTGACTCTCTCAGCGCTTCAGCGATGGAAACCATATCCATCCGATTCGATCTTAGCACCAATCTAAATTTCATATGATAGACCAGATGTCTAAAGCACAACCCTCCTATGCTTTGTAAAGCATTTTAAGCCAATCTATATATATACATGAGAATTGACCCGAACATCGTAGCCTAATGTGCGTTCCGACCAAATGAGACGAAGGAATAAATACCTCTCCTTCTGCAATATAATCTGTGCCACAAATCAAGTTTGTGTTTAACAATCAATGGTACATATTGTTCAAACCAAGATTGCATCCTAAGATTTTACATCATTCTATTTGTGGAACTACTCTGTAAATATCGGTTAAAATAATGTAAGACATTTCTGTGTTGTGTTTTATATGGGATCGAAATTAAAAAAATAGAATATCTAGTTAAAAAAAAATATCCTTCGCCTGTTGACCTTACAAGGATGGTTATCCTCTCTTGTGGCAAGGGAACAGTCACACCTAGCTTTCATAGTGTGACAAATTTGTTTAAAAAAATAACTAATTTTGAAAAAAAATATATATAAAATTTATTTTGCTATAAGATTTCAATATGTAGATAGATTAGTTGAATTGAATTTATAATTTGTAAAAAAATACTCAAAAAATATAATGATGCAAATAAGACCTTATTACGGGCTCCATTGCAAAAATTGAAGAGATGAGTTAGTAGTTTCTAAACATTCCTGGAATGTTCAATGGAATGGATAAGCTTGAAGCCTTGAACAAAGACCAAAGACCAGGCGCAGGGAGCAGAATTCGAACAACTTTCTTGAAGGAAAAGCTGTCTGGTGTCTTTTTCTCTTTGCAAGGCCAAGGCGCGCAGCGAAGAGGTCCAAATTGGAGCATACGTAAATAGAGGATTGCTAAAATGCTATGCATAGTACGGATGTCCTTCGTGCTACAGATTCGTTCTTGAATTTCATACTTCAAATAACCGATCCAAACCGTTCATTATCTTCTACATATTGAAATCTCATTAGAAACCAAATTTTATATTTTTTTGAATTTGTTTACTATTTTTCTCAAATTTTTAAAAATACTTAATCTAATAAATTCTGGATCCTTCAATATCAGTGATTTTCAAAAATCTGAAAAAAATAGTAAACAAATTCAAAAAAAATGTAAAATTTGATTTCTAATGAGATTTCAATATGTAGAAAATAATGAACGGTTTGGATCGGTTATTTGAGTCATGAAATGCAAGAACGAATCCGTAACATGAAAGTCATCCGTACTATGCATAGCATTTTAGCAATCCTCTATATAAATAATCAATAATACATATATATAATAATAATCATCTTAGTACCTAATCCATTGCATAAATACATGGTCAACGCTCAGCAGGCCACCATACACCGCGTCTACTTTCCGGCCTTAACATTATTTGGGATCTCTTGTTAATATTCTTTCTAGAGAAAGCTGTGTGCCCTCAGTACCTCGTCTTATTCTTCAACCTTCCTTCCTTAAAGCAGCTTAGATTTTTATTGATTGTAACAAATAATATTTACTTTCAGTATTTAAATATCAGAACTGCCATCTGCCATAGTATGGTATATGTGTTTACTTTTAGGTTGAGCCACACCCACAAAGAGCCGAACCCAAAGGGGCCTAGTTTAATTTATTAGCAAGGTAATACCTTTCTTTCTAGTTTCTAGAAAAAATTTCAGGACGTTGTTTCAACGAATAGCCGTGAAGTTTCTCTTCAAAGTGAAAAATAAAATAAAAAGGACATGTTTCCATTTTTTTTTAAAAAAAAAGCGCGTTTTTTGTTGACTAGATCTGGAGTAGGAGCGCTGAAGATGTGAAGTTTGTCAGGGTGTGACCTTAGAAAAGGAATGGTTGTGTAGATGTACACATTACGAAATGCACCATGTCCAGGAACCTAAGTAAGGTAAGGTAAGGTGAGTATTAAATAGCAAAGATTAAAAGATTCTTTGGCGTGCAAGTGCAATTGCAATTGAAGTTTAGAAAGAGAAAAGAAAAGTCTCCTGTTCTGTCCTGTCCTGTCATAAGCGAGAGAACGAAGAAAGAAGAAGAAGGTTAGCTTCATAGCGTGTGTGGCGAGCGACATTAATTGAAGCTCTTTCCAATCCAAGGTACAGTACTACTACTCCCTTATTTTCTCTCCTCTCCTGTTTAGGGTTTTCAGTTTTAGCCTTTTGGCCTTCACTTGCAATTAATATGGATCTATTGCTGCTCAAAATCCGCTTAGATTTACTGCCCCTATTTCTTGCCTGAAAATCTGACTTAACAAACAAAATGGTTATGGACCCATTCATGATTTCTTATGAGCTTGTGCTTTGAAAATTTCATTTCAATTTTGCTAAAAATTGAGCTCAGACATAATTAATTTGCTGATTCTTTACCCTATACTCCTCATTTTGTCAGACAATTTCACTAAATAATCCCCTATGTTGCTTGTAGGAATTACTTTCAAACTAAACCACCTAATCCTTTTTTCTTCATGGGTGATCACATCGTCATAAATGTGGAGGCCCCAAAAAGCCCTGAACAGCATGAGCCGACCAGGGATGCCGACAAATCTGCTCAAGGTAAAAAAAGTTTAACGGGTCCGGTGATAGAATCTTCTGGGGACGAGTCGGAGCCGCTTATCGGCACAGCAGAGTGTCGTATCTGTCAGGAGGAGGATACCGTAAAGAACTTGGAGACGCCTTGCGCATGCAATGGAAGTTTAAAGGTTTCCCATTTTTTAAAATTCTCAATTTTTTCTGCATTTAGAAGCAAATTCATTTCAGTCCCATAAAACCTAAGGAATAAGCTCCAAATTCCAAATTCCTTAAACCAGGAGAAGTGTTCAGTTTTGCTAGAGTATGTTGCAATTTTAACTTTGTCCCTAAGAAAAAAACATATATAGTCTTCTGTTTTGACTAGATGACTAATTTTTTTTTTCCTTTTTAAACTTTTTTCCAGTACGCACATAGAGCTTGCGTGCAAAGATGGTGCAATGAAAAAGGAGACATAAATTGTGAAATCTGCCACCAGGTAATTAGCATTTCTTTTCTGTCATAGTACAGATGTTTCTTTATTGTCAATATCATAGAAGATTCTAGATAATCCCTTAATCCTATCAATCATTCCCATGTTAATTCGAATAATGTATGCTAAGTTGCTAACAAAGTTCAGTTCTTAATTTGCAGCCATACAAACCAGACTACACTGCAGCTCCTCGAACTCCACCTGATGAGACCATTATTGACATTGGGTACGATTCCTTTTGCCATATATGTTTTCTGAACTTGTTTAAATAATCGTAGTACTGGTAGCTTAGACTTTTGTATGGCATTGTAGTAACATTAACCTTATCCACTCATTAATTAAATTTTGGTAGTAGTAGATTTCTGTTGGTATCCATATATCTACTCAACTGTATTTGTATAATAACAACATTAACTAACTATGTTTTGTTAAATATTAATATTTTACTAAATAGTGGAGGATGGGCAATAAGTGGGACCCAGCTGAATCTGCAGGACCCACGCGTGCTTGCAATGGCAGAGGCACAACGGCACTTTCTAGAAGAAGAGTATGACGACTACGATGCTGCTAGTACCAGTTCTGCCGCCTTTTGCCGCTCTATTATTCTTATTGTGAGTTACTCGTATTAAATTTAACTTTTGTTTCTATTATGGAAATTCTTTTTTTTTCAATTATTCATTTCAATGCTTTATTATTGAAATAGAAACTTTATTATACTTTGTTGCTTAGTTGATGGCGCTTCTGCTATTAAGGCACACATTATCACTTGACAGTGGCAGTGAAGGAGATGATGATGCCTCTACCCTCTTTTCAGTATGTTCCTTTTCAAATGAAATATTCTCAGTTTAGTACCATCAAATTGAGTTTTTCTTTTTCCCGGGTAAATTTTGTTTTACTGAACTTTTTTCTTAAATTGTAGTTATTTCTGCTCAAAGCAGCTGGATTTCTGTTGCCGTGCTACATCATGGCTTGGGCCATCAGTATCTTACAACGACAAAGGCAACGCCAGGTTGGCATTTAAAAAATTGTCCTGAATTTTTTCTTATTCAAAAAAGTTTATTTTCATTATTCGCATTATGCGCTGTTATCATGCCATAATTAACTTATGCATTGCAACTTTACATACATGTCCAGGAGGCCACAGCACTAGTGCCTGCTGATGTTGCATTCATTCTTCAGTCGAGCCAAGCGAGGCCCCTCCAATTTAATGTTGTGCCAGAACCAGTAACCCTTGTACCTGAACCTGTTACACCGACCTCACCACAGCATGGGCCCCACCAGTAGAGAATTGATACTATGTTACTGAGGGTTTTGACATTTCGAGTTTCCTTAATTCTCTTGTTCAGCAGATGCTAATATTTTGGATGAAATATTTCTCCCCCATTTTGTTGTTTTGTGATTAGCTTTTGAGTGGCTTTTTAGGCCATGTTTTTTTTGTATATACACCATAAAAAGATGCTTTGCTTTGGTTTTATTTTGCCTTAGTTTTTCAAATAAATAGAATGCGTTCAAAAATTTTAGCCGACCCTATTTAGTTTTATTTTTATACAATGTTTCCTCTTTCTCATGATAGGAATGATACTTCTTATCCAAACAAGCCTAGCTACCTTCAAACAAGGAGAGGAGACGGGCATTGACCCTTACACCTAAAATATAAATTTGCAAAATAATATATTGTGTATTTAATTTAGTATACTTCATAGTTTTTCAAATTATTGATAAATAAAGTATATAAAACTTGCAGCTTTTGTTAATTTTAATTACTATTTAGTCAGTTTCATGATTATGAAATTTAATAGTCAATATGTCAGATAAAAGATTTGACACTTTAATCACTTGTAATTATAGAAAAAATGTTGGGGGGGGGCTTTGATTCTGAGCGCAGCAGGTCTATCTTTATATCGTAAAGAAATTAACTCATAATTCTATTTATTTAATCACAATAGAAAATGAAACATATATCAAATAAATTTATCATTTAAATATAGTAGAGTATGTTCCAAAATATTCAACTGTCAATTTCTCATAACGTAAGCATAACACAAGCTACGTATCACTTCTGTTCTAGAAGATCAATTTTTTTTCCCCAACCAAACAAACATGGGTGGCATTTCAAGCCTCATACCTATAAACTAACATCAGAATTTGTATATCAAAATTAAAGTCTCAGTCTTTTCATAATGTACTAAGTCTGTGCAGATATTTGTACACTTGGCATATAATTTACAACGTCTATGTCAGAAAATGCATTATTTAAAGCTGCCATTGTTCATTGAGGTGCTTAAATATTTAGAAAGGTAGTGCGCATGTTCATTATTTAATTGGCCAATTCATTCAACGTCTCGGGCAGGAAATAAATTCTTGTTTAGAGTTCTAGATTTGTAGGGTCTAAGTGTATGTAGAACATGTTATCTAATTGGTTTGTACACATTTTCATTTTTATTTTAATTTCACATGGATAAGATTCGCCCAGCGGCCACCTTCCAAAGAGAAAAATCTCCAGGATACAATAAAATTTTATATTACTAAAAGCTACTTCAAAAATATATATGTATAAATTATTGAAACTGCCTCCTAACTTGCGTTGACCAATAGCAGTGGCCCTAATCCAGCTTATATCTGCATTAGGTGGGGAAGCGCGGCTTCGCCGCGTCTTAGTAGATTTTTCATATATCAATTTAGAAACCACTAATAATTTGTCATTAAGTCTAAATTGTGTGCAACATACATATAAGTGCAAAGGCAAAATGCCACAATTTTTCATTTCACATAAGCTGTAAAAAATTAATTGCATAAACATCATACATGAGCTGCTTTAGCATCCATATACATTGAATTTAAAAATAGAGAAAATTTTTTCTGTACCCCTCAAAACTGAGGAAATACAGGATTTGCCCCCCGAAAGTCAAAATTCCTGATTTTGCCCCTCTGCCATATTTTCTAATATAAATAAAATTAAAATAATAAAATAAAATATTTCGGACCTTTTTATCCCTGCTCGAATCCAACCCAGACTAATACTAAACTCATTCGATCCGACTCCTTTGAGCTGACCAAATCGATCCAGACTAAACCAATTGAATCGAAACTTTTCTTCTCCCTCGCGCACAAACCAAAAAACTAAGCTCTTATCTCCTCTCCTCTCGATCCAACCAGGAGAACCCAAAATTCAAACCTTAAGTTTTGCTCTCCTCTCCTCTCAATCAAACCAGAAATCTTCTCTCCTCTCCCTATATCGCGCACAAACTCGGAGGACCCAATCGAACCCTCCTCTTCCCTAGATCAAGTTTGCACCACCTCTGTCGCCTTTCGACACTGTCTGATCCTCCCCACTCCAGCAGGTCATGCATCGTCTTCGAGCAGATCCGAATTCGTGTCTCGCATTGTGTAGCGTGGGCTCTATTTGTGATAGACTGCAGTTTCCAGCAAGAAGATTATACTGATGGCTCTTTTTTTTTGTAATAATGTGTCGTGTTTTGGTACTTTGGTATGGGACTTTTAGAATAAATTGCTTGCTGGTACGGGGGGAATTAATTGCTTGTGAGTAGAAACTGGTAGCATTTTGGGTTTTGTCAGGGGTCATAACGAATCAAACTTGTTGTTTTGAGGTGCAGGGGTAGCTTCGGTGAGTAATTATAGAATAATAGTAGATTGTTTGTATGGGGAAGTTGAGTTAGTTGTATATGAGATGTAAACGTTGCTTTTCTTCGGGAAAATAAAAAAGCACACTTAAAATAGATGAAATTGGTACTGACAATTACTTGTTTCTTTCTTAATTATTGCTGATAGATCAAGGTTACTGCTTTTACAGGTACACTGGTACAAAGTTTAAGCTACAGATTCAATTGTTATTGCTATGTACTTCTTATATGTGCCTTTGTTATTGCTTTGTACTTCTGATATGCGCCTATAAAGTGTTATACAGATTTGCATTTTGCTTGCTCTACCCTTTTTGTTTTTTAAGCTACTTCTAGCACCTAAAAATTGTACAGTTTTTACCATAAGGTATAAGCATCTCTAAAAATGGTACAAAATAGTTTGTCCATATAACAGTTTGTACACAAAATAGCAATAACAGTAAAAATATGATCTAAGATTTATATTTAAACGACTAAAATCCATTGGTACAACGATGTGACCCTTTCTTAATTAGCCATTAAATACAAAATCAGGTACAAGCATCTCTAAAAAAAAAAACATAGCGCGCTGTTGAATGCATCATAACATAGACAAAAAAATGAGAAAAGTTACAAGCATCTCTAAAAAAAATAGTTTGGGAAGTTTTGACTCATTAATACATTGCTTGTATACAAAATAGCATTCCCCAATATCAAAACTAAACTAACCATAATAACAACATCATCAAAACACATTGCTTCTCTCAAATTAGAGACCCTAATAATCTAACCCATCGATAGATCAGATACATTGCTTCTCTCAACAGCATCTGGACATACTGCAAAAATTTTAACTGTCCTTCTCCTTCTGCAAAAAAATGAATTAATAGATCAGATATTATAATTTACAAAAGCTTTTTTTTTCCAGCCATCTATTGATATTTGTCTTTGAGAAAAAAATTACAGAAATAAAATATGAAGTTACAATCTCAGAATAAGCTTGTGTGATTTCATTGAAAGGGGAATCATCAAACATGTTTGTACCAAATTTGCCAAGACATTCTTTTTTATAAACTTTAATACCTACAATCAAAGTACTGATATTTATTTTAAAGTACAAGTAATCTACCAGATGAGGGTAATGAAAAGATACTCTTAAAAAGTAGCATATGTTGAAATAAAACCAAGCAAAGAACTTCAATGTCAATGCATGAGTTCAGGTAACCTAGTTGCACGGCAATCTGGTTGCAAATTCCAGCAAATTCGTCATTTTTAATTAATTTAGTCTAGGTTTTCAAGGGAAAAATATCAGTTCAAGAGCGAAGTAGAGAGATGGAGGGAGGGAAGGAGAGAGAGAGAAACACCTTTTCTTTACGCCTTAGTTTTTGTGACAGATTTTCTCCTCCAGATCTGAGTAAAGAAGAGAAGAAGCTTTCGTCTATGGTTTTGGCGAAGAAGGAAGCACCTTTTGTCCAGAATTTCGAGGCTCCATTGAGAGAGAGGGTTTCTCTCTCGCTCGCTTTGCGTCTTTACGAAGATCGGTGTTAGAGACGAGAGAAATGGAGAGGGAGAGGAGACGGCAAGAGAGAGTGTTCCATCCACCTCCGACCTCTCCGCCCTGCTCTCCCTCCTCTCCCATCCAAACAGCCTCCCTCCCTCATCCATCGCTCCTCTGCTCTCCTCCCTCGCCCGCTCCCCTCTCCCTCCCCCTCACTGCCTGCTCTCCCTGCTCGTCTTCCTCTCCCTTCTTGCTCAACATTATATAAATTTTCACCGTGATCCAGTGGAGATGAGAAGAACGAGTGGAGAGAAAAGAAAGGGACTTCGGTTTGAACGAATAGAGAGGAGAAGATCGAATGGGTTTAGTCTTAATCTGGGTTGGGTTCTAGCAGGGGTAAAAAGGTCCGAAATTTTTTATTTTATTATTTTAATCTTATTTATATTCGAAAATATGGCAGAGGGGCAAATATAGAAGGCGTCTGAAATTCAGAGGGGCAAAATCAGGAGTTTTGACTTTCGGAGGGCAAATCCTGTATTTCCTCAGTTTTGAGGGGTACAGAAAAAATTTTCCCTTAAAAATATATATATAAGCAATTGAAGAAACTCAAATAGAGCATGTGAAGGTAGAAATTGCTCAACTAAGACTGAAGCATAAATAACCAAAGGGTAAAAATAAAATCACTTTTTAAGATTGAAAATTAATAATGAATTGCTTGCTGCTACTTTTAGAGTAAAAATTTGCATATTTTAATTCTTATCCTTGTTCTCAATCACATGTAAATAGGCATTCAGAAAGTAAAACTTACTCGATGAAGTCAAATGTTGGTGTTATATGCCAGATATAACTCATTTTTTTTGGAATTGTACTGAGCAACTGAGATCCGACCCCCACCATTTCCAATTTTTATAATCATAATGATTGTTTTTTAACAAATTATAGATGCATTTTGAGCTAACGCTTGATTACAATCCATGTCTATTAATTAAATTACGGAGACATGACAATTCTTTTCTCTTTCATTAGTGATAAGTCATGAACTTAAAGGAAGCGACTTCGGTCACTGAGTTCTCCAGTATTTTTTAAGAAAAGCCCTACAGTAAAATGAATAAAGAATCTGAAAAAAAAAAGGAAATAAGCCATCATAGCCTCTAGGCTATTTGATTAGGGAAGAATTAAGATTTACAATTCATATCCTATACTTGATTTTGGGGAAATTGAAAGATCATAATACAATAGAATATGAAATTGAAACAAACCATATCCCAAATGTGGAGCTTTATGGGTTTGCTATAAATGGTAATTGTTCTAGCTTCAATTGTCAAATCATACACAATATGGAATTTCTTGTCGGTGAACTACAATATGAGCCATGTCTTCTCAACACCTGCAATTAGTTAAAATAATATTCAGTTAACACCTCATTTATTTTAATTTCAAAAGAAAATTGGTTAGATGAAAGTTCACTGGGTTTCTCCTTACCAAACTTCTTTAAAGTGATATTTCAAAATATTAAAGATAAAAGTGCTTCATCTAGATTTGGATATGGATAGATCTCGAGAAAGACAGGACATTCTGATAGCTAGGCATTCTGTTTATTTCTCTTGAGAGAGGTGGACTTGTAGTAGAGGCATATGATGAGAGAGAAGCTGACGGCGTGCTTACTGCAATTATGCCAATGTCATGAAGCTGACATTGAAGTTCTGCTCACCCAAAACACCGCGATGACACCAATCATTTCAGGCTCGCTGACCTGACGATAGAGAATGATGTTCTCATCAATGCTTACATTGACTTGGAATGAACTGACCTTCGTTAGGTGGTGGATATCTTTCACATGACCTATGATCGTGATTTCGCCGGTCTCGGCTACCACACTCCGAAATTTGGAGCCTGATGTGCTACTTCCATTTATGAGATACAATTACACATTAATAGAATCTAAAATAATAAAAATCTTTTAGTGGTATCTTTAGTGTAATAGCATAATTGCTTAATATATTGATATTCTTTTTTTATAGACACTTAGTCCATTAGATACATTTCATCATGAATGGACAAATAATAACTTTTTACAATTACAAATAGAACCGAGAACTATTATTTAAGCATTGTGAAAGAAAATAACTTCTGTCATACTGATAGCCCTTATAATTACCATCATCACTACTGCAACTATTTTTATATATTTTTATAGTTTTGATCTTATCAATGAACAAATTATTTTTATTTTATTGAAACCCCATAATTAACATATTGCCTATAACCAATTGGTACATTATACATGTAGCATCCAACTGGCATGGTGCTACCTTCTTTGTAATGCTGATATTGTGAACATTCAGATCAACATACCTTAAAGTACTCTAGGGGCTCTTAGGAGTATCGTCAACATAGACCCGCTCCTCAATAATGCAAATCCCACATTGCTTGGTTGCGAGATTTGCATAAGTTTCTCGCAATTAATTATAATTTATTAATAAGAAGAAAAAGAGACATAACCGAGAAAATTTAAAAGAGCAAAAAAATACCTAATATCCAATCCTAATGCCACATAAAAGAGCAAGAGAACTGCAGCTAGTAGAAATTCAAAAGCCAATATCTAAATTAGCAAAAATCAATATACTGAAATTAACATTCTTACAAACACATCCTCATACCTCTATGTTAGATTTTACTCAATCAAAGTCTATTCCTAAATTAGAATTTCTAAATAAAAAAATAATAAGATGATTCTCTAAGCCAACGTTAGATACTTGCTCTGTAGATTGGGGATTGTATCAAACACCTTATATACATTCACTCATATCACTTCCATATTCAAAATCTGATGATACCAATTTCATAAAACAAAGAAAAATTGCGAGCGAAGGAAAAATCAGATTGCAAACATTTATCATATATAGAAGACCAGTAAGTTTAACCGGACAAAGAAAAATCAGTACTGAATCGAAGAGCACAAATTGGGATATCATACCATTGCAAGCAGCGGCTCCAATGGATAATGCCAACATAAGCAATGAAGGTCGTAGTTCTCTTGTTGGCATACTTCGACCATGATTGTGGATTCGGCGATGGTCTTAATTTTTCATAGGAGGCGACAGATGACGGGCAGGGGATGAAGCGAGGTTGGCAGAGAATAAGGCGATGAAAAGGAGAAAATGAGGGTTAGGGGTGAGGTGGGGCTGGTGGAGGAGGAAGCGAGGATATGAGGAATTGAGGAGCAGAGGATCCGGCGACCGCCACACCGACGAAGATGAGGGAGGAGTTGCAGGGGGTGAGTTAGGGTTAGCGGAGGAGGAGGAGAAGAGAAGGAGAGGCAGGAGGGGCGCGCCGACGGAGAGGCGTCAGAAGAGAGAAGCCATAATTTTTTTTTCTCAGATATAAAATGAAGAGAGGGTTAGAGAGCGTAAAAAATGAAAGTCGCTGAATACCTGTTAACGGATCAGATCAATTGGCGAAAAAATAAAGGGCTTAGATGACGTGTCCGAAAGTGAAAAATATAGCGGATGTCGAAACGCACGGGTTTTAATTACTACTATAGATAGATTTGTTCTTTTGGGTCTGTTAATTTATTTTTCACTATTATTAGCGAGAATATTTTGTACCGTATGAATAATTAAATTATCTTGCGTTACCTGTTGAACGCATCATACCAGATACATATCAATGCACCAATAGACTATCCGGCGTCTATTTGGAAGATCCAAGTGCTTATACGCAGAAAACCATTGCATATCAGTCAAGATGGCCGAGTTGGTCTAAGGCGCCAGTTTCAGGTACTGGTCCGAAAGGGCATGGGTTCGAATCCCATTCTTGACACGATCACCTATTTTTTCTTCTTTTACTCTTTCTTTTCTATATTTGTATTTCACTATTTTAGTATTTTGTAAACATACGTCCTTTGGAACAAAAATTAAACCATTAAGCTCGAGTAGTATCGTTTCAAAAAAAAAAAAAAAAAAGCTCGAGTAGTAAAACTCAAAAACGTGACCAGCCTTAACTATTACGTGAACAAGTTCAGAGATGTGTTTACACAGAAAAAAAAATAGTAATATTGGATATAGTAGCAAATTAACGGCAATTCTGTGCCCTTGATATCCAAAAACCAAAAAAAAAAAAAAAAGAAGAAAGGAAATTCCATCTAAATTTAGAGGCTACACATAGATAGGAAATTCCACATTTGATTACTTGATCTCTTCTAATACCACATTGATTTCCAAATCCTGATCCCCTCTACGCAATTTCAAATTCACAGAATCTCCAACATTATAGTCGTCAAAGGTCTTCAATAGATCTGATTTGCTCCTGATCTGTTTTCAGAATTTTCAAAAGTGCATTAGAAATTACATTTTTATTCCCCTCTTTTATAAATTATGGACATGACGAATTCTGCATTAAGTTTCTTCTCCTATTTGATCACTACAGCTATATTCCTCACATGCTCCTTTTTCTTTAATGTTTAGATAAAGCACAAATTGGAATTAACTGACCAAGAACCCTCATATGACAACATATCTCTACCAAACTTCTTTTGAACATCAACTACGAAAGGCATGCAATCAAAAATCATATTGCAAATTGAATATTCACACAAAATTGGTGCAAAACATAAATGGGTATCAAGTTGCTAACTTTCTAAATACCCAAGTAAATCATAAGGATAATTGGGATATTTTAAGCTTCATAGGGCTCAAGTACACAAAGATGAAATATTCCAAAAAAAAAAAAAAGTACAGAACTAACCGGCTTATTATCAACTGAAGTAATGATATCTCCTAGAACTATATTACCAGCAAAACCTCTCCTTGTGGGCAGCAAGCCAGCTTTGGCTGCCTGGCTGTTAGGTGGCACCTGTTTCAGAATAGTGAAATAAACAACACACAGGTAAATGCTGGAAACATTGTTAGCAAACTAGCATTGGACTTCACAAGGGTTTGCTATGTGTGAGTGGGGAAATGGTAATCAATACTAGCCTCAATTTCTATTGTTTATGTATCAATACTAACACTTTCTTAAGGTTTAACAACTCTTAAGGTGAAAAAAGTGATTATTACCAGAAGGACTAAAGCGCCATTACGAGCATTTAGTTGGTTAGCAATCAAATCTGGGGCAATTTCGACATCCAACGAAGCACGCACCACCTTGAGAAGAAAAGAAAAAAATCACATTCAAAGAAATGGAGAAAGAAAAGCATTCAAGACTTCAGTTCTGCAATTCATCAGAGTGACAGCTGATATTCATGTTTAGGGGTTCTCCTAACTTTATTTTTCATGAAGACAACATATATCTCCTCTATTTATCACATGTATGTGTTGCAAGTATTTATTTAGGTTATTTTCTTCAAGGACTGTTAACTATAAGACGTGTTTGTGCTATTTCATTTTGCTATTATGTTTTATTGTGTGTGTGTGTGTGTGTGTTCCTTTTGTGACTTTGTTTGTGTTTGTTATGATTATACATACTCTTCCAAGCTGGATTAATTGAGGAGCAATTTTTAGCACAGTTGAAGAAGGTATTGCAAAGCCAACACCAGCAGATGTACCTTACACGTAACATAAAATTAAAACATATTAGTCTATTTATGATGATTGACAATGATAATAAAGACTGCTGGAGACGTCAAATAATTAGCAGAAACACGCAATTACTATGACTTTGAATGACTGTAAACAACAAAATTATGCATAGTTTCCTGCACTAAAATAAACACAAACTGCTAAAAGTTTCCATAAACAAATATGGACAGGTAACTTGTAGTAAGTCCACCAACTCAGCAATTTCTCTATAGAATATTACGAGCACCAGGACCATAAACAGGAAGTTGGATTAGATACAGTGGTATAGGGAAGGTATTCAGTGTTGAGTCCAGTCTTCTATTTTGTTTCATTTTCAAAAAAAAAAAAAATGGAAGCAGTCAGGTCTAGTTAATCGTTACCAGTCTGATGTGATATGTAGTTCTATTCAACAACTCAATGAGAGGGGGGGGGGGGGGGGGGGGGGGAGGGCATACCAGTTTGAGTAAAAATTGCCGTGTTAATACCAATCATATTTCCTTTCGAGTCTATTAGGGGACCCCCGCTGCAAAATTTTACAGGCAAATTAAGCATTTACACATTTTATAAAACGGTAAAAAAAAATGTCGACATCAAGTGTTATTACAGGCCCACAGAATGTCGCGAACAATATATGGTGTACAGCCAATATGAAGCAAGAAGTTATTTTAAACTGAAATTATCACAACAGATAATCAAAAAGATTAAAGGGAAAAAAGTGAAAGACTCAATATTCAAGTTTTGGAAAGTAATTTTTCTGTGAAGTACTGGTAACTAAGTTAAAGAGTGAAAATTAATACTTGACAAAATTTTCCAGTAATTGTACAAGTTCAATTTGCTAATGGAACAGAACACTAATTGGCAGCAGAAAATTCTATTATCCTAAGTGAGACAAATGGGAAAATAATTTGAAAAAGAAAAAGAATACTGAAAGACCTATTTCCAGGATTTATAGCCGCATCGGTTTGAATACCACCACTAATGGTGACTCCAGTCTGGCTAAAAATATCTCTATTCAGACCGCTAATTACACCGACTGTCAAAGTATGGTCAAACCCAAACGGATTCCCTATTGCCAAGCATTGCTGACCCACTCTTAAATCTGAAGATTTCCCCACTTTTATGGGCCTCAAGATATTCAGAGGTGCATCTATCTATCAAAATTTTTTAAAAAAAATTCAACCAACCACAGTTAAAAGTCAATTTGTAATATGTGTCGTAAACAAACTTATGTAAGGGCCCTCATTTTGCGAAAATGGGTAAACTAGTAAATTTTGCTCAGTCACAAGTATAGGTTCGAATTTCCAAGTTATATGAAACCACAAATACATTCTGTTAGGTCAAGAGGGTCAACTATTGGCCAGTTAATACTGATCTATATATTATCAAGTAATGTTAAATTTCAAATTTGAAAAGGAAAAAACAGACATGAACCTTCAGTACTGCAAGATCTTTAAACCGATCAGCACCAATCAATTTTGCTTCAAAATTCTTTTGAACCCTAGTGATATAAAATTGTCAGAGTCAAGATGCTTTTGCAAACAGATCCCTTTAAAGTTGGGACTTAGGAATTTAATCACGTGGACATGATGTAAAAACATGTGAAATACTAAGGTTCTTGTTCTCAAGGCTAATCATAAAACAACAAAGAGAATGTGTGCCATTTCAAAAATTTGGCAATCTAATTGATCTGTTTTGCAATGAAATTTTAAATTCATAAGTCATGCATATCATAGACTAAGATTCATTCTCCATGTGTCTTTCATACTGAGCAAGGGAAAGAGAGAGAGAGATCAGACCCTTGAGAAGCAAGGATATTGACACGAGCCACAACTTCACCGAGCTTTGGATTTCTTGAAAGCGCATTTCCAACCACTGCATAACCGATAATAAACAAAAATGAAAACAACAACAATATCGATGAATAAGGAGATGACAATAAATAATCGTCAGTCATTACAACAATAATAATGACAACGGTGGTGACTGATAAAGGAAATGACCATAAAGGTACTAATTGAATAAAATAATAAGCTTCTTACCATGGTAATTTGTAACTATATGTCCCAGGTTATCCCAAACTACTCCAGAGCCATTCCCTTCTGGTACCTGAAAATACTCACAAGGGGTAAGAAAATCTGACGAAATAAAAACAAAAAAAAGTATTTCACAATTGTGCTCAAACTGCTTCATAAATCATCCCCCATTATCATTTACCTGCAAGTAGTAAATAATAAAAGTTTGTTGAGGTAGCAGAAGATCATTTACCTCAACTACACCAGTAACATTAAGCTGCGGTCGTAGAGTTACATCAAAAATGTTTACAACAGAATATGTGTTGGTCTCGAATAGCTGTACTATCCTTTCCTACATGATGCAAAAATAAGTTTGGGGTCAATAGGTTGCGAATTTTATATAACTAGAAAAAGGAATGTAGCTCAGAAGGAATAAGTGTACAATCCCCGGCAGCAGTAATCCAGTAGGGGTTGTGTTAGTATGCAATTGATGTGGTATGAGGTGGTAGAGCAGTTAGTAAGTAAGGGAAGAGAAAAAGGAATGTAGGGTACCTCAGAAGGAAAGAGAGCACCAAAAGGCAAAATTTGAGGAGTGACATCTTCAATCTTAACAGTTGGATCACCAAGGGCAAAGGCTGCGATGACATTAACAAACTATGATTGTGTTTGTGTCCCTTACTAAACACGAGATGAAAGATAAGAGTGGGAACCTGGTAAGTAGGTTGAATTGCAGAAAAAGCTGAGGGCTGCTGAAGCAAGAATCTTTCTCCTGGTACAGGCACTGAGAAAGATTATGCTTGGGAGGGCATGTGCTCGTACTTGGCATGTTTGTTTACCAGAAGTGGAAGCGGAAGCGGAGAGAAGAGAGGGTTGGTAATGGGAAGAGCAAGAGAAAGAGTGGAGCAGCATTTGGCGGCGTCCCAAAGGCGTCGTAGTGGAGGCATTTGAGGTAGAGGTACAGGTGGATGCCATCACTTGCATCTTTCTTCCGGGTTTTCGGGTGCGACTGTCACTCTGTGACTCTGTGAGAGAGAGACTTTCATTCGGATAACTCGTTAACTCCTCTCTCTCAATCTCTCCGAGTCCGAGTCCGAGTCCGGGTCCGACTTTAATTAATTTCTGCTGTTAGTCCTCCTCCTTTTAGGCCTGTAGGGTGCTCCACGATTTCTTCTGGAATATAAAATATTGGAACGGAAGGAAATTTTAACTTCAAATTTATATAACAAAATTGACTACTAAAATGTTAATAAATATATATTTTTAAAAGGCAAAGCTCTGACTTTTTAAATATATATATGTGTACGGTCAATGTGTAATTCCAACAATTGGAGAAAAACTGAATCCATCTTATTTTAAAATATTTTAATCTCAACCACAGCACTTTTAAAACAAGGTTATAAGGATAATCACATGCTCTTATCATCACCATCATCATACTAAAGAAACATGGTTTCATTTCTAGAGTTTTTATTTTAAGTATACTAGCTTCTATATTAAACATGGTTCCATTCACTACTCTTAACCTTCGCGTTAGTTCCTCTCTCACCGATCATCCCCACCTCAGACTAGACCACTCCTTTCGATCATCCCTTGGCTGACCCCCACCCCCATGACCACCCCTCTCGCCCAACCCCGATCAACCCCGTTGGTCGTCCAGCTTTTTAGTATTATTTATTCTATTGTCCTATTAATACTATTAATTGTTCTTATAATTTAGTAATCGTCCTAGTATTATTGTATTTGACATGAGTTTGTGAACATTTTCTCAAATTTGTCCAAGTATTCTTATTAGTTGTCCTAGTAATGTACGCTTGTCCTAGTAATACCAACCGCTAGATTTGACAATTTCTGAACATTACCTCAAATCTGTCCAACTGTTATTCTTAATTGTCTTTGTAATGGCATGAGCTTGTCCTAATAATATTATTATTTGTATCAGTAATAACTTACATTAATTGTCCTAGTATCGATGTATTTGTCAGTTTCTGAACATTATCTCAAATTTGTTCAAGTATTCTTCTTAATTGTCTTAATAATATCATTAATATTTATAATGATTGTCCTAGTACTATTGTATTTGATAGTTTCTGAAAACTTATCTCAAATTTGTCCATGTATTTTTCTTAATTATCCTTGTAATGTTGTACGCTTTTCCTAGTAATACCATCAATTGTTTTGCAGTTAATGGAGGGTTCCAAGGAGGAAAATTTAGGCGCGGTGGGAGAGCTTAGGCACTGGATAAGCGCTGTTAGGCACTGGGTAAGGAACAAGATAGATAATAAGTAAAGATGATGACGGTGATGATGAAAAACGGTGATGATTCTATGTAATACCCTTTTTAAAAGATCTATATCAATCTAACCTGAAAAGAAAACTTAATGGACCCTTGGTTTTCTTTTTATAAACTAAACAAAAAAATAATTGGATCATGTGTGGAGTCTGGTTGGGAAATTAAGCAACAGCCAACAGGCAAGCGTGTTACAGAAAAACTCGATCGGTTTGAGGAGCTGTGAGGAGCAATGACGTCACGTGTCTTTGTCTCTCTCTTTCAACGTCAAATAAACCGTCCATATATATTTTTTTTAAATCCAAAATCTTGACTAGATATTGAAAAGAAACATGTGCATGGCTGAATGAGAATAAGCAATGAAGCAAAATTGTGTTATGGAAATATTCCAAGTTGAATTACGTCATCAATGATCAATTTCAATCTCTCTTTCAGTCCGAGAGTACATTATATATATAACTCGATCTCAGTTGTTGTCTTAACTGATAACACATATGTCATAATAATTAACTTAATTAATTTAATCAAGCAATGTCAGAAGAGGTAGTTTGTGTTGATTTCTGGGCAAATGGGTTCGGAATGCGGGTGCGCATTGCACTGCGAGAGAAAGGCGTGCAATTCGAGTTGAAGGAAGAGGACTTGCGAGCAAAGGAGCGGAGTGCGCTGGTGCTGGAGATGAGCCCGGTGTTGCGGCAAATACCAATCCTCATCCATCATGGCAAGCCGGTACTTGGTTCTATCAATATTGTGGAGTATATCGACGAGGTATGGAAAGAGGGGCCTGCTCTGTTACCAGCTGATCCTCTGGACAGAGCCCATGCCAGATTATGGGCACACTACATCGACAAAATGGTAATTACATACCTACATGGAGAGAGAAATGCTAATGTGTCATTCATGATCGGTTTTCGAAATCCAAAATTCTCTATTTTGAACTATCCTCAAACATCAAATTTTACATTTGTTTGAATATTTTTACTATTTATTATGATATTTTCAGAAAAAAACATTATAATTGGAGTATTTCAGACCCTCCAATTTAAAAATATCATAATAAATAACAAAAAAATCGAAAAAAAATATAAATATGATCTCGAAGGATATTTCAATATGGAGAACAAATTGAACCGTTCGAATTGACCGTTTAAATTTTGAATCTTGAAAAATGACTTGATAGTACGAGGACGATATGTGTCATCAATGGCACATTAGCCTTCGGTATTTTTGTAAATTGACAAATCTAATTTAACCAATGTAATCTACATATTGAAATCTCATAGCAAACCAAATTTTACAATTTTTTATATTTTATTACTATTTTTTTTATTTTTGTAAAAACATGCTATTATTGAAACAAACTACTATTTACAACATTTCAAAAATGACATGTTTTAAAAAATTCAAAATAAATAGTAATAAACTTTTAAAAAATATAGTAAAATTTGATTTGCTATGAGATTTCAATTTTATAGATTAAATTAGTTAAATTAAATCTGTCAATTTATAAAAATATTTTTAAAAAAGTCCATGGTGCATAAAAAGCTCTATGCAACTATAGTGCATATTAAATTTTTTGTATAAATATATATTATCGCAAGTACTTTTGTTTATTTAATTAGCAATTGTTGGTTCAATGCTTGGTATGACCGGTTCCCGGTCAAACCAGTCGGACTTACCAGTCGTGCTTTTAAAACAATTTCATATAGGAGATTAATTAAGAAATTTAACATTGACTGTTGAACATTACAACTTTTTTTGAATTTCCTGGTTCAGCTATTTAGCACCCAAACGAAATTCTTGAAGAGCAAAGGGGAGGCAAAGGAAAAATCAAAAGCAGAGCTTATTGAAAGCTTGAAGCAACTAGAGCAAGTTTTAGGTGATGGCAACTACTTCGGAGGAGATGAATTTAATTTTCTAGATATTATGTTGATTCCGTTTTCTAGCATGTTTAGTGGATACGAAGAGCATGGGAGCTTTCAAATTGGAGTTGAGTGCCCCAAATTGATGGCTTGGGTCAAGAGATGCAGGGAGAGAGAGAGTGTTGCTCGTACTTTGCCAGATGACGGAGAGATGTACCAGTTGCATAAGGCTTGGTATGGGATAGAGTGATTTGCTAGAATCTTTTAATTGGTGCCACAAAACATTTATATTTATATTTAGTATAGGGGAACTCATCGAGCTTCCATACATGAGTTTTTATTATATTAATTCTATGTTTTTCTTATAGTAAAGTTATGTGTATCTTTAATAAATTTGCCAAATATGATGATAAAATTTGGTTAAATATTGTTTAAAGTTTGCAAAAAAGAGAAATAAAAGACATGATGTATCCGTACAAAACAATATTACGCTAGTTCCATTAGCTAAATTTTATGTGGAATAATTCGATCCATTAGATAAATTATTTTAAATTTCTAATGAATAATTTCTTTTTTTATCAACCAAATAGCTAATTCCATCAGCTTAATATTATTTAATTAGCTAATCCATTAATTAAACATTAAACAATAAATGAATCTATGAGGTAAGAAAATGAAAATAGCTAAGTTCATTAGCTAAATTTCGTTCTTTTTTTTCATAATCGTGTATCCGGTGCAAAATAAAAACAAATATAACACTCCTTGACCATTTATTTGCTACACAAATTCCTTCCAAAATAATTAAACTATAATAATTTCAGAAACATATAGAATACAAAAATGATCTCTCTCGAAAATGCATCTTGCAAGGAATAGCATTGACCTCTACCAATTGCATGCATTGGTATATAAAAATTTGACTTCACTTTAGCCCTTAACCAATTAACAATAAAAAAATATAAAAGCCACATCTCACTATATCCACTAACTAAAAGTTGTATACGTGGTATTTTATATTAAATAATACTAAAAAAAAATAAACTTGCTAGAAAGAGTAACAAATTACAGATAACTTGATACAACCAAGCATATTGAGTCGACATTTTATCCGACAAAATTTTGAGGAAATGATCCTTAGCATTTCTCATGTAAGAACTGAAAAGCAGCTTGTTGACATATTGACAAAGAGAGTGCCCACTACCATCTTTTATACTATAATTAACAAGTTGGACATGCGAAATATTTACCATACCAACTTAAGGGAGATTGTGAACAAGAGGACATAAAGGATCCGAGGGCCACAACTGGAACTTGGCCTCAATGCCTCTGGATTCGGTCCGAATTGGACGGATCTGGATGATTGTAGTGTGATTTTATTTTCTTTAATGAAATATTTGATTGATCTTGTAAATATATAAACCTAATAAACGTAATAGTCTGCTTATATTTCTATAAAGGAGGCATACTTTCGTTTCTCTCTATCATCTTCTTCTCTTGTATTGAAACCATTGAAAAAAAAAGAGAGTGATAGTGTGCATATATGTGACATGAATTAATGTAGGTATTGAAACGACGTTGACATCGAGTGTTTCTTTGTATGATTGATTAAGTTTACAACAATCTTTTACTTAATCCGAGACTAAAGGTATATACACAAAACCTTACGCCAAATCTCAACCTTAATTATACACGAAATTAGAATCCAACACGAAAAATAAAGAAAAGAAAAGAAATGGAACTGTACTCTGATACATATCCCTAGATTGATAACTAGTAGTCCCACTAATTGCTCAAGCCAAAGAACATGTATATGTATTTATATATATATGGTACAAAATAAAAAAAAATTCAGTTAGCAATCAACTTTACGTAAGCCTAACTCAAAATTTTGAGATCTGAAAACTTGCCACCAAAGTTTTGATTTTGATAATTCACTCTTCCTAGCCTCCAACTTATAACAAACACTCTCCTCTCCCAAGTTTTTCATTAGTCAGAATTAACACCATTAAACAATTTGGCAAAAAATACCATGTACATGTTTCTCAATTTTTTTTTCCTTTTTTGTTACTTTCAGGTAGAAAATTCGATATTAGATAAGTCGCCACATTCTATATACAAAATAAAATAAGATAGGTCAGAGGATTTTGCGTTGTTTAGAAAAATGTCTTCTTTTTGTAAAAGAAGAAAAACACATCTGTTATATAAGAAAGAAAACACCGAGGAAGAATATTCAATCTTTCCTTCAAAAAATACTTAAAAATTATAATATATATACTTAATATTTTTATTAAAATAAGTAAATTATTCCTGCCAATTTTATTGGCTTCAAAAAGTGTTTTTTTTGTAGTCAATTAGATATGTATTATATTATTTAAAATAGTGAAAACCAAACAAAATTTGGCATTAGTGGCTTGTTAAAATTATAAAAATAATACTCTATATTGTTTCCATGAAATTAAAAGAAAAAGTCTAATTGGACAATTGTTACTGGTTTTCAAAAATAGATATATTCTCTTTTTAAAAGAGTAAAAATATGTATCATATAAAAAAAATGAAAACCAGAGAAAAAAAATCGCATTTGTTTCTTGATATGAAAATGATAGTGCCTATTTTGTCTCAAACTAAAAAGAAAGGTGTGTTGATTCTCTGCGAAAAAGTTTTTGGTGTTAAATTTGACTAATTAAAATTTTAGTTTAAGGAGGGGTTGTCCTAAATTGTAAGACGGAAGGTGATTTTCAATAATACTAAAAGTTGGGAGCTGATCTTCACATCTCAAAATTCTACAGTCTGGTGATACCAACTCGTTCTTACAACTTGGTAAGGAGAGAGTTAGATCTAAATCACAAGGCGTTGCCCCTGAGGTAAATCATCAAAGCTCCACAAATCAACGTGGTTCAATCCATCTTCCCCCACTTCACCATCAAAAGCTCCACCAATTGTGCCATAACCTCCCATTTCCAAATAGTTATCCAACCCCAAATAATTCTCATATGGCTCAAGATGGACAGCAGCTGCATTCACCTCATGCAACTCATTCTGCACCACCACGTTACATGTTCTCTTTTTTTTGTAAGAAGGCTCATCAGCATCTTGCCTAGAAGGTCCGGGGATTGAGCTTGGCTTGGTATTCACATGTTTTGTCGATCTTTTTGTGACTGGTTTGGGGAAATTGAGCTTGGCTTTGTTACCCTTGATGCGGCGTGCCTCGGCATCATAAGCACGTGCTGCCTCTTTAGCAGAGTTGAATGTGCCGAGCCAAACACGGATGCCTCGGTGTGGGTCCCTTATTTCAGCCGCCCATTTGCCCCATGGACGTTGGCGGACCCCGCGATATTTCTTGTTTGGGTTAGATTTTGGCATATCCGGGCGGCCTGAAAATTAATAAAAGATCCAAATACTTTTATTATTCATTCTTTTTTTTTACTTACAAATATATCTTTAGTTCATTTTCGTTTCCCAATGAAATGGAGAAGGATTTGAATTATGATCTGTGTTAGTGTTATGCAATCATGCGATAGACCTATGGCTAAACCTTATATAAATTATAATGTAAGAGAATATATATGCCACCATGTATACATTTTGGTACAACTGCTTGTGAATTTTGATACACACGGCATACCTAGAGATGAGGAAGGCAGGGCAATGGGTTGGATGTCAAACTCCTCCTCGGAATCATCAAACTCAAAATCATCAAATCCATCTGAATCATACTCAAAATCATATGCCGAGCTTCTTTGCCGGTTTCTCTTGTTGGTTTTGTTGTCCGACCAGAGACGGTTGTTCGCAATCCGTTTGGGCGAATCAGTAATGATGGCACCGCCACACATCTTGTAATTTCTTTTCTTTTTGATATGAAAAGTATAAAATGAGCTGTTTTTCTTGTCTTGTGGAACTGTGGAAGTGTAGATATATATTAGGAGGGTGAGAAGCAACTGCAAGGGAGAGTAAGGGTATGATATTTAAAAAATATTACAGCAAGAGGCAATTAATTAAGCTTATTAATTTTGGGGTGCGATGATAGAGACATATTTGGGAGGATGTATTGGGCATACCAAATGTTGTGGAGTGGAGGTCCATTAACTATAGTTTGAATCTGGATTAATTTAGAATTGGAATCTAATTCAATTACATGGAAACAGTTCTTTTGGAACCGGATACTAGAAAGGAGTACTTTAGTATTTCTGTTTTTCATTATTTCTAGGTTAGGATGTAATGTGATCATTTACCAGAATGTGGATTCAACAGAAAGTGAGTGTGCATTATAAGTTACAATATACAATTAGACATCGAATAAAGAACATCAAGTTGTGCTTCTTTGGCTCTTACACTAGATAAACTAAATAAAATGACAAAAAAGGGGGGGAAATACAGCACTAGTCTATTTCAAAAGTTTTATTATTCATACTATACTTGAAATTGATTTAAGTTATGTATGTTTTTTTTTTTTGGAATAATCTTAAAAAAGATAATAAAAAAAGAGATGCTTCCTTCTGACCTATCAAGATAGATGGGGCAGCCACAGCTGACATTGGTGTGTTTGGTTGGAGTGGGAATAGAAAATAGGAATAGAGAAAAGCCTATTCCTTATTCAAATTTCTTGGTTTTGTTAGAATATGGATAAGGGCCGGAATAAGCCCAAATTTTCTATTCCTTAGTTGTTTGGTTTTCACCCTTATTCCTTATTCCCACTCTAACCAAACACACCCATAATAATAAGAATAAAAGGGAATCAGGTGTAATGCCTGATAAGACGGGTGTGTTTGGATGAGCCATGAATAAAGAATAGTAATAAGAAATTTCGGTATGCGTGCTTGTCCAAATTTCTTATTCTTATATCATGGTTTTGTTATTACAAGAATAAGGGTCCAAATTTCTTATTCTTGTGTTGTTTGGGCTGCACAAGAATAAGAATAAGCACACATACCGAAATTTCTTATTCTTATTCCTTATTCATGGCTTATCCAAATAAAAATAGGAATTTTTATTTTGTTGTGTGTCTATCAGCTTCACCCTATTAGACGAATTGCTTAAGTTGCCATCTGAACCAGAGGTGAAGCGTCAGGGCTAAGTTGACACTGGCATATGCGAACTATTTTTGAAATGTGCACTCTTCACTATTCAAATGGTACATAGAAGTACATGAGATAGAATACATTTGTATGAATTTTTAGGATGTTAAGCATGAACCTATACATATTTTTTTTCTTCTATCAAATGATGCAATACAACTCCAAAAGACTTGTAAAGAACAGTAATCAAGCACAGTACTCAAAACTCCCAGAGAACACCCTTCCCTCCCATTATTTTATTCATCAACTAAAATCAATTCAATTACAAAAAGAAGGAACGCAATTGTATATATTCTGTACATGGTTTTCTTTCTATCTATGCGCCTTCAATCATATCTAGTAAAATAATTCTATTACATTCATTCCTTGTAATCCTTAATACACTTTCTATACTAAGCTATTAAGCATAAGGAAATATTACGCCAGAAAGGTTTCTATATGAGTGCTGATATGACTCCAATTAGTCGTCCATTCTCACACTCCCCCTCAAGCTTGTGCGTAGATATCACACATGCCAAGCTTGTCCAGTGAGTCATAGAAAGCCTTGCTTGAAATTCCTTTTGTCAGCATATCTGCTAATTGTTCCTTCGACATTACATGCGGAAATTTGATAATCTTGGATTCTAGGTTTTCCTTTATGAAGTGTCTATCCACTTCAATGTGCTTGGTTCTGTCATGCTGAACTGGATTCTGAGCTATATCAATAGCGGCTTTACTATCACAGAAAAGACTTATTTCCTTATTTGAGAAGTACCCAAGTTCTTTCAATAGCCTCCTTATCCATAGAAGTTCGCAGATCCCTTTAGACATTCCTCTGAATTCAGCCTCTGCACTAGATAGTGACACAACACTTTGCTTCTTACTTCTCCATGACACAAGGTTACCTCCGACAAACGTGAAGTACCCTGAGGTAGACCTTCTATCTATTCTGCATCCAGCCCAGTCTGCATCCGTATATCCAGCTATGTCAAAGCTTCCATTATTCTTGTACAACACACCTCTTCCTGGTGATCCCTTCAAGTATCTCAGTATTCTGGTGACTAGCGCCATACTTTCCTTTGTAGGCGAATGCATGAACTGACTTGCCACACTTACAGCATATGCTATGTCTGGCCTCGTGTGAGACAGATAAATAAGTTTTCCAACCAACCTCTGGTAGCCTTCCTTATTTTCGGGTCCACCTGTCTCTCTAGGCCTGTAATTTTGCTCGATTGGAGTATCAACTGGCTTGCAGTCCAGCATTCCAACTTCGGCCAATAAGTCCAGCACGTATTTCCTTTGAGATAGAAAGATACCTTGCTTGGATCTTGCCACCTCAACTCCGAGAAAGTACTTTAATCTCCCTAAATTTTTCATTTCAAATTCTTGTGATAATTTTCCTTGCAATGTTTCAATCTCCTCCGTGTCATTTCCTGTAATAATCATGTCATCTACATAGATAATTAACAAGGTTAGTTTACCACAATTTCTTTTAATAAACAGTGTGTGATCCGAGTCGCTCTGAGTGTATCCATACTTTTTCATGGCACTACTAAATCTACCAAACCACGCTCGTGGTGATTGTTTGAGTCCATACAAGGCTTTATCAAGTTTGCAAACTACTTGATCTGACCCTGAATATTCATAGCCTGGTGGTACATCCATATAAATTTCTTCTTCTAAGTTTCCATGTAAAAAAGCATTTTTCACATCATATTGATGCAAGGGCCACTCAAAATTCGCAGCCAAAGAAATCAAGACACGTACCGTTTTAAATTTTGCCACTGGAGAAAAAGTTTCTTGGAAATCAATACCATACGTTTGAGTGTACCCTTTTGCCACAAGCCTCGCCTTATACCTTTCAATGTTCCCTTCTGCATCATATTTAATTGAAAAAACCCACTTGCAGCCGACAGATTTTTTTCCTTTAGGTAAGGCCACAAGCTTCCAGGTTTTATTCTTGTTTAGAGCTTCCATTTCGGCATCCATCGCCTTCCTCCACTTCGGATGGTGAAGCGCTTCTTCTACCCTTTCTGGTAACTTTTCTTCTGATAATCTGACTGAAAAAGCTTGTAATATTTTTGACAAATTTGATACATTTGTGTAGTTTGAAATGGCATATTTAGCTCCTTTTTTCGGTTTATATTCTGGTTCATACCGTGGGGCCGGTTTTCCTCTATTGTGCCGGAAAGGTAATTCATATCTTGACACAGATTCAGGGTTAGGATTACTTACCTCAGGACACCTCTCAGGAGTTGGGCTCAGTGGTTCTTGACTTGAGGATTGTATCACATCTTCTTGTACATTTCCCACTGTTTCTTCTTCACACTCGTTTCCACTTTCTATTGTATCACACACTCTGTTATCAAGCGCAATTAGATTGTGATCCTCAAGCACTTGATCATTTGGCCTTATATCTGGAGCTAAACTCTCTGTAATTGAACTTGTATCCAACGCACCTTGACCTGACTCATGTACATGTACAACTTGTTTACTTGTATCCAGTGTAGGTTGAAGGAGTACATGACCAGGAGATAGCGCTGAGCCACTAACATAATCCCAATCAAGTTCCTTCTCATCCGGCCTCTCCCCCTGAGATGGAACTCTGTCATTTGAGAAATAGCTATCCTGTTCTACAAAATTCACATCCATGGTCACAAATACCTTCTTCGAGATCGGATTATAACATTTGTAGCCTTTTTGCTGTGAGCCATATCCTAAGAAAACACATTTCTCTGCACACGGGTCCAGCTTCGACCTATTGTGTTTCATTATATGAACATATACCACACATCCAAAAATGCGAGGTGATAAGGTCAAAACAGAAGGGATTGAGACTTTTGAGGCAAGTGTTTCTAACGGTGTTTGAAAATTCAACACCGCGGAGGGCATTCTATTAATCAAATAAACTGCACTAGTAATGGCATATTCCCAAAAAGATTGTGGAACATTATTCTCAATTAACAAAGAACGAGCTGTTTCAAGAATGTGCCTGTTCTTTCGTTCTGCAATGCCATTCTGTTGAGGTGTTCCAGGACATGAGGTTTCATGAATGATGCCATTATGAAGAAAAAAGTCTTTCAAATCCTTGTTAACAAATTCTCCACCATTGTCACTTCTAAAAATTTTAATCTCTTGTCCAAATTGTGTAGAAATTATTTTATGAAACATTTTAAAGATTTTTTGGACTTCACATTTAGTTTTGAGGAGATACAGCCACGTCATCCGTGAAAAATCATCAACAAATAGAACATAGTATTTATTTCCATTAACCGTGTTAACTGGGGATGGACCCCACACGTCTGAGTGAACTAATTCAAATGGCATACAAGTTTTTTTTATTACTCCTAGGATAAAAAGTACGATGGCTTTTGGCCTGAATACAAGTCTCACACTTCAACACATTTATATCACATTTCTGAAACAAATTTGGAACCAGTCTCCTCATGTACCCAAAGGAGGGATGTCCTAACCGTTTGTGCCACATGATGATCTTGTTCACAGAATCGGAGTCTCCCTGAGTTTGTACAGAATGAACTCGTCCCAAACTAAAATCTTCCATGTGATACAATCCTCCACGTTTGCTACCACGCCCAATAATCTCCTTCGAGAGGGCATCCTGGAATAAACAAAACCGTGGATACATTAGCACAATGCAATTTAAGTCCTCGGTTAGTTGACCCACAGACAGTAATTTTGTTGATAGGGATGGAACCAGTAGAGTGTTATCAAGTTTAATCAAATCAGTCAGAGTCACAGTGCCAGCCCCGGTAACCGGGTGCACACCACCATTAGCATTAATAATCTCTGTTTTCTTAGGCTTAATATCTGTAACAAAATCTGCTGGATCAAAAGTCATATGATCTGAAGCACCCGAATCAACAATCCAATTTGAAATACTAGTATGTGAAATTTGAAAGCCAATATTACCTTTTCCAGCTTCTGTACCTGAGGGCCTGGGCACAAGAGATAAATTACCAGAATGAGAAGGAATCGCTGAAGTCTGGTCACGCACAGCTTCTGTGTGTGTGCGTTGGGTGAAGCCTCCTCTGTCCTGTGTGAACGCAAGGTCAGGAGCACCTGAATTCTTCTCAGCATGCACGGCTGCGGCAACACCCTTCAACTTTCTTTTCTTTTTCTGCAACTCGACCCACCATTCAGGATAGCCGATCCTCTTGAAGCACATATCAGTCGAGTGGCCCGTGCCCATACAATCAGGATTAGTGCAGCGCAACCGGCTTTTCTGCTCTTTTGTAAGGAAAGGTTTCTGTGGTTCTGGATCAATTGGTTTTTTAAATATAAACTTCCTGCCTTCGGAAACCATAGCCATAGCCGGCACCTCATCCTTATCCATCATGACAGACTTTCGATTGTCTTCCCTCCGAATACGTGAATAGGCTTGTTCAATAGTGGGAAATGGTGTCATCTTAAGCACATCAGACCGTGCAATGTCGAGATGGTCATCCAAGCCATCCAAGAAAATATACACCCTTCCTTCCTGCACAATCTGAGTATACTTGGAAATATCTACAGGACATGACATAGGATTTGGCCTGCGAAAATCCATTTCCTTCAACAAGCCTTGCAAGGTGTGATAATAGGTCTGAAGAGGAGTACCTGACTGTTTCAGATGATACACCCTGCGCCGCAAGTCAAAATATTGGGAGTAGTCCTCCGTGTCGAGAAAGGTGCTGGACAAGGCGTCCCACATCTCCTTGGCCGTTGAGTACATAATGAAGTCACCGATCAAAGATTCATCCAAAGAATTGATTAACCAGTTCCTTACCACCACATCGTCAGTCATCCATTGGTTGTACAACGGGTGATCTGCTGTCGGTTGTGGAGCGCTGCCATCAATATGACCAAGCTTATTTCTGCTGCCAATATGCATTTCTGCCATTTTAGACCAGATCCTGTAATTTTTGAAGCCTTCCAAGCGTACAGAGATATGAGAGTTGGGATTTTCAAGAGATACATAAGACTCAGGTGGTTGGGTTTGTTGTTTGGTTAAGATCTGACTTAGTTGGGCAGTGAATTTAGAAGTAAATTCTTCAATGAGGGCTTTAGTAGAATCCGTGTTGGTGGTGCTTAAGGCTTTTTCGCTGTCGTTGGTCATGATTACTTGAGAGGAAGCAACACCAGTAAGATAAAAGGATGAGTTACTTTAGAGAAACAAGAGTTAGAGGGTCTGCACCAGTAAATCGGTACAGTGGAGAGAAGGTCGGGCTCGTGATACCATGTAAAGAACAGTAATCAAGCACAGTACTCAAAACTCCCAGAGAACACCCTTCCCTCCCATTATTTTATTCATCAACTAAAATCAATTCAATTACAAAAAGAAGGAACGCAATTGTATATATTCTGTACATGGTTTTCTTTCTATCTATGCGCCTTCAATCATATCTAGTAAAATAATTCTATTACATTCATTCCTTGTAATCCTTAATACACTTTCTATACTAAGCTATTAAGCATAAGGAAATATTACGCCAGAAAGGTTTCTATATGAGTGCTGATATGACTCCAATTAGTCGTCCATTCTCACAAGACTTGTACAGGGTTCACACTTGTTACGATAGGTTTGTTTACGATTTTATATCAGTGCTTGCGAACAAATTTGTGTAGAGTGAACAAATTTGATCACAATTGACGTTTGTCAAATATGAACCTAGCTAAAAAAGTTTCAATTAATTGTGGAACCTTACACAAATAAACATCCTTGTTGACATTTTTGCGTATCAATGAACACACATGATAGGCCGATGAATTCAGGACGAAAATGTAAAATAGCAGGCCGCAATTAATTATTATTTTGCTTCTAAGTGTTGAGAATAGAGATAATTAGAGACCAGTAACCTTAGAACAATCATCATTGGCGTTTTTGTTAAATAGCCCTCCAACCTTTTTTTTATTCTTAAAAAGGGGTTGCTACTTTTCTTTATTTTACCGTTAGGGATATAACAACGGTCATTTTTTTTACCGTTGCAACTTAGTCTATAAATAGACATGTAAAGCCTTATGTAAAAGAATCCCCGATTAAGACCAGATAATAAAAAATTCTCATCATCAAAAATCCAAATTCATGCGTTCTATTTTTAACATGGTATCAGAGACCTTCGATTAAACTTCCGCAATCAAAACCAACTAGCCAACAAAAAAATGGTGCTAAATCAAGAGGAGCTGCTCTCAGCCATATCTGAGGCCCCTACCTCAAAATCTACGATCCCTCAGATGAGAGGGAGTAGTACCTTCTCATGGGCACAAATTGTAAGCAAAATGACCAGTCAAAATCAGCAATGTGCCATAAGCACAGTTCAACCAGATCAACAAAGACGTTCAACAAGAACACTGACAGAACAAGGAGGAAGAATCAAGCAAAACACTAAAAAAAGTTATCTTGAATCAAGCTCCAACAAATCTCAGAATCAGTTACCTAGTACTGAGCTCCTCAGCCTCTCGAGCAAAAATCAAGTGAATGGTGTTGGTCAAAACATCGACATCGGCCATCAACCTAGTCCTAATTCGGGCCATGGAAGAGGAAAAACAAGGAGAGCCGCCGACTGCTCCAGCCCATATGGTCACGCAGTGGAGAGATGCTGGCTTCCTTGTTCTCACCTCGATTCGGCTAAGAAGGAAGAAGGAGGTCGCGCAGCTGCGTTAGAGAGAGGCGGCGACACGCTCGAGAGGAGAACGAGAGGAGGCTGCTCGCGTAAGGGGGAGAGAGAGAAGTTCGAGTTTCTGTCGAACAAACCAAGTCGGAGAGATGGAGTGGGCTCGGACTCGACTAAAAATCGACTCGATAAGATTGAAGCCCAACTTTATTCTCTTCTAAACAAAGGTCTTAGTATTTTATCTCCTGGTGGGCTTGGTACAACCCACGAATTAAATTCGTGTTATTCAACAGATGGGTCAAAAGTTAACCGAACCAGCCTAACTAATGTTGAACCTATTTTGGAAATGAAAATTAGTTCGGTTAAACCTATGCCCGATACAAAATTCATAAATGAAACAAATTTGTTTGAGCCTCGGTTAGAAAATCCAATTGAAAATAAATGTTTAACCATTGGTTGTACCACTATTAATGCACCAAATAATTGTACCAAATGGATTCTTGATTCCGGAGCAACGGATCATATGACCGGGAATCTAGAATTGTTAAAAAATTATCGGCCTATTAGAAATGATCAATTTTTCACCATTGCTAATAATGAAAAAATTAGAATTAAAGGTTGGGGTATGGTTAGTATTTTTCCAAAAAATTTTTTACAAGACGTGTTTTATGTTGAGAATTCTTCTGTTAATTTATTATCTATTAGTAAGATTTCAAAAGAGTTGAATTGCGAAATTATTTTTAAAGGAGAAAATGTTTTTTTTCAGGATTTATTTACGAAAGAAAAGATTGGTGAAGAATTTCTCGAAAACGGTCTTTATTTTTTAAATAGCAATAAATTTGTTTTCAAAACAAGTAAAGATGAAGATTTGAGTAAACTTTGGCACAAGCGTGTTGGGCATCCTTCTGATAGAGTTTTAAACAAAATTTTTAGTTTTTCTAATTTAGATTGTAGTAAGTGTGAAACTTGTAAACTTGCAAAACATACTAGACCTCCTTTTCCTATTTCAAACTCTAAAAGTAATGATTTTTTTGAACTTATCCATTCCGATGTTTGGGGTCCGGCACCTATAACTTCTTATAATAATTATAGATATTTTGTTATTTTTATTGATGATTTTTCAAAAACTACATGGTTATATTTGATGAAAAATAAAAATGAAGTTTTTTTACATTTTCAAGCTTTTATGAATTTTGTTGAAAATCAATTTGACAAGAAAATTAAAATTTTGAGAACCGACAATGGTACCGAGTTTGTCAATCAAAATTTTTCTAACTTTCTTAAACAAAAAGGTATTTTACATCAAACTACTTGTGTTTACACTCCTCAACAAAACGGTGTTTCCGAAAGAAAAAATCGTCATCTTTTAGAAGTTACTAGATCACTTTTATTTCAAAATTATGTTCCAAAAAATTTTTGGTCGGATGCCGTTTTAACCGCGACTTATTTGATAAATAGGTTACCAAGTGCCATTTTAGATTTTAAAAGCCCTTTAGAAATTCTTTATGGTAGAAAATTAGATATTAGTCATTTAAGAGTTTTTGGTTGCAAATGTTTTGTGCACAATCAAAGAATTGATAAACTTGATTTTACTTCAATTAAAACTATTTTTGTCGGGTATTCTTCCGAAAAAAAGGGATACAAATGTTACGACCCAAAAAATAAAAAACTTTACATTTCTAGAGACGTTAGTTTTTTTGAAAACGAACCGTTTTATGAAAATTATAGTGAAGACAATGTTAAAAAAATTCTTCCAAATGATTTTATATATCCTTGTGTTACTAACGTCGAAACAAATGAGTTTCGAAGAGAATTGAGAAATATTGTAGGTGAAGGAACACAAGAAGAAAGTGAAGGAAGCTTACAAAACGAAGAAAATGAAAATGAAGAACTTGAAGAAACCGATCAAGAAGAACATATTGAGGAGGATGACGAAACTCAAGAGCAAGATATGCCATTGAGAAGATCTAGTCGACAACCTCAACCTTCCATAAGATTAAGGGATTTTGTTACTTATTCGGTACAATATCCAATTCAAAATTACATTTCTTATGATAATATATCTCGTGAACATTATGCCTTTTTAAATTCTTTATCCAAAATTGTGGAACCAACTAATTATGAGGTAGCAAAAAAGGATCCAAAATGGTGTAAGGCAATGGAAGAAGAACTTCATGCCTTAGAAAAAAATCAAACTTGGATACTTTGTGAATTACCAAAAAAGAAAAAACCGGTCGGTTGTAAGTGGGTGTACAAAATTAAATACCATAGCGACGGTACCATAGAACGGTATAAAGCTAGATTGGTGGCCAAAGGGTATACCCAAACTTATGGTATAGATTACCATGAAACTTTTGCACCGGTGGCCAAAATGAATACCGTTAGGATACTTCTTTCTATAGCGGTAAATAATAATTGGACTTTGCATCAAATGGATGTTAAAAATGCATTCCTTCAAGGAAATCTTGAAGAAGAAATTTACATGTCATTACCTCCCGGCCACAAAAAAGAGAATATTTCTAACCTTGTGTGTAGGTTAAAAAAATCTATTTATGGATTAAAACAATCTCCAAGGGCATGGTATGGCAAACTTTCTCAATTTTTATTATCTTGTGATTTTAAAAAAAGTGGAGCCGATACATCATTGTTTGTTAGGCATAATACCAATGGTACCACCGCGGTTTTAGTTTATGTCGATGACATAATCATAACCGGCAATAACCAATTTGAAATTGATAGGATAAAAAATGACTTAAAACATAAGTTTGATATTAAAGATCTAGGCAAATTAAAATATTTTTTAGGGATAGAAATTGCTCATTCTTCAAAAGGGCTATTTATATCCCAAAGAAAATATGTTCTTGATTTGCTTAAGGAAACCGGTAAATTAGGTTGTAAGCCGGCCAAAACTCCAATTGACATGAATGAAAAACTTGATAATGAAAAATGTGAACCATTAAAAGACATAAGCCATTTCCAAAGACTTGTAGGAAAATTAATTTACCTAACCGTTACAAGGCCGGACCTATCTTTTGCCGTAAGTCAAATTAGTAAATTCATGCATTCACCTAGAACACCTCATTTAGATGCCATTAATAGAATTTTAAGATATCTAAAAGTTTCTTCCGGAAAGGGAATTTGGATGAGGAGAAATGGTACTAATGCAATATGTGGCTATTCCGATGCAGATTGGGCCGGAAGTTTCGATAGGAAATCAACTACCGGCTTTTGCACATTTGTAGGCGGAAACTTAGTCACATGGAAAAGCAAGAAACAAAATGTCGTGGCACGATCAAGCGCGGAAGCAGAGTATCGAGCCATGGCATCCACCGCAAGCGAATTGACGTGGATTAAGCAACTACTTGCCGATTTGAATATTGCTAATAAAGAGCCAATGAAAATGTTTTGTGACAATCAAGCGGCAAGACATATTGCGGCAAATCCCGTTTTTCACGAGCGGACTAAACACATAGAGGTGGATTGTCACTTCATTAGAGAAAAAATTGAAGCCAAAGAGATTGAAACTCCTTTCGTTCGAAGTCAAGAACAATTGGCGGATATTTTCACCAAGGGATTAAGCAAGAAGTTTTTTGACGATATTGGAAGCAAGCTAGGCTTGTACGATATCTACATGCCTAGCTTGAGGGGGAGTGTTGAGAATAGAGATAATTAGAGACCAGTAACCTTAGAACAATCATCATTGGCGTTTTTGTTAAATAGCCCTCCAACCTTTTTTTTATTCTTAAAAAGGGGTTGCTACTTTTCTTTATTTTACCGTTAGGGATATAACAACGGTCATTTTTTTTACCGTTGCAACTTAGTCTATAAATAGACATGTAAAGCCTTATGTAAAAGAATCCCCGATTAAGACCAGATAATAAAAAATTCTCATCATCAAAAATCCAAATTCATGCGTTCTATTTTTAACACTAAGCAATCGACTATTAATTAACAATGATGGACACTTTCAAGTAATGCCATACAATTGGGATGGAATATTCTTGCTGCTTTGACACAGGAAGAATTAGTCAATTAAAAGGAGTACGAGTATTTACAAGAAAGGGAAAAATAAAGGAAAATGGAAGGAAAGATAGAACGAGGCAACAAAATAAGATATATTACACATAGGGTCTTTTGAGACCCTTAAAGAGTTACAATTTGATATATTATTCAATATAATAGTGACGAGGGTATTTTATGACCATGTTGATTTAAGCAATTCCTCCAACTTTAGTGCTTTCCGATAAGTAGGAACTTTATCACATGCATGAACCTTGATCAAGTTGACATAAAAGAAATATTTAACAACTTTGTAAACTACAATCAAGTTTGGACTCAGTTCAAATCCTAGTCATCTCCACATTTCTTTGGAATATGTTGACTAATTTTACTTCTATAGTCAGCTATAATATAGCTTAATTGTTGTAGAAGTAATAAATGTAGATTGCATTGAGGCGGCACCTACTCCAATGTTACATGTGGGAATATTAATTAATAGGAACCAAATTATGAAAAATTTCTCTTGGAATGATAATTAAAACGCTTTTAAAAAGTTCATACCAGGCTGTATGCAGATAATTTGATACCAGCAATGTTTGAAAAAAAATTTCGTTTCTTTATTTATATGCCTCGTTTGATATTAGACAATTATGCAGTCCATAAGTAACTTGCTTAATTACTGCCATTGTTTTCTGGGAATTTGATAACGTGCTCAAAACTTGACGAGGGGATTAAATTCTAGACAAATTAAGTTCTGAAGCAGGAGATGCTGATTGCTTAACCAAATTAATTGTAAACTTCAGTTTCAAATTAAATCAAATTACCAGCCTATTAAAAAAGACCTGAGCTATCATCAATTCTTCGTAAAAGCATTCTGGTTCGTTTGTGTCACCAATGCTTCAAAATATAGGTCCGAAAAAAGGATAACTAAATGAAGAGTCTTTCATCATGCACACAGCTATAAACCAACCTGTATAAATTGGTCTGATAATAACATCATAAGACTTGTCTTAGGCTCCGCTCCAGAAGGAGAGAGTCGGAGTGAAGGGAAAGGAGGAGAGTTCGGATAGCCTGCTCCAGAGGAAGATAATAGACGGAAATTAAGGAGAGCAGAGAGACAGATAGAGGGAGAGATCGGTTACTCCCAAAATCGGAGAGTACCGAGTTCCCTCCCTTTGCTCCGAGTCTCTCCTTCTGGAGCGGAGCCTTAGTGTATTTTCTCAATATTTTTTTATACAAAAAACTACTGTTTGTTTAATTGCGATTGTAAAACTACTAATAACTCGCATACAAATAATAATAATAAAATAATAATAATAATAATTATTATTATTATGAAATAAGAAGAAGAAGAAGAAGAAGAAGAAGAAGAAAAGAGAAAAAGCAACACCAATAGCATTGATACATATTATTTTGTCTAGACTCTGGGACCTAATTTCTAAGTCGCCTGTAGACTTATGAAAACAATTATTAATACAAAAAATTAAATGAACAAATGACAGTATGTATTCTTCTATATATTTAAGAAAAAAAAAATATTATGTGTACTTGGACAGCGATGTGAAGTGACATCAAAGTGGCCCTTCCTTGAAAAATAATAATAAATAAATAAATACATAGAAGAAAATTTTGATGCATGAACCTTGTACAAGTTGTTCAAAAATAATGCAGATCAATATGCCTATTATTATATGAATTAACTTGGCCGGCTTGACATCCAAGTCATTTCCCAACTTTTTGGGAATATTCTGACTTGTTCGAGTAACTATAGTCAACTATTACATTGATTATACTAAAAAGGTTATGATTTTTTATTGCACCGAGCGGACAACGGGGTTAAGATACTAAAAAGGGAACAAATAATGTCTTAATTAAGGAGAGGATCGTCAGAAATTGATTAGAAGTTTAGAACTACCCAGGTACCAAATCCATCACCAGTTAACCAGATATGTAGTTGAAATAGTTAATGTCACTCAAGAGTCAGGACCATTCATAAAATTTGCTTCATGTTTCTTCTCTGCCTTTTATTGTTGTTTTAGCAAATTGGGTGTGTTAATTCTGGCTCATTCCAACCGAACAAAAGAATCAAGCCCGTTATTACATTGCATTTTGCAGTTCTAGCAGCTGAGTACATTCCATGGGGGAAAAAATGACTATCTATGTTGTATATTGAGCTGATTTCAAGGTTTTCTTAGAGCATGTCAGCTAATTAATTGAATGTTTTTTTTTTCCCATTTTTTTCTCGCTGAATTTCAATAGATCTTGGTGTACTACTTTTATCAGATTATATGGGACAAAAAGTCTTATTTTTTATATAGTCTATATAATGAATTGTTGAAGACATTTGTTTCAACTAATGAACGATAGTACAGCTGGTTTAGGTTATATAAGATGGTTAGGTATGTACTGGCACAGACCTGTTTAATTGATTTTAAATCCGTTTGAAGTTTGATCCCATCCCTGGTATGGAAATCCTGGATTGCCGCAAGTATTTTCCGGCATTACAGACTTAATATCAGATATGAGTATATGACCCTGCAAAATACTTAATTAATTAATTAATGTGATAATGAAGTAAATAATTTTGATTTGGATAACAGGGAATGGATTCTTAGTATGAATATGTTGTGTGGTACTAATTAGTGATGATGGTTTAGCATCATCACACGGCAAGAAATTGCATCTTATTTGAGGAACTTAGTTCTACTATTTGAAAAAAGTGTAAAGCCGTTGTGAATTTCTATTTCTAATCTTTTGGGTTTCTTTAGTTTTATTTTTTTAAATAGATTTCATATTGTTTAATGGATAGTAAATAAATAGAGATCATTTTGGTGTATCATAATTTAGTCACAGAGCTATATAGCAGAATTAGGTTGAATCCAATAAAGTGATCTTGTTGCAAGTTATGCTTGGCAAAAGAAAATATGAACCTCAACTGGTTACTGGTACATGTTAGGTACCACTTACTTTTAACTGTCATTGTATATCACTGACCCGAGTAAATTTCCATTTGATTCAACTAAATATTGGATAGCAAATTTACAATAATAAGGTATCCAAGTATAACTCTCACTAAAATCCACCATAAAGAGAAAAAAAAAAGAATACATATATTTAATCGAGAATTTCAATTGCTATCATAGGCTCCGTTTGGATGGGTGCAAGAATAAGCAAATAGCTTCTTCCTACTCCCAAATTTATTATAAACAATCCAAACTCTTCACAAAGTTACACACTTCTCAATACTTCTTATTCCTCTTATCTTATTCCTCTTATTCCCACACCATCCAAACGGAGCCATAAAGGGAAAAAAAAAAAAGATACATTCAAGTATGCATGTACATGTAGAAATTATCAAATGTAAATAAATTGAAGGTCAAAATAAAACACATGGGGCCGTTTGGATCGCTTAGGAATAGGAGGAATTTTTTATTCCTAAGCATAAAGTATTAAAAAGTGTGTAATTTTGTGAAGAGTTTGGATTGTTTATAATAAATTTATGCCTAAAAATAGAAAATTTCCCAAATTCCCACTTAATCCAAACGAGCCCTTATATCTTTCTCTCGACTCCATATATGCAGCTATTTCCAATCAAGCCTGCAATTTCAAACAGAATATCATTATTCAGTAATTAAATACTATGGGTGTGTTTGGAAGTGTGGTGAATAAGAATAGAATAGCTTATTTTAGAACAAGAGTGGTGAATAAGAAATGTTAAATAATTGCTTATTCTTAGATTAAGAGATGTTGTTTGGGTGGTTAGTTAAGAATAAGAACAAGAAAAAATATTAAAATAATGATTTGTTGTTGGATGGTTAGCTTATTCCATTCTAGTTCCAACATTTTGTTGGAACAAGAATAAGGACCCGAATAAGCTATTTTGCTTGTTCTAAATGATGTTTGACAACCTCTAAAATTAGCAATTCCGAATAAGGCCTTATTCCAAGAGTTCCAAACATCCCCTATGTATCATAAACACCAGGTACAACAACCACGTAAATTTTAATTCTTTCAATTAATCAATTTCTTTGCTCGTCCTTCCATTAATAACTTCCTTTGCTTGTCCTTGAATGGGTTCTGATAACCTACAATCTAGCTCATAGATCTCAACAAAGAGTTTAGATAAAGAAGAGTAGGAATTTCTCCTTATATTTCATTAGTTTGATACATAGTTTCTTTTTTGTTTCCAGAATGTCTAACCCCCCTTTCCTTATGGAGGGGGGCTCCTATTTATAGTCATCTGGTGGTCCCACATTGCATCGGATCTTTTGTGGCCTCCTCGTGTTCTCATCTTCCTTATTCGACTGCGGCATGAAGGTCGTTGTGACCTCCCTCAACCTCGACATGCTCCTTTCTCACTTATGGCCAGCGTTCATCCGTGCGAAGCTGAGTGCGAGGTTGAATCGAGGCTTCCTGAACGGCTGTCGCCCAAAGGTCACAGAACATCCCGCGACCGTTATGGAAAGGACACCCGTGCTCAGAAACCGTTTCCTCTAGGGGGCCCACCGGAGGGAGTTCCCTCTAACGGTTTCTGACCCTGACCCCATTCTGAGCGCAACGGCTTCGGTTCCACTTTCATCATAACGACTCGTGGGCTCCTTTCTCTAAAGAGGCCTTACACAAGGCTTTTCGTAACTATTAGGCCCATATTCTGATCTGACCGTATCATTAGCCCTCGAGCTTCTGATAAATGTTTGCATTTTATCAGAAGTTCTTTGTAGCAATTTCTAGGTGATGTCATTGAGCTTCAGGCGATGTTCGAGCGACGTTTGCTTGTCGGCTAAATTCTTTGAAAGGAAAAAGACGATGAACTTTGCGAGGTCCTCATAATCTGCAAGCCCTCAGAGGGTGTTTATTGATATCTGAATCCATCAGACGCAGTCGCACAATGAGGGTTGATATTGTCGAGCCCTCTTGCGATGTTGGAAGAAATATCTGGTGAATATAATAATATAAAGAAAGAAGGTGGGGGCCATATAATCTTCTATAGGGATTCTACAAGATTTTCCCATCATTGTGTCTCTTGGGGGATCGTGTCGCAACGATTTGTCTTCTCGTTGGAATTTGAACAGGGGTAAAGCTCCTTTCTAGGTGAGAAAACCGAGGAGACGTGTCTTTTATATAGATCCAAAATCATCATCTTTTTCTCTCTCCATTCCCAGTACATTCTCTGTGCCCTTGCAGTTGTTTTCTTCTTTCCTTCATTCCGGTGAACTCCTTGTTGCTGTTTCTCTTTTCTCCTTTTTCTTCCACCTTCGCACGACGGCGACTACTGGGTATTGGCACTAACCTTTTCTCGTTCTTAATTTTCTTTCTATTACTTTTGTTCTTGTCATAACCTACTCGCCTTTTCTTACTGTCATTTTGCTTAAATTTTCTTTGTTGCTTAGTTCCGCCATGCCTAAGAAGGTTTTCAGGAGTTCAGACTCCAAGAAAATTAGGGATAAATTCCCAATGTCCAGAGGTTTCGAATCTAACCCTTTGATCGATGATCCAGAGGAAAGTGAATTTTATGTGGAGGGAGCGGGTAAATTGGATCGTCCTTTTGAAACTTCGAAGGGCAGAGTGTTCTTCGCCAAATCTGCGTGGTGGGGGATACGCCTGCCCTTGTCGCCGTTTCAATGCGCGCTTCTCAACATGGTGAAAGTTCCCCCGGGCCAACTTCTTCCCATCGCTTGGTGCTGCATCACTTCCTTTGAGCGTCTGCTTACGGTGAACTTTGCAAACTTGGGTCTTAAGACTAAGGTTACCCCTACGGTGGGGCTGTTTGGTTATTACTTCAAGTTTTGTCGTCACAACGAATTCTGCACCATCAGAACTATTCATTGTTTGTTCGCCAATAAACCCAGAAAAGTAGGCAACTGGGAGGAGAACTTCGCCTTTTGTCGAGGGACCTTGATGGATGGGATGGGCATTTGTTTGGATTGGAACACGACTTCCACTGGATTCACCAAGGTAGAATTCCCGGAACCTACCGAAGACAAGTATGCCATAATATCCCATCTGGCTAGGACTTCTCAGGCGGGCTACCGGTTGTGTTGGGATGGGGGGAGCCCTGTAGCAGATGATCGCACCTTCGCTGAATGCATCGAGCCTGATGATAGCACAAACGAGGAGCTACCTTTGCAGCAACAACTACTCCCCTCCTCCTGAAGAGGAAGGGGAAGGGTCGCCACAACCGGCCGTGTCTCCTACTCCGAAGACTCTTCCTGCTGCCAAGACCCTTCCTGCCAAGAAGGTTTCTGTCTCCAGCTCCAAGGCTTCTGCAATGTTTAAGGTTGCTAAGGGGGGTGGTTCAAAGGGTTCTAACCCTGCTTCTTCGCGCACTTCCCAGCATCTTAAACCTGCGCAGCCCTCTGGGAAGGCTCCCGCGGAGAAAGTACCGACAGAGGGGAAGTCGACAACTAAAGCACCCAAAAAGAGAAAGCGCGAAGAGGGTTCCTCAAAACGTTCTTCGCCAACTCCCTTAGACTTCCCCAGAACATCTGTTGGTGGTGACTTGGTGGTACTTGCTGCTCCTGGGAAGACATCCGACGAATCATCTGGGCAGGTGCCTGCTGGTGCGAAATCTGCACAAACTCATCCTTCCTCCTCGTCCCAGCGTCGCCCAACTAATCCAAATGATTCTTGGCGCTCAGCTCGCGTTAGAAAAGTTTACGAAGATGAAAGAGTTTCTCTGCGCCTCCCTGGTGTAAGCGCAGATCCTTCCAAAATTCAGGTTTTTCTCTTCTTCTTCTTCTTTTTTTTTTTAAGAGAAACGTTAATTATACTTAATTGTGCAGGTGTCCCGTCTTGCTGCTTCTCTTCATCGCGTGTCTTTGGATTTGTGTCCGCGAATTAATGACTCACTTGCTGGTTTGTCTATGGAAGACAAGTTCATGCGGATGCATTCTCTATTGATGGAGTTGGGATGTTTTCAGGCGAGTGTCCATGACCATTCTCGCAATTTTGGGAATGCTTGGATGAACTCTCTATCTTCTTTGGCAGAAAGGAATGCCGAGATCGACAAAGAGCTTCGCTTGCTTCGTGGGGAACAAGAACCGGATTGGGGCTTCAAGGTGGACTTGTCGCAGTTCTCGTTCGCGGGTCGAGTTTCCGATGAGGATAAGGCGGAGATGACTACGTTATTTGAGAAATTTGCCGCCTCCCAAGATGCTTTGTTGGTTCGTGCGCAGGCTGCTGAAGCAGACAAAGATTTGATGTCCGAGACGCTCAGCCGCGCCTCCCGTGTTAATGTTGATCTTCAGAACCAGCTGTCTGCAGCGCGCATATCATTGGAGCAACGCGATAAACAACTGGAAAAAGCCAAGGACCTCATTCTTCAACGAGACGGGGCCATTGCCGATTGGAAGAAGACATGCGAGAAGATAGCGCACCAAGAGAAAGAGCGGCTAGCTGAGTTGGCGAGGTTGAAATCAGCCAACGAAACTCTGGAGCGGAAATCCGAAGAATTGCTGGGTGAGCTTCGTAAGAAAGACCAAGAGTTGGCAGGTCTCGATGAAGAGATATCTCGGGTGAAAGCCGAAAAGGACCAGCTAACATCTGAAAAGACCCAGCTGCATTCTGAGGTTGTTCAGATCTCTTCCCTGCTGCAAGAATCTTCTGTTCGCCTCACTGAGCTGCAGACCGAGATAGAGAGATTGAAATCTCTTCCTATGACCTCCAAGGGAGGAGAGATTCGCACTGATGGAGGGGAAGTTCGCTCTTCCCATGATTTCTTGCAAGCATTTCTCCAATCCTCTGGCGCCCAAGCTGCGGCCACTCGCCTTGTTTGCGGGGGTCTTCACTATATGCTGAAGCTTAAGTGTGACCAACTGCGCCAATATTATCCTTTCACCCGAGATGAGTTTGGAATTATGGATCCTGCGCCTGAACCCGACGTCGCCTTGTCACAATGTCGCTGGGATGAAGAGAGTGGCGACCTTATCTGTCGAGACGAAGAGGGTGACCGGGTAGTAGAGCTAGGTATGGAAGTGACGAAGCCTCTCTTGACTCCCCGCTACCCTTGGTCAAGCTCTGGTGCCGCCTGGCCTTCGGACATAATGCGCCCCTCCAAGGAAGAGATTGAGGCTGAAGACGAAGATGGGGAAGGGTCTGACGAGGAGAGGTCTGCGGGGGTAAACACCTTTGGAGAAGCTGGGCCTGTCGCCGAATTGGCTGAAGATCTTGCTCGCCTTTCTCCTGACTGTTCGCAAGGTCCGAGTCATGCAGAAGGAGCGAGGTCACTGAATATTTCCGAACAGTTCGATCAAATGATGGACGAGACAAGGGAATATAATCTGCTTCACCCAGATCTCCAACTGAGTGATTTTAGTCTCCCTGGTGGCTCCTTAGGTGGTGATGTTCCTGGGGGATCTCTGGATGGGGAGCCGTGAGATGTTGTTCCATGTTTTATTCCCTGTTGTTGTTGTTGTTGTATACTGCTATGTAAACATAAATCTTTTGAATTATAGTATTTGCTTTATAAGCCTTATCTCGTTGTGCATCTCCCCTTTAATTGTTGTGTTTTGGACTAAGTAACTGTTTTGTTATCATTTGCTGCCATGACTATTTGGTGTTGATGAGATAAATCAAGATATTGAAGATAAATATCATAAAACATAAAAGACAGGATCGACGATGTTAGTGCGCGGGGCAAGACAAGGTTCGTAAGTGAAAAGTAAGTAAAAGTGTGGCGGAGTGTATAGCGAACCTAACGTGTTAATCTACAGAAACAAAACACGTTTGATAAATACAAAAGAGTCATAGACGTTAGCATGTCGAGTGCGACTAGAGCATAGCATAGCACAGGCAAAGCACAATTGGATGATCCAGAGGAAAGTGAAGAAGAAGAAGGAGGAAGAAGGAAGAAGGAAAAAAAAATATAAACAATTCAAACTCTTCACAAAGTTACACACTTCCCAATACTTCTTCCTCACTTCTTCCATTCTTCCCTTCTTCCCACACCTATCCAAACGGAGCCCTAAAAAATTAACAAGTCTAATGGAGAGAGAGGAGAGTTAATAGTAAGATTACGAAAGAGAGGAGAGTTTTAGAAACTTTCATTTAGTGGTTTTGTGCAATTTAAATCAAATTAAATAGCTACTAAAATCACACATAACAAGAACTAGTGGAGTTAAGTATAGTTTGTGCATTAACTACTTAAGAGATGGAAAAATAGTTCATACCTCCTCTCGTATTACAACGAGATGGCTTGAACCACGACATAGGAGGTGGTGATGTGTTCTCCCTCTTCTTCTCCTCGCACCTTAGATCCACAAAAATTATTATTTCATAGTATTTTTGATAAAATGTTATAATGAGATTATTATTTTGTTAATTTAGTTTTATTTCTATTAATTTGTTAATTTATAAATATTTTCTTAATAATTTAAAATATTCGTATTCGTATTTGTATCCGAAAAAAAATACGGATGCAGATAAGATTTGACCACTGTCCAATCCGGATTGGGTACGTTTTCATCCCTACCGCATATGCGGACTGATTTCCCCAAAAGTAATAAACTATTATTTTTTTTTTATTTTGTAAATGTAAAGAAAAGTTATCCATGGATGGAATTAGGACAATAAAAAAAAAATTAGTTTGAAAATGGTGCTTCCGTTTGGTTGCAGGAAGAAGGGAGCCGCCAGCGGCATTTAATTTTAGGCTGGCCTGCAAGTTCGAGTTCTGCCTTCTTCTAATGCAAATGGAGTGATCCTCTCTGAAACTAGTTTAAACTAGTACCTCCGTCTCCGTCTCCGTTTAGGCTGTTGGCTTGTTGAGCTTTGTTGGGGTTGTTGGGCCATGGCATCCGTCCTCCTCCGCCGCGCCCGCCTGTCTTCCCGTGGCCTGTCCAATGGCATCCTGTCCCGGCATGGCATCTCAAAGGCTAACTGCCATGGCCCACGCCCATGCCCATGGCCATGCCCCTCCTTGTTCTCCTTCTCATCCAGCTCTGAACCCATCTCCATTCCTCCTCCTCCCCTCGACCCCAAGCAAGTCTGGCTCCACCTTTCTTCTTCTTCCTCTTCAAAGGATTCAAAGCATTCAAAGAAGCTCCCCAAGTCGGAATGGGATGCCCTGACGGTCGTGTTCCGGTCGTTCGCCAAGTCCCCCTGGGCCATGCAGCAGGCGCTCTCCCTCTACCTGCCCTCCTCTGCCTTCCCCTCCGCCGTCTCCAAATTCCGCCTCTTCTTCCTCTCCCACTGCTCCCCGGCCACCGCCACCCATTTGCTGCAAATGTCCCAATCTCAGTCAGAGTCCTTCCTCTTCCCCATCTTCTCTGAGTTCTGCCTCCACCACGATGAACTCCGCTCCGACCTCAGGGCCTACCGCACCCTCATGGACTCCGCCGACCTCACCAAGCCCCACTCCTGGTACCCTTTTGCCCGCGCCATGAAGCGCAAGATCATCTACCACTGCGGCCCCACCAACAGCGGCAAGACCTACAATGCCCTCTGCCGCTTTTCCCAGGCCAAGTCCGCCGTCTACTGTAGCCCCCTCCGCCTTCTTGCCATGGAGGTCTTCGACAAGCTCAACTCTTTGGGCGTCTACTGCAGCCTCCACACTGGCCAGGAGATCAAGCACCTTCCCTTCTCTAACCATCTCGCCTGTACCATCGAGATGCTCTCCACTGATCACCCCTATGAGGTCGCCGTCATCGATGAGGTACCATAATGCTAACTGCCACTGATCTACTCCTCATAAAACACCATACCACTGCTGTCAACTACCATTATCCTTACCAGTACTTGTGTATTTACAATCATCTGATCATATAACAATATTTTATACCAGTTCTGATAACATTTGTCTATTACCTGTGGTATGGTGACAGATAGGTAGTCTAATTTTTGTATAGCAGGATGATTATGCCTGCACAAGTGCATATACTCAGTCTACCTATTTCCACAATCCTTGAATTAACAGTATTTATCTTTCTCTCATATAACAGGTACAGATGATGGCAGACCCAACCCGTGGGTTTGCCTGGACACGGGCCTTATTGGGCCTAAAGGCTGATGAGATCCATCTATGTGGTGATCCCAGCGTTTTATCCATTGTCCAAAACATCTGTCGCGACACAGGAGATGATCTTCATATAAACCGGTAAAAGTACTTTTCTTACAAAAGAACATCAGATAATTAACAAAACTTAAGCCCCCTTTGTGATTGAGATGAAACATTGCTCACTCAAGATTACTGAGATAAATCCATTTGTAATATGTATTTAGAATCCCATTCATATTCAGTTCAAATTTTGGTCGTATACAACATGGCAAAAAGCATTGTGGTAAAAGTTAAGTACTTTTGTAGTTCATGTAAAACTACCAGAACACCCTTAGGTCTGTGTACTTACCAAAGAGAGTCTCTTTGTACGACAGATATGATCGTTTCAAACCTCTGGTAGTCGAAGCCAAGACCCTCCTCGGTGACCTGAGAAACATGCAATCAGGTGATTGCGTGGTTGCCTTCTCCCGGCGTGAAATCTTTGAGGTGAAGCTTGCCATCGAGAAATCCACAAAGCACAAGTGCTGCGTGATTTACGGGGCACTGCCACCTGAGACGAGGAGGCAGCAGGCCAGCTTGTTCAACAACCAAGACAACGAGTACGATGTCCTGGTTGCCAGCGATGCTGTTGGGATGGGGTTGAATTTAAATATCAGACGGGTTGTCTTCTACTCCCTGGCCAAGTATAATGGAGACAAGATTGTCCCTGTGGATGCCAGCCAGGTCAAGCAGATTGCTGGTCGGGCAGGTCGCAGGGGCAGTGTTTACCCTGATGGGTTGGTCACAACCTTTTCATTGGATGATCTAGATTATCTGATCGAATGTTTGAAGAAGCCATTTGAGGAGGTGAAGAAGGTGGGTTTGTTCCCTTGTTTTGAGCAGTTTGAGCTGTTTGCTGCTCAGTTCCCACAAATGCCATTCAACGAGCTGCTTGATAAATTCCGGGAGAATTCCCGACTTGATCAAAGTTACTTCTTCTGCAAGCACGATAGCGTGAAAAAGGTGGCGAATATGTTGGAAAAGGTGCCAGGTTTGACATTGAAGGAGCGGTACAACTTCTGCTTTGCACCGGTGAATATAAGGGACCCCAAGGCCATGTACCATTTGTTGAGATTTGCTACATATTATAGTCAGAAAAAGCCAGTAAGCATTGCAATGGGCATGCCTAGAGGATCAGCGAAGAATGATGCAGAGCTGCTCGATTTGGAAACCAAACATCAGGTTTTCCTTCTGTGTATTTAGTTTTGTTTCGGATAACAAGTAATCTAGGTTCTATGTACTAAAAAATAAGAATAAGAATGATTATAATAATAGTTAAAACAAGGTAAAGAGGTAAAGAAAAGGATTGGAAAAATGCATATATGGCATGATATTTGGTAGAAATAGAATATAATTTCAAACACTGTTTAGTTTATGATGGCCTGGTGTTTTTTTTTTCTTTTCCTTTTCTTTTTTACAGTTAATTGAAGCACCGGGTAATGTTCTTTTGGAGATGCCATTAGAAGACCCACCCTAGATTACCAAGCAGTGATTTAGAATGAATAATATATTGTATATGGATAAAAAAATGTAAAGCTAATTTATGAAAAGTTATTATGTAAAATATTATAATTAAGATATATAGCAAGCACCAAAACAAGTATACCAAGTATGGTATAAATAATATTTATAAACTGTATATTTTTCTTTGCGTGTTAAAATATTCTGGTATATTCTTAGAGGGAAAAAAAAGACATTAATTGACGATGTTAATTTTAAATGAAACACCAGGTGTTGTCGATGTACCTTTGGCTGAGTCACCATTTTGAGGAGAGTGATTTCCCTCATGTTGAGAAAGCAGAGAACATGGCAGCTGGTATTGCTGAATTGCTCGGGAGTTCCCTTGCAAAGGCTTGTTGGAAGCCCCAATCACGGCAACAAGTTAATAGAAATAAGAACAATGAGGCAGGAGAAGATACAGAAGAGAAAGACGGCAGTTCAGTTGAGGATGGTGGCGATGGACATCAACAGTCTATATCTTTTGTTAGGCAGTTTATGACGTGAGTAGTGCTATTTGCTAATTTTTGCACAAGTTACACCTTAATACTTTTGATGGCATCACTTTTTACTGGATCAACACCAATCTGAGATTTGTTTACCTGATGCAACATCCTATCCTTGTATGTTTCTTGCAGCGTTTATGCTTGTCTTTGCCGGATATTTTTATACCATGATTACCAAAGGGACCACAACTTCTTCTTAACCTATTTATGTCTAAATCGTCCATGAAGGTTGATTTAAAGCAAGTACTTTAAATGCTACTGGATTCTGAAATTACTGAGGTTGATTGTAGCGTTTATGTTTCTTTTAGCAGTTTGCAAAGCAAGTACCGACAGGATAAAGTACTTGCTTTGAATCGTCCATGAAGGTTGATTTTGAACAAACTGACAGGATAAACACAGAAGCAAGTACTTCAAAAGTTCAATTTTGGGTCTTAAGTCATTGTTCTCCTGTGATTAATTTTTGGAACTGGGTCTGTCTGTATGGCCTGATGGGGTTTGTTGCATCTGTCTTATACTGTATTGTTACCAATATTGGGTATATATAGGAGTTGATCATTGTTGCTGCTTTTCCTTGTTTTATTTTTTCAGTCTTGTGTTTATTTAAAAGTACTGATGCTGTCGTTTCACTTGCAGGAAAGGGGAGAGAAACAACGAGGAGCTTGGGGATAGCTCACAGTCATTTAATTTTGTAGCATAATTTCCTAGCAACAGCATATTGGTATTATGCTGTTACAGTGGTGGGAATTATTACAAGGGACGGATCATCAAGCTCAAATAGCAGTCATGTTACTGGAATGTGATTTCACTTTCTAGTGACAAAAAAATTAAATAAGGGAGAATCTGTAAAAATAAATTATTCGATGGAAGCGTTTTGGTAGTTTGTTATCTCATTGTCTATTATGTATTCTTAGACTAGGTTATATACCTTTTAACAAGGTGGATAGTAGATTAATCATGTGCACAATTGGAGTGCATAGGATCGATCCTATAGAGCTATAGATATCAGGCTAAAATGCATTATACATTGATGATCTGTTAATCCAATAATGGAGAATTGTAAATTGCTTTTGTAGGCCTAGGCCATAGTATTCATATGCTTATTAGATTCCGGCTGAGGAGGGTGTAGATTTTATTATTATTATCAGCATTTATTTTTATACTATTTTGTTTTTTTTTTATGATCTTTTTTGCTGGGTTCTTTTCTAGCCTATCGCAATGGTGCTTACCATCCTCCTACTTTCCATCCAACCATCCATCATAGGCGCACATCAATTTGGGCTCAGCGACTGGCCCAGTAGTATTAGATCACGCTATCAAACATCCCTTCTGGACATTTCCATTTGGTTCCGCTCATTTGAATTTCAATTTCATAAACCAAAACCAGGCCCAGTAGTATTAGATCACGCTATCAAACATCCCTTCTGGACATTTCCATTTGGTTCCGCTCATTTGAATTTCAATTTCATAAACCAAAACCACTTTCCTTCTTCCTACTGGATTGGCGACGAAAATGGAGATAGAGGCAATGGCGAAAACTTATTGAATTGTGTGATCTCCTTTTCTTCCAAACTGCAATCACTGGTAATTGTGCACATGCAATCAACTGCTCGTAATTTTTTTTTATTCAATTAATTAGATTATTTTTGTTTATTTTTGTAATCAATCGTTTTTTTGTAAGTAGATTATTTCTGTTTATTAATTTATTAAAGTACACGTGCGATCTCATTCCTTTCTCGTATTTTTTAATCAATCTAATTCCTTTTTTCTCTCTTGTTTGTGTATATCTCATTCTTCTTCGTTGAATTTCATCAAAAACTAGTTTCAATTGATTTCTGATGCGTGATTCATACATAGTTACTTAATTTTATCATCAATCGTTAAAAGCTTTTAGAATTCTTCACAAATGTTGGGATCAGGTGCGTTATTGATGATCTTTTGAGTTATTTTGTATAATTAATGTCTGGATTGATTCTCTGATCAAGAGATTCGTAATATTTTTCTTCACAATTGTCAAAAATGTTGCATTCGATGTCTGTTGATGGTAGATATTGCACAATTGTCAAAACCTAGTGTTCATTTAGTTGCTTTACATGTTATGTTATATGCATCTAGGGATGAGATTATACAATTTGGAGAGATTTTTCATTGCTGACATGTTGTTATTGATGAATAGGTATTGATTTGAACCTTGCCTCGGATACACACCTCTTTACTCAAGGTGAAAGAGGTGCCGAAGATCCATTTGGGCAATACAATCAATGAAATTTTACGTCATTGGGTATGTAAACTCAAGGAAACATCATTTGTTATTCATGTGTATTTTTATTTTGTGTTTATGTTGAATGGGATGAGATTATTGCAATTGATGTCACTCTAATTCATGTGTATTTATGCACATGTTCACTTAGTTGCTCAATTTGTAATATTACATGCATCTAGGGATTACTTTGCAAATGTTTACTTCCTTCAAATTTCTCGTGAAAAGCTTATCTACCACAAACGATGCGTTAGATACTTCAAGTGTTACGTTAAATGACATAAGAGATCATCTTATGTTCTATTGTCAGAATCTTTTTTCTGCATACTGTTTTGTCAAATTAAGGAATCATGTTTCTACCACTTTACATATGTGCTTGTATTCATATTATGCAGGTTTGGGCTACGGTTCAATCGAGTTGGTGTGGCGTTGTGTGTTCGTTCTCCACCCACATTCAGATTTGTACCAAACTAAAAATGTGTTGTAATATTTTTGTATGAATTGTGATTGTATTATCTTTTAGATTGGTTAAAATTTGTATTGGTTTAGATTGTTTAAGCTGATCATGTTGTTTTAGGGATGACATTATTGTTTTTTTTATGGATCATATTAATGTTTTATTTTAATACTAGTTTCTATGTTTTTTTTTGTTATATTACAAAGATATCAAATCTAACATATAATGCATTTTAAATTATCCCTTGTGCTAACAAAATGAACTTTAAATTGATGTGGTATCTTCAAATTTGTTGGCTGAATGTGCGAAAAAAAGATGTAAATTATTATTATGTCACTTTATAAATATAACAACCTGAACACTTAACACAATTAACTCATCTCTTGTAATATTTAATTTAAAAATTCTTGAACATTTAACGCATCCCTTAAAATATCAATCTAAACCACAAAATGCTGACGTCACCATGCGGCAGACGAGCGCTCATTGCGCGGATGATGTCAGCATGCAGAATGGTCATCAGGACGCGGAAAAAATGGATCTAGGTGCCCAGAAGGCCCATGTTGCTTGCAGATTGGTCATAACTCATAAGCGCGCGGGATGGATGACTGGATGATATTATAATGGATGGTTCATATCATTTCTGATCCCAACTTGTTTGGGACAAAATGTTTAGTTGTTGTAATTATTCTACAATGTCATTTGCTGTGACTAAATAATGTTTCGATTTGTACGGATTAATTTTGTATCGGCAAATAAGTAATTTGATTTCTGCAGATTAATTATGATAGGATAGGATGAAAATAGATTAAATTCCTGAACATTATTATGCCGTAGTTTTCAGCTTTTTATAAAAACTATTAAGAAAATTCTAGATATACGATGTTTTTAGATAGCACTTCTATATGAATGGATTCATTTTTCAGCTACATCTTTGTTTATTACACTTTCAGAACACAAAGGGAAAATAATATTTTTTTAAAAAAAATCTATTGCTACAAAAAGAAGGCTTAAATTATTTGCAGCGATCCTTCATTGGACAACATAGCTGCTCCGGATTCTGAAATTATTGGGGAACATTCAAAACTTAAAAAAATGATTCGTAATATGAATTTATTATCGAAATATTGATATTTTGTTTAATGAAATAAATAAAATGGCCATAAACTTGGCGAATAATACAAGTGACACATATTAGTTAGGCAATTTGTTAAACTGTGAAAATAGCATGCATGGGTATTTTATTATTAGTTATTAATTATAATTATTAATTTGAATTTGTTAACAGGTGGTGAATAAGATGATAGATAATTAATGGGAATCCGACGGCTGTAGTAGTTGTAGGGTTAGGGTTTGATAAACAGGTAGGAAATAGGCACGTGTGAGTGGGTGAGTCAAAAAGGAGGGTGTAGATTGGCTGGGCTCTTAATGAAACTAATCGAACGGTAGTTTCATCCCTCGTAGTCGTGTGCAAACAGGCAGGTACACCGTACACCCGGTGTTTTAATGGTAGAAAAGAAACAATGCAGAGTGCAAACGAGAAAAACCGAGCTCATGGGATGTTGGCATGTGATGTTGTCTATCTATCTATAAATAAGCAAAAACGCATTTTTGTTGTCTATTTTGTTATTAAGTAATAAGTAATTAGAATCCCCTTTCTTTGTAAACCTCGGCGCGTAAAGCCCTAGCTAGCTAGCACAGGGTCTCTCTCTACACCTCTTTTAGGGTTAGGGTTTTGCGGAGGACCGGACAGCAAAGCATGGGGGCGGACAAAGGGAAGAAGGCGAAGGTGTCGGAAGGAGAAGGAGAAGAGAACGAGCACATTGATGGCGATTTGGTTCTTTCCATTGAGAAGCTTCAAGAGATTCAGGACGAACTAGAGAAGGTAATTAAGCTCTTTTTTGCCACCTTAATTTGTTCAATTTCTGGTCTCTGCAATTATAATTATAGGTTGTTATATTTTAGGTTAATGAAGAGGCCAGTGATAAGGTATTGGAGGTGGAGCAGAAATATAATGAGATCCGCAGACCCGTCTATGTCCGCAGGAATGACATCATCAACACCATTCCGGACTTTTGGCTTACCGCTGTATGCTCTCTTTTCTCCTCTCTTTTTTTCATTTCCATTCTCCATAATGCTATTGCTGTGCCTAAATTATTCTTCCTTTCCCCTTTTAACTAAATAATCCAAATCATGGACTAATTATGCAATATTGCAATGTTTTCCTTTTTTTCTTTTTCTTTCTCTTCTAGTTCCTAAGCCATCCACTCCTTGGTGACTTGCTAACTGAAGAAGACCAGAAGGTTCTATTTAATCTGGATTTTGATTTCATGCCTTTCAAATTATAACTATAGCTAAATTCAATTTATCTCTACTCATACAAATCTTATCTTCTTCTTTCTTCAACATGTTATGTTAGATCTTCAAGCACTTGGTTTCTTTGGATGTTGAAGATTGTAAGGATCTCAAGTCAGGATACTCCATCATGCTGGTAACTTACATGTCTTAATTAACCTCTTTTTTTCATTCTCTTTACTCGCTTTTTTGGAATATAATAATTGAAGGCATTTTTACTCTAGAAATGGCTACCACAATTCTGAGCTAGGTAGATCAAACTAATAGCTGACTTGAATCCTTAGAGCTGGTCTAGCTGACTGTCAATCTGATAGTTGGTTGGTTCACAACCTTATATCACAGCTTTGAATCTGGAATCCAAATACCCAACTGAAAATCTAATTTATGTCTTTGAATCTTATACCGGACTCGCAAATTTGAGTCTGAAGACAGAAGTCAAAAGCCAATACGGAAATTCCAAGCTGACTTGAAACTACGAGCCTGACCTTAAAACCTGATAGGCGACTTGAATTTTTCTAGCTGACTTTCATTGTTAGAACTGACTCGAATTCTTCCTGGTCAAACTACAGAAACGAATACCATTCTACAATCTCATAACTAGCTCTTGAAAGCTGATAAGCTAATCTCATTATGAAGAAGTATTGGATTTGTTTTTTCTTTCTCTATGAGAACTTCACACATAGTACTGCAAAATAGTTGCAGGCAAAGCCTTGCATGATTTTGAATTATAAACATGCTGGCCCCAGAATCAAAGATAAAATTTTGACGTATTTTTCATTTTACATTGTTGACTTTGTTATTATTTTGTTGTTTGAGTGTTATGTTGGAATTGAGATATGGTGCATTATGTCAAATGTAGAACTTCTCTGAGAACCCGTACTTTGAGAACAAGACCTTGACAAAGACATACTCATTCACTGATGAAGGCACCACAACAGTCAAAGCAACTCCCATTAACTGGAAGGAGGGCATGGTATATTTTTCAACATTGCCTATATCATTTTTGAAGTGGAGTAATCAACATTGTTGCAAATTGTCTTACTTCTTAGTAAATACATATGTTCTAGTCTCATTTCTAGATTGTAGTAGTCTTCATGCATTTATGAGTAATGAAGTGTTTCTGTTATTTATTTTCGGCTAAATAATGGAAAATGCATTCATATAGTACTAAGTTTTCGGTAAAATATGCTAATCAAATTGGATATTCTCTGCAAACTAGATTATCAAAAGCTGGCTGGAGGTTTATTTTATTTTCTTATTTTGGCTAATAAAATGCAAGTTGTGTATTCAATCTTAGTTTATTTATAATTTTTGTAAATAACTTTATACTAGGTTTCTGAATATTCGTTTTAATTAGTTTTTGGTTTTTGATATGAAAAAACATAACTGTTGTAGAACATTGCTAATGGGAGCACTGAGCACGAGAAGAAAGGCAAGAAGCGGCCTTTGGTTGAGCAGAGGTTACATGCTATGTTATTATTTATTATTATTATTTTTTTCCAGAATTCACCCCCACTCCTTATTTAATGTTTTATTTTGTAGGTAATTTATGGAACATTTCCACCCGTTCTAATATCCAGAAATTCAAATCCTTCAAAACTAGAAATACCTCTCATATGCTATTTAAATGAGAAAAAAAGACATGACTAATACTGCATTAAGATTAATTACATGTTAGGGTACCTAAATGATGTTTGCACACATGATTTCTTTCTTAGTCATTTTATTATTTATTGTTAACTTTGCTTGACATCACATGTTCTAATTTTACATGAGCTTTTACAATTCTGTTTGTACTAATTGATCTGATGTCTTTGACTTTTTTCAAAACAGCTTCTTTGTCTGGTTCAGTGAGACACAAGATGATGATCAGGGTGATTCAGTTCAGGATGAGGTAGTGCAAATCATCTGATTCTACCTTTCCATCTCATTCTAGCTCTTTCATTAGCAATACCTCTTACAAAAGATAATTTAGAAAAACTGTTTATTCTAGGTCAAAGCTTCAACTTTGTTATTTAGATGTGCAAGTGAGTCATTTTGCCTTTTTTTCTCTATTTTGTAGCAGATAGCAGAAATCATAAAGGAGGATTTATGGCCTAACCCATTGAAATACTTCAATAATGTTAGTATTGTATTCTCTCTTCTCATTTTTTTTTTAAAATAATGCTCTTCTGTTTTTCCTTTTATACTAAACTCTTATGTTTCTGCCATTTTAATTTATTTATTTTCTTCAGGAGGCTGATGAAGAAGAACTTGAAGGAGAGGAGGGTGAAGAGGTAATTACAAAACTAAACAATCCAAGAAATTTGAATTAGGACAGCTGACCAGTACTCTAGTTCATTGATCTCTCTTTTACTTATTCATCCTTTCGTGTACAAACATAATATTTTGAATTTACTTTGTGAAGGGATCTGAAGGAGAAGATGAAGGAGAAGAAGATGAAGAGGAAGAAGAGGAATAATTTGATATGCATTGTCTATTATGCCGCTTATCTCCTTGACTCATTCCTTGTGTGACATCAATCCTAGCATAAAATATTTCATTTGTTCCTCCAGTGAGAAAATGCATAATGAGAGGGATTATCATAATTATGGGGGTTTTATTGTAAGGATTTCTGTGGTTTTGGATTTTTGATAGCTTTGTAGTTAAAAAAGGTTGGTACCTAGTTAGCTTTATGGATAAGAATGCTTTTGCGACTTACTAGAGATACCGGTAATATTATAATATTATTATTATATAAAATGAAACATTCTTCATGGCACATGGAAAAGGAGAAGCTTCCGATCGGCAGCCAAAGTTTTACTTTTGAAGACATTTGATTTATTGGTATTAAGATTAAGATTTTGATTAGATTGACGTAAATGCTATGGACAACAATTACTAAGATACCATATGCAAATGCAATAGTTACATTCTTTTAGCGCTCGCAATTGATCGTTAAAGAACAAGGGAGCACTCAAATGCATAAAATAAGAACAGTTACTACAGAAAAGATATGTTATTAAACATTACAAATCTGCGGCACCTGGTGAAATTCTCTCAATCAGTCCATTGTCAAAGTTTTGCCAAGATTCGTTTATGGAATAGGAAGGTCCATATTCTTCATATATAGGCAAAGGACTGTTTTCATATTTTGTTACTTCTTATCTCTCTTTAAAAAAGTGAATGGACCTTTCTTTAAACCATTTATTAAATAGAGGCAAGCAATCACAAATCGTTGATCAAAATTAACGCAATAGCTAAAATCTGTGGTATTTGCTCATTTAAATTAATGGTGTCGAAGTACTTGATAGATACTTTCTCGAATCTTTTGTTTTCTTTTTTTTTTTTTAAAAAAAAGTCTTATTTAAATTCATGCTTGCTTACTCTAAAAGGTAATTAAACAGCAGAAGCAAAAAAAAAAAAAAAAAAAATTGTACTCAAAATTTTGAGCTCTTTTCGTCGGTGCAACACCATACGTTTTCACTAAGCACTAATTCGCCCTCGACTTTGCATCATATTCGTTTTCATATATAAATCAGACGACTTAAAATTGCCATTCAAATATTGGATATTGAGATTTGGAGCTGAATGAACAACATACCTTTTACTTCACAACGCTTTAGCACAACTTGACCGATAAATTTATTTTGCTTTTATTTGAAGATTTTATGTCGCTCTATCATATAAAAAAAAAAACTCAATGTAACGATGTATTTTACTGTATAAAATTAAAATATTATGTCTGCTTTGGAACGGATTTGAATACGTGAAAATTTTCTCAAGCGACCGCTACTGTAAGAACATCATCAGACAGTAATCTTTATGGACAACTCGTAGAAAGGACAAGCTACATCATTAAGAAAATATTGTTTGGAAAATGGCTAAAAAAGGAAGAAGGTTTTGGGGGTGTTTGTGGTTGGGAAGAGAGAAATTGGCCTAAAAAACACCTGCTCCAAGTCCCAAATTGTACCAGAAGCTAAAAGGTGCAGATTAGATCCTACAAACATGTGCTGTCGACATTCTAATAATCCTAATTATGCCACTGCACCGCCACCAAAGAGGTTCCAATCATGAATCTTAAAGCTTGAAATTGTCCGTCTGAAAACCTCTTGTACTGGTAAGCATCCAGATTGCTCAGCAGGTACGGCTGCACCGGCTCCTACTGTTCTTGCGCTTTCACTCAACGGGCTGACATAATAGCATCATATCATTTTAACTTGGTGAAATAAAATAAACATAAAAGAGAGAAGATAATAACCCCAATAAACATTTGACTGTGAGAATCTCAAACTCAAACTAGTCATGTGACCTAGTGGTTAGAAATGCGAGTGAACAAACAAATAGTTCACTCAGGGGTATTCTGAACCAATAAAATATAGTAAAATTACAGGAAAAAGTTCTAGGTCAATAGCTTAAGTTTGGTAATGTTGAATTTTTGGAAGTCAGCATCATTTCTAGAGAGCAAAAAGGACAGATAATATAAATATTCTTCCTAATCAGACAAATCATAATGGAAAAGAAAATTCATGTTTTTATGCTTTTACTTTGTGTTTATCAGAATTAATTCAATGCCTTAGAACTCTCCTGCTCTATACAATTTTTATCTAAGATTTGTACTGGATTTGATTTCTGAACTAAGGACTACTCACTTAATTAGCAAGGGTTCATATGCAGTGATGAGCACATCAGTTGAAACATTCTTCAGACGAATATTTGCAAGATACACCTGGAAATTTTTAACAACTGTAATTAATTCCTGGATTTTGTGGCCATTTCTGAAAAGAGGAAAATAGAATCAATAGCTACAGCACTGACTTACCTGCACTATATTTTCGGCCCCTCTTCCTTGCCTCCCCTTTGAAACAGCCTGAAGAGAATAAAATAGGAATAGTACTTAGTCAAGTATTAGTATGGTAAGTTTGAGGATCTCTTAATCAAAGAAAACCAGTGAGAGGGGTACCAGTTGGCCCACTGCAGTCATAGCAGGTACAGCTACATTTCCGTATTGCAATCCGGGAAGTTCCATTATACCAGAATGCTCAAGCACCTACACAAGGGGACAATTGGTAACGCACTTTCAAACAAACAATTTTGTAGAACAAACAAATTTCAAAACTTATACAACTGAAACATACTTAGTCAAGAAATGAAGTACCAAAACAACGAGGAAAAAAATATTTCACTACCAATGTTTTTGCCAACATATAAAAAAGTTCTTTATTTCCTGGCCAATTATGGTTCTTTTTGCAAACAATATTCAATGTTGGTAGTACTCGTGAGCAAAAGGGAGGCAAACCTGTTATTGTTGGTAGTACTGATTGGTTATGTTGATAACTAAATGCACAATTGAAGAGATTTTGTAATCAATTCTCTAAATACTAATACCCTGGTGGACAGCATAGTTTTCACACCCAAAATGAGAGAGAAATAACAGCACAAACAGTATACAGAAATGGAAAATTAATATACCATGCTATCTGATGCATCTTGTTCAAGGGCGAGATCACGCAAAAACCAGGTGGCACTCTCATGATCTGCCACCTCAATCTTCAAATCCAGCAGCTCAACTATGAGGCTCTCATCTCTTGTGGGGTCCACAAACACCTCCTGTTTAGCAGTTTAGAGTTTGAATCAAATAGGATAGACCAAATCAATACTCATGAATCACTTTGGAAAAGTTATTATTTTTGTAGAAACAAAATACCTCTAATACGACATATATAAATGTTAGTTCACAAATACTTTGCAATGCATAAAAAATGTTATCTAAAGCTGGGGTGACAAACTCAAATCATTCAGGAGCTTGTTTGTAGCAGCTAAAATTGGAAATTTGACAAAATGTACCTGATGATCAGGAACCTGACGAATGTTGCTGACATCCTGCATGGATGAAGAGAAAACAATAATACAAGTCAAAGTACATCAAATTACTGTACAATCCAATCATCTTTTTGAAATATGCAGATTATAGATGGCAGATGGATAAAAAGGTGTAAAGTAGTACGTACCTGAAATGTAGGAGGGAAAGAGCAAGAAATGGCACCACCAAACAAAGGTCGTTGGGTGCAAACATGATTAGGCATTTTTGCTCTTGTTTTCTATAATCATAATTATTAAAAAAAAAAAAGCAGTAAAGTTAATAGTGCAAATGGAAATGGGGGGTTTAGACTTTAGATTGAAAGAAAAGAAACATAGTGGTACTGGTACATACCTCTGTTAACTTAAGAATAATGGAATTATTAGGTTAATATGAAGTAATCGGGAATGAAATTACGAAGGAAAGACGAGAATTTGAATAGATATATAGATAGATAGATATATATATTCTGTGACTAGTGTAGTAGCGTAGCGTCAAACAAAAGCGACTAAGCGAGAGAGAAGTGAAAAGATTTGGTGTACACGCGTACTCGCGTAGCGTCAAAGCAAACTAGGCAACTAAGCGAGAGAGCAGTGAAAAGAAATTGAGGCGGCGGCCCGCGGAAAGAAAGAAAGAAGGCCTGGGCTGGGCCGATAGAAAGAGTGGGATGATGCATGGTGCATGACGCGCCGAGTGCAGGGAGGGGAATTGGTCTGTGTGTCGAGAGAGAGAACAAGGGAAGTGGTTGATGTGATGTGATCCCTCTTTTCTTTGTTTGCTCTTTCATCCTCTGACTCTCTCTCTCTCTCTCTTCTTGTGATTGATCGAAGCATAAATCGATGGCGGGTCAGAACCAGCGGCTGAACGTGGTGCCGACGGTGACGATGCTGGGCGTGATGAAGCAGCGGCTGGTGGGGGCCACGCGCGGGCACGCCCTGCTGAAGAAGAAGAGCGACGCCCTGACGGTGCAGTTCCGCGCCATCCTCAAGAAGATCGTCACCGCCAAGGAGTCCATGGGCGACACCATGCGCTCCGCCTCCTTCTCCCTTGCTGAGGCCAAGTACGTTGCGGGGGATGGCGTCAAGCACTCCGTCAGGGAGTCCGTCAAGGCCGCCTCGCTCAGGGTCAGGTATCTATCTCTATGTAGACTGGTCTGGTCATTCCCCCCTATTTTCCCTATTATTCAGTCTTAATTAATTAATTCTCCCCCCCCCCCCTCCAGATCCAAGCAGGACAACGTCGCCGGCGTCAAGCTCCCCCGCTTCGAGCACTTCCATGCCTCTGATGGCTCCACTGCTGGCGAGCTCACTGGCCTCGCCCGCGGCGGCCAGCAGATCCAGGCCTGCCGCGCCACCCACCTCAAGGCCATCGAGCTCCTCGTCGAGCTCGCCTCCCTCCAGACCTCCTTCCTCACTCTCGACGAGGCCATCAAGACCACCAACCGCAGGTAGGTACTTATCTAGTTGTTGGTTCTTCTTCTTCTTTCTTCACTTCAATTGATTCAATCCCTCTACTACTAACAGAGTCAATGCCCTGGAGAACGTCGTCAAGCCCCGCCTCGAGAACACCATCACCTACATCAAGGGCGAGCTCGACGAGCTCGAGCGTGAGGACTTCTTCCGCCTCAAGAAGATCCAGGGCTACAAGAAGCGCGAGATCGAGCGCCAGATGGCTGCTGCCAAGTCCTTTGCTGAGGAACAACAGCTTGAGAAGATTGCTCTTAAGAAAGGTGTTTCCATGAATGCCGCTCATAATCTCCTCCTTGCCGGTGGCGACAGGGATCCTGATCTCATCTTCTGATCTCCTCATATCTTCATCTTCATCTTTCCAAGGTACATCATTTCTTCATCCTTTAAATGTTGCAAATGATAGTTTAGGAGATTAAAAATATAATATTCTCATTTCAAATTCCTGCAAAATTGTTAATGGCTTCTCTCTCTCCATCGCAATTAAGTGTTGCAGCAATCCTGGTATATTTTATGTACAAATTGCAAAAAACAATTCAAAAAATGGATTACAAAATAGGTGTAAATGTATGAAATGTTATTGTAGATCTGTACTATAAACAAGGTTGGCAGTAGGTGCAAGAAAGCTTCATAACAAACCTACAGAAGTATCTCTTGTTAACCATTTGATTAAAGGATAATAGTAGTAGAAATCAATAGCAACCCCCCACCCCCGCAAAAAAGAAAAAAACACCAATGAACTGCTATGTAACATAAGTATTATGTGCATGGTTAAGACTTCCTCTTTCCTTTAGGCTCAATTATTTTTTGCATGTTATGTTAATTTAAATACGCAAGTTGAGTGTTTTTTTTTTAAAATTATTGTACAAAACTATGTTATTAAATACAAATGAAACAATATTCAAGGACGAACCCCTTTTGTACCTATGCCACGTACGCAGTGACTGTGTTTGTTGTGACAATGAGTTTCCTTAGCCTTACGCTGTTTTTTATTTTCTTGCTTGATTGAACAGCGAAGGATATAGGTTCAAAACAGTTTTTTTTTTTAAATCAAGTGGACAAAAGTCCACCACTCTTCATGGAAAAATAGAAGAGTTCGTGTTGATGCTCCTTCTCCCCTTTATCTATTGTCTTCTATATTAACATTCTCAACAAACCGGCGCTGGTACCTTCCTATTCAATGGTACTCAAAACAGTTTCGTTGAGTAAAAATAAATAGAAAAGCCAGAATTAACAATGACTATGTGGTCAAAAAGGCAAGATTCAGAGTTGTTTCTTCCACCCGTGGTTGTGACTTGACTGTGAAGAATTTTGACAAAAATAATGGCCTTTAGAACCAAACTTGTTGATCTTGAGCAGATGTGCTAACAGCATTCTTTTTTTTTTTCTTTGTTTTCAATTTAGTCGGTGGTGAATTGAGGTTGTCTCTATTTTTTGATGATATCACACAAACAAAAGGTGACTTGTCCCTGAGGTGTGGAGATTTGTGGTTCTACTCTATTGTTTCTACTTTTATGATTAAATAAGATCTGGTGTACAATGCTTATGCTGTTATTATGTAGAGTTGCGCTGTATGAGATTAGATTTATCTGTTTATTTATATTTTTGTTTGTTGGTAAATGGTAATATTTTCATTTGGTGTTTTCTTTTACTTTAGATGTATATGAATTGGGCGGCCAAGCCTATAGTTATTTGCCTGCAAGAAATGAACAAGGAGACTTGCTGAGTTCCTTCCTTGTGTTATTAATTTTTTTTTTTTTTAAAAATCTGTTCTTCATATCCTAATTATAATATCTCAAGGCGTGATTCTTTTGTGTGTGGCTTGGGAATTTCTTTTATTGTTTTTCTTGCTGTTGTAGGGTAATACCAGTATATCATATTTTTTTATTTGAACGCATGTGTCTGGTATTGCATTGGGGGCCAGCATCCCTGCAGTCCCTTCTTTTATTGAATATACATGCATCTATCACATTGACCCATATGGTAAGACTTTATGCGTACCAGTATGGGGAATTTGCTTATTCGTGTATGATGATTATATGTGCTCGCTCGCTCCATCAATTTTGGTTTTCTCATTAGCAAACTTAATTAAGATAAGCTATGTCCTTTCACCTTTCTAAGGTAAAGTGCAATACACTAAGGTCAGTTCAGTTTGTACCGGAATCTGGATATTACATTAAGCTCAGTTAAGCACCAATACCCCTTCTATCTACAAACTAGCATTACCCAAAATCAGCGTTGGTGTTGTAGCTGCCCAGCCTGATTTATTCCCCAACAGCCCTAAAATGAGATCTGCTGCCGCGCGACACATGGTGTTGTGCGGCATGCTGGCCGTCTGATCAAGATCCAATGGACAAGGGAGCCCTGTGCATGTAACCTAGATTGATAGGCCCGTAAAAAGTGAACCGTCCGATCAAGATCAAACGGCTTGTAGTGCGCTACACCGCGTGTCGCGCAATAGCGAATCCGGATTGCAACAGCCCTAGATAAGCCAAAGAGAGCACCAGCAGTCTGGGACCGGTGCAAGCTGTGGCAAAGCGGGACCCGCAGCTCATGCCTAAAAAGAGTGACAATATTGTCCTTTGCATTGAATGTGACCGTTGTGCCGATGTTGTTCACACCCTCACCAGCAATCATGCTCTTATCATGAGCCTTTGCAGTGTCACCCGCAAATTCCTTCATGGATAGTTGCTAAGAGAAAAAATTAAGTCAGACAATTTGGACTAGCAATGTTCTTTTTTTCTTTAAAGAAAGTATAGAAAGAACTATTGTTTGTGTTTTTTTTTTTTTTTTTTTTTTGCTGCAATCAACCTAAAAGCTATATTATAAGGGTAATGAATTTACTACAATATATATTTCCTTTTGTGTTTATTTTTATGCTGTCTTCGTTTCCTTTTCAAGGATGGTTGATCGAATATATGGGCTAACGACAAAATACAATGTGTGTCATGTGGCCTAATTGTGCTCACAAGACACAAGTATTAGAGATTAAGATCAGACTGTCCAAAATTGCATCCTCTTCATGCCTCAATTCTCAAACATAGAGAGCGGGACCAATTACAGGGCTTCGTTTGGATAGGTGTGAGAAGAAGGGAAGAAGGAAAGAAGTATTGGGAAGTGTGTAACTTTGTGAAGAGTTTGGATTGTTTATAATTTTTTTCTTCTTCTTCCTTCTTCTTCTTTCTTCCAACGATCCAAACGCACCCACAGTCAGAATGTCTGACCTGAACCATAGGGTCTGAATCTCTGCGGAGCTACTACATCTCATGCATTTACAGAAGACTTATGTTTTTATTAAGGCAAAATCGAATATAAACCCCTCTAATCTTCTCTATTCGAAAATAAACCCCTCTAATCCTCGTAATCAGATATAAACCCCTCTAATTTAATTTTGTTTAGTTATAAACCCTTTTTATTAATCTTAGTTATTTTTTAAATAAAAAAAGTAAAAAAAATATCATTATGACTGAAGTACCCTAGCCTTTTCATTCCAGACAGGGACGATTCATCTTCTAGCTTCATTTCTTCTTCAGATATTCATCTTTCCAAAATGATGATTTTGCATTTTCTTTCCAAATCGATAAGGAAAGTTTTCTTCTTTGATGATTTTACCAAATCCTTACTGGATAAGTTTTCTTCTAAGATAAGTTTTCTTTATGTTCTTTTTTTCTCGCCCCTCTTCCTTAATTTACTGGTATGTAAATACCATGGTTCCTCGAATTAAAGGAATCAGATTAGCTCTGTACGTATGTACAAGTTAAGAGGATCAGATTAGTTTCGTTGGATGATATGCTCCTTGATCACTGAATGATCGATTGAGCCTTCCTTTCATTTATTTGGTGAGACTTTTGACTATTCTTAACAACAAGTTAAAATTAATGTTATTTGTCAGTATTCTCCAAGACCATTTAAAACATAAAAGTAAAATAATATTGGTGACTTCCAAAAAAGCATGAAAAGATTCGAGTAACAAGTCAATTTTGTCAAAGAACCACTTAATATGATTACCTTTGAAATTCGCGTGTCCAACAGAACTAGAAGGTGCGCAATCCTCAAGTTCAGTTTGAAAGCTCATATATGCAACTATGCAAGTCTTGTTTTATTCATAAAAAGACATATGACCTTGGTAAACAAACAAGACCCAAGTACAATGTTGACATAGGGTTCCAAAAGAGGCACGCATCAGAAACATGTAACTGGGAATGCGAGAAGTTTCGTCAGGTCAGGTTAGAAAAATGTAGTGAAAGAGAGAGAGGGGACTCACGAGAGGATGCGCACAAGCAAGGCAGATTAACTTCAGACTTAAGGGTATTTAAGTCATAATATTAATTATTTTATTTTTAATATTTTAAAAACGATTGAAAATAATGAAAAGGGTTTATCTCCAAATAAAATCAAAATAGAAGGGTTTATATCCGATTATGAGAATTAGAGGGGTTTATTTCCGAATAGAAAAGATTAGAGAGGTTTATATCCGATTTTGTCTTTTATGGTTTATTAATGCAAGACGTACAGACACCATGGTCGAACATACAAGGGTACAAGGAATTTGAACTGATGGAATTTGTGCCTAAGGGCCTTAATCACCAAAATGAAAATAAAAATAAAATAATAACAATAATAATAATAATAATACTAATAATAATAATAATTATTATTAAAAATACAAGGGTACAAGAACCAAAATCGAGCCCAAGCACCAATGCTCATGAACCTAGGGACCTTTCGAATTTTGTTGTCTTTCCACTTGTGTTTTATTACAAATTATAATTTCCTAACATTGGTTATTATTATGGCTAATTTTCAAGTTGGTCCACTCCAGTTGTGGCGCAACAAAAGTTGTTTGAGTAATTGACCCAACAAATGCATGTAAAATCCTCCTGAAAAATAATTTTAGATGTTGTTTGATGCTTGTTGGCGACGAGAAAGGTGGTAGCATGTTGTTTGATACTTGTTGACGACGAGAATCTTTTGGCCTTAAAATCCTCCTGAAAAATAATTTTAGATGTAATAAATATCAAAATAGACTTGAATACACCTTAGAACATATGTTGGCTCATGCATTGGTCTGATTCTTTCATCGCATACTTACAAATTAACCTTTTCTGGTCCAAAGAATTTAATTTTAGAGTGATATATGTTGCCAATATTTATTTATCCGGCATTTGTTCAAGCAAAATAGCATTACTTTAATGATATTTTTGCTTGAACAAATTCCGGATAAATAAATAACTAGTTCGTAACTTCGTTGACTCGTTGTGCAGGAAAGAATAAAATCAGGAGGGGGCCCGTTTGGAGAAGAAATTTAGCTATCATGGAATTAACCGAAATTTTAAAAAATAATACTAAATTAATATAATATATTAAATATAATATCAATATAATAATATTTTTTAAATAGTATCACGAGATCGGGATCCCAGATTCCGAACGCAAGATAGAATTCCTGGATTCCGACCTTAGCTAAGATCGGAATCTTTTTAATTTTTTTATATATTATTTATTTATTTATTTAATTTATTAATTAGTTAAATAATTAAAAAAATAGATAATATATTGTAAAAATATTGAAAAAATATGGAAAAAATCAGGAATAATTAAACTAAATTTTATATGTAATTTAGTATTTTTTGGGAAAATTAAAATTTTTTTCTTTATTAGTTTATTAATTAGTTAATTAATTAGAAAAATAGATAATATATTCTAAAAATATTGAAAAAATATAAAAAAATCAGGAAGAATTAAATAAAATTTTATATGTAATTTAGTATTTTTTTGGAAAATTAAATTTATTTTCCTTTTAATTAAAAAATGAATAATTAAGTATAAATTTTTAATTAATTTAAATTAAAATTATAAATTTTTAAACAACCATTTGATATGTGTCCCGGATGTCATCCTCTGTATATATTATTTTCATATTATATATTAAACAATCATATCGAGTCTCATGATCAAGGAAGCACTTTCTGAATTGCGTTAGAAAGGAATCACACAAGATTGATGTTTTACTGAGACGGAGAAGAAACACTAAATTCACTTGATTTACTGCATTTCTCTATTTTTTAATGATTAATTTATGATTTAAAAATTTTTTTTAGTAGTTTTGAGTGGTTTTTAGGTTTGTAAACTTTCAAAGTGAATTTTGGAGGTCCAGAGAGCATTTTTTGAGTCCGAAAATGGTCGTTATGGGGTTTCACCCCGATAAAATGTGTAGATCTCGTCGCCAGCTTTCCGGATTGTGCTCGATCGCCCCAAACGGACCTTCCTATCAAAAGTTAAGCCTGTTTAAAGTTTTAATGTTCAAATTATGCCTTTGTATCCCTGCAAATGCAGAAAGAATTAATAAAACTTTGAACATTCTGAAAGGATTATGCCTTTGTATCCTTGCAAATTCTGAAAATTTATAATCTTTTCTAAATGGTACAATTTATTTAATTAAATAAGTTATAAAAATTTATATTTTAATTAAATAAATTAATTAAAATGAAAATAAATTTAATTTCCCCAAAAAATACTAAATTACATATAAAATTTAGTTTAATTATTCCTGATTTTTTCCATATTTTTTCAATATTTTTACAATATATTATCTATTTTTCTAATTATTTAACTAATTAATAAAATAAATAAATAAATAAATAATATATAAAAAAATTAAAAAGCTAAGGTTGGAATCTGGGATTCCGATCTTAGCTAAGTTCGGAATCCAGGAATCCGATCTTACGTTCGGAATCTGGAATTCCGATCTCGTGATACTATTTAAAAAAATATTATTATATTTGATATTATTTTTAATATATTATATTAATTTAATACTATTTTTAAATTTTTCGGTGGAATTAATGAGAAAGGGCCCAAAATTGGGAAAGTGGAACGGTTGACTTCGGAGAGATCAACGGGCCCTATAATTCACTGATGGAAATCAAGCAATCATTTGACATTTTGGGATAAGCGCGCTAATTTTCTCTGTCTGAAAATAGAAAGCATGTTCCACTTCCATTTGCAATTTCCATTCTCACTTTACCTCGCTCACCCTCACTCTCTATTCCCTTTGTTCATGCGCGGCTTCCCATCTCACTCTTTCTCCGCACCACTTATCGCATGCATGTGGTTCCCTCATCTCCTCTTGCGCCTCTCCCCTCGTCTCCTCCGCACCTCGCCTCTCTTCCTCATCTCATGTGAGTCTCATCTCTCATCTTTTGTGCGTCTCACTTCTCTCCCACATCTCCTCTACGTCTCACCTCTATTTTTTTTCCACCTTATAACCCGTTTCAAATATGAATATTCCATTAATATAAATAAAATATTTCCTTATGATATACAACAATGTGATTTATATAAAATACTCTCTTTTAAAAGTATATATATCAGTATAATTAAGTACTCCGTTGAAATTTTTAAGTACTCCTTTGATTTGTTTACTTAGTCACATAAATAATTGATTATTTTAACTCATTAGATACTCCTTCATCATATTAGTTACTCCCTTACCACTAATTATATACTTTCATAACAAAACACAAATAATTTCTCATTTAAACTTATTATGTACTTTTTTGTCAATTATAAATACTCTCTTAATGCTAATAAAAATACTCTCCTATGATATACAACTAAGTGGTTTATATAAAATACTCTCTTACTAAAGAATACATACTCCTTAGTATAATTAAAGTACTTCCTTAAATCTATTAAGTACTCCCTTGTGTTCTTTACCTACTTGTATAAGTAATTGATTAAGTACACCCTTATACAAAAATATTTACTCCCATACAGTAATTTAGTTTCTCCCAAACAGTAGCATAATCAGATCTAAATATCTTTTTTCTTCTCCCTTTCTTGATCTCTACTTACTTTCTTCTTATAGAAGATCTGATTGCCTTTTTTCTCCCTCTCTATTCGCAAGATAAGTACCTGATCAACGTGACGATTTTGATGGTCGGAGTTAACCCTAGTTTGGTCGAGAGAAAGGAAAAAAGATAGGTGATCTCGATTCCTAATTTGGTGGAGAAAGAGAGAGAGATAATAAAGAGAGATCGAGAAAAAAATGAGAAGGAAAGGTGATCCTTGGTTCAGTGGAGAAAGAAAGATGAGAAGAGACAGAGATAGATCGAGAGAAAGGGAAAAGATCGTGCGAGGGGATGAGGCGCGTGAGGGGAGGGAGGAAGGAAGGGTGAACATGAGAGATCGCATGAAGGGAGAGATGCACGCTCCTCTGATTGCGTAAAGTAATTTCCAATGGAAATTGTTCATTGCAATTAGCAGGAAATTACTATCTACCATCTTTCTATGTCATTCCATGCCATCGCGTTTGTATTTGTTCACTTTATTTATTTTATGTCTAGTTTTTTATCTATCTGTTCACTTTATTCAATTATGAGTTAGATTTTATTGTTTTTTTATTGTTGTTCAGGTTTTTATATGCATATTCAACATATTTTTATTGAACTTATTTATTTGTATGTGTTTATTTTGATTATTTAAATATTCTCTTTATCTTTTTTATATGTTTATTTTGTTCAAACAATGACAAGTGATGATAAAATTGTAGACTGCAGTTTTCATTTTTGCAATCAGCATAGATACCATCTTGGTCCATTTAGAGTCTGGACGCTAGACATGGGCTGGCCTAGTGCACGTAATGATTTTTTTCTGTACACTTTTTCCTACCTAACCCAACGATTTCCTTGCATCCATCCATCATAAGGAGGTGCTCCTAGCGCATCCTTCCCTCCCTTCCTCTCCCTTTCGCACACATTGTCTTACTTTACTCTCTTCTATATTTTATCCACTTGCATCCTCTCGAGTCTTTTTTCGCTCTAATTTTGATCTATGCTTCTTTCTGGATCCTTTTTGCTCTCCTTTCTCAATGATCCTCATATTATCTTGTTTCTTATTCTGTATATATTTTAAATCTATTCATTTTATTATTATATATTCACTTTATTTATTTTCTTTAACGTATATGTTCACTTTCTTTATTTAATCTGTTCGATCATTTTAAATCTTAATTTCATATTCAACGTATCTTTCATATCCGTTAATTTTATTGTTATATATGTTCACTTTGTTTATTGTATTTGATCACTTTTTGTTTAATTTTTTCATTTTATTTCTTATTTAACTATTTTTATAAATATATTCACTATGTTTGTTGCATATATTTACTTTTGTTGTTATACGTGTTCACTTTACTTGTTTGGAAATTTGTTTATTCTATTTCTTATTTAGCTAATTATGTTTACAAATAAATATGTTATAAAATCACCCCTTTAAAACATTTAAAGGAACACATAAATTAAATAGTTATCTGTGCCATAATTTTCTGGAAATGCCTAATTGAACAACAATTAAACACTTCTTTCCAATAAATTTTTTTGAACAATTATCCTGGAAATTTAATTTCTTTGAGAAATATATGACAATTCTCATAAAAACCGAATCATAAGACATATATATTCATTAAAATATTTCATGAAAATGCACATACATTTCCATAAATAAGCGCTGGAGCATCATTAATTAGCTCAGACTCAGATATATATATGGCACCGGATGGAGGAATAGCTGATTGCAGTATCAGACCTCTTCATTAATTAGCTCAGACTCAGATAAACTAATGGTAATTCTTAAATTTGTATCGTAACTAAAGCTGTCTAACGTACATGAATGGCACGGAACGAAGTGTTCCGTTAAGCAAACGAAACGAATTTCGTTGCCGTTTATCGTTCCACTTAATAAACGAAATGATTTCGCTAAACGGCATTTACAAAAACACGTGAAAATACGGTAAACCGTTCTATTTCCTATGCCATTTGCTGTTTCGTTAAGAAAACGAAACATTTCGCTCTACCACTTACCGTTTCGTTACCGTTTCACATCACGGCGAAACGGTCCAACGGTTTGACAGCCTTAATCGTAACAATTACTGCAAAAATCTTTCTTTCCTGTTTACTTTTTAAATAAGACTTTTATATAAATCGGATCCGAATCTTAGTTCAATAAAATAATGGTAACTTTTTTTTAGCATTTTTAAATGTTGACAGCTGTGGGATCAATAAAATAATGTTCATAGGCTCCGTTTGGATGCGTTGAGAATAAGGTAGGAAGAAGGAAGAAGGGAAGAAATTTATTGTGAAGGAGTAAATTTATTGAGAAGTGTGTAACTTTTGTGAAGAGTTTGGATGATTAGAAATAAATTTATTGGTAAAAAATGGTTATTCCTTATTCCTTATTCCGGAAAAAAGCCATCCAAACGGAACCATACATAAAAATCTTAGACAATACAAATAAAATAGTAACTTAGAAACTACACAATAATTATATGGGGCATTTTGATTTATGCCACTGCAAAAGAGTGAAATTCGAAATATGTCATTGCAAAATAACTAATTGGTTTTATGCCACTGTAAAATAATACAAATTGATTTTATGCCACTGGCTAATTGAAATGACCTCAATACCCTTGTAATGAGGAGAGTTCGACAGTGCATGGTGCTGCGAAGAGAGAGGACTCAGTTGCGTGGAATTGCTACTTGAGAGTTCGTGAAACCAAGGTGTCATCAAGAGTGGAGGAACAGAGCAACATAGAGGGTGCAGCGAGGGGGGGCGTGGTTAGCGCAAAGGTGGGCTGGAGGTGCAGCGAGGGGGACATGGTGAGGCAGTGGTGGCGGGTAGGTGCAGCGACGAGAGTGCGCGGAGCGGCGGATCCGGAGGTGGCAGGCGGGTGCAGTGATGGGAGTTGTGCAGTAAGCACTGAGCATGAGTTTGAAAAATGGTGAGGCAGAGATTGATTTTGAGAAAGAAAAAAGATAGGGGAAAGATGGGTTTTGCAAGGAGAGGTGGGTTGGGTACTTGGGTTGCGTACATCTCTAGAATAGAGATGGGTCTGTAGAATAGAGATCGGTTTGGAAGGAATAGTTTTGGTATTTTAAAAAATCTGATATAATTGAAAATGATATATATGAAATTTAATAAGGTTTTGTTATAACATAATGGCATATTTCAAATAATGCGGTTTTGGGATGGCATATTTCCAATTAATCATTTTACAATGACATATTTAGAATTAGAGTGTTTTGTGGTGGCATAAATTTAATTTTCTCTGGCTCCATTTGGATGCAAGAAGAAGAAGAGGAAGAAGGAAGAATGGAAGAAAAAAAATTATAAACAATCCAAACTCTTCACAAAGTTACACACTTCCCAATACTTCTTCCCACTTCTTCCCTTCTTCCCTTCTTCCCAGACCTATCCAAACGGAGCCTCTAATTATATATGCAAAACATTGATCAATTAGCAACTATGCACAATTCATTCAGAAGCGGGATAATTTGCATCAATTGCGAAGTAAATGTTGGTCTAATTAACTTGATCTCCCTCTTTAACTATATATATATATATATATATATATAGAGGATTGCTAAAATGCTATGCATAGCACGGAGGGCCTTCGTACTATGGATTCGTTTTTGAATTTCATATTTCAGACAATCGATCCAAACCGTTCATTATCTTCTTCATATTGAAATCTCATTAGAAACCAAATTTTACATTTTTTTGAATTTTTTTACTATTTTTCTCAGATTTTTTAAAATACTTAATCTAATAAATTTTGGACCCTTCAATAACAGTGATTTTAAAAAATCTGAGAAAAATAGTAAGAAAATAAAAAAAATTTAAAATTTGATTTCTAATGAGATTTCGATATGAATAAGATAATGAACGGTTTGGATCGGTTGTTTGAAGTATGAAATTCAAGAACGAATCCGTAGCACGAAGGTCATCTATGCTATGCATAGCATTTTAGCAATCCTCTATATATATATATAGAGGATTGCTAAAATGCTATGCATAGCACGGATGCCTTCGTGCTATGGATTTGTTCTTGCATTTCATACTTCAAACAATCGATCCAAACCGTTCATTATTTTCTACATATTGAAATCTTATTAGAAACCAAATTATATATTTTTTTGAATTTATTTACTATTTTTTTCAGATTTTTGAAAATCACTGTATTGAAGGGTCCAGAATTTATTAGATTAAGTATTTTAAAAAATCTGAGAAAAATAGTAAAAAAATTCAGAAAAATGTAAAATTTGGTTTCTAATGAGATTTCAATATGAAGAAGATAATGAACGGTTTGGATCGGTTGTTTGAAGCATGAAATTCAAGAACGAATCCGTAGCACGAAGGGCATCCGTGCTATGCATAGCATTTTAGCAATCCTCTATATATATATATATATATATAGAGTTTAGCTACGGTGAGTCGCGACCAAAACTCCTAGATCTAGATCAAAATAACCGATCTAAATCGTACAATATGATCTCCCTATTGAAATCTCCATGTAGACCGAATTTTTTATTTTTTCGAAATTTTTAAGTATTTTTTTGAAATTTTAGAAAATCGTTAATCTAATTGGTTCCAAACCATTCAAAAACATCAGTTTTTAAAAATCCGAAAAAAATACTTAAAAATTTCGAAAAAAATAAAAAATTTGATTTGCACGGAGATTTCAATAGGGAGATCATATTAGACGGTTTAGATCGGTCATTTTGATCTAGATCTAGGAGTTTTGGTCGCGACTCACCTGAGGGTCCGTGAGTCGCGACTCACCGTAGCTAAACTCTCTCTCTCTCTCTCTCTATATATATATATATATAGAGAGAGTTTTGCTATGGTGAGTCGCGACTCACAGCCTCTTTGGTGAGTCGCAATCCGGACCGTTTAATCTGCTTTAAAATTCGTGCAGATCTCTGCGATAGATGGGCGCTGGATCGAATAAAATTTCTCCGTTCCGTCTCTTTTTCTCTCCGTTTCCTTCTCTCTACTTCGTCTCTCTCTCTCTCTCAAATAGATCTGAGCCAGCGCCTCCTCAAACCTAGAATAGTTCGAGAGTAGATCGGAGAAAACGCTGCGCCTCCTCTCCTCCTCGTTTCCTCTTCTCTCCTATCATCGAGCGTGGAAACTTTGAGAGTGGATCAGAGTATTGGGCCTCAGCGCGCACAACATCGGCGCCTCAATGCCTCATCTCGTCACTGTTGCCTTCGAAGCTTGAACAAGCCTTGCCTCCTTTCTCCTCTCTTCTCTAATGATTCTCTCAGAGCCTCCCTCCTTCGATTTTGTTCCAGCCTGGTTTGAGGTTTGATTTTTCGTTCACAATTTGATAATGGACTTCCATTATAGCTTTAATTTGTTTGGTCATTATACTAGAATAATCTTTTGTTTCTAATATTGCTTCAAAGATATAGTTATTTTCAGCTGTTTGTATTGGGGTTACTTTTCTTAATTGAAGAGGTGTTTGTATTCTGGGTTATACGATATTTATCTCACAAATATCATACATTTTATTGAGTATCCGTGTGTTTGTATTTGGTTCTAAAATATCTGTGTGTTTGTATTAACTCAACAAATCTGAAAATTCTTAGGACTCGGTGTTTGTATTCTGGGTTACTTTTCTTAATTGAAAAGAGGTGGAATTAATCCCCATGAATATCCAAGTTTAATCATATATATCCTTGACTAGCATTATTAATTTCTTTTCTTTTAATGTTTGTCTAGATTTCATTCAATTAATGCCCATGGAAGGTTCAAATGTGAACACTGGTTTTCCACACACTGTAACGAGGTAGCTGTTTTGTGTGGTCGTCAGATTCTTTGCCGACTTGCGAGGGGAGAAAAATTTTAAGGAAGTACTGATTTTCATGTAATTGATGCTTAGTAAAGAACCATGTATTAGTTATATTTGAAGTACGAGGTGTGATTTTCATGTAATGGATGCTTAGTTATATTTCAAATACCATTATAAACCAGTGGGTATTGCTATAACAATGACCTCAATCTTGGTTTTAATCCAGCTTTGAGCAATCATGTTAGGTAGCAGTATGTTCCTGACTATAAAAGAAACAGTATAAAAATTAAATTAACTTGACAAAATAGCATACATCAGTGTATTAATTTCATGTAAATCACACCATTAATGTTATGTGCTTGCATCTATTTTAGTATAATATGTTTTTCGGCTTACTTGCTTGTTAAAATGTTATTTACGTTTTGCTTGTTAACAACAGTGAATACTATAACAACTGTGTATGTATGTATGTACAACTTAACGCACTCAGTCAATACCGTTTTTAAGCATAGCACATAGCGCATCTCTTTTTGACAACACACGAAAGAATACATTGAATACACAAGTGAATAACAATAGTGAATACCATGTAATCAAACAATTGTAAATACCATGTAAATTCATCAGTCTAGGTGAAAAGACAAACGAGCACAACTCAATATCTTTAGAATGCCACCCTTGACCTTCCTCTATACCCCAGACCTACACAACTATGACGACCATCTATGGCACTAGCAACTGGTACACAAAAAAAAAAAAAAAAACTACATATGACAATGAACCTACAAACCATGTACACATGGTTATGTTACTTGAGACCACCAAATGGTCCACATCGTTCCTCTTAGATATCACCTGAAAATAAGAAACAAAGAATAATTTGCAAGGTAATTTAAGAAAATAAAAAGAGAAAATAAAAAGAAGAAATATCCAATAACTTACATAAATATCTTCTATGTCCAATAAAATTGATTTTCACTTGTGGTGACACCTTGGTACCAACTGCTTGGCGTTTCTTTAGTTGAGAGTTGAGACTAATTTATAAGGGATTTAGTGAAAAGGAAATGAACGAAAGTGGTATTGCGATGTGCTCTTAAAGTGAAGCAATCAAATAAAAAGGCACAAGGGCGGTACCGATTAGGCAAAATAGTTTCTAAAAGAAAGTGGTATAGCGATGTGCCCAAAGTGAAGAAATCAATATGACTAGAGACGGCCTTAAACTAAATCAGTTCCATTTGGCTTTTGAAGCAAAATAGTTTTCTTTTCTAACATTCAAATTAAAATAAATTTATATAAAAATACCAAAATAACTTTAGAACTTTTGAAATATTAGAAACCGTTTCTAATTTTATATCTAACTTTACCCAGAAAGTATGCAAACAGAACATGAAACAACAAAAAAGAATTCAAGCCAATCACTAATTATTAAAAATGCTAGGTGTAAATTTAATATGAGCAAACTTTTTTTGAATTAGAAAGAACCATGAAACAAAAGAAACATGAACAAATTTTCATTTTGAAAGTCAGGTGCCTATAATTGAAGATGCGCCTATACTTTTTTTTTTTCAAAATTTGAAATTGTCAATGTCATATTTAATACATCTTATAACATGAACAAATTTAACACAAGAATTAGCAAGATTTGGTGCCACATGACCACATGCGAGTCTATGATTTTGGTGAGTCCAGGGTTTGGGACAAAATTAGTAGAATGTGTCAGATACGAATAAATTTAATACAAAAATTTTCAAAATTTAAAGAGACATCTGAACTTTACTTCAATTTTGGTGAGTCTAGAATTTGGTACAAACAATTTCTGACAGTTTAGACGCTGAACTAGCCTCAAATTTTCTTCCAATCATAAAATTTCAACAAAATTTCTGTCAATTTTGTGGACTTTACTGCTCCACGGCTACACTTCAACAAAAAATTAAGACTCAGTTATACCTCAGTAACTTAAATGTTGAACTTTTGAAACCAAAATAGAACAAAATAAAATCGAAATGATCTACAACACAATAGAAATGAAGAAGAACTCACTTGTTTAGGGTTTCGAGAGGAGGCGGAGGTGCTTGGAGAGGTGAAGTTCGGAGTTCTGTGAGAGGAGATGAGACGGAGGTGCAGATCTAGGATTCCGAAAGGAGGCGGAGGTGCAAGGGGAGGTGCTTCGAGAGTAGATAAGGCGGAGGCGGAGGGGGAGACGGAGGTGTAGCGCCAATCCATCGTAGGGTTTCGATGTTTCGCTCAAGTCTCTCCACTCTCTCTGATCTGTTTCACTTTCAAAAAGAGGGAGAGAGAAGGAACAAAGAGAGAAGAGAACGGAACGAAAAAGAGACGAACGGAAAATTTTTAATTGATCCAGCGCCAATCCATCGCTCTCATCTGCACGATTTTTGAAGCTGATCCAACGATCCGGATTGCGACTCACCAAAGACTCTGTGAGTCGCGACTCACCATAGCAAAACTCTATATATATATATATATATATATATATATATATATTTACGACAATTCGTATAAATATAAATTAACTATACTACTTCCCGAATTTTAATACATGCTATTTTGTTCATTTGACTGTCTTCGTTGTTTGAAAGCCATGTAATTTGGAATATTTCAATATTTGCTTCATGGGTTTTAGAAAAGTTGTATGTGATTTATGTATGTTAACTGTTATCGAAACTTTGATATATATGATTTCCCCACACAGATCTTTGTTGTAGTTGGGAAAATTTAAGGAGGTATTAATTCTTTCCTCTGTTGATTGCTCAAGTCTTGCATGCAATCCAGATTTCCTCCAACAAAGAGCCTCCAAAAATGGAAAACTTAAAAGGTGTGTTATCCTGTCACCATGCTAATGAGCGGTTAAAGTTTTTGTTAGTTAATTAGTTAGAAATTCCATGACATAAATATATGTGTGGCTCCGTCCTTGCTTTATCTTCGCACCGGGAAAAGTCCAACCGAGAGGGAGAGAGAAGTGCTTGAATTATTCAAGCTCCTGATCTCCTTTTTAATTTCTTAAATTTCATCGATCTATATATAATATCAACAATATATATATCTTGCATGAGAAGGTAGCTGGGGACAAAATGGGAAAAAAGGTGGTTGCTGGTCTTAGCGCATCAGTATTGGTAGCCATTTTTTGTGCTGGTGCAATCATCATGACGCTTATGCACTCGACAAAGAGAGCTGGGGATAATTTGCCCTCCTCGATTCACACCACCTCAAAAGCCATGGCGAGCAAGTCTGTGTGCTCCACAGCCCTGCACAGGGAATCATGCGAGGCCACGTTGTCTAACCTATCACCTAAACGCTCAGTGGGGGACGCTATGTTCGAAGCCTCTTTTGCACAAACGTCGTCATCAAAGACTGAAATTTTCAAAAAATTTATTTACGTTACGCTCAGTGAGTTGGAGAAAGCAGTTAAGCGCTCCGCAGAAGTTGCAAATGGCAATGTTAATCAAAGGGCAGCTGCTGCAAAGAATGACTGCAAGAAGCTCCTTACAGACGCATTGCAATACACAGCATCTGCAGTTAAGCTTTTAGGGGATAAAGATATCGAAAGTTTGGCTAAGGAATCTGACAACATCAATCTCATGGTGACGGCCGCCATGACATACATGTACAACTGTGTGGACGGCTTTGAGGACTCAAGTATGAAAGCGGAGATGGACAAAATTTTGAACAATGCCACCGTGATGGGCAGCAATGCTTTGGGAGTGATCAATAGCATTTCCTCATCCGTGGTGAAGACCCAATCTCAGCAGCTAACAAGCAGGAGGCTCTTGGGTTTTGACATCGATCAGCACGGCTATCCCTCGTGGCTATCTGCTGGGGAAAGGAAGTTGTTGCAAGATAATAGCAGGTATTTTATTTATTTATTTCATGATCGATTATTAAATTAAATAATTATTAACAAGTTTAATTATATATCGAGACTAGCTAGGATCATATATATATATATGCCAGCCAGTTAAGTTAATGGAGTAATGAGATTCAAAAAAAAAAAAAAAAAAAAAAAAGAAAAAAGTTAATGGAGTAATTGGGATTTGTTGTGGCCTCCTTTTAATTCATGTTTTGAATAACATGTACGGGATGTTTCTTTAACCAAGCCCAAAATAATATATATTAATTGGGCATTTTACTACAAAAATACAATTACCAAAGCAAGGTAAATAATTGATTACCTTATCATATATTTTCTGGTACGGTAGTGAGAAGCCCAATGCAGTAGTGGCACTGGATGGGAGCGGTAATTACAAGACCATAACTGATGCAATCAAATCCATCCCGAGCGGTAACTCTGGCAGATATGTAATTTATGTCAAGGCTGGGGTATATGACGAGAAAGTGCAAGTGCCAAGAAACGCGGAAGGCGTGACCATGTATGGCGATGGGATGGACAAAACTATTGTTACCGGGAACCCGAGTGACTCAGCTGGTGTCACTAAACTCCAAGCCGTCTTTGGTACTCGTCTCTAGCGCTCTGTCTCTCAGTCGATACAATCATATTCCATTCTCAAATTAATATCCACATTCATGCATCTATATATGGGATTTGCAGCGGTGGACGGACAAAAGTTCATTGCCAAGAATATGGGATTTAGAAACACTGCAGGACCAAAGGGTTGGCCGGCTGTGGCAGTCCGCACCAGTGCAGAATATGTTACATTCTACAACTGCAAAATTGATGGCTACCAAGACACCCTCTATACTCACAGCGGGCGTCAGCTCTTCCGTGACTGCACTATTTCTGGCACCATCGACTTCATCTTTGGAAACTCTGCCTCAGTTTTTCAGAATTGTAAAATTGTTGTAAACATGCCACAGCATGGCGCACAGAATGTCATCACTGCTAATGGTAAGAATAATTTCATATCTGAAACAATTTTAATTTATTTTCAACTTTTTGGGATGTTTGTATTCTGCAATCTATATTACTACATTTATGCTGTTAATTAATTGATTTGAAAATTATGATCAAGTTGCTGAGAATTCAGATTTGTTCAACTCTAATTAAAATCGTAGAATCCTTTCTAACTATGTTATATTATATTGGTATGAATAGGGCGTACAGACCCGAACATGAAAACAGGAATTGTGCTTCACAATTGTGAAATTACCCATGACAAGGCCTTCGAGGCAAATCGCTTGAAAACTAAAAACTATCTTGGGCGACCATGGAAGATTTACTCCCGAGTTGTGATCATGGAGTCCAAAATTGGTGACCTGATCGATCCTACAGGGTGGATGTCTTGGAGGAATACCAATACTGGGCAAGATACCGTGTACTATGCAGAATACAGCAACACCGGACCTGGTGCAGACACCACGAAGAGGGTGCAATGGCCAGGATTCCATGTTCTCACCAAGAGCGACGTAACTCAATACACAGTAGCATCGTTCATCAACAACAACAACTGGTTGACTTCAACAGGAGTTCCCTCTGTTGCGGGGCTAATGAACTGATAAATAAGAATTGTGGCGGTGATTATTAATATCAAGCACATGCCCTGTTATACTAGTATTTACCTAGAAATATTAATTCATAACTTAGTACAGGTATGAGGTGTAAAAGGTCAGCACATATAATGAGTCGTCAGTCTGCTGCGCTTACCGACATATTCACCCCGCAAATCCATCTCCACCCATTTAATTATCAACTTAATTTTGTATTGCAATACGGCACCAAAAATTCTTGAGTGCCATAGGATCACTAGTTTGGATATAAATACATGGGCATCTATGCTTGTTGAGCTCTATTATTGGCATTGGTATATATATATATATATATATAAACTTGATGAAATGCCGTATAACCTTAATTCTTAGTGAGCATACATTATTTATTTTTTTTTTATTTTTTTTTTGCAACTGATGAGTACAGTTCACAATTTGATACTCTGAGATTTGTCAAAGTTGAGTATTAGTACATATGATATGTACCTTTCGTGTGGTTTTAACTTTAAGAATACATACGGCATAACAATTACATCCATATTGGAACAAGCAATGATATGGTTAATTCAGACTTCAAAAAATTTTGAAAATCAGATTCTCGCTTTATATAGCTAAGGGCCATTACAAAAATTTTCTGAATTCTGAAAGGAAGGCTCTGCCACAACGAGGGCCTTTATTGTCAACTAGGGGGTGTCACAGCGCTCTCTGTTTTTCATCTTAATTCCTGACAAATCTGTATCGGCACGAGTTTTTTATTGGTTTGCAGGACATCTAACATGCATGCTTTTTATTTGGGCTATTAAGAAAAAAATGAATTAAAAAATTTCTTTGTTCGATTAACATTTTATTTGACGCGGATTTTACCTTTTTCTACTCTTGTCGATAAACATTAAATAATCATATCCCACCACTTTAGAGCATCAAATTGACTTTAGATTTATAAATATATGCGTAGGAAAAGCCGATGTACACAAATAATGATATATATCCTGTGAGCATATATGCTCATATTTTTGTTTAAAAGCATTTAAATAAAATCTACCATTCATTTCTCAATAGAAAATCAAGCACTAAAAATGGCGTTGCTGTGACTCTAGTTTCATGTGTCAATTGTTTAAATTATATCCTCAAATCATAGTAAAAATTCTTAGAGATCCAAGTGACTTTTAAGTCCAAATGTTCATTAGAATGTTTAACTATTATTTGAGTGGAGAATTGCAATAACTTGCTCAAAATGCTTGATTTTATTGCACAGGTAGGAGTTTGTTTCATTTGCTCCTCTTTGTGATGATATACAGCACAACTTAGCAATAAAATCAGGATTACAAAATGATCAAGCAGACAACAATTGTACACTTGTAGGAGTTAATGGAGATTTTTGTTAAAGTGTGATGCTCCTTTGTCAATTTGATCAGCAACAGTTGTGCCATCACTGTGAGAATTTATCTGCGCGCATAAAAACCAAGCAGATTTGTTATATAGATCAAATACTTCTAGTATCATAGCCTCTGTGCCATATTGGATTACTCGTATGAAAATGTATATGTAATCTATACGACTATACGTACAAAAAAAGAAATATGGTTCTGCATACATTCCCTAAAAATTATCAGCCTTTTGAAGGATTCCAAGCCCTTTTCACTCCTTTTACTCAGTCTACGAAATTCTAAATATAGAATAATTAAATAATAAATTACTGCTAAATGAATATGTATTTGTCTATTTATCACTGATAAAAATATAGAATATATAAGTAATAAATAATTTGATGTAAATTGTAAGAGTTGTACTGTTGCATTTAACAAAGAAATCACATAGATAAGAAAGTGATCACCATTATTCTTTCATTTCCGACACTAGCCCTACTAAATGAACCTGGCGCAATTTTTTCCCCATTCTTTTTGCCTCCTGTTCTCTGCCTCTTCGATTCTGAGAATTGACAGCCTCCTCTACACCTATAGCAAAGCAAGCGATTGATTTCAGTTATGCCTCTTTGACTAATGTAACGTGCACGATTTCTCTTTCTTCTTTAATGGCAGCAATTATTATTATTATTATTGTTATTATTATTATCTTTTTGAGGGTTTGATTCGGGATCTCAACTCTCAAGGGAAGGGACGGATGGAGAAACGAATTTAAGAAAGAAGAAGAAATTGAAGCGACGGAGTTATAGTTTTGATTTAAGCGGACAGGAAATTTGGTTGGTTCGGATCCCGTGTCGCACGACGATTAACATTACGTTTATCGACAACCAAACATATTTATTTTTAGTTTTGATTTATCGACATCCACAAAATAATTACATTTTTATTTAACAACAAAGCACACGCAACCGCCAATTGTCTAACGTTTATGAACACATATTAATTTTCCCTTTGGCTCCGTTTGGATAGGTGTGGGAAGAAGGAAAGAAGGGAAAAAGTGGGAAGAAGTATTGGAAAGTGTGTAATTTGTGAAGAGTTTGGATTGTTTATAATTTTTTTTCTTCCTTCTTCCTCCTTCTTCTTCTCTCATCCAAACGGAGGCTTTGTTCAAAGACTCAATTAAACCTCCAATTATTTTTCAGAAAGAATAAAGAAGTAGAAACGATGAGCAACTTGTTTACAGAAATCCATTGTTAGGCACAAAATTTTTCCTATTCAAACTTTTCCAAAAAAAACACTCAAACATCTATTTCTTTTTTTTTATATAAAATTAGAACTCTAAACAGTGATAACCACCCCAAAGCTGTTAACAATAAAAGCACGTGAATATAATTCTACACCTGGTCTAATAATTAGCTGCTGAAAAATTAATACAGACACGTTAAAAATAAAAAAGAAAGTCCGATGAAACTCCATCAAATATTTTATCATTCTGCATATTCAGTAGATAGGCCTTTCTTTGTACCTTTGGGTCCGAGTTTCTCGTGGAACAGTTAGGGATGAAAACGGATCGGATACGGAGCGGATGTTGGTCTTCCCATATCCGCATCTGCATTTTTTTTCCGGATACGGATACGAATACGAATGCGTTCGGATACGGATACAGTTCGGATATTAAACGAATACGAATACGGTTCGGATATTATCGGATACGGAGTCGAATACGAATATATTTTGTCGGATACGGATTGCAATTTAATCTTTATTATTTATTTATAACAGCAGTTTCTATAAATATAATGATATTCAATATACTCAGCGTCTATATTAGTACTTTGTCAATATTAGAGAAAAAAAATTAATTTTAGTGTTGTTATCATTTATAATCGTCTCAATTAATAGAAAGTAAAAATTATTTTATGTTACTAGTCCAAATAAAAATATTTATTATAAAAAAAATTATTTAATAAAAATTAAGTATTATCTAATTAAAAGTATTATCTAATATGGAGAAGTAATTATATTATATTAATTATCTTATGTCGTTAAAGATACGGATAAACGGATTAATATTTATCGGATACGGATAATATCCATGTCGGATACGGATAAAGAGCGGATATTGGTCTTCCCATATCCGCATCCATATTTTTTTGACGGATACGGATACGAATACGGATATGTTCGGATACGGATACGGTTCGGATATTACGCGTATTTTTCGGATTCGAATACGGATCGGAGCGGATTTTATCCGCTCCGTTTTCATCCCTAGGAACAGTGTACTTGGGAAGACGAGTCTTTTCTTTACCAATCGTCTTATTTCTGGACTTCTGCCTCTGAATTAGGCTTGGAATTCTGTCGGCAACTATTCCGATATCTTGAGCTTGGCCGTGGACGAATTCTTCTTCGGGTGCGTTTGGATAGGTGCGGGAAGAAGGGAAGAAGGGAAGAAGTGAGAAGAAATATTGGGAAGTGTGTAACTTTGTGAAGAGTTTGGATTGTTTATAATTTTTTTTTTCTTCTTCCTTCTTCTTCTTCTTTCTTCCAACAATCCAAACACACCCTTCACTAGGCGGAGTGACACAAACGGGTTGCTCACGAGTATTGCGGGCCTTGCCACCAACTTCTTTTGTTATGCCATCCTCACCTTCCAAAGAGTCCGAGCATTCTTAGAAGATTGAATATACACCTTCTTTATCGCGATCTTCTTTGGCGGCGTGTGGTGTCTTTTCGATGGAGTGTTCTGACGGGCTCGCTTTTATGAAATAAGGGCTCATTCTTTCTTTTTGGTGCTTATTTATGTGGGAACTTTCAGAATTTATGGGGTCTCCTCTTGTGGCTCTTTCGTGACATTGGTAATTTGAAAGCTTCCATCCTTAAACTTGAACTAACGGTACAAACAAATACCCGAAGGGCATAGCTTCGAGCTTGAACTCATTGTGGTACCAGATCGATATTGTCCCAATTGTGAATAACCCTTCGCTCTTGCAGATGTCGACAACTGTGGTTGGGAATGCATCTCCTGCAATTGGAAATAACTCCACATATTACCGTTAGCATTGCTTTTCAAAATTTTGAATTTTAGTTTGTATTAATCATTTTTATTTCAATTATGTCTTTTTCTAGCCTTTATATTTTATTCTTTAAGCCCCAAAAATGAGAGGATAAAAGTGTCCCACCAGACGTGGCAGAGAATTTGTGTGAGTCTTTCCGTCATTCTCGATGAACAAAGGATTTCAACGGAAATGATTCACCCCCATGAGTCTGGATTCAAGTACAAAATGTCTTTTGACAGCAAGAGAGCATTGACGAGAACCCACTCTCATGAGGATTTATTATTTATTTGTGAGTTCATACTTTTCAATGGACACAAGCCCCATTGTTAATTATTTCGGAATTAACCGCGAGAATTTCTGATTAAGAGACTTAAAAATCATGTACAAGGATAGAAAAAGTCGTATTTAAAATTATTTTCTATTTATATGGGGGTGTATTTCTTTTTGGCTTAGATAAGATCTAATTGACAACACTAAATCTTCAAAACTTTAGATTTGGTTTTGGCTTCTGTGGAGATGCCTCTTCACTTGATGTCGTTTAAAGCTGTTTGAAGATGCATTTTCATTTGGAGTTGTTTGAAGATTCCTGAGACGTTTTGTGCCACTTGTAAGGAAGAGATTTTATAACTCTTGGACTATGTTGGGTCGCGGTAAGAGTTAGTTCCTGAGACTATTTTAGGCTGTTAGAGGAACAAAGAGATGTTAATTCTTACCGAAAAATTTAAAAATAATATTAAATTAATATAATATATTAAAAATAATATCAATATAATAATATTTTTTAAATAGTATCACAAGATCGGAATCCCGGATTCCGACGGCAAGATCAGAATCCCGGATTCCGACCTTAGCTAAGATCGGAATCCGGAATTCCGATCTTAGCTTTTTAAATTTTTTATATATTATTTATTTATTTATTTAGTTTATTAATTAGTTAATTAATTAGAAAAATAGATAATATATTATAAAAATATTGAAAAAATATGAAAAAATTAGGAATAATTAAATTAAATTTTATATGTAATTTAGTATTTTTTGGGAAATTTTTTTCTTTTATTAGTTTATTAATTAGTTAATTAATTAGAAAAATAGATAATATATTCTAAAAATATTGAAAAAATATAAAAAAATCAGGAATAATTAAACAAAATTTTATATGCAATTTATATTAGTTTTGAAAAATTAAATTTATTTTCCTTTTAATTAATTTATTTAATTAAATATAAATTTAATTAATTTATTTAATTAAAAAAATGAATAATTAAGTATAAATTTTTAATTAATTTACATTAAAATTATAAATTTTTAAGCAACCATTTGATATGCGTCCCGAATGTCATCCTCTGTATATATTATTTTCATATTATATATTAAACAATCATATCGAGTCTCATGATCAAGGAAGCACTTTCTGGATTGCGTTAGAAAGGAATCACACGAGGTTGATGTTTTACCGAGACGGAGAAGAAAGACTAAATTTACTTGATTTACTGCATTTCTCTTTTTAATGATTAATTTATGATTTTAAAAACTTTTTTAGTAGTTTAGAGTGATTTTTAGGTTTGCAAACTTTCAAAGTGGATTTTGGAGGTCTAGAGAGCGTTTTTTGGCTCCGAAAATGGTCGTTACGGATGTCACCCCTGTAAAACGTGTAGATCTCGTTGCCAGCTTTCCGGAATGTCCTCGTTTGCCCCAAACGGACCTTCCTATCAAAAGTTATGCCTGTTTAAAGTTTTAATGTTCAAGTTATGTCTTGGTATCCCTGCAAATGTAGGAAGGATTAATAAAACTTTGAATATTCTGAAAGAAAAGGATTATGCATTTGTATCCCTGCAAATTTTGAAAATTTATAATCCTTTCTAAATGGTACAATTCATTTAATAAATAAGTTATAAAAATTTATATTTTAATTTAATATATTAATTAAAATGAAAAAAAATTTAATTTTCCAAAAAAATATTAAATTACATATAAAATTTAATTTAATTATTCCTGATTTTTTCCATATTTTTTCAATATTTTTATAATATATTATCTATTTTTCTAATTATTTAACTAATTAATAAATTAAATAAATAAACAAATAATATATAAAAAAATTAAAAAGCTAAGATCGGAATCCGGGATTCCGATCTTAGTTAAGGTCGGAGTCTGAAATTCTGATCTTGTGATACTATTTAAAAAAATATTATTATATTGATATTATTTTTAATATATTATATTAATTTAATATTATTTTTAAATTTTTGGTAATTCTTAGGACTATTTTTGGGCCGTTGTAGGAATTTGTTCAAGGGGCTATTTTAGACCGATATTGGAACAAATTTTCTCAAGCTAGCTCAAACATATCGCACACAGCTCAGCCCGAGAAAGGTTAATTTCATAACTTTTGGAGCTATGTTGAGCCATGTAAGAGTTGGAATTTATTTGTAATTTTCAAAGTAAGGAGGCCACTTCATAAGAATTCAATATTGTAGAATGAGAAATGCTAGTGTCCTATATATAGGACGGATGAGACCGTCCAATATTATCGTTTTCACGTTTTTAAATTTCAAATGACCGATCCGAATCGTTTAATATGTTCTCCATATCGAAAAGTTACAAGAAACCAATTTTTACATTTTTTTACTATTTTTTTGGTATTTTTGAAAATTCATGATATAAACATTATGGATCGTCCAATAACAACGATTTTCTAAAATACCAAACAAATAGTAAAAAAATTCGAAAAAATGTAAAAATTGATTTCTTACTAGTTCTAATCTCGCGCTTTGCGCGATTCATTCCAATCCAAAAATGTTATGAATCAATTTTCTAATGAGTGCAGATAAGTTACGGAATTTTTGCAAACAAATACGTAAGATTTACAATCATTGTTACAATTAAACGATCATCATTAATTGGAGTAATAAATAATTATAAATAATGAACACGTTTTGTTGGTTAGATTTGAACAAATTCTTTTAGAAAGGCTACTCAATCATAAAAAATAAAAACACTTGAGAAATACCACAATGCACAGTGCAAACGAACACATTATGTTCCTCACAATTAACAAACCCTTCTAAACTAACTATTTGGTCTATTATGCCAGCACTATTATGATTGTAGATTTGTAGTAGACCTTCGAACATCTAAATTCCCATATAATTTAAAAAGAATACTATGTCACTGCATATCATCAAATAAACACGATATGTAAACTTTTTGCATATCACAAACTTAGTTTCTAACAGCTAGAAAAATATTTTTAACACAAAAAAAATGAAAATTCAGCATTAGATTTTTTTTCTATTCTAATTTGGCAATTTTAGAATAGCGCCTTCAAATTAATAATATGTTTAAGACTTGAAGTTCCTTTGCTACAACTTGAACTTCTTTTGTTTCGGAGCTGAATATAGCTTAGAAGCTCATCCTTGTCTGCCCATCGAGTGGTCAACCTACCAACTATAATTATCACTTATCAGAATGAATCAAAGTTTAAGAACAACTGACCCAGGGGCGGAATTATGTATTACCCTAAGTGGGTATGCCCCCCCCCCTGAACGTATAAAAAAAACTTCAGATTCTTTGAAAACCATTCAAAACTATAGTAATTTTTATATAATGGTCCCCCTTGAGATACAAAATTTGCATATTAGATTTCTTGGCCTTTAGATTTATGATTTTGTCCAAAAATTGAATTAAGGTATGAGCATAAACCACATAATTGAATTAAGGTAAGCTAATTTTCCAAAAATCAGCCATAAATTAACAGGTTCCTAGCTATATATATGTATGAACTTGTGAGAAATCTTCTTCAGCTTATTCCACACATATCAAATCAACAAAAGAAAGAATGATATGTTACCCTAGAGGTTTTATTAGAGCAACTCCTACACCAAATAATATGTATTAAAAAATTAATAGATTTATTAATTCAAACTTGTGTTCATGGTGATATATCAAGTACTATTACAAATGTAAAAGAATTATTTGAGCCTATAATACTTATTTAATTGTAAATCATAATTTGATTTTATATGAAAAATTGAAAAGTTTAGAAAAAGTTATAATGTCCATGTTTTAATCCCCATCAAAAGTCATGCAAAGGATAGTAAATGAATAAACTTATGTCTCTAGAACCTAAACCACATCCAACAGACCTCCATCATTGTTTTGCATTGTCCTCCTTTGAGATTATCAAAATAAAAATTATAAAATAAACCTAGCAACATATTTTAAAAAACTAATAAATAGATTGCATGAGTAGTACCTTAACGTCAGTTCCATTGTAATAAGCTTCATTGCTAATGATAACCCTAATAACAAAAAGAAAAAAAAATAAATGGTAAGAAATCAATGAAAGAAACATTAGCCCCAAACTTCAGCATCTAATACTACAATTTCAGCAAAAAATATTCACATATAGTAGATGTTCCTAGATGGATCCATCTTTTATATTCATCATTAGTAATCTCACACAGGATTAAAATCTATATCTAAATAAAGAAAAAAAAAATCAACAAAAGATGCTAAACTCAATTAGGTTTTGCACTTCATGGAAGCACAGCATATTGAGAAATTAAATGAAAATCAATTGATTGCTGTGAAGTGATAAATTAAAAGGAAACAAAAATGAGTTAATGAGTTCTGAAGGTGAAAGTTCACCAAAATGAGAAGCTTGCATGCAAAGGATACTATTTTATTAAAAATTCGATGCATCCATCTCTAAGAAGCTAACCTAGACCTCAGAACTGATCCACCGCCCAAAATGGAGCTTGTCTGGAAGAGGAACTATTTTATTAAAAATGGCCAAAATTCTTTTAGTGTTATGCGTTTCAAAAATGTTTGTACTAAAATTATTGAAATGATTTAAAAGCACAAAGGTCAGTTCAGAATCACAAATTATGCAATAGATTTGACCATATTTACAAAATTATTAAAAATCTTTCGAAATATATACCATACAGCATAATTCTTTAATTTTGAGTTATGATATACATCACAGATTTTTATCCATTTTGAAAACAAACAAAAAAAAAATTACCTTTGCTAAATCGGTACCAGGAAGTTCTCAATTGACTGTTTTTGAAAACTAAAAAAACAAAATTACCTTGATTGTTTTGGTACAAATTATGAATTAATATTTGCAAATGCAATCTTTTTTAATAATCAAGCAATCTTCTTTAAAATGTTTGTTAGTTCTTAACATGTAAGATAGGACGATTGAAAGCCATCGTCAAGATCACAGTGCTAGAAGATCAATTTTAAGGGCAAATAGGTCATCTTGAGGTTTTCGAAGATATTATTTTCATTTTAACATATTATTTTCAAGTTGAGATTCTTCATGTACAAAGGATCGATTTGGATGAAGCAAAAAGCCTAGCTGTCTTGTTTCCCTGCCAAGGAAATAATTAAAAGAAAAGAAAAGAAAATGATTACATAGGCAAAGAAAAGGCATAAAGAATTTATTGTCAGAATAATATGTCCATTTCATGACAGTTAAGAACAATTCATGCCATGAGAAATATTTATTGTCAGAATAATATATGGAGATTTAGTTCAGAGGAGAGCAAAAATAGCATGGCAAAAGCAGGGATATAAAGTAGCATATATATAAAGATACATTAATAGGAAAGCATGCTTGGTGGGATTAGAATTTTGTTTTCAAAAACATCCTCAAAATTCCCAACCAACCTGGAACTTCAATGCCAATAATGCAGTTATCATTTGAAACAGTAATACCATTTTCAATAACATTGCTTCATCTTTATACTAATAAATTGAATAATGACAAATCTGTAAAATATTCCATGGTTGCACATGTCAGATTTAACAAATTAATACATGAAGGAAGCTCATTTTTCAAGCCTATCCTTTTTTTCTTGCAAATCAATATAACAGATCAACTTAAAATCTAGATAGTGTGCAAAGAATAAATTAACACAGAAAAATAAGAAAAGAAATTATGAAAGAAGCATTAAAAATCTAACCTGATTTTGAAGGCAAAAAAGAAAGTTAATTAACCTTCTGTGGTACCTTATTTTACTACCATAGAAGACAACTCTCAAAATTGAAATTGAAATAATCTGCAAGATAAAACAAAAGTGAAATTGTCAAACTCCACACCTCAAAATCTGGAAGCAGAATTGAAACATAAAGGAAAAAAATTGGCAACCATAAGAGCGCAAATATTGATCAACCATCAAAATTTTATAAGATAACATTTGATGGCCTCGGGTAAAAATTGAAGACAGTGGAATAAGAACCCTGAAGCTCCTCCCATCTCTCTCGACCACCATATATTCAGCCTAAGCACGAAACATAGCTATTAGTAAAATTCAACTTTTAAAAATTATGGATTCCCAATCATGTATTCACATAAACCAAGCAATCAGATCAAAATTAAAATCAATTAATTCGCTAAAATCAGACATGTATGAACCAATTTCCACCATGTATCAATTTGCGAGCAACCTTCATACACAGAGGGTCCGTGAGTTGGTCTAACTACACATAAAATTCTTTATTCTATAGGGGAAGGGATGCAAAGTTGAGGAAAATGAACCTGTTGTAGTGCTTAATGAGGTGCCAGTCTAAAGAGAACCCTGTACTTGTTCAATACCACCAGATCCTCTAGCAGGAGAAAAAAAAAATCAAAGAATACTAGGTTACAACAACTGAAAGTTAAACTCAGAATAAAAGCAAACCCAAAAGTTGTGTTAGTACCAAATTTTAGTACCAGTCGGGAGGAGAGAAAAGAGAAGCTATCCTCTTTGTTTTAGCTGTATCAGTACCAGCTGAATCGCGCCGTGGTCATGGCCAGCCAACAGATGGAGTGTCATGACTTACACATACTCCATCTTTGGAAGAGGAAAAGATCCTTAAAACATGGGCACTGTAATCAGTTCTCTTCTAATTTCCTCTACCGTGCCGTGGTCATGGCCAGCACATACTCCATCTTCTCCTCTTCCAGCGCCATAGAGCCATAGAGGAAGAACACGAAGCAAAAGATCTGGTCAGAGAAGAAAAAAGTAAGCAAAACCTAAAATCAGTAGAATAGAGAACGAACAGAATAAGAAGGAGAAAGGAGTAAAAGTCAACAGAAAGAGGGAGCACTGAGAGGAGAAAAAGGGAAGAATAGACGTGGTCATTCTCGAACCTGGTAAAAATGGAGCGCATCCGAGAGAGGAACAGACGATCTACTCATTCCCTTAGTCGAAGTTTCGAGGGGAGATTGGAAACGATCGCGATTTCACGGCGAGAAGCAGCAACGTCGAGTTGCCTTGTTTGTCGCCTAGGGCAGAGCATACAGAGAGAATGACAGAGAGATGTGAAATCGCATAGTGTCAGAAGGCATAGTTTGACTCCCAAACAAACGGCTGAGATCAACAAAGAAAAAATCAACGGGCCAGATTTGTTACTGTACTAACCACAGTAACAAAAGGCCGGCACGTGCATTTCACGCCACACCAAATGAATATAGTTCTAATAACATATTGGACTCTAGCATTTCTCTTATAGAATTCCTTGAGCACTTTTCACTGGCCACTTGTTAGGAATTTGGTATTTTCAGAACTCGAGAGACTTTTCCGGGCCATTTTTTTAGTATTCTGATTTCAAGCCTTGATTTCAACCCCACGAAGGAACTTGATTTGGAGATTCTTAGACGCTTCATGTCACTTGTAAGGACTCACTTTTCTTCAGTCTCAAAGTGTAGTGCACACCACCAAATCGAGTGAAGAGGTTTTGATTATGATTTAAGATTTCGTGTTTTGACTTTTTAAATTTTTTAAGTTTATTTTTTAATTTTCTTATTTTGGTAATTTTCTTTTGATTGTTTTGATTTTTCTTGAAATCAAGGTTCTTAAATTTTTTATATTATTTTTTTTAATATTTATTTTGAAAGTACTTAATTTGAAAGTATCCTGCTTAAAAACCAATTTAAATTAGAAATTACATAGGTTTTATTTTTCAAAATTTTATCCAAAAGATTTAGCGAGTTTATGATTTTATAAAATTTATTTTTATAGTAAAAATACTTCAAAAATACAAAAGACTCTTATTTTGGAAAATTACTATATCAAAATATCAATAAATTTGGTTTCTTTAGATTTTTAGAATTTTGTAGATGTTTCGTTCTAATTTTTCAATATTTTATATTATTTTAATCAATTTCCTGAAGGTTTCGGTTCACTTGGTAAGCTTGGGTTTGTCCACGTCAGCATAGAGGTGGAAGACTTGGGGGAAAAATGATATTTACCATCCAGGCGCGCGTCATCTAGCGTCATCCATCAGTGCGCCTGGATGGTTTCTCAATGCGTCCTTCATCCCCTCACTCCCTTTTCTGCGCCTATCCCTCCCCTATCACACCCTGCTGCCCTGGACATGACAGATTCCACCTCAACTACACTTGCCGCCGCAAGACTTACCGTTCTATTTTCAACAATATTTACCATGTATTTACAATACTGAAGGCAGCAAACTGAATCCCAGAACCAAACAATGCTTGTACATCACATAAATAAAAATTGCAACCTTCCATCCCTTGTATATATATACATGCATCAAACCCTAAACCATATATCAAGCTTGAAGGTAGGGGAAAATGGCGAAAAAGTTTGTCGTAGGTCTTCTAGCGACAGTACTAATAGGTGTTGTGCGTGCTGGCGCAATCATCGCGCTTGTGAACACAACGAAGAAAGCTAGATCAGACTCTGATGATGGCTCTTCCTCGCTAAGCGCCACCTCCAAACCCATGAGTGCTATGTGCTCATCAGCTCTATACAAGGAATCTTGTGAGCACACAATGTCTCAAATATCGCCCAACAGCTCTGCATCACCAGCCGAAGTATTCAAAAGCTTTGTTGACATCGCGCTCAAGGAGTTTGAGTCTGCTGCTCGTCACTCAGCTGAAGTTACCAAAGCCAAGTTGGCCGGTAGTGACAGCAAGACAGCTGCTGCAGTATCGGACTGCGAGAAGCTCCTTGAGGAATCACATGAAAGGTGTATCTTCACTTGCAGACAAAGATATCACAAACTTGACTGCTGAGGCTGACAACATTTCGCACATGCTATCTTCCTCCATGACATACCTGTACACCTGCGTGGATGGCTTTGAGGACTCGAAGCTGAAAGCCGAGATGGATAGTGCATTGAACAATGCCACCGAGATGAGCAGCAACGTTTTGGGGGTGATCACTAGCATTGCTTCATTGGTTGAGAAGCTTGAAACTGACCTTAATATGCTCCCAACACAGGGAACAAATAGGAAACTGTTGGGGTATGGCATGGATCGACATGGCTATCCCACATGGCTCTCTGCTGGGGACAGGAAGCTATTGCAAGCAGCTGCCAGGTAATTTTTAATTAAGTATATAGTACAAAGAGGTCATTGCTACATTTTTATTGTTTTTCTATACTAAGATCATGCTAACAGTAAGCCAAACAATTTACAAATAGATTGCAGTAATGAGCTTGTTGGTTGGATAAACAATGGTCATGAATCAGGACAAAGAGTCCAAAATGAAACAACGACACCTGTCCTTTTTTTTTTGGATTGAGCTTAAAAATGTCGTAATCCATCAAAATGAAAGGAAGAAAAAAGCAAGTATTAAACGATTAAATAGACCTTAAAACTGTGCTAAGCAAATCAAATGCATCTTGTATAACTTAATTATCTTCAAAAACAACAAAACAAAAAAAACGAAAAAGTGCATCTTGTATAAGACCCATAAGTTTGTTAATCTAAGGGGACAACTTCAGCAACAAATCAAGCCTAGATGGAAGGAATGACAAATAATCATATGTAACTTAAAATAGTAATCAAAATAAGTAAGCAACTGATTGTATATGCCCTGTTTACAACTTTTATTAGTCCGAAGCCAAATGCAGTCGTGGCAAAGGATGGGAGTGGTCAATTCAAGACCATCAATGATGCAATTAAGGCAATCCCGATCAATCACCCTGGCAGATATGTGATTTATGTCAAGGCCGGAGTATATGATGAGATAGTCATGGTGACAAAGGACAAGAACAACGTCTTCATGTATGGCGATGGGGCTGACAAATCCATTGTTACTGGCAAACTCAGCAATGTTGAAACCCAAGTCACCACCAGGCTCACTGCCACATTCAGTAAGCCTTGTTATCATTCTCAGTTCCTCTAATATTACATTTGTGTTTCTTTCTTTATTGCACTTAAAAAGATAATTGTATCTACGATATTCCATTCACAAATTCATTAAACAGTGTGTTACATATGTATTTGGCTCATTCTGCAGCTGTAGAAGGACAAAACTTCATTGCCAAGTGTTGGATTTCGGAGAAATTTCTGATGGCCAGCGGCCCGCTGAAGGGTCCAGCGACCCGCTGGGTCGCGGAATCAGAAAAGCGTCTGTTCGTTTCTGTAACCGACATAGGCTATATAATCTCAGATCTAAGGGTTCTGTTACTTGGTGGTTGTCTTGGTAATTCCGTCCCCAAAGGTTCAGAACCCTAGAGAGAGATCTGAGAGAGAGAGGGAGCTTTCTCCTCCCTTGCTTGATGGATTTCCAAGCATGAATGAGAAGCACGGCATGTCGGGCACTTGGAATCGTGGATGGTGGCGCTAGGCCCTAACTTGAGGTCGTAGTGCATCGGCCGCATACGGAGAGAGACAGAGGCTGTGCGCAGCGGTTGCGTGGCGGCGATGGCTTGCGGTATCGCCTACGAGATCGAAGTCTGGTATATTCGATTCTTCCGCAAACGGTAATCTAATCCCTATTAGATTTACATTAGTCATGTAGGTTTGTAGTAGTGGTCCTACCTACCCAAACCTTCATTGGTATCAGAGCCATTACGGCTTCCTTCCGTAGGAATGGTATCGCTAAGATATAACCACCATTGTTGTGACGTTGTTGTCCTTGTGAAACCCTAGATCCATGACTAATTGGTTTTTCGCAAATTTCTCTCTTTGATCGATGATGAGAACTGTTGCAAACTATAGTTTTGAGAATGGTTCTGGTTAGGATACGATCACTGGTCGAGAAAATTGATTCTGAGGCACTCCTTGATGGAGATACCAGAATCAGGGTTTCAGCACGTGAAACCTGCGGGTCGCTGGCAGGGCTAGCGGGCCGCAGAAATCTCAACTGACAGAAGACCAAGGGTTATTCTGTATGGTTATCAGTCAGACCGCTGGCAGGGCCTGCGGGTCGCCTGAAAAGAACCTGAGACCAGTATAATGTTGTCTGTCAAGTCTCAGTAGGCCGCTGGAAAGCCAAGCTGGCCGCTGAGAGTTTTAAGCGGGTCGCTGAACGGATCAGCGGGCCGCTGAACCTGAGATTGACAGAAACTAAAATATAATGTTACAACAATGACTTGATCTGACCAACTTTGAACATACTTATATGTCCAAAATGGTGTATGAGATTATCCGGACGATAGTCTCATGGTTTATACCCTTCATTATGTGCATATTTGCATTGTGGGTGATTGATGGTATATGTGGTACCGTCTCACCATTGTGATTGCATGCATGGCACAATTGGGTGCCGGCTAGCACTGTGTGGTAGCACACGAAGGGTGAATTTGGTATGTAGACTATGGTGTCTCATCCAATTTCTGTGTCTTGCGCCAACCGAGTCGATTGGGAGGTGGTGCACTTAGTATATGAGACAGGATTGGTGGCCCTGGTTTTCATCTTTCGGTTATCGTTGCTAGGTTTGCATTATTTCTTGGATTGATTCAAGGGTTGTGCGGTGAGACTAACTATGTAGTGCTAACTTATGTGCTTGTCTCTATGTATGGCATTGGCTTACAAAAGTCATCGCTGATTATAGAAGATATTGATGGATGTATATTGCTGGGCATTATAGTATCTCATTATCTTATAGAGAATCAGAATAGACTCGAGACCATCACATCTAATGAGAAATCCCAAAAGAAATAGTGAAAAGTTAGAAACAAATTGCGTAAGGGTAGTGTAGCGGGCCGCTTGTTTTGGTAGCGGACCGCTAGCGAGCACTGACCTGCAAAAATTCCACTCGCATTCTGTTGCTGAGTAGAATTTGTTATTTCTTGTATTAGTTACAACTTAACTTAATCTCTAATGATAGTATTGATAATTATTGATTATGTTAATTTGCAAGCTCAATAAATTTTTGACAAGTATAAGAAGCGCCTTTGGGGCTGCATCTTGACATGAGGTCAAATAAATTTGGAGTTGCATAAAGAGAGTCATAAGTTGACATTTGAGCAATAAGTGTTAGAGTTAACTTGCTTGCTTTCTAATTGGTGAGAGCATGTGCAAGCAAACTTCACTGTCTTGTGTCGTTCGTTTCTTAACGAATGTTGCTCAAATTGGTCAAGCTTGATGACATAGTCAAGTAATTGTATAAATACTAAGAGATTATTGTTGTGGACTTGATATACAAGGAGATATATTTCTAAATTAGGATAAAGTACTAAAATTGTAAATTGCTTGAATGTTACTACCTTGATGTTAGTTATGTAACATAGCATTTTGATTGTCATAAATATGAAGTAAAGTGATCTATATGTGAGAATTAATGCAATGGTGCAGTCCAGGGGATTGGCACATGCATATTTGTTGTTCCTAGAGGGGGATACAAATGATTGCTCCATGATACTTTAAGACACTTCAAACCTTGACAATAACTAGTACTTGTGAAATTTTCTTTTGGTGTTGGATTTCAGAATTGAGCATGTGTATGGTGCTGATTTTAGTACCAAAACATTATGGTTTGTGGTGCTAAGTAAGTTTTCTTTCTATGCATTTTCTTTGTGTTTTACATTGTCACACCCCGTATCCGAGATACGAGGCGTGAGGTGAGACAGTATCTGATCATCCATCCGACGGCCCGTCAACCTATGTCACAAACATAAATAAGACAAAACGGAGTCAGCTACAAAGCCGAGTAACCAGTTATTTAACGACGCAGCTTCTCTATAACTAATTTATATAACAAATATCAACCGATCGGATTAATCCACACATCAATAACAATAAAATAAATGTATTTCACAGAAATCAACGGGTCTAGGTTTTCTCAAATCAATTTCTCAATTCAGTTTCACATTAGCGCAAATCCCTCTCTAGGCGATTCCGCTTCACATTCCATTTCACTTTTCCATTTCAAATCAAGTCACAAACAGAGACCCGTTGACTCGTAAAATACACGCAGTCAGAATTCTCATATATCATATCAATTCATTTAAATAAACAAACGGCATGTAAATCAATCAATGCGAAAATTAAATTATAGAGAAGTCTGGTTACCTTATCAGCGATTTTGAATAATGAAATGACAATAATCTCGATGTAGAACTCGAATTCCAATCGGATGGATGAACTCAAATGGGACCTTTTAAAATGGTGATGAATACGAGAAATGAAATAGAAGTGGGAACTGGAATTTTATTTCTCGGGTGAGAAATATACAGCATTAAAAGTAATTATATGTACTTGGGTGCGTGGATACAAGACAAATAATTAATAGGCTCTTTTAATGATACAATATATATACAGAGGAGCATCTACTAATCGGACTTGAAAACAAAATAAATCTCATTTAAAAGTTTCATACAGTTATCAAAAGGCGGTTAACAAAATACGGTTATAATGAAATATTTAAAACGGCGAGGAAAGGGACGGTTATGGATATCAAGTTTTACGGTTAAATTAGCAAATAGCAATTATAAAAGAAATTAGGTTATATCTTATTAAAATCAATGACGTCATTTTAAAATTAGTTTTTATCCAAAAAGGTCGGTTAAATAGATCCAAAGAAAATTCTATTAAATTGGCAACGATACCAAAAATATATTTGAAATTAAAATATGAGAAATTCGAAATTTTCTTTTTAATGAAATAGCAATAATTTTCATAAAAAAAAGATAAAAATTTATTACTGAAATTCAAAACTTTTACATAAAATAAATAATCTTTAATTATAAAGAACTGTCAAAATCTGGGGTGTTACATTCTCCCACCCTTAAAAAGAATTTCGTCCCCGAAATTCGAACAATCGAAAATTTAAATGAAACGAACCAAAATCAAATTGGATGATAATAACACGATTGAGCAAACAGAATTCTAAGTCGGACAAATTAAAATTAACTAGACTATATCGGTACCCTAAAAGAAATTTCAAACGAAACAACAACAGACCCAACACACAGTCCGAGGAACGAATGCTCTGATACCAAATGTCACACCCCGTATCCGAGATACGAGGCGTGAGGTGAGACAGTATCTGATCATCCATCCGACGGCCCGTCAACCTACGTCACAAACATAAATAAGACAAAACGGAGTCAGCTACAAAGCCGAGTAACCAGTTATTTAACGACGCAGCTTCTCTATAACTAATTTATATAACAAATATCAACCGATCGGATTAATCCACACATCAATAACAATAAAATAAATGTATTTCACAGAAATCAACGGGTCTAGGTTTTCTCAAATCAATTTCTCAATTCAGTTTCACATTAGCGCAAATCCCTCTCTAGGCGATTCCGCTTCACATTCCATTTCACTTTTCCATTTCAAATCAAGTCACAAACAGAGACCCGTTGACTCGTAAAATACACGCAGTCAAAATTCTCATATATCATATCAATTCATTCAAATAAACAAACGGCATGTAAATCAATCAATGCGAAAATTAAATTATAGAGAAGTCTGGTTACCTTATCAGCGATTTTGAATAATGAAACGACAATAATCTCGATGTAGAACTCGAATTCCAATCGGATGGATGAACTCAAATGGGACCTTTTAAAATGGTGATGAATACGAGAAATGAAATAGAAGTGGGAACTGGAATTTTATTTCTCAGGTGAGAAATATACAGCATTAAAAGTAATTATATGTACTTGGGTGCGTGGATACAAGACAAATAATTAATAGGCTCTTTTAATGATACAATATATATACAGAGGAGCATCTACTAATCGGACTTGAAAACAAAATAAATCTCATTTAAAAGTTTCATACAGTTATCAAAAGGCGGTTAACAAAATACGGTTATAATGAAATATTTAAAACGGCGAGGAAAGGGACGGTTATGGATATCAAGTTTTACGGTTAAATTAGCAAATAGCAATTATAAAAGAAATTAGGTTATATCTTATTAAAATCAATGACGTCATTTTAAAATTAGTTTTTATCCAAAAAGGTCGGTTAAATAGATCCAAAGAAAATTCTATTAAATTGGCAACGATACCAAAAATATATTTGAAATTAAAATATGAGAAATTCGAAATTTTCTTTTTAATGAAATAGCAATAATTTTCATAAAAAAAAGATAAAAATTTATTACTGAAATTCAAAACTTTTACATAAAATAAATAATCTTTAATTATAAAGAACTGTCAAAATCTGGGGTGTTACATACATAATCTCATGAGTTGTGATTATTTGGCATGCTAACTATGCAAGTTGAGGTTACATGACTGGGATTGACTTTTAGGTCATAATCGCCAATCTATTCCAACTTGAGACATAGTAAGCAATAAGTGAAAATTTGAATACCTGTTGAAAAATGATTCAAGTTATGGAGAATTAATATGATCAATGCACTAAGCTTTTGGTTCTTATCACATTTATGACTATGTCCAATTCAGTCATAAAAGTGTGAAATCTCTTAAAACGAGTCGTAGTCATTTGGACTTGCTGAACGAGTTAATGAGTTGTGATAAGATTAAAATAGTTCGATGATTCACTATTTCTCACATCGAGCGACAAATTGTGTTGCATGATGATGATGAAGTACCATTATGGATATGGTTCTTACAAAAACTAAGTCACAGTTGATGTGTTCTGCAAATTGGTAATGTATGCAGTTTGCATCGTGAAAATACACATCACAAAGAGAATTTCCAAATGTGGAATTTCTGCTTGAGTGTACAAGCGGGCCGCTGGCTAGGCTAGCGGGTCGCTTTCATTGAACAACAAGTTGATCGCTGGAACGCCATGTTGGTCGCTTGATTGTTGTGCGGACTGCTAGGTTGCTAAGCGGACCGCTGGCATTCAGTCTGAGGCAGACTGAAATCTCCATTTTATTTTATGGTTTGAACTATGTGTTTCTAGAGATTCCTAGGAGGATTCTTATATAACCATAGGTTCAGTTGCATGTATGATTGCACCTTCTCATAGATTTCAAGGAAATTTATTGAAGAAGAACCATAATTATGCCATTTTGTTGAATCACTTGATTCCTTGAGGAGTGAAGATTTATAAACTTATAGTTTCTTATGCAAGCTACTTCAGTTATTATGAACTTGATACGGATGCTGAGGAAAAGAGGGGGGAAATAAAATAGGTTCTTCCTCAACATTCTCGCATAAGTTCAATGAAGTTAAGCTTAGGAAAAGATGCTTAGGAAAAGATATTATAGAGTTTAAATCTCACTTTGAGCAATTTAGACACATATGCCCTAATATTCGATTTTTAAAATTGTGAGTTAGGAGGAGTGTTTGCTCAAAATAGAAATGTTGAAATAAAATTGATGTTGAGGTCAATTTGATTTTCATTGCTAAAGGAATTTATTCAATGATGAAATATGAGATAGAGTAAATAAAGAAAGATTATTGCATGACTTGTATGATTTATAATATAGGGAGTACTTCAAGAGCAGTGGCTCCGGTATAGTCCGTTTGAAGGAATACACCAGAATAGAGGGAGTCTAGTGTAAGGAAACTCTCTTATTGGAGATGAGTTTGCCTATGCCTATCTCATTCTAAGCAATAGATATGATTATGTTGAAACTATTCTAGACATATAACAGTTTTAGACAAGGATCACTTCACTGATTGAGCAGTGAAAAACTAAGAACACAAGAGGTGCATACTTAGTTGATCCATGGCTGAGATGCACGCTTAGCCAATTGGTTAGTTGTCTAAAATATATGTTACATGATCCAAGAAAAAATTGTCAAATAATCATTGCACATATGGTGCACTATTGGCTTGAAAAATAGATAAATGACTCTTCTTTATCTTTAGGTGTTGAATCTCCTATGCTTAAATCTAGATAAGTCTGAAAAGAAAGAAAGTAATATGTATGATAATAGGGTTCACTTAGTACTACTGGATGTTGTGCAATGTGGCACATTGATGTTAAAAAGTGTATTTGGAGCCATTCTTAGCGGATCGCTAACTGGGCTAGCGGATCGCTGATGAAGAATGACCTGGCAGGTCGCTAGCTGGGCTAGCGGACCGCTTGCATTGGAATCTGAATATACGACGGTCTATTTCAGATTGCTCCTTATATATACCCCTTATAATAACCATTCTTTTCTCTTCTACTATGAGAATAGAGAGTAGAACTAGGTTCAAGAGGGAGGCTATTCCATTGCTTGGAGCAATTGGAAGACACACACATCTAATTGCTTTCCAAGAGTAGTACAAACAGTGAAATGAGTTCCTAAGTAAATTGAGGTTTAGTGAGAGAAAGTGCTGACTGTAGCTATGCCTTCATAATTCAATATATCTGACCTGGGGTCAAATATTATTGAAGAAGAGGAAGCTCAACAAGCATCAGACTCTCAGCTGCATAATCTAAGCGGGCCGCTTGCTAGGCTAGCGGGCCGCTTGCTAGGCTAGCGGACCGCCTAGACTGAGACGACTTCCAGTACAAGTCCTCTGTCAGTTCTAAATGCAGCGGACCGCTGGGAAGCCTAGCGGACCGCTGAGAGTTTAAGCGAGTCGCTGAACGAATCAGCGGACCATTGGAACTGAGTCAGACTTGTAAGAAGTTGCAGAACCTTATATGATTTAAATGTAATGTGTTGATTAACCATTACAGTAATCTCCTAGTTGGTTGTATGGTGCAACAGGACTAGTTCAAGCAGCAGGAGAGGCTTGCTTGGTTTCTATGCATGTGACAATAGAAATGAGATATTAGGACTCATGAGCTTCTATATTGAGTTAGGAGCATAGTAGACTAGTGCATGAGGCACATTCTACTTGTAACCCTATTGCAGATTATAAAGTTAGGTCACTCTAGCAAGGCTATGAGTTTGACATAAGTTATAAGCCAATTCCAATACCTATTTGCAAATGCATATAGAGTTTGATATATCTGAAAGAAAGTATGACAAATAACATGCCAAGTATACTTTGATGATAAAGTTTGCTTGATTACAATTGTTTCTCATGAAACAAATTATTTGCTCTCTCATTTGGGAGATCGAGTAAATATGATACTCTCTCATTGTGGAGATTGAGTTTGACTCTCTTATAGGGGAGATGGAGTCAAAAGCATGTTTTGATTTTCATACTAGCTCTCTCATTTGTGAGATAGAGCACATTGACATAATTAATGCTTATTATGTCAAGAGGGAGTTTGGTTGAGATAGTCCTTGAAACAATTGGTAGTTGTTGTGACTTCAGGGAGGTCGATAATAACTCATTGTTTATGTATAGCTCTAGAAGCATACTGTGGGGTAATGGACTAAACCAAACAAATTCAGATATATGGAGACATGATAGCACAGAGGGAGTTGATCTGATATTGAGTGGATTCCTCTATGGAACAGTTCGTAACACCCTAACGATCTGTTTCAGGATACTCAAAATTCTCTGATAGTTCAGAGAGATGTCAAATGAATTATTTCATTTGGAGATGGTCTATATGACAATCAGATCCTCATAGTTATATGTACTTGAACTTGGATAGTGAACATTGAGTTTATTATTAATCAAGTACATGTTAGCACTTATGGTAGTGTGTCATTGAACTTTAGATTGTCTCGCTCACACGAGCAATCGCCTCTAATGCCTGGGGCATGTAGAGATGAGACTAGATTGAGCTATGTGCGCTTAGTCAGGGACTAAGGAGCCATCTGGGATGGACGAAGCTCATTGTCGCTTTAGTCTGGGACTGAAATGAGGCTTGTCTTCTTTTAGGCGATTCGATATGATTGTGCCCCAAACAATCATGTAGTTCAATAAAAGCCGAGGTGAGAATCTCCTTAGAACTCGGGGAGTGTCTAAGTGGAGAATCTCAGGATTAGTTGCAATAAGAAGTGGTCTAGACCATAGACACTTGATTTGCAAACTGAATCTAGACTCGTACAATGAATGTGAACACATGTCTGTTTAGCAGATAATTCATTGTAACATGTGCTCATACCACATGTGCTTGGCGACTTATGGAAGTGGGTTGAGTGGTTCCAGGACCAAGACCGTATGACTCCCCATGTGTGAGTTCCATGATTACGTACCCTTTGACTTTTGACTATGTCATGAAAAATGGGGTCAGGGCTGCTACTTTGGTGTGTACCCTATGGTGATGTATATTCCGCCTGTCGGGGCATTGCTGGGCAAGCGACTGATTTCGTTTTGAGTCTCATGAGTCGAAAGGAAGATTCAATTCATCATGCACAAACGATAGATCTGTTGGTGTTCAGAGCTCACCAAACTCGTCATATGGACTGAGGTTGGGAACATACAGCAGACTAAGACTGAGACGGAAAAGACATGTATTATTGAGCGGTCAATAATGTCTGATCTAGTGCGGATTTGAATGTTTCTAAGGTACTAGTGTACACATTTATATAACTGTTTTTATAAAAGGGTAGATGCTCTCTCGCTGGCTTTGAATTTATTCAAAGTGAGGCTTTTGAGCTCCCGCATGGACAGGTGTATGCGCTGGTCGCACGTTCCATTTGCCGTATGAGTGACATGCTGTGTGAAACTTCTCCGAGAGGGAGATGTTGGATTTCGGAGAAATTTCTGATGGCCAGCGGCCCGCTGAAGGGTCCAGCGACCCGCTGGGTCGCGGAATCAGAAAAGCGTCTGTTCGGTTCTGTAACCGACAAAGGCTATATAATCTCAGATCTAAGGGTTCTGTTACTTGGTGGTTGTCTTGGTAATTCCGTCCCCAAAGGTCCAGAACCCTAGAGAGAGATCTGAGAGAGAGAGGGAGCCTTCTCCTCCCTTGCTTGATGGATTTCCAAGCATGAATGAGAAGCACGGCATGTCGGGCACTTGGAATCGTGGATGGTGGCGCTAAGTCCTAACTTGAGGTCGTAGTGCATCGGCCGCATACGGAGAGAGACAGAGGCTGTGCGCAGCGGTTGCGTGGCGGCGATGGCTTGCGGTATCGCCTACGAGATCGAAGTCTGGTATATTCGATTCTTCCGCAAACGGTAATCTAATCCCTATTAGATTTACATTAGTCATGTAAGTTTGTAGTAGTGGTCCTACCTACCCAAACCTTCACCAAGGATATGGGATTTAGAAACACTGCTGGAGCTGAGAACCACCAGGCTGTTGCCCTCCGCATCAGTGGCGATTTTGGTGCATTCTACAAATGCCGCTTCGATGGATTCCAGGACACCCTCTATACTCACACCGGACGCCAATTTTTCCGCGACTGCACCGTTTCTGGCACAATTGACTTCATCTTTGGTAACTCTGCTGTGGTGTTCCAGAATTGCGTCATCATTTGCAACCGTCCACTGGACAACCAACAGAACACCATCACTGCTCATGGTATGAATGAATCTCCTCAACTCAAAGATTTCTCATGTTTTTTTTTCTTTTTATTTTGGTTTAACTCATGTATAGTTAGTTTCAAACTTTCAATGCACAACAAAATATTATCAAATTGTGGAGCATGTGAAGTTTTTCTTCTCCACTCCTGTTTGATTTAAAAGAGAACAAATTCAAACACAAGAATACACAAAAGCTTGTTCTAAAAAGTGCTGTATCAACTTGAACAGGTCGTACAGACCCCAATATGAAGACAGGAGTTGTGTTTCAAAACTGCCAGATCGTGGCAGATAAAGCTCTCGAGGCAGACAAGGCAAAGCTCCCAAGCTATCTTGGGCGACCGTGGAAGTTGTACTCCCGTGCCGTGATCATGGAGTCTTCTATCGGCGACTATATCCACCCTGAGGGCTGGTTCCCTTGGAACGGTGATTTTGCACTAAAGACCTTGTACTTTGCAGAATATGGTAACACGGGCCCTGGTGCAAGCACAGCTGGTAGGGTGAAGTGGGGTACGTTCCATGTCATCACAAAGGCTGATGCGACTCAGTTTACAGCAGGAGCCTTCATCAATGCTAACAACTGGTTGGCTTCCACAGGAGTTCCCAATTATCTTGGTTTCAAGGCTTAAGTATATATTATGTTTCCAATTGACAGACACTGTCAATTCCTCTAAAAAAAAAGTATATATTATGTTTGAGATCAGTACACAAGGTTTTTCTTATAGACAGAGGGCAAGAAAATAGGGCAGAGAATTAAGCTGGATTGTATCTTCTTTGGGCACCCAGTACCATGTAACACAAATACTTATATATATGGTGCAATGATAATTAAATTAACAGAAATTTTGTCATCAGAATCATGGTTCTGAAAATCGGAATCGGGCTGTTGATCCAAAGGGTCAAATCGGGTGAATCGGAAAAATCGGATGAATCGGATCGAAAAATCGGATTTTTAACAAAAATCATATTTTATGCAATTAAAATTTAGAAAAAATACGAAAAAATTAGAAAAAAAATATTTTGTCAAATGTAAGCTAAATATCATCAATTGTAAGTATAAAATTAATTAAAAATATAACAATTATATCATTATGGAAGCTATTGTGATACTTTCAAACTTTTCACAAAATAAAATTTTGAAAATAATTTTTTATTAATAAAAATTTTTTGATACGCAAACATCTTAATGTCTCAGTTAGAATCTTAGAATAAAAAATTTACAATTTTTCTATACTTTGGAACATTTTTTAATCAAGCATAGTTTTGTTTAAAATTATTTTTCAATTAAAAAAAATCTGAGCTGTCCAAAGTTTAAAAAATGCACAAATGGAGAGGTCCAGTTCGGACCTTTCTTCCCCCAGACCTTTGCATCGCATTAAAAAAAAAAGAGAAGTCGCTGAACAACCCATCTGAGGGACGCCACCCTCCTCCTACTCCTTTCCCGAGCTCTCAAGCGTCTCTCTCGCCTATAGACACCTCAGGTCGCGTTTCCCACACCCCTTCTCCTCAATCCGTTGGTGAAAACCACCATTAATCGCGGTTTTTGGAGATGTAGACCCGATTCCGCCCCAAACCACCTAAAATCGGCTCGGCCTCCGCCGATTCCGATCCGATTCAGGCGATTCGAATCGGAATCGGCCGATTTTTTGAACCATGATCAGAATGAATGTTTGCCAAAATGTCTCATATATATTGGATCAGGTCTGTCCTGCATAGTTTGTTTTGAGGATATAGAATTCCATAAATTTCATCTATACCTTACGAGATAGAAAATGACCCCAATAAAAATGAAAAGACGGTGCTTTGTATAATTGATACAGGTTGATTCATATCCGAAAAAATGATTTGAATGGCATAGTCAATTGGAGCTGTGGGAACACCATGAAACAAGCCAAAGTAACTCTATAGGCAAACGTAATTCTATAAGATAGAGAACAAACAAAATCGATGGCACTTTCTTCTCTCAGTCTACATTGTTTTTTTAATGCTAAAAAAAGAAATTTTGAATAGCATGGCATGCCTGTAAAACTAATCAGGTTAACAAAACTTAATTTCTGGGTTTTAGAAGGTGAACGGATGCAGGTAACCTGTTTGAGGAAATGCCGGTAGCCCAATGTAACCGCAACTAATCATGTCTTCCTTAGTGCATCCCTCCTCCTACCTCCCAGTCTCTCCACCTCTCGACTTCCTGTCCACCAACAAAAACTGGTGGACAGAGATCATCTTCGTTCCTTTATGTGCCTGTGTTAACGGATTTAATTTGTTGTGTGTTTCTTGAGATATTTGCTAGGATGCAGAAAGAAAGGAAGAAGGGAGGCTGCATTAGACAAAAATAAATGCACATGAAGGTCATAATTTTGGGTATTGCTGCTTTTCCTTTCTCAATTTTTGTTTCATTTCCTTTTCTGCATCTCCTCAAAGCATCTGCATTTTCCCAACAACTAACTCCTCATTTAGTTACTTATGAGGGCTAATTTGGACAGTCATAGCATTTGCGAGGAAATTAGAGGGCTAATTTTGCATTCATGAAGGATAATCGTGATTTCCTATTCCTAGACATAAATTTATTATAAACAATTCAAATTCTTCACAAAGTTACACACTTTCCAATAAATTTATGCCTAGGAATTAAAAATTCCCTAAATTCCTAAGCAATCCAAACGGCCCTGTTGAATACTACCTTAGAATTAAAATAACATGTAAAGATACAATTGAATCCACAATTATTGAAGTATCACTGAATCTGGTGCAACAAATAGCCTCAAGCGGTAAATTCAGTGATGGAAATCTCAAAGGAAATATGAATGTTATCACAAGTATCTAGACTATTCTCATTGAATTGTCCTAACTAAGAATCAGTGTGCAAAATGATTGGTAAGTTGACAGGTTCGTTGTCAGTAAGATTTAGCAGGTCTATGGCATCACATCCTGTAGAATTGCTTATTACCATAGCAACCAGAACTAACTTTACTATATCTATCATATTTCTCTAAAGCATTTTTTGTGGCTAAAGAAGTTCAAATAATATCACAAACAATGTTTTGGTGAAACTTTTGCCGATAGTAGTGGGAATCCACATCCTCTCCAGCCACTTTATGCGGCTGGACCGTGCAGCCAACCATATTTTTTTTTAATATTTTAAATTTTAAAATTTAAATACAGAATTTAAACCGTTGATCTTATTCAATTTTATGGACGATGCGTTTTCACGTAAGTTTTATAAAATTTGGAGTCGATTTAATACTAAATCAAGTGGTCAATAAATGAACGAATCTGATTAACCAGCACTGATTAATTCTAATACGTTCATAATTTGATCACTTGATCTAGTATCAAATCAACTCCAAAATTTATAAAACTTACATAAAAACGCATCGTCCATAAAATTGAACAAGATCAACGGTTTAAATTCAGTATTTAAATTTTAAATTTTTTAAATATTACAAAAAATAAGGATGGCTGCACGGTCCAGCCGGTTTATACGGCCGGAGAGGATATGGATCCATAGTAGTGGTCCTTTCTTGATTTTCAGTCAAAATTAACTTGCAACAGAGAGCATATCCTGATATTAAATTACACGTAACAACAAAAGTTAAATGGTCAGATGTAGGATAAATAGCCTTTTTAAAATCAACTAAATAAAAGAAATAGTAATACTTAGGATGCTTTAAAATACAATGATCCCTATTAAATTTTGATTATTTATTTAGTACAATTTAGGCATTTGCCTTTCTATTGAGTAAAGGCACGGTATTCCTCGTACTTGATATAAAGTGAAATAGTAAATTAACCATAACAACAATTTTAAGTATATATATATATACATTTCAAAATGTAGCAATGATAAGTGTCATCACTTAAAAAACCATCTGCGTCATCGCTGCTGTATGTTACAAATGTTCAGTTTAATAATAAGAAGTGTTCAGTTTAATAATCAAAAGTATTCAATTAAATGTGTTAGAGTCACGCCAAGATCAGAGTCGCGCGTGGGTCTAGAGATGCACCAGGAGGGCAGGGGTAGAGTCGAAAAATTTTTAATTTGAACCGGATTGGTTCATGACCCCTTCTAATTTTTTCATGTGTTTTTTGTCCAGTTCATGACCCCTTTCGCTTGGTTTAATAATAGCATTTTTTCTTATAACATTTATATTTTATGTTGCAACTAACTGAACATTTAAACTTAAATAACAAAATATTTGTACTTATTAAACTGAACATTTGGATAAAAATAAAAAATAATAAATAAACATACTGTAACACAGCGAACACTTATAACATAGTTAACAATTATCATAAAATGTGAACATTTCTATCTAATAAAATGAGCACTTATTACAACGAAATGAACAAAAATGCACGCCGGGTGAGTATAGGTCGAGGGAGAGAGGGCTGGCGCGGATGGTTATTCTGCCAAATGACAGTAATCAAATTTTTTTTAAATGTGTTATGGATCTACTAACCAGGTTCATACGTCATCATAAATCTCAAATAGTAGCAGTATCGAAGATCAACCACAAATCACTATACTGACAAGAAACCATAGGGCCGGACTCCAACCAAAAATAAGGATAAGATGCAAGTTTGAACATACCCAAATTCTTTAATTCTTAGTTGCTGGTCCAATCATCTTTTTTTTTTTTTTTAGAGCTTCGATCCTTCATTAGTGTTGATGGAACATCTACATGTCTTTCTTTTTGCCCTTTTTAATTAGCTTATTACAATTTTCATTAAGCATATATTTGAGATAGAATCAAATTTGTGAAGATGTGTTGATTCACGCACTCTTTGTTTAAATAATTTTTCAACTTGAAAATTAGTAGGGGTATGTATTGATTTGATACCTCTCTCGCTTAGATGTTTTTCTAGATTTATAGGTTTATAGTCAGTGCCATCATAATGGTATATTTTACCTTTTCTATTCAATTCTTCGTCTGGAACGTTAGATATGTACCTTTGAAAATATTTTGTTATATGGTTGCAATTGAGAATGCCCACAAATATAAGAATAAGGTATGTGTGTCTATTCATACGTTCTTGGTTTATCTGACCATTTCCAGTCCAGTTTCATAACTGTTTGTAGAAAAGACACTTGTCCAAACAAGAAGAACAATCAATTCACAACTTATACAACATACAGTACGGTCAATTTTTTGTTTCAATTTCATTTTCCCCGATGCGCTAATCCTAAAGGTTGTGAATTTGTCCAAAGGAAGTGCACCTTGGCGCTTCCAAAGGACCTGTGCAGCTATCTTTCCTTTAATCATTTTGATACATGCATAATTTTGTGTAATTTGCTCTTGGTACTGCTTTATGGATGGCTTTAATTTTTTGGCAACCTTTTTAAAATGCTTTTATCAAGTGAATATTACAATATATTGAGGCACTGCATTGTGCTTCCATTAGTTTCATGTTGTACGTACTGCACCAAGTTTTGAGTCAAAGGCTCTCCAATTTTATTAATAATCATCATGTATATTTATTTGTGCTTTATTAAATATCCAGGTACGTTATTTGCTTTGCTGATATCTATATTTAATGTTGGAAAAATTGGACATAACCAATGTTTTGAAAACCGGACCGGACAGGTTTAACCGCGAACCGGAATCTAGTCTAGTCTTTTTGTTTGAAACAGCTGAAAAAATGGGAGAAATGAAACTGCTGTGAGCATGATTCTAACCACCAGACCAAAGTTACTTTTAGTACTACTTAGCCTTAATTTATTTAAATTTATCATAAAATCGTCCGATTTTTACATCGATTGAACCGGTTGAACCAATTAAACCACTGAACTGTTTGGTTAGCCGGTTCGATGACCGGTCCGGTTTTAAAAACATTGGATATAACCCCTCAAATCTTCTTTATTTGGATATAATCCCCTCTAATCTTTCAAATTGGATATAACCCCCTTAAATCATATCCATCAAGGATGTAACCCCTTTCAACTAATTTTAATCATATTTTAGTTTATAATTTTTTTTTAAAAAAAATTCAAAAGTCCATTACCCATTTTCTGTTTCCCTTCGCCTTCTCTTTGTTTAATTTTCACGCCAATAACATAGAACTTGTTCTATTGCAACCTACTGCTGGTCCAATCTCATCTTCCAACTTCTTCCTTGTAACCTCTGCCTCATCTTCCCACTTCTGTTACAACCTCCTCGAGTGTATGTTGGAATAAGTTACAATAGCTGAAGAATAGAAGCTGTAGCATGCTGAGCTGCTGAGATATCAGTATCAGTATTCAGTATTTATTTATATTTTTAAATAAAGATGCGTGGGTTTCGTATTTGTTTTGTTAAAATGAAGGCCGACACGGTTCCTGTAAAAACATTGTTTAATAATATTTTCCCTAATTATATGACATGATATTTGTAATTATTTGTGTAACGAGTGATATTGATCATAGAATTGACCCGATTCATCAGTGAACGTTTATTTGGGAGCTCATTGATTTGTTTTGTTTTCGCGTCCCCTTTCTATTTCCAATTCCGACGTCTCCGTCTCTCACTTTTCTGCCGTCCAAGCCTCTTTCTTCCGTCTTCCTTTCTCTTCTCTTCCTTCTCCGGTAGAAGTGCCTCACAGTCGTGCCCTTCCGTTGTCGTCAATCCGGCCTCATCTCCTTCATCCGTTCCTCCTCCTCTCCAACTGATTGGTGCCAGCACAAATGCAAAACCCTAGATTCTTGGTCAGGGAAAGATACAACGACTGGATAAAAGCTCCAGCAGCTCTATGAAGAAAAAACACCCCTGGTCTCTCAGCCCCTAATGGCACAGTTCCTATCTCCTGTCTTTGATTTTTTTTTCCTGGATGAGCTGGTGATGAAAGGCAACAAGCTGACAAACTGAGGTGAGATGCAACAATATATCATGCTCTATACATTTTGCCATTTCTTTTTCCTTAATTTGAAAATTTTGTTGCCCTATCTTAGGTATAATTTTTGATCTAGGCAAATTGATTGGATGTACCATAATTTTGGTTGGGAACTTAATTGCATAATTTTTTATTCGGAACGACATAATTTGAGGTTTGATTTTGTGGAATTGCAGCTGACATTAATCTGATTTAGAATTATACTAGAAATTGGTATATACCATTGATTTTTATTCCATATTTTTATTTTTGAATGTTGGCATGATAATCCATTCAGTGCATGTAATTCGTTTTTCCAAAACCAATAGCACAATGAGTTTTCATGTACTAATCATAATTACAATTTAGTAATATTTTTATACTTTTCGTTTTTAAATTTGTTTGTTTCTATGGGGTATTTTGTCAGGGAAAGAAGGAAATCAAGGGACAGAGAAAAAAAAGGTATTAGAATATCAAGAAGAGACACCTAGGCTGTGCTCCAGAAAGGGAGAATCGAAGAGAAGGGAAGGAAGTCTAATGGCTGTACCCTGCTTCAGGAGAGGTCGCTGGGTGAACCGACGAAAACTGAAGCAAACCTAAGTTTCCAAAAAGCGAGTTTGGGGCAAATACGCGTTACCCCCAAAATCGGGGTGTAACGAGAAGACACCAGCGACCTAGAATTTTCTACCGAAGATGCCCTCACACCTTTCTTTCTCTGACAACGGCCCCCACAAAAATTGTGTGTTCTCTCCTAATTTTTTGGCGAATTCCCGCCAAAATTGCAGTTTATCTTGGAAAGGTAGGTCATTTGGGACCATATCTGAACAATCTTTTTACTCTCCAAAAGAAAAGAAGAAAGAAACGTAGCTGATTTTCGATTTGTCCCTTCGAAGAAATTCCTGTAAGCATTCCTTTTCTGGCTGATATAGTTTATGGTTTTTGGCTAATAAAGCTCTCTTGCTTGGCTACAAAAAAATTAGTGCCGGCTGACTACTCTGGCTAATTAGAACAAGCCTGGGCCAACCTTCATTAGTGTCGGGTTTTGGGTGCTTTTTTCGAAAAATTGGTTCCTGTTAGAATTAATACATAGCTCTGAATTTTATGTGTGTTGTTCTTTATTTTTACTGGAAGCTGTCAGAAATCTACATCATTTATAGAGTTGCTAACAAAATTATGTACCAGTTCATGTACTGGTACAGTACGGTTCATGTACGGTAAACTCTTTTACATTTCATTCGTTTTTTTAATAGTAAAAGAAAGTGATTAGTGTCCTGGCTCATTTATGTCTCATTCATGTGGATGATTTGAATGAAAGGGTAATATTGTCTATTTGTACATTATATAGAAGGTAACTGCTATTAACTTCTATATTTTTTGTATTATGGAGCAAGGAATCATGTGTTATCTTCAATTTCTTATACTTCCTTCAACTTCCTTTAACTTCCTTACCTTTCCTTAGCCCTGGCTCACTTGTTCTGGAGCAAAGCCCTAAAAGAGATGTGCTTCAAGTCCAACCATCTGGTATGTTGCTCTATTGTCTTACCAATTTACCATTAGTATATTTGAGATTCAGTGTAACCTAAATTAAAATTGAAACATCCATCAGAATCGGTCTTATCTGTCTATACAATTGGGTTTTGAAAGAGGTTCCCTTGAAGAGCATAATTCAAGGTTTTGATTATTTGGGGATTGCAATCTGATTGACTATGGAACGAGAATTGGAAATGATATGTATTCTATGCAATCGTATTTTCATCTGATTGTACTGGTTTTTAACTATGTAGTGTGAACATTTTATTTCAATCCAAAACTCAGACTACTGAGTCCTGAGGTAAATTTCAACATCATATTTGATTGTACTGGAATATGAACTTTGTCAATGCTCTCCCAAATAACAGAATTCAATTTCAGCTCCCACTTTTCTTTCAGTAAGTACAAATTAAGCTCTAAGCAATGACAAGAAAAAATATTTTTATGTTTGTTGATTAATTACCATTTAATTTCCTGTTTTTTGATGGATAAATCTTTTTTGGTGTAGCTGAAAATCGACTGCCTATTAGGAGGTTGCTCGGTCTATAAATAAACTAAATAGGCAGCTGAAAATAAGTAATTCTCGAATAAACTGATCGGCATTTGATACACTCATTGTTTGTATGTTAATTCATTGTTGTCCATTTTTTATTATATATTAATTTGTTTAGAGGAAGGCCAAAAGACGGTAAATAGTAAATACAAGTCATACGGAGTTGATTACCAATAAAGAATGCTGATATAAGTAGCACTTATTTGGTTCATGTAAATTTCAAATCAGATCATAGATGTAATTAATTTATTTGTATTACTTTTTTCATTAAATGCTGTTCAATTTTGTAATGTTTATGCGTCATGTAGAGGACTGAAGGCTTTGTCATTCTATAACGGTTCCATTCATGTGTATATTTAATTTAAACCCATGGTTATTAATTCATGAGGTATCCGTTACAGGATGTGCAGGGCTTAATTGCATTATGTGAGAACATTCTGTAGTAAGTTGGCAAATAAAAGCAAACCGACTACGGGACTAGCGACAAAGCATGGACGATGGCGAAATCAGTGGCTTGCTGGTAGGATTTGTAAATCTATTTTATTTTTCTTGGTAAGAGTTCATGAACTATCTTTTTAATTTTTTTTTTTTTTAAAAACTTAGCAGTGGAGAGTCCATAATTTATCTTGCATGCATATATTTTGATTGGAGGATCTTAGGCCTGTAATGGTACATATATTACTTATACGGTTATACCAGTATAACATCTTTTCTATTCAATATACTCAACGTCAATGGCGGCACATATCAATGGGAGGAGATAAGATGCAATATACAAGATAGACCAATGAGAGGAGGTAAGATACAAGATATATGTTGCCTCTCTCAAGAGGAGGTTTGATAGAAAAAAGTGAATTTCAGTGTAATTCGGCTGTATCATACTAATAAATACTAATATTTTTTTTGTCCCATTCCTATTGGTATTGATAGCTTTTAGTTTTCTTTTTTTTTTTCTTTTTAGAGTCAGTTGGCTATTACCAATCAACAAAATTTTATTAATAAAATAAAATGTTTAGAATTCTTTTTTCATTTCTTCAAAAAAAAATTAGCTGTACCGATATTTATTCATTCCATATTAATAACTAAATTATTAATATTCATATAGATGAGTATTTTCTAGCATGGTATTCATTTTTTAATCCGTTGCAAATAAATAAAATTTAATTGCACAAATAATTTTTTTTTAAAAATAAAATATAAATTAATTTAATAAAAACTCATATATCAAGTGAAGATCGATAAGCATGATATACTGTTGTAGCTACTGGTATACCCGTTGGTGTGTTGTAGTCCTTTCACTTTTCTAATTTAGGTTTAATCTTTAGTTTCTGTAGTTTTCAATATTCTTTTTTAGTTACTATTGCTACTTTTAGATTTGATTTTTATGTGTTTTATTTAGCTGAAGAAAAATAGCGTGATTCGTCAGATTGACTTAGGGATGAGGGTATTTAGTGTTTACAAATTATAAAATGGATATGAGCTGATTTTATTTATTTATTTTTTTTTTTTTGTACATAGTTTTAGCTAGCATCAAATCACATACTATTTGTTAGTTACTATAGAGGAAAAAGTGAAAGATAAGAACAAACTTGAAAATTTTGTCGAGTAGATCAGCTTACAGATTTAAGTGTTAGGGGCTCCAACTTGAAAATTTTTGTTTTCTTTTTTTGGTTTCTAAGTTTTTTAATTTTATCAAATTGGTCATAATTATATAAAAAATTATGCCATTATATTTCACAGATTATGAAAAACTATTGAAAATACGTATTTATAAAAATTTATGGATCGAGCGAAGCTCGATGACCCCACCTTGTATTTCATAACGGTGGAACTAATGCCTCCGTTTGGATGAAAGAAGAAGGAGGAGGAAGAAGGAAGAAGGAAGAAGGAAGAAGGAAGAAAAAAAATTATAAACAATTCAAACTCTTCACAAAGGGTGCGTTTGGATAGGTGTGGGAAGAAGGGAAGAAGTGAGAAGAAGTATTGGGAAGTGTGTAATTTTGTGAAGAGTTTGGATTGTTTATAATTTTTTTTCTTCTTCCTTCTTCTTCTTCTTTCTTCCAACGATCCAAACGCACCCAAAGTTACACACTTCCCAATATTTTTTTCCACTTCTTTCCTTCTTCTCTTCTTCCCACACCTATCCAAACGGAGCCATTTAAGAAGCCATTCGATGCGCGTAGCATGCTTTGGACCAAATGAATGGAGAACTAGAAATTTCTCAAGCAAACTTTGTCACACTCTTGATTAGGTTTAAATGGAAGAGTGGAGATAAATAAAATAGGGTTGAAGACAATTGAATGATAAAAGGACAAGATAAAAAAAAATAGAAATTAACTTTTATTATGGTAACAAATGTAGATATCATGTACTTCTATTAACAATATAATAATAGTTCTAATGCATATTGATGTATGCATATTTAATATGATGTACACCTATTTAAGTATAAGAAAAAGAAAATGTTACGCAATCGAGTTCAATATGAAAATTTAATCAGTTTAAAAAAAAATTTCTTTACTTTTTAGTAGATCAAGAAATTTGACGAAATAGTTTGAATTATTTTCAATCTAAAAAAATATAGCATAGTGAAACTACGACAGTCATGTCTAGTAAATATAAATATACAAGTGAAATCAAGGTTAGTCATGTCCGCCTATCACTTTCTTTCAAGCGCATTCAATAATGTAGTTTTCTTCAATTTTGCAAGTTCAAAATTGAAGAAATTGCAAAGAAAAATAAAATCGATAATAATATTTATTAGAAGAATAATAATCATGATCATGGCAATAGTAACTCTAACGTACTATATAACCGTATGATAGTAATGTAAAATTCTAACGATAGTAGGCACTAGGTGTGCTTGGTTTGCATTTGAATAAGCTCTATTTGCGTAAAATCAAACAACACATGAATAATGAATTTGAATTTATTCGATGCTTATTCATATTCTAACAAAAACCTACAATATGAATAGCCCAAATTTTTTATTTGAATGTCAAAACATAAATATAGAATATTTCGGGAATTTCACGAATTTTAAACAAATTATTGGTTTAAAATCTATTCCTTTGTTCGACTATATTTGAGATTAAGGATAACTAAATAAGGCCCACGGGCTTGATTTTCAATAAAAAGGAAAAAAAAAAACTAATAACAACGGTAATTGGTACTTACCATCCAATTCAATTAATCGTCATCCAAGTCATCAGCGTGATGGAGCACTCCTTTTTTCTCTCTTTCTTTTCGCGCCTCCCCTCCCCTCCCCTCCCACCACTCCCTCCATCCGTATCTCCCCTCCCTCCATCTCCTCTCTTCCTCTATCTCCTTCATCTTCTTCTTTCTATTTTTTTCTTAGTTCTCTTTTTTTTTCATTTTTCTTAGTTCTCTTAAATAATCTTATATTACATTTAGATTACTAAAAGAGTATAAGTGTTCGGTTTGTTATAATAAAAGAGTATATAATATTTACTCAGTTAGAGTTTATAAGGGAGTATCTAATAAAAATAACTCTTCACTTAGTTATAACAAGAAAATATCTAATATCTACTAAGTCAGTAATACAAAAGAAATATCTAATAAATGTATATGTTCACTTTGTTTATTGTATATGTTCACTCTAGCTATAGGAGTTCGCTTTGTTTATTACGTCTGTCAATTTGTTTGTCATATATGTTCGCTTTGTTTGTTACGTCTGTTTAATTTGTTTGTCATATATGTTCGCTTTTTTTGTATATGTACACTATGATTCTTTGTTCATCTTATCTTTGTGTATGTTCATTTTATTGTTATGTGTTCATTTTAAGAAAACAAGATAAAGTCCATATGATAGGGGCAAAGGGAAATGAGATAAAGGTAGAGAAGAAAGGTGGAGTCGATGGAGGTAAAGGAGAGACAAATGGCGGCAAAAGGGAGGAGAGGTGAAAGGCGATGTAGGAAAAAAAAGGGGACTAGACTGAGGAAGGAGGTAGAAAGCGACAAAGGAGAAGAAATGAGAGGAGAGGAGAGGTAGAGGAGGGTGTGGGAGGTGAGGTGAAGGGGAAGATATTGATAGGACGTTTCTATATATGGGTTTTGACCTAATTTGGACTCAAATTATGATTGACTATTGAGATTTTAACTTAGCTTTTACTTGTTTTTATTAGTTTGTAGGTACTATCATACCCTGTTGTATTTTGACAGGACAATCATCAAATGTGGCATCAAATCTACAATAAGTGACAATTTTCAAGCGACTCGACAGAGTGCCAGACGGGATGGATTGAGCAGACATAATGTAACTAGACTGGAGAAGGTCAGGAGACAATTTGAAGTATTCCGGGTGGATAGACTACATCATTATGAGGACCTCTAGGAGATTTATCAAGAAATTTTCACGTTCAAGACAGTTATTTGGCAACCACTCCAACATGATTTCTGCCATGATCTACTCCACTTTTGAGCAGACTCCTGCCCTCGACTGTTCTTTTCCATCACTATAAAAGGGCAGGGACCTCTAGACTTCTGTGTTTCCAATTTTACAGAGAAGTTACACTATTGTAAAGGAAAAGTGAATCTCTTGTCTCCGAGTTGTCAGGACAAGAAGCCAAGTGAGGAGCTCAGTTCATGCCATAGCAGCCAAGCAAGGGATTCACATCTGATTTGTTATAATCTCTCAATATTTCTTATTTGTTTCTGTAATGATGATTGATACCTTGATGTTTGTTGTTATGATGATCTTACTCAAGTAGTTAGATCTAGGGGTTATGGTTGATAAATAGATGCTTAACATAGTTTACATTAATTGATTAGTTTCTATTCAGTTTGCTTAGTTTCATAACTTGTGTTTTTATTTACTATTTTGTTATACTTGATTTGTTTGAGTATATTGATATTTTTCCGTCAAGATTAGGCCAGTATTAAATGATAGGAAATTAAACCCAACCAAACCTAGATAAATTTGAGTATATCAATGCAAATAGAAGATCAACAGTTTCAAAGATGAAATCTAGATCATAAACCTGAAATGATGATCTATTCCCAACAAATGAAAGTTGAGGGAAGTATTAGATCCAAGTTGTACTTGTTAGAGATATATCCTAGAGGCCAATCAGTTGGTGGCGATTATATTAGTTTATATTATTGATGATGATTGATCATTTGTTCCTAGAGATTATTATTGACAGATCATTCAGGTCAAGGATCTGAATTGTAGATCTCTTTCAATCATTCGTTAGAATGACAATAATATCTCTAAAGAGTCCATAGTCTTGATAATTAACAAGGAACATTAATTATCAGATAAGACTAGTATGCAAGTTAAGTGATGATTAAGTTCTACAAATCATGGGTAAGGAGTTACCAACTTAATTGCATATGTGTATGTTACTGGAACATAGCACAAGACATGAACCAATGAAATAAATATATGGATTGTGTTACGTGTCATTATTTATTAAGGAGTTACCAACTTAATTGCATATGTGTATGTTACTGGAACATAGCACAAGACATGAACCAATGAAATAAATATATGGATTGTGTTACGTGTCATTATTTATTTCATAAGTGTTTGATTCTGAGTTTGATATGGTTAAGTTTCTCCACATGAGAATAGATTCAATAAATATCGTCTAATGCTGATTCCTGATAAAGGTTGCTATACGGACTTTATTTATGTTTTTTTGAATTGTGCGGGGAGAAACTGGTCATCAAGATAACCGTATGTCCCTCGTTAGTACAACTAATGAGTGATGATATCTACCGGGCCCCTTGATGGAGATGGATTGTTTGCTAGCAACTTATGCAATCATCTCTAGATCAAGAAACATGTAATCTGCAAGAATGACACATTCCTATCTTGGATTATACAAGGATATTATGTGACATAACAATCAAAACAATAAGATATTATTTTCTTATGCAGGATTGAAGTACTGTATTGGTATAGTATTTATTTATGCGAATTGGGAATCATAACGTGTTGCTAGATACCGCTTATGATTATTGGAAATAAATAGTGATTTATTTTCCATGGCCAACATAGCATAAATCCTCAAAGGGTCACACAAATAGGACTTTAACCATACAGTGCATTATTTATTTGTTCACAACAGTAAGTATTGTGAATATATGATGGTATGATTAATTAATTATATACCGTTTCGAACCGTTATAATTAATTAAATCAAAGGGATCATATAGAAATATTTTAATGTACATGCTAATCCTAAAATAGTTATTAAGGAGTTAATAATTATTCTTGTTATTGATGATATTTGATCATTTGTTCCTAGAGTTTATTATTGACAGATCATTCAGGTTGAGGATCTGGATTGTAGATCTCTATGAACCATTCATTAGAATGACAATAATAAATCTGAATTGTCCATAATCTTGATAATTAACGAGGAACATTAATTATCATATAAGATTAGTATGCAAGTTAAGTGATGATTAAGTTCTACAAATCATAGGTAAGGAGTTACCAACTTAATTGCATACGTGTATGTTATTGGAACATAGTGTTGGAGTTATGTCTTAGAAGTCAATAATTTAATGAGTTAAATATTAGTTTATGTTATTGATGATATTTGATCATTTGTTCCTAGAATTTATTATTGACAGATCATTCAAGTTGAGGATCTGAATTGTGCATCTATGTGGATCATTCATTAGAATGACAATAATAAATTTAAACTGTCCATAATCTTGATTATTAACAAGGAACATTAATTATCATATAAGATTAGTATGTAAGTTAAGTGATGATTAAGTTCTACAAATCATAGGTAAAGAGTTATCAACTTAATTGCATGTGTATATTACTGGAACATAGCACATGACTTGACTCAATGAAATAAACATATGGATCGTGTTATGTGTCATTGTTGATTTCATATGATTTTAATTCTAAGTTTGAGATGGTTCAACTTTTTCGCATGAGGATAGGTTATATTAATATGATCTACTGTTGATTTCTGATAAAGACTGTTATACGGACTTTATTTATGTTCTCTTGAATTATGCGGGGAAAAGTTATTCATCAAGAAAATCGTATGTCCCTCATTAGTGATGATATCTATTTGGGCCCCTTGATGAAGTTAGATTGTTTGGCTAATTTGTACAATCAACTTTAGATCAAGAAATGTATAATCTGCAAGAATGACATCCTATCTTGGATTATACAATCATATCATGTGACATAGGAATCAAAACAAGGAAATACTTTTATTTCTTATGCAGAATTAAAATACTGTAGTAGTACAATATTTGTGTGAATTGGGAATTATAGTGTGTTGCTAGATACCGCCTATGATTATTGTAAATAAATATCGATTTATTTTCATGGCCAACATAGCATAAATACTCAAAAGGTCACACAAATAGGACTTTAATCACACAGTATGTTATTTATTTATTTACAGCAGTAAGTACTGCGGAAATATGATAAGTTGATTAATTAATTATATGCCGTTGCGAACCGTTATAATTAATTAAGTCAAAGGGATCATATAGAAATAAATTAATACATTAACTGATCCTAAAATAATTATTAATGAGTTAATAATTAATTTAGTTCAACACATATTAATATAAAATGGTTATATCAATTAATTGGGCCGTTGTTTAATAGCAAATGGATAGTCCAATTGAAGAGCAAATTAGAGAGACTTTAATTAATAGAATTAAAGACCCAATTGATGAAGTGAGGTGGCCCATAAAGGTCCAATTAGAGGCCGACCTTGGTGGTAGGTAGGAGTGGCATGAAGTGTAAATTGTGGAAACTTGTTCCCTAAGGTTTGAGCTCTATAAAAGGACCCCTTTGGAGGCTCCAACCCTAACCACACTCTCTCCTCTTTTGCCACCTTCTAGGCCGCCACCCACCCTCTCTCTCTCCCATTTGCTCATGTGTTGAGCTCTCTTCTCTCCATTTAATTAAAGAATTGATTGAAAGAAGAAGAGAGAAAACTAAGAGATTTGTTTTATTCCCATTCTAGCTAGCGCAAGTTGAAGATAAGGTGATTAATCTTCTTGGTGGACTCGAGATTGTCGCCGGCGTCGTGGTGGTGGTGGAGACGTGAACGCCGTCGACTCCCATACTTTGGTCCTGCAACCTTTTCTCTCATGTGTTGAATGTTTGTGCAAGATCCTATTTGCTTGATGATTAATTATGGTTAATTAGTAACTAAAATGAAAATTGAGTACTTTCTAACACATAGCACATGATATGACCCAATAAAATAAATATATGAATTGTGTTATGTGTCATTATTTATTTCATATGAGTTTGATTCTAAGTTTGAGATAGTTTAACTTTTCCACATGAGGATAGGTTCAATAAATATCGTTTAATGTTGATTCATGAAAGGACTGCTATACAGACTTTATTTATGTTCTCTTGAATTGTGCGGGGGGAAGTTGTTCATCGAGAAAATTGTATGTCCCTCATTAGTATACCTAGTGAGTGATGATATCTGTTTGGACCCCTTGTTGGAGTTGGATTTTATGCATGCAAATTAGATGATCAACACTAGATCAAAAAATATATAATCTGCAAGAATGACACATTACTATCATGGATTATACAATTATATCATGTGACATAAAAATCAAAACAAGAAAATACTTTATTTCTTAATGTAGGATTGAAATATTGTAGTTGTACCGTATTTATTTATGCTAATTGGGGAATCATAATGTGTTGCTAGATATCGCTTATGATTATTGAAAATAAATAACGATTTAATTTCTATGGCCAACATGACATAAATTCTCGAGGATCACACGAATAAAAAGTTCTTAATCAACAGTGCATTGATATTAATTGATTTGCATTGGAGAATGCAATATATGATAAGTTGATTAATTAATTATATACCGTTGAAAACAGTTATAATTAAATATATCAACGAGATCATATGAAACTAATTAATACAAAGTCTAATCCTATAATAAATATCAAATAGTTGATAATTAATTTTGTTCAACATATTTAATATAATTATAGGAATTATATTGAATAAATGGGATATTTTTTATTACCCGATATGAGCCCAACTTACATGCAATTAAAGTATAGTATTAAAAAGAATTAAAGATCAACTAATATGGGCTTGGAAGCTCATATTGAAGCCTACCACATTCTAACATGGTGTGATCCCCAAGGGTTAGGTTTTGATGGCTATATAAGGACCACAATTTAGAAGAAGCAAAATCTAATTTTTCTTCTCTCTCTTTCTCCTCTCTAGCTGCCACCTTATCTTCTCCTATGGAGCAATTAGTTAAACATTAATGAATAAACATTAGCTACCATTAATCAAATAATGATTTGCTTGAAGAAATGTAGCATTGGATTGGCGATTTCGCTTGTTTCGCTAGCACGAAACCCTACGAAGTTGATTAATTCTTTTGTGGACCTAAGAAAGGAGAAGAAGGGGAGTAGACGAGCATGCCACTGCCTCCTATGCCGTAGTTAAGCCTCATGAATACGATTTTGTGAGAGGTAAAACTCTTCCTATCCTTTTCTCATGATGTGTTGAATGCTTGTGCAATATCCCCTTGTGTTTATGTGCTTGATTATTGGTTATTAATGTTAATAAAACGAAAATTGGGCATCAACAACACTTCTTAACAAAACTAGCTCACGTTAGAAAAACATCAAAAAAACGAGCAAATCAATCAAATTTCAATTCAAATTTTGTAATTGATTACAAGATCTCACATTTTCTCTTCTTCTCGACTGATCTAGCTAGCTATTTCTTTCTTCACTTTCTTCTCAGCTTGCGATTTATTTTTCATGGACAACATAGTATAAATCCTCAAAAAGTCACAGAAATAGGACTTGACCATGCGTGCATTATTTATTTATTCACAATAGTGAGTACTGTAGAAATATGATGGGTTGATTAATTAATTATATACCGTTGCGAACCGTTGTAATTAATTAAGTCAAATGGATCTCATATGGAAATAAATTAATGCATAGACTAATTCCAAAATGTTTATTAATAAGTTAATAATCAATTTTGTTCAACACATATTCTATTTGGGCCTTTATTTAATTAGTTGATTAAAAGCCCAAACTAGATGCAACTTGAGAGCAATTGAATGGACCTATAATTAAATAAATTAAAGGACTACTTAACAAAATTGAAAAGCCCATAAAGAGCCCAATGTTAGAGATATGTCCTAGAATCCAATCAGTTAGTGATTATTATATTAGTTTATGTTATTGATGATGCTTGATTATTTGTTCCTAGAGTTTATTATTGACAGATCATTCAGGTTGAGGATCTGAATTGTAGATCTCTGTGGATCATTCGTTGGAATGACAATAATATCTCTAAAGAGTCCATAATCTTGATAATTAGCAAGGAACATTAATTATCATATAAGATTAGTAAGCAAGTTAAGTGATGATTAAGTTCTACAAATGATGGGTAATGAGTTACCGATTTAATTGCATATGTGTATGTTACTGGAACATAGCACATGACATGTCCCAATGAAATAAATATATAGATTGTGTTATGTGTTATTATTTATTTCATACGTGTTTGATTCCGAGTTTGATATGGTTCAGTTTTTCCACATAAAGATATGCTCTATAAATATCGTCTAACGTTGATTCTTGATAAGGGCTGCTATACGAATTTTATTTACGTTCTCTTGAATTGTGTGGAAAAAACTGTACATCATGACAATCGTATGTCCCTCATTAATTCATTTAGTGAGTGATGATATCTAGTAGGTCACTTGATGGAGTTAGATCGTATGCGTGCAACTAGGCAATCAACTCTAGGTCAAGAAACGTATAATCTGCAAGAATGACACATTCCTATCTTGGATTATACAAGGATATCATGTGACATAGGAATCAAAACAATAAGATATCATTTCTTATGCAAGATTGAAGTATTGTATTGGTACAATATTTAATTTATGTGAATTGGAAATCATAACATGTTGCTAGATACCGCTTATGATTAATGAAAATAAATAGTGATTTATTTTTTATGGCCAACATAGCATAAATTCTCAAATGGTCATACAAATAGGATTTTAACCATATGTGCATTATTTATTTATTCGCAGCAGCGAGTACTGTGAATATATGATAAGTTGATTAATTAATTATATACCGTTGTGAACCGTTACAATTAATTAATTCAAATGGATCATATAGAAATGATATAATACATATGCTAATTCCAAATTAATTATTAATATGTTAATAATTAAATTCGTTCAGCTTATATTAATTATATTAAGCTAATTGGACTTTTATTTAATTAGTTAGTTAAAAGTCCGATTTGAGATTAATTAATGGAGGGAATTAATAGGCCATTATATCATGTGGAATAGTACACATGAGTTCAATAAATTTCGGCCATGGAGGGGTATTTTTATCTAGACAAAAGTTGGAAGAGAGCTGGTCTTTATATAAGGCAGCATTGTTTATGGAAACAACGAAGGAAAACCCTAATCTCTCTCTCCCTATTTCTCTGGCCGACGGCTCAAGCAAAGGCAGAAGCTTGCCTTCTCTCTTACGTGCGCCTCCCTCCCTCTCTCTAGCTCATGCATTGAGCGATCTCCCTTCCAGTTTAATAGTTAATCGTGCAAAGGAGAGAAAAAGGAAATTAGCTATCGTCTCGGACAAGCTAGCACTTGTCTTTAGACTTTGGTTAATCTTCTCTTGGTGGACTCGAGGCAACCGAAGGGTAGCCGTGAAGGTGAAAAATACGCCACCGATTTCTAGAGAAAGAATTCGAGCCTCGAGAATACGATTTCGCGAGAGATAAACCTCATACGCTTCTCTGTTATGTGTTAATCGTTCGAATAACTAGATCCGTTATTTGCAAGCTTTAATCAACTTGTTAATTGTAACACAAATTAAAATTGGCACAAGGAATAAGTTCCTAACATCCAATAGGAGGCCGACCTGTCTGATCGGGTGTAAACCTAGTCAAAATAACCTTGTTTTACCTGATTTAATCTATCGTAGTAAAGCTAAGGGTCGAACCACAGGGACGGTTCAATTAGTTCTTACTTAAATTATCTTATTTAATTAAACCTAGGGTGTAAAAACAATTTATGGTACTAGAAACAATTCTAAGAATTAAAATTAAAGTTAAGAAAATAATTTGCTGGTTTAAATTTAAATCCTAAGGTTGACTTAACGATAAAGAGAAAGGCTTAGGGGTTTAGGTCAAGAACTTCACCTATGTTGCAGGTTCCAAACGGTCCGTCTGATCTCTCAGACGGTCCGTTTGAACCTCGTGCTTGAGGATTAATTAAAGGAATTTAAGCTATTTCATATGCAGATTTATGGCTTAAACCTAATTCCCAGATTCTAACCATCGTTCAGTTCTGGTAATTTAATTCAAGTCAATTTATCAATTAAATCTCTAAGTTTGGTCATCACCAATACCTATAGGCTTTAAAATCTATCTTTCATACAAAGGACGTCTTATAACCATCGTTACAAGAAAGGTTCACCTATCGGTTACTCAATCCCGGTTTCATTCATCAATTACTTCCATCCTCAATTAAGCTATTCACAAATCAACTAAGGTATAGATTATTGCAATCAAATTAGACAAGGCCTTAATCTAATAGATCCTAATCAATTCTACCTAAGCAATTCATGAAATCATATGGCAATTAGAAATCAAAAGATAAAAATCATATGAAAATATCAAAAGCTCCAACTAATCAAATCCAAAAGCAACAACATAAGTTAGGTTCCCTACCATTGCCCCTAAGAAACAACTTAGCCTATCATAGTATCAAACATCATAAATAAACAAGGTTTCTCCACAATCATAGAGTTAAAGAAAGATTACAACAAAATCAATCTTCTCTCCTTTAGTTTCTGCAACCTGGCGTCTTCAAACGGACCGTCTGAGAGATCAGACGGGTCGTTTGGCTCTGATTTCTGCTAGGGTTTTAAAGCATTTCTCCTCTAAAATCGACTCTCCCCCCCAGTTTCTGGCTTCTCCTCTCCTTAAATAACTTCAAATCCTTTCTAAGGTCGGTGGAAAAACTGTCTGGGATCGTGCCAAAGTGGGGAGAGTTGAAAATAGAATCAGTTTCTTCCAAAATAGGACCTGCCCTGAATAAGTCGGTTCTGGAATAGCCAAACGGACCGTCTGGGGTATCGGACGGGTCGTCTGACGACAGTCTGGGCTGTGCTGAAATGCTGACTGGGCCTATCTCGAATTCTTTCATCAAAAGTCGCCATAAATCATCAGAAACAACAAAAAATCATCGCGGAGAACCTGTAAACACACTGAGCAATAGCAGTACCTAGCTTCTACCTAAAATCAACGATTTATCATCAAAATATGCAATATTAAACCAAATAGTAGACCTAATTAGGGTTGAAATGTATGCATGAAATCCGCTGATCACTGTCCATGGCAAATATTGTAAATTGTTGCAATTTTTTGATAGAGTGATTGGTCTATAAAAGGAGGTCATTTGGAGAGAAAAATCCTAGCCACCTTTCTTTCTTCTCATTTCTTCCTCTTGAGGCCGGCCACAAAAATAGAGAAAATTTTGGTTTTCTCCATTGTTTATTGCTCTCTCTTGTGTTCTAGTAGGAGTTCATGTGTTGAGCACTATTTTCACATAATTAATTTGTTAATTAAGTGCAAGAAGAAGGGATTAGCTATTACCTCTTGCTTACTAGCATATGTCTTGAGGTTTTGGTTAATCTTTGGTGGACTCGAGATCGTTGAGGTGGTGGAAGAGGCGGTGAGCATGCCACCGACTTCTACCCAAAGGATTACCTTCTAGTTACAAGTCTAGAAGAGATAATTAACTCCTACTAATCTCCTTTAAGTGTTAATTGCTTTGATGATTGGATGACTAGTTTTTTTTTATCTTACTTGCTCTTTTAAGCGTTATTAATTAGTAATAAAATTTAAATTGAGCATGAGATGACTTTTTAACATTTTGATCTCATTCCAAGTCATCCCTTTTCGACATCCTTTAGGTCATGCTTTTATCTCTTTCTTAATGGTTTCGTTTGGATGGTGTAGGAATAAGAGGAATAAAGGAAGAAGTAGGAAGAAGTATTGAAAAGTATGTAATTTTGTGAAGAGTTTGAATTGTTTATAATAAATTTATTCGCTTATTCTTTTATTCTCACACCTCATCCAAACAGAGCCAATGTGATTGTTGAATGTAATGGGGCATTTTTGGAGCATGATTGAGTCGTAATTGTAATTTTGGATGACATGTTTAATGTGGAATCAAATTATGAAAGTAGTAAGAAAAATATTATATTATGAATTTTATGATAATAGAAAAGAGGTTATTGAAGTATAAAAATAGAAAGAAAATAATATTTGGGAAGGATGGGAGAAGCGACTATAATAAGATTATGAAGAAAGTGGAGGGCATAGTCGCAGAAATTAGGTCGGCCCTGGAAAGAGAGACAGAGAGAGAAACCCTAAAAACGCTGAAAGCAAAGCAAAGCCCTCGAAAGGCCGCCGCCGCACAAAACTAAAAACAAAACAATTGAAAGAAAGAAAGAAAGGTCTCTCATCTCTCGTCATCTCTCGTCTTCTCTCGTGCTTTTCTTCAAACGACGAAAGCAGCGGCGTCGCCACTCCCAGATCCATCCGTCCATCCTAGCGCCTGCTCGCGGGAAGCGGGCGCCTTTCGTTCCTTCTTTCAATCATGGCGACTTTTGCGAAACCTGAAAATGCTCTCAAGCGCGCTGAAGGTACCTATGTTTTAATCTATTTTTGTTTAATCCCTTTGCTTTGCACCAATTAAATAAAATAAAAAAATTTCAGAGCTTATCAATGTGGGGCAGAAGCAAGCTGCTCTCCAGGCTCTGCACGACCTCATCACATCCAAGAGGTATCGTGCTTGGCAAAAAACCTTAGAGAAAATTATGTTCAAGTACGTCGAGCTTTGCGTCGATATGCGCAAGGGCCGTTTCGCCAAAGACGGCTTGATCCAGTACCGTATCGTCTGCCAACAAGTCAATGTCTCCTCTCTCGAGGAGGTCATCAAGCACTTCATGCACTTGTCCACCGAGCGCGCTGAGCAGGCCCGTAGCCAAGCCGAGGCACTCGAAGAGGCCCTTGATGTTGACGACCTGGAGATGGATAAGCGACCTGAGGATCTCATGCTCAGTTTTGTCAGTGGCGAGAAGGGCAAGGACAGGTCTGACCGCGAACTTGTCACCCCATGGTTTAAGTTCCTCTGGGAGACTTACCGCACCGTTTTGGAGATTCTTAGGAATAACTCCAAGCTTGAGGCCCTCTATGCCATGACAGCTCACCGAGCCTTTCAGTTCTGCAAAACTTACAAGCGAACCACAGAATTCAGAAGGCTTTGTGAAATTATCCGTAACCACCTCGCCAATCTCAACAAGTACCGCGACCAGAGGGATCGTCCTGATCTCACTGCACCTGAGAGCCTCCAGCTTTATCTTGACACACGCATGGAGCAGCTTAAGATTGCCACAGAACTTGATCTCTGGCAGGTATTTTTCCTTTTTTTTATAATTCACCACACCAAAACACTTGTACCTGCTTACACCTTCAATTTTATAATTACTTGTTTAATGTGTATATTCTCTTTCTATTTCTATTTTACACAGGAAGCCTTCAGATCTGTGGAAGATATCCATGGCTTAATGACTCTGGTGAAGAAGAGCCCCAAGCCATCTCTCATGGTGATATACTATGCTAAACTCACAGAAATCTTTTGGGTAGCGGATAGCCATCTTTACCACGCATATGCATGGCTCAAGCTCTTTGGCCTGCAAAAGAGCTACAACAAGAACTTATCCCAGAAGGACCTCCAGCTCATTGCTGCCTCCGTTCTTCTTGCAGCTCTTTCTGTGCCACCTTATGATCACAAGTATGGTGCCTCCCACTTAGAGTTGGAGAATTATAAGGACAGAAACTTGCGCATGGCTGGACTCATTAATTTTACACTGGATGCAAAACGTGAAAGTAGAGAAGTGGTAGATTTTTTTGTGTTATATTTTGATTTTCTTTTCCTCGTTAGAATTTATTTCTTATATATTTTCAGCTGTCAGTTTTAAGTTTTAAATAGTGTGAACTTGGCTGACTAGTTTTTTTTTTTTATTTCCTATTTCCTATTACTGCATGCAGCTTTCACGGGCCTCGCTTCTCTCAGAGCTGGTACGATCTTAAAAAATACATTCCATTATCTTTTTCAACAATATTAATGATATTTTGTCTCCTTCGTTAGAGAGTACTTGTCTGATTTGTCAAATATTTTTAAAACTGGAGTCAAGTTCTACAGCATTAACTTATTGGAAAGTCATCCATCTTTTATTTAGGTGTTATGTTAGTTTACAAGTTTTTTGTTTTTATAGACAGCTAAAGGGGTGATGTCATGTGTTCCTCAAGAAGTGAAGGATATCTACAACCTTTTAGAGAATGAATTTCTACCGTTGGATCTTGCATCTAGGGTTCAGCCCCTTCTTTCTAAGATTGCAAAGCTCGGTGGAAAGCTCTCTACGGCTTCAGCTGTGCCTGAGGTGCAACTCTCCCAGTATATACCTGCTTTAGAGAAGCTCACAGCACTAAGGGTTTTGAAGCAGGTATGTATAAACTCAATGAACTTACTGGCTTTTTAATTATATTTTTCTAAAGCAAAGAACATATTGTCTATGGAAATATTTCTTATTTCATCTAGGAAACCTTATACCTGTACTATTGAAGTAACATTCTATTAATTTGGAAAGAAAATAACTTAAATGTACTTTTTAGTTAATAATATGCCATGTCTCTTTTAGTTAATAATGAAGTATTGATCTAGGCTAGTAAAGAGCCTTTTTCATTATTTATTCTTATAGTTTTTGAATGGAAAAATGAACAGGCAGCTCAGGTGTTCCAAACAATGAAAATAGATATGCTTTCAAAAATGATCCCCTTCTTCGACTTTGCGGTTGTTGAGAAGATAGCTGTTGATGCTGTTAAATACAATTTTGTTGCCATGAAGGTTGACCACCTCAAGGGCTCTGTCATTTTTGGCAACGTGGTATGTCACAACTTGTGGTTGTTTGTTTGTTTTTTCTTCTGGTAAAAAGTTGTGCCAGGCTGCTGTTACAATCTTGTTTTTTTACTAATGTAATGAAGCATAGAAAATGAAAAAGGTTATAGTAGCCATTTCTTACTAATGTAATAAACATGTTCTTGCAAGATTCATGCTATTGTTTCTTTCTTTGTACCACTCATAAGAAGTATTCTTTGTTGTAATTCCTTCCCATAAGGTTGTAAATGAACTGTGAATATTATTTGTTTAGGACATTGAAGCTGATACTCTGTGTGACCACTTGACAAAACTCACCGAGTCTCTTAACAAAGTGTGGTACCTCATCCACCCGCCTGCACCCAAACAGTCCAAGCTGGGAGAGAAGCTATATCATTTGTCAGAGATTGTCGAAACAGAGCACAAGAGGCTTCTTGCCAGAAAATCTATAATAGAGAAGCGCAAGGAAGAACATGAGCGCCAGATGCTTGAAATGGTATCACAGTTGTTATTTTCTGAAATAAATATACATTAATTTGACATATTCTACATAAACTGTTGGCAAAATTTGTTTCTGAAGATCAAGGTCTCAGTCCTTTAGAAGTATTGTTGATTATTGATAATTTAAGAGTTTGATATTCGACAAAATTTTTAATATTGTGTGCCTAAATTGATTCATTGTTATTGTCACAATCGAGATCTTTGCTATCCCAAAACGAACAGTAAGAGAAATAGCAGGTGCTCTTATTCCTTTCACAAAGAAGTAACATTGTATTTGAAATAAAAATCAGGAGAGGGAGGAAGAGTCGAAGAGGCTGAAGATGCAAAAGATAACTCAGGAGGCAGAGCAGAGGCGGCTGGAGGTTGAATACAGGGAGCGGGAGCAAGCAAGGATCCGAAAAGAGATCGCAGAGAAAGAAATGCAGGAGGCCCAAGCATTATTGGAAGCTCAAAGGCGCAAAGGGAAGGGCAAGAAGCCCTTGATTGAAGGGGTACCTTACTCCCTTTCCCGTCTTTTTTTTATTCCCTCCATGTTCTCAGAGACATTCTGGGGTATAACCTTCTGGGTTTTAAACAAGAAGCAAGTTTACATTCTGGGGTTATTTTCATCTTTCTGATTTTTTTGTTTCTACCCCTATTGTTACCATAAGCAATGAAGCATAGTACAAAATTGTGCATATTCAGAAGATATATTGGTTAATTATCAAAATCTTCTATGATAATAATAGCTTTGCTAAACGTTGATTTAGATCTCACATGATTAATGGTAGAAACAGGAATTCCTTTTTACATGTCAGGCTTTGTTTATATGTAGGAGATGACTAAACAGACTTTGATTGAACTGGCTCTGAGTGAGCAGCTGAAGGAAAGGCAAGAAATGGAGAAGAAACTGCAGAAACTGGCTAAAACCATGGACCACCTAGAGCGGGCTCGCCGTGAGAACGAGAGCCCATTAATTGAACAGGCATGGCAAAAACGTCTTGACGAGGAAAGAATCCGCTATGAGCAAGAACAACTGGTTTGAAACTCCTGTCCCCTCTATAATTAATTCTGAGTTTCTGTAATCAGTGAATGAGATGTTATATATTTAAATTTTTATGATTGGTTTTGTTGATTGTTGACCCTCAGCTTAGGATGATGATTAATAGTTTTTATTTGTTTGGCTAATATTTCATCTGTAAAAAAATCATGTATTATAGAGAGCAATAGAGGAAAGCAAAAAGAACCATGCCGAAGACCTTAGGCGGAAGACTAGGCTTTCTCGTATGCTTGAACATGTGGTATGGAATCTTATTTATAAATGTCTTTTTTTTAAAAAAAAAAATCCTCAACTGTAGATTGTTAACCATTTTATGTTCCATCCCTCACTTTAAGTGCTTGCGTTGTTCCTTTTAAGGAATAATAATTCTACAAGGTTTTTCATGGTCTATTAGAATTTATTTATTTTTTCTTTTTTTTAAATATTATTGGAATAGTCTTCTGCTCTCCTTTCTCTCTGCAGTAAATTTTGGTGTAGGAGACTTAACCAACTAAGAGAAATATGGGGAAAATGAAACTATTTTGCAGTTATATTTATTAAGCCATGATATAAGCATGTTGAAATTTGATGGCATATCTTCTGTTCATGATTTCAATCTTTTGCAGGATGCAATGAGGCAGAAAATTGATGAGAGACGGCAGGCAGAGTTTGGGCAAGTGATGAAGGAGAGGGAAGACCGCATCACCCAGCGCCTTGCCATGAGAAGGATGGAAAGGGACCGAATGCGTAAACTTATCTTTTTCATCACCTCTGAGGAAGAGCGCATCACCAGACTGCGTCAGGAGGAAGAAGCCCGCAAACGAGAAGGCACCTTTCTTTTTCTTTTGTATTGTTAAATGTTGCATGGTCGCCAAAAATATTGTATGTACTCTTTAAATGTTAATGTTTTTTGTACCCTTTTCACAGAGGAGGAGAGGAAGAAGAAAGAAGAAGCTGAGAAGAAAGCCAAGCTTGATGCGGTTGCTGAATTGCAGCGCCAGAGGCAGAGGGAGATAGAAGAGAGGGATGCTTCTGCCGCGGCTGCTGTGGCCGTGGCTGCTCCTCCTGTGGCTGCCCCTGCCGCCGCTGCCCCTGCTGCTACCGCCCCTGCTGCTGCTGCACCTGCAGCTGGTAGGTATGTGCCCCGGTTTAGGCGTGGTGGCAGTGATGCAGCTCCACCTCAGAGACCAGCTGCTGCACCTGAACCTGACAGGTGGAACCGTCCAGATGACAGGCCTCCTGCACCATCTGGTGGTGACAGGTGGCGTGGTACCAGGGGAGGTGGCGAGTCAAGGTTGCCTTCTTCCTCAGCCAATTCCTGGTCTGCGTCTAGGAACCGTGGTTGATTTGAATTTTGTCCTGAAGACATGTGAATGGCCTTAATTGAAATGTGGTGAATTGTAGTGCGCTGGCATTTTTTAGTTGTTTCTGCTTTTTGGTCTTTTATGCGGCAGTGCAAACCTTAGCACGAAGCAAATTTTTGTCTGGATTACTCTCCTATAGGGCTCTGTTGTCATAAAATAATTTTTCCTTCTTCCTGTGAGATTATAAGATTATGCTAGAGTTGTCAGTTAATATTTTGTTTTTAATATGGTGTTGACCGCAGTGGTAAATTTTTTTCCTTCAATATTTTAGGATATTGCGCATTATTAAAATTTCTTGTTTAGTTTTGCCAGTTGCATTGAGTTGGTATTTGACTTTTCCAGATGTATATTTTTTTTGTTGTTGGAAATTAATACGCTGTACCACTTTTCTCGTTACAAGTACATTACAACAAAACACTCAAAAAGCGCTCAATTTGTCCATTGGATAGGACAGGGGTTGTCCTATTCAGTTTCCAACCATTGGATATGGTTGAGAACAGATGTGTGTTTAAATTTTCCGTCTCGCCTCCCCATTTCCTCTCCCTCCGTCTCATCTATGAGGGTAATCACAGCTAACCACCTATGAGAGAAGGATGCATTCAATTAAGAGAGGCTCCGTCTCTCTCCTTTCGTTCTTTTTTTTTTTTTCGTTAATCCATACGTGGGTCCCAAGAGCAGGAGGTAATTGGTTCATACTTAGATCTAAGTAGCACTATTTTTTCCTTGTAATTCTAAGAATTAATTTTGCTAATTTCGTTTAATTTAAGTTCAATTTGTTGGCTATTTGGGATTAAATTTTTTTGCTATTGTTCCCTAATTTTGCTTTTTTTACCTTAAAAGTTCATTCCAGAGTGAACATTTTGGAATTTTTTTCCCTAAATTTGTTGTTTTTACGGTAGATGAAAACTTAAAGAACAATCACAGAAAGACACAATATTTAACGTGGTTCAGTACAAAATCGTACCTACATCCACACACACACACACACCATCACTATTTTATTTCTTTTCAATAATAATGGAGTATAAGGGAGAATTGGGGAAGAAGATATGTCAGAAAGGAAGAGGGAGGCGCCTCCTTTATAATAGGTAGGCTAATATTTATTTTTATTACATTTCCATATATGCATAAATCATAAAAAGTAAATTCAGAAGGTCCAACTCGGACCGAGCCAAAGGGGTGTGGTTCAACTCGGTCCGAGTTCAGCCTAACTCGGACCGAGCCACACATCTCATTTTCTCCACACTCCCCCTCAAGTTGGCAGGTAGATATTTCGCATGCCCAACTTGTCAATTGCTTCATGAAAATTAGTACTAGACACACCCTTGGTTAGTATGTCTGCAAGTTGCTCTTCCGTTCTTACATGAGGAATGCTAATTACTCCTTCTTCAATGTTCTGTCGGATAAAATGTTGATCTACTTCAATGTGCTTGGTCCTATCATGCTGCACCGGACAATGCCACAAAATAGTTTCATTTCTTCACATTCATAGAAGCCAAGATCCTTAAGTACCTTTTTAATCCACAGTAACTCTTGCAGTCCCTTAGCAATTCCTCTAAACTCAGCTTCAGCACTTGACAATGCCACTACCTTTGCTTCTTACTTCTCCAAGTAACCAAATTGCCACCAACAAAAGTGAAGTACCCAGATGTAGACTTTCTATCAGTTACATCTCCTGCCCAATCAGAGTCTGTATATCCATGAACTTGAAGATGTTCATTTCTTTTGAAAAAAATACCTCGTCCTGGAGATCTCTTGAGATATCTTAGAATCCACATAACAGCCTCCATGTGGTGTTCACTGGGATTATGCATAAACTGACTTACCACAGACACGGCATAGGCAATATCAGGTCGAGTGTGTGACAAGTAGATAAGTCTTCCTACCAATCTTTGATATTGTTCCTTATTGGTTGGTACCTGATCAGGGAAAATTCCTAGCTTGTTGTTCTGTTTGGTTGGTGTGTCCACAGGTTTGCAATCCAACATACCTATTTCAGCTAGTAAGTCCAGTACATACTTTCTCTGAGATAAAGATATACCTTCATTGCTGCGTGTAACTTCAATTCCTAGAAAATACTTCAATCCTCCCAGATTCTTCATTTCAAATTCTTGGGAAAGTTTCTTCTCAAGGCCTTGAATTCCTTCAGCATCATTTCCTGTGATTATCATGTTATCAACATATATAATTAAAATCACAATTTTTTCCTTATTCTTACAATAGAACAAGGTATGATCTGCATCACTTTGGGTATATCCATATCCTTTCATGGCACTGCAAAATCTACCAAACCAAGCTCTTGGGGATTGTTTCAAACCATATAGTGCCTTCTTCAATCTGCATACAAGTGAACGGTTACTTGAGTGAGTATATCCTGGTGGAATATCCATATAAATCTCCTTATCTATGTCACCATGAAGAAATACATTCTTCACATCGAACTGATGCAATGGCCAGTTCTGATTTACTGCAATGGACAAAAGTATTCTGACTGTATTGAGTTTGGTTACTGGTGAAAATGTCTCCTGATAATTTACTCCATATGTCTGAGAGTAGCCTTTTGCAACCAGCCGAGCTTTATACCTATCAATTGCTCCAGTGGGACCACATTTTACTGTAAATATCCACCTACAACCTACTGTTTTTCTATCTCTCGGTCTGTCCACCAATTCCCAAGTATTATTCTCCTTAAGAGCATCCATTTTTGTCTTCATTGCATCTACCCATTTTTTATCAGCAAGGGCTTCATTCAGGTTGTTTGGAATGTGAACTGATGCAAGAGTTCTGTCAAATTCCTTCACAGATTCTGACATGTGAGACATAGTCATGAAATTTGCCATTGCATACCTGCCTTCACCACTCTCATCTGGTCTGTATCTTTTAGGTGGCCTGCCTCTGTTGATTCTGAAAGGTAACTGATAACCATGATTAGTAGTAACAGGTTCAGAAATACTTACCTCTGACTCAGGAAATTGATCATGTGGTGAAGTAGGAGACTGTATCATTTCTTCATCTTCACTTTCCAAACTTTCTTCAGATGGACCCGAGTTAACTAGTGGGTCCATTTCTAGATTCAAATGCTCACATTCAGTTGAACTCGGACCGAGATGAGTCGAACTCGGACCGAGATAGGTCGAACTCGGACCGAGATGATCTAAACTCGGACCGAGATGGGTTGAACTCGGACCGAGATGAGTCAAACTCGGACCGAGTTGAACAGGTTCATTTTGGAAAATCTCAGATTTCGACCCAAAAACATCATTTCTCACTGCATCGAACCAGAGTTCATTGTCTATCACACTCTCCCCCTGAGAATGAGTCTGGTTTTTACAGGATACCCTTCATTTTCAATAAATGTCACATCCATGGTGGTATAGACTTTTCTAGAGGACGGATTCATGCACCTATAGCCCTTTTGATGTTGACCATAGCCTATGAACACACATTTTTCAGCACACGGATCAAGTTCTGAGCGCAGATATTTTTGTATGTGGACATAGGCCACGCAGCCAAACACTTTGGGTGGGATATTGAGTACTGAAGAAATCACATGGTAGGCTGACAGTTTTTGCAATGGTGTTTGAAATTTAAGAGCAGCAGAAGGTAATCTATTAATCAAATACACCGATGAGGTAACGACATGATCCCAATAAGAATGAGGAACATTATTTTCTAGCATCATTGCTCTAGTCATTTCTAGGATTTGCCTATTCTTACGCTCTGCCCTACCATTCTGTTGAGGTGTACCTACACAGCTAGTTTCATGTATAATTCCATTGGTTTTAAAGAACTCTCCTAGTGTTTTGTTGACAAATTCCTTGCCATTATCACTCCTACAAACCTTGACATTCTTATCAAACTGATTTTTCACCATGGTAATGAAGGAAGTAATGGCAAGTGGCACATCAGTTTTCTGTTTTACCACATTAACCCAAGTCATTCTAGTACTATCATCAACAAATAAGACAAACCATCTATTTCCTACTAGAGAGTCAACCGGGGAAGGTCCCCAAACATCAGAGTGAATCAAATCAAAAGGAACTCTATTATTATTATCATCATCCAAAATTTATCCAAAATGAGCTCGATGGCTCTTAGATTTGATACACACATCACAATCAAATATCTCATTCTCAAAACCAGAAAACAAACTAGGATAAAGTTTTCTTAGGTACCCAAAAGATGGATGACCCAATCGCCTGTGCCATATCCAAATAGAAGACTTCCTACTTGAGTGTAAACCAGCAGATAAATGTGCCTGTCCAGCAGCCAAGTCTTCTAAATGATACAGTCCTCCTCTTCTAGTACCACGATCAAGAATTTCCTTCGTCAAGAGGTCCTGAAAAAGACAAAATCCAGGATACATGAGTACTACACAATTTAGGTCTTCACATAACTGTCCTACAGACAAGAGTTTGGATGAAAGAGAGGGAACCAAGAGTGTATTTGAAAGAGTTAATGATGAGGAAAATTGAACTTCTCCAGCCCCTGTGACAGGATAAACTTCTCCATTTGCATTAACGATCTCATTTCTTATTGGAACAGATTTTCTTACCAAGTCTTCCCTGTTGTAGGTCATGTGATCAGTTGCCCCTGAATCAATAATCCAAGAACAGTCAGTACTAGAAGTGTTTAATGCAAAAACTTTACCTTCATTCCTCTCGACAGAGGGCAAAATAGACAATGTTCCAGAACCTAAACTGACCAAATTTGCAGCTGGTAGGGTCTTTACTTCTGTGGCCTGGGCTTCTGTCATGTGTGCCTTCCCTTGCCTTTTTTTCTTATTTTCCTCCCACCAGTCTGGATAACCAATCAATTTGAAACACTGCTCCACAGAGTGCTTTGGGTTTTTACAATGGGTACACCCGCCAGGTGGTATGGGTTTTTTGTTGTTTGGTTTTGGAGGATAGTTAGACTTCTGGAGGTTCAAGGTTTGAGTTTTTGCCACCATAGCCAAGGAACTATCCCCAACTTCACCCCCATTCAACATGACCATTTGTCGTCTTTCCTCCTTTCTTACCAAGGCAAATGCCTCTTCTACGGTAGGGAGGGGATTAATTTGGAGAACACTAGCCCTGATCAGATCTAATTTATCATCTAAACCATCTAAAAAGGTCAGTACCCTATCTTCTTGAACCAATTTCTGGTACTTTTCAATATCATGATGGCATTCCATAGGATTAGGTCTACGAGTGTCTAATTCCTTCCATAACCCTTGTAGAGTACTGTAAAAATTCTGGACCAATTCACCATTTTGTTTGACTTTATTAATTTTTCTTTTGAGATCCAGAATTTGAGACAAATCACTACCATCAAAGTAAGAGGTGTTGACTGCATCCCAAACCTCTTGTGCAGTAGAGTAAGGTAAGAAGGTACCTATTAGTGATGAGTCCATAGAGTTAATCATGAAATCTTTCACTTGAGAATCCATCACCGACCATCGTTTATAAGCTTCCTCGTCTGAAGGCTTTGGCTGAGTTGACCCATCAAGGTGACCCAATCTATCTCGCCCGTTGCATCTGCAGCATCTGCGACCAGAGGTAGAAGTTCGACCCATCTAACTTGATCGACATCGCGGATGTGAACCCCTCTTGGCTTTGAGTGTTTGATGGAGGTCTCGGTTGTGTAAGCAATTGGGACAAGGTGTTATTCAAGCTTTGAATAAGAGTCATCGGATCTAGTGGATGAGGATCAGGGATAGGGGTTTTAGGGAGTGAATCATCAGGGTTACTCATGGTTTAGATCGTGGTGAGGGGTATTAAAGGTTATGGTTGAGGTTTCGGTAAGATCTGTGCAGTAATTCGCACAGAGAAGAAGTAGCAACCGTGCAGTAACTCGCACAGGGATAAAAAACACACAGTAGTCAAGATCTACTGCTCTGATACCTTGAAAACTTAAAGAACAATCACAGAAAGACACAATATTTAACGTGGTTCAGTACAAAATCGTACCTACATCCACACGCACACACACGATCACTTATTTTATTTCTTTTCAATAATAATGGAGTACAAGGGAGAATTGGGGAAGAAGATAGGTCAGAAAGGAAGAGGGAGGCGCCTCCTTTATAATAGGTAGGCTAATATTTCTTTTTATTACATTTCCATATATGCATAAATCATAAAAAGAAAATTCAGAAGGTCCAACTCGAACCGAGCCAAAGGGGTGTGGTTCAACTCGGTCCGAGTCCAGCCTAACTCGGACCGAGCCACACATCTCATTTTCTCCACAGTAGAGATTCCAGTGTGTTCCAATTTGTTCCCTAATTTTGTGATCTAAATGATTGATGTGATTCTGGTAAAAGACAGTAGAGGTTCTAGTGTGCTTGTCGGATAGAAATGATATATGATTGTTGTGATTCAGCTTTCCTTTTTATATTTGACGTTTGGACTTATCTTTTATTATTACTTTAGGACTGTAGGTTAGTTTGGCATCTTTACTTGTGATCCCTGTTGCTACTTCAGAGATGGTCTCAATTGTAATCAAGCTGTGTGGAACCTGACAAAAAAGAATGAGCTGCATCGAACTTGGTCTAAGATCGTTCAATCCTTGTCAGCAAAAAAGAATGAGCTGGTGAGAAGAGAAACAAAGCAAAATAAAAATATAAATTTGATTTCGCCAATCATCATGAATCTGCTTGTCCATCATATAAATTTGATTTCGCCAATCATCATGAATCTGCTTCTCTATTGAGATATATGTAGAACATGTGCTACAGAGATGCATTTGCTTGTTTTTCTTTTTTGTTTTTGTTTTCTTAATTGGAAATAAGGCCATTTTATTGAGAGATACATGTCTCTTTTTGGTTCCGGTGAGAATTGGAAATAAGGCCATTTGTAAGTTTTAAATCCATAGCTGTCCGACTAATGATGGATTTTCAGTGATTGTGCGGCCCGTGAAAGACTTGCAGTGCGGGTTTAAAAAAAAACCTCTAGAGGATCCGGGTCCAGAGAAATAGGGAGTGTGTGCTGTTTTTTAAAATGAGACGATCCACTTGATGGGTTGAAGATCTACAAGTATCAAGGTAATGATAGCTGTCTTGGCCTCGACGAAGTGTCGCATAGACACGATATAGTTCAAGCAACTGGTATCGTCGGGGTATGTTTCGACATTTGGAGGGTCAAAGGCCGGTTTTTGAGCCTCGGGAAAGCTCTTGTTCAAGTAATCAAGGTGTGCCACTCGAAAACTATGAAAAACCAAGATGAAATGATGAATCACTGAAATGCCTAATTTTCCAAAATAAATCCACACCGCGATTCGTTATATTTATTAACAAGACTTGTTGTAGCTATATATGACTATATGAGCTTAAATTAAATTATAGGCTCTAATCAAAATCTCATTTTTTTAACATGGGATTTCATTTCGTTAGAAATTTTTTTATCAAAATGAACAGATTTGGTGTCATTTGATTGAAATTTCTATGTAATTAGATCCTACGAAATCCTATGAAATCAATTGAATTGAATTGAAATCCCGTGAAAAAAACTATTTTGATCAGGACCATAGTCTCCAAAGGACGACACATGCCGACCCAAGCAAGCCTTGGATTCTATGGCGATTACAGCCGAAATGTGACCGTGCTTATTTAGAACTATTTTTTTTGGATCTTATATTTTCAATGTTATCAGACGGACAGGTTAATTACATCTCGAGTTAATACTCTTTAAGGTTCCTCATTTAAATATTTTGTGAATTACCAGACGAAGCGATTTGGTTCCAAAATTCAGCATTCATTATAATAATAATATTAATAGGTCACAGCACAAAAAAGATTACAACCTATATATGCAATAGAGTAACTATTACTCAAACTTCAAAGTACTCAGGTTTATTTTTCTTGACCTATTCCTGCATTAAGGGAAGTCGATCAGCTGAACCACCACCACACTAATGTTATCTCTGCTGCCTCGAGAGATTGCAATTTCTGTAAGCAGTGTGGCGACATCAGCAGGCGTTCCGCCTGTCGGTGAAGACGACGTAGGTGCAGAGGAGCCGTGCAAACAGTTTCTGACAATCTTGCATGCCATCTCGTTTGAAACGACGTCCCATAATCCATCACTTGCTAAGATGAGAAACTCATCTTCGTCCAGTCGATCTGTTACAGTCACCTCTGGCTCGCAAGTCACGCAAGGTTTAAGGTAGTGATCCCCTATAATAATAACAATTTTAAGGATTTATTCGGAATATTGCTTAAGTATCATTATCAAAGCAAAGCTGCAAAAAAAAAAAAAATTAAATAATTTGTGTTTGTTATAAAATTGAACAATACATATCTAACAAATTGATAAATCAATTCGGTCTTGCCTGTAATTTCCGAGGAAATGATAAAGAATATATAAAAATCCAACACAACACAACGACTTGATATGCATATGGAAAAATTGTTCTTTTGAAATAAGGTGATAAGTTGCGTACCAATAGATCTAGAAGTGGCAAGAATGCCCCATACACGGAAGCCATTCCAGTCGATGACCTTCCCACCGGCTTCTTCGATTCTTCGCATTTCATCTGGCCTATTTGGCTAAAAATTCAATGCAATTAATGTGACTTCAGTGCAAAAGTAAAGAACAAATGATAAGGGGTAAATCCTGTCACTGAGTTACCAGGAACGGAATAAATTGGCAAATATTTTAGTTAATTTCGTTTTTCTGCAATTCTGTAATAATCAACCTTCTGGTTTATAACAAAAAAAAAAAAACAATTTAATATATCTATCTTAGAACAGTAACTTAAGAAATATAACGAGTATGTGCTAAGTAAATATTTTAATCGAAATTAATCTTTAACTTTCACCATAAGCACTTTTCATCCCATTTGTACCACAGTACGTACCAGTAATCTGTTAAGTGTTTTCTGTACGAAGTTTCTTTATTTTCTTTAGTAGGGGCAGTTGGTTCTTGCTCTTACTGTGAATTACCTTGTGATCAGAAGATAGTGCCACCGCTCGGCCACCCCGTGAAAGCACGGCCCGTGAATCCCCACAATTTGCAACAACAATTCTCCTCTCACTAACAACAGCAATCAAAGCAGTGGACCCCATGGTTTCACTCAGCCCCGACATGATCCCATCATACATTGGTTCGCCTTTTGTTGCTACTTCAGCATCTACTCTTCTAAAGCTCTCCGCCATTGTGTCTTCCCAGCATACGAACTCTGATTCTGGTCCCCCCCACCGTCGTGCCACCTCTTCTGCCATGACCATGTGCATCCTGTCCCTGCATTTATGTGCCACTTGCACCCCGCCGTGACCGTCATAAACAGCGAAGAAGTCGTAATAATGGCCAGATGCAACCTCACTCGCTGTTCTTGTAAACCCTTGTGCAATCCTTACTGCATCTTCCATCTCTCTCCGTTTTCCTAGTGAGAGGCATATGGGGAAAAAACAAAGAAAAATAGCAGTTAATTGATTTTTTCTATTCTACAAGTGATTCCTTATCCAGATAAGATACATGGAAAATAGCTACAATAGAATAATTGCTGAAGGATTTGCAGAACACGTACAATCGTCAAAACCAAAAGTTCTTATTTTGCCCAATTTTAGTTGCAGACAAAATTCAAGTTTTGAGCTTGAAAGTAATATACTGGTATACTGGTCTAGTGATTGTTTCTGTTTAATTTTTGACAAATTAACCTGTGGAAATAACATATATACAAATTATAGGCAACTCTAGGGTCAAGCTAAATGTTAGCACTTGCATTAATTTGTCGTACTTGTGCAAATATATATACTGTGCCAATGTGCCTCATCTAATGCATGAAGGACTTACCTACAACCAATGCCACCCCATAAAATGGTCGAGGCCTCGGCACGGCAAGAGGCTGCCTCGCGCGTACAGCTTGTAGAGTAGAAGAAGGGACAGTACCGGTACTAGAGCCTTTCAAATTACGACTGAAATTGGAACTTATGCATCGTGCTGCCATGTTTCCCACATTCTGCTTTGGACAAAGTGTACTTCTGCCAGCACCTGGCAGACGAGCAGCTGCTTTCATTCTCCGAACTTCTAATCGCCGTCGCCGGCGATCTGAAGAAGTTGATGGGGATTTTTTATCAGAATCTATCTCCATATATATCTTCTTTCCTTCTATATATATATCATATATAAGAAGAGTTCGGATAGATATGTTCATTTGAGGAGTAAAACAAATGCACTAGCGCAGCTGATGAGCAATTGGTATCCGGCCAGTAACGCTCTTTTTACATGGGGAGATCAGATCATCAGATCATCAAATACATCAACCGTGCGAAGCTAGAAATAGGAAAACCTGCTCGAATGGCAACCGTTGGATGGAACTGAAACGTGCGGAAATATTACTGGTCCCGTCACTGAGTTACTGTGCTGCACTTGGAGTACCACTAAATTGTTGCCTACGACCTTGAAACGGCAAAAGATGATTGCAAAATTTTTTAATTACATTATATTCCAAAAATATAACGATGATCTGATGACTCGCATGCCGAAAGTATCATTGTATAAATTCACTTGAATTTAGTTTATGCTTTTTCATATTAAATATCATTTATTCATAGATTGATTAATTCCAAGTTTCCAACACAAGCTCAAGCTTTCAAGTATATTATTTAATGCTCAGAACGATATAAGTTTTTTTTAATTTATATGATTCTTCTAAATGTATTGAAAAATTACATTTACGACAAAGTTTTCTTTTTTTTATAATATATAAATGTAGAAATAAAAGAGTTTTAAAGTGTATATAATATGGAAATGTAACAACACGATTATTTTTTACAAGCATGTTTACAAAAGTCACTAAGAATTTGTTCGCTCCTCAGTTTGGAATAGTAACTACCTATTTTATCTTTCTAAAAGTGTTGATATATAAGCATGAAATAATTAATTTTTATGGATATGAATATATATGATATAAAATTTATAGAAAAATGAGTTGGTTGTGGTCCTTGTGGACTTGCGGAGTTGCGGTACATTACTTTGCTAAATGGCCCAAGTACAAATAGGATTCGTGTCCAGGGGGGACACGTGGAAGCATGCATGTATGTGAGAGCGAGAAATGGAAAGTGCCGATTGCGATGTGGCCACGTGGATACAGATATTTCGGTTAAAACGAGATTCACCGTATCTGTACCAAAAAAAATAAAAAATAAAAAATGAAAATCCAGAATTCCGATTACATACAAGTATTTTTCTCCAGTTTGGTCGCGCATGAAAAAAATCTCTCAAAGAAGTAATATTTAAAATAACAAAAATACTTTTCTCCTCTATTAGCCGCAGGCTAATTTTTGTAACATTTTTTTAATGGAAAGATGAGGGGCCTGACCCCCATTTTTTATTAAAATAATAACAAAAAGTATTTTGGAAATAATTTAGACTCAGTCAGTTTTAAAAGCTCACATTGTTTTAGTGATTCTTCTACCCATAAATCTTGGTTTTAAAACTCACAATAATAACAAAAGAAAAAAAGACGATTGTCTCAAGTAAGAATTGAAATTGTTGATTTTGGGATGGCTACGTGCAGAAGCGAATGATGAGGTACAATACGGCCCCGATCAAAATTCCATATTTTTTTTTTAAATATGGGATTTCATTTCATTTTATTTCGTTAGAAAATTCGTGATCAAAATCAACGAATGTCATTTGATTGAAATTCTCATGTAATTAGATCTAACAAAATTCTATGAAATCAATTAAATTGAATTAAAATAAAATAAAATTCCGTGTAAAAAACATTATTTTTTATCAGGGCCTTTTTTATTAAAAATGCATGTGCTTTGGAAATAGATATTGGTTTAGGAACTTTAAATGTCTTAGAATGCCATTATTAATTTATTGTGACAGTTACAATTTAAAATTGTCTACCTAAATAAATGCTCAATTGTTAAAATTGTTGAACATTTTCGGAAAGTCTTTTAAGATTGAAGAAATTGATAAATTGATTGGCTGGAGCCTCCAAAGTTAGAGTGTCAACAAGGGAAAAGGGTAGCAAGTTGTCTTGGAACTTGGCTGACAGTAGGCCTAAAAATGCAACGCGTTTCGATTGTGTAATAGTTTCGTTTCATTTCGTCTAAACACAGAACGATAACGATAAGGGATTTAGGTTTTGTTTCAGGGACGGAACAGTTAACGCAGATAGAATATAATTTCGTTATACCAACGAAACGAACATGTTTCATGATCATTGTTTCATTTGCTTCGTTTTACAATTCTATGGGAGTGGAATTATTTGGATTGTAGATGGAAATTACGGTAAATCAATTGTTTTATGAGAAAGTTTAATATGCACTATAGTGCATAGGTCTTTCTATGTACCACGGACTTTTTTGGGGATATTTTTATAAATTGACAAATCTAATTTAACCAATATAATCTACATATTGAAATCTCATACAAAATCAAATTTTACAATTTTTTATATTTTATTACTATGTTTTTTCGAATTTTTTAAAACATGTCATTTTTGGAATATTGTAAATAATATAACATTCCAAAAATAACATGTTTTAAAAAAAACTAAAAAAATAGTAATAAAATCTCAAAAATTGTAAAATTTGATTTGCTATTAGATTTAAATATGTAGATTAGATTGGTTAAATTAGATTTGTCAATTTACAAAAATACCTCTGAAAAAGTCTGTCATACCCCGAACCAAATCACCGTTCGAGGAGGGCAACCCCGCCACGCAAACACACTCTACTATGTCCACGTAAGGCTAATAAATTGTATCATAACATATAAATAATCACAATAAATATCACATAATAAAGGATGGTTTGTTCATACATAAAAAGGGGCTAGTAAGATATTTACATAGCAAAATTTCCAGCCAAAATATAAACAAACGTAACATGATAATATAACTAATTCAGCTCGGTCTGGTTTTCGACTAAAACTTCATCTTCAAGCTCCACCAAACCTGAACCTGCTCCACAAGCAATTATGTGGGCTGAGTACGCGAATACTCAGTGAAACAGTAAGGAAAGCCAGCAAGGTTCTGGTTAAACTAAAGTTAGAACTAAACCATACTTGAATACTTTTAAGTTCCTAACTTAAATGCAAAAGCTAAGTGTATGTTTAGTATGATGACAATACTATTCTACAAATCATGACATGTCCAATAAAGTCTGAAAAGTCTCTGGAGAAATGGATAGTAATATAGCGAGTTAAATATCATAATTATACGAGAGTCAAGCACCCACACTCAGTAGTCATTTATAAGCATAATAGAATCTGAAATCAATTCTCACATATCCCAATATGACATGGACCTTGCGTAAAGTAGATCTACCTACATTCTGCATAGAGAATCATAGCTCGAGAGCTCCGAAGGCCAGCTCCAAGCCTACAGCCCCCGTCGAGGAGTAGGTCAATACCGGTATTGAAACGTGGGAGGTCGAGAGGTAGTCTAATAAATAAGTGGCAAACAACCCCATAGAGTCCAGTCGAAGCAAGCGGGAATATAAACAAATAACCTAACAAAAATAATAAACTACCAAGTGACCGCAGTACCGCCTAAAGGTCAGTCTGCTGAGTGATCATCAGTAACGCATTGCTCGAGATCACTATCATAAGGAGACCACCGGCAAATGGCTGAGGTGCAATCTCCCGATAATGGAAATCGCGTGCAAAGCGCTCTTATCTTACTCGGTCTCACTATAATGTACCTTACCAGATGCAAGTGTTGATTAAGGGCACTTTTAAGTTATTAATCACTTAATTAATATGGATGCATATCCTATATATGCAAAGCTAGTCTTTAATTAATGACATGCTCTTAACTGTTTACTTAATGTTAATGACATGATATGCACACAATTAATTAATGATCTAATCCTTAATCCAAAGTTTAAACAAAACCTAAGGCAATCCACACACCTGGAAAGAAAAGTGCAGAAGTGACTGCTCAGCTGGAGGGTCGGTGAGTCCTGCTCTGCGGCACCTCCCTCGTACTCAGGAAAAGCGTCCTCAGCCAAACTCGAGTAGTCCTGCTGGTCACCTGACCAAGACAAAAGACTTAACTTAAGAAACGAACTCACAAACGAAACATTTAAACTAACGATCTCTAAGTTTACCCTCTTATTGGAATTAGGTTCTAATTGCTATGACATTTAGACTTAGATTTTCTGAAAGGGATTCTGTTTTAAAATATATTATTATTTTGAAAGAGATACATAATAAAAATTTGCCAAATTTCCAACTGTAAAGTGAATGTGAAGGAAGACTTTTTGACGAATTCCTATAGTTCAATCTACGCGTTATGGTCGTAAATATTATTAGTTTAATTTTAAGAAGCCATTAGTAAATAACTTTTTAAGTATTAATACTTTTATCTCATTAATAAGAGAAACTCAACAAATTTACAAATAGAATATAACGAAATAAAATTCAAGTGTAGTTTCAATTATTCTATTATTTATAAATAATACTATTAATAAAAAATAATAGTAAAGTACTACAATTATTATTTATGAATGTGTTGATAACTTTAAACGTGTTGGTGTTTTTTAATGTGTTTGGGATCATATGGGTCCAGGTAGGTGTTTCCATTGTATCTGTATTTTCAGAATTGTTTCTGGACTATTTAGAATCATCTCCCATCTTCAAGTTTACGTAATAATCCGATTTTAATTTAGGCAACAATTTTTATTCCGGGTCTATACCTTAACATCGGTCCACTTAGCTAATCTCAACTTAATTCTTTTGGGTCCAAATTCTAAACTTCAGATATTTTCCGTTAATCTCTCTTTTAAGTGAGTGAAATTAGTTAGCTTCATTAATCCTGATTTTGATTAATTAACTTGTAATTGGACCTGGCCCAGTCCAGAAAATTAAATTTCAATAGAACAGAGAAAGGCCCAGCACGCAGGCCCAGCACGCAGAGAAACAAAGAGGCAACACACGGGCCATACAGGCCCAACAAACACCAGCGACATAGCCCAGGTGGGGGATCAAGGCCCACCTGGCGGAAGTAACAGATCCGGGTCAGACAACTGACGGGTTTCGGGGATCAAATCCGAACCCGTAACTCAGAAATTAAATCCGAAACCATTAAGCCTCAGATTTTACAAAACAGACCCTAAATCTAAAATATTTACACAACTTTTACTAAACAGACCCTAACAACAATTTCAAATACGAGGAAGTCCTAAAACAGTTCAAAGATGTTTATGGAAAGGTCCCGGATTCCTAAATAAATTACACAGAGGTCCCTGGCAGCACTACATCGTGTACCAGTAAGCCAACAGAGAGGTACCAACCTGGTACAAGGCCTGTACCAGCCTAGTAACAGATCGGGAAAGCAACACACAAGCACTAGAAGGTCCAAATCCACACTATTTAGCTACACAACATATGTAACGACTAGCTGCTATATCAGACCGGTGAGAGATATACCAATTAACTGCTATAACTACTTTGGATTAAGTCTAAACCTAAAGAAACTAATAATTAAACTAACATTAACACATATTTAGAACATAGCAGTTACTATACTCCTAACCAAATTTGCAACCTCTAACAATTCACATAGCAGACCAAACCAATTGAGGCCATGCACAACACAACATCCAACCCACTCAACAAGCAAGCAATCCCAGAGAAACAGTTCAATTTCGTGCATGCCTCACAAGCAATCACAGAGACAAATGAACAAGCTGACAGATCAATTCAATAGAGGCCATGCACAACACACAAGCATTCCTCAATCACGACAACCAACAAGAACAGTTCAATCATGGTGCATGCCCCACTGTTTCCATGCAATCACAGCACAAGTCAAGAGAAAGAGAGAAAGAGAGGATGGTACCAAACCGGAAAGCTCCAAATAGAGAGGAAGAAGGGGTTAAGGCTCAGCTACTGTCAGCCATAGCTGCTACTGCAGTCAAGCCATCACCAAGCACCAGCTATCGATCGCCATTGTTGCTCAACACAAGCCACAGAGAAAGAGAGAGAGAGAGAGAGAGAGAGAGAAAGAGTGAGTGTTTGAGTGACTGATTTTTGAGGATTTGTGAGTGAGTGAGTAAGAGGAGTCAGAGGCAGTGAGGAGGAAGAGGGGTTTCAGTGGGTCTCGAGGAGACGGCTAAAAAGGAAAAGAGGAGGGGTTTTAGTGTTTGCCTCAGCATGGTTTGACGAAACCAGCGGCAAAAACCAGAGGCGAAAAGGGGAGGTGTCAGTGGGGTCTTCGACACGATTGGTGAGGAAGCAAAGAAGTCAGTAGGGCCTTTGATGCCACTGGCGCGAGAGAAAAGGGCGTGGGGTTGAGGGTGTTGTGATGAGTGAGGCGGGGGAGCGCACGGCTTGGGGAGAGAGCCAGATAAGTGGGGTATGTGGGTTCCGTCATGGGAGAGAGAGAGAGAGAAGGGGAGAGATCGCTGCGGATTCGTCGAAGCAGCAGAAAAGGAGAGAAGAGAGCTGGGGGCTTCGACTCTGTCGGAAAAGAGAGAGAGAAAGGAGGGAGGAGATAGAGAGAGAGACGAGTTAATCGGACGGCTCAGAAAAATCAAGGGTTTAATCCTTGATCCAACGGTCCAGAACATAGGAAAACTGATTTCTATTTTAATTGATCAGTCAAAACCATATTTTAACACAAATTCAAACTATAGAAATTTTAGGAAATAGATATTTGAATCTTTGGTAATTAAATTTATTTGTTTGCTTGAAGATTTTTATTTTATTAGATTAACTTACAATTAATATTTTCTGGATTTTTACAAAGTCCGTGGTGCATAGAAAACCCTATGCACTATAGTGCATATTAAACTTTCTTTTGTTTTATTTGGATTGAAAATTAAATTGCTTGTTCAAAACAATAAACGACTGTTGATTGATTAAAACTCATACCATAATTAAAATATTATTCTGTAAAAACTTTTTGTATATAATATATTAAAAATCATAAATCGTGAGCTCGCTTTGAAAATCATTGTTAGAAACTTTAAATTAAGACATGACTGACGTTTAATATGTTCTCCATATTTAGATTTCATTGGAGATTAAATTTTATATTTTTCTAAATTTTTTTATTATTTGTTTAAGATTTTTAAAAATCATTGTTATTAAAATATCCAAAATTGTTTAAATTAAGAATTTTGTAAAATACCAAAAGAATACTAAAACTTTTCAGAAAATCTTAAAATTTGGTCTCCAACTAGATTTCAATAAGGACAACATATTGAACGATTCGGATTGACTGTTAGATTCTCGAAAATTAAAATTTCATTATAACTGATAATCTCATACGTCAATCACACTGATTTTAGTCTACCTTTTAAATTAATAATCGAGAATGAAAACATCCGAGCTTGCTATCCTTGGCTGCGTTTGGATAGGTGTGGGAAGAAGGAAAGAAGTGGGAAGAAGTATTGGGAAGTGTGTAACTTTGTGAAGAGTTTGGATTGTTTATAATTTTTTTTCTTCTTCTTCCTTCTTCTTCTTCTTTCTTCCAACGATCCAAACGCACCCCTTGCACAGACAAACTTTGTATTATTCAGCACTGATCCATTTCATATATTTTGTACACTGTGTTCAATTTACAATTGCGACACTATCAATACCCGTGTTAAAAAAAGGATATTAATAGGGAGTGAAAGTAAAATCATATTAATTTTATTCTCAAATCTTATATAAGATAGCGCGATTCATTAACAAAATTTGTTATAATGTAACTGCATACTGATATTAATTTTAAAGAGGCACGCAAAAATATCATTTTTTTTATTAGTTTTTTTTTTTTTTTTTTATCACAGTCCGAAGACACTACACCCACGCGGCCACGCACGCACACATAACCATCCCACTCCCAAGTGGGATTCGATCCCCTGACCTTCTCGTAGGAAGGCAAGTACGACTGTCTAAACCAGCGGTGGTTTTCTTTTGTATTAGTCATCGTTCGTTCGGAGTATCACATTATTAGTTGGAAGAAGAATAATTAGATGGTTTTCTTTTCAGTACCCCACAGCCACTGTTGTACAATTTTATGTGTAATGAGTGATAACAGAGCTTGAAGTATTCACTTGCCACACACATTACTACTTAAAATACTTTGATAGAGAATTCAGACGACTTGTTTAGACAAGTCCAAAACCAAAAGCGATAGAAGAAGACTTTGAATATTCTTTTTCATTCATTTGTTTATATTTTGAACAAAGACTTTGAATATCGTGACATGAGAGTCTTTTCAGTATTCTCTCCCTCTCTCTTGCCCCTGCCATTTCTTTACCCAATTCTGCGGTTTGTTTTGTTTTTAATTACCAATCGGATCAGTCGGAGGGGAGGGACAATCATCACCATTAAATAACGATAAAACAAAAGCTTTTACATGGAACCACTGGATCCTCTGTGCTCATGGGTTCTGTGGCCTACGCTGTTCCTTCTTCTTTTCTCACTTACCAAGACTACTTCCAATACCGAGGGTTAGTTACTTAAAAATCTTTTTAATTTTGTAGTTTACTGATTTCAGGCTTGAAGTTCCTATCCTATCTTAACACTGATACCTTTTTCAACCCAAACAATGGGAAGATAGAAATAAACAACTGGTAGTGGTACCTTCCTTCTTTTTTAAAGTCGTTGGTAGCAGCAGAATAATTTTGTATTTAATTATCCCTCATCACAAAAATTTTGATGCTTCAACCATAATTTTAAGTCCAAGGAACAATTATGGACTAATTTTAGTAACTTTTCATCATTTATTCATTTAACACTAGCTTATAAAATATTCAAACGAAAACCCTCTTCTCTTGTACACCTGACGAGTGGACCCATATGACTAATAACATAAATAAGGTATTTTAGTTTGGCCAATTCTGCAGTGACAAGATGTTTTACATGGGGGGAATTCTGAACCGTTCATTTTAAATTATAAACGATTGTGATTTATGAAGGCTCAAACTCGGTTTAAAATAAGAAAGACTGGGGTATAGAAATTAACTGTGTGCGCGCTATGCTATGCATTGTATCATCAGAATAGCTAAGACAGTAGTACATCCAAAGATATATAGTGCTATTCAGACTTTGAACAGGTTACCCAAATAATATCATTCTGTCGTTTATTCCGCATTTGGATGTTATATTCAAGCTTCAAAATAGTTTCTAACCTGGGTTAGCAACAACTCCTCACCCATCCAAACATACCAATATATGTTTTCTGGCTTTTGAAGGATATGTCAGATATTTCTCATTGTACAATTTATTCATGGCACTGAGATTGTTGTATGCTCTAATTCCTACATTTTCTAATGGTTGGTGTATTATTTCATTATCAATAGGTGATGCCTTGTATGCATTGAAGAATAGTTTGAAGGATCCTGGAAATGTTTTGCAAAGCTGGGATAATACTCTTGTAAATCCGTGCACTTGGTTTCACGTCACTTGTGACAGTAACAACCTTGTTATCAGAGTGTAAGTGCATATCCCATTCATTGGGAAAATTTGTAAACTTACCTTCAAAAAGTAAGATAAATGCACAAATTTCAACAAATTCAAATTATAAAGAATGATCATCAATGACCAAACTGCCCTTTTGCTACTGTCAGTCTGTCAGTGCCTGGTAAGAAGTACTAGCTAATTGCAAGGTTATTATTCATTTTTTTTCTGAGATAAAATATAAATTATGTTCTTTTGTCATTCGACTACAAAGAGGAAATATCACAGTACAGTCATGGTGAGCCCAATTTCTACAATTGTTAGGGCTAATTGATAAAAGGGGTAATTAGGAAACCTTTAGGTGTCTCCATTTAAAAGGGTAGTGTGATATATTAAGGTTTAAAATGGACAACCTATAAGGATTCTAAGATTAATTGTGTACTAACTGCATTGGTAGGTTGTTTTCTTTCTTTCTTGAAATATTAATCTATGCTAAAATTCAGGGATCTTGGAAATGCACAATTATCTGGTTCATTGGTTTCACAACTTGGCCAACTGACAAACCTACAATACTTGTAAGTTGCAAATAGTTTTCTCATTTTTTTTTTCGTTATTTCCAAGCAAGACCCAATTTAATAATGTATGCAGCACGTTTTTGTTAAAGGAAATGACTTTTATGATAGAAAATCTAAAATAGCTAATTAATTTACAATGGCAATGGCAATGGCTTGACCACAGGGAAATGTATAGCAACAGCTTAAGTGGAACTATCCCAAGTGAGCTTGGTAATCTCACAAACTTGGTGAGCTTGGATTTGTACCTAAACAATTTCACTGGCTCAATACCAGATACGCTAGGAGATTTAGTGAAATTGCGCTTTCTGTAAGTGTATCAAGCTTCATATTTTTCAAAGCAAAGCCTATATTAGCTGACAGCTCTTTTATCCAAAGTATAGAAAACTCAAGCGAACATATAAGAGGCTAATTTTCTGTTTTCTCCAATTTATCTTAATTATGTATAACAGGCGGCTAAACAACAATAGCTTTTCAAACTCGATACCCTATTCCCTCACCAAGATTGACTCCCTCCAAGTACTGTAAGTCTCATATTTGCTTTTGAAATTATATTTTCAACAACGTTATATTGAACATTTAATCCTTGTATTATTTACAAAATTATGAAAAGTAATGGGTTGACTTCTAATAAAAAAAAAAGCAGCCCTCTCTTTTCATTCCTTTTCATTCCTTTTATTGGAACGGTACAACTTCCACAATATTCCTACATGGTTACACTGTTGGCATAGAATGCATTAATATGTAATTTCCTTCTTCTTCTTTGTTTTTCAATAGAATGGACATGTGTTGTAGCTGAGAACTTTTGGGCAATGCCTGAGTTCTTGATGTGGAAATAGGATATTTCTGAAAAAAAAAAACCCATATAACCTTTGCAAAGCCTCTCAAATAGCACAACACAGCACTTTAAGATTTGCATTTCATGTTTTTAATTTAATCTGACTTTATTTTACACTAAATTCTAAGTTAAAATTTGCTAGTTTGGATAATTTATAGGAAGCCATGAAGTTTCTAAATGACTGTACAAACTATGTAGGGATTTGTCAACTAATAATTTATCTGGGGAAGTTCCATCGAATGGTTCCTTTTCTCTATTCACCCCTATCAGGTAACTCGAGCAACAAGGAAGTTCCTGTAATCTTGCACTTTAACTATATAGGAGTACACTAAATTATTGGTCTCAAGCCTCAAAGAATCTGTCTCAAACTATAATTGAAGACCAAAGAATAGAAAATAATTCCTGGTTGATTAGGTACCAGTTGTTATATACCAGTGCCTCTCCTATACAACAATGACTGATAATGGTCTGGTGTAGTTACATTAAGAAAGTTGTTTCTGTTTCTAGCAACTGCTTAAGAAGCTATTTATTTATGTACTCGTTATTTTCAGTTTTGCTAACAATCCAGGTCTATGTGGGAACGGTACAACCAGACCATGCCCTGGATCTCCCCCCTTCTCTCCACCTCCTCCCTACACCCCACCATCACCACCAAAGTCGGACAGTAAGTAACCACATTTTATTAGTATTTTAAACAATATTGTTCATAAACACTTAATAGTTAAAATTATAATTATACAAAATTACAAATTGTACTGTTTTGATCGTTATATCTCTATCTCTTTGCCCAAGTGTCTTGTCTGGCTTGAAACACAGCAAAACCAAGATATGACAAGACCTGAATTATAAAAAGAGAAAGTCTACCAAAATCAACTAAAATCAATCATGACATAAGAAACTAGTCTTCCCACACAACAAACCCCTGCAAATAAATAAGTATATAAAATATAAACAAATAATTGTTAATAAATAAGTAAATAAACAAACAAACAAATATTGAAATAAATAATATACTTATATTTTCATTACCAGACAGTAAAACTACGGGTATAGCTGCAATTGCGGGTGGAGTTGCAGCGGGTGCTGCATTACTGCTCGCAGCACCTGCAGTTACTCTGGCATGGTGGCGCCGCCGTAGACCCCAAGACCATTTCTTTGATGTACCTGGTTTGTACAATGCGTGCACTATATATTTATATTTTACTTTTTTTCTTTTTCTTTCACTGGTTATATCAGCAAATTTAGTGAGACCCACATTAAATGTCAGTCAATGATGGGGTATTATCCTGGGTTATATTACCCGTTAAATTTCAGTTTTTCCTGATTTTCTGTTCTTTCTTTGCCATCACATTTATTTTGCTAATGATTTGACTTCTTAGACAGCATGTGGTCTAGTAGCTCAGGTGGTAAGAGCACTTGGCTCTCTTCTAAGAGGTCCAGGGTTCAAGCCCGCATGCTTGCGATAGGCTTGGCGAGCCAGCGTAAAAACTCAGCCATATATACAAGAAATGACCAGGGTCGGGGTGTCATTTCTAGCCTACCCCAACTTGTTTGGGATAAAAGGCTTAGACTTTAGACTTTAGACTTTAGATTTGACTTCTTAGACAAAGAAACACCGGCAATCTATAGGTTTTTACATAACTTTGTATGGTTGTACCAGACTATAATGCCAACTTTTTTATTTCACACGAGCAAAAGAGAACAAGCTAAGAAAAACTGAAAAAGCATACTGTAATGACAGAACAATAAGTTTTCCTCCAGTATGGTTATTGAAAGGTACACATCCTCTGATAAGTCCAATTATAATTTATAATACAGCTGAGGAAGATCCAGAGGTGCACCTGGGGCAGCTAAAGAGATTCTCTCTGAGGGAGCTACAAGTGGCAACTGACAATTTCAGCAATAAGAATATACTTGGCAGAGGTGGTTTTGGAAAGGTATTATCAATCTTGAAAAATCTTGGCATTCCTCTAATGCTGAAATCAAGGAAAAATGATTTTCAATGAAGTCGGAGAAATCAGATCCCCCCCTAAGTATCATTGCAGCTTTACCATGAAGGTTGTGACAATTCAATTACCCAAAGTTCATGAAACCAAATGCATACCAGCCACAGCTACCAGGACACTTGAATTCCATCTGACCCAAATACAAGTGGCCCTAATTCGAATAAACTTTAATCAAAATCTTAATACAGACATCATTTCTGCACTAAAAGTTTTGTCTGTTGATAATTATCAAAATATTTAAAACACAACTTGACCTGAAACATAAGAAAAGTGCATCTCTCATAGTGAGTCCTTTAGACTAGAAATCAAAATTTCAAAATCGACCAACAATCTGGAATCAACCACTCTGGCCCAAACTCAAACTGGCGTGCTGATTTTGTACCTTTAATTCTTGGCACCAGAAATTCTATGAAATTTATGCTTTGATTTCAGTAAACCTAACTTCTGTTTTTGTTTTAGGTGTACAAGGGTAGGCTGGCAGATGGTTCTCTTGTTGCAGTAAAGCGACTCAAAGAGGAGCGCAATGCTGGAGGTGAACTCCAGTTCCAGACTGAAGTGGAGATGATCAGTATGGCGGTGCACCGCAATCTCTTGAGATTACGTGGCTTTTGCATGACACCAACAGAACGGTTGCTGGTTTATCCCTATATGGCAAATGGAAGTGTGGCTTCATGCTTAAGGGGTATTATTACTTACTAATTGGGTCAAGATTCGTGTATGAACCTGAAGCGTTTGGTTTGGGTATGATCATATTTTGAGTAATTATGGCTCAAATGGAGTTTAATTATGTTTTTTTTTTATTAATAAAATTTGTCGGTGTGTTGATTGCCACCTGACCATGAAAAAAAAAAAATGGGGTTTAATTATGTACCTGAATTCTGGAGGTCGCTATTGCCTACCTTGTATCAGTTCCAATCAGGTTATACCTAAACAAAGACATGCTAGTTACAGTTGCCATTTGAGCCCTTAAATAAAGTCTTTTCATCCAACCTTTTCTGTCGGATCATACATTAAATTTTGTGTAGTTGTTAGCATGGACATACATTTAACAAGATCAATTATAATCTTTTTTTTTTATTTTGAACTTGTTTCTCTAGAGCGAGCTGAGAATGTTCCACCACTTGATTGGCCGAAGCGCAGAAGAATTGCGTTGGGATCTGCACGGGGGCTGTCGTACCTCCATGACCACTGTGACCCCAAAATTATCCACCGTGATGTAAAAGCTGCGAACATTTTACTAGATGAAGATTTTGAAGCAGTGGTGGGAGATTTTGGGCTTGCGAAGTTGATGGATTACAAGGACACTCATGTTACTACGGCAGTGCGTGGAACAATCGGCCACATTGCTCCTGAGTATTTGTCAACGGGGAAGTCATCAGAGAAAACAGATGTGTTTGGTTATGGGATTATGCTGTTGGAGCTCATCACTGGGCAACGGGCGTTCGATCTTGCCAGGCTGGCCAATGATGATGATGTCATGCTCCTTGATTGGGTACAAATATATATTATACTTTATATGCATGTTTTACTTTCTTTGCACGATGGTTAGATCAGAAATAAGTGATGATGCAGATGCAGTGGCGGATATAGACTTAAAAATGTGGGCACATTAAAAATTACTTAAATCAAATAATGGTAATAATTTTAAAATTATTAAATATTATAATTTAAATATATTGATACAATTATTAAATGAAAATTTTTCCATATGTTTGATAAAAATATATTATTTAGGAATTTTCCATCAAAGTACAACTGTACAAAGACAAAAATATTATATTCTCTAGTACATGCAATAATTTTTTTTGAAAATATATGCACGTGAGATGAGAAGTTAATTTCTGTCTTTTTTTAAAATTCGCCATGCACATATGACATATATTTAGGCAGAACAAATATTAATTGCGTGTGGGATCTAATTAACTCGTCACCCATGTGGCTGCTATTCCCTTCATGATTTTTTTTTTTTTTTTTTTTTTGCATATCGATTATGTAATCTATTCTCTATGGTATGCTAATTCATGCATTTCACCTAACTCTACGACCCGCTACACGAAATCCCCATGATTAGGTGAAAGGACTTTTGAAGGAGAAAAAACTGGAACCCCTAGTTGACCGAGATTTAAGAAACAAGTTTATAGAGATAGAGGTGGAGTCGTTGATCCAAGTGGCATTGCTATGCACTCAGGCGTCCCCACTGGAGAGGCCCAAGATGTCAGAAGTGGTGAGGATGCTTGAAGGAGACGGCCTGGCTGAGAGGTGGGAGGAGTGGCAGAAAGTGGAGGTGGTGCGGATCCAGACCGAGTTGGCAACCCGACAGGCCGGCTCAAACATGTACATTGACTCCACTCATAACCTTTCCGATGTGGAATTATCTGCCCCAAGGTGATCAAAATGGAAATGCTACTTGATTATGATTACTTTAACTCGGCTCCACTCTCCACTTAATTTATATATAGATTCGTAGATTTGAGGGTAAAAAACAATATATATATATATAGATAGATGTATTTTGGGGGAGAAGTAAACATGGTATATATACTGGTCAATGTTGGAATATTGTATTTCTAATATTATCATATATTGTAAACCAAAATGTTGCAAGAAATGGACCATTTTAATGGGTATAAATTAAATTTTTGGTACAATTATGGTCCAATTTGTAATTGGTACGGTTTGCTTTGACCAGGAATCAGAAAAGCAAAAAGTTAATTAGCATGCGAGATTCTGTTAGGCTGTCATTGTCAATCAGTTTGTATGATGAGGTTTATTTTCCTAGCATGATCAAATATCAGATAGCGTATAATACTGTACGAAATGGAAAACATGCTTTCCTGAATGTGTGACATTTCTGTGACCGATCGAATATATATGAGCTCTTTCGAAAAGAAATAATACAATTCGACGCATGTCATGTAGGCCACGTGCGCTTATGGATTCTGTCTAAAAGTTTCAGATATATGCTTCCGGTCTCCTCTGTGAACAAAGGCTGTTGTGTTAAAAATTAAACTTGTTTCAAATTACTTACAAAGTTAAAAACAAAGATGTGTGGATGATTTCAAAGGTGCGATTAAAAGATATCTATTTTAACATATATTTTGTATGATACTATTTAACAGATGCCTCACCAAAAGATGATTTGTAATCAAGTGAATATTTTAATGGATGAGATTGAAATGGTGCCTATCTTAAAATATATTTCATATGGTGTCATTTAAAATATATTTCGCCAAAGGGTGCAATGGAATGGATTTCCTCGCTACCAAAGGGTGTCAAAATATTATCTATATATAGTACCTCATTTATTCAATTTTTCATCAATCATTTTCCATTTATGAAATGACAAACATAATAGATAACACATCACTCTCAAATAAAAATTTAGGTATGTTACATGTGCGAGTCACGAAAATTTGGCATGTAACAAATTCAAAGATAAAAAATACATAGGGACAAAAATTTTGTTCTATTATATAGTAAGATAAATTTTTATAAATTTTATTTTTACATTTAAAGATTTTTTTAATTGTATACCAATAATAAAGATGTGTGGATGACCCCAAAGGGTGCGATTACAATGTACCTATTTTAATATATATTTTGTATGGTGCCCTTTAATAGATGTCTCGTCAAAAGATGAAATTAAGTGGATGCCTTAATGGATGAGATTGAAAGGGTACCTATCTTAAAATATATTCTACATGGTGTCATTTACCAAAGGGTGCAATGGAGTGGATGCCTCCTCCATCAAAGGGTGCCAAAACATTATCTATAAATAGTACCTCCCTTATTCAATTTTTCATTAATCATTTCCATTTATGAAGTAAAAGAGAACTGCAAGAAATCAAGTTGAAGAGTTTACAATCATTATATATATATATATATAGAGAGAGAGAGTGTGTGTGTGTGTGTGTGTGTTTTTTTGCTATGGTGAGTCGCGACTCACGGAGGGTCCATGAGTTGCACTCAAAACTCTTAGATCAAGTTCAAAATAACTGATCCAAACCGTCTAATATGATTTTTTTATTGAAATCTCTATGCAGACCAAATTTTATATTTTTTCGAAATATTTAAGTATATTTTTGAAATTTTAAAAAATTGTTAATCCAATTAGTTCTGAATCTTTAAAAAAACTGTTTTTAAAAATCCGAAAAAAATACATAAAAATTTAAAAAAAATATAAAATTTGGTCTGCATTGATATTTCAATAGGAAGATCGTATTGGATGGCTTGGATCGGTCATTTTTAACCAGATCTAGAAGTTTTTGAGCGTGACTCACGTGAGTCGCAACTCACCATAGCAAAATAGGTATATGGATATAAATAGATGAACTAGTGCAAAATAGGTATATTTATTCTGCCTTCGTCTCTCTGACACACATCATATATAAAGCAGAATAAATTATATATTTATAACGATAATTAATCGAGGATGCTACAATAAATGGAAAAAAACTAAATCCATGCGAATTCTATAAATGTTAACAGAGAGATTTATATTTTGATTAGGTTAATAAACTTATTGATACAAATATTTAGTGGTTAGGTTACAATAAAATTGTAAATTGTAATACAATTTAAAAAATATTTTTGTCATTAATTAATTTTGTTGAGTTTCTAACAGTTTTAATTATCAGGATGTCAATTCACGCAATGTCTTTCTAGTTTTATAGCATCTTATGATGGGAAGCAGATAGGAATCAGGGCCGACAGATGCCATCACAAACATAGCCACTGAAAATTAAAAGAAACAAAGCTAGTGATGATGGTACCGTATATTCATTTTTTACCTCATTGTTACAAAAAGTAAAAGTAGATTCTAGTTCCCCTCTCTTTTCACCCTCATTCCGAATCTAAGATAAGCCAAATTAGTGAAATAAGAATGAGGTTAATATATTTGTAAGGTGTTGTTTTGTGCTTCACATCAATGTTTTGGAAACCGGACAAGCTATTAAACCGGAAGAGCTAGCAGGTCGATGGTTCAACCGGTTCGACCGATCGGACCAGTTTCAAAAACCAGATGACGTCATAATGATATAATATTATTAATATGTAACTATATGTAAAAAAATTGAAAAATGCAAGGTCTAATGTAAAGAAAAGATTTGCTCGATATTAATTGTAAGATGAAAAATGTATTCAATGATAAAATAATACAATATACCAGCAATAAAAATTGTAAAATAAATAATAAAATTCTTGTTATATGCATATTTGTATGGTATATAATTGCGATAAAGACATGTCACGTTATATTTATTGAAGGGTTTTTTTGAAGTAAATGCGACTTTTAAATATCATGGTCAATGAAAATTGTGTTTCTGTCCATCACGTGACTCTCTGACACGTTCCAAAGTAGAAAAAAATGGAAGCCAACACCCAACACCAACAGTTAGCGCAACAGAAAAAATCAATATAAATCATAAAACCGGAGGGTCCGGTTCACTGGTTTTAAGGAAAATGGGACCGAACTGGATGGGTTTTGCTGGATCACTATTCACTAACATGCGATTTAATGGGTCAGTTTGGACTGGATAAGGATTCGGTTCGCGGTTGAACCGGTCGAACTGGCCGGTCCGGTCCGATTTTCAAAACATTGCTTCACATGCATTGTCACATGTCAAATCCCTAAAGCCTAACGCACTGATACCAATATTGTGAGGTACCAGTGCTACAACGTTATCTCCCTTTATTCGTTACCTCAATAAAATTACTCATCAAATTATTTTTAAAACAGACAAACATCATAGATAAAGTAACTAAAAAGTCTCCTCTCAACCCAAGAGATAACGACCATAGCCTCTCGAGTTGTTCTTCTTTAGTCGTGTTGCAATCAGATCTCTACACACACATTGTCATATGTCAAATCATCAAATGGGTTATCTCCTAAAGCATACGGGAATTGAGGGAACAAATTGATATGCATTTATTTCAGAGATGGGCTAAAATCAGTCACGACTGACGGATCGACCCGTCAACTGCGATTATATCTCAACTTTTGAGGTTCTAATGGCTAATCTTAACCGTTCAATGTGTTCTCCATATTGAAATCTCATTGAAGTCCAAATTTTACATTTTTCTGATTTTATTTACTATTTTTTTTAGATTTTTAAAAATCATAGTTATTGAAGTGTCCAAAATTGTTTAGATTAAGAATTTTGTAAAATACCAAACAAATACTAAAAAACTTCAGAAAAATATAAAATTTTGTCTCCAACGAGATTTCAATATGGAGAACACATTGAACGGTTCGGATCGACTGTAAGAATCTCGAAAATTGAATTTTGATCGCAGTTGACGGTTTTATCCGTTAGTCATGACAGATTTTAGCCCATCTCTTTGTTTCATTAAGAAAGAAGCCTAATTAATTAGGAGCGCTTGGATACCGTATGATCGATCTTAATTAGTTTCAGTTCTTGCAAATGATCAGTTTCTTTTATTACAGTGAGTATAACGCAAAAAAATTATAATACACAACAAATAATCTTCTTGATTTTTCTTATTTCAGCACCGTGCTGTTGTGGTTTCCTGAAAGCAAATCATTCAATTTTTGATGAAAAGAAGGAAAGATTTAACATTCTAGACTTCATCCATTTGCGTTGAAGTTTGCAAAAAAACTTGCCGAAGGAGAATCACAATTTTTTAAGAGAATATTAAGGTGTAATGGTCATTTTCACCCGTATCTTTAGGTCAATCAGTACAGCATAAGTGAATATAAAATTTTACTAAAAGGAAAAAAGCTAGGTGCAAACTTGAAATTCGAAAAAGAACATTAATGCTATCGAGGACCGGATTCCCCACGTGTGTTGCTTTCATCCAGCTCCTGTTCAAGACGAGGTTATATCGATTCCTTTGTTCAATTTAAGCAACCTAATCACATGCATGTCATACCTGACATATATCAAATATTTGCATGATAGTAAGAAGAAAACAATTTGCTTTCAAAATTAAATCTTTCCCTCTGGCAACAGCTAGCATGTGGTACTTATAACAAATCCTGTGCAAATTAATTATCTGCATAACTGTGATTTGCGAACCCTGTACAAATAAAAATTGGCTGAATAATTTGAACTACTTTCTTGTAACGAAATTATCTATGCCAATCAAGCTTTTAAAAAACGCCGCTTAAACGCCGTTTTTTCCGAAATAACGGTATTTTGTAGCCAACCGCACGAACGTCACAGAAAAAATGATAAAATAACGTAACGCGTCATTTATGTTTTTTCGCCGAAAAAACATGTACAATATCAAAAGACATAACATGTATTGAGAGCATAGTGTATTTGGTACATATCGTGAATAAAATGCTTAGAAATGTTCAATATTGTGTACCATTGCCTCTCTAAGTACAATATTGTATACCAATCGTCCATACAAATGTAATACTGTACACAAAAATACATATGAGTTTGACATAAATGTTCGCACATATACATCGTTTTTTCGTCGTTTTTTCACCGAAAAAACGCCGCACTGTTAAATCAACTCCGGACCGTCATACCGAAAAAAACGCATTTTAAAAGCTTGATGCCAATAAATAGACAGACAAGCTCAAGGTAATATTAAATATGCATGCAAAGACTTATTAATTAGCTAGACATCTTTCATCAACATTATAGATTATAAATACAAAGACAAGTAACTTAGCTGAAAGCAATATAGTACTTTCTCAATTTCAAAAAAAAAAAAAAGTTGAGAGCAACCTCTCTCATAGGTTCAAATAGTGGCCATAGCGGTGCTATTTGGTACACCGCTACAATGCTACAGATTTAGCGGTCTGTCCGATAGCGTGACCTATAGAGGAAAATAGCGGGTGCTATAGCGGTACAATAACATAAATAGTGGTGCAGTTTATAATTTTCTGATATAGCAGTAGTATTTTGGGCATAACTTTCGCATACGAACTCCAATTGACGTGATTCAACATTCTATGGAAAGTTTACAAAATTGGCCACAACTTTTATGTTCTGAACATTTTCAAATTCTTAAAGTTTAATGGTCAAATATGCATAGAAAATAAATATAATTTTAGTTAGCGTTAATTAGTTGCTTGAAAATATTTTAATTTTTTATTTTGGACTAAACTAAATCTTCAAAGAGCAAGGTTCTAGTGCCACCACTTTTGGTTGCCACAACTTTATATTTTAACAATAATTAAAAATTTTAAAATTCAAATGTCGAATCTAAACCATTGATCTTGTTAAATATAAGGAGCGATGTGTTTCTATATAAGTTTTATAAATTTTGAAGTTGATTTGATACTCGATCAAGTGGTCAACAAATGAACGAATCTGGTTAACTATGACTGATTTATTCTAATACGTTCATTGTTCAATCACTTGATCGAGTATCAAATCAACTCTAAAATTTATAAATCTTATATGAAAACGCATCGCTCGTTAAATTGAACAAGATCAACGGTTTGGATTCGATATTTGAAATTTGAAATTTTAAAATAATGATTCAATATGAAGTTGTGGCAACTTGTGGCAACCAAAAATGGTGGCACCAGAACCTTGCTCATCTTCAAAATACACTTGTATGTGCAAATCTGTTATGGTCCGATAGCGGCCGCTAAATATCTGCTATCCGCTATGATATTAGCATGTCCGCTACGAGTCCGCTATCCGCTATTTAAACCTTTGACCTCTCTCATCCCCCTACGTACTCTTTTCCTATATAAGAAGACAATCCCCATGCATTGTTTCTTCCAAGCCATTCTGATAGAGATTGAATTCAGTCATGCTAGCTAATTAAATTACAGAGTTTGCTATAGCCAGTTCACGGGATGACAGATCCTTTGGTTGTGTCCAATATAATAGGGGATGTATTGGACCCATTTAGTAGATCGATCTCTTTTCAGGTGTTGTATAACAATAGGTTGATGGTTACTGGGTCTGAACTACGATCCTCCGCAGTTCTGAACAGGCCAAAGATTGAGATCGGCGGTAGCGACCTTCGAGTTTTCCACACACTTGTTAGTACTGACACATACTGTATACAGAATACATTAAAATTGTTTTATATTTTAAAGGAAGAAGCATGGCATGTAAATTCGTTTGAAAACCTTGCATGTGCAGCACTAATTCGTATTCGTATAAGTGCACTACATTGTTCATTGTCCCTGTTTTTTTTCTTGTTTTACTTTAAAGATATTGGTGGATCCAGATGCTCCAAGCCCAAGTAACCCAAATCTAAGGGAGTACTTGCACTGGTGAGTTCAATCTCATATTTTTTTTTCTTTTTTATTGTTTATTAAATAATTTCTTTCATAAATATTTTTGTTTCCTTTTTATTTTACTGCAATACAATTTGCACCTTGAGACCGCTGCTTGCATCGTGTATTTTGAATCAATTTCAAAGATTGATTTGATGTGTGGCTCTGTGTTTTAAGTATATTATATATAAGACATAACGCATATATAATGTACAGTATTATCTAATAAATGATGTCACACAATCATACGTACTCGTGGTATAAATATTTTCCTCATGCTTATTATACGTGATAGCGTTTCTCTTTTTTTTTTTTCGCATTATAGGATGGTGACAGACATCCCTGGAAGTACAGATGTATCCTTTGGTATGTCAAATCTTTTTAAAATTATGTATGAAGTTTGTATTTATGTTTAACATTTTTGGAATCACAGACATCATAAGTTTGACGATTGTTCTGGTATGTACTGAAATATATCCACATGAGGAAATCAAGAAGTAATCAACCCAAAAAAAAAAATGTTATCTGATGGTACATAATTTACGTGTTCTGCTTACTCAGGCGAGCATCATATCCATATCTGTACGTACTATGATTGACTGAATATATTCAAATTTTTCAATTTTTATTGTGAAACAGCAATAACAAACCAGATTATTTGAACAACTGCATCGGCCACTGTAAAGTTACTGGCAGTTAGATCAATTATATATTAATTACAAAATACTTTTATAATCCCAAAATAATTAACACTTCGCAACACCAATATTATCAGATATAATTGCATGTGTTTCAACTTTCAACTTTTTCAAGAGGAATGTCACTATGGCGATGTACACTTTATTTATGGGTGATTTTATTTAAATGAACATAATAATTATTTAATGCATGCAGGACGAGAGGTGAAACTCTATGAGAGTCCAGAGCCAAGATCTGGAATCCACCGCATGGTTTTTGTGCTGTACCGACAGCTCGGTCGGGCAACAGTATTCCCCCCGGAAATTCGTAATAACTTCAACTGTAGGAGGTTTGCACACCAGTACCACCTCGATGTTGTGGCCGCAACATACTTCAACTGCCAGAGGGAGTCTGGTTCAGGCGGTCGGCGATTCAGGCCTGAAAACTAGATGCTTGATTTGATGCAATTAACTGTACAAGCATGCCCTTAGATTAATTATGCACATCTACGTACTACGTTTCATGCTGAGTGGATGTTATATATGTGTGTGCTGCCTTGGAAGTCAGTTGCACTAGATAGAATAAATATGTGGCAACTACTCGTGTGATATGCCAATATTTTCAAAGTTTGTGATCTGTGTGCGTAGCTATATATATATATATATATATATATATATATATATATATATATATATATATATATATATATATATATATATATATATATATAGTTTCCTTGTCAATTGTGGTACCAAGGGAAAAGTAAATATTAATAATTGTGGGTTCTAATAAATGAAACTTATTACTTAATCACGTGTGTTTAGTCAGCTGCAAGTAAAAAATTAATTGATATTATTATATGACATGATGATTAACAGGCTACATGTTTATTTTAAATTCGAAATCAATCTTTTCTTTAAAAGATAAAAAATCAGTGATCGAGGACTTGATTGCAAAAGGGATGCAATATGATTATATGAATCTAGGACCTGTAGAAAAGATAAAAAAAGGCTGTCCACAATAAATGCAAGAATCAAAATATGCTAAGTTTGGATTAGAAGATAATTTAATAGGTTACGGTACTTCAGTTCACGGTGTAAAAGTAATTAACCTTTACTTTGGACTCGTTTTTTCAAAATTCGAGTTTGAAATAATAAATTCAACTGTTAAATGTGATTTCCAAATAAAATTCCATCTTAAATCAAATTATTATTTATTCAAAGTTTTCAAGTCAACGCATGTATTCAACTTAAAAAAAAAAAAAAGAAAGAGCACTTGACCTAAACCAACTTTGATTTGAAATTAAACGCTTTCATGATCACGGAAACAATAATACAACTAATTGTTTTTTTTCCTCGGATTCTTTCATATTTCATTATAGAGATCATTTCCTTCATTAGTACGTATGCCCTTCGAATAAAACAAAAACAACGCTTGGTATTATGAGAAATGCCCAGAAAATATCATATTCATGCATGAAGCAAAAACATAAATGAACTCCCTTCGTATAAAATGGAAATATGCTGACATGAATTATTTGATTCGAATTGCGATTGTTAATTCACCAAAAACTTCTTTTTCGAAGTGAGAAAATAATCATTTTTTTCATTATAGAATTCAATCCAAAACAATATCTAATAATTCATTAGCTAGGTAGGATGGCGGAAAAAAACCAAGAATTTCTAAGATTTGAAGGATATATGCCTTGTTTTAAATGCATTCAACATCGTTTCCACTACTAGTCCTCCCCCCCCCTACTAATCACATTTCTCTACTCGCTACAGATATGGTGCAAAAAAGATATGTTAATTTGATCATTATTTTCACGACGATGAATCTACTTTACATGAAAATGATTGTATGAGCATTATCTTTTTATCGTTTTTCTAGTGCATGCATGTCAAAATGATTGTGACCACAGAAAGTGTGGTATCTATCAAGCTCGTTCGACATACTTGATTCTCGACAGAAAAAAAGACAGTAAATAACTTGTTGAGTTCCCTCCTTGTTTCTCTTTTCTTTTATACCTTTTATAATAAATTAATTTTATAGGATTGATTGTGTAAAATAACTGTGGTTTAATAAAAACAGAGAAGAGAAAAATCGGGCTTAATATGCTGCCGACCAACAGTAAACTTGCTGAGTTCTCCTCTCTGGTTCTCTTCTCGTTAGTCTCAACAGCTAATATCACATAGCAAGGTTCGTCTCCGTGGTGAAAACCCTAGCTGGCGAGTCACCTCTGACAAAATCCTAGCCGCAGTCAATAATCACCTCCGTATTCAATATCGATCGGGTCGTTGTCGTCGAGTCGCGAGTGGCTGTTTGTTCCGCCAAATTAAGGTGAGATTTTCTTTAAGTGTGTTGTATTTGGGACCTAAGATTTGTGTCTAAAATGGAAGAGAGTAATTGCGGTACCAGGGTCAAACTTACACTTTCCAATTACTTAATTTCAAAGTCACGTATGAAAGATTTGTTGTATTATAAAGATATATGTACCTTTTTCGTATACCAAACCTGATACAACCTTCGAAGATATCTCGAAAGTGTCTAATAAAAAAAACAATAGTCATAATTAGATAATGGATTGATGACTCCATTTATCACCATATCTCATTCGAAACTGATCAGCCTAAAACCTGGTCAAAACAAGTCCTCCAAACTACTGATATAATCGTTTGTAGTAATAGCTCAAGGGTCGAACCCACAAGGACGAAATGTTCTAAACTTTAGGTCTTAAACTAAATCTAAACGACCTAATTTACTAAGATAGAAAGGAAAAAGAAAACAATTAGTTTGATAATTCTTTTTGGATATCTTTTATTAAAGGTATTTTTGGTATTTTCAATAATTAAAATAAACAAGACAACGGTTCCAAATCAAGCTCCAAATAGTAAACGCAGCGGGGTTCGATAAATAATAAAAAGTCAGGTTCAATTGCTTTGGGTCCCTACTCCTGGTGTGTTTAGACGGATCCGCTTGGTTTCTAGCAGATCCACTTGAACACGACGCTTGATCTGTTCGATCTATCGATGAAGTGTTTAATTTGCAGTTTCTTGGATAAAAACAGGACTTTAGGTCCTAACTCTACCCTCAAAACTGCTAAGAACTCTAAGATTCAACTCTCGCTCCATTGCTTAGATTTTTTAGGTCATTTTCCTAGATCGAGGACCTCATACGCCTCGCGATCGCAGGTGAGAGCATGCCTCTCGGCTCAACTCCAGTTTCACCTCTCGGCTACTACCTGTTCTAGTGCTAGTTATCGCGGTTTGAGTTGAAGTACTAGTTTTTGCTACTTATCGAATTAGACAAGACCTTAGTCTATTGGATAAAACCTTCGATTCAAACAAACCACACTCAACAAGATAAAAGATAAAAGTGAGAAAAGATAAATCAAATCAACAAAGCATCAAATAAATTAAAACTTCACATAACTACCAAGTATCGGTTCCTACAATTGTCCCTAACTAAAGTGGACTACTCACTACTCATTCTCATCATCAATAATAGGAAATAAATCAAGTTGACTGTATCAATCCTCAAATACAACCAAATTCAGTTCACTCTATGTTACTCAAGTAGAGGTGTGTGGTGAAATAAATGTCGTGAAATGTAACTCAACTGATTTGTAGCACTTGCGACCGGGTCAAATGAGTGAAAAGAGCATTGAGATCTTTCTAAAAGGAAGTATGTTAAATAAAATTATTTTATCAGCCTAACAGCGTGAAAACGACAATGAGGAAATTGATGAAAACATTTTTTATTTTTTTTTTCAGATATTTTGTTTAGCATTAAGTTCAACTAAAACTATACTAATTAACGCTCAAAAAGTGTCTTAAATAATAACTTGCGGACCAGTTTAAGGACGAGCCGAATGCCAAAACATTGGATTGAAAAGAGTTTTTGTTTCACCAACCGGCGGTGAGAAACAATTGTAGTGAAAACGGCAATTTTATTGATTGCCGTGGTAGCTATATAGGGAAAAAACAATTGTAGACTATATAGGGAAAAAAACAATTGTAGGGAATTAGACTGTTGCATACGGTCATTACATTTTGCCTTTTTTTTTTTATTATACCCTTCAACCTATTTTTCTTGGTAAGCTTATTTTATGTTTTCCAGTGGTACTTGCTGTTATTGGTATTTTTGTTGTCAAATTTGTTGATGTCATATAGCTCCCATCAGGAGATTATGATATAAATATAAACGTTCTTATTTAATTAGTGCAGAAGTACCGCATAACTTATCAATTATCATTATTGTGCTAAAACCAACGAGTGATCAACTCTTCGGACCAGAAAATGTTCCAGCGGTAACTCAATTCAACTGTCTGCATAAGCAACACTGCTGAAGATGTAACATGGCACAAAAATATATATATATATATACTATGCTACATAGTTAGAAACATTCAACATTGTATGTACATATGAAACACTTTTTGCTCTCCTATATGTATGGTACACATGACATGAGACTAGCAAAAATCACAAATGAAAAAATGAGAGGGCCAAAATTATGGGGAGGAAAGAGTCGAAGAGGGTCAGCTAGGCAGAGGCCAAACGAATAAGTGTCCAGCTCTCAAGCAGTACCAGTGATTAATCTCTCTCTTTGGTCAAACTTCTTGATTTTCAGTAGCCCTGCTAAAACTTGTAGTCCAAAAATTGCACTCACAAAGTATGCAGTCATCGCCGGAACCTACAAAATAACAGTATATGTTTTCTTGTTCCATTGCCATCCATTATGGGAAGAGATGTTGGTACCACTAAGCTTGAAATATTTTATGAAGTGATTAAATCCAATTTTTTTTTACCCTAAAAAAAAGATTAAATACAATTTTCCAAATGTCCTGATGTAATTTAGTAAACTTATTTGCTGATTAGGAGTGTCATATATATTTATGAAAATGACTCAACAATGAAGTTTGGTAGTTGCTATTTTAAAAATCCTTCATGCCTTTTGACTAAGACAAAATATCAGTTGCAATTTCAAAAAAGAAACCGAGAAGAATAACTTACCCGAACAGAGTTGAAGTACAAAATTGTAGCAAAGTTCACCAGACTTCCTGCAGCAACCCCCTGTAAACAAATAGTTAATATAAAGTACATGTTTACAAAACAGTAACAAAATGTACTTTTTTTGCACCCAAAAAAAAATTTATCTTATGAAATGTTTCAGTGTATAGACTACATGCAGAGGGTTTCAATATATAGTTTCATCTCATGCAGCAGATAAAAAGAGGCTGTTAATACATGTGTACCTAATTTTTTAGATTCCCATTTGATCCATAGTTGGAATTTAAGATTATACTATTTCATGACTTCACGAGTAACTAAAGGCGGAAGTTGGTTTATCTTTCTCTGGTAGTTTTCAAATTAGAAGAAGTATTCTTGTGAGCTATTTAAGACGGTAAAAATGGTAACAAAATGACAATTTCATATTGCTATCAAAAGAACATCAGTTTTCTTTGCAGCAGAGGGATTACTATTATTTCCATCAGAGGATTGCAATTCTATTGTAACACATCAATACAGAAGGAAACACTCACACAGCCAATTGTTTTTTGTACAGTAGCAACTCTTTGGAAAGCTCTTTCTGATTCCAGTGTTCTCACGCGTAACTTCAGATCACCTTGTTCCTATACAAAATGGAGAATAAGTATGTCGGAACACCAATTTATGTGTCAGAAAATTTGGATTTGGCATGACAAAGACCCTGAAAATTTATGTTTTCCAAAATAGCACCTCCAGTCCTTAGCAAACATATACCCCGCAAAGAACCAAACTACTACTAATGTAGAAATAATGGTGTATGAGAGTGATAAAAAAAGAAAATTACAGTACCAAGCGTTGAATTGTTTGTGCAAGTTTCTCTACTCTGTCAGCTTGTCGGAATAGGTTATAGAAAGCTTGAGATTGCCGGTCCCATCTTTTTCTTATGTCCTGCGATTAAATTTGTTCAATTACAATATGACAAACAGATGCACTTTTATTGCAAGGAGCGCATGGATTTCAGCATTACTTCTTTAATTCTTCTATGTTTTTTTTTTAACTTTTTGTGTCTTAAGTTTAAGCAAATTTTTAAGAGAATCCAAGTTTAGAGAACTCGCCTTTACAGCAACCTCAATCCCAGCTTCCCTGAATCTTAGCAACTCCATGGCATACCTAGTAATACAAACATTTGCAAAGACGTCAGCAAATTAAAAATTATATTAGTAGCATGTTTCAATTCTTATATTTACACCCAGACATTATCTTGTGGAACAGTATAGAAATAAATTTTATAATGGGTAAATTGTGTTATAGTGGGATAGTAATAGTATACATATATTTGTAATGAAAAGAATACTCACGGTTTGGCAATCTCTGTGATGTCAAATCTAGGATCAAGGCCTTTGCCTATTCCATCTAGTACTGCATGATAATACTAGATCAGAATTAATATTTTTTTAAGCAAATATCAGAACTAATATCATCAATTTACAAAATGTTTTCTTCATCTGGCCCCAACAAACATATCCATCAGGATGGAAGATATTATAGAGTGAAATTATCTCATGGCATATTGGAGAGATGTTAGCTGTAATTGGTATTATATAACATATACATATTGAAAGTTTTTTTCAAGATAAATGCATGAAAGTATGAAACTATTATCAACAACTTACAAAATTCAGAAGTCCAGCAAAATTTAAGTAAAGATAATTGTTGAATAGATGAGATGTCAACCCAAGGTTCAAATTGTATTTAGATCTCAAATATTACCATAATGATGCAACAACTCATGATGTGATGGGACTCTTAAGCACCATTTTTTTATGATTTAAAAAATATTCAAGCCTACACAATTTGTAACCTGAAAATGCTCTGACAACAAAGGTGAAAGTTGCTGGAAATCTGAAGGGTTGATCTGCTGCAATTGCTAGAAGATCCTCTCCTGAATAAAAAAATTAGTTAAAAGAATAAATTAGCAATTTGAAATCATCTTTATAGAAAGAAGCTAAAACTAATAAAAAAATCAGCAGGAGTTTTCAAGAAGCCTCAGCTGCCTAGCCGTTATAGTTTGTTTTGTTTTAGAACTTTTGTGTGCTGTTAAGTGCTGATTCTATGTGTCTGAATGTAACTCTGTGCTTTAGTTTGCGTTGTGTGTTGCTCTAGATGGTTTCAGAACTAGCCGGCAGTTCTAAGACTCTTAGTAGTTCAGTTTATTTTGTTTAGTTCAGTTTAGGTCTCTTTTCTACTCAGTTGATCCTTAAGTTTGACTTTGTAGATTTGGAGTTTCTCTTTTCTGTACTGCATTTTATGTTCAATGGAAGCCATCTCGGGCCACTTTTCTTCAAAAAAATAAATAAAATGAGTACATACGTGAGAGTTGATTTCAAAGTTATTTGGACATTTAGAATGTACTTCCCGTAAATAATATTACAGTTAGAATTTAAAGTAGTAACCGATGTAGCAATTGCAATGAGGAAATATAATACCAATAGCGGCAAGCCTCTGTTTTTTCTTTTCCATCCTTTCCTCTTTACTTGGTTGTTTTTTAAATCCCAGCTCAGCTGTTGCCATCTCTCTCTCTTTCATTTGTGCTTTCAGTCGTTCCTCAAAACTAACCCAGCACACAACAAAAAAAAATGTAAAGAAGAAAAGGACATAAAAATTAAAATAAATTAAAATCTCTAAATAGAAAAAGTAAATTCACGCTATTTGAGTTGCATGCTATATTATTTTAATTTTTTAGCCCTTTGTCCAGAGTCAGGTAAATGTGTTGGGTTTAGTTTAAGAATTAGAGTAATGCTAGAATCAAACATATAGGATGTCCAACACGATCTGAAAAGTCAACTATTAAAATTTCAAACGGCTGATCCGAACCGCTCAAGATGATCTCTTTATTAATATATTCTGGAAAATCAAATTTTATATTTTTTCAAATTTTCTAACTATTTTTTTCGAATTTGCAAAATTGGAGGGTTCATAACTTTTTAGATTGAGCATTTTCAAAAATTGCAAAAAAATAGTAAAAAATTTTGAAAAATATAAAATTTGGTCCTAACGGAAATTTTATCATGGAGAACAATTTGTGAACGGTTCGGATCGGTCATTTTCACTCAAAAGTTGAAATTTTATCATGTTGGACGAGTGCTTGTGTCCAACATGTTGAATACAGGCTATAATTGCAAACTTTCTCATTACAAAGTATGAGAAGTACCTATTCAAGAAGAACAGAGCTGTCCTTCTAACAGCTGTCATATCACCAGTAGGAACAAGCACTCCCATCTGAACCATTGCTTTGAGAACCTAAATTGGCAAGCATTCAGATTTTTTTAAAAAAAAATAGTTTCATGGTGTATTTACTGTAACTCCACACAATTGAACACAAAAAATAAATGATTAGAAAAGAAATATAAAGAATCTCACTCTGTCAGGATCTTTCTCATAAACCCCATAGAAAACTTCAAGAAGTCCTTCTCTTATATTTGGACTTATACTGCATATGAAAAAAACAGCAAAGCTTAAACCAGAAATCTATTAGAAACTAATAAACACTAGCATATAATACATAATGATTTGTAAATTATAGTCGATGTTAAATTAAAACAAACCAAACACAATATTCAGGTCCAAAGTGATTAACGGGCCTCACTTATAGAAGAAAGCTAAGTCAATCAAGGACTTCATGTTTACTGGTTCACTTGTACCTTATTATTAGAAAAATAAAAGCAATATTGTCAGAAACAACCTGCCCATCATTCCAAAGTCATAGAATATAAGCCTCCCTCCATTCACATCATCTACTGCAATATTACCAGGATGCTGCAAGGGAAAATAAAGTAGAAAATATATTCACATATGAATTCCATTCCTTCTTTCTCATTTCATATTTCTATTTCTAAATCCTGGGGTTGCAGTTACAATGTTAAAGGATATGACACACCACACAATGAGATCCCATGGAAAACAAAAGGCACCCTAAAAAGACTTAACTGGTATTTTTAATTCAAGTCCCAACTGATTCATTCACACAGCAAAGCAAACCAGTAAAATTAAATTGCGGTCATAAGCTCGAGTAGTTAATGGCACTGCAAATTCATTACTAAAAATGTTGCAGAAGCACAGTATACCGGATCAGCATGGAAAAATCCATGAGATAAAATTTGCTCAAGGTAAGATTCAACAGCATACCGGCCCAACCTGAAAAAAGAATTTGCAAATTAGAGACAAAAATTACTATTAGTGGCAAACCTACCAAAAATGTGTCAACACAGGCAAATTACCCAGCCAGTCATGATCATGATCGATTAAACCCTCAAGGTTATGTGCATCCCCTCCTTCAAAACATATTAAAAAATAAAATGGGAAATACTTAGAGGCTTTACCTTTTCCGATCTAATCCTAATTGATCCAGCTGCTTTATCCGGTTTATTTTTATTCCTGGGACATATTCCATTGTCAAAACCTGAACAATTCAAAATTAGAACAATCAACTTGAGGGAAAAAACCAGAGTACTCCAAGAGCCCTAAACTTGAATTACATGGAAAACAATAAGGTAGGACCCAAGGCCAACCCAATACAGAACAGCATGACCGAGAAGCAGAGCCTACCTCAGATCCAGCTCTTTCTACTACAACTAATAGCTCACAATCAGGGGACCAGTAGAAATTAATAAATGGAATGTGAGAATGTAAAAAAAATAATAATAATGAAGGGAAAGACCACATAATCCATTATGTCCCATGCTTTTTAGTATGTGTTATGTATAAAAAAATATTTGATAGAGACATTAACCTGAGGAGTGGTATAATCCCAGATTATGGTAGGTACTTTCACGTAGGGCAAAGCCTTGAAATTTTCAGCAAACTTTTCAGCATTAGCAGCTTCTTTTGTATAGTCTATTTCCTACATAAAGGAATCAACCCCAAATACAAAAAGTTAAAATGAAAATATATATATATATATAGACAACTTAGTTGAGATCGCATTAGCAAAATGTAACTTGACAAGCATGAGTGACCAACAGTTGTTGTATTTTCCTTAAAGAGAATAAACCAACAGCCACTAATTTATAGATTTTCAGATGAGGAATCAGGAATAGTCAGTTTCAAAGTGATAATTTCAATTCAGCAGGAGAATACCCATCCTGATCTAAGCTCAACAGAATTCAATCTTAGCCTTATTAAGTTTTATTTAAACCTCACATGTGCAAAGAGACCTATATAAACAATTTTTTTGCCCTGATCAACAGACATTTGTAAGAATATGATGCAGTTCAAGCTTCAACTGTCAGCTGCACAGCTTAAAACATAGATTCAATGAAAACAAGAAATACAAAAGGGAAAAACAAAATGATAGTGTGAAAAGTACAAAGGATCAAATGAAAAAACTACACTATCTTAAAATCTACAATTTAATAAGTTTGACAACTAGTACCTTAGTTGTACCAATCTGTGATAAGAGAGCTATTCTAGCATATATTATACGAGTCCTACCTGATATAAGACGTAAGCACATTCATCATAAATAGCAACCCAATCTCTCTTTGCACCATCTGACTTTGGATCCACCTTTTGAAGGTATTCTGCTATCACCTGCATGATAATATGATTAATGCCACACCAAATTGTACTTGCTGTTTTGGGGCAATACTAACTGAAAACTGTGGATCAATCAAAGTTTCAACCAACAAAGTATTTCAAGACCTACACGATGCAGAATTTCTTGGACGTTCAATTTTTTTCAGTTTTAGATTTTTCAGTAAATGTTTCATTTATACCATTTGCAGAATGTATACATTAATAGAAAGTAAATGGCTATTAGAAATACCTTATTGACATCATTATTGTCATCTTTTTAAAAGAAAGAAGAAATAGAAACTAACCCTTAGATTTTTCAGATCAATATCAAAGAGATCCTTTAGACCTGGTCTTTGCACCTTAATGACTACCTCTTGACCATTTAGGCTTGCTCGGTGTACCTGGCCTGGCATAAACAAAAGATATTAGGTTATTTATCAGCAATTTGAAACAAAGAGACAAACTTGAATGTTTGAAGAATCCTCAAGGCACTGAAGTGTAAGGTACAAGCAAAAAAATGAAGGCATTTGCAGATTAATGCATAATAATGATTATTAATGGAATAAGGCTAATTTTATGACTGTGTCTCCCTAGTTCTCAATGGCTAATAACTAAAGAAAAAAGAGAGAGGACAATACCAAGACTTGCAGCAGCAATTGGTTCATAGTCGAATCTGTCAAATATATCACTGACTGGTGCACCAAGTTCTTCTTCTATTATTGACACTGCTGTGTCTGAGGGGAATGGAGGCACTTGATCCTGTTCAATAATTATATTGTTTCTAAGAAAGGTGCTATTGAATCTAAGAAAATGAAAGTGATGATGATAGCTCTCCAACTTGAAAGAAAGAAAGAAATTAATGAAAGACACACTACTCAAATAAATAGAAACAAAAAGAACCTGAAGTTCTGAGAGCTGATCAACATACTCCTGAGGCAGAATATCTACACGAGTGGAGAATTGTTGGCCTATTTTTATAAATGTGGGGCCCAGCCTCAGAATATTTTCCTTGAGCCATTTGGCCAGTATTTTTCGCCTATTTACCTTTTTCTCCTCTGTCATTCCACCTGCAAATAACAATATAATACACAACTTTGAACAATATAATACACTGTTATTCATTTTGCTAATTTTACTTTAGTGAGTATCAGGTTTGCACTAATAGTATCAGGTAGTAGAGTTGAAAAAATGGAAAAGAAAGTAGTAATAGTAAGACCTGAGTAGGAGAATTTTTGGCCACTGAGCCAGGCTCTGAAAATAAATAAAAAGACAAATCCCCAAATCTCTAATGTTCTCTGAATGGTGGAATAGGTTTTAAACCTACTCCAGCGGCCACCAGGAGCAACAGATACCTACAAGTAAATTGAATTAGCAATGGCGTATGCAAATTAATTGACCGAAAATTAATCAAAATGTATAAAAAAAAAAAAGGGAAAGGAGTCACCTGAGGTTGGTCTTTATAATTTTTAAACCAGGCATCTTCCTTGGAAATGTCTTCAATTCGCTTCTTCCTTTGTTTCTCGGCCTCCTCTTGCATGTTAGTATCAAGCTCTTGGTACATGACGAGGCCGCCGTTGCCGTTGCCGTTGTTCTGAGGAGTTGGTAAATTGAGAAGGAATTCAGCATTTTGACCTTGTGCTTCCGCCTCGAATTGTTGTTGTTGGTAGTTGACTGCTCTGCCATTACCATTACTGTTACCATTCAAGGCGCCGTTGTAAGTCTGAGTGGCAGTGTAGATTACAGAAGATTTCTCCCCCGCCCCCAGCGTGGAACGCACCACCAACCTCAACCTCGGACGATGACGGAACGGCGCCGGAGCTGCAAGCGGATGCCACCGCCACGTGGTCACCAGCGAGGACGCCATAGGAGAAAGCATTAAAGCATTAAAAGCATTAATTAAAGCAAAGACAGCAAGTGAACTAGTGAAGGAAACGAGAGAGAGAGAGAGAGACTACTTCAAAAAAAAAAAAAAGGAAACGAGAGGAGCCTAGGAGAACTGGTGCCTGGTGGTCAGTGATGTGCCACGTGGCTGGCATAAGAAGGCACATAGCCATAGGGTATTTGGGTCGGGTCCCGCATGTAAGATAAAGAGCGGACGGTCCTGGACTCAAGTCCAGTGGACTCAAGAGCCCATTCAATTGCATATTGCATCTCGTGGCCTATTCACAGCCATGAGAATTGAGAAAGCAAGCGGAAGCGGAAGCGGAAACCTTAGCGGGTGCCGAAGTACCAACCAACAATCACCTCTAGTCTCATAATAAGTGTTTCATTCCGCTTGCGTTAGCCTTAGGGCCTGCTCCAGAAAGGGTTAACCCAAGCTAAGGAAAGATAAGGAAAGACAAGGGAGATGAAGGAAGTATATAGAAAGACAAGATGATCTATAGTTACTTGCTCCAGTTTTTAAAAATTATGTAGAGAAGTTACTAGTAGTAACCTTCTATTTAATATATGTAAGGACAATATTACCCTTTATTCAAATCTTATCCGAATATAGAAAGAACCATTGGTACCACCTCTGTACCAGTATTCCTGTACTAACTATATCATCAAAACAAAAACAGTGCTGGTACCACCTTCTGTACCAGTCTCCCTATACTAACTAACATCATTAAAATCTATTAATCCCCTTATATATTTTATTACAATTTCTATCAAATTAAATGTGACTTCAATTATACATTATTTCTACATTAAATGTGACTTCAATTTCATTATTTTCTGAACTAGTTTAAAGTATACATTATTAGTAGGGAGTTTAATTTGCCTAGTTACATCAGGAGAATTAATATCCACATTACATTAATTCTTGTTTTCCCAAAATACAAAATGTGAGCATCAATTCCCTAAAAATGTGAAAACGAATCTCTAGCAAGAACCGCATGATAAATTTAACATCTTCACCTATGTCAATGTTGGCACTGCTTCATGACTATTCCTTGACATCGTCTTGGTTCCTCTTGCTTCAAATGAAGAATTTAAACAGATCAATAACAAATTAAATCCAATATTTCACATCTAGTCTAGAACTATATAATTATCCAATTTTCACCAATTACGTGTACCACCAGATTAAAATGTGTTAACTAAAACTAAATTTCAGAAGCCCCAACAGATATTACTTAAAATTTCTGATTAACTCAGTTTAAAACATCACTGAGAAACAAACATACCAAACAAACACCTTCATTCCTCTCCAACCATACCAAACAAACACCTTCCCAATTCCAAACCCAGATACCCAACATACATTATATTATAAGACAAGCATAGCAACATCAGAGAAACACAAACATCAGAGATTAAAAACTGTACCAGTACATGAATAATAAAGGTCTTGTCTTTATATTTATCTTTGAAGTTTAATTGAAAGTTGCAATTACAAAAGAGGCATTCAGCTAGCCGCAACATTGCCCACAAAAAATAAGTAAAACCTAGAAGATCCTAACTAATCACAAAAAAGTAAACTACACCTGAAACTTTACCAGTACTGGTAAAACATACAAGCTAGGAGCTAATAAAGAAGAAACACATTAAAGTTAATAAAAGTTAAAAATAAATAAAATAAAAAGTGCAGTTGATTTCAACCATCAAGCCGTGCTAACAATTTCAATAAGCAAAATTTATAATAGGAGAATAGGAGAAAAGAAATGTCTGACCTTTTGTGCACAAATTACCAGCCACTACCTTCTTTCTTCGATGGAACCAACGAAGGAGAAGACAAGATTTATATAAGATACTTCTTTTTGCTGATTTGGCGGGAGAAAATTAAAATTTGGGAGGGAATAGCAATAGTTCACCAATTTTCGGAGGGAAGAGTAAATTAGGTGGGGTCCGATGTCAGAGAAAGAATTTTGTGAGGGCAATTTTGACAGAAAAATTCGATTCTCGCGTGCTTCGTCGTTACACCCCGATTTTGGGGGTAATCGGTGTTCTCCGCAAATCACTCATTGAGGGACTGTTGAGAGACTGCCGTTTCCTTAGGTTTCCGCCGATTCATCCATTGTCGATGATGGGAGCAGGGTACATCCGTTCCTCTACCTTTCCTTAGCTTGGATTAACCTCTTCTGGAGCAGGCCCTTAGCGGGTGCCGAAGTACCAACCAACAATCACCTCTAGTCTCATAAGTGTTTCATTAACAACGAGAATCAGCTCTTAGTCCACTGACAAAAAGTAATGTATCTTAACTTCTTGAGTGAAAGGTCGCAGGTTTGAAACAATACTGGAGAGTCTTTTATATATATTTAATTTAAAAATAATTGACTAGGTTAGACATCCAATTTATCTTTAAAAAAAAGTGTTTCATGGACAACTTCTGATGAACCATAAATATTGCATTATTAAATCGATCAGTTATGCATGCGAAATACAGTTATACGTTTTGACTATTTCGAAATAGAAAAATATGTATAAAAATTAATTGTTGTAAATATTTGTATATATGTTTTAGTTTATTGTTGTAAATATTCACTTTGTTTGTTGTATTTGTTCATTTTGTTTCTTTATTTAACCAATATTTGTGTCTCCTCCTTTTATTGTTGTAAGTGTTCACTTTATCTTAAATACTTCAATTTCAAACCAGATTGTTACTGTTCAATTATCTGGGCCCTCTATTTTTCTCTCTGCTCGATAGATTGAATCGTGGCCGTTTGTCTCCACTGAAATGTACATGTTCCTTTTGCTCCAGAATTTCTGTGTACGGGAGATGATATCTTTTGTGTTGCTTTTCCCTGCCTGGCAGAATATTGATTGATTGAGTTCGCACCAGAAAAGTATACATTGAACCCTTTGTATGGGATCATTTTATTATGCAGAAGCACACATGTGAGGGTTTCGTTTCTACTAAATGGACGCAGATCACATGAACTAAATGAGAATAAGAGAGGCAGGGATATACGGTGTGCATGCTCCAGGGTTACACGGTCCAGCTTCTTCTCCTCTTTTTCTCGATTCTTCTCAACATCTCCAAGGGAGAAAAAGAGGAGCAGCTCCTCTGAGCGCTACTTTCGAGATGAAAGAGGAAGCGCCTGGCATTCATTCTTAGTCCTCAAATCACGGCAGCTGTCGATATCAGCTCGTAATTTGGCCTACGCAGATGAGCAGATCTCCTCTTCCCCTTTCATGAGAGTACCATTTATATTGGGTGTTGCTCTTCTTTTGTTTTAGTTGTTGATGTGCTAATCATTGAAATCAATTAAAGGTTGGTGTTTTTTCTTAAAATACTGCCTTGCTCTTTCTATATTGTCAATCTCTCTCTTAGGTGAGTACCCTTCTCCTATCGTATTTTTCTTTGTTTACTTTTATTCTTCACTTTAGCTTTGCTTCTTCCATCTTTTTCTTTTCAAACTTTCTGTCCAATTTGGTATTTTCCTTCTATTTAGTTTTGATTTTTTTTCTACTTCCACCTTTGTAGCTTGCGCATTTGGAAATTTAAGATTTTAGGGATGCCACGGGTCTGTCCTCAGAAGAATGTCTATTCCTCTTGCTTGGTTGTTTGCTCCCTTTCTTCTCAGGTAAGTTGTGCTAACTTAAAAAAAATATATATCACCATCACGGTCAAATGAAATACAAGCTTTGGCAGAAAACTTGGCATGTTAAAAAAATGTATTACAAAATATTGTGCTCATTTTGCACCAAAGACAATCTTTAAATCGAGAATTGAGCTTCTTTCTTTAAATCAAGAATGGATGCGCCACACTGATAGACCTCTTTTTCTTATTACATGTATATAATTACAAAAAAAAAAAGAATCACTATAGAATGCACAAAAAATTTTGGATTACAAGGAAGTTTGTATTTTTTTTTTCTTGGTACATGCATTACGTGGCAAGGTAAGAAAATTCTGGGTAAATGGACGAGATGAAGGCTTTGTGTCAGCACTCAAGTATTCTGATTTTATACTATTAAGCTCTGCATTGTGATCTGGTACAGTTTGTGGGGGCAAACTTGGGCTTTCTAAGGACACAGAGGTTAGTTGGTCATCCGTAGATTGAAAGTAAAAGCAAAACATTAGTTTTAAGTAATGTATTAATGTATCCAAATAAGAAAATAATAAACTAAGCACATGAGAACATCGAGAGATGCAAAAGCCAAATTTTCACCTGAGACAACTGTGGTTTCTTGAGTGACGCAATTTAAAATTTCTGCTGGATCACTTGAACTTCAATCCCAACAACAACATTGCTTTTTTTTTTGTTGTTCCTTTAAATTTGTTACAATTATGCAACAATTTAGCTAAAGTGATTCCATCTAACATCTCTAAGTCTATGTAGGAATATTGCCATATCATACACGGTTTGATTTGATCAGAATCATGCTAATATTGATGCGAGGTGCTGGAGTAAGTTATTGCTAACACTTTGCCTCACCAGAATAAAAATTTCTGGGAGTTCTATTTAATTTAAACGATACATGGTATTTATTTTTTTAAAAAAATGATCGATCTGGACAATGCTATGCTGATGGGTTCCATGTTTTGTATTGGTTAATTTGCAGGACAGTATAATGATAACATAATTGCAGCAATAACAACGTGTCAGTATAATGATAGTACGATTACAGTGATATGATATGATTGAATGAGTGATATCTACCTGCTGGGTGCTAGAAAACATGAAGCAATTTGTATTGGTATATTTTGAAGATTAATGCAACGTGAGATTTATGTTGCTAACACTCTTAATTTTCATGTGTAGATTGGAAAGATGTCGTTCATTTATGACCATCTTGATGTGCACAATTCATATATCAATTTTACTCAAGTTTTGATCGACAAAAGATATTGAAGAGTCGAGAACAGCTTTGAGGCGGTGCTGAAAGAGTTGCTTCTAATAAGAACCACGCTCCTGGTCAAAAGTTTCAATTTCCCTCTCTTTCTCTCGCTTTTTTTACCATTTTTTGTTTCAAATAGTCTACAACAAGCTCATTTCTATCTTTGTTCGGCATCGGTTTGATTCCAATTGGAATATGAGGGTATAGATTTTGGTGCCTATTCGATTTTTTTTTAAAATATGTATCTTTAATCGAGAAATTAGTAATGGAATGAGTTATCTGAGATTATAAAAAGTGGTAATAATCTAACATAGTAAAGTAAGCATCAGCTTTGGACATTGTGTTAGATTATCGTCACCTTTGAGAATCTTTAGCAGAGGATATAATTTAGTTTGATTAAAACTCTTCAAACTGTGGCCTAAACATTCTGAAGGAAGGCGTATTAAAACTCTTAAACTCTTCAAATTTGTTTTCCTCATCTAATTATCTTAATTAAATTTTAACAGGAGAAGTATCAACCCAGAGGAATGAAGATGCTCTCTCCTTGGGCTGTTGAATGGTAAGTCCTTGGTTTTTCTTTTAAAATTGAAAGTTTAGTATTATAGTTGAAGTTTTCTTTGAAATGAATTGAAGAAATACAAAAAAAAATTGAGAAATGAATTATTACTCCTATAATTTTTTTTGTTATTATGATTGGTGTTTATTAGATTATGCACTGAGCATCACTTATAACTATTCAGGCACCAAGTTAATAAGAACTTTTCATACATTTTCTTATTTGTTGCTTTATAAAATTCAATTTTTTTATGAATCTTTAATGCATATTTCTTTTGTTTATGCAAAATAAAGAAATGAGGTTGGTTGTGGGATTGCTTGCTGGTATAGGCTGTGTACTGGTCAATTGGATATGGATAAAATTGGTACCAATTAGATGCTACCAGTTAGGGATTGTACCATTAGTAAGGATCATGTTTCAGTCAACTGTATTTGTGGGATCACTCTCACTTAAGAATAGAAAAAAGAAGCAATTTTGCTGTTGTAAATGTGACTCAGGCCCTCACTTGACAATTTTGCTATTGTAAAAGAAGCAATATGCTTCTATGTTTCATTATGAAAATTAGCTTTCTTCTTTATTAATTGACGTTAGCCTCTTTTTTGTCTAGAGAGCCAGAGATTGTTATGGATAGATGGAGATAATTGATTTCTACAGTATAACACTATTTTAATGAGGGAGGCAGCATGTCATTGGTTCGATGGTTTTGATTTTCATATGAGGTATTGCCTCTCTCTACTGGTACTAATTTTTTCTTACTAAATGATTTCTTGGCGTTCCCACTTTATGCTTTAATTTTTTGGTTGTTTTTGTTTTGAAAGTAATGGAGGCATACAACAAGACAACAATATTTTGTGATTCTCCTTTTGTTTTCCATCAAAAATAGATATAATAACCAAAATAATATGATGGTTGAGGGCTATTGTCATGTTGAGGAAGTTATGCAAAAGAAATATAATATTACATATCTAACTTTTAGAAACTGTAGATCACTTGGTGTTTAGTTGCTCTCAGAATGTCAGAATTTGGATTTGGTTTAATAGATTTCTACATTTTAATATCATTCCAGAAAAAACTTGAAGATTTGATGAGGTGTACTGCTTTGGCAAATCATTAGACTGCATATAGATATTGATGTGCTTCCATACTTGGGCTGATTTGGAAGTTTAGAAATTATAGCAGCTTTAACAATGCTCAACCTTACACATTTAGAAAAATTGTGTCAGATATGAAGTGATGCCCTCAAGAGATTTCGAAGATGTGACCAGGAGAGAAAACAATGCAGGGGTAGCTCATGGCAACTTGCCATAATGAGGAAGACACACCTTTGCATATGATGACAAAATAGGAAACAGAAGATGAAGATGTGGGCTCTGTCACAATTCATGTTGCTTAATATGTTTGTTTTTTCAAATAAATGATTGATTGTAGTAATGAGAAATTAGTCACTTATGTGGTTTGTTTGTCTGGACATAATTATGATAGTGATAGGACACTGGTGCTGAGATTTGGTGTCAGTGCTATTTTTTATTCTGATTTTTATAATGTCTGTAATAAAATGATAAGTCATGAGTCTGGACTGACTCTGAATTGGACATTATGGCAAAGAGAATGAGATTAATTGAAATGTCTATTTTTTGTAATTTATCCATGCTGTGCTATTTGAATTTGTGAATTTCTATAAACTCCTATGCTTTCTATTTGCCAATTGTTAGTGCTATCTGTATTAACAGACAAACAATATATAGAATTGATTGAATAAACAAGTAATGTATTGAAATCAACAACATATCGTAATCGTAGAATGTGGAAATATAAACAAGTAATGTATTGAAATCAATAATATAATCCCTTCGGGTTAACCATACATCGCGCGAAGCGCGATGCGATAGCTAGTTATTGTTAATGTTCATCTTAAAAAAGAGAGGCTTATGGGAAGGAAATTAGAAAAGATGAAAGTTGCAGGGAAGAGAAAAAATGCAGAGCGGAAGAGGAGAGGGCGCACCGGTGGTAGGATTGTCAATGTTACCCTTTTAACCGTTTACCATACCCGTATTGTATTCAATAAGACGGGTATGGGTAAGTTTTTATTTTCGTTAAGTTATCGGGAATGGGTATGGATAAAAAAAAATTTGTTAATTTATTAGGTAAGGATATGGGTAGGGCTATTTCGTATTCGTTAATTACCCGTAACGTTAATCTTTATCATAACCAAAAAAATATAATTGTAAGATTCAATTAATATGTTAATAACAAACTAAAATTCGAAAGATATATTTGTAAGATTCAATTGATATGTTAATAATTAAACTAGGCAATTAAATTATGAGATTTGATTGAAATAATACTACGTTAAATTGGAAAGATATAATGGTAAGACTCAATTGATATGTTAATTATATTTTTTTCATTCACATGCTACATTAAAAAAAGAGTAAACTTTTTCAGAAGATCATTTCTTCTCAGTTGTTATTTGAGAAAATATTGTATAATTAGTAATTAGTTATGTAACCTTTTTGTGACAATTGACATTAGAAAGATATAGTGTGATTTTATTATATTTAAAGTATTATTCAATATTGCACTTTATTAATATATTTATCTAACAATATCATAATATTTATTTATCTATATTTGTATAATATTTTTTTCATTGAGTTATTAACATTATTACCCATTTTCTACCGTTACCCTATACTTACCGTTAATTCTTAACGGATAAGGGTAGGGTACAGGTAAAGTCAAATTTTAACGGGTAAAAATAGAATATGGATAAAGAAAATTTTAATGGATACGGATATGAAAGGGAATGAGAGAAGAGTGGATAAAGAAAATTTCTCTGCCGTATCGTATCCTACCCATTGAGTCCTAACGAGTGGAAGGGAATGAGAGAAGAGTGGAGATTGTGAGAGAGGAGGGAAAGGGAAGGAGGGGAGATCGAAAGAGGGAGTTATTTCCATATTTAGTTTAATTGGATGCATTGAATGAAAAATTGATGGATGATGTATATCATCACACCTGACCAAAGTTTCTCTACTTCGATTAATTTTAGCCTCATATACGTAATACCACTTGATATCTGTACCGCCAAATTATAAATTTTAATAGAAATTCACGACTCTTGACATCTTTTGCCCAAGGAACAATAAAAGTAAACTAAAAAAACAAAAGAACAAGATAAACGACCCTTACGATTTTGCAGTTGTATCTGTCAAAAGTACCTTGTATGTTGAGATTGAGAATGAAAACGTTCATTAATTTTTTAGTTTTTATTTTCGCAATTCAATAACTCGAGATAATTCATTAATACGTTTAATCAGGATTTATTCCAAGGTTCACATATAAATCAGCACACGACACAATTAAATTAACACGTACAATCGATGCCAGGCAATTAAATACTATTGACAGCACGGCATGAGGTTCTGATCTCACCCTTTGTCCCGGTCAGCACCCCAATGTTGCCCATTTTGACCATTGACTCCGCAAACTTTGCCTCGAAGAGCTTGGGCACAGTCTGAAATTTGCTTAGAAGGTTGGCCGTCTCCGTGCTTGTGAGGAGGCTCCAATCCGAGAAGAAGAGTGCTTTGAGATCCGCAACATTTTTGTAGTACTGGTTGTCCAGTGCGTTTGGTGTGACAAAGTCCTGGGGAACGACACCGTCAACCTGTGCATTCTGGGGACACTTGGTCCTCAAGGAAGCACCGAAGCCTTGATCCATGGTGGGGTCGATGTTGGGGTAGAGGCGGCTCGTGAAGGAAGAGCAATGCGAGCGGCCTATTGAGTGGGCCCCAGAGAGTGCGACCACATCAGTTGCGGAGAGCCCCTGGGCTGCGAAGAGGGCCTTGACTTGGGTAAGGTTGTGGAAGGGAGCAGGAAGCGCCGGGAGGACCTCAGACGCGTTGGAAATCTTTCCGTCGAGCCTTCCAGATGGGATCTGGTAAGGGATATTGCCCAAAAGGCCAGCTGCATCGCGTGCCGCAAAGGCAATGATGTCGGCACAGGAGACGATGCCCGGGCAGGCATATTCAAGGGCTGACTTTGCCGCGTCGACCACTTCAAAGCCACGGAGGCTGGGATTGTTCGGGATGGCCAATTTTTCTGGGTTGGGGTTTAGTGTGGATGCGTCGAGTAGAATGGATGCGTCGCAGCCCTACCACAAAAGATATAAATAAATAAAAAGGTTAACTTAATTAATGTCACAGGAAGCCATTAAATTAGCACCTACAATATAGATAGATAAAACCGTGCGTGCTCAGTTATTGGTAAACCTAGTTTGAAATTTTTTTTCAGCCAAATTCATGATTACATGAATGCTCTAAACTTTCATTATTGTTACTGTCATTTCATACAAAATGCCACTACCTGACAACAATGGTCATCAACCTTTGCAGATAATTGTAATTTAAATGCAAAAACATATATATCTCTTTTGAAAATGTATGCTAAGATATATAAACGTTAAAAATGCTGTGTTTCTACGTCGACACTTCTGTACTTATAATCGTTTACTATATCCTTGTCGTTAAGATATCAATTACTTGCATGCACATGAAACATTTAATTTCCATTAATTACAACAAATCAGTAAATATCATAATATATATGTAGTTCCTAATTAAAGATTATATATATATATATATGAAATTGGATTGAGAGTATATAGATATACTCTGACAAAGCAATCATGGAAGAACATTCTGATGAGGCCAGCACCGAGACCGGGTTCTTTCAAGACAAACTTGGACACTACACCTTTCACAATTTCTTCTGCATTCGCGCATTTCTTGTACTTGTAGTAACCTACTTTAAGTGACGAGGCCGACGTTGCGCCAATTAGGAAGATACATGACATGAAAACAAAAATTTGGAATGTATTTTGTGCACCCATTTTCGCACTACTAGCTAATTAATATTTGAGAGCGAGCGAGGAAGAGAGTTCCACTCTATATGCTTTCGTTTGTGTATTAATCTTGGAGGCAATGCTACCTATTTATAAGGAAAGAAATGGTACCGATGTGTCCGATATATGACTTGGTCAATGTAATATATATATATATTTTTGTCTTTCCTTTTTCACACCGTGGACGTTTGTCCCTAGCTATTTAGATTTTTTTTTTAATATTCCTAGCTATTTACATACAATCATGTTAGTGCATCTGTGCATGTTATCAAGTCGTAAGCCAATTGCTTAGTTAGTTTGACAATTTTACATTTTTTATTCCATTTAAATGTCGATCTGTTCTAACTTGTATTTATTTTATTTTATTTTTTTATACTGTAAGTTCGACTGCATGCACGCATATGATATCGTACCGTTGTAATATTATTAGGAGAACCTTAAAATGATGGAAGCCTGGTATAATATTCCAATTAATGAAAATACTGAAGTTATTTTACGATCACTCCCTTTATAAATCTTTTTTACGGTCTAAGAGACAATCTTTCTTTATTTCAAATTTCTTATCTTTTTGTAAATCAAAACATCCACAAAATCACTCATATGTTTTTTTTAATAATTGAAAAAGATTTAAAACATACTTAATTAGTTCTTAAATGCATATCTTGATACCATACCATCGAAATAAAGTTTTACTAGCTAGTTTAACTGGTTCTAAAAATCAAATTACTGGTTCTATATATAGGATTGGCTAAAATGCTTTACAAAGCATAGAAGGTCTGTGCTTTAGACTTCTGAATCGTCGGATCACATTAAGATTGGTGCTAAGATCGAATCCGTCGGTTTATAGATTTACCGCTGAGACGCTAAGGGCTCTTCATTTCTCTCCGTTAATTTTAATTTTTTCTGTCTGTTTTCTGTGTTATAGGTACGAGGACAGCACCTAATCTTCTTCCCCTTCGTCTCTCTAAAAAGCTTCCCCCTCTTTGAAGCCCAAATTCATGGCACAGCCGCACAGCACCTCGCTATCTCCACTTCCTCTTCTTTATCTTGCCCCCCCCCCCCCCCTCCTTTGAGTGGCATTAGCATGCTAAATTTTCTTAAATTTGAGATGCTGCCATGTATTTGCATTAATTAGGGAAGAACTAGAAAAAATTTGAATCTACCAAAGTGACCGGTGGCGAAGACAGAGGGGACTGGCAAGGGCCAGGTCCCCCCTAATAATTAGAATATTCCCAAACTACATGTTAATTTATTAAGATAATTTATATAATTAAGTTTTATGGCCTCCTCTAGACTCAAAATATTATGCTCAATGATGTTTTGGTTAAGAAAAATTAATGGTTGCCAGTATTATTTTAGATAATTAATACTTAAATTTATAATTTTCTTGGTTATTAATTTCATTTAGTCAGATCTTAGACCCCGTCATTCTCCGATCTTGGCTTCGCCACTGAAAGTGACCAGTAAAGAATGTGTGAAGTTGAGACAATTTTACTTCGCCAAACAAAAACATTGAAAAATTTTGGGAAAAAAAAAAGGAGAGATCGACTAAGCACGAGGGGTTTGAGAAGGATTTCAGCGCACGAAGGATGGGGGTTTGAGCACGAACAAATTGAGAAGATAGGGTTTGATTTGGGATTGGATTTCAGTGCACGAAGTATAGTTTTCCTCACTGGCTTTTATGTTTTTAACCCTTTTAAGTTTGTAAAGCTTTTTCTTTTCCACGCTGCTAATGGCTACTTGCCAATCAGCCTCAAAACATAAAAAGAGGGAAATGAAGGGGTCACATGGAAATATTTTGAGAGCGCTAGCAGATGGAAACTTTCAGAATTAACGGAGCAACATAATCTGCTGATCGCCTCCACGCTTAAAATCTACGCCATTCAATTCGATCTTAGCACCAAATCTTAATGGGATCTGACGATTCAAAAATCCAAAGCACAGATTTCCTATGCTTTGCAAAGCATTTTAGCCAATCTCTCTCTGTATATAATAACAATAATAAAATTAATAAAACATTTCAAAAAATATAAATATCTTTCTATACATCAGTTTTATAATTTTTATAAAGCATACATAGTTTACAATTAAGTTGTCTTTTCTTGTTTAATTTAATTGCTATGCATAATTTTTTAGGAAAAAGAACTGCTAGAATGTAATTTATAAAAAAAAAAAGAAGATGGGACCAATTTGAAATATCTACAGACCCACCGCACTTCTTGCGGACCCAAATTTCGTGCCGCGCGGCACTATGCAGTGTGTCCATTCCAGTCGTCCGATCTGATCTTGATGATTAAATTTTTTCGGACCTATCAATCTAATATTATTCACATAACATCCATCATAAATCGGTTGGGATGGATGGACTGCACCAGATCTCAATTCTCTCCTTGCTCCTCGATCCCTCCTGTTAAAAAGAGAGAAAAGTTTGATTTTCTGGATCGCGGTGAACCTTTGTTCCACTTCCAATAAAAAGGTGGGAAAGAAAAACCAGCACCAAAACAAAGTTTTTTTTCGAAAGTTTCAATATTTCACCGATATTTCTAGTCTTTTATAGTTTTATTGTCTTCTCATTATTTCATACCAGATCAGAGTTCGGTATTACTATTATCCGACACTTCAAGAGTTCAGTATTATTCGATATTTCCGGTAGCTAATCTGGTTTAAAACATTATTTTATATATATAGAGAGAGTTTTGCGATGGTGAGTCGCGATTCACCAAGGTTCTGTGAGTTGTGCTCAAAATTTCTAAATCTGGTTCAAAATGATCAATCCAAACTGTCTAATACGATCTCCCTATTGAAATCTTCATGCAGACCAAATTTTATATTATTTTGAAATTTTTTAAATTTTAAAAAATCGTTAATCTAATTAGTTCTGAACCGTTCAAAAACAGTAGTTTTTAAAAATCCGAATTTTTTTTAAAAAAAATATAAAATTTGGTCTACACAAATATTTCAATAGGAAGATCATATTGACCCATTTGATCGGAAGTTGCTTGGTACCAAGTGATTTTTATATTTTTTTCAAATAAAACATATACTAACTTACTCGATCTAGCTACTTTTTTATTTTTTTATCTGCTTTATTTATTATTTTTTTGGTTCTTGGTCTTGCTTTTTAACCAGGTTTGGTCTCCTAGATTATGGGGCTAGCTCTGATATTACTTTGTTAGAAACAATTTTGTATTCGATCAAATTGAGTGAACGGAAACAAGTTCAAAACTATTATGAAAAAATTATTTAAGACACTGTAATTATGTCACTTGCATCGTTTCATAACACTTCCACATATATAGTCATATAGATCACTCAAGTACATTTTTAAAGTACTTAGCACAATAATAAACGACCAGTACACATATTTTTTCGTATGAGATACAAAAATATTGAATTTTATAATTTTAAATTAGAGGCATGGGTAAATTCTCTTGACGACTTAAAATGTGGTCCCTCTGACTGAATTTAAAATTTATATTCAACAATTAATACTGGTACATCGAGAATAAAGCATAATAATGAAAGTGATAGTACTATTTCGAGCAATAAATTAAGATTAAAAAAAAAATCGCTCAAAGTGCATTGTAAATTTGAAGAGCGTAGATATAATTAGAGTTTTACTTTGGTGAATCGCGACTCACGTCAAGGGTCTATGAGTCGCACTCAAACTTTCTAGATCTGGTTTAAAATGACCGATTCAAACCTTCTAATACGATCTCCCTATTGAAATCTTTATACAGATCAAATTTTATATTTTTTTCAAATTTTAAGTATTTTTTTAAAATTTTAGAAAATTGTTAATCTAATTAGTTTTGAACCGTTCAAAAATAGCAGTTTTGAAAAATAAAAAAATACTTAAAATTTAAAATATATATATATAAAAAAAATTTGATCACTATGAAAATTTCAATAGAGAGATCATATTAAACGGTTTGAATCGATCATTAATTTTGAACCAGATCTAGAAGTCGTGAGTCGCGCCGTAGCAAACTCTATATAATTATTATATATTATACGAGTGATGGATGATTTGTGCATGGCTAGGAAATTGTGCATAACTGCTGCAGATTTTTCTAATTTTCTTCCACCGCTCTGTTTAGCTACTAATTATTAATTAATAAATATTTATGCATTCCATGCCGACAAAAACATCCAGACAGGCATCAACCGGCCGGGGCAAGGCAGCATTACCAATAAATACAAATAAAATATTTGCTAAATCCAGAACAACTCAGATCTTCCCCCTTAAACAAGGGTCATACTGCTTATATATAATTAATTTGTTCAAACTTAATTTCAATGTTTTAATTTATATTATTCCCTAGAGAACATGCGTATATATGAAATCATGCAAGAACACAACTGAGCCCTCTTTGACTGGAGATCGAAACGATGACAATCATCCCAACTCCCAAGGACGAAAAGCATATTCTTAATTTCCTATTCACCGCATAATTCGTGTGTTTGGATGTACGAGAATAAAAATTTTCATAAGAATAAGGATTAAATTTTTATTTTTGTGTAATTCAAATAATACGAGAATATAAAGAATTTGAGTCCTTATTCTTATACTGACAAAATTATAGTATAAGAATAAGAAATTTGAATAAACATCCGTACTGAAATTTCTTATTCTTATTCTTTATTCAACTCTTATCCAAACACACCAGAGTTCATGTGCATAGAATTCAAGAACAGGAACATGCATGCGGGCTCTACGGCTTTCAACAGAATATTGTTTTCCACGTTTTGTTTCGTTCCATTCCGTTCAAACGAAATAGCTAATGGAAGAAAAATATGTTTTGCTTTTGAAAACGAAATAAATAAATACCGATAAACGTTAGTATTCTGTTTATCGAAAAGTAGACTTAAATCAATAAAAAATGACTGAAATCAATGAAAAATAGAAAAAAGAACAACTAACCGAATGAAAAACTATTCCGTTTACGAAACGGAACGGAAAATAAAAGGATTTATATATGTTATCTCTATTGCTTTTCCTCGCTTGTGTGAATAGGGGTGAAGCTATCTCACTGAGTTCTTTGGGACTTTTTTTAAAAAAAAAAAAAAATTGACTTTTTCGGGTAAGTTTGTTAGAATAAACCATGATTTGTGGCTGCCAGGCATGTGATGTTCCTTATTTTGCGGGTCCCTGTATATATATGCAAACGCATATATATCTAAATTAATTGCTGGTCTTTCCTCAAGTTAGCAACAAGATAAACATATATTAAGCTAAGTTGTCGGACAAATATTAAATAAAAATGAGAATCATAACTTAATTATATACCAACAAACCAACAAATGTACTGAAAAAAGGGGTAAATTCTACTGCATACAGAAATTTTAGATTGAACTTAAATCTAAATCGTGTATTTAAAATTATGAACAAAGATGAATAATCAAGATTTAAATTTTAAAAAATTTATGTCCGATATTAAATTATCATAAAAAATATATTAATCTCAACTATAGATCAATTCCTCGGTTTAGATGGATAAATTAGAAAGCGACACCAATTTTGTCTTGTATTATGAATTTTAAGGGAAAATCAATCAATTGAGGACCTGAGTACTTAAATTTTAATTGAAATGTTTAGTTAATGATTAGTAATTGTTTGTAACTTGTATTTTATCCCACAATGCACTTTCCTTTTGAAAATACTTGGATTGGTCCTAATTAAATTCCATAAGGAACGAAAATAGTAGCATATTTCTAGTCTTTAATTTGGGGTTCCTAACTTCACTGAATTAAATAGGTTAAAAAATATATATTTTACAAACAAAATAATAATGAGTAAGAGTTTTGTTATGGCGAGTTGTAACTCACCAAAGGGTCAGTGAGTTGCGATCACAATGCTTAAATCTAGTTCAAAATGACCGATCCAAACCATCCAATGTGATCTCTTTATTGAAATCTCTATGCAGACCAAATTTTATATATTTTTTGAAATTTTTAAGTATTTTTTTTCGAATTTTTAAAAACTGTTGTTTTTTAACGGTTCAAAACTAATTAGATTAACGATTTTCTAAAATTTCAAAAAAATACTTAAAAGTTTCGAAGAAAATATAAAATTTGGTCTGCATGGAGATTTCGATAGGGAGATCATATTAGACGGTTTGGATCGATCATTTTCATCTAGATTTAGGAATTTCGATCGTAACTCACTGACTCTTTGGTGAGTTACAACTCACCATAGCAAAACTCTAATTAGTAATGTGGATAAATATCATATCTCTTTTTTTTTTTTTGGGAACGGTAAATTAAAGATCATATCTAGCAATGTAAAATATTCCACCAGACCAAATTTAGTCCAGTGACAACACTTTGACAAAAAAAAAAAAAAAAAAAGGAGGAAAGGAAAATAGTATAGTACACCTGTTTCTCTGACTTTTCACTAATGGTGGGTCATGTTAAACTGTTCCACTTGTCAATTCTATGGAGCTGGAAGCAAACAATCCAGAGCAACCCTATATATGCACATGACTCGTTGTAGATGTATACTGTGTGCAGGAATGCTACGTTACTCTTTAATTAATTGCTTTAATATTCTTGTTTAAGATATATATAATATATTTAATTAGTTGTTAAAAATTGGTTCATCCGGAATCGGATAAACATGCAATATCTCGGTTTCTGACTGGCTAGTAGCGTATCATCCCTAAATGAAGACAAAAAGGTGGACCAATTTATGTCATTAGTTGAGTTATTAAATTATTCTTCTTTGGAATCAAATGAGACGTACACCGTGTTTTGAACTATTCACTCACCCACTAGCAGTTAGTCTCAGCTACTTGTAAACGCACGGACCGTAGAGATATTACACACTAGATCTAGCATGTAAATAAATATTTCTGCCGTTCGATCTATTTGATCTGTGATCGGATATTAATCGCCATATGAAATAACAATATATTTTGATTTTTCATATAATAAAAAATAAATTAAATAACAAATCTATTTGTATCAATGCAAGATTAAACAATATATTTTAATTATCTAATATTATTTTGTTTCTTTATTTGCCCACATATGAGAACATCTTAAGCTAGTTTATTTAATTACTTGATTTGTTAAATCGAATATGCGCGTAGGATATGCGAATACAGATCCATTCACTATAAGAAAGATGGCTTTACATATATTTTTATAGCTAGACTTTTATTTATTTTGCACCATATTCTATTGTTAGATTTACTTGATACACTAAATTTAGCAAATTTTTTTTTAGCAAGGCTTAATTTTTCATTATGGGCCTTTAAAAATCTAGCAATTTATTTTTTATAGACTTTTTCGAATTTTGCAATGTTTAATGTAGCAATGTTGCTAGATTAGACTTACTACATTAGATATTGCAAGATTTGGAAAAAATCTATCAAATTGCTAGACTTTTAAGAACCTATTAATAGAAAATTGAGTCTTACTAAAAAAGATTACTAAATTTAGTGTATCAAATTAATTAATTAAACTAGCTATAAATAAATCTAGTGTATCATCTTTCTTCTTGTATAGTGATTATACGTTCTCAATCCATCTAGAGCACTGTGGACCGATCGGATTTTGAACAGGTACTCACTGACGAATTCAAATAATCTAATTGTTATAAATTTCGTAGATTCTTATAAAATAAATAATTACATAAAGAAGGCCTACATGAATCTGCTTCTTGATCGAGCCATTAATCTGAAATGAACAGTACGCACTTAATACTTAATAGTTGAAATCATTGAGGTAGACATAAACTATATATACTCAGCTCGATCAGACGTCGTGCTAGATATTGGAGCTGATCACTATACGACCATACTTGTTTGAACATTTATGTTAAAATTTTATTTTATCTTCAATGGCTAGTTGGCTACTACGAAAAGTAATAAATCTTTATCTAGCTGATTATATAAACTTAACAATTTTTGTTGATTTTATGATTAAATTTGGAAAAAGTGATATTCCATTATTATATATAATATCTTATTAATACTAATGTATTATTTTGAGAATTTGAACAAAGTTACTATTCCATATATTCCATCTTACATTAATTATATTAGGAGTATAACTGTAGGTTATTTGTGATTTGATAACTTAAATGTATCAAGAATCACGAAAAACGTTCAATGGCCACTCAAAATGAGCTTTGAAAACAATTCTGGTATATTTATATGTAAGAAAAAAGCAAGGAATAACTAAATAGATGCCACTATGAAAAATTGACAATTCGAGATATATATATCACTCTTAAATTATAAATTAGTTTTATACCACTACTTGCTATCAAAATTATAGATATGTTTTCGAAAAAAGGTGGGAGCGCCATCCAATTTCATTTTGAAAATGAAACAAGCAAAATACAAAAGACACAGAAAGAAAGAAAAAACACAAACGTTTGCCACCAACCTATTACTCTGGCCTAAATTAATCACCTAATAACTCGAATAAAAGCTCCAAGAAATAAAAGATTATCGACTTGAAATAATTTCAAAAATTATAGATATGTCACTCAAAATAGACAAATACCACTCTAACTTTTTAAGAAATAAAAAATTATCGACTTGAAATAATTTAAAAAATTTCAAAATTTGGAAATTTTTAACTATGGATTCTAATTTGAAAATTCAAAATTTTATATTTTAAAAATTCAAATTTCAGATTTTATGATTCCAAACTTTAAATTTTCGAAATTTAAAATTTGAAAATTTTGAATTTAAAACCTTTTTTTTTAATTTTCAAATTTGAAATTTGAAATTTTTTTTTTGTTGTTGATGGCATGTCACACCCCAACATATAGGGTATCAGTATCACTGTCCTACCGCGAATATACAATCTCTGTGTTCCCACGAGACATTTGCATACCAATGATGAGGTCTAAGTTCAAGCTTAGTAACCTTATCATGAGCAATGAGATCTTTTAACATAAATGATAATTATTGATAAGTAAAAGATCATTAGCAAGTATAAAAATGATATGATAAAAGTAATGGAATGCAATCATCAACTGACTACATTTCGAGCAATGGAGCAAGAAAGGACCTACCACAACCATTTCATATGAGTACAAACAAGTCACAACAGCATATAGAACATGCCAATTCACACAAGCATATCATCAAACTCACTCAGGTACTTATCCCAACCAGTTGGACATACAAGGAGACCTTTCACTTATCCGAGGGCACACAAGAGACTTATCTCTATCCTTGGATGGCAAGAAGGAATTTCATATCCGTATAGCGCTACCGAACTATTCGAAGCCGGAGACCGCCTGACTCTGGAGAGTGGTATTGATTTTCATGCACAATCATAATTCAAAATTGTCCTTGCACAATCATAATTAAAAATTACCATATAAGATTAAATTGATCTGAGACAATCCAGTTCATTCATATCAAGAAAATGTGCAAACTTACATGCTACTCATTGCAACTTAAACAAATGAGATCGACTCAACATGAGTAGTAATATTTATTCCTGAATTCTAGCATGATGAAATGGCAATTCATTCAATGAGAGTTACAAACATGCATATACATAATTTAAAGTTTTACCAGGATAGATCTCTATAAAATATCACGTATCCGTACCTGAATAGCAAGCTTAAGCGTAGTCCTTTGATATTCTTTGACGATTTGGTGCTTGACGACAATCCTATCCAAAGTTCTCTTGTTAGACGGTCCTTAAGTTTGATAATCTCATATTAAACGACTCTAAATCAATTCCCTAATAAGAAGGGATGATTGCCTTAAGGACCACTTAAAGGTTACATCAAATACTTGAGGTAAATCTAAATAACCTATTTCTAGACCGTTCTTAGGTTACCATACTGACAAGTTGGGTTAACCAGACTTGTCTGAATTTGGATAGTTAAGTTCGAATTCCTGATTAGGGATTCTTTTTTGAAATATTTTATTAAGTATTTTGTTGAGTTATTTAATAATTATTTTTGACTTTTCCGTTATTAATGAGTTATGATAAAATTCAAGTCATTAATTTATATTTCTAGAAAACTTGAAGTTACTTTTAATATCTATGTAAGATTTGAATATTCATTTATTTATTTGTTAAGCCCACTTGTAATTTAATTCTTTGATTAAGCTTTAATCCAAAACTCACATTTGTTTACTTAGTCCTTTGATTAAGTTTTGATTTACACTTGATTTATGCATTAAATCCAGTAGCCCATTAACAATTTCGCACTAGGCCGAAGGAGTTAAATTCACATGGCCCATAACTATCATTCTCTATTCGGCCTTAAACCCAAAAGAGAAAATCCAACCAAGAGTCCGAGACCAAGAAGGTCCACAATAGATAAGCAAGGCGCGGTCGGCGGTCAATCCAAATCCTCTGCGAAGGAAATAACCTTCGTAGATGCGAAAGTTTATATCTTGACTGTTCGATTCCATCCAAGGGATCAAATTAGATCGCTTAAAAAAAAAGAAAAAGCGCTGTCCATGATCCTTCGTCTCCCAATCCAAATCCTCTGCGTAGTCTAACTAAACCCCGGCCCTTCTCCTCCGCCCCCTTGCCCTGATAAACAGCTTACCCAAGAACAAAAGTACCAGTCCCTAGTCGGAAAGGTAGAGCTAGAGATGCACCGATGATATCGAGGAGCTTATCGAGTCGGCCGAGAACCGCTTTGGTTAAGGCGATTTGAATCCGGGAGGTGAAGTTATCGATGTACTCGTACTCGTGCCCGCCTCCTGGGCTGTGCACCTGACGACGCTGTGTCGGAGAGGAGTAACAGGAAGAAGACGAGAAGAAAGGGCATCAGGCGGGCAGTGCTTTTCCTTTTTTTTTTTTTTTTTTTGAAGCGATCAACATATCTTATGAATCTAATTCCTTGGATGGAATCGAACGGTCCAAGTACAAACTTTCGCACCCTACGAAGGAAAAAAACCTTTGCAGAGGATTCGGATTGATACCGTAGTAGGTACACCGTACACCACGTCTCTTTTTTTCTCTTCCCTTTTTTCCTTTTTGGTTTCTTTTCTCTTTCCAAGTAGGGACCCACCGACCTTTTAATTGGTACCGCCACAACACCCCCACAAATAAGAAAAATAAAAAATCATAGAGTGAGCCTGACATAACATAAAAATAGAGGAATCTACTAGAAAATAGAAACCAGCATTAACTGACCTTAAATGATAACAAAAAAACAATTGTCATTTCATGTACTAATTTTCAGTCTATGCATTTATTTTACTGGAATACTTTTCAATTTTCCTTCAAAAAATAATATAATTTTATTAAAAAATTCAAAATAAATCTCTTTCTTTTTCTCAAATGATATGATATGATTATAAATTAAAAAAACTTGAAAATTTTTTATTATGTGTATTTAAAATCTGTCCAATTAAGAAGTTGTGCAATATGAGGAGACCAAATTTTCACCGACCTATGGTAGTCTAGGCTCCGTTTGGATGGCTTCTTTCCGGAATAAGGAATAAAGAATAATCACTTTTTACCAATAAATTTATTTCTGACCATCCAAACTCTTCACAAAAGTTACACACTTCCCAATAAATTTACCCTTTCTCAATAAATTTCTTCCCTTCTTTTTTCTTACCTTATTCTCAACGCATCCAAACGGAGCCCTAGTTATTATTAGTACATATATCTCCGGCCCACTAGTCCACTACCTAAAGTCGAAAAGAGAAGTCACTTTTAATTTGGGTCGAGTTTTCTCTTTTTCGAGAATCCGGCTAGAGTTGGGTCAAAAAACTCCGTTTTTTTAATATGATAGACATGTCAATAGCTTGCATAACGTCTAAAACGATGACGAAATTCGACGGTTGCGTTAATCGTTGCATTGATGAATGAAAATTCTTTACTGTTTGCGTTGATCGTTGCAACTGTTGAACACAAGTTGCGTTGATCATTTCGTTCATCAAAACGATCAAGACGGTTCAGATCGTTTTTACTGTTTAACCGTTTTCCATTGGTACAGAGCTTGTAGTCGTACCAGATCGGTGAAGTAAAGAAAAAGGCTTGGAGTTGTTAAAGAAAAGGTGTAGTTGTTAAAGGAAAAAGGCTTCAAGTCGTTCCAAATTGGTACAGAGCCTTGTGCCGATTTGGTACAACGTACAGAGGGATCAATCAGCCTACAATATGCAACAGCAACAGAGAGTCTAAATGGCTATAAGCCTTGCTTAACAGAGAAAAATGAAGACGTAAGTAATGAGGAAAAATCCAAAACAAAAATCATTTGTATAAAGAAATCTCAAATTCAAAAATTCACCTCACAGTTGCATTAATTAAAATCTGATTTGTAATCAAAACAGAACTTATCACAAAAATCAAACAAATAAAAAACTTTGAGATAGTCAAAATTTTATAACAGCTAAATCAGTAAACTAGAAAATCAGTAGCTGCTGCCAATCGCCACTAGGAGATGTGGGAGAGGTGTGAGGAGAGGTGTGCTTCGAGAGGTGGCAGTGAGGAGGGGTGGGAGTCGAGACTGAGGAAGTCAGTGCTTCGAGACTGATAGAAGCAGCGAGGAGAGGAGGAAGTCGACAGGGTGGCGATTTGTTTTGGGGTCGAGTGAGGAAGGAGGGGAGATCTGGGTTTTGCGACAGAGACGGAGAAGAGAAATGTGATGCGGAGAAAAAGAGAGATATGACTTTAATCGGCGCAGAAACCTAGGGGCTGTTTGGATTCCCAAGGAATTTGGAGAATTTCATCTTCCTACCATAAATTTATTATAAACAATCTAAACTCTTCACAAAATTACACACTTCTCAATAAATTTATTCCTAGAAATTGCAACTTCCCCAAATTCCCTAAATTCCTAAGCGATCCAAACGACCCCCTAAAGTATTAGCCCACGCCTTCGTTCTCTCCGCCTGGATATTCTCTGCAATCATCCAATAACACTCAGGTAGAATGTTTAACGAAATAAACGATAACGAAACAGACCTGTTTCGTTAACCGTTCCATTCTATACACAAAACTGTTTTTTTATTTGCACTGACTGTTTCGTTTCTGAAACGAAACTAAAAACATTAACTGTAACCGTTGCGTTCCAAACGAAACGAAAGGACGATCGGAACGATCACCGTTTTCAGGCCTACCTGTCAATTTCATTACGTTTTGAACGTATTTGTTCCGTTTCGTCCAAACGAAACGTTAAATAAAAGAGAAAATAAGTTTTGTTTCTAAAAACGACACAAAAATGGAAATGAACAAAACATTAAACGAAACATGAAAATGGACAGAAATGGACTGAAATCAATATAAATTGAAGGACGAAACGTTAAACGAAACAAAACGGAAACGAAGTAAAATTTTGTTTTGTTATAAAAAAAGAACGTAAACGAAACAGTTGATTTCCGCTTACCCTTTTGACGTTGACAGGCTCAAATATTGTGTTGTTTATGTTGATTGTCATAAGTCTGCTGTTTATGTTATTTGCTGTGCTTTTTTTTTAAAGTTTGAAACCGGTGTCGTGCATCATAACTTGCAAGGCTGAAATCGCAATCTGCGATCCGCACATACGGGGACCTATAAACAAAAGTAATCACAGAAAAGAACACGAAGATTTTACGTGGTTCGGTACAATGTGTACCTACGTCCACGACTCACACACACCACACTTTTTATTTATTTTTCAGTAATTTTGTATGTTACAATACAAGAGGAGAAAGCCTATATATATAACAGATTTCTTTGACAACAAGTTAAGTGTTTCTTGCACACCAAGTCACTTATGACTTGCATGTCAAGTCAAGTGTTTTTTGTGCTTCAAGTCTGACGTTTCTTCCTTGCCAAGTCAAATGTCACATTAGATCCAAATTAAGATCTTTTGTGACATCATATTCCAACACTCCCCCTCAAGTTGGCATGTAGATATCTCGCATGCCCAACTTGCAAATCACTCCATGGAAGATGGTACTGAGACCCCTTTTGTCAGTATGTCTGCAAGTTGTTCTTCAGTCATTACTTAAGGAATGCTAATGATTTTATTTTCTAAATTCTGCCGAATAAAGTGCCTATCCACTTCAATGTGCTTGGTCCTATCATGTTGCATCGGGTTGTAAGATATTGCAATAGCTGCCTTGTTGTCACAAAACAGTTTCATCTCCCTGTTATCATAGAAGCCAAGATCCTTGAGTACTCTCTTTATCCACAGTAATTCTTGCAGTCCTTTAGCAATTCCTCTAAACTCAACTTCAGCACTTGATAGAGCCACTACCTTCTGCTTCTTACTTCTACATGTGACCAAATTGCCACCAACAAAAGTGAAGTACCCAGATGTAGATTTCTTATCCGTCACATCTCCTGCCCAGTCAGAGTCTGTATATCCTTCAATCTGAAGATGTCCATTTCTCTTGAAAAAATATCTCGTCCTGGAGATTCCTTGAGATACCTAAGTATCCACATAACAGCCTCCATATGTTGCTCACTAGGAGCGTGCATGACCTGACTTACCACCGAAACTGCATAGGCAATATCAGGCCTAGTATGTGATAAGCAAATCAATCTCCTTACCAATCTCTGGTATTGTTCCTTGTTTGTTGGTACCTGATCAGGAAATATTCCTAGTTTGTTATTCTGTTTGGTAGGTGTGTCTACAGGTTTGCAATCCAATATTCCTGTTTCAACAAACAAATCTAGTACATATTTTCTCTGAGATAGAGATATACCTTCTTTGCTCCGTGTGACCTCAATCCCTAGGAAGTATTTCAATCCGCCCAAGTTTCTTCATTTCAAATTCATTGGACAATTTTCTCTCTAGATCTTGGATTTCTTCAGAGTCATCACCTGTGATTATCATGTCATCAGCATAGATTATCAAGATTACAATTTTTCTTTTATTCTTGTAAAAGAACAATGTATGATCTGTATCACTCTGGGTGTATCCATATCCTTTCATTGCATTGCAAAATCTTCCAAACTAGGCCCTTGGCGAGTTTTAGACCATATAGTGCTTTCTTCTACTTGCACACAAGAGGTTGTTCACTTGAATGACCATATCCTGGTGGGATGTCCATGTAGATTTCCTCATCTATGTCTCCATGTAGGAATGCATTCTTCACATCAAACTGATGTAGTGGCCAATTTTTATTTGCTGCGATGGACAACAGTATTCTAACAGTATTCAGCTTGGCTACAGGTGAGAATGTCTCCTGATAATCTACCCCATATGTCTGAGAGTACCCCTTTGCAACTAGCCTAGCTTTATACCTGTCAATTGCTACAGTGGGCCCATATTTAACTGTAAATATCTATCTGCAACCTACTGTCTTTCTATCTCTTGGCCTACTCACCAGTTTCCATGTCTCATTCTTTTCAAGTGCATCCATTTTTGTCTTTATTGCATCCATCCATTTAGGATCACAGAGTGCATCATTCAGATTTCTTAGAATGTGAACTAACGTCAAGGTTCTATCAAATTCATTCACAGAATCTGGCATGTGAGACATAGTCATAAAGTTCGCCATTGCATACCTGCCCTCACCAACCTCATCTGGTCTATACCTCTTAGGAGGTCTGCCTCTGTTAAACTTGAAAGGTAACTGATAACTAGGATTAGTAGTAACGGGTTCAACATTACTTACCTCTCACTCCGGAGTCTGGTCATGTGGCGAGGGAGGAGATTGTATCATTTTTTCATTGTCACTTTCCAAATTCTCTTCTGTTGGACCCGAATCATCAAGTGGTCGATTTTTTGGTCGGATTTCTCACCTTCAATCTCTGAATTCGGATCGAAATGGTCTGATTTCGGACCGAAATTTTCAGAGTTCGGTGCGAAATCTATCTCTGTTGTCATGGTTTCCTCTCTGTTCGAACCGAAATTTTCAGAATTCGATCCAAAATCCATCTCTGGGGTCATGGTTTCCTCTATGTTTGGTCTGAAATTTGCATCCTTTGTTGCATCAAACCAAGGCTCATTATCTATGACACTCTCTCCCTGGGAATGAGCCTGATCTTTTACAAAATAACCCTCATTTTCAATGAAAGTCACATCCATTGTAGTATAAATTTTTCTTGAGACTGGTTTCATACACAGATATCCCTTTTTGCGTGGACCATACCCTATGAACACACATTTTTCAGCACAAGGATCCAACTTTGACCTTTGATGTTTCTATATATGAACATAGGCAATATACCCAAATACCTTTGGTAGAATTGTAAGGACAGAGGGAATTAAGCAGTATTTTGAAAGTACTTGCAAGGGTGTTTGAAAGTCAAGTACCACATAAGGCACCCTATTTATCAAATAAACTGCTGATGTAACTGCATTATCCCAATAAGAATGACGTACATTATTTTCTAGCATCATTGCTCTAGTCATTTCTAGAATTTGCCTATTCTTTCGCTCTGCTATACCATTTTGTTGGGGAGTACCCACACAACTTGTTTCATGTATAATCCCATTGGTGTTAAAAAATTATCCTACTGTTTTGTTGATAAATTCACTTCCATTATCACTTCTGAAAATTTTAACATTTCTATCAAACTGGTTCTTTACTATGGTAATGAAAGATTTGATGGCAAGTGGTACCTCACTTTTATGCTTTACCAAATTAATCCATGTCATTCTGGTACAATTGTCAACAAATAACACAAACCATCTGTTGCCACCTAGGAATTCAACTGGGGAAGGCCCCTATACATCGGAATGAACTATGTCAAAAGGAGTGGTTTATCATTATCCAAGTTCTTAGCAAAATGGGCTCGATGACTCTTAGATTTAATACATATCTCACACTCAAAAGATTCATTCTCAAATCCAGAAAATAAACTTGGATAAAATTTCTTGAGGTACCCGAATGAAGGATGACCCAAACGCCTGTGCCACATGAAAATCGAAGACTTCCTACTTGAACTCGAGCCAGCGGATAAGTGAGCTCTTCCAGTAGCTATGTCTTCCAAATGATGCAGTCCTCCCTTTTTAGTACCACAACAAATAATCTCCTTTGTCATAAGGTCCTGAAAGAGGCAAAATCTGGGATACATGAGTACAACACAGTTAAGTTCTTCACACAATTGACCTACAAACAATAATCTTGATGAAAGAGAAGGAACCAATAAAGTATTTGAAAGAGTTAGAGAAGAGGAAAATCGAACATCTCTAGCCCCTGTGATTGGATAAAATTCTCTATTTGCATTGACGATCTCAGTCCTCTGTGGATGATATTCTCTTATCAAGTCGTCCTTATTGTAAGTCATATGATCGGTTGCTCCTAAATCTATAATCCAACAATCGTTCAGGTTTCGGATATGAGTCATGGTTTCTGGTATTTTGGTTGTTAGAGATTTAGGATCGATTTCGGTATTAGAATTCAAGAAAGAAGGATCAACTGCGCAGTAACTCGCGCAAGTAATAAACTCACACAGTAACTCGGTGAGATCTGGTCGAGGAGAACGGGTTGATTGTGCAGTAATTCGCACAACGAGGAATCGACTGTGCAGTAACTCGCACAGAGATAAAAAAATGAGAACAACGCACAAATCTCAGAACCTACTGCTCTGATACCATGTAAACAAAAGTAATCACAGAAAAGAACACGAAGATTTTACGTGGTTCGGTACAATGTGTACTTACGTCCACGACTCACACACACCACACTTTTTATTTATTTTTCAGTAATTTTGTATGTTACAATACAAGGGGAGAAGTCTATATATAGAACAGATTTCTTTGACAACAAGTTAAGTGTTTCTTGCACACCAAATCACTCATGACTTGCATGTCAAGTCAAGTGTTTTTTGTGCTTCAAGTCTGACGTTTCTTCTGTTGTCCCCAAGGAGGCGGCTTAATTAAGATTTAGCGGAAGCAATTATGGTTTTGGACCGATTTGGTATGAACTATCCTAACACAATTCAATTGGCACAAAAAACAAGCAAGCACACAAGCAATTCAAGTATAGCAAGATAATAAAGAGAGAGAGAGAGAGAGAGAGAAATTGAACATGCGATGTGATTACGGAGTTCCAACCCGCTAGGAAGAGCTAGCCTTAGTCGTATGTCTTCGGGAGTTTCGCTACCACACAAGGGCGCGCTCCGTTCAATTTCAATAAGAACGGGACTACAACTTCGAACCGAATCACCTCGTCACAAGGACACTCGAGGCAGATCGGCTTAACTCGAATGGCACAACGGCCTCAAAGGAGAAGAGCTCTCAACCTATTCCAACCTACACCTAGCGACAATGTCGGGGCGGTGGTGTTTGAGGCTACTAAATCTCTCAAAATGGTTTAGCTATGAAAAGCTCAAGTGGGAGAGTATCCCTGTGCTCAAAGGCTCTATTCTGGTCAAATTTTGCAAAGCTAAGCTCTCTTGAGAGAGAGAACAAGGGGTGGATATAAATAGAGCTCGTAAAAAGCTGCAAAACAACTCAATTTTCTGTTGTGCGTTACACAACGTAATATTGCGTTACACGACCCACAGATAGCCGTTATAATAAAACAAAGAAAACAAGCTATCCGTTGGCAGTGCGTTACACGACTTAATATTGCGTTGTACGATGCACTGGACGACCGTTATAATAAAACAAAACGGATAAACTAGTCGTTTGAGCTGTCAGGCGCGTTATACGACGCGGACCACCCGTTGTGCAACGCAACATTAAATGACATTAAATGATCAGGAAAAGTGAGTGAAAAAGGCCAGAGCAAAGGTTTAAATAGCGGATAGCGGATTCGTCGCGGACATGCTAATGTCATAGCGGATAGCGGCCATTTAGCGGCCGCTATCGGACAATAGCGGATATTTAATTTATTTATATAATTTTCATATAAAACCCCAATAACAGCGGAATTTATAGATCGGTCCATATAGAGTTCAAAGTTTTCTTACTACTAGGTCCCTGGAATCAAGTTTTAATTTACAAATCAGTCCTTGGAAGACTAGAACTGTACACAGAAGGCAAAGGAAAAATGGATACAGAGCATGTACCAGTTCATATCAAAGAGATTAGAGGGAAATAAAGAGATTAGAGTTTAATACGAAACAAAGAGAAACAAAGAGTATGCACCAGTTCGTAACAGATTTAGAGATTAGAGTATGCCTTGATCAAGCATACTGTCAAGCCACAGATCAAAGGGGAACCATGGAACATAGAGATTAGAGTTTAATAGGAAAATACCAAACTGAGATGGGAAAGAAGGGAACAAATCTGACCAGAACGTCACTTCACTTCGTCGAGCACCACATTCTCCGCTTCCTATACTGTTCAGCCGCCTCCTCTCTTTCACTCTCTGTTGTCCTTATCCGATTTTGAGAAAACTCAGAAAAGAAAAGTGGGTATGTGAGAGAGAGAGAGGGAAAGATGGGACATCATAAATAGGCAGAGTGGTTTTGAGCGGTTTTGAGAAATCGAGGGAGAACCAAATGCTCGGGGGGGCCGTGAGTTGCAGCGGCGATTTGGGACTCAGAGAGAGAGAGAAATGGTCTCCGTATGTAGCAATCTAGGTATGTTACCGTATGTAACACTCACACAGGCCAATTGGGCTTTTTTTTTGGGCCGCCTAATATATTTAGAGAATAGAGATTCAGAATTCATAAAAAACGCTATATCGCCGCGAAATACCCGCTAAATTCCCACTAAATGCTGCTAAATCCCGTTATACTGCGCGTTATTGGACATACCGCTAATTCTGTAGCGCTGTAGCGCTCTACCACCTACAACCGCTATATCGCCGCTATAGCGGCCGCTACGGCCGCTATTTAAGCCTTTGGGCCAGAGAAAAAACAAAGGAAGGTTGTACAACGCTTCAGTGCGTTATACAACGTTCTGGCTTGACTAGAGAAAAATGCATTGCACGACGCGTAAATTGCATTGTATGATGCAGCTGGTGCGTTACACGACCTTCTGTTGCGCTGTGTAACGCACTGTTTCTGTGAAAGAAGAAAACTGCACAAACTGGTGCGTTGTGTGACCCAATATTGCGTTACACAACTCACTGGTGCGTTGTACAACCCAATATTGCGTTACACGACGCACTGGGTCTGAAACTGAGAAAAAACTGCACAAAGCTGGTGCGTTGTATAACCCAATATTGCGTTACACAACTCACTGGTGCGTTGTACAACCCAATATTGCGTTACACGACGCACTGGGTCTGAAACTGAGAAAATACTGAGTTTTTGAGCTTTTCTACTAACTAGACCATTTCAAGGATAAAAGGACTAAAGTAAACCTTCTATTAAAGTCTAAACTAGCCTATAAGTTCTCTAAAGACTTGATCTTGATCTTGCACATAGTTTTTATCCAAGTTTTCAAACTTTGCACCTTCTTCCTATAAAACTCAAAGAAGATTATTAAATGCTTAATGATATTGTTTTGTAATCGACAAACCTAGAGACGTTTAGTACAACATCTTCCTTGCCAAGTCAAATGTCACATTAGATCCAAATCAAGATCTTTTGTGACATCATATTCCAACAGGACCAGGAATCTATCTTGTAAATTGCCAGATAATGGACTATATATATTAATCTCACCATCATTTCCAACTATGGATTTTGGTTCGGAAGTAATGCAGAAAGCCTATGGCTCCGTTTGGATTCCATTGGGAAGAAAGGAAGAAGGAATAAGGAAATAAAATTTATTATAAACAATTTAAACTCTTTACAAAGTTACACACTTTCTAATACTTATTTCCACTTCTCCCCTTCTTTCTTTTTTTTCCACCTTATCCAAACGGAGTCATAATAAGAATATTACAGAAAAAAAGAAAGAAACTGCGCAAGAAATGCGGTGTGTTTTGGCCACGTAATACAACTCTAATTGCTTAATTGTATTATTTTTATTTTTCAAATTTCGAAAGATACTTGTCATGCGTGCCCATCGTTTAGGTTTTTGTTTTATTACAATTTTTTTATTGAACTTTGTCTTCAATGAAAACATTCTAATATGAAATTCATATAGAGGAACACGTAATGAGTTTGCGTTAAAAAAATGATTCGTATATAATATGAGAAGAGAAAATTAGAAAGACATGATGAAGCATCAGAAGAGATGAATTCGCCTTTCTGTTCATATAATTAGTTAATATTATAAATTTATTTTTAGCATGTTAAACGACAGGTGGAAATATTTGCAAAGTTAAAGTAAATTAAGCAGGTAGAAAAATAGAGATGAGAGGAGAAATAACAGTTAACTATTTAACTGTAGGGGACCAAGTTCAGTGTTCAGAAATAAGTAGGCATGTGGAGCGCTTGACCAAATGACAGTGAGCGGGGTTGTGCTGTGTGCAAAGTGCAAAGTGCTAACTGCTAAGGGCCTCAGGCTCAGGATGAGCTCCATGTCTCTTTTAGCCTTTCTTTGTTGTGATTGTGACTGCTTTAATTTAATTGGCTCTCACTCTCAACTGCCCAGTCGTATTGTGTTGTATTCATCTAATTAAAATTTCAACTTACCTCTTTTTACCCTTATTACTCTTTCGAAAAACATAAAAGAGTGTCTTTTAATTTGCCGATGCATGCGTCCCCATCCCTAGATTCCCATCCACACTTACTCATTAATTATCAACATTCATATATATTCCTGCTTTGTTTCACTTTTCCACGAATGGTCCAGCCTTGCTTTGCCTTTTTTCGAGTCTTGCGAATTAATTGTATAGAAGAATTATTGGTTGGTTTAGATCGCTCAACTTATTATTTGTTATGACTAAGATAAATTTGAGAATTATTTGGTTTAGATTGCATTTATGAGCTGTCCAATTTGAGAATTATTAGCCTTTTATCCTCAACAGAGTTGTGGATTTCAAACCGGTTTAGAGAATTACTTGTTTTGTGATATTTAAAATTCAAAAGATGAGATCCTTATTCCATTAATTGTTTTGTTTAAAAAATAATAATGGAATTGCATGTCAAACTTTAACTTTAACGGCCGGGCAGGTTTAAACAGGTCTTCAAAAATTGAAATGAAACCCACCTCTGAATCTCTGACGGTTGACCAATTAATGGAGTAATTAAAGTAATTAATGATATAGGTTACTGATATCACTAAGAGCATGTGCATGACACTTTTTTTTAATTGGTTGTACGAAAGAAATGAAATAAAATGACGCTGAGTCAGTACTTAAGTTCACATAGCAGGCCAGATGGATGACTGATGATTGATCGATTGATGATGGGCCTGGCCATCTCTAATTCCATGATCACTCCACCACCACTTCTAGTACTTCTCCTGCTCCTCTTCGCTCCACTACTACCCGTCTCCGTCTCCGTCTCCGCGTCTGCCATTAACCGCCCCGAAGTTATCACCTCCACTCATGGTGCAGTTGCAGCTGACGACGCACGCTGCTCTGCTGCTGGCCGGGATGCATTGCGAGACGGAGGCTCCGCTGTTGATGCTGCCGTGACGGTGGCACTCTGTCTTGGCGTCGTCAGCCCCGCCTCCAGCGGTCTGGGAGGCGGGGCTTTCATGCTCGTGCGCCTGTCCAGCGGTGACGCCTGGGCCTTTGACATGAGAGAAACTGCCCCCCTCTCCTCTTCCCAGGACATGTATGCCAATAATAATAGTGAATCCAAATCAAGTGGGCCGCTCTCGATAGCGGTACCTGGTGAACTGGCCGGCCTTTACAAGGCATGGAAACGCTACGGCAAACTCCCTTGGGCAAAACTCGTCGCGCCGGCCATCAACTTGGCGCAAAACGGCTTCCAAGTCTCCCGTTACCTCCGTGTGCAAATGGAGAGTGCCATAAATGGCGTGTTGAGCGATGAGGGGCTACGCCAAGTATTTACTATAAATGGAACTGATCTGTTGAAAGTTGGAGACATTTGCTACAATAAGAGGCTAGCAAAAACACTGCAAAAAATTGCAAAACAGGGGGCTAGTGTTTTTTATAACGGGTCAGTCGGGGCAGGGTTGGTAGCGGATGTCAAGAAAAGGGGAGGTATTTTGAGTATGGAGGATTTGAGGAGGTATAAGGTGAAAGTTACTAGGCCTTTGTCAGCCGATGCTATGGGGCTCAAGTTTTTGGGCATGCCGCCTCCATCGGCTGGCGGGGCCGGTTTGATACTGGTAAGGTTCTACATCTGTTCTTTCTTTATTGTCAGTCAGGTACAAAGGTACATATGTATATATATGTTGTTTCTTGTAATAGAACTGCGATTGTATTTAACACTTGGTCATGCATGCACAGGTACTGAACATACTTTCCCAGTATGGAAATGGAAATGGAATCCCAGCTGCTGCTGTTGCCGGCCCGCTTGGCGTACACCGACTTATTGAATCTCTGAAGCACTTCTTCGCAATAAGGCCCAACCTTGGTGACCCCGACTTCATTGATGACTCCAAAGTTCTGTCTGACATGCTCTCCCCAACATTTGCTGCCAAACTCAAGAACACCATTCTTGACAACACCACCTTCGGCCCGGCCTACTATGGGGACAAGTAAGTCTAACTAAGAGTATATATTATTTATGTATATGGCAAATTTTCAGATCCTAATTCAGAATAATATATTAGTTATTAGTTGAGTTTAATTAGTACAGGAAAAATCTGACCAAGCACTCTAAATTAATCATGAATGCTTGATTAATGGGACCATAATTCATGAAACAATGATCTGACCCGACCTAAGCTGACCTCAGTTCTAGGCAACCTATAATTAAACTTTACACTGTGAACTGAATGGACTGCCAACAGGGACACTACAACCTGTCCGACGTGACCTGTATATCATATGTCACATTCAACACTAAACCCGAAATGAACCGAATCCAACATATAACCTTGGTAATGAGGCCCCGAGAAAACAAAATTTTAGAGGGCTAAAACAACATTAATTGAACTACATTAAGGCTTGTTTGTTCTGAATCTGGAATATTTTGGTGACGCATCCTGTTGGATTTTAGATTGAGAAAGTTTGATATGATCAATAATAATTTCTTTATTATTATTCTCATCTTTATATCAACAAAATACAGAGCTTATATACTTGAGAAGATATAACGGTTGCCGAAAGTATTGTAACGTTATAATTTCTATAAATGGAACGCTCTTCGTTTTTTTTTTTAGAAATGCTAGAATCCAATATATTGGATGGATGGGGTCCGTCCAACTCTAATATGATCGTTCTCACTTTTTTAAATTTCAAATAACAGATCTGAATTGTTCAATATACATATTGAAAAACTTATAAGAAACCAATTTTTTTTTTCTGAATTTGTTTACTATTTTTTTTTGGTATTTCAAAAAATTATTGTTATTAGACGATCCATAATTTTTATATCATGAATTTTCTAAAAAAACAAAAAAGTAAACATTTTAAAAAATTTTAAAAAAATTTTTTAAAATAATTTTTTATAAGTTTTCAATATGGAGAAGATATTGAACAGTTTGGATTGGAAGTTTCGAATTTAGAATGTCAGAACCATCGTATTGAACAGATCCATCCGTTCAATATATTAGACACTAGCATTTCTTTTTGTTTTTCCATAAAATGTCTACGAAGAGAGTCTAAGGCTATATATTGTTCTCTTTTCATCTTTATTTTTTCTCAACAAGTCCCCGAATTAACATGGAATAAATTAAAACCACAACAGCCTTAATTTCATTATTAAGGTTTTTTCTGCGGAAGATTTAGGAAAATTTTCAACTCAATTACAAACGTTTTGAACTAATAAAAATGATCTAGGTGAGGTTTTGTACCATTATTGACCTGCTAATATTTTGGAAGCTCCCATTATCTTGAGCTGATTCAATATAGACTCAATTGCAAAATATGTATTACTTGTTCCTAAACAGAGGCATAATTGTTATATGCACAGTATCATACATTTTTTTTTATGCTTATTCTTTTGGGGGGCTGGGGGCTCTTCGGCCTTTATTTAAATTCTGGTTGATTAATAAGTTTTAACCAACCTCCGTACAATATAACTTGGTTAGAAAAAATATCAAGTCTGCATATGAGTTTATGTTAGTGTCTGGTACCTTTCTTCTTCATATGTACAGAGAGAGAGAAAGAGAAAGCCTTCAATCAAAGCGCTTTGACTGGAGTCCCGTTTATCCAAATCGTCAAATATGATCTCCATATTAAAATCTCCTTGCATATCAAAATTTTATTTTTTTTTAAATTTTTAAATATTTTTTTCGGTTTTTCAGAAACAACAATTTTTGTAGGATTCAGAACAAATTAGATTAACGATTTTTGAAAATCTGAAAATAATACTTAAAATTTTCAAAAAATAAAAATTTTGGTCGGCAAGGAGATTTCAATATGGAGATCATATTTGACGGTTTGAATCGGTCATTTGAACTTTCAAAATTGAGAACTGACGGAATTTAACCGGGACTACGATCAAAGCGCTTTGATTGAAGGCTTTCTCTCTCTCTCTCTCTCTATATATATAAAATGTTTTGTTTTTGTAATTTAATATGATATTTTTCTGCATATGATTTTTTTGGCTATTTAATATGATAGTTTTAAACGGAGGACATGAAATACTTCAATTATAATTAGTGGCGAAGCCAGCCCAGCAAAATAGTGGGGACCGAAATCAATTTAGACCCCATGAAGAAAATTAATCAATTTGACTTGACAAAGCAGGGTAAAAATTGGAAAATTATGATTATTAGGGGAGACCTGGCATTCGCCAGTCGTCTCCTGAATTCGCCACTAATTATAATATTTTTTAAAAAAATTTCATAATAAGTAGCAAAAATAAAAAAAAAATTTGGTATGCACGGATATTTTAATATGAACAACAATTTGAATGATTGAGATTTGATCATTTGATATTTGGATTAAAAAACTTCTGTGTAAGGTGAAGATCTGTGCCATCGATGGCACAATAGCCCGTCTCTCTCTAATACCTTTAGATGTATAATATTTCAGGTGGAATATCATAAATGAACATGGTACAAGCCACATATGCGTAGTTGACAGCGAGAGAAATGCCGTCTCAATGACATCTACCATCAATTACTATTTTGGATCACAAATACTGTCACTAAATACTGGAATTGTATTAAATAATGAGATGGACGACTTCTCTGTACCATCAAGCAACACTAATTTTACCAGTGTACCGCCTCCAGCCCCAAACAATTTTATAAGTCCTTCCAAAAGACCGATGTCTTCAATGACCCCTACAATAGTTCTGAAGGTAATTTTGTTATTTTATTTTAAGAGAACTAAGTTTCTTTGTTTCTTTTCCCCCTTTTAAGATATCTTTACAATTTAGTTATATAGTTGTCAATACCCAAAACATACGCGATAAATTACTTTGTTACTCTTGACCTCGTAAGCAGAAATGTAAAGTGGTCATTTGACTGATATTTTTCCGAGATGTCAATTTATAGAGTACCTGTCATTTCAGTGGTATATCATTTGTGAAAAAATTAAATGCGCTACCGGTTCAGCAATATCTGATAAGCTTTCCTTTTTTTGGTGATGTGTTTTTATAAATGTGGTCAAATGGGATCTTTTCTGCTAGCAAGATTAGTGTATTTATTTATTTATTTTGAAAACACAGATTAATCTATAATATTATTATTTTTTTTTTTTGAAACAAGTAGGAACAAAGTCCTACCACTTCCATTTATCAATGGGGCCGTTTGGATAGCTTGGGAATAAGAGGAATAGCCTATTCCTAGGCGGAAAACATTGGGAAGTGTGTAATTTTGTGAAAAGTTTGGATGGTTAGGAATAAATTTTCGTCTAGGAAGAGGCTATTCCTCTTATTCCTAAGCGATCCAAACGGCCCCAGAAACAAGAGATTACAAGAAAAGAACAAATAAAAGCAAAAGAAAAGGGTGCGTTATGGCACTGGTACCCAACTTTGGTACCAGTGGCGAAGACAGAGTGCCCTTGCCAGTCCCCCCTAATAATTAGAATATTTCCCATCCATATGTTAATTTATCAAGATAATTTATATAATTAAGTTTCATGGGCCTCCTCTAGACTCAAAATATTATGCTCAATGATGCTTTGGTTTAAAAAAATTAATGGTTGCTAGTATTATTTTAGGTAATTAATACTTAAACTTGTAATTTTTTTGTTTTCAATTTCATTTAGTCAAATTTTGACTTCCGTCATTCTTCAATCCTAGCTTCGCCAACCGCTATCTAACCCTGAAAGAATGGGTCCATAACAACATCCAAAACCAGTTATTATCTCTAACACATATTCCCCTCCCAACTAAAAATAAACTGTATAATCTGAACTGTAATTCTGACCCTATTACAAACCAACCCCCAGATAATCTCTTTATTATTATAAGCTTGACTAAAAAAAGCAACTATAGCCTTGTCACACATAATATCCTGCCAAGCACCCTTCTGATTGCATATGAGCCTGATTCTCCACCATTAACAAGCTCATCCTTTGGGAAGCTTCAGACAAGATATCATCCATCTTTTATGATATTACAATAATAATTCTTTAATCAATTTATTTACCTTTTATCTGACTGGAATATAGGATGGAGAGCTGAAGGCAGTGGTAGGAGCAAGTGGTGGTGTCATGATACCGGCTGCAACAATACAAGTGGTTTTGAATCATTTTGCTCTGCAATTGGATCCATTTTCTTCTGTTTTTGCTCCACGAGTTTATCATAAGGTTTTATACTTTTATCGTCTCTTTGGTTCCGTCTCTACTTTCAACAAACATTAAAAGATACCAAATTCTGGCCCTGAAACAAAATAGTAAGACAAGGGAACTGTATTTGACATTATTAGTAATACAATTACATCAGCATACTGTTATTATCAACTGCTTTTAGAAATTAAAAGAAAGGTAATGAATAATGGTACATGTCATAAATTAGAACGAAATTGTTAAAAGTTTCTGGTAGGTACATCACAGAGTAACGCATCTAAAATATTGAAATCAAACTGAATTCTTGAGTGGCGTTGTGTTTAGTAAAGTTCCATAATTTTGTACGAAAGTGTAAATTTTCATTACTGTTTCTTATATTGTAGCTGAGTTAATCTAAGAAAGTTATACGGTTGATTTCTCAAACAATTAATAACACTCCTACTTCATTTTATTCCTCTCCAGCTGATACCAAATGTGGTACAATATGAGAACTGGACAACAGTATCAGGTGACCACATCGAGTTACCGGCTTCAACTAGAGAAGAGTTGCAACAGAGAGGCCATGTTTTACAAGGCCTCACCTCAGGAGGAGCCATTTCTCAGTTCATTGTTCACAATTTTGGTGAACTCACCGCAGTCAGTGATCCAAGAAAAGGTGGTCTCCCTGCTGGCTTCTGAAATAACATTCAATTAGACTTTTGAATTAGATATTCAACCTCAGTCAATAAATGGGACAATCAAATCTACGATTCTTTCAAAGAAATAAAATTTACCTTGGCAGTTGGCACACTTGTGGATTTTGGCTCATTTGTGCACCTGTAATTACTCACGAGGCGTGATTATAGACTATTATTTGTTTTTGTTTTTTTAAGAATATAGACTATTATTTGTTGATTTGTTTATTATTTCGAAATGAAGTTACATGCTATTGCCTGTTAATCTTAAAAACTAGAACAATGTTTACAATATATGGACTTTTAGTTCTGTTTCTCTGTTTATGTGAAAGTGACAAGTATCAAATTAGTCTGTTAATGTGAACTAGCTCTTGGTCTAGTGACAAAGAGCAATGCGCATCTTTTTAAGTAGATTGAGAGAACCCTAATTTATCTTTAAAAAAAATGTTATTTTAGGTCTTGAAAGATGCAAAAAGGTAAATCAAATATTATCATACATATATTAAAGTTAGATGAGAGTTAATGGTTCATCAACATTAGTGAAGTAGGCAATTCTTTCATGTATCTAAAAAAAGAAAGAAAGCCAATTCTTTTGATTTTCTGTGGCGTGTGGTAAATGTATGACGGGAATTGCTTTCCTCGCTCCCTCAAATTAGAGATACACCCCTCTTTTTTAATAATGACAAAAATACCCTCAATAATCTTGCATCATAATTTTGCAGATATAAATAAATACGTGGTATTTTGGTCCTTATTAAAAAAAAATGGGAGTGTATCTCCAATTTTGAGGGAGTGAGGAAAGCAATTTCCATGTATAACGGGTCATTTGAGGTCATGTTTCTGTCCAAATTTTACTCGCTATATAAATAATAACAATATCAAGCTGGAAATTGGCTTAACAACCATAAATTTCAGCAAGTATTAGTACCTCTCTTGGGCACCACAGGCAAAAAGGCACTTCGGCTCTTTTTTGTGTTTCTTTTATTTATTTATTTTTTTTGTTTCAACCTTTTTAGTCAAAGCCCTATTATATTCGAAATTGTACTTTTAGTCCTAATCTTTTTTAAACAAATGTTCACAATTGTAATTATTGTTCTCGCAGTAAAAGTCGAAACACAAAAAAAAATTAAATCGTATCTCCAGGTGGTCAAAATGTTGACCTCTTTTTTCTTATTTTATACTTTTTTTTTTCTACGTCACAAAATATGGTTAACTCGTGAAGAATCACAAAACTGGCCTGTGAAAAAAAAAAAGAGAACACCATCCTATTACTGCGAATTTTATAAGCAGTCTTCCTTTTTCAAAGAATTTAAGATAAACTAGATAGTCTTGAGTTCTTACCAGATTTGGCCATATAGAATTTTCTTTTTTCTATTTTTGTTGTTTTTTTTTTTTTTTGTGTAGACAGTTTCCTTGTATAAACTTTGTAATGGGTCGACCTATTTTTGGTCATAAGCGAGGTTGAAGTTTCTGTCCTGTTATTTTGAGGCATTCAAGTCTGTAGGCCCCATTGGTGTTTTTGGTTAAGTTGAATTCTGCCTCGCAGAGTCACAGGACATTGGCTTTGACAACCTCTAGCTTGAGGACAAATATCTGTTTATAATTGTTTTTCAAAATAAAAAAAAATTATAATTGATAGAACTGAAGTTGCTTTCCTGGTGGGGGGGGGGGGGGGGGGGAGGCTTTTACTGGAGCAAAAACCTTCTTGCAAGTCCTCACTCCTAAAGAAACAAGGCCTAAAAACTCAAAGATAAAAGATAATTCCCTAATAAAAGAGAAAGCCGATAGAACAGAAGCTTGCCTACCTCATCTTCCCCTAATAATACAAAGAGATCGATCACACATAAAAATGGCCTAGTACATATTTTGATTAATAGAATCTAAAAGGAAGAGTTCTTCACAAATGCCTTGCCTTTCTCGAGTTTCTTAGTTGCACTTTTCTTGAAGTTCCTAGGTTTAGTTGATCATAAGAGTTCCTTACTCTTCCTCCCTCTGGCATGAGAGCTCATGTGTCCTCCTAGTGCTTGTGGGTTGGCGAACTCCACATTACAGACGGTACAATGATACACTCGTGCCACATCAGCACTTCGACGTACATGACCTGCCAAAAATGCATTGATGGCCTCCCAATTCGGATCTAGTGGAACAACATGACCTTGTAGCGACACAGATGAGTTGTTGTCATTTGTGTTATTGCATGGCAAGGCCAGTGATTTTGGAGGCAAAATGACAGGATAACTATTATCGGCAGTAGGGCTTACAGCAATGTTCATATTCTCAGTAGTAGGGCTTGCAGCAATGTTCATATTCTCAGTAATAGGGCTTGCAGCAATGTTCATTGCTGGAATTGAATGAAGATATTGCTGGTTCCAAGCATACAGACAATTGTTGTCTGTGGTGGTGATATTGGTGGGATTGTAGTGTGAAGAAAGATTTGTTTGTTGTGGACTATAACTCTGGTTGAGGAGCAGGTCAGACTGATACGAGTAATTTTCATTCACTTCCATTGGGTCAATAAGCTAGCTCAAGAGAGGAAAAGGGAGGTTTAGAGGTAAAAAATTGTTTGAAGGTAGTTTGAAATTGATGAAATGGAGAGGAAACCGGACAGATTATATAGATGAGTGAATGAAATTTTGTGTATCTTTAAATGGGGTCCCATTTAATGAAGAAGAAAGGAAAGGAATGCTGCGAATATTGCAACAATTATTTCACTATATTTTCTTGATAATTTTTACTGTCAAAAATTCAAAACTCTTTGCACAGAAAAATGCATTTTGCATGGTTGCTGCTGGTTTTTCTAGCCATTTGAGGGGCGGGAGAGGGGAGGTTGAAATATGATTGCATTTTTAGTAGCGAATATTTTCACTAATACTTGAAAGAATTGGATACAAAATTTGCTTGCCACTTGGTTTATATGGTAAGGATCATATGAACAAATACGCTGACGACAATTGTTTTCACATTATTGGAACTGGTATTGAAGATAAAAAAAATATTATGCTAAATTAAAAAAAGATTATACTGATTTCTTCAAGATTTCAGAATATTTTTGTCGTTATGCACAAAATGTCATGTTGATATTTCCAAATCGAATGCTTTTTAAAATCAGACATTAAGAACAGGGCATCCCTCTGTTCCTTATTTGCAACTCTTGAAGTGATGTAATGGATCAATATGCACATGTCAATGGATCATTGAGAACAGGGAGTTCCTCTGTTCCTTATTTATACAATTCTTTGGGTGTAAGGATGCAGGTGTCACCATCTGATCTGACCCAGGATTCATTTTTACCAGTACATGCGCCATCACAGAACAACCAAAATTGAATCAGTGATGTTCCGAAAATATTCATTGAAACATCTCTTTCCTCCATAATTCTTACCATTCCTGCGCATGACGGACTATCAGAATGGGTCAAAGAGATATGTGGGGAAATACTCAAATTCAAATTATTCTGAATTTCAATTTAGCCACCGGAATTCAGATATCTGACTTCACACTGCCACAGAACAATGTGTTAAGGCATACAATTTTTAATTAATTTAATATATCGAACATTGTACTTTTGTAATATGAGACTTGTTTACAGCCTTAACATTTGTGATTTTGTGTCATGCATTAACCAACATAATGGTAATTGTTAGAACAGTAACTTGGCTAATAAATACATTGGTGAAATGCATCAACCACCTTGAAATAGTGATTACATCAATTTAGATTTTAGACTTAGTTCAGCCATGAAAAAGACGCAATTTTACTGTTTGACTCACCTCGCACATAATACCTTATTCCCGCAGATAAAACAAAAAAGGACTAAAGTGCCAAAAGAAAGAAAATATATAGATAACCTGTTCCACATTTTGTAGACTCAATTCAATTGCAACTCCGTTCAGTGACTATGTAATGATAAAATTCTACTTTTCCAATTCAGGCTTGCTAAACAAGCCCTATGAGCAGAGTTGAATGTCCGAAGGCAATATGTCAAGTATTTCAAACAAGGAGAACTTAAAAAGGATAAATCATGATACAGAGGGTTCCAAAAAAATAAATATTTGTTGACACTAGAAACAATAGAGAGACGTTGTACTGTAAATTTCAAAATATAATAAATACATTTTACAATTCGCCTAAATAGATCTCTGTCATTTCAAACAAATGTATATTGTTCTCATGTAAAAAAATATACAGGCAGGATTAGTTTTTGTCTCAGGCATTATAGTTATGTCCTTCGTGAAACAAGATGAAATCCTTGTGTCCTTAAATAACTGACTGGTTAATTTACATACAGATTCTTTTAACACATACAAATTAACAACACCAATCTAGTCCTAGAGATTTCCACCGAGTCAAGTGGGGTCACGTGGACGAGCAGCCCAAAGCGAGCTCAAAGCACGAAGCCTCTGAAAGAAATCTGCTAATGAAAGGAGGCCACGAGCCGCCTGACGGACTGTCAGAATCTTATGCATTTGTTGTATGGTTTTCTGCCTTAAATCATCAGCCTGTGGTGAGAATAATAGATATCAGCCACATAACAGAAGAGGTGTACTTAAATCAAAGGTTTCATTTCACAGCCATAAATCACACCAAAGAGCTTTGATATTTCCAAAACTGTAAAAAAAATAACAAATCTTAAATTAAGTAGATAATGTTTGGAACCATGTTTATAAGGATGGAATATACATCAACTTGTTTGCTAATTGAAGTATTGTTTTATGTCATTGGCAAGTAGTTCTACTGACAGGCCAATCCAGTAGAAAATATGTCATCATGTTTGTTTCCATGAATAATTGGCAAATATTTGGACAGCAAAAAGAACTTCACAAACCAAAATTGTTACAAAAAGCTTCACCAATTACCCAGCTATTTGTCTGCGTTGATACATCCATTCATGCATTCATACATTCATGTCAAAATGAGGTTACGTAACAATTAAGCTCTCAGCATATTTATGTTACTGTCCTTGCCGGTACAGTTCCAGTTCAATTGTACAATTAGCTCATTATGGCATAACTAGACTAAGCGAGTTCACAGTGCAATGAAGTTTCAATTAGTTCTTGTGCTGCAAAATTCCATCCAAATAAACCTAAATTACCAGTTGCAATGCAACTAAATACCAGAAATGCAAAGGAAACACAAAACTAAGAACAATGAGGGGTTCTCATCAGCCAGTATATGACCATTCAACATTGTAATACAATCAAACCATAAACTTGTATGTACCTGGGTTACAAAGCTCACAAGGGACTCCAGTTTGCACATGGCATTGACCATTTCCTCAGAGTGACTTAAGACACCACTGCTACTATCCCCCAGAGGGCGTGAGGTTAGTGTCTGTGAGACAACTTGAAGAAGTTTATCCATCCCTTCTGAAAGTGCATCTTCCGCCAGAATGCATGACTGTTGCAGATTATTCACATCATCTGCTTGCTTTTCCGTCAGAGGTTCTAATTGTGGGGTTAAAATCTGAAGGAAAAAAATATCTGTTTAGAGGTGGATGCTATAAACTGTTTCACCCTTTTGAGACCATGAACATTCTATCTTTTATTGGTGGAGGTAGAGCTTGTCTTAGAGTCGTTTAGAGGTATATGCTGTAAATAAACATATTCATTCAATGAAACGGTAGCCCAGAAGCCTACTTTGTGTTAAAAAAAATTGGGACAAAAGAAAATAAACCCAAAAAGCATTTCGTCAGCAAAAGTACAGTAGGAAAATAGCATTTAAATCTATAAACATACCAATTGGAGAGTTCATGAGTACAATATGATCTTCAAAAACTTTAGGTGCTATAATGGGAACTAAATATTGGTGGATGTGTAATAAATTACAATTATAGGAACTCTACTGCTGACATACACATATCCTACCTTTAGGATTTCAGAGGGGCGTGCTCCACCAATCCAGAGGAAAAACCTTTCAGCCTGTGTTTTCCACTTGCCAGACATGAGATAAAACACGTCTGATTTTGCAATGATTGACTTAATTTGAAATAAACTATCATAGTGGCTTATCATGCCTTCCACCAGCATTCTCAGCTCTATGTCTGATACACGAGCTTGCAAAGCAGCTCTTAGCTCAGTTGCTCTCTTAATCTGTTCTTCTACCCAGTGTGTGTGCTCTATTTCAAAGGCTGCAATCCCTGCAAGGGCAGAATGGTCATAATGTGATTAAGAGATTGATGCATCACTAAGATCTTGGGTAGTTTTCTTTACAAATTACACCCAGTACCAGACTTGAAAGTAACACACTCAAATTTCTCACATTTGTACCTAAACTTATTACTTCTGTCCCACTAACATACGACACAAATTGTAGAACCATTTTAGATATTAGATCAGCCGCATCAATTCAGCTCCTCTTAGATTTATTTAACTTCCTTTAAGATGAATTTATCAACATTTTGAGGAACATAAATATCCCATTAGAGGCAAGTCTTTCTTTCAGCTGCAATTGCCAAAAATCTGATTGGGATTCACATACAAATATGAGATTCACTAAGCACAGCTGCATGTAATGCCTCATCTAACTGTACATATATTAGGAGACACAAAAAGATGGAAGGGACAGGTGCTATGGAAAACGAGAGTTTCTCTGCGGCATGCACTATATAAAATATAGGAAGAAAGTCCCAAACCTGAACTAGCAGCACCAGCTAATTCTCCTACTTGGCCGCTAATATACACACCCTACAGTTTGAGCAAGACATTAACTTCAAGGTTAGAGAAAGGAAAAAGGAAAAATCTGTAGACTAGAATAGAAAGGAAAGCGCTTTATGTTTCCACCAAATTGAGAAGTTACAAAAAAAAAGGCCTCGATTTTGAAATTGATTTAATTTCATTAGAGTTTGTATTTCAGTTAATAATGGGCTCCAGCATTCATAGCGGAAACAATATGGGTGCAGTACAAGCCACCATATACCAAAAAAAACATCATTGATGGAAGTATCAAACAACATCTGAACTTGTATCCTGGGCCTATAATACCATACTTCATCTACATTGTTACTGCCAATACAATCCGCCCACCTCCCCCCATTCAACCAAAACAGAAAAATGGAACAAGAAAAAGCATAATACATATATAGGTAAAAACAACTAATAATGATTAAGGAAGAAATAACTCGGTAAAGATACATGGTCAACACCAAGGGAAAAATCAGAGATTATCTCAGGGTGAAACACAATTTTAAAATTACTTGAACTATAACCAACAAAAAGTATAATAGTACCAAATTATCAAAATTCTTATGGGATGGTGGAGGGGTTAGGACTTGGAGTGCATCCCCTTGACCGCCTTCTCAATACATATATTAATAAGATGGTTTCTAGCAGTTTTGTACCTGCTGTCGAGCATGCTGAACCTCTTGCTCCATTTGTGCCAATTTTATTTTGCTTGATTCCAATTGCTGTATGTAAGCCTGTTTAATTTAACATTGGAAAGAATTAGCTCTTCATGAGCATAATTTGCTCACAACACCGAGTCTTTGTCATGTTTGCAAAAAGACAGAATGTTAAATATGGATAAGTCAGACTGTTGCATTCATGTCCTGGATAGCTAGAATCCCATAACACATTTAAGTGGCCTTTCCATAAGCACTGTGGATAGCATTCTTTTTATTCATGGTCTCGAATGAAATATACATCAATAAAAGAAATTAAGGATATTTTTTAATAATTCAGGAAAAATATAATTACTTCTCATGCAACATAGATGCAGTGATCCTAAATATAAGCAAGGATAATCTTGAGACATAAGACATTATAAATTAAGTAAGTCTTTGTACAACCAAATATAAGTAAAATCATTTAGTTTTTATGTAAAACCTTTTTCCTTAGACGACTTTTTCTAGCAGCTTCTCTGTTTTGTGCAAGTCTTCTCTGAACCTGGGAGGAAAGAGAGAGTGTGTATTCTCAGTACATATACAATTAGAATATTTCAATAGTAAACGTTTGGACCACATGGTCTTCATTGTCTGATCTATACAATACAAGAGCCCATTGATATATAGAAACAAAGCCATTTCTGTTAAACTCCCAAAATTTAATGAATACACATCTATATCCAACTAAATGTTGCAAGAAACCCAAGGAAAAATTTGGAATTCGAATAGAACTTCATTGACCAACTAGTAATTATGTATAATGCAAGTATAATCAAGAAAAAAAAAGCCCCCTCTATTTAAGAAAATATCATTATTTCGAACATATAGATGACATATCGTACTTACCTTCTCTCCTCCTTTGTTTCCTTCATTCTCATAACTCTTTGATGATCCTGGTGCCTCAGGAGAAGCATTCTCCAACTAGAAATAACATCCAAGAGATCATATTTTTGTACTAACTGAGGAGACTAGAGAAATAAAACATCTTCCTTTTTAGCCACTGATTGTTACTTGATTTTAACACTGAAGGCTTTGTAAAGCTTCATTTATTATGAAGTTCTTAGCAAACATATATCAATTGCTGATATGATGCTTTATTAACTGGTACTTTGTAATCTAGCCTCCACCATAGAAGTAGTAATTTAGTTCCTCAACCAGAATAAATTTTGGAACAGAGAATTTCTTTCAAATTGAAATTGAAAATGGAAGGATTGTTTAATTGATAAGAAAACTAAATTGTATCAAAGAATGCATAGGATTGGGCGATTGGTAGCTTAAGTAGTGCACTTGGTTCAGCGAGTAGTGCGTGCAGTAATTGAAGCAGTTATGAATAGACAGTGATTCTGAAGAAGCACATGAATAGGTATATGTTGGTAAAGGAGGAGTGAATGAAATATAAGTGCGGGGTTAAGAAAGGAAAAAAGACTGACTTACTGCATTGTCCAAATTGGTTGTATTTGCATTCCAATTAGTATTATTGGAGTTAGATTCGTAGATGCCAATCATTGTAGCAGCCTGCCTGGAACTGGAAGAGAGAGAGAGAAGTAAATGAAGTGAAAATAAAAGGTTGTAAAATTAGAACATATCCTTGTTAACTATTGGAAGTGACAAGTGAGTGAGAAATTGGACATTGGTAGAGAGCAGAGAGCATAATGAAATGAAAAAGAAAGCTATAAATGAGTTTGGTTGATAAAGTGGAAATGAAATAAGGTGTGATGTGATGGTTAGAGGTTGAATTAAGCGCATAGATAGTGTAGGTGGAAATTGAGTTAAAGAATTGGGGTTGGGTTCCTAATAGCATTAATGGAATTTAGCGAATAGCAAAATTAATTAAAGACAACACAAACATAACCCCAATAAAGAGAGAGAATAGGTACCTTTGTAAGCTCGTAGGTTTGTAGGTTGGTTGGTTGTTTAACTTGAAGGTAGCTAATCAATCTAAGCTAATCAGGCCATCAGGGTGAGGGATTGCTAATTGCCATCAAGAGCCAAGAGAAGAGAATAGTGGACTCACGGTGCACCGAAGACGACGGACTCCGCTCGGAGGACGGAGGACGGACAAGAAAACCTAACCTAACAGTCGTCAGTCGTCAGTCGTACATAATTAAAAAAACAAACAAACAGTTACTTCAACGTAGACCTAACTCCTCCTCCCTTCCCACTTCCGAGTTCCCACCCTGCACCTGCACCTGGACCACCGGGACTCCAACTCTTTTTTCCCGATGGACCTTGTACACCGCGTCTACGTAATCCTAGCTTAGCTTAGTAGTTACCCACTTCCCCAGCTTTAGGACTTTATTAATTTATTATTGTGTACGTACACGGTACAGGGTACATCGATCTCAACCCTTTACCTTTAATCCTACGGTTTCACTGAATCATATCTTTTTTTTTTTTTTTTGGATGAACGCCCTTAGGCAAACTGAATCATATCTGGGACTGGGTGTTGGAGAGGATCACTCTTCACTGTTGTCTGTTGTTCAATATTCTCTTCCTCTTTTCATATGCAATAAATAAATCATGCAAATGCCGATCAACTAAAGACAGCTTCATTAAAACTTTCAATTAGACATCCCATTCACAATTAATTAATTACAAAAGTGTTTAACATTACTAGCTGTCTCCAAAGAATGCATTATTACTAGATTACTTAGTATATAATTTCGCTCATCAGGCTCCTGTTAGCCAGAAACTTCATTTCCTTTTTTTTTTAAGTGGGTTGAAATCCCACCATGTTCCATTAAGAAAAGCATCAAAATAACATCAATAATTCATCAAAGAAATAGTAAATCTACTCCTTCAAGAACACCACTGTACTGTCTTAAAACAAAGAACATCAATTATTATTCATATTCTAACCAACCCCTCTAGTCCAAATACTGCTTTTCAACTTATTAAATATTAATAAGTACAATGGAGAGTTGATTTAGGCTTATTTGAGCAATTTTGTGCTTTGTTCACTCCAATTGTAAGGGAATTATTCAAATATTTACCGGGCATCTACTAACTTGATTGTGCTAAACACTCCTTTCTCTACCTCATCATAAAACATCCTGGCATGCTTGAACTGATCCTTCATGAAATTGCGCTACCTATCAGTCTTCCCCGCCCCTAGAACCTCTCGATTATGCTCGAAAGGGGGTTCGCGGGGTGAAAGAGATAACGACCTAGATGGTGGAACACAGTCTCCTTGACCGGGGAGAACTCCTTTAGCTCACTTAGATACATGGGCAACCAAAAAAAAAAAAGCAGCCGCATAGTAAACGTCAGATTTGGACTCAACATTGTCAGTGCTTTGGCCAGAGTTTAATTGATGGACCGCTCTTTTGTAGAGTTCTGATTTTGGTCCGCATTTCTTATGGAGTTCTTCATACTTTCGTAGGTTTTATCATAGTCGATCTAAACTCTAAAGTCTAAAGTGATGATTATCATTCTCCGGAAATTTATATCACTAATGGATTCCAGAATTAGCTTGGCATCTCTATCAACAAATTAATTAGCATCAAGAGCAATTATATACTTGACATCAAGAATCAGTCAGTGTTGTGTTCAGGGTATGTATTGGTGATACAGACAGAACACTAATAATTGTAATCAGTGCATGCATGCATTGCTGATTCCGGCAGTCTTTTTAACACAACACTAGACTCTCAGCATCACATTTCAGTAATTTACAGGAAGGAAGGAATTAGGAAGGAAGGAAAGAAGGAAGACAACCAGCAGGAAGCCCACAGAACTCAGCATCACAGTGATTAAGAAGTTAATTAAATACTTAGCATCTATGACGTCTGTGCGAATGAATAAACCTTTAATTCCTAATAATTAATAAATGGCAATCCCAACCCGCACTTTGAAAGAATTCAGGAGAAAAAATCATTACTAAAAGAACATTTTAGCCAACTGTATTAAGAAGTTTATTGTGTGCTTTCGATTTCAGACGCTATAAAAATAAAATTAAATTTCATGGTCTTAACTGCATCCACTTTTTATAAGGAAGTGACAACTTACATTGAACTATTTCATGTTCGAGACTGAAATACTTTATGATATTTAAATTTGAAATAAATTTGGGGTACTTAACTTAATTTACCATAGATTTTTTTTTATCATTTATATAATTACATTAATTTATTTCTCATCAGGGTCACGCGAAGCAAATCTCCGCCGATTCACTGAAATCAATGAACTACTGTATCTATTTGTTTATCTATACTATTTATAAAAGTATCCATAAAAAAGTCATAACAATTTCATAAGAGGGATCTAAACAATTGTTATATTAATTATCGACTATTGATTTATGCGATCTGATCTAATGAATGGTCTAGATGTTGATTTCAGATAAAATGTCAGATCTTTTGACAGAAAAAAAAATTACGTGGTGTTAATAATTTATTTTTTTGAAAGATATCCACCTGGAAAGCCAGTATTTTTAAAACCGTACCGGCACCCTTACCGACCGGATGGTCGAAATCTGGTATTTTTTGAAATTGTTCGGTATTTTCTCTTACAATACCATATACTGCCGTTTCGGTCACTATATTGGTTTCCATATTATCGGAATTTTTCGATATCCGATACGGTTTCAAAACACTGCCCGGAAGATTCAACCATTTAATTTTGTACTTTTTAACATTATTATGTTTCTTTATTTGCCCACGTATTGAGGACATTTTTTGCTAGTTTGTTTATAATATATAATTAATTAATTACCGATCACTACGTCAATCTACAACGACAAAGATTATTGTATTGAAAATCAAGTAATTCTGAGAACCAGCAATGCACTTTTAATAGAGGTCGGGGATTCGTAACTTAGCTAGAGTTTTTTGTGATATTTAATTTCGAAATAAGTTTGAAAACTTTGACACCTATCTTATCTTAAAAAAGAAATCCAGTAATTAAAAATGGCACCCTGTTTTGACTTTATGAGCCTATACTAATTACTTTGTCGTTTATATATGCATTGTACTGCGGGAGCATTAATATCAGAATCCCGTGTCGTATGGTAGTTCAAAACATCGGATGTAATTATATAAATAAATATATATAATATTTATTAATTGATTACATAATACTTTAATTTTGTACAGATTTATATATTTTTAAAAATGTCCTGCGTGAAGGAGATAAAAAGGCAGCACATGCTAGTTCTTTGAAATAACAAACAAATTAATAGTTTTACTACTGCGACAACTTCAAAAGCTATCATCATCATATATGTACAGCAAGATGATCGGTATCCAATTGTGCATCAGTTTGTTTTTCTGAGTGAGAGAAAGATATGGTTAGTTTTTCATGTGCCCCATATTTGATGCGTGAAATGTCAAACTCATATTTTGACTAGTTTTTAAAATTTGAAATTCAAACTTCAAATTCAATTTGAACACGTATTGATCTAGTGACAAAGAGCAATACACTTTGAGAGTGAAAAATCGTAGGTTCGAAACTCGGCTGAAGAATCTTTCATAGACATTTAATTTAAAAACAAGTTAGGTATCTTAGACCCCCAATTTATCTTAAAAAAAAACTGTGTGTCGTCATGTAAATTTTGTAATTGTGAGTTCACTTGATATTTAATTAAGATACCCAATATGAATGAATTATCTTGATGGAGCATCAAATAAACTTTAAAAATTATAAAGTTTATGCAAAGCCATCACTCATAAAATTAAATAATATTAACGGTTTGGATCAAATTGAGAACCAGCTCTTGATCTAGTGGCGAAGAACAATGCATCTCAAGTGAGAGATTGCAGGTTCGAAATTCGATTGGAGAGCTTTTATAGACATTTAATTTAAAAAATAAATGAGACGCTTGAACCCAATTTATCTTAAAAAAAACGGTTTGGATCGAATTTTAGATTTTCAATTTTTACATAAGGTCAAAATATGAGTTTAAAAGTATTCGGATTTCGGAGTATCCAGATACGAGGCACCGGAACTATTATGTCTATTGTGTTTTTTTAACAAGAAATTAAAAGCGATGATTGCACTTATACTTATAGGCTCCGTTTGGATGGCTTCTTTCCGGAATAAGGAATAAGGAATAATCACTTTTTACCAATAAATTTATTTCTAACCATCCAAACTCTTCATAAAAGTTACACACTTCCCAATAAATTTATCTCTTCCCAATAAATTTCTTCCCTTCTTCCTTCTTCCTATCTTATTCTCAACGAGTGTGTTTGGATGAGCCGGGAATAAAGAATAGGAATAAGGAATTTCGATTTACGTGCTTATTCTTATTTCTTATTCTTATATCATGGTTTTGTTAGTATAGGAATAAGGGCCCTTATTCTTTATTCTTGTAGGGTGTGTTTGGATGAGTATGGAATAAGGAATAAGAATAAGAAATTTCGGTATACGTGCTTATTCTTATTCTTGTGCAACCCAAACAACACAAGAATAAGGAATTTGGACCCTTATTCCTATACTAACAAAACCATGGTATAAGAATAAGGAATTTGGATAAGCACGCATACCGAAATTCCTTATTCTTATTTCTTATTCCATGCTCATCCAAACACACCCGTATTGTTTAGGTTGCACAAGAATAAGAATAAGCACGTAAATCGAAATTTCTTATTCCTATTCTCTATTTCCGGCCTTTTCAAACACACCCAACGCATCCAAACGGAGCCATACCTATCTCGCTTAGAAGAAAACAAAACAAAAAGTAAAAAGATATAGACAGAAATAGAAGGCACTGATATATATAGCAATTCAAATATTTGCCCAAAAAGGAAGGAAAAAAAAAAGAAAGACTTTTTTCTAATTTTGGCACCCGGATCATTTGCGGGATTTTTTTTTTTTTAAACCGCGCTGTTTGTCTTCCAATGACGATAGTCTGATTTAATTTCAACAGGTAGCTTTTTACGGACCGCACGAATTTCGAGAGGCTTTCTATTAATCACATGACATCCATCATTGATCGGACGGTCAAAAATACTTATACTGTGAGTTTTTTTTTTAAAAAAAAACCGCAAAGTATCTCGTTCCCTAATTTTGTCACTTCGTATTATTGTAACCCAGTGAAATTTCAGAAAAGTTGAAACTAAAATTGTAGTAACGTTTTCACTACGGCTCCGTTTGGATGAGGTGTGGGAAGAAAGAAAGAAGGGAAGAAGTGGGAAGAAGTATTAAAAAGTGTGTAAATTTGTGAAGAGTTTAGATTATTTATAATAAATTTTTTCTGTTCTTTTCTTCTTCCTTTATTTCCACACAGTATCCAAACCGACGGGAGCCGCGGCTTTAGCCCTGACTTGTTTAACAAATGTCGCTCCTGACTTGTTTTCAGTTTAGCCCTTGAATTGTTTTTAATCACTCAGGGTATATATATATAACAACAACTAGGCTTTCTCAAATGTGTTCATTACGAAGCTCTACAAATTTTTAAGCACAAATTATGAATATATATATATAAGTAAATTTTGTTTATCACATTTTATAAAAATATAAAAAAAATACAATGCGCACGGTAGCAAACGAACTAGACATTGACCAAATATAAACGGGGAAAAGCACTAAAGTAATGAATACATAGTCTGGACAAACTATAAATTTTAAACTAAGTCGTATAACTTGAGGCCCATAGGAGGGGCATCATCGCACTTCCTAAGATATGGTTCCACCTCTGTCGGATCGATTCTTACATTTTCTTTGCACTCGATGATAGGAGGCGAATGCAAACACGGTTCGACTGACATCGACCGCACACAAGCCGGACCCGGCTCCTTCATCAACCTGTTCAATGTCCGAAGTACCCATGGTTTTGAACCAGCTAACCCATGAGCGACATAGCCAAAAGTAGATGTGGCAGTTGTGATTATCTTATCACAATAACTTAACAGGAACATCTCGGCGAATGCCTTTTGGTTGTGAAATTTAGCTTGCGAGTCTTGTTCCCTCTCATGAGTCGGCTGGTAAACTGCCACCATCTCACCACTCACTGTCGATTTCTCATAGTACATTGCCTTAATCATATCATAAAATTCAGATGACAAAGAAAGCACCAACACAGAAATTCGTTTGTCTATAATCGGGGTTGAGTTGTCATGGTTCAACTGATCCAGTTTGGGCAAAAGGTTCTCCGTCTCCGAGCACTCAATGATGCGATTGTACACATCTTCAAAAGGTATCGGCTCCTCTCGGAATTGTCTAATTTGAAGCCCAACCTTCTCATCACTATTGATTAGATGCGTTCGGTAGAATCTCTCAATTATGTTCCAGACAGGGTTGGCAGGCTGAAATAGGTAGCGACCCAAATGATGGAATACCGACTCCTTTACCGGGAATAACCGCCTCAACTCATTTCTATATGCAGGCAGCAAAAATAACGCAGCTGCATAGTAACCATCAGATTTGACAACCATCCAATTAATCTTCTGAAGAATTTTTTGATCATCTTCGCAAAAGAGATGGTTCTCCATCCTCCAATTGAACGCGACGGCATTGAAGAAGACCAATGACGGTAGGGATTCTGGACGAATGTTAGAATCACCAGGGATCGTTTTGTTTTTCAACATCACCGTATAGCTTTCAGGTGAATCAGTTCCGTACTTCAACAACAAATTTTTTATGGGGAAATCAGGAGGCAACTGCCACGAGCTACCAGGAAATGGCTCACAGAATACATCTCTCATTTCGGTCGTTAACTCGACCAGTAGCACTCTATTAGTAAGAAGAGAATAAAGAAATGTAGAGGCAAGGGATAACATCCTATTACCTAAGCCGTTAATTTGGGTCCAAATCACATACTTGCACTCGGCTTTGTCCGTGTTCTGGCCAGAGTTTAATTGATCAATTGCTCGTTTGTAGAGGTCGGATTTTGGACCACATTTTTTATGGAGTTCTTCATACTTCCTTAGTTTTTCAACAAGGTATGGTGACACCGAAAAAGGTGAGGGCTTCCGAAACATGGAAGATTTATATCGACTGAAACAAGATTGCTCGTCGATGTCTGGAGATAGCAACCCACCAAGGAGTTTGTCGTGAGGTGTTTCGGGGTGTCTTGATGAACACCTATCTATTGGAGCTGCAATAAAAAATTAATTGGAAAAAAAATTAGTTGATTTAGAATTGTTATGTTTATTAATATTTTATAGTGGCACCGTTTGGATGCGTTGAGAAGAAGGTAGGAAGAAGGAAGAAGAAAAGAAATAAATTATAAACAATTCAAACTCTTCACAAAATTACACATTTCCCAATACTTCTTCTCATTTCTTCTCTTCTTTCCTTCTTCCCACACTCATCCAAACGGAGCCAGTAATTACTGTTTTCTTTTTCCCACTTTTTACCATTGTGTGAACACTAGCACCACTTTTTTTTTTTATATATAAGAATTTGTGTGAAACCTTTCTTATCAATCAAATTGATTTTCATTTTTGTAGTATTTTAATTTTATCAGGTCACGTGAAGCAAATTAATCTGCATCGATTCGCTGAAACTACTCGTTTACTTACAATTATCATCGATCACAGTGTGACTAGGATTATTAGTAGTGGATCGAGAGCAACATATTTTGACTTTTTGAGTACTATATTAATAATTTAGTCGTTAATATATAATTTATACTGCTGGAACGTTAATATTAGTATCCCGCATCGTATCAAATTCAAAACTTAAAGAGTTAAGATCGATGCGATAAGATACGGATGTAATAATATATACATTTTTTATTTAATAAATGTACTGTGCTGATCAATTTTATTAGTCAAAACTTATATAGTATTTTTTTTTTAGCCAGAAAAAACTTATATAGTATTAAAAATGTCCTGCGCTATTGGTGCCCTGTCAGGTTGCAAGAACCGGTTACGGAGAAATAAAAGGGAAAAACTTATATATGGGTGCGTTTGGATAGGTGTGGGAAAAAGAGAAAAAGGGAAGAAGTGGGAAGAAGTATTGGGAAGTGTGTAATTTTGTGAAGAGTTTGAATTGTTTATAATTTTTTTTCTTCTTCTTCCTTCTTCTTCTTCTTTCTTCCAACTATCCAAACACACCCTATAGTTTTTACTACTGCGCGACAATTTCTAACGTTAGCATCGTATATATCATATAGGTACTGCCAAGTGCTAAACAACATTTCTTAAATTTTTAAACACGATCATGTACAGTTGTGAATTTGTTAAATTTATTTAAATAAAAACAAGATTATGCTAAAACTATTAAGTGTGCTTATCATGTAATCACTAAAAATTGAATTCATGCAGTGTGCTCCCAGATGAAAAGTTATGCTCGTTACTAATACCAATTATCTAATAATTTCTTTGTGAAAAATAAACAAGAAGAAGAAACACTGATATGGTGATTCAAATTAAATGTGCATGTTTCTAGGAAATAAAAAAAAAGAAAACAAAAGAAAGACAGGACTCTTATATATATTATTGTAATCACTTTACAAATTATTGTAATAGATTGAAAATTTAGATTCTATTGACCGTACACAAGTTGAAACTCAAAAAACATAGTACAAAATATTCATTCATACTCAATCAAACACGAGAATAATAGAAAAAACAAATTTAAGTAAAAGAGCTCTATCCAGCATTTGAAAACCCGAACAAAAAAGATCAAAATGAATTAAAATTAGAAAGGAATTAGCTAGATATACCGCTAGCGCTAGCTTTTGTATTGTGATACCAAATATCAAATTCAAGTTGAGTCGGTCAAATTTTCAGAACTCACCAGACATGCATGGCGCGCGCGCGCATTAATTGGATTATTAGATAGAATCAAGATGGTATATATCTTGTTGCAAGGTTCAAGTAAATTAATGATGAGATTTCATAAATATTGATATGCATGGAAACAAAGGTCGTCGATCATTGAAAGAAGCTTTTAAAAAAAAATATAAAGAGATATAATAAGTAGAAATTAATGGTATTATGTATTGTACCTGATGTAGTGATGAATGTATCTTCGAAGTATAAAGCAAAATGGTTGCTTTGGCCGCCTAGGAAAATTACCACAAGCGCAATGAGAAGTAAACCGATCCCGGCCAACTCCGGTAGCCACCATCGCTTTCTTTTCCCCATCCCCATTAATTAATTAATTAATTGCGTGCAGTGAAACTTCTTCAACCAAAGCTCTTCAATCTCTCTCACTCTCTCTCTCTCTCTGATGAGATAATATTTATACTGACAGTGCGCAATTAATATAGCATCCAAGGTCAAAATCACACATGTGCTCTCCCCTAGTAAGTGCAAAACAATTAATGTTAAGTTAAGACACCTATACGAATGTTGCAGATCGATCACGTGTAGGGCTGTCAATATACCGCCGTTTCGAACGTTTCCGTTTCGTTCCGTCTGAAATGGAACAAAAGTGGAAGGAAAAGTAGTTTCATTTTCAGAAACGGAATGAAAATGGAACGTTGAAATGAGAAATTTCAATGTAAAATGAATGTGGAAGTGAAATTTCCGTTCCGTTTAACGAAATGGAACGGAAATGGAATGGTTTTCTGTTTCGTATATTGAAGTGGAATGGAAACGGAATGATGGATTTCCGTTCCATCTCACACGTTTGACAGCCCTGATCACGTGATATCAAATTCTCCAAAACGACTATATATGATGATATAATATAATTAGTACACACAATATTAATTACTAGCAGCACGACTCATTTTAAAAAAATATATTCGAAACTCGACAGCAACCCGAAACAAATTAACGGAATGCCAAGAAAAAATATTACGAATTAAATTAAGGTGCAGATCATGTATATTATTTTGATAATTATATCATCAAATTAATGCAACTGAATTCCCTTTTACATTAATTCTCTCTAACATTTTTCCTATTCCCCATCGTTTCAAACAATGATTTCTGTTTGCAGCGGTGATTGGAGAATTGCCTAGCTTATTTTGTAGAATTTCTGTTCAGATTCCAATGCAGGTGGGCTGCTTTGTTAGCAAGCAGGCCGCTATCCCTAGAATACTGAATACTGAATCTGAATAGAACGATATGATATTTTCACCCTTTGCTTGTATCTTCTAGTAGCGCCTCCTAAGTGGTTTGCACCCCTTTTTAAACCTCTATTCTGATGCAAAACTTAGGGTTTGAAGCCATTTCTCAATTCCTCTATTCTATAGAGAGCAAGAGAGATATCAAGTAGAGAGAAGGGAGACAAGCTAGGACTGTCATTCCCCGAGCACACTATCGAGACACGAAATGGTTGAATGGTTCAGCTATAAGTCTCTCTACTTTCATCCATTCAACATCATTTCTGGTTATTTGGGCATGCTAGAATTGGTAAAACACTTACATATTTAAGATATTACACTCTACGAATTACAATTAATTTGGAATATTAGTAATGAAACAAATGCCATCTAAGGGCCACTAATATATATATATAAGGTATTGTAAAATACAAATCTTTTTATATATTTTTTTTATTATAGAAATGTTTTAGTAATAATTAGTCCTTCAACCTTTCTAAAAATCAAAGTTATTTTTTGAACAAAATTGCATGCATGTGTATATGTATCTTTTTTTAAGTAAAAACAAAATCCCGTATGACGAACTTACATCTATATATCGTATCCGTCCTTGGAAAGAAAAGGAAACATATATTGGAGGTACTGTTGGGGAATATGTGAGAAAAGAGGATAGGACGCATTAACCTTAATATTTAAATTGCAAGGGGCAAGATGGTCTATTCTTTTGATAAAAATTATTGGAAGTACAGTATGCCAATTAAAATTTTAGAAATTGCAAGAAAGTAAGAAACCGTCTGTTTGATTGGAACCACAGTATGGCGCATTGGCGCTTACCTCAATGAAAGGAAAATAGGTTTTTATTTGTAAGAAGTCAAACTAGGAACTTCTTATTCTAAAAAAAGTACTATTATTTTGCACTTGATCCAAGAAAAGCCTGGAAGATATGTTGAATTAAAAAACTGTAAAATAATAAAAACTAAGCTGTTATTGTTGTTTAATAAAATTGTCTTTAAGTTTCCAAACACTCACTACCCTATTTATATCGCTCATGTAACTATGATGATAATGATAACGCATGCATTTTTGTAGATGTTTTTTATTTGAATTTACTGATTCATCCACGTGCTGTGCACATGATCGAGTTAATTTGTAGATCTTAATTAAGATAATGTATTGCCTGCCCAAATTAATTCATATTAAGTTACGGAGGAGAGAAGGATTCTATCTGAGTAATAAAGGCAAATAAATATTGGAAATTAAGTAAAACATGATAATTAAATTAGCCCCATTCCCAAGTATTTTCCAGTATTTTTCAAGGCCGTAGAAAACGCGCTTTTCCAGGACTCAACGCATTTTGGTGCTTAGAATTAATGCAGCCTAAATAACTGTGTACTTTGAGGCCCAAAAGTTGATCTCATTTCTTAGTGGAACTTAACTGGATCACAATTCACAAAAAAAACACTTGCAAGCCGAACAGAAATGACAAGTGTCATCGCTAAAAATCATCGCGTGCTATCATTGTGACTAGAAAGTATCTATCATAAATGTTCAGTTTAATAACCAAATATGTTCAATTTAATAATCAAAGATTTTCAGTTAAATGTGTCAATTAATGATTTTATTATATAGAATCACGCGTCAGTCTTGGAGAGAGGCGCGCGTCAGGGACAGAGTCGAAAAAAAATTAATTTGAACTGTATCGGTTCATGACCCCTTCTAATTTTTTCATGTGTTTTTTTTCGGTTCGTGACCCTTTTGCTTGACATTGCACCTATTTAAAAAACTAAAAGTAAAACTTAAAAAACTAAAAATTTATATGTAATAACCTGAACATTTGTACTTACCAATCTGAACATTTGTTCTTACTAAATTAACATTTATACTCATCCAAAGGGTCCATGAGTTGTGATCAAAATCCCTAAATCTAGTTCAAAATGACCGATCCAAACCATCTAATATAATCTCTTTATTGAAATCTCCATGCGTACCAAATTTATATTTTTTTCGAAATTTTTAAGTATTTTTTTCGGATTTAAAAAAAACTGATATTTTTGAACAGTTGAGAACTAATTAGATTAATGATTTTATAAAATTTCAAAAAAAATACTTAAAAATTTTTAAAAATATATAAAATTTGGTCCGCAAGAGATTTCAATAGGGAGATCATATTAGACAGTTTGGATTGGTAATTTTAAATTAGATCTAGGAATTTTGGTCGCAACTCACAGACCATTTGGTGAGCTGCGATCAAAACTCTTATATCTAGTTTTAAATGACCGATCCAAACCGTCCAATATGATCTCCCTATTGAAATCTCCTTGCAAAACAAATTTTTCATTTTTTCAAAATTTGTAAGTATTTTTTTGGATTTTTAAAAACTCCTATTTTTGAAAGGTTCAGAACTAATTAGATTAAAGATTTTATAAAATTTCAAAAAAAAAACTTAAAATTTTTTAAAAAATGTAAAATTTGGTCTGCGTGGAGATTTTAATAGGGAGATCATATTTGACGGTTTTGATCGGTCATTTTGAAATAGATATAGGAGTTTTGATTGTAACTCACCGATCCTTTGGTGAGTTGCAACTCATCATAGCAAAACTCTATATATATAGAGAGAGAGTAAATCTATTGTGAACAATGGTTCATATAAGCTTTCGTGCACCATGACCATTTTGGTTGGTGGTTTCACAAATTTAATTTAACCAACCCAATCTATATATTTAAATCTCATAGCAAACAAAATTTTATAATTTTTAAAATTTTTTTACTATTTTTTGAAATTTTTTAAAGCTTTGTCATTTTTTGTTATAAATATACTAATTTGTAAGCCAAAAATGACAAGTTTTAAAAAATTCGAAAAAAATAGTAAAAAAATTTCAAAAATTGTAAATTTTTGTTTGCTATGAGATTCCAATATATAGATTGGATTGGTTAATTTAGATTTGTCAATTTGCAAAATCACCGATCAAACGGTCATGGTGCACAGAGCGCTCTATGCATCATGGTTCACAATAGATTTACTCTATACATATATATATATATATAGAGGTGTGCTAAAGTGCCATAGATGGCAATGCCATAGATCTCTTTTTTTAGTCATTTCTTTAAGATTTGAAATTCAATCAGTCAATCCAAACCGTTCAAATTGATCATCATATTGAAATACCATTGGAGACCAAATTTTACATCTTTTTGAATTTTTTTCTATTTATTTTGATATGTTCAAATTGGAGGGTCTGAAATACTCCAATTATAACATTTTTTTTAAAAATATCATAATAAATAGCAAAAAAAATCGAAAAAATGTAAAATTTGGTCTCCAAGGGTATTTTAATATGGTGAATAACTTGAATGCTTCGGATTGATCATTTGAATTTTGGATCTCGAAAAACGACTCTATGGCACGGGACCCTCTGTGCCAATATCTATGGCACATTAGCCATCCTCTATATATATATATGTAAATTTGCAACTAACTGAATATTTATACTCAAATAACGGAACATTTGTACTAGAAGAGAGCACCACGAAGAGGCAAAAGAAGGAAGAGAGGGGGACGGAGATAGTGCTGGCAGAAGACAGAGAGGTAACTCACTGTTTGATAGAGTCCACCGTTAAAATGTCGTTGGGTGAGGGCAATGCAGAGCAGTGGCAAAAGCAGCTATGGTATTAATCAATTTTCATTAAAAAAACATTATATTGCATTATATAATCATAAAAGGATTGTTTTTGTGAGTAATCAGAACAAAGTTATGGCGTGTTTTAAACTATATATTGCCTTCCCATTTTACTTTTTTCATTGGAATTTCTACTCTTATCTTTTTCATCATGTCTCAATTTATGGTACATCTATATATTCAAAAAGTACAAGGAGAATACATATTGCATTAAAAAAATCGATTGTGCCAGAGAATTGTGCTGCCATGATTGAAACTTACGTAATAACTAATAACAATATTCTTCATATTATACAATCTAGTAGAAACCCTTAAATCAATGTATCTTTAGATTATTTTAATTTTCTGTTTGTTTTTATTGTTCTGGAAAGAGGAAAAATATGACATCTAGCATTATTTCTGCCTTTGGCGGTGACAACAGAGCTTTGGTGAGGAGATGATCTACGCACCTTCATCTCTCTCAGTTTCTTCCAGGAGTGAGTGACGGACACCAGCTATCATCAAGCTTGAGCTGGTGTTGGTCATGTGACCTGCTACACAGGATGTGGGAACAAAATTCTAAAACAAATGAAATGATATTATTATGTATACGTTATTTTCCTTATTAATTTCCAGAGGGAATGTAGATTAAAACATTCTATCAGCTAGTAGGTTAACTATGGTTTTGAAATTCGGAATCTAACTCGGACTCGGTCTCAGAGTGTTGGACTAAGGAGTCTAATTGGATGACTCGGAAAAACTCGGATGACTTGAATCGGAAATTTGGATTTTCATAAATAATCATTTTTAATCTCTTAAAATTAGAAAAAAAATTATTAAAAATAATTAATAAAGTGAATATTTGATGAGTGAAAATCAACTATAATATAAAGTTATATAATATCAATTTATTTAAAATAAAATTGTTCAACTATTATATAGTTCAAAAGTATAATTTGTCTTTAAAAATCATAAAATAATATGAAAAAAATTAGGAACAAGCATTCTTTCAAAGCTTAGTAAAAAATTACATACTCGAAATCATAAAATTAGATAAAATGTAAAAAAAAAAATCACAATTTTTGAAATATTATATCATCAAAATGAGTCATTTTAACCCGCTTCACCTTTTCTCCATTGATATGGCCACATTAAATCCTAGATACCAAACTCCTTTCTCGTCTCTCCCGAAGCCCCAATCTCTCTTGTTCCCACTAATTTACCCCATTTTTTTTTCCCGTGCTTCCCCTTTTCTCTCCCCGCCGCCATACTGAATCACATTAATTTTCAATTTTTAGCTGATTTATGTGCTGAAATGGTAACAATAAATGATGGTATTTGTGTTGAATTGGTAGTTCCCATTTAATTTTGCCCGAGTTTTCGAAACATGGGTTGAACTATGTAAGATTACTTTGTTCTATCTCCAAGATTGATTTACAATTCTTAATATATAGTATTTAGATAATTGAACTATATAAGTTGCTATTTTGTGCCATGAAAATTGAACTATATAAGTTGCTAAATTTTATCTTAAATTAATCTTACTTTGGCTAATTGTGTACTGATGCTTATTTAAGTTTTCTACACGGTGTCCATGCTTCAGTCGTCCAGTTAAGATTTTTCTTTGTACATATATATGTTTAAAATGAAAAATTAGTACTCAGTACGTGTGCTGGCTGGTTTGATTTTAGATTTTTCTTTTAAGTAGGTTGTGCATAATAAATGTAACAAATTCATCATGGACCTTTATGATAGTTATCCAATTTCGCATATCAAAATTAGATTGTTTACATATTTATAGCCATTAGAGAAAGTTTTTTAATCATTCCAACCAAAAATCATTTATCCAATCAATTATTGCACATGAGGAATTAGACAATCCTCTTTTATATGTGATGTCTCATCCAAAAGGGAAACAAAGAAAGATTTAAAAATTACAATCCAAGTTGTTAAAACTTTTCTGTCAAAATATAAGAAATTCAGGTAAAAATGTAAAACAAACACTACTACAGATTTTCCCTTTTGCAACCGTTAAAATAATCACTTTAGCAACTGTACAGATCAGTTGTTAATCCGCGAGTTGCAAAAGAGAAAATAACAGTTGCTAATATAGTGACTGTTATTTCCTAAAAACAGTCGTAGAAGAGTAAGTTTCGACGACTGTTATTTAATAATAACAGTTGCACAATGGTAATTCGGCGACTGTTATTTAAAAATAACAGTTAAAAAAGGTGCGATGGAATCTCATGCAAAAAGCAGAGAGAAAAATTTCTTTTTTATTGACTAGATAATAACAGTCGTAGAAAGATAGGAAAGAGAGATTATTTTCTTACATAGTCCTCCTAAATTTTCTATTTTATTTATTTCTATTGCTAACAATTTTATATAAAAATTTACATCACATATTATTTCAATTGAAATAGCACAATCGCATATATACTCTATATAAATACTAATATAATCCACATAAATCCACATAAATGACAATTCCATACCATTTACAATAAACTTCAAACAACATTCTACGCAATTTGCTATACAAGATTTCCTATACAATCTTAAGGGTTGTCTCATTCTTCGATGTTCCAATCTACTCGATGTGAGTTCCTTCTCCCCCTTTCGCGAGCCACTTTGATGAGTTTCCTTCTCCTTTCCAACGCCTCAATTTTCGCCTTGCCTTACACGGTCGGAGCTCGAGATGTGTGTCTCGCCTACTTACAAATGTTGCAACGCATGGATGTGCCATTAGTGCTCTCCATCCTTTGATGCTCCGATCTTGATTGCTAGGGCTTGGAATTGGAGGGCTGATGTTGAGAAGAGAAGGTACATAAGCTTCTTCAGTAGAGCCCTTGTAATTCCAGTTCAGCTAAAATTAAAATTTGGCCGAAATAGACTACAACTTACTTATAAACCAATTTGCTCCAATGAACCCGACAATAAACACAAATCCATCAGATTATTTATGTAACTTTGGTGCCAGTATCAGATAGAAAATCAATCTTGCATTTGTGAAAGTTGTAGCATCACTAGTTCTTAACCAACTTCAAGAGTTAGAAATCAAAATAACATAAAATGAAAAAGAAATCAATAACTTCACTTGTTAGCAGATATGCATCAATTTGTTCTATATTACATTTGTGAACCCTGATATAATGTTATGTTGATATATAATTACTTTTTGGCTCATGTGTCCACGACATATGATAGCTTAAATAAAATCTTTTGTGAAATATTTTCAATTTATTTACTCAGCCACAAATAATCAAGTTACGAGAAAACCAAGAGAAATTACAAGAGAAACATACTTAGAAGTATATGTGCCAGCAGACGGATCAGGCAGAGGAGAGGCGTGGGGCTGCCAGGCTGACGCATCAAGAGCTTCAGGGAGGTCGAGAGAGAGCAGCGAGGAGTGTGGGGATCTCTCGCAGAGGTGGCGGCCGGGTTGGGCGGAGCCGCGGAGGCGACAGCTGTCAGTCTGAGAGATAAAGAGAGCGGAGCGATCGAGGGGTGGGTGTCGAGGGGTTGAATCAGCGGTGAGGTCTATGGTTTGAGCCGGAGAAAGAGGGGCAGAGGTTGATTCGAACTCAGAATATTTTTTTACATCGAGGGGTTGATTCGACGGCGGTGAGGTCTAGTGTTTGAACCGGCTCAAAATATTTTTTATATCTGTCGATTGAGGAGAGGAGGCGGCCATGGTGTGTAAATATTCTTACTGGACGCAAAACCCTAGTCGGTAACTTTCAATCTCAATCCATCAATGGTGATGTCGTCGCTTCAATGTCTTCTGTCAGCCACCACCAGTCGCTTCAATTAGATGGAGAGACGGAGGAGAGAGCTGCCGTCAGCGAGAGGGATTCGGTGATGGAGAGGGCGGCGGTGAACGGCAGGAGGGTTTCGATTGAAGGTGAGGTCGAGTGGCGAAAAGAAGAGAGGGAGAAGGAGATCAAGTGGTCGGGAGAGAGGGATTCATCGGTGAGATCTAGGGTTTGAGGCCAATGAGGCGTGGAGGAGGAGGTAGCAGCGTGGTGATGAGGTCTTGCATATAAAAATAAAAATTCCTCTCTTCTACGACTGTTCTTACATTAATAACAGTTGTTAATTATATTTTATACAGAAGTGGAAGTACATTAAGCAAGGGGTCAATTGACCCACATACGGAAAAAAAATTTGTTGACTTGCATATCAAAAATAATGTACAAATAATATGAATTATTTAGTGCATACATTAATTTGAACCCACAAATAATTACATGATACTGTACTAGTCGAATCCATTAAAATGCATAGACGTACTCTTATAAAGTTATTTTTTGCTGTAGTTAATTTCGTTAAATATTGAAAGGAATCAAATGGAAACAAATAATTATTAAAATCAAGTGAGCTATATTTTTCCATTTCTATTTCCAGCGAAGCACCGTACAGAGTACAGACTATCTACAGACCAAAAGCAAAAGCCTGTAGACAGTTTTAGGAAAACCTAATTAAATAATCTACAACTGGTTTTACTTAAAAAACAGTCATTAAAAATGTTCTGCAACTGTTATAAAGTAAATAAGTCATAAAAAGACTGGGAAAAATTTTTGCTACTGTAATTAAGTAAAAAACAGTCATAAAAATTTGGGACCCACTTGCCATACCACAATTCGCCCCAATAATGGCTAATATTGGCGGAAATTTATTGCGACTATTATTTAATATTAACAGTCATTAAAGACTTTTATGACTGTTATTTAATATTAACAGTCATAATGTTTTCAGTAAATTTTATTTTTTCCTTTTCTCACGCTTAAATTTAACAACCGTTTTAATTCAAAACAGTTGTAAAGAATTAAAACTTATTTACGACAATGCCACGGATTTTGTAGGTGACTGTTTTAATAAAAAACAGTTGCTAATCTCCAGTTGCAAAAGCCCTTTTCTGTGGTAGTGAAATCTTGATTATTAATAACTTAGTGCTATTTTTTGTTTACCGTTATTGTATTATTGTGTTTTTTCCTTTTATTTGTTTTAAGGACTAGTTCGGTATTATCGGCATCTTTCTTTGGGGGTAGACAGAATAAAGATACATCGGAGAGTCCCAAATTAGACCAATGGAATTCTGTCTGCTAGAATAATCAAAAAGTTGCTTCCGAATTGATCTTATCCTTTGAATAGCAAACGTCGTATTTTAAATTAAAAATAAAATAATATAATTGTCCACACTGTGAAACATTAGTATGCACCATAGATATTTTTAATTATTATTTTTTATAAAATAAGTCTCCATCTAAAGTATGATCATTGTTCGTTACAATAATAGAGCAAGAGCGATTTAAGAATCTTGTCATGTTGTATTATCTTTTTTCTGTTTGAGTTGATATACTTCTATATATGTGAAAGTTTTTATTGAGAAATATATTTATTTTCATCGGATTATTTTTTTTGAGTTGTTCACACACTACTACAGATTTTGGCTCCTACAACTGTTAATTTAATCACTTTAGCAACTGTACACATGAGTTGTTAATCGGGGAGTTGCAAAAGAGAAAATAACAGTCATTAAAGCTTTTGTGACTGTTATTTCCATAAAAATGATTAAATTTGATGCAGTGATCAATTATTTCCGAATTTTGATGAATGTTAAATGCATATTTGTATGTAATTTGATGCACAATTAATCCACAAGGATAAATATTTGGCAGAAGGATGTTTACTAAAAAAAAAAAAAGGCCGGACATTTCTGCGACTGTTAATTGAATAAAAGCAGTCATAGAAGACTGGTAAATGTTCTTGCTACCGTTATTTGAATATAAACAGTTGTAAAAGGTTGGACCCACTTGTCAGACCACAATTCGTTCAAATGTTAGGCAATATTGACAAGAATTACCGCTACTGTTATTTTAAAATAACAGTCATTAAAGCTTTTGTGACTGTTATTTAATAGTAACAGTCACAATGTTTCCAGAGATTTTTATTTTTTTTTCCTCACGCGTAGCTTTAATGACTGTTTTAATTTAAAACGGTGGTAAAGATTTAAACCTTATATTACGACAATGCCACAAATTTCGCAAGTGACTGTTTTTATAAATAACGGTTGCTAATCTATAGTTGCAAAAGCCATTTTCTGGGGTAGTGACATGTCTATTTCATTGATTCTATTTATTTTAATCGATGAATACTACTATTACTTTCAGCACAATGTTTACCTTAAATATTGAAAATGGATAAAATATTCATGTCAAACAATATTTTGTAATATTGAAACATATTAAAATATTTATTTATTATGTCGTTGATGGCACAAAGGACCTATACCATCCATTTTATGTCCGTTCGATCGCTTTACGATTCAACCAGAGATTAAATCCGAACACGATAATTATTATTTGAAACTATGACAATTAGTATTATTTTATAGAACAATTAGAAATAGCTAATTGTTTCAGTTTATATAGAAAATTGTCTTCCAAAAAAACTGTTGCATCCGGAAAAAAAATTCTGGAGAGGAAGGGAAACACTGGGAAAGGAGGAAGGGAAATACAAGGAAGGAATGGAAGAGTACGCTCTGGATGATTAAGGGATGCTGCACTACGCCAAAAAAAACATTTAAGAAAACCGGTATAAATATTAGAAGATGGCAATTCCGTAATTGTCAGTCAATACCTTTAGTACCGGTTTTTTCAAAAACTGGTACTAAATGTTTCTGGAAAAAACCTTAAAAAAAATGGGTTAGCATTAGTACCGGTTTTTCCAATAGTTGCATCTTTAGTACCGGTTTTTTAGAAAAACCGGTAGTAATGCTAACCCATTTTTTTTAATTATCTGCCAGCTATTAGTACCGATTTTTTATAAAAAACCGGTACTAATAATACGCAGATATTTTCAGTTCAAGGGGGATATCTCCTCCTCCTTCCCTTTGTATATTACCCATCTTCACTACTTCATGTCCATTATTTTCCATCTAAAACCGAAAGTTTTTTTCTCTTTATAAAACCTCATAAAAAAATAGCTAAAAATTGTTAAAAATTTCGAAAAATTGCAAAATAAGTAGAGAAAGCAAAGGAGATCAAAGAGAAAGAGAAAGTTTTTCTATTGAAGAGGAAGAGGATCGAGAGAAGACAATTTCGGTAATTTTTATTTTAACCCTCAATAAATTTTTTTTGGTTTTTTATCGATTTACTATGCATATACATATTGGTTAATTGGCATTTGCATCTATTAGTTAAGTATTGTCATGTAGGACCAAAATGCCGGAATTTGAACTATTTTAGGTCTTGCCCGTCCGAGATTAATCCATTAGGGATTAATTTCGGATAGTACTCCCGGTCGGGAGTACTGCTCTTTGGATACTATCTTGTCTCATTTAGGACAGTGAGCTGTACGTTAGATGCAATGTGTTGTCTGAGAAAAATTCGACGGCATTTCCTCTTATGTTCCCACGGGTACGTACGCACGAGTAATCATGTGTTTGCGTATTCAAGGAACATAAGGGGAAATGCTGCCGAATTTTTCTCAGACAACACATTGCATCTAACGTACAGCTCGCTAATGAGACAAGAGTATCCAAAGAGCGGGCTAGGATGGTAACCGGCCTAAAAATCTAATATGTTGCATTAAATCTATAAACCCTAAACCTTAGCTTTTGGATATATACAGATGGAAACGAGGGAGAAGTACATGTTTGACTATTCAAAAATATCAGATGAATTTGTTGGACTTGTTGATGAGTTCATAAAATGTGCAGAAGAACATCGAAAGTTGACTGGAAAGCCCAGAATTTTATGTCCTTGTAAACGCTGCCTGAACTTTGAGAGACAAGATAGTAAAGTGATTAGATCACATCTGATTCAGCGTGGATGGATGACGACACCAAAATACCTCCGTTGGGTTTCACATGGAGAAAAATTGGAAGAAAATTTAGATGCTGGAAGGAGCAATATTAATGTATCTGATAATTTTGAAAATATCGTACAAAATGATTGGGGGGATGATATAGAGGATAATGTAATAGTGGGTGATGATCATATAGAAAATCTAAGTGAACCACAATATAATGATGACATTAGAGAAAATGATTTGGATGAAATGATGAATGAATTACCCAATGATTTTATTGATGATATTCCTGATGTGTTTCAAAAGTTGGATGAAAACTCTCATATACCCTTATATCCTGGTTGCAATGAAGATAAATTCTCAAAAATAAAAACTGTTTTTAAGTTATATAACTTGAAAGCTAAAAACAATTGGAGCGATAAGAGTTTCACATCTTTGCTCGGTCTTTTGCGAGAAATGCTTCCACCAAACAATACATTGCCAGATACAACTTATAAGGCCAAAAAATTATTATGTCCTTTGAAATTAGATACAGTGAAAATTACAGCATGTCCGAATGATTGTATATTGTTTCGAAATGAGTACGAGAACCTCCAGAAATGTCCAAAGTGTAATGCATCCCGGTATAGACAAAGGGACGGTGATTTGGATGACGAAGAAGATAGTCCATGGAAGAAGAAACCAGCTGCGAAAACATTGTGGTATCTACCTATAATACAAAAGTTTGAGCGTCTTTTTAGTAATTCAAAAAATGCTAAACTGTTGAGGTGGCATGCAGAAGGCAGAAAGAAAGATGGAAAGCTTAGACATCCAGCAGACTCACCCCAGTGGAACAACATAGACAGTCATTTTATTGAGTTTGACAGCGAGTCTAGAAATTTGAGATTGGGATTGTGCACGGACGGAATGAATCCTTACGGTCTCATGAGCACCAACCGAAGTGTCTGGCCAGTTTTGTTGGTTATTTACAACCTTCCTCCCTAGTTATGCATGAAAAGAAAATATCTTATGATGTCGTTGCTCATTTCTGGTCCAAAACAACCCGGAAACGATATAGATGTCTACTTGGCTCCGTTAATAGAGGACCTTGATAGGTTGTGGAAGGACGGAGTGAAGGTCTTTGATGTGCATTCCAGAAGTCATTTCACCTTACGTGCGATGATATTTTGCACAATTAATGACTTTCCCGCGTACGGGAACTTGTCGGGTTACAGGAACAAAGGAGAAAAGGCATGTCCTATTTTCATGGAGGAAACACATTCGATATGGCTATCGAATTGTAGAAAAACAGTCTATTTGGGACACCGTAGATTTCTAAGCCGTCATCATCCATACCGTCGGGCACCTTATAGGAACAAATTTGATGGCAACACCGAAACCCGCCGGGCACCTATACCAAAATCTGGAAGACAGACTTATGAAAGTGTTAAGGATCTTAAAATTCAGTTGGGGAAACCATTTGTGAATAGAATTCCAGAAAAAAGTTTTTGGAAGAAGAAGTCTATATTCTGGGACCTTGAATACTGGACTTATCTGGATGTCAGACATTGTTTGGATGCGATGCATATAATCAAGAACATTTGTGAAAATCTGGTTACTTTGATTTTAAATCCTCAAGGAAAAGTGGATAATGTTAATGTGAGAAAAGACATGATAGAAATGGAAATTCGACTGGAACTAGCTGCAAAGGAAGACAATAGTAAGAAACGGGATTGGTTACGTAATGCTGTTTATACTTTAACTAAAAAAGAGAAACTCAGTTTGTTGGAGTGTTTGAGGTCTATTAGGGTTCCAACTGGTTATTCCTCCAATATTTCACGAAAGGTATCTACAAAGGATATGAAATTGATTGGAATGAAGTCACACGATTATCACGTGTTGTTAACCTAGTTGCTTCCGGTTGCAATCCAAGCATGTTTTAAAGAAGAATTTCGAAATTCTATCACTAAGTTGTGTTTCTTCTTCAATAAAATCTGCTCTAAAGTGATCGATCTTGAAAAACTTACTCAGTTGGAAACTGATGCGGTTCAGACCATATGTGAGTTAGAAATGCACTTTCCCCCTCGTTCTTCGTTGTAATAGTGCATTTGAGCATTCATTTAGTTAGAGAAATAAAACAGTGCGGTCCGATATTTTTGCGGTACATGTACCCTTTTGAAAGAGCAATGTGTCAGTTGAAAGGGTTAGTCCGAATCAGATCTCGACCAGAATGAAGCATAATTGAAGGATATGTTGCAGAAGAGATTATTGATTTTTATAATGATTATCTAGATGGAGTTCAACCTATTGGCCTGCCCAAAAATAGACACGAAGGTAGGTCTTAGGGAAAAGCATAATTGGTATGAAAGTAATTACAATGGACCTTGCAAAGAGAGAAAAAGCTCATCCTAAAATTCTGCAACAAGTCGCTGTTGTGTCTCCTTATGTTAATGAACACATAGCCGAGTTGCGAGAGCAGAATCCTCAGAGATCAGAAAATTGGATCACCAAGGAACACAACAAAAGTTTTGTAAAATGGTTCAGAAACAAGGTCTCACTGTCCCGACCTTCAAATGAAACGGTGAAATGTCTTGCGAAAGGTCCCAACGCCAATGTGCACACTTATCAAGGTTACGACCTGAATGGTTTCACCTGGTATACAAAAAAACAAAATGGAAAAAGCACAGTACAAAACAGCGGAGTTACAATAGTAGCCATATCAAGTAATGGAACATCATCGAAGCCGTATTATGGCTGGATTGAAGAAATTTGGGAATTTGATTATAATGCATTTAAAATACCAGTGTTTGAATGTAAATGGGTGCTCAAAAGCGGCGTGAAGACTGATAAAAACGGATTTGTAACCGTTGATTTAAAAAAATTGGGATATTCTGATGATCCTTTTATACTTGCAAACAAACAAGTAAGGGATTGAAAGAATTACCCCGTGATCGCTCACGAGAACCTCTGATTAAGGGATTGAAAGAATTACATGTAAAAGGCTAGGGAAATCGTTTGTTTTGAGTTTATTTTGGGTTTATTTCTTTTGGTTTAAACCGGACTCGATTGGTGTACCAGACCTAATTAACGGGACCCGATTGAGGACACTTGAATGATTTTGTTATTTGAGAGAGACTTGGTTTTGGTTTTGATGTGGGGGCGTTGTTTCTTGGTCCTTAGGCTATTTTGGGCCTTTGGATTTGGGTTTGAGTTTATCGAGACTATTTTGGGTCTCGGGATTTGATTTGGGTTTTAAGGCTATTTTGGACCTTGGAATTTAGTTTGGATTTCAAGACTATTTTGGGTCTCGGGTTTGGTTTGAGGTTTCAAGGCTATTTTGGGCCTTGGATTTGGACTTGGATTTCAAGACTATTTTGGGTCTTGGATTTGGATTTGGGTTTCAAGACTATTTTGGGTCATAGATTTGGACTTGGTTTTCTCGGGGTTATTTTGAACCACTTGTGAGAATTTTGAATCTTGGAGTTGCTTGAAGTTGATTTCGATTTGTTGAAGGGATTTCATTCTTTAAGTGAAGAGGTTTCTGTCTTGATTTCGGGTTTCGTGTTTGGCCTTTTAATTTCTTGAGTTTCTCTTTGGGTTTTACCATTTTCTCAATTTTATTCTTATTTTTATTTTTAATTTTAGACTTTTAAAATATCTTTTTATATTTTTAGTTATGTTTATTTTTTAAAATACTTGATATTTAATGTGTTTTTTTTTTAAATCATTTCTATTTTTAAAATTATATCAATATTTACTTTTGAAAATTTATTAAAAGAGTTTAATTGAATTTTGAAATTATTTGGAATTTTACAAAATCATTTTAGAATTTTATAAAATTTATTTAATATTGAAAATACTTCAAAAATAGAAATACTCAATAAGTTGACAGATTTCTATATCAAAATATTAGTGAATTTGGTTTATTTGGATTTTTAGAATTTTATGGATATTTTATTTGCATTTTTCTGAGTTTCCTACTATTTTTAATGAATTTTCTAAGTTTCTGCTGATGTGGAATTTTCTGATTGGTCCACGTAGGCATAGGTGTTGATTTGGCTGTTGATTAGCGCTGACTGGACTTGCTGACGTGTCAGGGCGCGAGTTGAGGTTTGAATGAGCATTGACTGTCTTTAGTCGACTCGTGTAGCGAGTTTTCGTCATGTCAGGGACCCGCCACATGGATTTTGGCCACAGAAAATCAAAAGAAACGCGGATTTTGAATCCTTCTTCCCCGACAGGGACTCGCATTTATCCAATTTAGTCCCTGTGTTCTTCTCCGACGAAATTGAGGCAACTCCGGCCACCGTTTTGGTTGGTACTTGGCGCGTTGGAGTCGTGGGACTGAGAAGAGAACGTTGGTGCAATTAATTAAAGCTGAGAGGCCTTGTACTGTCTTGTGAGACCTGAGAGGTTTCGAGTTGTCATTAATGGCGTTCGAAGCTTCTTGCTTCCTTTTCTTTGCCAAAGAGAGGTTTTACGAAACTATTGAGGTGCCTTGATGATGTTTATGCGTTTACTTGAACTTGGAGAAGGTTGCAAAGAGGTGATTGGGACTGAGACATGTCGACTTGAATTTGAACAGATTTGGATCCGTGCTATGGGGCCCACGCAGAGGTTTTCTTGTGCCAACAACCTCTTGGTTAGCTTCAGGAGATTGAGTTTAGTTTGTCTGTGCATTGAATTTAATTTGAGGCATTGCAATTTGATGTGAGGGGCATTGAGGCAGAAAGGGTATTCATCTTTGTTCAATGTCACTTGCTTACAACTCATTTTACAGCAAGAGGTTTGCTTTAATGTTCAATTTTAATCCAGTTGAACCTGTTTTGTATGTCCAAGTCAACAGCATGTGTATGAGCTAGTAAATTAGCATTTGTCATCATTTGTAATTTTCATTTTTATGTACATTTGCTATTGTTTTGAGACAGTTTCCATTTGAGTTGCACAGATGCTGGAAACTCAGTTGCAAGTGCCTTATTTCACTGTGTAATATGTATTTAAACAGCTCAGAATCTCTTTTTGTTATTTTGCAAGAAGATACTAATGCACTTATGTACTCTTTTTGTTCTTTTGGAGAAATTTCATGACACACTCATGTATTTATTCAAAATTCCTAAGAATTGACAGAAATGTTCATAAATGTACTTGTGAATTTTTTATGTAGCTGCTTTTGCAAAATGGTTCAAGACTTTTATGAATAACAATTTATTTTAGAAGATGACCTTGCTGTTTTTGTAAATTTGTATAAAATCACCTAAAGTTCTAAAAATGGAAATTTTATCCCCTACTGTCCATAAGGCCATGTATTTACTGTTCATGTCCATTTTTACCTTTTATGCAAATGAAACCCTCAATCTTTACTTATTTTAATTCTAGTCAGATTTGAAGCAACATATGAATGCTATTATATTTTTTCTTTTCCTTGTTTTGTAATGAACCAGTGTCCTAATTTATTATGATTTCTGTAGCAAATTGGGCAGCATAACATTTATATCACAGATTGTTAGAAATTCCATAATTTGAGCTATTTTAAACTCAAACCATGGAATTGCAGTCTAGAACTGAGGAACCCTCAGCCTGGACTATTGGTATGCCTAGTCAAGAGGAAACCTCAAGCTAAGCGACCTCTCCTCGGCATAGATCTGAGGACCCCTCAATCTACACCATGGGAGGAGAGGTCAAGAGATGAGAGGAGAGAAGAAGAGGAACAAGCAACCAAATTTCGCTTCAAATCTGTTTATTTCAAGTTGCCAACAGAGAATTACACAGAAGAATCACTCAATTCTCACCTTTTCTCTCCTTTTCCTTACTGTTTGAGTTTATGCCTCTCACAATTTGGCACCAACTATCCTAATTTCAACAATTACGCTCTAACCTAACCTTGCCCCTCTCTTCCTCTCTCTTTTTCCTTCGATTTGGGGGCCTTTTATAGGCTTGGGGATTAGGGTTTTGGTTTGAAGCCGTGGCCATCTCCATCACCCAATTCTCATCCAATGGCTAGGAGTCGATTGCGCTAGGGTTTAGTTTAGGAAAACCATGGGCGAGGGCTTCTGGTTTTGCATCTGTGGCGCTGGAGGAGGCCACGTCGACCCTTCTCTTGCTTTTACCCGGCGTCGCACGGTAAGAGTCGAGATTTTCATCTCTTTTCTGTTCTTTTACTCTGGGGAGACGACCCTTACATGCGGGGCCCGCGTGTAAGGTTTAATAAGAGAGGAGGATTTAGATGGGGCGGGTGCATCATGAGCCAATTGAACACTTTTGAACTTCTGTGCGTGGCGTACAAAGAACAAGTGCACCCAACTCTTCAACAGGCAGTAAATTTCTCTCCCCTGGGCAGCGACACCTCTGGCCCCTGCTGGATCCCCTCCAATCGGATGCACGCGCCATTTGCCCTGATTTTTTTGTGATTTCTATTTGATTTTCTTTAAAACCATTTATTTATTTGGACATCCAACCAAAATAAATTATTTGAGGACCTTCCCTTGGGTATTTTTGGATGAAATTTTATGGATAGGTTTAGAAAAATATAAGGAGTTTGATGGTTTAACTGGATTTGGCAAATTCATCATAGGTTTATTTTGGTAATTTTGTGAAGTTTTTAGGTTTGTTTGCAAAATTTGGCATTTGTGTGGGTATTTTTGGGATTTAAAAATTATGATATATCATCATAATTCTTAAGGAATTTTTGGGTAAATTTTGAGAATTTTTGAAGTTCATTTGGTATTTTTCGCAATTTGATTTTGGTTTTTGATAGTTTGGAAATTTGGTTTTTGCTGCCTGACTTTTGGTTTTCGCAATTTGGTTTTGGTTCAAATTTATATTTTGGTTTTCAGGGAATCATCATTTTTTAAGGGTCAACAATTTGTAATTAAAATTTTTCATAATTTTATAATCAAATACAAACAGAAAAACCAAAAAAAATGGGGCCAGAATTCGAATTTATCTTTAGTACCGGTTTTTTGACGAAAAACCGGTACTAAAGATCAACAATTAATTTAAAAGAAAAAGTAATATATTTGTAAAGGTGGGTCCCATTTAAACGGATAAAATTCGGGAATATCTTTAGTACCGATTTTTGTCCAAAAACCGGTACTAAAGATCATGTGAATTTAAAACGTCGCGATCTTTAGTACCAGTTTTTAGACAAAAACCGGCACTAAAGATCAAACCCTATTTTTTTAATATATAACCCGCCCCCCCCAAACCCTTCCTCCTTCCTCTCGTCCGAAACTCTCTCGCGCACTCATCTCTCTCTATCTCTAAAAACCCTAGCTTACTCTCTGTCTCGCCGACGACGACGCTCCTCTTCCTCACCATAAGTCCATATCTCTCTCTCTATCTCTATCTTTCCCTCTGCCTCCTTTTTCTCTCTTTCTCCGAACTGACCTCTCCTCCTCTGCCGACAGGCGCTCCTCTTCTCTCACAGGCGCTTCTCTTCTTTCGCCGGCAGCCTATCCTCTTCTCTCACTGTAAGTCCTCTCTCTGTCTCTGTCTCTCTCTTTCTCCCTCACTGTCTCTTCTCTCTGTCTCTTCTCTCACTCACTGTCTCTCTTCACTCACAGCCGATAGCCTCTCTTCTCTCACTCACTGTCTCCATCGCCGACAGCCTCGATTCGCTAAGAAGGTACCATCTCTCTCTCTCTTTCAATTTGATTGGATTGGAATTGTGTATGAATTGAAATGATATGGGGTTGTTTTGATATTGATATGATATGGGGCTGTTTTGATATTGAAATGATATGGGGCTGTTTTGATATTGATATGATATGGGGCTGTATTTATATTGAAATGATATGGGGCTGTTTTGATATTCAAATGATATGTGGCTGTTTTGATATTGATATGATATGGGGCTGTTTTGATATTCAAATGATATGTGGCTGTTTTGATATTGATATGATATGGGGCTGTTTTGATATTGATATGGGGCTGTTTTGATATTGAAATGATATGGGGCTGTTTTGATATTGAAATGATATGGGGCTGTTTTGATATTGATATGATATGGGGCTGTATTGATATTGAAATGATATGGGGCTGTTTTGATATTCAAATGATATGGGGCTGTTTTGATATTGATATGATATGGGGCTGTTTTGATATTGATATGGGGCTGTTTTGATATTGAAATGATATGGGGCTGTTTTGATATTGAACTGATATGGGGCTGTTTTGATAGGAATAGATGTGCATGTTTTTACTTCATTATAAATGTAATTTAAAATGAAATAGAATTAGATATATATGCATTACGATTTGATTATGAATAATGGGTTAAAAAATTTATTTAAAATGAAAATTAGATGGAGAAGGATCAAAACGCGGATAAGGTGGGGGAGGAAACACCTAAGGTGGTAGCAAAAAGTGTCCCGTTCTACGGACCTCCCAAGAGAAGGGCTGTCTCGGCTGTATGTCATTTACCTCCAGGCTGTAGCAGGGGCCCTGATTTCAGTATGGGAGTTAAGATAGATGAGGAATCTAGTGAGGGTAAGGAGGAGAAGAATAAGGAGGTTAAGGATGAGGAGAATAAGTAGGTTAAGGAGGAGGAGAAATGTTTTCTATGAACTTTAATTTATATTTTCTTTGAACTTTAATTGTGCTAGGATTTATGTTTGGATGTATGAACTTTAATTTATATTTTATCTATGTTTTAATTATTAACTTAGGATTTGTGTATGAATTTATGTTTTAATATTTAATATATGTTTGGATTATTATCTAAATTATATATGGTGTTTTAATTAGGTAGTAATGGAGAAGGGTGAGGGAAGCAACCAAAATGAGAAAAAGTCGATCGAACGAGTCTATGTTAGACGAAATGTTCGTTCCAACGCAGCCTCTGAAAATCAGGCCTCTCAAAACCAGCCTAACCAAAACGAGGCCAAGAAGCCGAATTATGAAGAGGCTGCAATTTTTTTCAAGCTTTTAATTGATAAGTTGGTGGCACCGTACACAGAAATTAGAAAAGAAAATACAGATGACAAGAAGCCGAATGATAAAGAATAGTATTAGGGTTTAGATGTTTGGATTAAGTGAACTTAGTGTTTATGTTTGTGTCTGGATTAAGTGAACTTAGTGTTTATGTTTGGATTAGTACTATGTTATTTTGTTGTGTTCCTTGGTGATCCAATTATATGAACCTTAAGTTTGAAACTTAACTTGCTGTTATTTTATCTATTATTATGTTATTTGAGATTGAGCTTGCTATTAATTCTCATTTCTAATGTTATTTGAGATTGAATTGTGAATTATTTTAATTTGAGCTTGCTATTAATTTTTGTGTTATTTGTTTGAATTTGTGCATGTAAGTTGTGGTATGTAACTTGGATTTTAAATTACAGCAATGTCGGACAGGAATGATCAGAATCCCGGGATGAACCCGAATGACTCGAGTTCGGAAGAGGAGATTATTGTTAGTAACAAAAGGGGAAAAAGATCAACGGCTAAGTGTTTGAAGACATGCAAAAAGATAGCTGCTGGACAGGACATGAAGGTCGAGTATAACGAGAAATGCAAGCCGATTGGCGAAAATGCAAAGGCATTCACAAATTGGTGTGCTTCAAAAACAAGAGATATGATTCCTTGCAGGTATTAATATGAATTTGAGATATGAATTATCATTTGATTATAGTATTAATGCACATATACAAATAAAATGAATGCAGTTATCCTAATTGGATTGCGGTGCCAAATGAGTTGAAAAAAATTTGTACAAACAAATAGCACAGGATTGGAATCTTCCGGATGACTTACCACTGGATGTTAAGAAGAAGATTCTACGTAACTGTAACGAGTCTTGGAGACATTGGAAAATTCGATTAGCGAGAGAATTTCCTCTATAATACATGTTTATTTATAAACGATTGATTTAGCATTAATTTTAATTATAACGTGTCTTTTTGGTCATATCAGAATAAGGCTTACTTGGAGAATCCAAAGGAAGGTGCACCCCCACCATGGGATGTACAGAACATCTCGAAGGAAGAATTTGAGGCAATGCAAGAGTATCATTCCAGCGAGAAGTTTAAGGTATGAAAATGAGTATCTTTCGCTTTTACTTAATTGCTTAGTTTTTTTTGTTTATACTAACAAGTCTTTTGAATCTGCTACTAGAAAATGAGTATGCAAGGCCGTCAAAATGCCGCAAAAAGGGACATGCCCCACAGACTGGGATCAGGCGGTTATATAAGTGCTGAATCTAGATGGAAAGAAGGAAAAAAGGTACATGGTGCGTCATCGGTTATTACCAAGGATATGGATGACAGGACGTACAATTGGAGTAGAGCACGTGCAGTAACGGATGAAGCTACCGGTGAACTTGTTGTAAAAAATCCTAGGGCTGCCGAGGTGGTCGACAAAGCAGTAAGTGTAACAACTCAAATAACTTTATTTTGTGAATTCAATGAGTTCAATTTTATTTAACTTTAACTTTTTATGTGATAGGTTGCTCTAGTTAAGTCAGGGGAAGTTCAACCGGTTCGTCAAAATGATATCTTGACTTCTGCGATCGGTACACCAGAGCATTCTGGACGGTTGAGAGGATATTCGGTGTTCTCAGGCGTGAAGCAGGTGTACAGTAGTGGTACAAGAAAATCAAACAAGGGGTTTAGCAAAGAGGATGTTGATCGGATGGTGCAAGAGGAAGTGAAAAGACGAATGGATGAGGAATTCAAGGCCCGAATGGATGAGAAATGGAACAGGCAAATGCAGCAGTTCTCGCAAGTCCAAACACCGCAGACCTACGATCCAATTTTTCAACAAGCCATGATTATGCTATCACAGGGTAGCAACAATCAACCGCATCCGATTCCTCAATCTACTTATCAGGTTCTTAATTACACCTAGCTTATGATAGATATTAATTGCTTTTGCCCTCATATAGTATTTAGGGTTTCTAATTCGTTAATATAGGGACCTGTCGAAACCTTGCTGCTCCTACCAGGGATATTTGGGACGCCTGTGTATGTAGCTAGAGCTATGGTGTTTGCACAGGTTTCTGGGATAGTCCATGGACAACCAGTTGGCATAGGGGAGGTGAAGGTACAAATCTTAGAAGTTTTCGATAGTGCCAGACACGTGATAGTACCTTTTCCACCTCCTAACGCAGATGATCAGCTTGGTGTTCTCCAAAGTTCATTTCTAAGATGGCCGGGTCATCTTGTAGATTATGACTTGACAAAACTGGTAAATCTTGATTTCAATTATAAATTTTCCAAAGTTCTAATTATTATATATACTGCTATATTCAAAAATGAGAAATATATCGTTTTGATGACTAATGTGGATTTTATAGGAGCAAGTGAGGAAAATGACGAAACAAACTCCACATATTCCTCCGCAAGATAAGGGAAAGCAGACGGTGCAAGAGGATGATGAAGATGAAGAGGAGAGTGTGGATCAGTTTTTTGCGGAGGAGGAGATTCAATTGCTCGATCCGTTCGTCCCTGATGAGAAGTTGGCATAGATTGGGCCTCACGCAAAGAGAATGCACGACTATATGAGGATGTTCGACAAATCAGTGACTGAATTCGCCGATATTCCTGCTGATTTCGAATTTCAAGATGTCAAGACCTTGATCCTCGAATTTAAAGACATCCGCCATATCTTCAGTAGGAATGAACTCTTCGTTCAAGTGATTAAACTTTGGATCTTGTAAGTACTTTCCTAACTTTACAACAATTGATCATTGGTTATATGATATGTCTAATAAATTAAAACCCTAAACCCTAAACCCTAAACATTGTACATACAACATTCAGGCGGCGCAGGCAATATTGTGCTGATACTTTGATGAAGAAGTGGATATTTTGGGATCCGGAAAGATGCTCGGGTCGGGATGTACTGGCAGATGAGCTCGGAACTGTACGATACATAGCGAATCTTCTGAAGAAGTATGCTAAAAGGGATCCCTACCATGTTTTAGTGCATCATAATCGGTTAGTTATAAAATCTCTAATTTTGACTTTATCTTTTATTATGAATCTACAGTTTAATGTTAATTTCACCAACAAAGAGATAATATGTATGTAATTACAGGTCGCATTTTGTGATTATTATCGTAAAACTCTCGACACGAAAGATGTGGATAGTAGATTCACTCCAATCGAACGAAGGCTACCAATCTCCAATTCTACGAAATTACGATCAATAAGTTTAGACTTAACATATATATATATAATGCGTGTATGCATTGTTTAGTTATATACTAATATCTAAAAATGAATTTTCATAATTTTATATTTAATTTTGCAGAGCTTTGTCAAGATTGGTCCAAGTTCCCAAGTTTGATGTTCAAATGATTCCCGTACATAGTTCAAAACTAATATATGTAGTTTCATTTTATTCGTAATTTATTTAATTTAAACTTAATAGTATTATTTTATGTTCTTGTAGAGTCCACGACAACCAAATAATACAAATTGCGGCTTTTATGCGATGACTTCGCTACGCAAGATCCTTGATCACTGCACGCTACATCCGGACCTACCATCGGTATGGATTAAGTTTAATTAACCTTAATGTATATATATGAAAATGTTTTAAGGTTTATAGTTTAGAGTTTAATGTATATTATATTGTGGAGTTTAGAGTTCATAGGTTACTAACTATATGAAATGTCAATAAAATGCAGTTTTCGCAACCTGTGGGGAAGCGTTATAGCGAGGACGAGATTGATTTTACTGTAAATGAGTGGTTTGGCTTTGTACTTGGACATTTAGGTGCTAATAATTGATGACTACAAAATTTGTGATATTAATATATTATATGTTATGATAAATGTTAATTTTCATGTGATTTGATAAATATTATTGTGTGTATGATGCATGTGATTTGTATATGATGTAAATTGCTGGTACATATCGGTATTCTTAATTGATGGCTAGCAAAAATGGCGCTAGCCCCAGAAACAAAAATATTTTTTATAATGATTATTATTAGTACCGATTTTTAATAATAAACCGGTACTAAAGAGAAATTTAGTACCGGTTTTTAGACTAAAAACGGTACTAATGATACCAAAATTTTTTTATTTTTAAAATAAAATAGTTTGCTAACATTAGTACCGGTTTTTATTTAAAAACCGGTACTAATGCGAGCCGCTTGTTTTCTCCGCAAATTGGGTCTTGTCTTTAGTACCGCATTTTTAGTACCGGTTTTTGATTATCTTTAGCACCCCTTATTATTAGTACCACTGCAAAACCGGTACTAAAGATGCATAATAAACCGGTACTAAAAAATAATATGGCGTAGTGCTGGATGGGGACGAGGGTAAGCAATTCTGCTTTAAAAATGTAATCTTTATGGAAACAGGTAGCCATTGAAAAGGAACTTTTTTTTTCACAAAAGAATTACCTACGATCTGGAAATAATAGTTATTTTTCCTCTATAAATATATATAATGTCACAAATAGTATAACTTAATTGAAAGCATCCTGGCAAGTTTTTCGCCCAATCTCAAATCCCACCTAGCTTCTCTCTCTTTCTCCCATAGTTTCTCCACTCACTGTTGGTTTAATTCTTGTTTACATGGCTATGGCAAAACCAAGAAACGTTGGCAGTCATTTCCTATCGGCCGCTCTAATGATCATCGTTTTCTTCATCGCAATTATTGGTACACTAGCTTTATTTAATTTCTATTTCTATTTTCTTTTTCTTAAGTTGTCATCTTTTTATTGCAACACAATTTATACCACTTCTTCCCTGCAAAGAATTCGATCATGTTTTATCTTCTAGAGGAAGTTTATATTTATCTATTCTTTTTCCCTCTCGGGTGATTAATTTCCCCGATGATTTTTTATGAATTTTTTACTGATACAATAGATATTCCGTTAATTAAAAACTGATGTAAATTAATTATATTTACAACTTTCAACTGAACCAAGTAGAAATTAATTTATTCTATGTCATTATATATTGTTTGAATATATAAGCTCTCAGAAATTTATCTTCTCGAGATATAAAATCATGGGAGAAAAAACTTTGGGCGGGTATACAATATTTAATATTACACGACATGAGATGATTTATTTTTTCGTCGCTAGGTCAAGCCTTCAAGGCTACTCTCTTATGTCGATTGCACATTTCAGTCCCCTAACTTGTTGTATTTCTTCTAACATTCAGTTCATCTTGATTTAAGCGAAATGAATATTTGTTTATATGTGCGATTGATTTCACCTGAATTTGACTAGATATAGAGTCCGCATTTTTACATCCCAATCATCTGAATAAAAACTAATTTATAGCTATTTCATTACAGCTTCTATAGCCGAAGGACGGTACCAAGTCCACGCAGTGAATCGACGGAGGCAACTGATTGGCTCAGCGCCTCCGTTGTGCCGGGGCCGGTGTGGCCGGTGCCATCCATGCCGACCGGTGCAAGTAGCCATCCAGCCTGGCATCTTGGAACCCATGGAGTACTACCCCATTGTGTGGCGCTGCCAATGTGGCAACAAGCTCTTCTTGCCCTAGCTAGCTAATTGCCACAGCCAAAGGATGTACTCTTGTCTTCAAATTAATTAAACAATAAGATGTATGTATATTGACGATTTACATATTTACGAAAGAGTTATAGTTCTAGGCACTTTTTTTTCCTTTTCATTAAAGGTAGGAGGTACAAGTTTTTGTTTTTTTCTCAAAGAAATTAATCCAGAAGTGTTCGAGAAAAGTTAGAGAGAATCAATGTTTTACTATAGCTCACTCTGTATGCTGTCCAATTATATTTGTGTTTTTTATGTTAGAACTTTCTTTTCATATCTTTCAATGAGTGAGAGTACACCAAATTCGTAAGGGAATTGAGTGAGCATCATGATCTGCCTTATCTTCTTTGAAAGTTCGGATGTTGCGTTGAAATTCACAGTTTTTACATAGAAAATGATTGAAATCCCTATTCACCCGAAACTTTTGTTTAGGTTATCTAGGCTATAGGATCTTTTACTATTTTATAATTTTAGTCATTTGTCTTTGCATGAAAAACCTTTTCAAGAGTTGATGGGAGTAGGGATGGAAAAATAGGAAGCCTACTGCCTAGCATACTAATCAGTTGTCATCTTAATTCTATTCTATTATTCCTTTGTATTGTAGATTCACATGGCCAATATATGTTTTCATTAATCATGGTTGGTGGCTTGGTATATAGTTGGTACACACCGTGATGTAAGAAACGCATGGTTCTAATGGGTGCGTTTGGATCGTTGGAAAAAAGAAGAAAAAGAAGGAAGAAGAAGAAAAAAAAATTATAAACAATTCAAACTCTTCACAAAGTTACACACTTCCCAATACTTCTTCCCACTTTTTCCCTTCTTCCCTTCTTCCCACACTTATCCAAACGGAGCCAATATAGATAGATTAATTCCATACATGAGAACTGTCAAATATATGTGAAGATTTGGGTAGGTAGGACCTCTACTACAAACCTATCATGAATAATGTAAATCTAATAGGGATTAGATTACCGTTTGCGGAAGAATCGAATATACCAGACTTCGATCTCGTAGGCGATACCGCAAGCCATCACCGCCACGCAACCGCTGCGCACAGCCTCTGTCTCTCTCCGTATGCGGCCGATGCACTACGATCTCAAGTTAGGGCCTAGCGCCACCATCCACGATTCCAAGTGCCCGACATGTCGTGCTTCTCATTCATGCTTGGAAATCCATCAAGCAAGGGAGGAGAAGGCTCCCTCTCTCTCTCAGATCTCTCTCTAGGGTTCTGGACCTTTGGGGACGGAATAGACAGACAACCAAATAACAGAACCCTTAGATCTGAGATTATATAGCTTCTGTCGGTTACAGAACCGAACAGACGCTTTTCTGATTCCGCGACCCAGCGGGTCGCTGGACCCATCAGCGGGTCGCTGGAATTCCAGAAATTCTCCGAATTCCAACATCTCCCTCTCGGAGAAGTTTCACACAGCATGTCACTCATACGGCAAATGGAACGTGCGACCAGCGCATACACCTGTCCATGCGGGAGCTCAAAATCCTCACTTTGAATAAATTCAAAGCCAGCGAGAGAGCATCTACCCTTTTATAAAAACAGTTATATAAATGTGTACACTAGTACCTTAGAAACATTCAAATCCGCACTAGATCAGACATTATTGACCGTTCAATAATACATGTCTTTTCCGTCTCAGTCTTAGTCTGCTGTATGTTCCCAACCTCAGTCCATATGACGAGTTTGGTGAGCTCTGAACACCAACAGATCTATCGTTTGTGCATGATGAATTGAATCTTCCTTTTGACTAATGAGACTCAAAACGAAATCAGTCGCTTGCCCAGTAATGCCCCGACAGGCGAAATATACATCACCATAGGGTACACACCAAAGTAGCAGTCCTGACCCCATTTTTTATGACATAGTCAAAAGTCAAAGGGTACGTAATCATGGAACTCACACATGGGGAGTCATACGGTCTTGGTCCTGGAACCACTCAACCCACTTCCATAAGTCGCCAAGCACATGTGGTATGAGCACATGTTACAATGAATTATCTGTTAAACAGACGTGTGTTCACATTCATTGTACGAGTCTAGATTCAGTTTGCAAATCAAGTGTCTATGGTCTAGACCACTTCTTATTGCAACTAATCCTGAGATTCTCCACTTAGACACTCCCCGAGTTCTAAGGAGATTCTCACCTCGGCTTTTATTGAACTACATGATTGTTTGGGGCACAATCATATCGGATCGCCTAAAAGAAGACAAACCTCATTTCAGTCCCAGACTGAAGCGACAATGAGCTTCGTCCATCCCAGATGGCTCCTTAGTCCCTGACTAAGCGCACATAGCTCAATCTAGTCTCATCTCTACATGCCCCAGGCATTAGAGGCGATTGCTCGTGTGAGCGAGACAATCTAAAATTCAATGACACACTACCATAAGTGCTAACATGTACTTGATTAATAATAAACTCAATATTCACTATCCAAGTTCAAGTACATATAACTATGAGGATCTGATTGTCATATAGACCATCTCCAAATGAAATAATTCATTTGACATCTCTCTGAACTATCAGAGAATTTTGAGTATCCTGAAACAGATCATTAGGGTGTTATGAACTGTTCCATGTAGGAATCCACTCAATATCAGATCAACTCCCTCAGTGCTATCGTGTCTCCATATATCTGAATCTGTTTGGTTTAGTCATTACCCCACAGTATGCTACTAGAGCTATACATAAACAATGAGTTGTTATCGACCTCCCTGAAGTCACAACAACTACCAATTGTTTCAAGGACTATCTCAACCAAACTCCCTCTTGACATAAGCATCAGTTATGTCAATGTGCTCTATCTCACAAATGAGAGAGCTAGTATGAAAATCAAAACATGCTTTTAACTCCATCTCCACTATAAGAGAGTCAAACTCAATCTCCACAATGAGAGAGTAACATATTTACTCGATCTCCCAAATAAGAGAGCAAATAATTTGTTTCATGAGAAACAATTGTAATCAAGCAAACTTTATCATCAAAGTATACTTGGCATGTTATTTGTCACACTTTCTTTCAGATATATCAAACTCTATATGCATTTGCAAATAGGTATGGGAATTGGCTTTTAACATATGTCAAACTCATAGCCTTGCTAGAGTGACCTAACTTTATAATCTGCAATAGGATTACAAGTAGAATGTGCCTCATGCACTAGTCTACTATGCTCCTAACTCAATATAGAAGCTCATGAGTCATAATATCTCATTTCTATTGCCACATGCATAGAAACCAAGCAAGCCTCTCTTGCTGCTTGAACTAGTCCTGTTGCACCATGCAACCAACAAGGAGATAACTGTAATGGTTAATCAACACATTACAAATAAATCATATAAGGTTCTACAACTTCTTACAAGTCTGACTCAGTTCCAACGGTCCGCTGATTCGTTTAGCGACTCACTTAAACTCTCAGCGGTCCGCTGCATTTAGAACTGACAGAGGACTTGTATTTGAAGTCATCTTAGTCTAAGGCGGTCCGCTAGCCCAGCAAGCGGTCCGCTTAGATTATGAAGCTGAGAGTCTGATGCTAGTTGAGCTTCCTCTTCATCAATAATATTTGACCCCTGGTCAGATACATTGAATTATGAAGGCATAGCTACATTCAATACTTCTCTCAAGAAACCTCAATTTACTTAGGAACTCATTTCACTATTTGTACTACTCTTGGAATGCAATTAAATATGTGTGTCTTTCAATTGCTCCAAGCAATGAAATAGCCTCCCTCTCAAACCTAGTTCTACTCTCTATTCTCATAGTAGAAGAGAGAAGAATGGTTATTATAAGGGGTATATATAAGGAGCAATCTGAAATAGACAGTCGTCTATTCAGATTCTAATCTAAGCGGTCCGCTAGCCCAGCTAGCAACCTGCCAGGTCATTCTTTGTCAGCGATCCGCTAGCCCAGTTAGCGGTCCGCTAAGAATGGCTCCAAACACACTTTATAACATCAATGTGCCACATTGCACAACATCCAGTAGTACTAAGTGAACCCTATTATCATACAGATTATTTTCTTTCTTTTCAGACTTATCTGATTTAAGCATAGGAGATTCAACACCTAAAGATAAATAAGAGTCATTTATCTATTTTTCAAGCCAATAGTGCACCATATGTGCAATGATTATTTGACAACTTATTCTTGGACCATGTAACATATATTTTAGACAACTATCAATCGGCTAAGCGTGCACTTTCAGCCATTGATCAACTAAGTATGCACCTCTTGTGTTCTTAGTTTTTCACTGCTCAATCAGTGAAGTGATCCTTGTCTAAAACTGTTATATGTCTAGAATAGTTTCAACATAATCATATCTATTGCTTAGAATGAGATAGGTAGAGGCAAACTCATCTCCAACAAGAGAGTTTCCTTACACTAGACCCCCTCTATTCTGGTGTATCACTTCAAACGGACTATACCGGAGCCACCGCTTTTGAAGTACTCCTTATGTTATAAATACAAGTCATGCAATAATCTTTCTTTATTTACTCTATCTCATATTTCATCATTGAATGAATTCCTTTAGCAATGAAAATCAAATTGACCTCAACATCAATTTTATTTCAACATTGCTATTTTGAGCAAACACTCCTCCTAACTCTCAATTTTAAAAATCGGATATTAGGACATATGTGTCTAAATTGCTCAAAGTGAGACTTAAACTCTATAGTATCTTTTTCTAAGCTTAACTTCATTGAACTTATGCGAGAATGTTGAGGAAGAACCTATTTCATTTCCCCCTCTTTTCCTCAGCATCCGAATCAAGTTCATAATAACTGAAGTAGCTTGCCTAAGAAACTATAAGTCATTTATAAATCTTCACTTCTCAAGGAATCAAGTGATTCAACAAAATGGCATAATTATGGTTCTTCTCCAATAAATTTCCTTGAAATTTATGAGAAGGTGCAATCAAACATGCAACTAAACCTATGGTTATATGAGAATCCTCCCAGGAATCTTCAAAAAACACATAGTTTAAACCATAAAATAAAATGGAGATTTCAGTCTGCCACAGACTGAATGCCAGCGGTCCGCTTAGCAACCCAGCGGTCCGCACAACAATCAAACGACCTGCATGGCGTTCCAGCGATCAACTTGTTGTTTAATGAAAGCGACCCGCTAGCCTAGCCAGCGGCCCGCTTGTACACTCAAGCAGAAATTCCTCAATTGGAAATTCTCTCTGTGATGTGCATTTATCGATGCAAACTGCATACATAACCAGTTTTGCATAACACATCAGCTGCGACTTAGCTTTTGTAAGAACCATATGCATAATGGTACTTTTTCATCATCATGCAACACAATTTGTCGCTCGATGTGAGAAATAGTGAATCATCGAACTATTTCAATCTTATCACAACTCATTAACTCGTACAGCAAGTCCAAATGACTGCGACTCGTTTTAAGAGATTTCACACTTTTATGACTGAATTGGACCTAGTCATAAATGTGATAAGAACCAAAAGCTTAGTGCATTGATCATATTAATTCTCCATAACTTGAATCATTTTTCAACAGGTATTCAAGTTCTCACTTATTGCTTACTATGTCTCAAGTTGGAATAGATTGGCGATTATGACCTAAAAGTCAATCCCAGTCATGTAACCTCAACTTGCATAGTTAGCATGCCAAATAATCACAACTCATGAGATTATGTAAAACACAAAGAAAATGCATAGAAAGAAAACTTACTTAGCACCACAAACCATAATGTTTTGGTACTAAAATCAGCACCATACACATGCTCAATTCTGAAATCCAACACCAAAAGAAAATTTCACAAGTACTAGTTATTGTCAAGGTTTGAAGTGTCTTAAAGTATCATGGAGCAATCATTTGTATTCCCCTCTAGGAACAACAAATTTGCATGTGCCAATCCCCTGGACTGCACCATTGCATTGATTCTCACATATAGATCACTTTACTTCATATTTATGACAATCAAAATGCTATGTTACATAACTAACATCAATGTAGTACATTCAAGCAATTTACAATTTTAGTACTTTATCCAAATTTAGAAACATATCTTCTTGTATATCAAGTCCACAACAATAATCTCTTAGTATTTATACAATTACTTGACTATGTCATCAAGCTTGACCAATTTGAGCAACATTCGTTAAGAAACGAACGACACAAGACAGTGAAGTTTGCTTGCACATGCTCTCACCAATTAGAAAGCAAGCAAGTTAACTTTAACATTTATTGCTCAAATATCAACTTATGACTCTCTTTATGTAACTCAAAATTTATTTGACCTCATGTTAAGATGCAGCCCCAAAGGCGCCTCTTATACTTGTCAAAAATTTATTGAGTTTTCAAATCAATATAGACAATAATTATCAATACTATCATCAGAGATTAAGTTAAGTTGTAATTAATACAAGAAAACAACTAATCTTGCTCAGCAACAGAATGCGAGTGGATTTGTTGTGGGTCAGTGAACGCCAGCGGTCCGCTACCAAACCTAGCGGCCCGCTACACTACCCTTACTCAATTTGTTTCTAACTTTTCACAATTTCTTTTGGGATTTCTCATTAGATGTGATGGTCTCAAGTCCATCCTGATTCTCTGCAAGATAATGAGATACTATAATGCCCAGCAATATACATCCATCAATATCTTCTATAATCAGCGATGACTTTTGTAAGCCAATGTCATACATAGAGACAAGCACTACACAGTTAGTCTCACCGCACAACCCTTGAATCAATTCAAGAAATAATGCAAACCTAGCAACGATAACCGAAAGATGACAACCAGGGCCACCAATCCTGTCTCATATACTAAGTGCACCACCTCCCAACCGACTCGATTGGCGCAAGACACAGAAATTGGATGAGACACCATAGTCTACATACCAAATTCACCCTTCGTGTGCTACCACACTGTGCTAGCAGGCACCCTATTGTGCCATGCATGCAATCACAATGGTGAGACGGTACCACATATACCATCAATCACCCACAATGCAAATATGCACATAATGAAGGGTATAAACCATGAGACTATCGTCCGGATAATCTCATACACCATTTTGGACATAAAGGTATGTTCAAAGTTGGTCAGATCAAGTCATTGTTGTAACGGCACATATCATTTCTGTCAAACCCAGGTTTAGCGGCCCGCTGATCCGTTCAGCGATCCGCTCAGACTCTCAGCGGCCAGCTTGGCTTTCCGGCGGCCCACTGAGACTTGACAGACAATAATATACTGGTCTCAGGTTCTTTTCAGGCGACCTGCAGGCCCTGCCAGCGGTCTGACTGATAACCATACAGAATAACCCTTGGTCTTCTATCAGCTGAGATTTCTGCAGCCCGCTAGCCCTGCCAGCAACCCGCAGATTTCACGTGCTGAAATTTCTGCGGCCCGCTAGCCCTGCCAGCGACCCGCAGGTTTCACGTGCTGAAACCCTGATTCTGGTATCTCTATCAAGGAGTGCCTCAGAATCGATTTCTCGACCAGTAACTATGTCCTAACCCGAACCAGACTTGAAACAATGGTTTGCAACAGTTCTCATCAACGATCAAGGAGAGAAATTTGCGAAAAACCAATTAGTCATGGATCTAGGGTTCCATGAGGACAAAATAATCACAACAATGGTGGTTATACCTTAGCGGTGCCAATTCCTACGGAAGGAAGCCGTAATGTCTCTGATACCAATGAAGGTTTGGGTAGGTAGGACCTCTACTACAAACCTATCATGAATAATGTAAATCTAATAGGGATTAGATTACCGTTTGCGGAAGAATCGAATATACCAGACTTCGATCTCGTAGGCGATACCGCAAGCCATCACCGCCACGCAACCGCTGCGCACAGCCTCTGTCTCTCTCCGTATGCGGCCGATGCACTACGACCTCAAGTTAGGGCCTAGCGCCACCATCCACGATTCCAAGTGCCCGACATGCCGTGCTTCTCATTCATGCTTGGAAATCCATCAAGCAAGGGAGGAGAAGGCTCCCTCTCTCTCTCAGATCTCTCTCTAGGGTTCTGGACCTTTGGGGACGGAATAGACAGACAACCAAGTAACAGAACCCTTAGATATGAGATTATATAGCTTCTGTTGGTTACATAACCGAACAGACGCTTTTCTGATTCCGCGACCCAGCGGGTCGCTGGACCCATCAGCGGGTCGCTGGAATTCCAGAAATTCTCCGAATTCCAACAATATGGAACGATAAAAAAGAAATATAAGCCTCCGTTTGGATTCGTTGAGAAGAAGTAGGAAGAAGAAAGAAGGAAAGAAAAAAAAATTATAAACAATCCAAACTTTTCACAAAGTTACACACTTCCCAATACTTCTTTCCACTTCTTTTCTTCTTCCCTTCTTTCCATACCTATCCAAACGGAGCCTAAGGTACATGAAATATGAAAATCAAAATGACATCATAAAATAATGAAACAATGTGTGTTTTAATTTCGGCCAGTGCAAATTAAGTATAATAGAAAAGTCGTTGCACCTTTTATATATCCTGTATCCGGAGAAATAATCACATACTAAAATATTTGATTCTTCCTTAAATATAAAATCTTGATGCGTGCGTCAAAAAAAATAATAATAACATGCAAAATAATTTGAACAGACAAGCAAAGATGAAGGCACGTGCTGTCCATTCTTAATGGACCAATTAAGTTAAGAAAATATAAAACCATTTCCATCAATGATCTCAAATTCAAAACTGGAGTGTTAAGATATATATATTTTTTTGTTTAATAATAGTGACACCAATTTTCATATTGCTGATCTGTTCTGTATTTCGAAGAACATTTGCAGTATTGCATTCAGTAGTTAATATTAGTTTGCGTTTCACCAAAAAAAAACAATATATCATAAGACATCCGCAAAACTAACGAACTAAATTAACCGCCAAAACCTATTCTTCTTACTAATTTTTTTTAATGCAATTTGTTGGAGAAAAACTATATTATTTAAGAGCAAGATTCGGCACCACAATTTTATATTGCCGTAACTATTACACTTTACTTTTTATTTTAAATATTAAAATTTAATCGTCCGATCCGAATAGTTGACTTGATTGCCTCAACAGTCATAAAAGTTTATAATTTTTAAAGTTCATTTGATGCTTGATCAAGGGGTAAAAAATGAACAAATCTAAATGACCATAATAGATTAATTCTAATATGTTCATTTTTTTTTATCTTGATCTAGTATCAAGTAAACTTTAAAAATTACAAAATTTTATGACAACACATATGTTGTAAAAAATGAATAAGATTAGCATTTGGGATAGGACGATTATATTTCAAAAATTTAATATAAAAAATAAAAAATAAAAATATAATATTTGTGACATTATTTATTTATCATTGGATAACACAATTTGGGGTCTAATATATATCTCATGATACTTGTAGCGCTGGAGATTCGCCGACGAAATTTCGGCATTCAAGCCATGTAACAGATGCACTAGTTTAATCTGTCTACTTGTATACAGACTGAATACTTTTCAAAACAAAATTCAAGGAATAATTAATTAATTAATCAATCAAAAAGCTTGGTTGGTTACATACAACAGTGCGTGGCCATCCTTATGGTAACGAGATCCTCTGCGGATTTTTAAAAAATCCGTAGTGCAAGTCTTTAATTTGTGGCCATCCGATTAATGATGGTTATTCCGTGTCGAAATTCGTATGGCCGGTGAAAATTTACCCGTAGATATTAAATTGGACAGTTATTGTCAAAAGACTTGCAGTGCGGGTTAAAGAAATAGCCACAGAGGATCCGGGTCCATCCTTATGAGGGGGCAAGTTTATTATTTCTCTAAACCATATGTTGACTTTTGTGTTGTTTTCTTTTAATAAATACTGCAATACTGCATCATCATCCATAATCAAAATTTAAAAATAGATGATTGAAGTGTTTACTGCAAGAAGAAAAATAATTGCAGGAAGACTAGAGATGATGCAAGTCTTTTCAATGTCTCAAACCTTGCATCAAAGAATGTGTATATGTTGCGATGTATGCAGGCATGCTCATATATAAGTCATAACTTCTTCTTTCCTTTTTTTTTTTTTTTTGGTTGTTCTATTTCAACTTTCAAGGAAGACAACAAAGTATTAGAACCGCTAACGATCCTATAAAATATTCGATTTATCGAACCGAAATGTATGATGTCTAACAAAGAAAGGCCCAAAGTCTAGCATTCATATTTGTATTTGTATTATCCAAGCTCAAATAAATAAATATTAAATTCTTATGAAACTTTTTGCTATCTCATTTAAGGGAAAATTTTTAACAATGACAAAATTACCTTAACAATTGTTGTACTAAACGTCTCTATGTTTGTCGATTACAAAACAATATCATTTGGTATTTAACAATCTTCTTTGAGTTTTATAGGAAGAAGATGCAAATTATGAAGACTTGGATAAAAATTTAGGCAAGATCAAGATCAAGTCTTTGGAGAGCTTGTAGGCTAGTTTAGACTAGGATAGAAGGTATACTTTTGTCCTTGTTTATCCTTGAAATGGTCAAGATAGCGAAAAGCTCAATAAACCAGCAAAATCCTGTTTTCAGTGACCTAGCGTCGTACAACGCTAGATAGTGGCACACAACGCTGAATTTTCAAAACTAGAACAACTGACTTTTGTGAATCAACGTTGCACAACGCTATATAGAGTTAGGCAACGCCGAGTCACAACGTTGTACAACGCTTAGTAGTGTTGTACAACACTACAGTTAAAAACTTAGAAATTTTCCTGAGTACCAACGTGCAACGCCATATAGCGTTGCACAACGCCACAAAAATCCCAAGTTAGCTGTGCTGTTCAGACAGCGCTGTCCCATGTAAAACCCACGTAAACAGTTGTTTTTACATGCAAAGTTGCGGGTAACGTTAGCCAACGTCTTTCAGCGTTGGGTAACGTTAGCGTTGTCTGACGGTATATAGAGTTGTACAACGCTCAGTTGAATCTGTCAGAGTTGTTCCTTTTGTCTCCCTAACGCCATTCAGTGGCAAGCAACGCTCTGACAATTTCCAACGGAATTGTCGGAGCTCTCCTTTGGCTGTTCACTCCTTCGTTGTGCAATGGCATATAGCGTTGCACAACGCTCTGACAGAACAACGGCTATATTAACTAGCCGTTAGATTTTACAACGGTCATATTCCAGCGTTGTATAACGCTATTCAGCGTTGTACAGCGCTGTGGCCAATTTTTGCTGGGGAACTGCTCATTTCGAGCCCTATATATATCCACCCCTTGTTCTCTCTCCAACAAACGAGTTAGAGAGCTTTACTTTGCAAAATTAGACCAGTATTGAGTTTTTGAGCATAGAGATACTCTCCCACTTGAGCTTTTCATAGCTAGACCATCTTAAGAGATTTAGTAGTCTCAAACACCACCACCCCGACATTGCGCTAGGTGTAGGTTGGAATAAGTTGAGAGCTCTTCTCCTTTGAGGCCGTGTGCCATTCGAGTTAGGCCGATCCGCCTCGAGTGTCCTTGTGACGATGTGATTCGGTTCGAAGTTGTAGTCCCGTTCGTTGTGGAATTGAACGGAGCGCGCCCTTGTGTGGTAGAGAAACTCTCAGAGGCGTACGACTAAGGCTAGTATTTCCTAGCGGGTCGGAACTCCGTAATCATACCGAGTGTTCAATCTCTCTCTTTCTTTTTCTTTTTATTATCTTGCTATACTTGAATTGCTTGTGTGCTTGCTTGTATTGGGTACCAATTGAATTGTGTTAGGATAGTTCATACCAAACCGGTCCGAAACCTCAATTGCTTCCGCTAAATCTTGGTTAAGCCGCCTCTTTTAGGGACAACAATAATTTTAAATAGAACAAAGCAACACCATTTTTTTAATAAGAGCACAGCTATAGCGACACTGGTATTGCCGCTGTAAGCCTTTGTTTTTTTTTCTTTTGTCGCCAGGTTGTTTTTACTTTTTGCCAATATTTGCTTTTTGCTTTTTGCTTTTTTGTTTTTTCATGGCGGCAATTTTGGCTTTTTTGTTTTATTTACATTCACATGAAATATTTGTGTTAATATTTTTACATTGTAATTTAAATTAAGTGTTAATATTTGTTGTAATTTTACATTGTTTTTACATCTATGTATAATGTTAATTGTACATATATATATATAATTAATATTTTTTTATATTGTTCAATTTAACTTGTATTATGTAGGGATCTCCAAAATGACACGACACGATCGTGTTGACATGAAACGACATGTGTGTTGGCACGACACGAAACAACACTAGTACGGAATTAGCACGACACGATCGTCTTATCATGTCGTGTCATAATCGTGTCATGTTGACAATTTTGAAAAATTAACATGATTCGACATGACACAATTGACACGCAAATTACATAGCTAGGTTGTCATAATCAAATTAATTTTTTCATTAAAAATTATTTTTGATCAATGCGTTATGACACATAATCTATATTAGACATAAAAAAATAATAATACAACGCATTATGACACATAATCGAAATAACATGCAATTTTTGTGCTCAATTGTAATGAAAATAGAAATAACATACAAGTAGTGTTCTCCAATCGTGCGTATCGTATCATGTCGTGTTGACGCGGACTATTTTTTTAATCATGTTGTGTTGTGTCGTGTTGAACGTCGTGTTAGTCATGTCAAATCATGTCAGAAACTTTTCTTTATTTTTTATAATAATTTATTAAAAATTGTTAAAATATTAAAATGGAGGGAAAATATTATTGCAATTTATTTTACTATTCTACAAATTCAATATATATATATATCAATACAAAATTATCAAAATTTTCATTGTTTGGACATATTAAAAAAATAAAATATTTTCAAAAAAGTAAATAAACAATAAAAAGTTATAATTTGAATTTTAATATGAAATTAATTTAAATAATTTTTTAGGAAAACAATTTAAAAGAAGAAGAAGTATGTTCATGTCGTGTTGCATGTTAGCCATGTCGTGTCAAATCATATTAATTTTTTAAGATTGTCAACACGACACGATAATATGATTGTGTCGTGCTAATTCCGTACTCGTGTCGTTTCGTATCGTGCCAACACGCATGTCATGTCGTGCCAACACGTATGCCGTGTCGTGCCAAAACGATCGTGTCGTGTCATTTTAGAGAACCCTACATAATACAAGTTAAATTGAACAGTTTAAAAAAATATTAATTATACAAATATGTACAATTAACATTATTCATAGATGTAAAAATAATGTAAAATTGCAACAAATATTAACACTTAATTTAAAATAAATTACAACTAGCTATTGCATCGTGCTCCGCGCGATGAAAGTTGGACCAAAGTTGACTTCGTAGTCCTCTATTTTTACTCAGACCACCTCGGGTTCCTTTATAGATCAATTTTCTTCTCCAATGAAGTGTTTTGTCATTACCTCATATGTCCCTAAGTCGCTCCCTCATTTCCTCTCTGCCTCCTAATGGCCATAATCTACTTTGAACATCCTCGGCCGCTGCAAATTATCAAAAATAGCATAAATCGACAAATTATTATAGAATAAAAGATAGAGCCTGAGATGCTCCCAGAGATATATTAAGTCAAATACAATCTGAACTTGACATTGTTGAATGAAGAAATCAATATTACAATATATATCCAGTACTTATTTGACTTCATAAACGCAACAACTATGCAACAACTATGGTCTTCTATTCAAGGATGAAAGATCTCGATCAATAATCGCTTGTATCTTTGTTTATTTTCCTATCACCATGAAGATCAGAATCCGGAACCATCTGTATCAGTTCAAAAAATAATGTTTGTCAAGTAGCAAAAGATATCATAAATGTTCTCTCATAAATACCAATTGGAGATTAAGCCTCGTAAATACCAAGTTAGACCACCAAACAGCCATAACTTTCCCCTATAACAATAACAATAAGAAACAATAAGAAACAAATGGAATATTAAGTAACAAAAGTAATTCCATCCAAAGCTATTTTTTTATCAATAAATAAAGAAATAAAAAATTAATCGTGTAATGCATAAGCTGCTCTCATTCAATCTAAGCCAATTGACAAAAGCACAAACATATGATATATGTGTACTTAATTAGCTCAGAAAAATGAATATCAATATAGATCCCTAACAAAATTCATATGTACTTTTATATTAAGATGACATGATGAATGTTGGCGAAGTTTCAAGCGAAACAAAATATATTTGAAACACAACACATACAAATCCCAAAAAAGATGGAATGAATAGATAAGGAAAATAACTAATATAAGATTGTGAACTTAACCTGCTTATTATAATAAATGACACCTATCTCTATTATGTACATGTAAATTGAGAAGTTTAGCAATATAATTTTTAGATTGCATTAAAGCCCTCTCAAACTATATATATATATATATATATATATAGAGGATGGCTAATGTGCCATAGATGGCACAGAGGGTCCCGTGCCATAGAGTCGTTTTTCGAGATCCAAAATTCAAATGCTCAATTTGAACCATCCAAGTTATTCATTACATTAAAATATCCTTAGAGACCAAATTTTACATTTTTTTGAATTTTTTTGCTATTTATTATGATATTTTTAAAAAACGTTATAATTGGAGTATTTCAGACCCTCCAATTTGAACATATCAAAATAAATACCAAAAAAATTTCAAAAAATGTAAAATTTGGTCTCCAATGGTATTTCAATATGCTGATCAATTTATGGTCTTTAATGCAATCTAAAATTTAAGAGCGCTCCATGTTATTTTACTACTCAACTGCTATAATGCATATTGATTACGCTCCATGTTATTTTACATATTGACTACTCAACTGCTATAATGCATATCTCCAAGGTTACGCTCCATGGAGACCAAATTTTGAGAGCGCTCCATGTTATTTTACTACTCAACTGCTAAATAACCTTTCATTGAATCACATCATAATAACCATCACTATTATTATAGCGACAAATGTTATGACTATAATTATTCTATGATTATACCAACACAATAGCTTAACAGTAACATAGTACAGCTTTTAATTGCCATGTATCTATTTCTAGTTTTGAAAAAAAAATCATATATTATCTATGTAAAATTCTAGATAAATAAACATACTACAGAAAATTATTGGGAATAAATTTAGATTAGAGGAAAATACCAAATTAATTACGTCATATGAGGAGACGAAAATATCCCATGATCATTGCAAGGTTACAAACAGAAAGATTAACATTAGCCAAATTGTATACCATCCATATAGCAAGTGTACAGAGCGCGACACATTCAGTAAAAATGAGTCAGTATTTCAAATTGACAGTTAGTTATTATAAAGCAAAAGAAACCCTACCTTGATGCCAGAAGAAATGAATTTAAATTGCAATAATACTGTACCTTGTAATCGGATTAAGTTACTTCAGTTTAACGCAGGCCATTAAAAGAAATTCTGCAAAATAGATGAATAATTTAGATCGCAATAATACTGTACTTGCAGCACACATTGGTACTATAACGGATTTCAAATCACACACTATTGAGATGAATAATTCAGGAGTACACCTTCATTTTAGCTCAACGCCATTTTCCTTTTTTACATATGTGTGAGATAAGTTAACCCTTTACATTTGGTGTTCGGATGTCTGAATTCTTCCCTTCCTTTAAGGTCTTTGGCACAGTTTCTTTGGTTTTCAATAACTACACAACCAAATAAAATATTTGTCATCTCACAATCTTCAAATTAGAAAAAGAAACGAAGATGTATCAATTTCAGTGCAAAAATAGCATACTCGTTAAATACTGTTATATGATTCACGTTATCTCATCAGTTCCCAGAGAGAGTTGAGAGCATGTCTACATGTATAGTAATAGTATTTGTGTTCTATAATTAAAATACTTTATCGATTGTTGCTACTACCCTGAAAATTTTTGCGTGTTTGAAGCTCATTTTAATTTTTAGGAGGCAATATACAAAATTGTCATGCAAGCGAAATCGCTTTGAAGAACGATAATGTTAATTTAGAGACATATGTAAAGTCAATAAGAAGCTGGAACTAAATAAGCAAGCATAGCCTATAAGCAATCCAAACTATGTCTAATTTTAGCCGGATATACAGATTTGACTTTGAAATTATTAGAGATATGTCCTAGAAGCCAATCTTATTAGGCTACTTCTATAGTTTATGTTATTGATGACTTCAGATCATTTGTTCTTTGATTTATTCGTTGACAGTTCATTCAGGTAGAGGATCTGAATTATAGATCACTGTTATTCATTTAGTAGTAAATGACAACAATAAATCTAAAAGTCCATAATCTTGATAATTAACAAAGGACATTAATTATCAATAAGATTAGTATGCAAGTTAAGTGATGATTAAGTTCTATAAATCATAGATTAAGAGTAACCAACTTAATTGCATATGTGTATGTTATAGAACATAGTACAGGACTGGACCCCACGAAATAAATATATGGATTGTGTTACGTGTCATTATTTATTTCGTTATGATTTTGGTTCTAAGTTTGAGATGATTATCTTTTCCACATGAGGATAGGTTCTATAAATCATGTCTACCGCTGATTCCTGATAAGGGCTGCTATACGGACTTGATTTAAGTTCTCTTGAATTGTGCGGGGAAAAGCTAATTATTAAGAAAACCGTATGTCCCTCATTAATTCACTTAGTGAGTGACGATATCTGTTTGGGCCCCTTGATGGAGATAGATTGTTTGCTAGCAACTGATACAATTATCTCTAGATCAAGAAACGTATAATCTGCAAGAATGACACATTCCTATCTTGGATTATACGATGATATCGTGTGACATAAGAATCAAAATAGAAAAACATAATTGTTCTCTTATGCATGATTGAAATATTGTAGCAGTACACTATTTATGTGAATTGGGAATCATAACGTATTGCTAGATACCGCTTATGATTATTGAAATTAAATAACGATTTAATTTCATGTCCAACATAGCATAAATCCTCAAAGGGTCACACAAATAGAGTTTTGACCAATGCAGTGCTTTATTTATTTATTCACAACAGTGAAAATTGCGATAAATATGACGAATTGATTAATTAATAATTATGTACCATTATAGAACGTACTAATTGATTAAGTCAAACGGGTCATATAGAAATAAATAATAGCATAAGCTAATCCTAGAATAATTATTAATTAGTTAATAATTATTTTGGTTCAACTTAATTTAATATAAATAGTTATATTGAATTAATGGGCTAATTTGTATATAGCAAATTTATAGCCCAAACATAGAGCAAATAATATTGGATTTGTTGGTTAAACATTTTCTCTCGATTTGCCGATTTGCAAAACAACACCGAAACCTTTAAACTAACATCTCTTTTTAGTGTTTTATAGCTAAATTTATTGGAGAATGGATTAAAGCAAGTGTGGCACTTAGTTTGGAGCTTGAAGAGATTGCTTTGGTCTAGTTAGAGTCAGTAATTAAGGTTTAATTAAACTCTAAACTAATCTCAATCAATTTGCTGGTAAAATGCTCAGTTTTTCTGTCCAGCGTCATACAACGCCTACTTGCCGTTACACAACGCTGAGTTAATTCGTTTTTAAATTGCAAAATCTCTGACAAGGTTGGAACAGCGTTACACAACGCTCAGTAGCGTTGTGCAACGTTAGTTCATTTGCTTTTAAACCTGTTAAATTCATTATCTCCCTTGTCAGAACGTTGTGCAACGCTACTTAACGTTACACAACGTTGCCGCTCCTATGTTGTGTAACGCTATTCAGCGTTGTACAACGTAGTCATGAAGCAGGCAACTTTGCATTGCTCAGACATCGATCTGCATTGATGCTGCATGCATGCTGCCATGTTCCATGCATCATAGCGTTGTGTAACGCTCTAAATTTCGCTCAGACCTCGCTCAGTTGCTCTGGTCGCGTAGAGCAACGCTGAATAGCGTTGTGCAACGGCGACGTTGTGTGACGCCAGTCAGCGTCGTATGACGTTCTGACAATGTTGTTTGAGTTTGTCAGTTCTGCCTTATTCGTTTTCTTGACTTCGTTGTGCAACGCTACCAAGCGTTACACAACGCTCTGACAAGTTCCAACGGAACTGTCGAGCTTTTGCTTTGGATTTTGCTGAAGCGTTGTGCAACGCTATAAAGCGTTACACAACGCTCTGACAACTCACAACGTTATTGTCTGTGACCGTTTGATTTTTCAACGGCTATTTGGGCGTCGTACAACGCCATATAGCGTTGTATAACGCCAGAGTCTGTTTTGACTGGTCTTTGGAGCTGTTGGCGCCCTCTATATATATGGGGCCTCTTGGAACTGTTTAGACACTTTTGAAACCCTTGAAACTCCTCCTTTTTGAGCTCCAACCAGTTAGACATTACTCTCTCTTGTGTTTGAGCATTATTTTAGCAAAATCATTGAGATTAGAGTGTGCAAACCAATCCACTAGTGTTCATTGCTAGATTTGTTGAGTGATTTGGTTAGAGCCTCAATCCTTTGAGTGTTTAAGATTGTTTATTCGAGTTAGGCCGATCCGCCTCGAGTGTCCTTGTGACGAGGTGATTCGGTTCGAAGTTGTAGTCCCGTTCGTTGTGGAATTGAACGGAGCGCGCCCATTTCGAGGTTGCGAAACTCCCGGAGACGTACGACTAAGGCTAGCACTTCCTAGCGGGTCGGAACTCCGTAATACATCGCGTGTTCAATTTCTCTCTCTCTTTCTCTCTTTATTCTCTTGCTATTCTTGAATTGCTTGTGCTTTGATTGTTTGTATTAGACCAAGTTTGAATTGAACCAAATATTGACCTACCGGTTTAGAAATTTATTTTTGTGCCTATTCACCCCCCTCTAGGCCTAATTTTAGGGACAACAAAGTGGTATCAGAGCCAGGTTATCTTTTGACCATCTTGTTAGGTAGATAACCTCGATTCATGGCCTCTAGGGTGATAGAAAAACCGGACAAGTTTGGTTCCACTTGCAAGAACTTCCGTTATTGGAAGAGATGTATGGTTGTATACCTTAACTTGATTGATATTTGGGAGGTTGTTGATAAGCCATACACACCAATTGTTGATAGTGAAGGAAATGAAACCTATGCCTCTAAGACCATTAGGACCAAGAATGATAATGCCGTGAATGTCTTGTTAAATTCGGTACATGAGTCCATAGCGGCAATTTTTGGTAGCTCTACTAGTGCACATGAAATGTGGGTTTCTCTCTTGAACCGTTATGAGGGAAATTCTCTAATCAAAAGCTCTCGACAATTTGAGTTAGAGTCTAGATTGGATAATTTCCGCATACGGGAAGGTGAATGCATCGAGGAGATGTATACTCGTTTTATACAATTGCTCGATGAATTCACTAACATAGGAGAGACCCTATCTAATAGTCGTGTTATAGGAAGATTGCTTAGGGCTTTGGTGGGAAGACCTCAATTCGACACTCTCATCTCGACTCTTGAGACACAACAAAGGTCCCACAACAACCTCACACCGGAGATCATCTATACACATTACCGGTGCGTGGAGGAGAAGCTCAAGCAACTTGGAGAGTTGAAGTATGAGCCCAAAGCCGTGGCATTGGCGGCAAGTGACAACAAGGCATCTCCCTCCAAGAACCGCCACAATGACAACCACCAAGGGAGACACCGCCACTCAAGTGACAAGGCCAAAGGCATCATCGATCTTGATGAGGACAAGCAAGGAGCCGTTCTCTCAAAGATGTTTCGAGCTATCATGATCTTTGAGGGAAAGTTCAACAAAGAAAGGCTTGAAAATGACGAAAGGGCTCTTTGCTTCGTGTGCCAAAAAGAAGGTCATACCATGTACTCTTGCTTCAAGCTCTTCCCTCACTTGAAGAAGGACAAGGAAGATGGTGGCAAGAGAAGGGGTGATGGCCGGTTCAAGTCCAAGAAGGGACATTACAAGAGCAAGAAAAAGGGTGAGAGAGCCATGCAAGCCACTTGGGACAACGATTCCGATTCGAGCTCATCCTCTCAATCCGATTCGGAGTCCGAGTGCGACTTTGACAACCTTGCTCTTGTGGCTCAAGTGAATGATGTGGTGATGCCGGTGGATGACGACCTAGATGACTTGGTGAAGGAGGTTTTCAATGAGTTCAACCGAGGCAAAATCTATGTGCATCCTTTGAGCAAAGCTAGCCTTGATGAAGCATCATCCTCTACATCAACTTTCACACAAGCTCCATCGACTATTCAAGAGGAACCATCCACAATTGCCATTGACATGCCTAAGGTCACAAATGAGGTACTTCTAAACTCATTCTTTAGTAGTGATAGCGATTGTGATAGTGAGAATGACTTGAGCTTGAATGATGATGCAAACTTGCAATTTGATAGGTTGAATGATTATCTTGATGAGTCTCTTAAGACTATTGCTAGTCAAAAAGAGCAAATTAGTCTTTTGACGACTAAGGTGCATGATCTTGAGTCTTTGGTGACAAGGTATAAGGGTATGATTGAAAGTTTTGAAAAACCAAGTGTTTGTGAAAAATGTCAAACTCCTTTGAGTGAGACAAATGTTTTGAAAAATGAAAGGGCTTCAAGTTCGTCTAGTGCTTCTCATAGCACCAAGATGAATCTTGATAAAATGTTTGTGGGACAAAAACCCAATGACAAAACGGGTCTTGGCTTCAAAAAGAGGAATCAATTCTTTTCTAGACCAAGAACCATGTCAAGCCCAACACAAAATGAGAGACTTTATCACAAGAGCACCAATGGTAGGAACACACACGGGCAAGGGCAAAAGAATTTTGTTGGCTCTCAAAATGGTGCTCAAAAGAATTTTGGTAGGAATAGAAATGGGTCTCAAGGACCTCAAAAGAATTTCCAAAACAATCGGGGCCCAAGCAACTTGTATTTCAAGGGACCCGATGGGTGTTTTCATCCTTTTCAAAACAATGGTGGGAATAGGAATAGAACACACACTAGACCTCAAACTAATGGAGGAAATAAGAAAGTCTCTCAACAAAACAAAAAGAATTTTCAAAAACCAATTTTGAGAAACTCTCAATCATACACTTTCTCTAAGGATCCAAAGATTAGGGCCATGGAGCTTAGGCGTCATTTTGAAACCCATTTTGTTAGAGAAAGTTCACAAGTGAACAAGCCAACTTGTGCTTGTTGCAACTATTGTGGTAAGAATGGCCATGTCACACTAGAATGCAAAGTTAGGAAAGCAAATCATACATCCGGTTCAATTAACATGATTTGGGTTCCTAAAGTCACTTCCACATCCGTTTTGATTGGTGGAAGTGGTTCGAGTGTGGCTTAGTTAGCCATCTTCTTTCCCCAAGATTATTCTTGTCAAATCTTAAGGGGGAGAGATTACAAGAATAATATATTAGTTGTTTGTTTCTAACTGATATGTATTCTTGTAGGTTTGTTTGTTATCATCATTCAAGAGAAGTGCTTGGATCATAGATAGTGGTTGTTCACATCACATGACGGGTGATGAATCTTGTTTCAAGACACTTGAACCTTTTGATGGTGGTGAGGTTACTTTTGGTAATAATCTTAGGAAGAGCTCTATTATTGGTATAGGCTCGGTTGGAAACCAAAATCTAACGGTTTTTAATGTTTACCTTGTGGATGGTCTCAACTACAACCTTTTAAGTGTGAGCCAATTATGTGATGCGGGATATTATTTGAAGTTTGATCACTCCTCTTGTTTTGTGCATCAAATTTCGGATAATTCTCTTGTTTACACGGGACAAAGGAAAAAGGATGTCTATTACTTGAACTTTGATCACTTCACAAATGGTGAACAATGCTTTAGTGCCATAGCTACCGGTTCATGGTTATGACATAGAAGACTTGGTCACGTTTCTCTAGACTCCATTAAGAAACTTGTGAAATTGAAACTTGTCCGTGGCCTTCCATCACATAAACTTGACTTGAATGGGTTGTGTGAAGCTTGCAAATCGCCGATATCTTTACCAAACCTCTTCCAACACAACAACATCTTGAACTTAGGTTCAAACTTGGTATGCTTGAACTCAAAGATTAAATTTATGCATGTCATGTTGTTGTCTTTGTTGTTTGGAGCTTATTCCAGTTTAAATTGGTTGTATTTCTTTTGAAAACCATGAAAAATAAGTTTTTAACTATTTCGGTCTTAATTTTCTGAATTTTCTGGTTTTCTGTTGATTCTGGCGTTACACAACGCCATTCAGCGTCGTGCAACGCCATAGTAACGTTAGTTTCAAATGAATTTGTGCTGATTTTTGAATTTTGTCGAGTTAAACGTTGTACAACGCTGCACACCGTTGCACAACGCCTGGTTGATTTTTTCTTGTAACGTTGCACAACGCTGAATATCGTTGTACAACGCTATCTGTTTTATTTTATTTTTCCTTTGCTGAATTTTAAAATCTGTCGAGTTCACCGTTATACAACGCTGGTTACCGTTGTACAACGCCTGTATGTTGTTTTTACTTAACGTTGTACAACGCTGTTCACCGTTATACGACGTTGTTTTGTTTTTTTTATTTTATTTCTTTTTATTATTTATTTGGCTTTAGTGTTGTACAACGCCCTTTAACGTTGCACAACGCTGGGTTGTAGCGTTGCCCATCGCTACTCAGCGTTGTACAACGGAGCAGTCAGTTTCTGCTCATTTTTCGCTGTTTTGACTCCTGCGTTGTACAACGCCCTTTGGCGTTAAGTAACGGTGGACGCGTTTTTAACAGAAGCGACCCCACCTTTTCTTCTTCTTCTTCTTCTTTTCTCTCAAATCCGAGCCCCTCTCTTCTTTTCTCTCTTTCTCTCCAACTCACACCCCTTCATCTCTCTTTCTCAATACTCTCTCAATTCTCTCTCTCCACTCCAACCAATACCACCAAAATACTACTCTCTCTCTCCTCTACACCCTCATACCCTCAAATCACTCTCTCTCTCTCTCTATCTCTCAATCCACCGAAACCCTAGCCACCGCCATCACCGTAAATTCCGGCGATCCGACCGTCGGATTTTCAATCGGCTTCGGTTCTGTGCTCTACAAGGTCATCTCATCCTCTCCCGCTCTTCAATTTAAAGTTTAACCTCATCTTCTCTCTCTCAATTTTCAAATGGCACCGAAAACCGCTACCAACAAACGGTCCAAGCGCAACCCCAAAGGTGCATCCTCATCCAACCCACCGGTTCAAACCGATCAAACCGACCAACCAATTCCAATGGATATACCACCGGTACCCGTGGATTGGACCCTCTCATCCTCCAACAATTACCTCTTCAAAGACTCGATCTCGTACATGCATTTTTGCCAATACCGCGATGTCAATCGCGAGTGCTCCGACTGCTTCTTCTTCGAGCACCCCTATGGTGTCTACCATTTGAATCCAAGGGAATTGACTTGGATCAAAGAACAAATCGAATATTGGAACATGGCGGGTCTTCTCGCACATTCTCAACCGTACAACCCGTCATTGATCAAGCTTTTCTATGCCAATCTTACCATGACATGGACCGATGGCCACCCAACCGCCAACTCCTATGTCCTCGGTCGCCACATCTCAATCACCGAGGAAACATTGGCCAACCTCCTTAGCCTCGATAATGACAATTTGGAGATTTACATCCATGCTACTTGGCCACGTGAGTTGCCTCCTTATGATGAATTTCACCGATTCTTTTATTGTTGGAGGAACTACACCGCTCGCCAATTCACCGCCACCGAGCTCCCGGCATTGCACCGCCTTCTCTTCCTCTTCATCAACAACATCATCACTCCAAAGGCAACAATCAAAACCAATGTGGAGCAATTCGCCGTGTTTCTCCTTCGCTCCCTCCTTGAGATGAATCAAAAGGTGAATCTCCCTTACATCATGCTTGCACATATGGCACGGGTCGATACCTCTTCTCGCTTCTCATTTCCATATGCCCACATCATTCAATCTATTCTCATTGAAAATGGCATCCCTCATGACACACCTCTTTGGGGCGAACCCGTGCCCGAGAATACCATTGCTACTCCCGAAAATCTCATGGCATATCTCAATGTTACCGGATGGACGGCACAAGATGATGACTCCATTGTGCCCGGTCCATTCCACCGCAACAACTACATCTTCCGGCCCAATGCCACCGTAAACCAATATGAAGAGATAGGCAATGAACCATTGCATGTGCCCGGCGGCCGAATAGAGGGTCAAGGCGCACCTCAAGACTTCCATGCTTACCTTGATGCCAAGTTTGCCGCCTTGACAACTCATATTGATACGCGGTTCAACACAATTGAGGAAAACTTGACCGCTTACCAAGCCAAGACCGATGCCTCGATCACTCATCTCAAGGATGAGATGATTAATCTTTGGGGGAAGATGGAGCTCCATCTCAAAAGGGGATCCGGTAGTGGCGCGGGGGATGATGATGAGGAGTGATTCTAGCCAAAACCCTCTCCAAACCTTAGCCCTCTCTTTTATCTTTATTTGGACTTTTGATTTTCGTAGTTTCTTTGCCTTTCGTCTCTCGTTTGTGATTTTTCGTTGTTTTGAGTGTCTTAGTTATGCTAAATGGATTTGGTTTGTTTTATGGATGTTGCATGAATGATTTTTTTTAATGAATTATGTTATGTATTAATGTATTTTGTTTGTGCTAAATGGTGTTGTCTTAGCTCTTTTTCTTCTAATATGCATGCATGGTTTATAATTGTTAGTTTAAGCCCTCATTAAACCTTGTTAGATACCCCTAATCAAATGAACTTAGTAGCCAAATTCTTTTCGAAAGGGGGAGGATTGTTATGGTTTGTCATCAAGGGCGTTTTGGGTATTCTTTTCCCTAATTGCAAAAAGGGGGAGAATTAGGTAATTTGGGTTATTCCGCCTTGTTGTATCAAGTCCCAAATATACCTTAGGTGTTGTTTTGCAACTCGGCAAAAGGGGAGATTGTTGGTTAAACATTTTCTCTCGATTTGCCGATTTGCAAAACAACACCGAAACCTTTAAACTAACATCTCTTTTTAGTGTTTTATAGCTAAATTTATTGGAGAATGGATTAAAGCAAGTGTGGCACTTAGTTTGGAGCTTGAAGAGATTGCTTTGGTCTAGTTAGAGTCAGTAATTAAGGTTTAATTAAACTCTAAACTAATCTCAATCAATTTGCTGGTAAAATGCTCAGTTTTTCTGTCCAGCGTCATACAACGCCTACTTGCCGTTACACAACGCTGAGTTAATTCGTTTTTAAATTGCAAAATCTCTGACAAGGTTGGAACAGCGTTACACAACGCTCAGTAGCGTTGTGCAACGTTAGTTCATTTGCTTTTAAACCTGTTAAATTCATTATCTCCCTTGTCAGAACGTTGTGCAACGCTACTTAACGTTACACAACGTTGCCGCTCCTATGTTGTGTAACGCTATTCAGCGTTGTACAACGTAGTCATGAAGCAGGCAACTTTGCATTGCTCAGACATCGATCTGCATTGATGCTGCATGCATGCTGCCATGTTCCATGCATCATAGCGTTGTGTAACGCTCTAAATTTCGCTCAGACCTCGCTCAGTTGCTCTGGTCGCGTAGAGCAACGCTGAATAGCGTTGTGCAACGGCGACGTTGTGTGACGCCAGTCAGCGTCGTATGACGTTCTGACAATGTTGTTTGAGTTTGTCAGTTCTGCCTTATTCGTTTTCTTGACTTCGTTGTGCAACGCTACCAAGCGTTACACAACGCTCTGACAAGTTCCAACGGAACTGTCGAGCTTTTGCTTTGGATTTTGCTGAAGCGTTGTGCAACGCTATAAAGCGTTACACAACGCTCTGACAACTCACAACGTTATTGTCTGTGACCGTTTGATTTTTCAACGGCTATTTGGGCGTCGTACAACGCCATATAGCGTTGTATAACGCCAGAGTCTGTTTTGACTGGTCTTTGGAGCTGTTGGCGCCCTCTATATATATGGGGCCTCTTGGAACTGTTTAGACACTTTTGAAACCCTTGAAACTCCTCCTTTTTGAGCTCCAACCAGTTAGACATTACTCTCTCTTGTGTTTGAGCATTATTTTAGCAAAATCATTGAGATTAGAGTGTGCAAACCAATCCACTAGTGTTCATTGCTAGATTTGTTGAGTGATTTGGTTAGAGCCTCAATCCTTTGAGTGTTTAAGATTGTTTATTCGAGTTAGGCCGATCCGCCTCGAGTGTCCTTGTGACGAGGTGATTCGGTTCGAAGTTGTAGTCCCGTTCGTTGTGGAATTGAACGGAGCGCGCCCATTTCGAGGTTGCGAAACTCCCGGAGACGTACGACTAAGGCTAGCACTTCCTAGCGGGTCGGAACTCCGTAATACATCGCGTGTTCAATTTCTCTCTCTCTTTCTCTCTTTATTCTCTTGCTATTCTTGAATTGCTTGTGCTTTGATTGTTTGTATTAGACCAAGTTTGAATTGAACCAAATATTGACCTACCGGTTTAGAAATTTATTTTTGTGCCTATTCACCCCCCTCTAGGCCTAATTTTAGGGACAACAGGATTTAATTATATGAATTAAAGTCCAAATAGGTGGATTAGAGAGGCCCATATGGCCCATATTGAGGCCAGCCAAGGAGGAGGAAGGTGGGGTGGCAATTTGTGTAATTTCTAGCAACTTATACCTAGGGTTGGTAGGCTATAAAAGGACCCCTTGAGCTGAATTTTCTCTCTCCCTTTTTCCCTTCTTCCCTAGCCGCCACCACCTCTCCCCTTCTCCTCTCTTGGCCGTCGGCCACCACCACTCCTCCACCTATTATGTGTTAGAGTTATGTCCTAGATGTCAATAATTTAATGACTTAATTATTAGTTTATGTTATGGATGATAATTTATCATCTGTTCCTAGGTTTATTATTGACAGACCATTCAGGTTGAGGATCTGAATTGTAGATCTCTGTGAATCATTCTTTAGAATGACAATAATAAATCTAAATGGTCCATAATCTTGATAATTAACAAGGAACATTAATTATCTTATAAGATTAGTATGCAAGTTAAGTGATGATTAAGTTCTACAAATCATAGGTAAAGAGTTACTGTAACAGTACATTATTTATGCGAATTGAGAATCATAACGTGTTGCTAGATACCGCTTATGATTATTGGAATTAAATAACGATTTAATTTCATGTCCAACATAGCATAAATCCTCAAAGGGTCACACAAATAGGACTTTAACCATACAGCGCATTATTTATTTATTCGCAACAGTGCGTATTGCGAAAATATGATAGTTTGATTAATTAATTGTATAGCGTTGCGGACCGCTATAATTAATTATGTCAAAAGGATCATATAGAAATAAATTAATGCATATGCTAATCCTAAATTAATTATTAATGAGTTAATAATCAATTATGTTCAACTCATTTAAATTAATTGAGCTATTGGGTCTTTATTTAATTAGTTAAATAAAAGTCCAATTTGAGTTTAGTTGAAAGAGCAATTAAAAGGTTTGAATTAATGGGCTTTTAACACACTTGGTGTAGCCCACAAAGGCCTCTATAGGGGCCGGCCACAAGAGGGTAAAATGGTCCACAAATTGTTGTGGTAGGTAGGTGTAGAGAGCACTATATAAAGGGGTCAAGTTTTGGGGAAACCCTAGCCTCCACTCCTTTTCTCTCCCACCTTCCTCTTTGGCCGAAATTCACCAAGGGGAGAAAAATTTTCAGAATTTTCTCCATGCTCTCTCTTCTCTCCTCTCCTTTCTAGCTCATGGGTTGGGCACTCCTCTCCACAAATTAATATAGTTAATTGCTAAATGAGAGAGGAAACCTAGAGGGATTAGCTTGTTTCTTCCTCTTGCTAGCACAAGAGTTGAAGATTATGGTTAACCTCCTTGGTGGACTCGAGGCCGATCAACCGACGAAGGAGGAGGTTCATGGAGGCTCGCCACCAACTCCCATGTCATGGTCGAGCCCCGCGAATACGATTTCGCGGGAGTTACAAATTTTCCACCTATCTCTTTGTGTCGAATGGCTTATGTACTCGATCTCGTGTTGCTTGTGTTTTAATTAGATTAATTAAGGGTAATTAGTCACAAAATTAAAATTGAGCAGTTTTCTAACAGTGGTATCAGAGCACATGGTCGTACTTAAACTATTTTGACACTTAATTAAGAGAAATTGGCTAATTAACGGATTAGTAGAGATGATGCGTTTGTTTGCTGTCTGGAAATGGCATTTTCTATGTTGTTTCGCGTTTTTAGCTATGATATGTTCTCTGGAAGTTTTTTATATCTACATGAAAGTTGTAGAACTGTGGATTGTGATTCTTTTGGCGTTAGATTCACATTTTTCTGAAATTTTATAGATTTATTGTGAATAAAACGGCGACGGTGCGCAGAACCAGTTTCTGTTCGTACTGTCCTGTTTGAATGGCTTGAAAGATTTATATTTTGAATATAAGTACCAGTGTTCTATGGCTAGAATCAAATAGGACTTGAAACTCTTTCTGAGCATGTGTAAATTGTTGCATGACTCGAATTAATTTGTGGGTTTTCAAGTATGAAAAGAAAGATCTTGTCAGATCCAGTTTGTTGAGCAAATCGATTGTTCTAATAAACTGTACCAACTGAGAACTCTTTTAAAACTTCTGTTTAAATGGAGTTGTTCTATTTTGGGTTAGGATTCCAGGAAAATTAGTTTCATAATTTTTCATGGAAGTTTGGACCTTCAACTAGGTTAAAACATTTCGATCGACAGTCTGTTCCAGTACAGAATTTGTTGATTGTTTAGTATGTAACTCGAATATTTTGAACTGAACTTGGTTGTTTTCTTTTCATGGATGGATATCCTATAGTCTAAAATAGTTTTTCTATGTATATTGTATATATAAAAACTGGATAGAAGGTGGTCTAACAGACCAAATGGTTGAGAGGATAAGCTGAAAATCTCATAACGGTGTTTCGTGCACTTGTAAGAGATTTGTCTTTTTTTATTCTCCCAGATGGTTTAAGATCTCTTCTTGAAATTTTTACTGGTAATCACAATTATGATAAGGAGCTTAAGTAATTTATTTGAGAGTTTGTGGAGACAAAAAACTATTGATTTTATTGGATTCCATTAGTTACGTTTTTTGTTAAATTACTATTTTTCTAAGTATTCAAACTAGTTGAAAACAATTAGAATACTCCTTGTTTGATCTCCTTTCAGTTATGGGATGTTGAAAGAACTTTCTAAATGAATTTAAACAAGTTTGGTTGTTTAAAATTGAGAATTTGTACACGGAATTTACTTATGGCAAACGATACGCAAAGATGCTTGAAAATCGTTAATTGGAAACAAAGTGCTTGTATGTGCTAACTTTGTTTTGTAGGTGGATAGTGGGTTTAGTATGGCTCATGACTCAATGCCTTGTGGTTGTAAATTGAATGCATGTGTGAATGTTTGTAATGCGGCCTTTGGTGCCATTAATTAATTAATTCGTTGATTAATTTTTGATGTAACTTGTGTGGCTTGCATGCCCCTAAGGCTAGGATGGGAATAGGATATTTTCACATGTATTTTTGTTCCTTTATTTTATAGGATTTAGATCCTTATAGAATTTAGTGGGAGGGACAAGGATTAGATTAGTTTTGCTTCATGGACGATGTAGCGAAACTAATGCAAGCGGGAGCCATACAAACCCACAACTATGGACGAGATGCTTATGTGTGATTGCTTGTGATTGCTATGAATTGTCATAGGCTAGGTATGGGTGTATGCTTACATGACCACCAAACAAGTGTCACTTAATTGATTGTCCCAAACAAAACATGATTAAGTTAAATCGCCCTCTTTCTCTCTATCCCCTTCTAACGTTGTATGATCGTTCATTGATGCATTCTCGCCGACGCGGGACATCATGTTCCATCATCCGTGTCGGGGTGTAAATCGGATTTACTAGGAGCAAATAGAGAAAGGTTACTTAACGATGTTTTCTAATCGGATTGGATATCGGGGCAAAGTTTGTAGATGTACATGTGATATTTCACAAACCAAGAATCATATGGAATGATTGGTTGGAGAACCTACTCTATCTAGTTGATTTTGGTGCCACGCCGATGCTAGCACCATCTCAACTAAAATAGGGATCTTGGAAAACCTACTACATTAGGGACATTAAATAAATGTAGTGGGAGTTTTATTTGTTATAAATAAAACAATTGCATAAACTAAATGACCGTAAATTGATTTTGTTATAGATGTTTAAATTGTTAATTTTGTTGCGATCAATCTTTGAAAATTAACAAACTCGTTTCTAAAAGTATTCACTTAAAGAAGTAATACCGATTCCTAAGACACGATCTTAGTGAAGAGAAATTTGAGTATGTCAATTCCCAAAACTTTCCTCAAACTACCCGAACGTAGCAACGCGATGATTGATTGACTTTTGGCAAAAAGGTTATTCAATAAAGTGTATGCTTAATATCCTCATTTGAAATTTCTAGACCTTTGAATTAGCGAATTCATATGGACTAAAATTAACTCGTACGTTCTCATCCGCTTACTCAAGAAAGTGTTCTTGGAGAAAGTAGATATTAACTCCATCATTTATGATCGAGTATAAAGAATATGAGTTGACCAAGAGATTTTTCTTTTATAAGAAGTTGTATGAATGTTTCATTGGCTTATAAATCGAAAGATTTAAGTAGCTAATTGACAACTAGAGATATTAATCTCCGATATCAAGGATTGTTGATATTGTCATACGATCTCTTTGGAATTATGAAGGATATAATATTACCTTTATGCACGCTTGCTGATGCAAAAAGGGTGATTGGTTAAGTATTCAAGAAATACTTCACCATGGTATGAGTTGAAATTTCGAGACTCTCATTGATGACCATGTGTCACATGAGATGTTTCATTTGCCGTTTATGGGAGGCATTTGAAAGGTTGTCCGAAATACCATGATTGTGACGATTAGAAATATTCTAATCTTAAGAAGTATTTGTCGTTCAAAATATCTCACTATCTCTAATTCACACTAGTAACTTGATACTAGTTCATATGCTCGCATTTAACGAAATGTGTTAGCAATGAAGAATAAGAGAATGTTTGAGAGATGTAAAGTAAACTCCGTATAGGAAATGACTTATTCGTTTAAGTCATTACCATTGAATACGTAGAGTTATCTTTATTAAGAGTTTATTTAGGAATTGAAGGTTGCATACCTTAATCCTAACCTCTCAAAACGTCTCCATTTCATATTCGATGATGGATGACTATGTTTATTAAAAGACAAGTTCTTTATTATGGATTTGTTTATATGATTTCATGCATCTTGATTGAATTTGCTTGAAATAGATAAATAATTTTTGAATGACAAATAGGATGCGTAAGACTTGACATAAAGTATTTGACTTTCATGTTATATATAACCGCTTAGTCACATACATAAACGAGAATCGCATTACGAGAGTCTCCGTAACATAGAGCTCGTAATTCAATTCGTTTTTAAATCGATTGATATGCGAATCATGTTTGTTAAATGACAAAAGCGCCTTTAACCTATGAAGGTTTAAGGACAAGTGAATTAATTAGGACTTATACATATCGATGTATAAAGACCTATAAGTACTTGTGCAATGAAAGGTTGTTGATACTTTACTACTTAACCAACGATCACTGTAGATATTAACATATCTATTTGATAAGGTATAAGTATGAACCTTTTGACTAGTTCAAAGGAGTTCAAGAGTGAAGTTTAAAAGACCGTTCAAGAAAAATGGAAGTCTTATAATTAATCGTGGTAAATAAGCAGTTAAGTCATATGATTTGAAATATTATCTAAAGAGTATGAAATTAGTTTCACTACTCGCTCCATGAGGAATAATACGTCCAAGAATGGAGGTATCGAACAATATTTTGTATAGTTCGATCGGTAATAAATCAAATAGACTTATTCGACTCATATTAGGGAATTATGTTTGAGGACAATATTGTTTACACTGAATGATGTTCCATCGAAGTCTATTGAAGAAGATATCTTACGAGATTTTGATCTCTAAGTATAATATTTCTCGAGATTTGGTGTTGAGAAGCTTATTTCAAGTATTGTCGACTTGTAAGCTTAAACCAAATAAGACACTATAAGTTTGTAGGATATCTTAACTTAACCGAAAGGTACTACTTCTACAAACATGATAACAACAAAATAGTTGTTGCTAATCATAAACGTAATCTTGTAGAATGACATTCTCAAAAAGAAGTAGTGGGAGTAAAGTGAGCATTAAAATAGTTTATGCGTCACTACAAGAAGTACTCTTATAGGAAACTTGTCACTCCATACATGGTACTTAGTGAGAGTTGAGCGGAACTTCATTCACAAGTTGTTTTGAAAGAAGTTTAATAGTACGCTCCTTCCAATGAGGACTCAACCATCTCACGAGTTGATGATGATTCGAGAAACTCATGTAATATATGAGGAGTCAAGAACTCGTTCAACAAATCGTTGTAGAAGAAGTTCATGAACCTCAAGTACCAATCCTACAAAAAATCAACGAGAGTTGATTGCCTAAGCCGTTTGGAGCATTGGCTTCACGACATTCTCAAACTTAGCATATGAGAATCCGTTGATAAACAAGGAAACGATGGAACAATACGATTCCACATACATGGTTTGAATTCATGTGATCTTTAAATAAAATCCATGTATAACAACAAGGTATAGACCTTGGTTGATGTTCATGAAGGAGCAATCCATCAAGAACGTTTAGATCTTCAAAAGGAAAGATCGACATGGATAACAAATCGACTATGTACAAAGCACGGCTTCTCGCTTGTAGCTATGTCTAAATCGATGACTAGTTGTCTAAGTACAAAGCACAACTTCTTGTTTGTGGCTATGTATAAGTCAATGAAGATCATTCTAGCAATAGTTGTATTTCATATATGTTGATATATGGAAAAACACATAAAACGGCCTTCTTCGTATGAATGAAGGAAGATGTTGTGCATTTTACACAAATCGAGATTTTATTTAATTGCTTAAAAACATACGCATGCTTCAAGGATCCATAAATGGATTAAAGTAAGTGTTGTGGAGATTGGAATAAAAGTTTTGACAATGAAGTCAAGGAGTTGAACTTCGTCAAAAGTATCTTGTATAAACAAGATATTCAGTGGGAGCATAATTATATTACTTGTATTGTTCATGATAACAATTCATTAATTGGGAATAACATTAAGAAAATGAATATTGTCAAGATCTCTTTAGAGAATGCTTTCTCAAATGAGAACTTGGGCGAAATCACCTAATCCTAGGAAACAAAATCAATAAAGATAGATTATGATGGATGTTAGGTTTGAGCAAATATGCATATATTGACGAAGTGTTCTAGAAACACGAAAGTTACACTCCAAGAAAGGATGTCTAACTGTACGTCACATGGCATGACTTGAGTGTTTTAACTCGGTCTATTGCAACTCAATTCAAGAAAGTGCATGAAATAGTTCAAGCATTCTTTCATTATGAGTTTCATTGTGTACGCCATATTTATGCATATGCCCCAATGTGTAGTATCTAAAGGATATGACAAACAGTTGTCAAATGGATACAAGAGAGACACATTTGGACGATAGTCAAGGATATCCTCGAGTACCTTATGAGAAAGAGCGATATAATGTTTCATCTCTTAAGATGAATGAAATCTTGTGTAAATCGTTACACTAATAAAAGTTTTTTTTAAGGTTGATATAATCACAATTGAGCTACATATTTTGCTTTAAGGTGGTGTTGTAAATTTAGAAAGTGTTCTAGATGGAATATTACAACCGTTTCCGTCACCAAAGCAAAATACATAGCAACTTATGAAGCAATAAAAAAAGTTTATTTCGGATCGAGTTCTTAGTTGAGTTATTATGGTTCTATGCATCTCGAACCATAACTTACTCCTAAAGAACCCAATGTTACATTGGAGATTCAAATATGATCTATAACGATATCACTTGATATCATATGATGATGATCTAGAACATATATATAGTAGTATATATATAGGGTCAAACAAAATTGGACAGGTTCGCGAACACAGTGAACACTCTAACTTGACCTCTATCTTGAGCAGTATACGAAATGCAATTATGCATCCATACGTGGTGGACGTATGAGTAACTAGCTATAAGCGTATTATTTATTTTGAGGTCCGAGACATGTGTATATGTAGATATATGACATTGTTCTCAATTCTTCGTTGGCTAGAAGTCACTACTCATTGACTCTAGGCCAAGAGGGAGATTGTTAGAGTTATGTCCTAGAAGTCAATAATTTAATGACTTAATTATTAGTTTATGTTATGGATGATATTTTATCATTTGTTCCTAGGTTTATTATTGACAGACCATTCAGGTTGAGGATCTGAATTGTAGATCTCTGTGAATCATTCTTTAGAATGACAATAATAAATCTAAATGGTCCATAATCTTGATAATTAACAAGGAACATTAATTATCTTATAAGATTAGTATGCAAGTTAAGTGATGATTAAGTTCTACAAATCATAGGTAAAGAGTTACCAACTTAATTGCATATGTGTATGTTATGGAACATAGCACAGGACTTGACCCATCGAAATAAATATATGGATTGTGTTATGTGTCATTATTTATTTCGTTATGATTTTGGTTCTAAGTTTGAGATGATTATCTTTTCCACATGAGGATAGGTTCTATAAATCATGTCTACCGCTGATTCCTGATAAGGGCTGCTATACGGACTTGATTTAAGTTCTCTTGAATTGTGCGGGGAAAAGCTAATTATTAAGAAAACCGTATGTCCCTCATTAATTCACTTAGTGAGTGACGATATCTGTTTGGGCCCCTTGATGGAGATAGATTGTTTGCTAGCAACTGATACAATTATCTCTAGATCAAGAAACGTATAATCTGCAAGAATGACACATTCCTATCTTGGATTATACGATGATATCGTGTGACATAAGAATCAAAATAGAAAAACATAATTGTTCTCTTATGCATGATTGAAATATTGTAGCAGTACACTATTTATGTGAATTGGGAATCATAACGTATTGCTAGATACCGCTTATGATTATTGAAATTAAATAACGATTTAATTCCATGTCCAACATAGCATAAATCCTCAAAGGGTCACACAAATAGGATTTTAACCATACAGTGCATTATTTATTTATTCGCAACAGTGCGTATTGCGAAAATATGATAGTTTGATTAATTAATTGTATAGCGTTGCGGACCGCTATAATTAATTATGTCAAAAGGATCATATAGAAATAAATTAATGCATATGCTAATCCTAAATTAATTATTAATGAGTTAATAATCAATTATGTTCAACTCATTTAAATTAATTGAGCTATTGGGTCTTTATTTAATTAGTTAAATAAAAGCCCAATTTGAGTTTAGTTGAAAGAGCAATTAAAAAGTTTGAATTAATGGGCTTTTAACACACTTGGTGTAGCCCACAAAGGCCTCTATAGGGGCCGGCCACAAGAGGGTAAAATGGTCCACAAATTGTTGTGGTAGGTAGGTGTAGAGAGCACTATATAAAGGGGTCAAGTTTTGGGGAAACCCTAGCCTCCACTCCTTTTCTCTCCCACCTTCCTCTTTGGCCGAAATTCACCAAGGGGAGAAAAATTTTCAGAATTTTCTCCATGCTCTCTCTTCTCTCCTCTCCTTTCTAGCTCATGGGTTGAGCACTCCTCTCCACAAATTAATATAGTTAATTGCTAAATGAGAGAGGAAACCTAGAGGGATTAGCTTGTTTCTTCCTCTTGCTAGCACAAGAGTTGAAGATTATGGTTAACCTCCTTGGTGGACTCGAGGCCGATCAACCGACGAAGGAGGAGGTGCATGGAGGCTCGCCACCAACTCCCATGCCATGGTCGAGCCCCGCGAATACGATTTCGCGGGAGTTACAAATTTTCCACCTATCTCTTTGTGTCGAATGACTTATGTACTAGATCTCGTGTTGCTTGTGTTTTAATTAGATTAATTAAGGGTAATTAGTCACAAAATTAAAATTGAGCAGTTTCCTAACATTTTGCTCATGTGTTGAGCCATTAACCCTCCACCTAAATCAATTAGTTGAACTAGAAGAGGGTTGCTCCTTTGGATTAGCTATTTTCTCTTTGATTTGCTAGCACAAATCGAATCGAGAAATTGGTTAATCTCTAGGTGGACTCGAGGTGTGGATTGAAGGACGTTGGAGTAGCACGCCACTGGTTTCAAAGCCTAGGATCTCCTTCTTGATACGATTCAAGAAGAGGTGAAATATTTCTCTTTCTCTTGTGTGTTGAATGGACTTTTGTACTAGATTTTTTGATGCTTGATGTTTTAATTGCTAAATTAATTGTAATTAGCACATAAATAAAAAATTGGGCATTTCCTAACAGAAATGCCAATGTGATTGTATCACTTACCGGTAAATAATAGTTGGAGATAATTTATAACATTGGCATTTTATTGATCTGTAGTTCTTCCGAGTATCAGTTGCAGGCAAAATTTTATTTTATTTAAAAGGCATTTGCTTCTTTTTTCTTCTTCTTTCTTTTTTTTAACTAATTAATATCTACAACTTTGGAGCCCGTTAAGAATATTTTATTTTATTTATTGCAAAGCTGCAGATATCGATTAATTTAAAAAAAATAAAGGAGACGCCTCCTGATGCTTGTATCTTGGAAAATCTACAACAAAGTTCCATCCTGACCTTCCTTTGTTCAAGAAATGCCATTCCTTGTATTGGCAAAAGAAATACTTACCATAGCTTCATTTCTCAGTAGCTAATTGTTCAAGGTAGTTTCATCAGAACAGCATCAATTTGCTTCCAACATCCATACGCGGGCACTAATGAGATATGTCTAATAACCTAGCAAGGTTCAAGAATATATAGAATTTTATCAAACTGAAAGGAACAAAATATTTAATTTACTACTATAAAACATACATAAAGGCCATAAAAAAATAATAACACAAAAAGACATAATATTATGGCTGTTAATAAGAAATCCTTCAAATATCACATTAGTAAAGTTCTTAACTCGCTAATACTGAGCGGCTCATGAATATAAATGTTCATTTGAGGTAACAATATGAATACAACCACAGTTACAATATCCATTGACACTTTAATATACAACCACAATTATATACATATAATTAAATAATCTTGAGGTATACCGAGATTTTTGACCATCCCAGAAAAATAGCAATCCTGTTATTCTAGTAAAAGATACCATGCTAAAATAGTTTCACTACAAACACCTTTCAATGAATAATTTGATAACTTGTTATTTAGACAATTTAATTAATATTTTATAACCTGCTTACACTGTGTAGACAACTATTTCTTACTTTCTTGTTGAGGTTTTTTTCTGTAGCACATTATTGGATGCACCCCGTAATTGCTTGATTTCTTGACAGCACCGCTAACTGGAAAAAAATGTAAAATCGAGCAAAACGAATGAGCGATAAATGGAAACAAAAAGAAATGATAACTGACCTTTCGGGCTAATAACGTAGACAATCTTATTGTTGACCCTTAAAAAATGATGATTCCCTGAAAACCAAAATATAAATTTAAACCAAAACCAAATTGCGAAAAAAAAACCAAAAGTCAAACAACAAAAACCAAATTTCCAAATTGCCAAAAATCAAAATAAAATTACGAAAAATACCAAACAAACTCTAAAAATCCTCAAAATTTACCCAAAAATTCCTTAGAATTATGATGATTTATCATAATTTTTAAACTCCAAAAATACCCACACAAATTCTAAAATTTATAAAGAAGCCCAAAAATTCTACAAAATTACCAAAATAAATCTATGAGGAATTTACCAAAACCACTTAAACCATTAAATTCCTCATATTTTTCTAAACCTACCCCTAAAATTTCATCTAAAAATACTCAAGGGAAGCCCCCCAAATAATTTATTTTGGTTGGACATCCAAATAAATATATGGTTTTAAAGAAAATCAAATGAAATTCTCAGATAAATCAATGGAAATGGAGCGTCCAACCGTTGGAGCGGATCCAAGAGAGGCCAGAAATGTCGCTGCCCCCTCCAGAAAATTACCATACCCTATTTGGTCTTGCGTGTACATGGTTCATGCACCAAAGACTTTGTATTCTTCTTGAATTTCCATTGGTGCACCGTAGACCCGACTCACCTATCTTGCCCTCTCTCATTAACTCTTACTAGTGGGGCCCGACTGAAGAGTCCTCTTCTCCAACAGAAAGGAGAGAGTGAATCCGAAATTGTTGGGTGAAAATGAGCCATGGTGAAATCGTAAAAAGGGGAAAAGAGAGAGGGAAGGAGAACGGCTCTCTATGTGAATTCACTGCGACGACGTGGCCCCTCCTCTTCCACAGAAAAGTAGCCTAGCTCCCACGCAACTATGACAGCCATTGGATGGAGATCAAAGGAGGGGAATTGCTCTCGGATTCAAGGGGTTGCCCTAATCAAATGCCTATATAAGGGCTCAATTCAAAGGAAACCAAACGCCTCCACAGAGCCTCCGGAGAGCCTCCACGCTGCCACCATATCTCTCCCAAGTTACAGAGCCAAATAGAAGTTCCAGTAGGATAGGTATAAAGGGAAAGGGAGAGTGCATTTCATCAAACAGTTAGAGGAGAGAGAAATTGAGAGAGTTCAAAGCTTAATAATCATCTGTAATTGAAGGAAGGGTAAGAAAGAAAGTGGCAGAGAATCCTGTAAAGTGAATTTGAAGACTAATAAACAAATTGCAAGTGTTGAAATTTAAATCGAGCTTTTTTTCTTTTCTTCCTCTTTTTCTCATTTTCCCTGATCTCAACACAAGCTTCGCCTGAGTTTTGCTCAGGTCTAGCTCCTCATAGCTTTGGCTGGAGTCTCTCCAGTCCTAGCTCCTTACCTCGGTTGGAGTCTCTCCAGTCCCGGGTAGCATCTCCTTCTCACTGGCTTTGGCCATGGATAGGAGATTAAATCAAACAAAGAGAGGGGAAGATGCTGTCAAATTCCTGTCAAATTGATGCACTTTTGTATCAAATCTGAACTTAGATGAATAATAAGGAAATAAAAAATACTATTTGATTAAAGTCTCACATAAACAGTAAACAACAATGGTTTGTCAAGATTAAAAATATCAAAGGACTTTGAGCTGTTGAAGTGCACTTCTTATGATGTATTACAGCTTCTGCAACTCATTTTACAGTACTTGAGCAAGTTGAAATGAAAATCATCAAAAACATGGATAAAAGTACATAATTAATCCAAATTAAAATTGCAATACATGTGTAAATGCCTTATATACAATCTGTAATGTCTTATACATCAAAAGCAAGTTCAGATTAGTCTAAATAAGCTATAGTGTTAAATCTTTCTGCTGCAAAATGACTTACAAGTAAAAATAAAAAATTGAAAATTGAATAAAAGCGAACAAAGCACACTTTCTGTCTCATTGTCTAACATGGCAAATCAAGGTACCCCAAAGCGAAACAAAGACATAGACGGATTAAAATCAACCTCCTGAATAAGCTCAGATCATTTCTGGCACAAAAGAACTGCTCAGTGGGCCCCACAAAAGAAGCCTAAATCAGACTTCTTTCAAGCCGAAACACCTCAGTCCAGTTTATCTCCTTCCAAGCTCCTCCACTCGAAATTAACTTCACTAACGTCTTCAAGGCACTTTCAGGAGTGCAGGAAACCTCAAACTGGCAAAGAAAAGGAATCAAAAAGCTTTAGGCACCATTAATGGCAGCTCGAGACTTCTCAGATGCCACAAGGCAGCACAAGCCTCCTCAGAAAGAACGAAGCATACTACTGTGTTCTCCTTGATCTCACGATCTCAATAAACCAAGTCTCAACCGAAGTGATTGCCAGAAACGTCGTAATTTCGCCGGAGCAGTCAGGGTCTTTTTCGCAAAAATGCCAATCCCTGTCGGAGAAGACGGATTCAAAATCTGCGTCACTTAGGATCCTCTGTGGCAAAATCCCTTGAGGCGGGTCACTGAAATAGCCTTGACTCGTTACACCAAATATTTTTTAAATCAAATATAAACCTGACTCGTGGGTCCCACTTGTCAGAAAACAAAATAAAATAAAATAAAATAAATGCCACGTCAGCAGCCACGTCACTGCTTAGCCAGCGCCAGCAGCAAGCCCTCTCGGCGCCAAATCATGCCATGTCAAGCCCCTGTGCACACTTGGACCAATCAGAAAACGCCAAATCAGCAGAAACTTTGAAAATTCATTAAAAATAGTAGGAAACTCAGAAAAATACAAATAAAATATCCATAAAATCCTAAAAATCCAATTAAACCAAATTCACTGATATTTTGATAGAAAAATCTGTCAATTTATTGAGTATTTCTATTTTTGAAATATTTTCAATATTAAATAAATCTTATAAAATTCTAAAATGATGTTAAATCAATTTGTAAAATTCCAAATAATTTCAAAACTCAATTAAACTCTTCTAACAAATTTCTAAAAAAATAAATGTTGATATAATTTTGAAAATAAAAATGACTTTAAAATGAAATGTATTAAATAACAAATATATTTTTGAAAATAAACATAATTAAAAATATAAAAAGAAATTTCAAAAAGTCTAGAATTAAAAATAAAAATAAAATAAAATTGTGAAAATATTAAAACCCAAAGAGAAACTCAAGAAATTAAAAGTCCAAACACGAAACCTGAAATCAAGACCAAAACCTCTTCAATTAAAGGAACAAAATCCCTTCAGCAAAACGAAGTCGACTCTAAGCGATTTAAAAGTCAGAAAGTCTCACAAGTGGTTCAAAATAGCCCCGAGAAAACCAAATCCAAATCCAAGACCCAAAATAGTCTTGAAAATCAAATCCAAATCCAAGGCCCAAAATAGCCTTGAAACCTCAAATCAAACCCGAGACCCAAAATAGTCTTGAAATCCAAACTAAATTCCAAGGCCCAAAATAGCCTTAAAACCCAAATCAAATCCCGAGACCCAAAATAGTCTCGATAAACTCAAACTCAAATCCAAAGGCCCAAAATAGCCTTAAAATCCAAATCAAATTCCGAGACCCAAAATAGTCTCGATAAACTCAAACTCAAATCCAAAGGCCCAAAATAGCCTAAGGACCGAAAAACAACGCCCCCACATCAGAAACCAAAACCAAGCCTGTCTCAAATAACAAAATCATTCAAGCGTTCTCAATTGGGTCCCGCTAATTAAGTCTGGTACACCAATCGAGTCTGGTCTAAACCAAAAGAAATAAACCCAAAATAAACATGAAACAAATGATTCTTCTTAGCCTTTACATAAAATCCTTCAGATCCCTTAATCAGAGGTTCTCGTGAGCGATCACGGGGTAATTAACAGTAGGGGCTTGCGCCTACTGGAAAGAAAGGACCCACGAAATCAACAAACCTCTTTAAGAAGCGACTCATGTTTTGGTTCTCTTGTCGTAAAGAGACACTCGAACGGAGATCGAACCTTAAGGGGGGTGAATCCAAGGCTATGTTCCCATTTCTCGAGGAAACCAAATTCCATTCTTCGAGGGATGACGAAAAAGCCGCGACACTTATTTCGTAAATAAAAATAACACGATTGATACAATAATTAATCTAGACGAGATATTCATCAATATATATAATATACATGAACAATACATTAATATAAGCAATCACTTGTTAAATGGACTCATCAAACAAACTCAAATTGATTGATAATCTAATCCACAAAATCCAAAGGCCTTGCCCACTGAAGTACGGAAATCCAGAATTATTTACAACAATGAACATATTTTTAGATGACTTGTAAAGGTGAGGGAATTATTTATAAGTTCAGCTGATACCTCACTCAATAGAAGATGCTACTATAACTGAACAGCTCCACCATAAAAATCAAAGCCTGGACTAACGAACTCGATCTCTTCTCTTTCTCGATTCCCTAGAAAGGAAACAAATTCCTTTTATATCAATCTGGGACAATGAGAAGAAGCAATAATAGGACAACTAAATGGAATGAAGAGAAAAAGATAGAGCTGACATATCTGGTCCCATTCCAAAGAGAAAGTAAAGAATAGGCGATCCCTACAACTGACGCAGAAGGGCTGCCTCATATATGGTAAGTGTGACAGCTGAACATCGATGTTCTCTCTACTCTTGTAATCGTTTGTTCCATATTGAGTAATCTACCTGATGATCAAATAGCACCAACAACAATCATCAAAAGAAACACTTTTTTCCATATCTACCCTTGAACTGTTGAGTTTTTCGACTAAGACAGTTGTATTATATTTTTATCCCATATAGAACCGAAATTGCAAGGTGAAAACACACAGTAACTGAAAAACAAAAAGTGAAGATAAAGAAACTATTAGCCATACCATGAATACCAAGTAAAGAGACTATTCGAATAAAGAATATGAAAATACTAAAATAATCTGATATTTCATATTTTAATAGATTTGACTCATAGTACAACAAATAGGCCAATAAGAAAATTTACACACATAAAAAGGACAAAAACAACACCATTGTCTATTGTCTATATCTATCCAAGAACCTGATATGCGCCATTAGCTAAGATGCTATTAATAAATTAATTCTTGATTATGCACAACATTACAATTTTTATATGATCAGTCCAAGTTTGTTGGTACTTCAAGCGATTTCAAGATGATGTTAATCATTCTTAGGACATGCTACTCGATCAAAAATGTCTCTAATCAATATCATGTAATAATAAATCCAAATATACACTTGCAGTCATAACTTATGAGGGAGGGGATTTAAGATGAGACTATGGTGAAAAGGGCATCATCTCTGCAAAAGTGATTAGGAAAAAAAAAACAAATCAGGCCAATGTAGCACAACGGCATGATGACACACAGAGTGATAAGTTTCACAATTCTTTTTATAGCAAATAAAAGAACAAAAAATATTAGATTATGAAATAAAAAAGGAAAGAAAGAAACTTATATTGAATTCAATCTGCATAAACCCCAACAAAAACAAACTCCTTGAATTACAATCCCCAACTACCATCATGTAAATTGCACAAAGCAATCTATGATCCCCAGTAAATGGTTATCACCAGATAAATTTGATTTGCAATCCTTCACCAACCCTAACTCCATAAATTATAATTTCTGATCATTATTCATACTATTCATGCAGAATAAACTAAGATCCCCCAACAAATGATTACCATAACAAAATTAAAACAGATAACAAAACTAAAGCCAAGGTATAGACGTTGAATTATTTAGTGCCAGAGATACAGAAAAAAGTAGAGAGCTTCGAACACTAAATCGCATGAATACAATGCATCTATTTTAATTGCATTTGAGTATTCATTTTGTAACAACAAATAACCTTATGAATGAGCATCTATATACGAATCAGAGCAATTAACATAAAAGGAGTAGGGTGCTAAGAAAGGCACTGGTTAGCAAGTACCTGAATTTCTCGACACATGGGGCAAATTGATCAGAGCAAGAGTGCAGGAAGCTGGTATTATGAATAAGGGCTTATGATTCGGACTTAGGAAGCAATATTGCATGGAAAAATTGAAATTACCCATAGAAATTCATCTTTTTAAAAACAACTGAACATCACAGTTCAGCACCAAACAACAACGAAAGAAGCAAGGACAGCAAAGAAAGACCCAGACATACCTTGCAAAGAAAAGATAACCCATCAATAACAGCAACAGGAACCTGAAAAAGCAAGAAAGGAAGAAGTCAACCACACACTGAACACAACCAAAGTGCACAAAGAAAATAAAAATCAGCAAAAGAAATGCCAATAACCTAAGAAAACAAAGCAACAACTCCTAAAGAAATTAGATCCATTAATTCCCTAAAAAAGTTCCAAACCTAGACGACAACAGTATATGTAACCACCGGGCTTTCATTCTCTGCCCACCAAAAACCGAAGCTTCAAGATCCTCATTCCAAGGCCTAAAAAAGGAGGAGAGAAGGAGTCAAGGGCTGGACTCCAATTTCATTTTTCCAGGTCAATTAAAATCAGAAGGTGAGAGAGAGAGGCGTCATAGGCAGCGAGAAAAAGAGCGAAAGGGAGGAAAAAAAAGCTAGAAAGGAATATCTGGGAAGAAGAAAGGTAATGTTGTGCATAAAATGGGATCGAAGCAGAATTTGTAAGCAACTTCTGTGTATAAAATTGAATTTTGATTGAAATATGACATTACATTGCTTCCCCTCTTTTCTTGATTTTCTCCTCAAATTTCTTGCTATAGCGTTGACTAATCTTCTCTCGTGTCTTACTTAACCTCAAGGCATGGTCCGAAACCTAGCTCAGCCATGGTGAAGAGAAAGCTTGTCGATGCCTCTTCTTTTCATTTCTCTCGACTCTTTGAGCTGATCGGGCCCAATCTGTTTTATTTCTCTCGATTCTTTGAGCTGATCGGGCCCAATCTGTTTTCTTTTATGTTCTTGGTTAATCCTAGAAGATAAAAGAGAAGAGGCAGCAAAATGCATGAACGCACGAACAGAGAAACCCTAAAAACTAAGCAAGGAAGAAATAGAGAGCACGCACCAAAGAAGCAAGGCAGGGAGAGAAGAAAGCAAGACGGAAGCCCTCGCAAGGAAACAGTGCCATTGAAACCTTTCTAGACCATCCACAGAGCCCAGCACAGGCAGCCGTACAGGGCGGAATGATCGCAAAGGACATAAAATGCAACTCTCCTGTTTGGAAAAGAGATTAATCGGATCTATTACGGCAAAAATAGGACAGAATAGCAGGTAACATAGCACATAGCAAAGGAAGACATCAATGCCCCAAAGGAACGGCAACAGAAAAACCAGACGAAAAGCGCAGCCAAGATTTAGTGGGCACAAAGGGCCGAGATGAGATCCATCAGGCGAAGCAAAAAGGAATGGACGACTGGGATTTGAAGTTAGTCTACAGTTCTCCCTTAACTTGAAATTGAGATACTTATAATGTAAAAATATTAACACAATATTTTATGTGAATGTAAAATAAAACAAAAAGCCAAAAGCTGCCGCCATGAAAAAACAAAAAGCAAAAAGCAAAGCAAATATTGGAAAAATAAAAACAACCTGGCGAAAAAAAACAAAGGTTTATAGCGGAAATTGAAATGTCATTATAGGGCGGTGCTATAGCGACAATACCAGTGCCTTATAATTATGCTCTTATTAAAAAAAAATTGTACTGTTTTGCTTTATTTATCTTTGTTAACAATTTTTTAAAAATTTTTGTGTGTTCAAGGAAAGTGCCAAACTTCTATGAATCTATTAATTAATATTTATATTTATAATTTATTGAGTTAGATAAATCTAGTAGCAAAAAAGGGGGAAAATAAGAAGTGGGGACTTGGTTGCAAATATAAGAAGTATAGAGCATGATTGGAAATATGCAAAAGAAGAGCGTTGTATTGGATAGAGGATAGAGAAAAAGAAAAGCAAGGGCATATATTTGTAAATAAAGTTTTAGGTGGGGGTGAAGATGCTTAAAGGAGGAAGATTGGAGAAGAGGGGAGAAGAGGAGAGAGGGATCCGATCTGAGAACTGAGAAGGAGAAATGGAAATGGAAGGTGGAGTGTTGGGGAAGCTGCGGAGGCTGGATGTGTATCCCAAGATAAACGAGGATTTCTACCGAAGAACTCTCTCCGGCGGCATCATCACCTTGGCCTCCTCCGTTATCATGCTCCTCCTCTTCCTCTCCGAGCTCCGTCATTATCTCCACGCCGTCACCGAAACCCAGCTCGTCGTTGACACTTCCAGAGCCGACACTTTGAAAATCAATGTAATCTTTTTAATCTTCTTCTTCAATCATTCATTCTTACAAATACCATACCAATTAATTAATTAATTAAACGAAAGTGCAGTTTGACATCACATTCCCAGCCCTTCAATGCTCCATCATCAGCGTTGATGCTATGGACATAAGTGGCCTTGAGCATCTTGATGTTGTAAGCAATTCAATCCCCCCCCCCCCCTCTCTCTCTCTCATGACTCATGCACAGCAATTCATTTCATTTCCACCCTTTTCTTCTCTAGAAACATGATTTAATAAAGCAGAGAATCGATTCACATGGCAATGTCATTGATTCTCGGCAAGAGGATATTGCTTCTCATAAGGTGCATGCTTTCTCCCTTGCTTTTCCTCCTTTCCTATTCATCTACTCTTCTCATTTTCATTTTTTCTTCCTACCACACCAATCATCATCATTCCCTCATCATGATGCTTTCAATAATTTAACAGATGGAACAGCCTTTACAAAAACATGGTGGCAGGCTTGAGCATAACGAGACTTATTGTGGTTCTTGTTATGGTGCAGAAATGGTAAAACTTATTTGCATTTTTTTTAATTTGTCTTGTATGTGGTACAACTATAAGCCTTGAACTAATTGAAATGAGTCATAAATCCCATACAGACATGTAATGCACTTAATATTAATATATAGTGTGGTCTTGTTACTCTAGTTCCAATATGGAATGCCAACCGGTCACCATGTATAGGAATGACATGCTTTTCTAGGTTTACAGTTAAGGCAGAGGAGTGTAGGGGTAAGTTTCTTAACCCAACATATCTTAACCAAAACCAATGTCAACTCTAGACATCCCATTTAATGTGTTGTTTGACTTTCTTGTTATGATGAAAGACCAAACTCTATATTGTACCAAAATGTTCAAAAACAAGCAATAAGTCTCGTTAAATAAAACAATACAAGTGAGAACTTCCTGATCTGGCAGTCCTGTTGGGTCATTCCTAAACCTGCTATTTTTTTTTTTTTTTTTTTTTATGAAAGAGCTCATAACTGGAGCTGTCGCCCCTGCAAATGTATTGTTAATTGTTTTGATTGCTTGGTTTCTTAATACTGCAATTCTTTTAGGTAACATCTATAACAATAATTCATGATGGTTTAAAAATGACATGTGCTCTGATGCTTTTATGTTTTCCACTTTTTGACTCAGTCTGATGATCAGTGTTGCAACACATGTGAAGAGGTACGAGAGGCATACCGACAAAAAGGGTGGGGCATCACAAATCCTGATTTGATTGATCAGGTAACAAATATCTCTTGGTCACAGTGTTCACTGGTAGAACACTGTACCTTAGCCTTGTTGATTCAGCGATATCTCCAAGGTGCAGACTTTTGATATTTTGCATGGTATTTGTTATTCCCAGGTGCTGTATGTAGAACCAGTATGGTATTGAGCTGGTACAATACCCATACCAAATATCGCCTTTTCGAGTCTTTTCCGCTAAAAGTTAAAGTTAAACTCGATTAACCTTTGTTTGGTTTGTTTGTTAATTGTCCAATTCATGAATGGGATTCCACTGATTGGAAACTCACTATTTTATGTGTCTTTTTTTTTTATTGACTAGCAGTATTATTACATTCCAAAGAGAAAAATAGAACATTTATTGATGGCTGTTATCTTGGGCCAAATTCTGGCAATATTTCATTGTCCATTTCAGAACTGTTTAGTGTCAGTAGAGTTAGTCTGCTAACTTTTGATGAAAAAGCTGTCCAAACCTGAGTTTCCTGTCTTCTCTTCTAAATGACCTTTGTGGAATAGTTTCATCCTTAATAGATTGATACTCCTCGAAAGCAGATTTGACATGCTTGAGCTAGTCCAGCACCAACAAATTCTGGCGTACACTGGATAATTTGAGAAAATCAGATAATACTGACACATCTAGACATGACAAATGTAACTGAAAAGATTATTGATGGTGGTATTATAACCTTAAAAAAATACTGGAAGTATTGGTGCCCAACATTTAATATATACTGCTGTTACTAGCATTAAGTTGTCTGTATTAAACAGTGCAAAAGGGAAGGGTTTCTTGAAAAAATAAAAGAAGAAGAAGGGGAAGGATGTAACATCTATGGCTTCTTGGAGGTGAATAAAGTAGCGGGAAATTTCCATTTTGCACCTGGAAAGAGCTTCCAACAAGCTAATGTGCATGTGCACGACTTGCTTCCTTTTGGAAAAGACAGCTTTAATGTAAGCATTCCTTTTTCTTTTTTCTTTTTTTTTTTTTGAGTGAGGTTCTTTAAAGAATTTGTTATGACAAATGTTTGGTATTTTTAGCCATGTCTTTATTACTCTTTTACTGTCTAAGAGAGTTGAGCCAAAATAAATCTGGGTTGATTTTAATGTTAGTTTTAAGTTCGTAAAAGCCTGTTATACCAACATGAAATTGCGAACGGTAAATAATCTGGCTTTTGGTTTGGTCGAATAGTATGAAAAAACATTAACAGTAACTAAGCCAATTTTTGGTTTGGAATACCTTTGTTTAGCAGCTGTTTTTTACCTGAAAGTAGTCCCAAAAATTTTGGATGCTAGTTGCCAAGATGAGAATATTAGCTGCTATCCGAAACAGTGATGAAGTTGGGGGTTCATTTGGATGGATCAGTATACCTCTTATAGATATTGATCAATCTTGTATGTTTTTTTTTTATATTGTAGTTAGCATGCAAAAAATGCATTTAATTGTCATAAATTGAGGAGAGTTTGTTACAAATTAAATCATTCATTTGAAATTCTTGGCAGTTTAGTTTGATTTAGACCAATCTAACAGGTTAAAATGTGGTCTAAATTTCAGAAAAATCATGTTTGATTTTATCTACTTTCCAATAAAACATTTCTTTGCTGACCTAGTCCATTGCCAGTTTGCCACCATAATAGAATTGTTTGCACTTTGGTAAAATTGCCGCTATGCAAGACGCTTTAAATATTTAATATTGTGTACTTTTTTTCTTTGTGAATGTGGTTGACATCATTAATCTTGTGAATCTCCCCTCTCATAATCAGATGAGCCACCAGATAAACAGATTAGCTTTTGGAGATTACTTCCCTGGGGTGGTAAACCCACTTGATGGGTAATTCTCTCTCTTAATTCAATGATTTGAATTTGGGCTATTGTTACCTGGTACTAATATATCCTAACTTGTGCAATAAAGAAGCCTCAATATACCTTTTAGTTCTGTTTAATTAATTTAGTTGAACCTTAATTCAATCACTTTACCTCCATCAAGTCCCAACTAACCAGTCATGTATGAATTGAGACTTGTGTTTTGAAGTATTTTTCATTTAAACAATAGACTTCCAGTTTGTTACCATTGTTTAACTCATTTTATTATGTTTTTGTCATTAGAGCAAAATGGACACAGCTATTACCATTTGGGATGTATCAATATTTCATAAAGGTTTTTTTCTTCTTACACTTCCTTTTCTTGTATGTACTTACAAAACCTGGAATGCCTATTTGACCCATTTTTTTCCTTTTGATGGAAAGTAATTTGGAATAATATTATGGGGGAAATTTTCTGAACAGCTGGAGGGAAGTGGGGTCTGTAAATAGCCCTTCATTTTGGTTGAATATAAGATTATTTAAGCTTGAAAATGGTACATGATATTGTATATTGTATATGTAATTATTATGTGTCAATCTTTAAAAATAGTTGCCCTCTCCATTGACACTGGACCTCTTCTTAAACACTGTGCAATACCTATTGATCAGCCACCTTTTATTTACTAGAAAATTATACTTAAACTACTCATGCTCAATTTCCAGGTGGTCCCCACAGTCTATACAGACATAAACAATCATACAATCCAGTCCAATCAGGTAATATTCTTCTGTGATGGCTTTTCTTAGGAACAATTATTTATGTTTTACCAATAACTATAAATATTTCTCATATATGCAATTATTTACTGACATCTTCTTAGATGTATGTGCTAAATACCCTTATTGTTTACATTAGTGCAATGATATTGCACGTTCTTTGGAAGTTCTCCCTTCCTCTGATGAGCCTTTTTTCATCAAGGCCTGTATTTCACTAAACCAGGCCAAATTATTTTTTCTTTTGCTTTTTATATTTGTCAAATCAATCTATTTTACTGGATCTAGATTTGTTTCTGCTTGGTTCTTTTTGTACAAAACCAGAGAATGGCTTCACAAGTGAAGAATGCCTGATACTGTTCAATTTACAGTATAGTTAAAATGTTTGCTGGGAGTATGATAAAAAATTATGGAAGCCATTTACCTTTGGTGATATATTTTTACTGCTCAGTATCATACTAAATCTCCTGTTAGTATTGTGCCAGCATCTATCAGTCAGAATTTCACCTTACTATCTGAAATTATGACCCTTGATAAGATAAGCCAGTGTAGCATATTGTCAAATCAGCAAATTTGGTGTTGCCACTTTTCTTTCATTATTACCAGGAAATTGTGTCTATTCATGTGTCTTCTATTTTTATTCAAATTTTTCACAATTTTTATAATGCAGTTTTCTGTGACAGAGCATTTTAGAGTTGCTGAGGTAGGTCAAGTTCAGTCTCTTCCTGGCGTATTCTTCTTCTATGACCTCTCTCCTATCAAGGTACTAACAAAAAAAAGCAACCTCTGTTTGATGAATTAGACAAATGTGATGACATTTTGCGTATTGGCTCTGATTATAGTTTGTCGTGGCTTTTAAAATATGTAATTGTTGATTGACCCTTGATTGCACAATAGAGAGTTAATTGGGGTTGTATTAGTGTCAGCTACTGCGTAGTTAAATGTAGATGTGTAAAAGTTGAATTTATCATGTCGATTAGCATTTATTTTTGGGTTCCATTGTGTCTTTGTTGCATGACTGATGGTTGACTGAGGCATAAATAGGACTGTTTCTATAAATTGGTACATTATTGTGTTACAATCAAGGCGTTGTTCTCCAATTTGAGCATCTGATGCAGTTAGTCATTCGCTATCCTTGGATTGAGGTCATTGTATTACCTTAAATGTTTTGAGACATTATTGGGAAAAAAAAAACTGTCTTCCAACATTTAATGTGCTATTAAATGCTTCAGGTGATGTCAAAAGAGAGCTACGAGTCGTTCTTGCACTTCCTGACAAATGTTTGTGCTATTGTTGGAGGTATTTATTTTTATTTATTTTTTTTTTTTTTTACTTTCTAAGGAAAATATACTTTGCATTTGCTGTTCAGTCCCTTAATGTTTATTGGCTTTGTTAAAGTACAAATTCCCTGTATAATAGAGAGTAGGCATTTGTAGTGAAAAACCTTTATTGGCAACTGAATATTTAGTAGTAAAAAGCAGCTTTGTTGGCAAGGTAATGTTTCTAGACTAGTAAATTGGTAACAGTGATCTTCTTCCTGTAAATTCAGGCGTTTTCACTGTATCGGGGATATTGGACTCATTTGTGTATCATGGACAAAGAGCAATCAAGAAGAAGATGGAGATTGGTAAATTTAGTTAATGCCTTAATGGTATTAGATATTCGCCTAGTTCTTGGTAGACGTTTTTTTAGAGTTCAATAGAAGAGAAAAAAAAAAACAGCTAAAGAATAGTGTGGAAGACATTTGCGGAAAGTGGGTCATCAAAGCAAGTAGAAATACGTGCAAATGCAATGGCATGATATTATTTTTGTATATGATTTTAACTGTACATTAGTGTACTTAGTTTAAGGAAACAGGCTGCTTTGGTTGCTTGAAGGATATTAGATTTGAATTTATTTATTTATGTTGATTACAATTTTTGGATCATTAAAAACAATTTTGGGAGTTTAGAGTTGAACAATTTAATGAGCAATATAGTAAATACTAAATAAGGAATTCCCTGTATTTCGCATCGAATAGACTATTGTTTTAACAAACACACATGTAGAATAGAAGACGTTGTTTAATTGGGGTTCAGTATATGTATGACCATGCAAACTCCTGGTCAAGGTTACCGAAGTTGATCTCATGTTAATTATTACTATTACTAATATAGTACTAGTAATAAACGTTTGCATTCTTTGTAATTGTATTTGTGTCATGGTAGTTGTATGAATTAAAAACCAAGTCAAAAAAATAGAAATTTCTTCATGGTAATTGAAAAAAAGAAATAAAATATAGAAGATTATTATTTGGAAAATTGTGGTATAGAGGAATTTTGTTTATATTAGTAAAAACAGTAAATATTATATTATTTGATTTGAGAGAATAGAAATGTAGAATGTGAAGGAGCATTCATATTATCATATATGATGGTGGTGCCGTCGTGGAGGAACCGTATCCTCTGCCCATCTCATTAAGATGGGCAGAGTGCTCATCTCTCAACGTGTGGATCGTCCGATCTAATTGAACGGTTAGATATAGAACGGAACTTTTATTCCTTGAAAAAAAAAGAAAATTTTTTTTGTCTCCCTCCCATCTAAAACAGAAAAGAAAACTTAGCCTTCGCCTTCGCTTTTTTTCTCCTCTCTCACTCGCGCACCATTCCGTCCTCCCTCTCGCTGCCTCTCTCGCTCTCTACCCATCTCTCCCCTCTCCAGCTCTCGTTCACTCGAGCACCATTGGCGACCTCAAGAAGCTCATGGCCGACGCCACCGGAATGCGCCACTTCAACATCAGTGATTTGGTGCGCGAGAAGGGCCTTCACAACGGTTGGGATGATGAACTTTACTGCCACATCCTTAAACCTGAAATTTGGTAGTTTGGTTAGAGTAATAGGGACCAGTGGTCCAAGTAATGGAGATATTTAGCAAATATAATTAGTGATTATCATTAAAGGATAAATGTCATTGTTGAAGGTGATGAATTTGTGCAATTTGATCAAATGCTTCAATATTAAACGCAGCAAAGTTAGACTCAACCTTAAACTGGGACCAAATTAGTTCAGTTTCCATGTATCTATTACAAATTTTATAATTTATGCCTTCTAACTTTGGCAGGGCGAGAACTAACCAAATCAAGGGAAGTCTCCTGTCGAAACAAGGCGACTGAGAAGGCGACTATGAAGGCGACTCAGGAGTGGCAAGTAGTTCAGTCCCGGCGACAGCGCCGCCGCAACCCTAGTGGCCACCCGGTAGACCCCCCGCCACCTCCAGTCCTCACTGGTGAGCTCACCGTCTATTCCTTCCTTCGTCCCTCTTACTCCTAGGTCCTCACTAGTGGGCTAGTGGCCTCTCCAACTCGCACACCAGTGCTCCACAATCTGCCGCGCTTCCTCAGAGAGTCGCCTCTCCGCCGACTGCTCCATCGAGAAAATTGGTACCCACCACCATCAAATCTGTTCCAGATGGGAGGAGAAAAAAAATTTTTATTATTTTTTTTAAGGGATAAAAACTCCGCTCTATATCTAACCGTTCAATTAGATTGGACGATCCACGTTGAGAGATGGGCAGTGGATACGGTTCCCGGGTCCGTATCCTCTGCCAACCTTTTGAGGTTGGTAGAGGGCCAATTCTTAATCCGAGCCGTTCGATCTAATTTCGACGGTTTTTCGGACCATCAATCTAAGTTACATGTACGAAGCTCCCTAAACCGTTGAGATTAGATCTAACGGTTTAGATCAGGAGTTATCACTCTACTGACCTTAAAAGGTCGGTGGTACTAAGACAGAAGTAGAGAGTAGAGACATTTGGGAGCGCGGAGGGTTTCGAACGTTTGGGCTTGGATGAGGTCAAAGCCTTCGTCGTGTTCGTCTTCGGTAGAAGAACAAGTGATAAAAGATGGGCGGGTATCGGGTGTGGTGCCCGAATCCGAAGCCTTCGCGGTGCACTACCCGGGCTACCCGTCGTCTGTTGCCCGCGCCGTTGAAACACTGGGCGGGCTGGCGGAGATGGCGAGGGTGAGGGAGAGGGAGAGGGGAAGCAACCTCTTGGAGCTTCGATTTCGACCCGAGGACCCCTTTTGCCATCCCGTCTTCGGGGAGCTGCGTCCCGCCACTGCTCTTCTCCTCCGAATCTCATCCAACAATGCTGCTTCCGCTTCCGCTTCCATTGTCACGCGCGTCAACCATGCTTACCACTTCCAAGGCATGGCAGATTATCAGCATGTCCTACCTCTACATGCTGCCAAGGCCAAGGCCAAGGCCACACCCACAACCAACAATCGTCCCTCCTCAGCCCTGCCAGATACTAGCACCATTACTGCTGACATGGATGCACCGCATGTCATGATGCTGCTCCCACCTCTTTTCTCGAACAAAAACATTCCTGAAAATATTGTGTCAGTATTTCCCTCAAATATATTTCACTTTTCTCCTACCTAACTTCTTACCTAAATTACCAATTCAACAAAGACAGAAGCACGATGTGCAAAATTGAACAGAATCGTGCCTTTTCTATTTATTTTTTTTATTTTGTAAATACTAATAATAAATGTAATGTTTGTCTAGGCTCAAACCGGCTTCAACTGTAGTATCAAAGATCATGCAGAGGGGACTTGTCATAGACCGCTGGGAGGTACAAATCTTTTTCTATCTTATATGTTCACTATATACTTTCAACTGTTTTCTATTTCATGCTAATATGATCTACTCAATATTATTTGCAGATGGATATTGAACCATCCCTTGCTCTCTCTTACAAGACCCCAGATATCCTTTCTTTTACCAACTCACATATTTTTTTTTATAACCCTTGCCTGATCGTTCCTCTAGACTTAAGGAGAAAGAGATTCCCTTCACTGGAATGGGTCGTTGCCTCATTGGTAGTGTGGTAATAGCATGGGATAGCAGCTGTTCAACTGACCTGGCCAGACTAGACTGCAAAATAAATTTGGCAAATTGTGACTCAACAGTTGACCAGAGGCAACCTAGTTCTGAGGAGGTCTTGTAATTGAATTAAATACTGACCTGACCTGGTTCGTATTAAATACTGATCTGATCTGAGACTGTCCTGAACCCACCTGTTATATTGCATCCTGTATGTGTTTTTCTGAATCCAAAGTTAAACTTAATAGCATGAGAACAGGTTCCAGGGAAAGTCAATTGGGAACAGAAGATATCAAGAGGTACAACAGAGTGGGGTTTGCAAGAAGCCGTATGCAAACTGTTTGACGAAAAACCTATATGGACACGTCGCTCTATTCATGAACAATTATTAGATAGTGGTTTTGATGTATCTGAAAATATGCTCAAAAGGTTCTTTTTATTGTTCTTCATGTTTTTAGTTTTCACAAATAGCAGTGCAAGTTAATTTAATTTACACATAATTATCAGATACTAAGAGTATTTGGCTCTCTTCTAAGAGGTCCAGGGTTCAAGCCCACATGCTTGCGATAGGCTTGGCGAGCCAGCGTAAAAACTCAGCCATATATACAAGAAATAACCAGGGTCGGGGTGTCATTTCTAGCCTACCCCAACTTGTTTGGGATAAAAGGCTTTAGACTTTTTTTTTTTTGTCAGATGCTGTCATAGTGCAACTGCTTATTGTTGAGGTTCTTGTACTTCATTTCTCTTACATTTGCATGGCTCATACTCATTTAATTTTTTCCTTGCAAAATAAAAATGCCAGACTTTTATTTAGAGCAGGATATTACTTCTCAACTGGACCATTTGGTAAATTTTGGATTAAAAGAGGATATGACCCCCGAAAAGATACAGAGGCACTCATGTAAGCAAATTTTGTTTAAATTGTGGGCGCTTACACAACCATAAATCTTGTTTATTTTCTCTGAGAGGTAAAACTTGAGTTTATTTACTCATGGATATCTTTTAAAATTCTGTAACTAGATATCAAAGAATTGATTTTAGAATGCCACCTGAGCTGAGAAACCTACCAGACATGGATCCTGATCTTCGGTTAGCATAATTTCCACAAATGTTTACATTTAGTAGCTTTATCCACAGGCATTATATCCTTTCCTTTTTCTTTGAAGATCTAAAAAGCAGAGATGGAAGGACGTATGCAACTTTCTACAAGTACCTTTCAAGGTTTTTGTGTACTTGCAATTGTCTGAATTACAAGATAGTTTCATCCAAGATGAGATCTGTAAACCCTCATACCAGACCTCTTGTTCGGTGAGTATGTTTAGTAATTTCATTGCTCTTTTGTTTTTTATTAAATTTATTTAGTTATCCTCGACTGCTAATTTTATTTATTTATTTATTTATTTTGTATTTGAAACAGCATGCAACAGGCTGGTTCTCACAGCCAATGCTGAAATGCCTGAGGTTACAAGTGGGCATTAGATTTTTATCTCTCTTTCCTGTGGGGCCTGCAAGAGACTTGCTAAAATCAGCAAAGTCACAACTGGAGAGGTCTAAAAAAGAGGAGGCGATATGGAGATCTCAGAATCGTCAAGTGAATGATCATACAATTTCAAATACTGGTCTCTCTCTCTTTCTCTCATGCAAAATGCACACAAAAATAGATCAAGAGGATATAATTTCATATAAATTGAATTTTCTAAAATGGCCTGCACTATTTATAAATCTACAATGTCCAACTACATCTGTAGCATACCCACCTAGCACAATGTTGTTGAAAAAGAAAAAAATTCAAAGTTGGACCTACAATTAGTTTTTGACTACCATGATACCATCATTGTAGTTATATACTCTAATTAATATTTATTTTTTTGAGCAAGGGACATGTCCGTTCTTGGATTTTGAGCTTAAATGACTGATCTGAACCATTCAATATGATCTCCATATTAAAATCTTGTAAAAATTCTAAATTTATATTTTTAATTTTTTTTTGACTATTTTTTTTGGCTTTTTGTAAAGAAATTGATCTAAAAAATTATGTTCTACTGGACCATGTCTTAAAGCATTTTTCTTAAATTCAAATTTGTTTCTGTACAATATTTCACTACGCCTACCCCAACTTGTTTGGGACAAAAGGCTTAGTTGTTGTTGTTGTTGCACAATATTTCATTACTAAGATCACATTATATGGTTTGGATCGAATTTGAAATCAGATACAGATGCATCGGACAGGCCTCATCCATCCAATGTGTTGAACTTTAGCCTTGGTCTTGGTTTTTGTCCTTGGTTGTTGCATAAGAGTCATAACTCATAAGACTGTTAGAGGCAACTTTTTGTAGATACATATATATATTTTTTATTACTTTTCCAATGCCTTAGTTGCTCCTTGCACAACGGTGTGCTATGTGGATGGCATGTGGTCTTTTTTGCCACTTATCATAAGCCACGAATATGGAGTATGTTGACTCTAAAATTTTGTCTTTGGAGCTCTGCTTGTCATATGCAGATGCTGATGGTTCCACCAAAACAGCATCTACCCAGTCTGGCCAAGAAGAGGAAGAAAGAGAAGAGGAGGAAGAAGATGAGGAAGAGGTATGCTTCTTGCTACTTTCTATTTAACCTCTCTATCATTGTACTTTAACTTTTTTTTATTTAATAGAGATGCTTTGACTGTTTAAACCTCCAACTATCATTAATTCTCAAACAGAGAGTAATGCTTTAGAGTTCTCATGTAAAAATGCAAGATTCACCTGTAGGTCATTTTTTTTTTAAGAGAAAAGAATGATACATATATAGAGAAATCTTGGGGTTGAGGAGGATACTAGATGATTAAATTCTACATTTTGATTCATTATGTGATTTCTTACATTTTCTAAAAGACTCCATGATGGTTCTTCATTTTTCATCCTTCAGGGGAATGTATCCGAAATTTTGTAAAGGTACACATAAGCTATATATATGTATGTATTTTTTGTTATTCTAATGGTTTCTTGATTGGTTGTAGGAGCATGAAGATGGTGGATTTCATGCTGATGATAACTCCTGTAAGCTTAATTCAACATGTTACTAAATTACACAAATAGTCCTTTAAAGTAAAACTCAGTTACTATTTTGTCCCTTCAAGTTTTCAATTTAACCAAATTGGTCCTACCATTATGCCAAAGTAAGTGTTAAATAGAGATCTGTGTTAGCATCCATATTGTAAAGATATTTAGATGAGATGTATGTAAATATTATTTTCAATAAATCTATAATGACACAAACATTGATTTAGCATTCATGTAATTGATATTTGACACCATAGGTAATTATATTATTAGTATTGCTTGTGTTACAAGATCCATGCTAGTCGTAATGCTATAATGATGCCGCGATAAATGAAATTATTATTTTTCTAATACAGGTTAAATGAATGACCAATTAGAACTCCAAGGACCAAAATGATACTTTTAAAACTTTATGAACTAAAATGATAACAAATGGATTTACTCTTTGATGCATCTGATAGCTTTTATGTAACCTTTTTATGTTATGTACAATTATGCAGATCAAATGGAAGGATTGCCCAATAATAATTACCTTAGAGAGATATTGCGTGGGTTTTCATTTGAGCAGGGAAGCAGCAGTGGTGTTGCTGACAGTGGACCCCACGTGGACTTGAGTGATGGAGAATATCAAATATTAGAACAATCTAGTGACGACAATGATGATTTTTGAACAAAATGAGAAGTGATGTGATGTGATGTCAGCGGTTTTATGCGAAAGGGGCAAAGTATTATGAATTATGATCATTCGTGTTGTAGGGATAGATGTATTGTGTTTGAATTTTATTTGGAGTTTGTTAGTTGTAGTGCAATGAGGTTAAATTAGACGGCAAAGGCCATTTTGCCTCCTTTGTTTGTTTTAATTAATTAATATCTTTCCATAAGACAATTTGAAGAATTTTCCTGCTGGGTTTCTTTTTTAGTCCTACACTCCTACTCCAACTTGTTTAGAACAAAGGATTGGTTGTTGTTGTTGTTCACGATTAGGAGAATTTTGTAAGAAAGCAAAGAAAAGTTAGCCTTTATAATAATATAATAATAATATAATACTGTGTTAGTCTTACGCAGAAACGTATAAAATAAAATAGCGAAATATAATAGGGAGAAAATTGTAGTAGATAAGTGCATTAATTTGTATTGCAGAAAAGATGGAATAGTGGAAGTGTGACGTCACGCAGATTTGAAACTCAAGTCATGTAGGATTGAGATGAAATTAGTGAATAGATAGTGGATGATGTCGCAATTTTTTGTTCGTCTCCAGAGTCCACACAGAGAGAGAGGTGAAAAGAGAAAGAGAAGAGTAGCGGATGATGAATCGACCTCGACGGATCCTCGCTCTCTCCAAAACCCTTGCCCTGACCCTGACCCCTTCTCGCTCCGTCTCCTCCACCCCTTCTCTCCTTCAGATAGTGGATGATGCCTCGCCTCCCTCTACCCCCACCTCCCGCCTCGCCCAGCTCCGGCACCGCCTCTCTGCCGAGATGCCCCTCCCTGGCGATTTCGTCTACTCCGTGCCCGTCGGCACCAAGAAGAACCCCCTCCGCAAACCCGATTGGATGAAGGAGACCATCCCCGGCGGCTCCAAGTACACTGCCATCAAGGCTAAACTCAGGGACCTCAACTTGCACACCGTCTGCGAGGAGGCCCGCTGCCCCAATTTGGGTGAGTGCTGGTCTGGCGGTGACACTGGCACCGCCACTGCTACTATTATGATCCTTGGCGATACCTGTACCCGTGGTTGCAGGTTTTGCAATGTCAAGACATCTCGCACTCCTCCCCCACCTGACCCCAATGAACCGCAAAATGTCGCTCACGCCATTGCGTCTTGGGGTCTTGACTATGTCGTCATTACAAGCGTCGACCGTGATGACTTGCCAGATCAAGGAAGTGCCCACTTTGCCCACACTGTTCAAAATTTGAAGGCCTTGAAGCCCAACATGCTCATTGAAGCGCTTGGTAACTTAACAATAATGAATAACTGACATTTGCTACACAACTCCACACCATTTTTCAATCTTACCAATGCTTATAACTTGTGTTAACATATCTCTTCTAGTACCTGATTTCCGAGGCGACCCCAGCTGTGTACAAAGAGTTGCCACATCAGGACTAGATGTCTTTGCGCACAACATAGAGACTGTCCAGGAATTGCAGAGTAGCGTGCGCGACCATCGCGCCAATTTTAAACAGTCCATAGATGTTCTCAAGATGGCAAAGGAATATGCACCTCCTGGTACACTTACCAAGACCTCCATCATGCTTGGCTGTGGTGAGACCCCTGATCAGGTATGCTTTTACATTAATTTATTTATTTATTTATTTTTTGACATCATCCGAACACACCATCACTCCAAAAGTTCTACCTCTTGTAGACTATAATTCTGCATGAATTATGTTGTGAATACCAGAGTAGTCATTGAAAAGGTAAAGAAACAAAAAAATAGTCACCTAGCTTGAACCAAGCTGCACCATTTGTATACACAACAGTTATTGGAGTTCTAAACTATTCCTAAGTTAGATGTTTAACTGTTTCATTTGTAAATACATAAGGAAAATAAAGGGAAAAGAAATATCCATCCCTGCTTGCACTCTGCAAATTACCTGTTTCAGTACTAGATTGTAATTGAAATTGGTTATGTTTCTTGTTTTCTTTGGTAATGAATTGTTTATTTGATTCTTAATCAACCATTAAGGATTAAAACAATTAGCTTGCATATTAATAATTGGCACTAACATTAGTGTTTCAGTAGGGTACTATTCTGATCAGTTAGAGGTTCACTTTTTTCTTATTCTGTTTAACTTTTTTAAATTCCATTTCTTCTAGGTGATAGGCACAATGGAGAAAGTACGAGCAGCTGGAGTTGATGTGTTTACATTAGGCCAGTATATGAGACCTTCGAAAAGGCATATGCCTGTATCTGAGTATGTTTCCCCTGAAGCATTCGAGAGATATCGTGCTCTTGGTGTTGAAATGGTAGTTTTCATTTACCTTTAACTATTTTCTTTGTTGCAGTAATATTGATTGTTATATTAGTAGTTGGTACTTGATATGCATTCATGTCTGCATCAAGTGATGATCCCTTCACTCTGTCAATAAATATGGTTACAGTGAATATAATTGCTAAAATGGTGATCAAATTATCTTTTAATGCAGAAATTAGGGTTAGGATTAGTGAATCTTCCTAGGACTCTAATGCTCAAAGGTTATTTCCTGGCACCAAACTTTTACTCTTAACTATACTGGAGGGAGGGTGTTGGCGAGCTGTAAGGCAAATAACATATAATGAGAAACTATCATATCCTAGGAAAACCTCATTGTATTTTTGGTGCTGTTATCCTTGTTGGCTAATTTAGAAATTGGCTGCGTTGGTGTTTAGTTTAAATATTTAGTTGGATCAGTTAGTAGTATTTGCAGAGACAGGAGCCAGACTTGCAGGTGGAGGCACTTGCCATCCCCTGACCCAAAAAGATTACAAGATTGGTTTGCTTATACTGTGTTGTTATGAAAAAAAAATGTGGAAACATGTGCTCATAATGTGAAATTATTGTAAGTTTATCATTCACCTGAGAAATTTTGCTCCACTGTATGGTATTTCTTGCCTTTCACCTTGTATTTGTGTCAGTGACGCGCTTATCATCTTTAAATAGGTCTTGATGGGGAGGTTTTTTTATAAAGGGTACAGAATGTGCCCCCCTGGGTACAAGTTTTCTTATGATGGGTGTCTATATCATGTTATTAATATAGAGTGATAGTGACAGTCTGATATTCTCCTAGGTTTTTTTTTTTTTTTAAACCAGTGGGCAGAAACACTACTTTTCTATTATTGAACAGTAAAGTCCCTAGTACATTCAGAAATCTCCAACTCACACTCCTATCTTGCGCTTATTACAGTTTTTTTCCTTATGACCTAATCAAGAGAACATGCTCTCTAAAAACAATACTAGACTGGTATGCTTCAGTTCCAAAATCTTAGGTACCAGTGCCATCTGATCCATTTGTAAACTAGAGTATTATACTGTGTTATGAATTGCAAAACAAACAATATTAACAAAACAAATGTGCACTACATCACACAAATTAGCAATCAGCATTCACATCGAGATCCTGCTTCTGTGGCAAAAGAAACTCACTACTTAAGTCGACTCCATATCTCGCCTCGAACTGCAAGGTCAGGCTGTCCAAAACCGGGGTCAGTGCTTAAACCTTCTTCTTAAGTTTCTCTGTCCCAATAAAGTAACAATCCATGAATCTGAGCAGCTGTATGTACCATGGAAAATCGAAGTTGGAAAATCTCATCATGTAGAATTGATGTATTTAAAAAAGCTTATGCTTATTCCTTTCTCTTCCAGTCTTCTCGTACCTTGTTCTTTCTTTAAAACACAGCCTTGTCTGATCCTACTTGCTACCACATTGGCCTAGTAGGTTGTAGTGGTTTATTGCTATACTTTTGGTATGACAGCATTTAAAGAATCTGAAAATAGAATGAGTAAGAAGTATCGAGGGGGGTTTCCCCACAGGAGAGACAATAAATTAAAAATTCATTTCACTTTGAAGTTTATTATATTGAAACACAATCTATAAGATGACATAAATTTGGCAAGAACATAACTAAATGAAAACTAATTAAAAGACTAAAATTGAGGTTTCGTCCCTTGATTATCTTTGAATAATTGATATATTTCACAGCTTGTAAAGATAAATTTGTCTGTGAACTATTAAGAGTATAAAAAGAGCCTTTTGTGATTGCTTAATTAATACTTTTAGTTCATAAGGCAGCTTGATGGCAGTTCTTAAAAAAATAATTCTAATGCATATAAGTTATTTTAGAAGACAGTATTGTGTATAGCTTGTTTATTTAGACTGAATGTGCCACTGTGGGTGAAATATTGTAATTGGATGGTTAAAATTCAGGGAGAACCAAGTTGGTCCTTCAACCTTATTTGAATGTTCAGCTTTTGATCCTCGAAACTTTTTCAAGAGAACCAAGTTGGTCCTTGGAACTCCTTTTTGCACCAACTTGGTCTTAAAATCTTTAAAAGGTACTGAGTTCTTTAGGCTGAATTCTGTCTAAATTCTATATCAAGTCAAGTGGATAACAGTGCTTTAAAATAACTAAAATGCATGTATTTACCTAAAAGACAGTAATGTAAATTGTTTGTTGTGTTAGATCGAAGGTGTCATGAAGGTGAGAGATGCACTCTTAAACAACCAGAGCAGAAAGAGGGGGGGGGGGGTTGAATACTAGTATTAGTGACAAAGCTTATGATATCTACCATTCTTTTTATGTATGCAGGGATTTAGATACGTAGCATCTGGCCCATTGGTGAGGTCGTCGTACAAAGCCGGCGAGTTCTACATCAAATCCATGATCGAGGCCGACCGCACCAAATCTACATAGTGTGTGAACTTGTTTTATATAACTTAATTTTTGGAAATGTTTTTCCTTCTCATTCTTTCTGATTAAGCAATCTCATGTGTTTGTACAATAGTAGTGCTCCACTTCACCAATGTCTTATCAAATGAGTTAAAAGAGAATCAAATGTAAATCAACTTAATTGTACAATTGGGAAGAAAATAAAGCTTTTTAGGATTGTTTTGGGCACACGCACATCCCCTTGGTTAATATATATATTAGCCGGATTTATTTTAGAGGTATTCTAATGTATCTTTAATCTAAAAAGTAAATTTACTGATCATCTATGTTGAACTTTCTTTCTATCTCAATACCCAATTAGTTTGACAAAAGTATCTTTAACCTCTCAACTGTTATATTTTGTCATAGTTTTTTTTTTTTAAAAAAAAAGACTTGACTGAAGGTATCAAGAGATATATTTTGTTATAGTTAAGATAGTAAGGTGGAGATTTAAAACATTGAGTTTTTACGTACAAATATTTCCAAAGGAATATTGACTGTATACCCTCTAATCTTCTCTAATTAGAAATATATCTCAATTCTTTAAAATTGGATATATACCTTAGTATTATTAAGTTAATTAAGTATAGTTTCTCTTATTGATTATTTTAATGATAACTTAAACATAAAAAGTCAGTTTGTGACAAAAGTACCCTTGTTCACATCTTCCCCCTAGCAAAGTTAAATTTTGTTATAAACGTTACATTATTATTTTATATTTAAATTATCATTGAAGTAATCACTAAGGGTGAATATACTTAATTAACATGATTAGAGGGTTGGAAGCATGCGAGGAAATCAGGTGGCAAAAGAAAAGTATATGCATTATTTTTACCCGACTGACGTTTACAGAGAATTTTGAACAAGGGTTTTTGTGTACAAATCCGAATAGATTGGTCCGTTTATAGTATAATAATAATACTGTCTGCACTCACGGGTAAAGATCTGAATACATTGGAAGAAAATTTTGACCACACTTATATTATACTAGTGGGACGTCGCGAGTTGTGCGACCTATTTGGCTATTTTTACCACATATAGCTATTGTGAGCATGTCTCTTACAATAGAATTAAAATTTATTATATAAGATAATTGTGTCTTAAAAAAATAAATAATATGAAAAATAAATTTTTAAAATAATATTTTTAGATGAGGCGATAAAATAGAAAAAAGGAAAAAAATTCCTGATTTCATAAAATTAAGACAGAAAATTAGAATGAGACTGTTGTCTATACATCAATCATTAAAGTTTAAAATTCATAAGCACTAATTGTTGATGGTCCCACCTGTCAGTGTAATGAGTTGCGCGAACTATTTGTCAAAATTGTATATTAATTTTTGATTTTTTGTAATTATCAGCATCTCTGATCTAAAGTATTAAAATATGGGACGGTACAGAATTCTCTGGTCTAACAGTTAAAATATATGGTATTTTTAACACCAAACAAAAAGACTATCTAAAGTATCTATTTTGCTTCCATTTTGTCATTATGATTTTCGACACGTATAATTTAACATTCATCTAATATTTTAGAAAGTATTTAAATCAATATTTTTTAATAGATTGTTTGTTTGCGGCTGCGCAAATATTTATAATACATAAGAATTTTACATTATGAATATTTGGGGGAAAAAAGCAATTGATTTTATAAAGCTGTCAAATTTTTGTTTTTTTGGAGATAAGTGGGGAACGCCCAATAGTTCTGCATAGGAGGTGCATCCAAAAAATCACAAATATTTTCTTTTGACCGTCACAGAAAATCTCGGTACAAAAATGGAAAATGACATAAGTGTACTTTTGACCGTCACCCATTCCATCGAGAGTAGCGTGCCTCTCTGTCAGCCCAAGGTAAAAAAAAAAAAAAGAAAAAAGCGAAAACAAAGTGCAAATTCAGACACATATCACGTGCCTAACTGGGAATCCGGCCGAAATTATGCTTCACATGGTCTGGTCGGATCTTCTGCGACTATTTTTTATTGATATGCGCTTTGATTATATAGCCACACTTTCAGCTATTGTAACAATTGATCCAGTCCAGAACACTGTTCGGAGAACTGTTCGCCAACAGTTCTTCCGGATCCGGATTCAAATCTCCAAATTAATATATGTTATGATTATGATTTAGCGCTGGTAATGGGCTGGGTCAAGCTGAATATCCGGTCCAGCCCTCCACGTAAGGATGTAAAGACCCGGAAAATTTAAAATTAATATTAAATTAATATTATATATTAAAAATAATATCAATATAATAATATTTTTTTAAATAGTATCACAAGATCGGAATCCGAGATTGCGACCGCAATTACGGAATTACGGATACCGATCTTAGCTAAGATCGGAATCCCGGATTCCTATCTTAGCTAAGATCGGAATCCGAGATTCCGATCTTAACTAATTACTCATTTAAATATTATTTTAAATATTTAAAGCTAAGACGGAATCCGGATTTTTAATATTTAAATCTAAGATCGGAATTCCGGATTCCGATCTTAGCTTTAAATATTAGAAATAATATTTAATTAATTTATTTTATTAAATATAAATTTATTAATTTAATTAAATATAAATTTAATTAATTTAATTAAATATAAATTTAATTAATTTAATTAAATATAAATTTAATTAATTTAATTAAATATAAATTTAATTAATTTAATTAAATATAAATTTAATTAATTAATTTACTTAAATATAAATTTAATTAATTAATTTACTTAAATATAAATTTAATTAATTTATTTAATTAAATATAAATTTAATTTATTTATTTAATTAATTTATTTAATACATATAAAAATCATTTTGTGGCTATTACAATTTAGTTCGAGGCAAATTAGAGACGCATTTGAATCATCTTTCAACTTTCGAGTCATTATGAGAGGAATAGAGGACGTGCATGCCTATGGAGGACATCGAAACTTCATGAAATAAGAGATATTTGAGTAAGGACATGAAAAAAAGTGAGACAAAGAGGAATAAATAATGACAAACGGGTGGGTTGAACTATACACGGGTTTACTAGTACAAAATCCGCAACCCAACCCGAAGTATCGTGTTTGTCAAACTTAGAACCCGTACCCAACCCAACATCATGCTAACCCGATAAAAAACGGTTCGGGTCGGGTGGGTTGAACGGATTGAATGGATTCACGGTTTTTTTGTACACCTCTACATGCGTGAGAAGGGCTGGAGACTTCACGCATGATAATCTAACGGCTGAAGTTATTGCCAACTGTAACAGAAATGCAGTAAAGAGAGATGTCGGTATTTCCTTACCGGGCGTGAAATCTCTATTGGAGAAATAATACCCAAATGTGGTACCCACTTATAACAAGATTTGGCATGGACGAGAGAGAGAGCAATCGAACATCTTTTCGGATCGTGGGAAGATTCGTACAACAAACTCCTGAGTCTTTTATTGGCTATACAGATGACAACACCCGAGATGCAGATCAAATGGTTGTTTAAAAATTTATAATTTTAATGTAAATTAATTAAAAAAAAATTTATAACTTAATTATTCATTTTTTAATTAAATAAAATAATTATTTATATTTTAATTAAATTTATATTTAATTAAATAAATTAATTAAATTTATATTTAATTAAATAAATTAATTAAATATTATTTTCAATATTATTTCTAATATTTAAATGAATAGTTAACTAAGATCGGAATCCCGGATTCCGATCTTAGCTAAGATAAGAATCCGGAATTCCGATCTTAGCTAAGATCGGTATCCGGAATTCCGTAATTGCGATCGGAATCGGGGATTCCGATCTTGTGATAATATTTAAAAAAATATTATTATATTGATATTATTTTTAATATATTATATTAATTTAATATTAATTTAAAATTTTTCGGTGTAAAGACTGACTCGGGTCCGGCCCTCCTTTTTGCCGAACATTTTCGGCCCTCTTAACAATTTCGATCCTTTCACGATTATATCCACTCGAGCCGGCCCTCGATTAATGAAGCTCGGCAAAGCTTTTTACCTAAGGCAAAATTAGGCTCATACGGACTGAATTGTGAAACATCAAACATTGCAATTTGGACTAAATAAAATTACAGACTTTCATCCAATTCCTTTTACTTACGAACCTTAATCCTTCACTTACAATTTACAAATAAATCAAATATATTCATAAACACTAAGAGCATATTTTGACCTTAATTAGAGCAAGGGACCTCTTCCAAATTTATTCCTAAGCATGCACGATGTATTGCAGAACAAAATAAAGCATCAATTAAAATTAGAACAAAATGCATATTCGCTTTGAAAATTAAACTTCTAAGTGCAAAATCATTTATTTATGTATAATAATTATATAATATGACAGTAAGATGCAAAGAACAAAATATTTTGCTCAACACAGCTTGAAATCCAATCTACTACAAGTGAAGATGTACTAGTGGTGTTGTATTCGAAGACTCAGAGCTACCAGTAGTTGATTTCTCTACATCCTTTATTAGTACAACAAAAGGGCCTTTCTTGCTTTCCTCAGAAATAACCTGAAAGATCATAAAAAACGATTAACAAACACTAAAATAAACCAAAAAATGCTAAAATATAGCATGCAAAGGACTTTGGCAACATAGCAAAAAGTTCCATTCTTTCATGTCTTACATGGAACAAGAAAAAGGATGATAAAAGAAAATTCAAACTGGCAACAACCATCACAGAACACAAGTACACAACTTCATGTCTTACACATCTCAACTAAATATCTCAAGAAAGGCTACATTTGCAACAAAATATGTTCATTTTCCTAGAACAGATATTTTCTCTTATGTAAATTCCAGCAATTAGCCCTTGAAGCTGCTGCTGCCAAGTGAGGATATTGAACATATCAAGACTCCTGAAAACAAATCAAGATTGAACCCGTTAGAAAAACAGATCAAGACTGAACCCGTTAGCAAGCTATTGGGCCCTAAACTCACTGCAACTTGATCCAGAATATACCGTTTTGGTGTTGTTGAATTGTTGTATATCAGCTGAGTTTGTACTTTCAAGAAGAAATATTTGGAGCAATGACCCATTTTTTTTTTTGGTAATTCCAAGTTCATACTTTGATAGCTTGATAAAAAAGATCAGAGCAGTAAAAGAAGAAATGCAAAATCACACCCAGAAAGTGTGCACCTCGTTGAAACATTTGGTATATCAGTAAAAATCATGCTTCCACCAGATGTTTAACAGAACTGGTAAAAACTGACTGCAATGGGATCTAAATATAGGTTAGTGAGCATTTCTAGCCTATCCGACCTGTCATGATTAGGTTATAAACCAGGCGTCTTTCTACATAGTTTCAGCTCAGACAATACGTCAATAGCAATGGGATCCAAATATTGTAATATTCAGTTATAAATGTGTCCATATCTATTATCTAAGTGTTGCTAGTCTTCAGCTCTGACAAAATGTCAATATCTAAATATTTCTGGTACTCAGCTCTAATATAATTTATATTATGCTATACACGCGCATGTTAAGAACGATTAAACAAATCAAACCGATTTGTCTTTTTTTTTTTTTTGAAATAAGTGGACATAATCCACCATTCAAACCGATTTGTTCGAATATATTTTTTTGTCATTGACATCATACATTTTCTTTTTTATTAGAATAGACATCTTACATATATTTTTCAGTGGGATTATGTATGAAATACCCTTGGAATAAAAATGACTATGGCATGGGGATTTTACCCAGAAAAAGGGAATAAAAATGCAGTGGGATTGCATGCCAGGACTTTGGTAATATGAAATCTTTTCTGCCTTTTACGGCTTAAATTTATGCTTATCTGGTTTAATCTTTTTTTATTTTTTCGTGAATTTGCGCGTCTTGCTTAGGCTTGAGTTTAAAGGTTCTTTAGTTTAATTATATTAATTAATTAATATCTTTGTAAACTGCAACTACATGCAGTCGTTAATCTTAAAGCAAAAATTCGGGGACTGAAATAATAAAGTTTATTTGGTGGGTTCTATAACTTTTTATGCCTTCTCGTTTACATTTTGTACACAGAGACGCGAGACAAAAGAGCTAGCTGTAGTATCGCACTTCGTGCAATTAATGTTTGACTATAATTATCTTTTAATTTTTTTCCAGCAAGAAATATCGCACTTCACTCGATAGATTTTTAAATTTTTAACAATAGTATTTTTTATCAAGTCTAAAATATATTTGTGATATTAAACTACAAATTATTAGACAATAAAGAACACAAATTAAAATTTATAGAATTAGATTGAATAAAATTTAAACAAAATCCAAAGAATTGGATTCAATAAAATTAAAACCAAATTAAAACAAAAGTGATAAAAAAAATATCGAGTGAAGCACGATATTTTCTTATTTTGGATAAAAAAATATAACAAAATGAATTGTGATTAAACATTTATAGAGCAAATCGTGATGCTAATTTATTATATCATTATTCTAATAAAAATAAATAAATAATAGTTTTTTTCACATATTGGTTAATATACAATATATATTATTATATTTTTACAACATAATTATAATTAATATTAGCCATATGAAAATATGCCGAGTAATTCGTAATCGTACGTTTGTTTCAGAAATACAATCAAACATAATAAAAAAAAATTAAAAAATTGAAAACATTGAAAATGACAAAAGGTATGTTGTATTCCCAGTGATTTCTGTAAGAACAAATATAAAATTCCATGCATAAATAATCTTAGGAAGACACACACAATTAAACAGAAAGAACTAAAATTTGTGAAAATTACTGATTACATAATTAAAAAAATAGAGGGCTAAAATATAAAAAAAACTATACCAAAAAAATTGGAGGGCCTAAGTGAAAAATTCGATTGCAATCTAAGATATTAAAAATATGTCGTGTCGTGTCAAACACGCACGTGTTAAAGCTCGTGTCGTCTTGTCACAAGCTAATGCATAATTAATGTGTAATATAATAAGCATGCACTAGTATAATATTGCACGAACAATTTATGAGTAATAAAATAGTTGTTGGGACATGATTTTAGTGGATTAGTCATGTTTGTTGATCAATGCATAATTAATGTGTATCGAATGGTTATAAATATGTCGCATTTGTGGCTGCTGAAAATATGTGGCAGTAGAACTTCCCTCTATCTATATCTTATATTAATATCGATATAGATATATTGGAACTTCCCTCTATATCTATATTGGGCTGAATTAGAATTAGCACACCCTTGCTTCGAAAGTTCAAACTTCTCAGACCATGAAAACTAATAGAAAGTACTTCCTTCTCTCGCAAATTACTATCTCACCAATCAAACTCTTATTTTGCAAACTATTTTGACGCACAGTACTGTACGCCACCAAACTAATGGAGCTCACTGATTTGATATCTTGCTATGGTGAAGGAATGAAAGCGTGCAATCTCACCGATGATTTGCTGGTGGAGATTTTGGTGAGGCTCCCCTTCAAATCCCTGTGTAGATTTAAATGTGTCTCGAAATCATGGTGTCGGGTCATCTCAGACAACTTCCTACGGCAAAGGTTGCCTCCAATTGTCACCGGTTTGTTCTTACGATCTGAATCCGCCCAATTCAAGAAGGCTAGGTATGCATACACATCTTCAAATGGTACAGTCCAAGATTGCAACCTTAATTTCTTTCCTTTTGGTGAGAAATCAACGGTAGTCCACGGTGCCAATGGGTTACTTCTCTATTTCTCATCAGCACTGAGGACATATTATGTCGTAAACACGGGTATGAAATTATGGGTTTCTCTACCTAAGGCACAGAAGGCAGCACAATTGTCAATGTTGGCATTTGATCCCTATAGCTCAACAGACTACAGAGTGGTGTGCTTTACTGCATGGCGGGCCCAAGGTGCAGAGTTAGAGATATATTCATCGGAAACCGGCAAGTGGGACCAGCACGAAGTGAAGTTTGGTGTCGAGCCAGATGCATTGTCAAGTCGTATGCACTATTTCAACAGCCTCCTTTACATTATAGCGAACCCGAATATGATTGTTGCTGTGAATTTGAAAAAGATCTCTTGCAATTTGATTCGGCTGCCTGAGAAGATAAATAGTCTAAGTCATGTCGGCCATTGCCAAGGCCGCCTACACTATGCACATATTGATGGAAACAAGCTTAAAATTTGGATGATAAATTATTTGAACAGAAGTGGATGGGAGTTAAAGCATGAAATCAATTTGAGAGAGATTATATAGGAAGTAGAGAACTTAACCCAAATCCACTTTTTTTTTTTTTTTTTTGGTAAAAAGGCCCATAGGCGTTCCATAAAAGATAAAACCAAATAGATACAGCATCAGAGTTTGAAAAGAGGAGGAAAAACAGTCATCCTCCATAGAAAGTAAAAGTCAATAAAGATAAATAATATCTAACAATCACACTACACCTAAAAACCATTAGCTAAGCAGCTACACTCGAAAGCAAAGAAAAAACAAAGAAGTGGAAAAAATAAAGAAAAACAGCTACGTCACAAAAGGGAACAAAGGAAAAGTAGAGCCCTGAGCATTTAAATTCTTCATCCTCGCTAGGTTGGCCAGCCTATGTACTGTCAGCAGGTTTTTTCTTGGTGTGGCAAAGTACTGTGCTGCCTTTCCAATTAGCAATTAGGTCAATTACAAGTCCATATGCCCTCCAATCAATCGATTCCGGTGAAAGAAGCCCATTCAAGATCCTTGCCAGCAAGTGTGAGTCTGTGTAGAAGGTTGCATTCGACCAACCTTCCTCCTGCACTCTTCTGACAGCAGCCTGAAATGCGAGTGCCTCCGCATGAAATGGGGAAGCTGCTTTCCCCCATCGCACCTCAAACCCCACCGGGTCCCTTTCCTCATAAAACATGTGTGCCCACCCAGCCATCCCATCCTCTTTGAAAGAGCCATCCACAATACAAACCCTACCCTTCCTGTCGATCTCAGCAGCAGCAAAATTGAACTCACCTTTTGTTATGCATCGCTGGTTACCCGCTGCTTTGGCAAGTGAGTCCAGTGAAACAGTCATTCCCAGAACCTACTTAACACTAATTTTGACCCCTTCATAGATCTGCTTACATCGAGCTTTCCAAAAAGACCAAAGCAAATTAGCAAACACCATAAATCTTTCTTTTCCCGACTGCTGCAACAAGAGGTTTAAAACTGGCATTACTTGACCTGGCAATGCATCAGCCCTAATCGCAAGATGAGATGAAAACCAGTAGTTCCTTGCAACATCACATTTAAACAACACATGGACCACATCATCTTCTTCTTGGCCACAGAGGTCACACGGTGGGGGTGGAAGTCGCAACCTTCTTGCAAAAATCGCTCTGACCGATAGTGCATCATGCATTAGCTTCCATAAGAATACCCTAATCCTAGGAAAAATTCCAGGTGAGTACCAAATTGCTTTCCAAATTTGAACTTGTGCTGGCTGTTGCGCACCTACATGCTGCAGTAAATTACATGCCCCTTTGAAAGTGAAGTTTCCATTTTTTGCAGGCTTGAAGATGAGTCTGTCTTTTCTAGAGGCATTGAGAGGGGGGTCAGGGTACAAACATGCAATATATAGAGCCCCATGAAAGCCAAAGGTTTCAATGAGCAAGGAGGTATTCCATTGATGGGACTGTTTATCAAGCAGATCTATGAGTTTGAGTTTCAAAGTTGCAATAGAGTTTTGTTTGAAACGCAACCAAAAAACATGCCAAGGGTCACCTATGGCAGCACACCTCTGCCCATTGCCCACTATCCATCGAACATTGGCCCTAAGTGCCTCTCTAGCTTGGAGGATTGCAACCCACAGTTTCGTGCATCTGGTCGGAACCGTAGCGAGCCAAATACAGGTTGTAGAAAGGTATTTAGCATTTAACACCCTGACCCATAAAGATTGCTCACATTCCTTTGAGACCAGTCGCCACAACATCTTCATCACCAGCGCTTTGTTTAGTAGGTGATATCTCTTAATTCCAACCCTCCCTTTGCCTTTGGCACAGTAATCTTGTTCCAATTGACTAACTGCATCCTGTTTTTTTCCCCCGTATTCCAGAAGAAAGCCCTAACCTTCAGATTAATTCTCTGTGACACAGAATCAAGTATCGGGCCAGCTCCCATTGAGTACGGAACCATCAGTTCAACCACTGCCTTTATCAAAGTTATTTTAGCTGCAGGAGACAGTAGCTTTGCCTTCCAAACATGTAGCTTAGCAGTCACCTTGTCTATCAGATAAACATAATGAGAGATCCTTGTTGGCATTGTAGGAACCCCCCAAATAAGTGTGATCCTTTTCCCCCTGAGCCGCTGATAGGCGGGTTTCACATCGAAATATTCAACCCTTTTAGGCCTTAATTTCAATTAAGTGCTTGTGTTTTAGTTAGATTTTAATGCAATTTAGGTTAGAAATGTGGTACTGCTATTTGCCCTTGTTTAATTTCAGGTTCAATGACGATTTGGTGCAAAATTGGGCCCTAAGTAGAGTTCAAACAGAGCAAGTCAAGATCCAAGCGAATGGAGCAAAGGAACATGGTCAAACCAGACAAGGTCCCTGTTTTGGCGACCCCGCCAGGATCCTGTCGACCCCGCCAGACATAAACCGACCGCCCAATTTGGAGAGATATTTCTGGAAGAGCACTTTCTCTATTCTTGGACGAACCAAACATGATCTCCACCTATGGAAACCGTCTTTGAAAGCTATTTAAAGATAGGAAGAGCACCAAAAAGGAAGGAGGGAGATTTTGGAGCAAGATTCAAGAGGAGTTAGCAGAAATCGCACCCAGCATGTCTCCTGTCGACCCCGCCAGGATTCAAGATGAGAGCGTTTCTTTTAGTTCTTTGTTGCATTCTTTCTCTATTTTCTGTCTTTTTATGTTTAGTCTATTGAAACCTGTTGAATTTATGTTCAGTATGTCTTGTAGTGAGTAGTTTAGTTTAGGGGCAATTGTAGGGAACCATGACTTGGTAGATTTATGAAGTTTAATTTAGTTTTCTAAGTTTTTCTGAGTTGCTTTGCTTTGCTTGAATTAACAATATGAATTGAATTGTCTTGAAGGTTCGCTCATTAGGTTAAGGCCTTGCCTAATAGATAAGCACCAAGTTCCCTAAATTCAAAACAATTTGTATTCCCATACCATAGGATAGTTAGTATACCCAAAAGGTGAAACCGAAACTTAGCCGAGAGGTTTATTCCCTCCTAAGATCGAGAGATTTAGGATATCCTACCGAATAGTTAAAGCAAACCCTAAAACTTAAGTCAAGGAACGAGAGTTGAAACTTAGGTTTTTAGGGAGGTTAGAGGTTAAAACTTAGTTATACCAAATCAAGAACGAGAGTTAGTATTTGGACCAGAGTTTAAACCAAAGACCTGAACTTAGAGAACTTAGAAACTAATTAAACTGAATTATCGTACTGTTCTGGAGACCCGCCAGGATAGTGCCTAGAAGTGGAACCCAATCAATTGACCCTAGTTTAAGTCCTTAATTCGAGTTTAGATCTTTACTTTAATTTTTAGAGTAATTTAGACATTAATTAGAATTTAGATTAATTCCTTTAGTTTAAAAATTTAATCCTTTCAACCCTTAAATCAATCTTTGACTTGTTTACCTTTAGATTCAAATTTAGTTACTTAAAGTCTATAGTTTAGAATAACCGTCCCTGTGGATTCGACCCTCAAGCTATACTGCATTAGATTAGATTTGAGGTTTAATTTGACCTAGGTTTTACCTCCGATCAGCCTCTTCAAAAATCTGCATACAATATTGCTTCATGTCTGCACCAGTTCTTTTGGAGAACCAGATTCTTGATTTTTCAATTCCAATTTTCTGTCCAGATATCGCACAGAAATCCTCAACAGTAGCCTTTACTTGTTGTACCTCTTGTTGTTCGGCCAGACCACATACCAAGAGATCATCAGCATAAAGGATAGTAGTAATTGGAGGCGCATTTCTAGAGATAGTCAGCCCTCGTATAAGGCCCGAGTGAACCTTGTAATCAAGCATACGGTTGAGAACATCCATACAGAGTATGAAGAGATAGGGGGGATAATGCACATCCCTGCCTTAAACCTCGGTTAGGGGTGATGAAACCATCTGCTGATCCATTAATGAAGATCGCAAAACTGGCTGAGGAGATGCATGCATTAATCCAGGAAACAAAGATGGGAGGGAAGCCATAAAGTTGCAGCACTCGCACCACAAAATGTCATTCCATTCTATCAAAAGCTTTAGACAGATCACATTTGAAACAAAATGCCTGCCTATTGAAACTAGAGGAAGAGAAAGAGTGCATTAGCTCCCTAAGGAGAAGGATGTTATCTGAAATAATCCGTCCCGACACAAAGGCACATTGATTTGCAGTCACCAGTTTAGACATGATCGGTTTCATCCGAGTAGAGAGTATTTTGGAGATGATCTTGTAAACCAGATTACAGACAGAGATGGGTATGTAATCCGATACATGCTTAGGGCCCTCCCTCTTAGGAACCAGTACCACATTTGCTCTGGCCATCTTCGGGTCCAGCTGACTAGTTGCAAAAAAACTAGTAACATAGTTCAAGACATAGGGTCTGAAGAATTTCCATTGCCGCTGCACCAACCTCCCATTCATACCATCAGGGCCAGAAGCACGATCAGGATGTATGGCAAAGAGAGCAGCTGTGATTTCTTGCTCAGTTGGTTGTATTCCAAGAAGCTCACGCTCTCTTGGGCTCAGTTCTGGTAGACGCGACACAAAGTCGAAGCTGAAAGCCGGGCTGCCAGTACTCGCCTCATGGGCTGAGATGAAAATATTTTTATAATGTTCCACAACAGTCCTTCTCACCATAGTGCGGTCTGTGATAATGTCATCCCCCTCTCCCAGGATCGCATGGATGGAATTTCTCCTTCTCCTCGATGCAACAGTGGCATGGAAAAAGGCCGTATTATTATCCCCCTCTACAGCCCATCTTATTCTACTTCTTTGAGCCCAATATGCCTCAACCAAGAGTAAGCAGTGATTATATTTTGACTGCAGCTCCTTGAACTTATCATGCCAGGAATCATCAGGTATCGCAGCCTGCAACTCAAGTAGCTGCGCCTCAATGAGAGCAAGCTCTTGGGACGGTTGGGTTGTTGTTTTGAGCCATGCCTTAACTTCATTCTTTAGTCTGTTTTGCATCCCCTCTCAGTCCCAGGAGTGATCCAGATTTTGTGTGACAAGGGCCCTTTTGCAAACCTCATCAAAACCTTCAGCATGCAGCCATCAATTTTCAGCTTTAAAAGTTCTCAAACCTCTCTCTCTCTCGGGTTTAGTACATAAGAGTATTGGGACATGATCACTGTTTGCTTTAGGGAGATGGTAGACCTTTGCCTCTGGATACAAGGTAACCCAGGTTGTAGAAGCCATGGCCCTATAAATCCACTTATTTTGTTGGCTTTCCATCCAGAGAAAGAGTTTATGTGTGTATGGGTTCACAATCGGATGTTGGTTTTTTATGATCTTAAAGTAAGAAGATTAGTCGATAGTTGGAAGTTTGAAAGGGAAAAGTCTTGTATGATTCAAATTTGGTTGTTTCCTTGCTCAAACCTCTTGACGGATAGTTAAACTGAACATTGTCCAAATGCAATGTAATGGGGGAAAAATGAAATAAGAAATACTTGTGCACTTTTTTTATCTCGATATGTTTGATCAATGCATTACTGATGGTTGCAAAATTAGAAAAGGGGTAAATGTTCCTAAATATCAACTTGTGACGGCTAAAAGGAGGCCAACAAAAATTAGTTGGATGTCTAGCACAACTGCCTTCTTCTTCTTTTTGGTTCCGTTTGGATTCCATTTGGGAAGAAGGAAAGAAAGGAATAAGAGAATAAATTTATTATAAACAATTCAAATTCTTCACAAAATTACACACTTCTCAATACTTTTTTTTCACTTCTTCTTCCCACACCTTATCCAAACGGAAAAGGCTCGTGTAATATTTGTCCTTTGCATAAATCTGTCTGCTTTGGTATTTTGGTTTTTTAAGGGTGATTTTCATTAAGGGTGCGTTTGGATAGGTGTGGGAAGAAGGGAAGAAGGGAAGAAGTGGGAAGAAGTATTGGGAAGTGTGTAATTTTGTGAAGAGTTTAGATTGTTTATAATTTTTTTTTACCTTCTTCCTTCTTCCTTCTTCCTTCTTCCAACCCCATCCAAACAAAGGCTAAAGTGGTTGTAAGGGAATTACATGGGAGAATTTTAATCGTTGTCCTATTTCTGGAGTTTCTATACATTTTTGTATCATATTTGATATACGCAATAGTTGCTTTTGTCATGTATGTAGGTTTACTTAAAATTGACTTTTTTCTCTGGTTGATTAATGAAGTTATAAAATTATTATATTAGTACATGCTTACCTCTTCTCAACAACATTCTTTGTGACAAGTTGCCTTGATTCTTTTAGTTTTCCTGCAAATTGATATATTGTGATTTACTTTAATATGATTTCTTTAATTTATCTTATGTTTCGGAATATACGAGGCTCTGTAATTTTTCAATTTTTTATTTGTTTTGACTTATTCCGCACTGAATGCACACTAGTATATATCTTGGGTCGTGTACTCGTGTCACATTTTTGAAACGTAGGTGTTTTCTTTTTAAAAATAAATTGAAGATCCAAGCAATCAAATTTATTTTTAAATTAAATATCTGTGAAAGACATTCAGTCGGGTTTCAAACATGCAACTTTTCACTTAAGGAGTTAAGGGTATTACTTTTTGCCACTAAATTAAGAACTGGTTCTCGAAACGTAGGTGTTATAAGATATCCGGTGCTTTATCACTGTATCTCGTTTTGCGATGTGTAATTTCAAACGTTCACTAATAATGAATTGTAAGTCATGTATTGCAAACAGATCACTATATCATGTACTGATGCGTGGTGTCTAGAGATGTAAAAAACTCCTAGCTTCGATTCGACAAAAGTTTATGTTAACTCGTCTCGTATAGCAAGGAGTGGAGAAGGTTGATTTGAATCAAATTTGATTGTTTCCTTCTCAAATTCCTTACTTAATTATGGAAATACTTTGGTTTACATCCTTAGAGAGAGAACGAAGTTCCATCAATTTGTTTATAGACAAATTTTGGCATGAGGACGGTATTTCTTGATTGTCCATTTTTTACAAATCTGAATGCAACGGTTAATAGTGAATTTATTTTTCATTTTCAGAGGGGAAGAAAAAAAAAAACCTGTTGTATCGCTGAGCAGCACTAAAATGTTAGCATCCTTTGCCACAGAAAACCTTAGTTCTTGTCCGTTAATACAATGTGTGGATGAAAGGACTCGGAGTGCATTTTCTCAGAATGCATTTTTGTGTGAAAATCATTACCAATTCCCAACTTCAAATCCAACCTCTCTCTATAGATATTAGATATGCTTCTTTTATTTCTCTTTTCAAAACCTTTTCTTTCTTTCTTCTTCTTCTTCTTCTTCTTCTTCTTCTTCTTCTTCTTCTTCTTCTTCTTCTTCTTCTTCTTCTTCTTCTTCTTCTTCTTCTTCTTCTTCTTCTTCTTCTTCTTCTTGTACCATTGCCACTCCCAATGCTCTCATCTCTCTCTCCTTTCCGAATCCAGCGTCCCTCTGTTTCCTCCTCACCTCAGCTCTCTCCTTGTATATTGCCTCACAACTGTTCAAGCACAATTCCTCTTTACAAAAGAACCCACAAACATACTCTAAAATCACAAGCCTTCCCTACCAATACCCAATTGTACCCCGGCGAAACAGCCCCCTTCCTCCATTCAATTTCAACCTCTATTACACAAACTCACACTGAGGATTTTGTAGATATCAGCACACTTGTTGTTTCCTACCTCAGATCCTGTACAACGTTAGCTGAGGTCAAACGGGTGCATGGCCTCTCAGTTAGACTCTTTTTAACCCATCTAAAAGCTGTATCTAAAGACCTTATGTATGCATACATCAGAGTACAACAACTGAAATCTGCTCAAAAGGTGTTCGATGGAATGTCCAACAGAGATGTGGTAGCTTATACCATGCTTTTAGAGGCATATCGATTAATGGGTCTAGGTGACGAGGTCCTGAAACTATTCAAAGATATGCTACATAATGGAATTGAAGCCAGTAGTTACACTTATGTTTGTCTATTGAAGCTTTGTGGCGAATGGTGTGATTTTGATCTAGGTAGCCAGCTCCATGCCTGTGTCATAAAAGGGGATTGTATGAATATAATTTCAGAGAGTGTTTTAGTGTACTTCTATTCCCAATGTGCCGATATAACAAGTGCCACTAAGGTATTTGATAGAATGTTTAGGCGAGATGTGGTTGCCTGGACTACCATTATAACAGCTTATGTGCAGCACGGTAGCGGTCAAGAGGCGTTCTCGATGTTATCAGCTATGCAAGATGATGGTTTTTCCCCTAATGAATTCACTATCTCTAGTGTTCTGAAAGCTTGTGGGGACCAGAAAGCCATGAAATGTGGACAACAATTGCACGGTGCAATTGTTAAAGGCAAGTATAAGGATGATGTATATGTGGGGAGTTCCCTATTAACTATGTATGCAAGATGCGGTGCAATGTCAGATGCGCAGTTAGTGTTCAACAAAATGCCCAGGAGAAACTCCATCACTTGGACCTCAATTATTTTTGGCTATGCCCAAAATGGCCTTGGTTATGAAGCCATTTTACTTTTCCAAAAAATGAAGAATCGCCGCCTATGGGCACTTAGCGAGACCATTTTAGGTATTCTCTATGCTTGCGGCTCATTAAAATCTCTCTACATTGTGAAAGAAATCCATGCACAGGTCATAAAGAATCACTTCTCAGAGAACATAAGATTCGCCACCACACTTATTTGGGTTTATTGCAAATGCTACGAGTATGGCTATGCCGAGAAGGTTCTGGAAAGGATGCCAGAGAGAGATGCCATTTCTTGGACTGCCATGATCTCAGGCTATAAGAATTTGGGACACAATATCAAGGCCTTAGAGTTATTACCTGACATGTTATGGGATGGTGTTCAGCCTAATCATTTTACCTATTCTTCAGCCTTGAGTGCATGTGCCAAGGTAGAAGTGATGAGATATGGCCAGTGGATACATGCATTTGTGAACAAGCATGAACAAACCTTAAGCAATGTTTTCGTGGGGAGCTCTCTTCTTGACATGTACATGAAATGCGGCGATGTGAGGAATGCTCAGATGGTATTCGATAAAATGGCCGAGAGGAACTTGGTCACTTGGAAGTTGCTCATCTTGGGGTATGTGAATAATGGAAGGTGTCGAGACGCGCTAAAGTTGATGCAAAAGATGCAAGAAGAAGGGTTGGATGTGGATGAGTTTGTGAGGGGCATTGTAATTGGTGCTTTTGGAGATGTCCAGTTGGAGATGCCAATTGGCTCTATTGTTGAAAGATGAGGGAAATAATAATACCATGTAGATGAACATTTGTAATTGTATGATATATATATTGATATTCTACTGGTGTAAAGTCATAATATTTTAGTGTAGATTTAATTAAAAAATTGTATGATATTCTTGTTGTTTCTAATTTTAGTCCCGAGTTGATGTTTCATATCGAAAGGGAAACTCAAAAAGTTTTGTTTAAAAAGATGTCAATAGGTTTCTCTAACTTAATTCTATTCTATATCTATTAATCTATATAAACTTGTTCAATTCTATCAGCTTGGCCCGTTTTCCACTATTTCCTTTTTTATTTTTGGTAAGCTGCGTTTTTTTTCTTTGGGCTTTGCATTTTTCTCTTTTTGGGAGTGGGAATATACCACTCATTCCTCTCACCGAAATTTTAAAAAATAGTATTAAATTAATATAATATATTAAAAATAATATCAATATAATAAGTTTAATATAAATAGTATCACGAGATCGGAATCCTGGATTCCGAACGTTAGATCGGAATCTAGGATTCCGATCTAAGCTTTGATCGGATTCCGAGTTTCCGATCTAAGCTTAGATCGGAATCCGAGATTCCGATCTAATCTTTTTAATTTTTTTATATATTATTTATTTATTTATTTAATTTATTAATTAGTTAAATAATTAGAAAAATAGATAATATATTGTAAAAATATTGAAAAAATATGGAAAAAATCAGAAATAATTAAACTAAATTTTATATGTAATTTAGTATTTTTTGGGAAAATTAAATTTTTTTTTCCTTTTATTAGTTTATTAATTAGTTAATTAATTAGAAAAATAAATAATATATTCTAAAAATATTGAAAAAATATAAAAAAATCAGGAATAATTTAAAAAAATTTATATGTAATTTAGTATTTTTTTTGGAAAATTAAATTTATTTTCCTTTTAATTAATTTATTTAATTAAATATAAATTTAATTAATTTATTTAATTAAAAAATGAATAATTAAGTATAAATTTTTAATTAATTTAAACAACCATTTGATATGCGTTCCGGATGTCGTCCTCTGTATATATTATTTTCATATTATATATTAAACAATAATATCGAGTCTCATGATCAAGGAAGCACTTTCTAGATTGCGTTAGAAAGGAATCACACGAGATTGATGTTTTACTGAGACGGAGAAGAAAGACTAAATTCACTTGATTTACTGCATTTCTCTTTTTAATGATTAATTTATGATTTTAAAAATATTTTTAGTAGTTTAGAGTGGTTTTTAGGTTTGCAAACTTTCAAAGTGGATTTTGGAGGTCCAGAGAGCGTTTTTTGGCCTCGAAAATGGTCGTTACGGGGTTTCACCCCGATAAAATGCGTAGATCTCGTCGCCAGCTTTCCGGAATGTCCTCGATCGCCACAATCGGACCTTCCTATCAAAAGTTAAGCCTGTTTAAAGTTTTAAGCCTGCAAATGCAGAAAGAATTAATAAAACTTTGAACATTCTGAAAGGATTATGCCTTTGTATCCCTGCAAATTCTGAAAATTTATAATCCTTTTTAAATGGTACAATTCATTTAATTAAATAAGTTATAAAAATTAATATTTTAATTAAATAATTTATAAAAATTTATATTTTAATTAAATAAATTAATTAAAATGAAAATAAATTTAATTTCCCCAAAAAATACTAAATTACATATAAAATTTAATTTAATTATTCCTGATTTTTTTCATATTTTTACAATATATTATCTATTTTTCTAATTATTTAACTAATTAATAAATTAAATAAATAAAAAAATAATATATAAAAAAAATTAAAAAGCTTAGATCGGAATCTCGGATTCCGATCTAAGCTTAGATCGGAAACTCAGAATCCGATCAAAGCTTAGATCGGAATCCTGGATTCCGATCTAACGTTCGGAATCCAGGATTCCGATCTCGTGATACTATTTATATTAAACTTATTATATTGATATTATTTTTAATATATTATATTAATTTAATACTATTTTAAAAATTTTCGGTTCCTCTCATGAGTCAAGTCATGGGCTCATGGCCTCTCCACCTCTCAGTTCAACAATTCGCTACTTCTCTTCTCTTCTCAATTACTCACTCAATTGCGGAAGCCCACACACCGCAAGATGCACCCATGCACACGCCATTAAAACAGGCCTTCTCCTTAGCGCTCACCTATCAAACTTACTCATCAATTGCTATTTCAAAACTAGTTTCTTCTCTGATGCCCAGAAATTGTTCGATGAAATGCCTAATAGGGATGTCGTCTCCTGGAACTCTATACTTTCCATGCATGCCAAGGCCGGCAGAATTGACTCTGCATACGAGTTGTTTGACCGAATGCCCCAAAGAGACTCCGTGTCATGGACCAGCATGATTGTGGGGTTCAACCAACTGGGTCGGTTCAAAGATGCTATTGCTATGTTTTTGCAAATGGTACGGGCTGGTATTACTCCTACCCAGTTCACTTTTACCAATGTTCTTTCTATATGTGCTGTCCTGGAAGAAGCTGAGATTGGTCGGAAGGTGCATTCCTTTGCTGTTAAGCTAGGACTCAGTACCTGTGTACCAGTAATCAATTGTTTACTTAATTTGTATGGAAAATGTGGCGACATCAAAACCACAGAAATGCTGTTTGATAATATGATTCTTACTGACATTTCAAGTTGGAATACTATGATCTCGGTATATGCTCAAATGGGCCAGTTGGAGATAGCATATAACTTGTTTGAGAAAATGCCTGAAAAGAATATAATCTCTTGGAACACAATTATAGCAGGGTTCAAAAGCAATGGGTATAATCTGAAGGCCTTGAACTTCTTATCTTTGATGTTAGCTGGGGAAGATGCTCAACCGGATAGCTTTACGCTGAGTAGTGCTTTATCTTCTTGTGCCAATCTAAAAATGTTAAAACAGGGCAAGCAAATCCATGCATTTCTTATAAGAAGAGAAGCACCATACAATAATCAAGTTAGCAATGCTCTCATCTCAATGTATGCAAAATCTGGTAGGGTTGATGTGGCCCAAAAAATTGTTGACAGGTGCATGACATCCGACATAAATTTAATTTCACTTACTGCTCTTTTAGAGGGTTATGCTAAAATTGGTGAGGTGGCTGCGGCTAGAGAAACTTTTGACTTGATGAAACACCGTGATGTAGTAGCATGGACAGCCATGATTGTTGGGTATGAACAAAGTGGGTTTAATTCTGATGCACTGGATCTTTTCCGGAAAATGCTTAAAGAAGGCCCAAAACCTAATTCCTATACCCTAGCAGCAATTTTAAGTGCTTGTGCAAACCTAGGAATGCTAGACCAGGGGAAGCAAATCCATTGCAGAGCTATTAGGTTAGGTGAAATTGATGTGGTTTCAGTTTCTAATTCGGTTATAACAATGTATGCTCGATGTGGTAATATTGCGTTGGCCAAGCGGATATTTTGCAAAGTTAAATTGAGGAAGCAAACCGACACATGGACCTCTATGGTGGTTGCCTTGGCACAACATGGCATGGGAGAAGATGCGGTAAATTTGTTCGAGGAAATGCTTCTGGCAGGAGTGAAGCCTGACCAAATCACCTATACAGGTGTCTTTATGGCATGTGCTCATGCTGGTTTAGTAGAGACAGGTAAGATTTACTTCGATCAAATGCAAAATGTGCACATGATTGTACCGACCATGAGCCATTACACATGTATGATCGATTTATTTTCTCGTGCTGGAAACTTTCAAGAAGTTGAGGACTTTATTGCAAAAATGCCAGTTGAACCAGATTCAGTTGCATGGGGTTCGCTGTTAGCTGCTTGTAGGGTCCACAAAAATACTGATATGGCTGAAAAGGCTGCTGGGAGGTTGCTAGCCAGTGATCCATGGGATAGTGGTGCTTATTCTGCCTTGGCGAATGTTTATTCTGCTTGTGGGAAATGGAATGAAGCAAATAAAGTTTGGAAACAAATGAGGGATAAAAGAATAAAAAAGGAACAAGGGGTTAGTTCAGTTTAAATTACAGAACCGGCTCCATGATTTTAGGGGCAGATGATGTTTTGCATCCATATATATTTTTTGAAGAGATAGTTGTGGTTTGTTCCTGGTACGGTGGTACCAAATCGGTTTTACATGATGTGGAGGAAGAATTAAAGAAAGAGATGTTGAGAAGGAACCATGAGAAGCTTGCTATATTGTTTGGATTGATCAACAGCAAGCGAAAAGCCATTTTGCTTTGCAAATAATGAAAAACTTGAGGGGTGTAATGATTGCCACATCACAATCGTACGTCTTAACGTCCAGGATATGCAAAAGGATATAACATTAAGATCTCATCCATATATCTAAATAATAAATAGAAAAATATTATTCGATGATCAGCTATTATTATTATAGGTATTATTATTAGGAGAAAACCTATTGTGCATACTAATGTACAGAAGCTTCGGTGCATACTGATCCGAACTCTTGGATCTGCTTCAAAATGACCAATCCAAACCGTCCAATATGATCTCCCTATTGAAATCTCCTTGCCGACCAAATTTTACATTTTTTCGATATTTTTAAGTATTTTTTTCGAATTTTTAAAAACAACTATTTTTGAACGGTTCAGAAAAAATTAGATTAGCGATTTTTGAAAATTTGAAAAAAATACTTAAAAATTTTGAAAAAATATAAAATTTGATCGGTAAGGAGATTATAACAAGGAGATCATATTGGACGATTTGGATCGGTCATTTTGAAGCAGATCCAAGAATTCGGATCAGTATGCACCGAAGTTTCTGTACATTAGTATGCACGATATGTTCTCTTATTATTAGTATGGCTACTCTTTTTTTAGTATATTTTTATGTTTTGTTTTGTTCTTGGATGTGTTCTCTTATTGGGTTTCTTTCTAGCCTATCCCAACTTGTTTGGGACAAAAGGCTTAGTTGTTGTTATTGTTGATGATGAGCTCTCAGTTGCAGGACATTCTGTAGTCTGATAAGGTAAATGGCAATGGCAATGGTCAATACACGAGGGCCTCCTGTTTACCTTCTGTAACTTTTCTACTTTTTTTTTTCCCGATACATTTGCCAACCGGCCTTCAAAAAAATAATAATTAGAAAAAAGCAAAATATTGTATTATCTTATATAAGGCTTCTGATTCCTTTTCACTATAATTAAGCCAATTTAATATAATTGAATACGTATACCAAATGAGTCCTTGTACACAAAAAAAAAAAAAAAATTCAGTACTAATTAATCATCAAAATCTTGTTAGATAGAAACCAGCGTTTATGCTGCAATTTAACAAACAAAAAAGATTTTATTTATTTATTTATTTATTTTAAGTGGTAACACACAAAAGTTGCTGAATACATAAATAGTTTCACTAAAAGAGAGAAGAGACAGCCTTATCAATCAATCTTTCCTTGAAAAAAAATGTCACTTTTTTCAATTAGTTTCCTATACTACACTATTGTGTTCTCATTTGTCAAAAGTTCCCTCCAATACACTATTATGTGCAGTTACAAATAAATTAACCTGAAACCAATTATCACTGACCTTTTTTTATTTCCAATTTTCTTTTGTTGAGGACCCGTAAATATGACTAACCTTCGAGTGTTACATCTTGTTGTTTTATAAACATAAACCACATAGAACTAATTCATAATTGTTAGTTTAGCATCTTTATCTATCATACGAAAATTGCACCAAGTTTGTTTCAGTAATCAGGAAGTTGTTGAACATGCCTAACGAACACACCAATTCTGTTTAAAAACAAGAAATATGATGTATCATTTGACATACGTGTTGCAAGGTTTTCTAATAGAAGGTGATTGAAATAATATATGAGCGTGCTACGTGACATTAATAGTTCAGAAGAAAAAGGCTAATACACGATCAGGGCATGATGCACTCAAATAACAATAGAAAACTAAAAATTAAACAATATATACGTGTCAATTTCTGACAGGACCATGCAATTTGTTATGGCATCGTAATGACAATGCATTTCGCTAATAAACCATGAATAGTTTCTTACCTAACCCACATTTAGAAAACAATGGCAACAATAAACTTATTTTTTGGAAAGGATAAAATATATGGTCGAAACCAAAGTTTGTTTGCATGCAAGCATTCAGATCTGATTTAGATACACATGTTCAGAAGTGTAATTTGCATGCTTAACTAATATGCCTTTGTCACAATCAAAAGCTTATTAAAAAGACACCCGCACACTCATACAATACGAGAGATTTCAACTAGAACTAGAATAGGGAGTGCACAACTTGTATCAATATGTATAATCAGGTACCAGCAATATCTTTTTTTTTTTTCTCTTTTTCTTCAGAGGTGAATATCTACCAATAACAACTCTTATATGACTTCATTTAAAAACCCAAGTACTAGAATCAGGAAAATAGACAAGAATGAGGTCCTACAAATCAAGGACCTGACAACTCACCAGTTCAGCCGTTCCGAAATTCCTAGCTGCAATCAACCTCCAATTACTATTGTTGTCTTCATTCGTCCCACCCTCTTGTAAATTTGAACTAGAACCCGAACTCGAACTCGAACTTGAACTAGAACTAGAACCAGTATCAGAACTACTCCCTGCAGTTCCATCCATCGCACGAGCCCGCAATATTGAGATATTATTGTCCCCGTCCTTGGTAATAACATGGAAACTCTCATGAAATCCAGCAAGTAAAAAGGGTGCCTCAGATTCTGTGAAGTCCCGAACAGGTACACGGCTCACTGCTATCTTCCATGCGTCCTCTTGTGAGTCATACCGCTTTATCATACCACTGTCCAATGAGCTAGAAGGTTCTAGCGCATATAATTCTCCATTAACAACCAACCCTAGCTTCGTACCGGCCTGCCTGGCAGGCCATCCATCACCCATCCCAGCAGGCATAGGACCCCATGTACAGCTACGAGGGTCAAACACCTCTCCTCCTATGTCAAAGAAAAATGGCCATGAGTACAAACTTTGTGTGACATACAATCTCTGTCTAAAACATGCCATGCCGGTCGCTACTGGCTTGAGCACATCAGCCAGAAAAGCAGCTGGCAAAATCTGTGCTTTAGTAAAAGGCATATCAGGTAAAGGCTCCCAAGTTCCTGTTAATGGGTCAAAAACTTCTCCTGATCTCAAGGGGTTTAACCGTCCATTTCGGGCTCTACTGACACCTCCTATGACATAAAGCTTCCCATCCAAGACACCTGTTTTGCAAAAAGCCCGGCCAGAGCCCATAGGCCCCACCTGATCCCATGAATTGCTGCGGGGATCATAACGCCAAACGCAGCTGAGAGCCAGTGATCTGGCAAAGCCACCCAGCACATAAAGGCAGCCACCAACAGCTGCCACAGCACATCCACAAAAGGGTAGCTGTTCTGCTCCATCCCTTCTAGAGAACCAACCTCTGACGAAATCAGCAATGCGGATAGTGGACCCAATGACATTCCACATCCGGGAGCCGTTTGAGCCTCTTCTCAGTCTAGTATTTGTTTCATCATGGAGGAAGTAAGGCATGGGGGGCAGTCGTTGCCAAAGTCCGGAAACGGGATCGAAGCCATGCCAGCATAACTTATTGGATTCCATTTTGGTGAGGATGTAGACCCACTCTTCAGTTACTTGCAACTCTTTTCGCAAGTGAAAGAGGTCAGAGCTCAAGATTGCTGATCTCCAGTTGCGGCTGACAGATTTGAGAGTGAGGTGGTGTATTCTGGGGATTCGTGCGAGAATTTGGAGGGAGATTTCATCAGGGAGGGAAGGGATCAATCTAGAGTTTTCTGGGTACATGTGATTGTGAGGGGAAGAAGATAGTTTGGGTCGTTTATTTGGGTGATTATGATTATATTGGGAAGTCTGATTTTGAGATGATTGAGAATGAGAAATATTGTTTGTACTGACAACCGAGCCCATGTTGGGATTTGGAAATATTGAATGAATTTAAAAAGGATATTGCAGATTTGTGATGTAAGCATTCATATCATTGGCTCCAAGTCTGCTGCAATGAGAATGAAATGAAATAGAATATGTGCATATGATATGACAGTAGCTAAAATTAAAAGATATAGAAGGTAACTAGTGTGCTGGAAGGAAACATAAAAGTAATTAATAAAGATGTTATCCATCGGGTTTCCCTCGTCCCCATAGAAACAAAAAAGAAGAGTCTACGGAGATGATTGGGGATCGAATGGATAGTAGTTTAGCTTCGAGGAACGAATCGATTGGGCACGATTGATTGAATTTGAGATCAATAAATAAAATCCCATCGACCAGATATGAAGCATGAATCATGCATTTGCATTTGAGTTAGTTAGAATTCTAAGCTTCCATTCTTTCAAAAAGAGAAGAAATTACCTGAACCTGAAGGAGGAGGACCGGAGGAGCAGTCGAGCAGAGCAGATGAGATGGATAGATCTTAGATGAGTTGGGGGTCAACTCCTCTCCTCTCCTCTCCTCTCCTCTAGAAGAACTGAAAGCAGACGCAGAGAGAAAAGAAACTCCTCGCGATTCGATTAAGAAACGAGAGAAGATGCTTTGCTTTATTGCTTCGCCAGGGTTTCTTTTCTGATTTCTCTTTCCAGCTTCCATTGCCTTTCCTTTCTTTTCCCTTCCTTTCCTTTCTCTTTCCCACAGACATCACGTATTAATTAATCATTTATTAAATTTATTAAAATAACTGACAAAAGGTACCGTTTGTTTGTGACTTAAATTAGAGATAGAGTTGGAGAATAAACTCTTTATTAAATCTGTCTATATCTCACTTCTACTCGGGCAGTCCTTTTCTTTATTTTTCATTCCTTCCCTCTATCGTAGAACCTGCACAACCTAAGTCACCAAATACCCATTACATAAAATACCTTAAGTGTGCATAAGTTATGCATCGGTCACCTTTAATTTTTTTCCAACAATATGATCCCTTAAAAATAATTAATAATAATTATATTTAACAAGTAATATTAATTATTAATATTTAATATTAATTAATTAATTAATTAATCAATAATATTTTTATAATTAAATAATTAAGAATTAACAATAATTAGTAATTAATAATTAATAAATAATAATATTTAATAAGTAACAATAATTATTAAAAAAATAAAAAATATTAATTATTATATTTAATAATCAAATAATAATAATTAATAATATTTAACAAGTAATATTAATTATTAATAATAATGATTAAACAATAATAATTTTTTGTTGTTAAATAATTAATAATATTTATAATATATAATTAAAGTAATTATTAATATTTCATGATAATAAAAATGATTTATTATCATCATTAATACACAATCAAACATCCATTACATAACACTACATAAACACTTAGGCATTCTTAACTTATGCAACCCCTTACTATACAATCACTAGGTAGCCTCTACCTAGTATGTCCAAAAAAAAAAAAAAAATCCTTACTATACAACCAAACGTCCTAAAAGAGTATGCAATTTCAATGATTTGTTTATCTTTCACCGGTAAATATTCAATTTCAATAATTTCATGACTAAATATTCAATAATACTTTTATATATGCCCATCTATATCGTTTTTCTTTAGACAAAATTGGATATAACCCCCCATAATCTTCTATTTTCGGATATAACCCCCTACAATCTTCAAAGCCGGATATAACCCTCAAATCATGCTTAATAGGGATATAACCCCTTTTTATTTATTTTTATTCATTTTTAACTAAAGAAAATCAGAAAATGAAAATTATGACCAAACTATCCTCACTTCAAAAACGATTCAACTTCCTCTCTGATATTCACGATACCAGATCTTACCATCGTTGTCAAAAAATATTTTGTCTTCTTTTTTAAATTAACAATACCAAAATCTTCTATGTGTCTAGTCTCACGACACCCAATAATAATGGGGATGGAGGAATCAAATGATCTTATTAACGTTGTACAGTTGTATTTGTCTTTTTCCAAACTAACAATTTTGAATAAGTAAAATTTTTCTAATTACACAGCTTTGCATCAGCTGTACCATGCTTGTTTACATTATCTTTGAGACCGACAATGAAAGAAAACGGAATAGATTACATTGTTTGCCTAATTTATTCTCAATATCAGAAACTAATACATGAAACAAATGCATTGTTGCCACTTACTGGTAAATGCGTTGTATTACATGAAAAAAAGGAAAAATGTTGGAGCATCTGCTAATGTTCTTAACATGTTCAATTTGTTTTCTAGTGCAACAGTAACTTTTGAGTTGCAAGAAGCAAGGTGATCCGTACGAATTTTTATTTGGTTTAGAATTTATACTAGGAAAGTAGGTCGTTTACAAAGATTTCAATTGTTGAATTTGATACATTTTATTTTATCTTTTCTTGAGTCGAGAACGATATACTTTGACATAATTTGAGACCAATCAGATTTTGGATGTTGAGATAAGTCGGTCTGGACTTTGATTGAAATTTGATCTAAATATTATTCAACAAATAAAGAGGGAGGAAGGGACACGGGAGGAAGATTGAGTTTGGTGATGTAGAAGGCGAAACGTTTTTTGGAAATGAGAAGGATAGTTTGGTCAGAGTTTTAATTTTTTATTTTGTTTAGTTAAAAATGAATAAAAATTGATAAAAGGGGGTTATATCTCTAATAAGTATGGGTTATATCTCTATAGTTTGCCCTTTTTTTTTTTCAAAATACGTTGATACGCACATGCCTCATTTTTATATTTACTAGTCTAGTCATCTCCAACCAAAGCAACCTGTCCTAAATTTTTATAACATACTTAGCTTAGGCTTTAATATAATAATCATATACTTCTTTTAAAAATAGTTGCCATAAGAACACCCCAAAAAATTGATAGATGATACTAATTAATTTACAAATTAAATCACTAAAATATATCTTTGAAGTCAATGTTTTGCGAATTAAGATAAGAACTAGTTTCAGCAGAGTTTTGATCGATGTGTTCAATCTCAAATTCTCAATTCATTTTATTTTATTTTTATTATTTTAATTTAATGTCTATTGTTTTCAGAATTTTATGGAAACACTTGTTTTTTTATAAGTGTCACATCGGCCACCGACACACGAGGTGTGAGGGTGAGGCGGTATTTTTGCATCCATCCGACAGTCCGTCAACCTACGTCGTAAGCACAAAGAAACAAAAGGATGTCACATACAAAACTCAGTAACCAATTTATTTAATGACATGCTTTTCTATACTTAGTTGATGATGCAAAAGTAAACAAGACCAGATTAATCGACATAACAAATCATCACGGAGATAAGCGGGTCTATATTAGTCAAATCAGTCGAGCACACAAAGTTCCTCCCCACACTCGGGGATTAGAACTAACTCTATTCTCCAAACTCGGAAATCAAGACTCAAATTCACTAGATTCTAAATCCGATATCTCGCAAAACATACCACATATATACCACGGTTAACGATTTGAATATTTTATTGGATAGTTCTTGCTAGCATCCAATTTCATACAACATGCATCAAATATTTTTGGTAATCTTTCAAGTTCAAATAACATTTTACTTTGAATATTTTTTTACTATTTTTATAAATATTTTTTTTACCAAATTATTAATTTTGGTATTTAGAATATTTTGAAAAAATAATAAATATAAGGTGATCCGGCATGACACGACGCACAGTCGTGTTGGAGTTATGTCCTAAAAGTCAATAATTTAATGACTTAAATATTAGTTTATGTTATGGATGATATTTTATTATTTGTTCCTAGGTTTATTATTGACAGATCATTCAGGTTGAGGATCTGAATTGTGGATCTCTGTGGATCCTTCTTTAGAATGACAATAATAAATTTAAATTGTCTATAATCTTGATAATTGAAAAGGAACATTAATTATCATATAAGATTAGTATGCAAGTTAAGTGATGATTAAGTTCTACAAATCATAGGTAAAGAGTTACCAACTTAATTGCTTATATGTATGTTATTGGAACATAGCACAGGACTTAACCCAATGAAATAAACATATGGATTGTGTTGTGTGTCATTGTTTATTTCATATGAATTTGATTCTAAGTTTGAGATGGTTCAATCTTTCCACATGAGGATATATTCTATAAATAGCATCTACCGTTGATTCCCGATAAGGGTTGTTATACAGGCGTTATTTATGTTCTCTCGAATTGTGCGGGGAAAGGTTGTTCATCAAGAAAACCGTATGTTCCTCATCAATATACCTAGTGAGTGATGATATTTGTTTGAGCCCCTTGATGGAGTTAGATTGTTTGGCCAATTTTGTATAATCAACTCTAAATCAAGAAATTTATAGTCTACAAGAATGACACATTCATATCTTGGACTATACAGTGATATCATGTGGCATAAGAATCAGACAAGGAAATAATTTTATTTCTTATGCAGGATTGAGATATTGTAGCGGTACATTATTTATGTGAATTGGGAATCATAACGTGTTGCTAGATACCGCTTATGATTACTGAAAATAAATAACGATTTATTTTCCATGTCCAACATAGCATAAATCCTCAAAAGGTCACACAAATAGGACTTTAATCACATAGTGAATTATTTATTTATTCACAGCAGTAAGTTCTGTGGAAATATGATAGATTGATTAATTAATTATATACCGTTGTAAATCGTTATAATTAATTAAGTCAATAGAATCATATAAAAATAAATTAATGCATTAACTAATCCTAAAATAATTATTAATAAATTAATAATTAATTTAGTTCAACATAATTTTTAATATAAATGGTTATATTAATTAATTGAGCCGTTATTTAAATGGCAAACATATAGCCCAATTAAAGAGCAAACTTGAGAGGCCTTAATTATATAAATTAAAGATCCAAATGAAGCGGTTAGATGGCCCATAAAGGCCCATTTCGTGGCTGTCCTATATGGTGGTAAGTGGGATGGTATAGTTATAATTATGCAAGAAATGAATTAGATTTTATACTTGATATAAGGACCACTTAGGCTATGCTCCAGAAGAGGTTATAGGAGGTGGTGGAATGGAAGCACAAGCATTGTAACATGCTCCAGATTTAACTATAGAGTGAGACGATGGGAGAGGGGATCACAAAATTAAAGATTTGGGAAACAAATTGTCACCCCCATTTTTGGGGTGTACACGATGGTAACCAAGAAACAATTTTTGTTTTCAATATTGTCCTTAATCTTTCTTTCTTTGATATCGGGTCCCATCAAAAATTAAATTCTCTCCTTTCTCTCCAATCCATGGTAATATAGTAATTTCATACATTAAATTGAGGTGATAAAATTCAACACCCATTCCCACTCTTTAAAATCTGGAGCACGTTAAGAACTATTTGTTTGACCCTAAATTTTCGTGATTGGAGACACAGACCGATTTACGAGAAGTTTGAGAAAATCATGAAAAATAGCAAATTGACCCCAAAAATCATGGAAAAATACCCAAAAATCCAGTGTAGCATGAGGGAATTTATGGTGCATTCAGAACGATCAAAGGAGCCACAGAATCCCCATTCCATGATCAACAACAAATGAAAATCAATTTAAAGAAAAAATGGAGGCATGCAGCGTGAAGAGAAATGGAGAAGAAGGACAGTCATATAGAATCGTGCACTTGTTCTCCATAAACCGTGCACAGATAGAAGAGAAATGTCTATTGGAGTACGATGGAACGCGTTCAGCCACGACGAAGAGATTAGGCGCTGTTGAATTGTGTCTCATTAAACCTTACATGCGGACCCCACGCGAAAGGCTCATCTCCTCCAACAGAATAGAGAGAGAAATGAAGAGGAGAAAGAGAGGAGCGTCACGACAGCTCCTGTAACCGCCTGGGTCAACCTTCCCAGCGATCTCTCGTTGACCACCTTGAAGCCCCAAGCATCGCGCGCCATAGCCGTCGGATCTGAGAGCAACATGGATCAATGGTGGAGAGCAAACCGCGTCAATTGCGATGTAACGGCCTTGGTCAAACCTCCTCATCTCTCTTGTTGACCGACCAGAGAAAACACAAGGCGACCTCCTCCCAGCCCTCCGATGGGGGGTCGATCCGTGTGCTTCAGCATGGACGGCTGAGATCAAATGAAAGTTGATATTTTTCTTGAGGAAGGATCCCAGACCAGAAGCCTATAAATACCCCCTTCCTCCAAGCATTGGGGCCTTCTTCTCCAATTTCTATCGAATTCCAGAGGCACACACACTTCCGATACCACTTCTAAGCTTTCTTCTTCCACAGAAATCACACATAGGATAGGCTTTAGGCTAAACAATTGTACAAGCACCTTGCGTGCATAGGTAGAAAGAAGGAAATAGAAGAAGAGAAGAGTCTCTGATCCACAACTTTGTAAAGGTAAAGAAGCGAAAAGGCGATATTGTAAGTCAAGATCGTATTTTTGTAAAGAATTGTGAAGTTTTGTAATGCATTTTGAGGTTTCTTGTTGAATTTGGTGACTGAACCTTCCTTTCTCTTTTTTGTTCGTCTAATGTCTTGATTCTTGCTCTAATCTGAAGCGTAGCATCAGTTAGAGCGTGTTTCTTGTTTAGTCTGTTTGATTCTACATTTGATTCTCTCATTTACCCTCTTCTTGATCCTTAATTGATGGATTCGGGTCTGACTTTAATCTGAAGCATAGCATCAGTTAAGGTCTGATCTTCATCAATCAATTCCCTCTCATGCGATGTAGTTGTATTCTTTTTGCATAATTTTGTTTTGCTAAGTTAGTTCCTCAAAAAATCTGCTAGTTTCTTCTTTCTCTTGGCCTTTAATCGGTTAGTACAGGATTGATCCTAGTCTGGAGCGTAACACCAGCTGAGGTCTAGTCTGGTTGAACGATTCCTTTCTTCATAGTCTAAGAGCTGAGCTTTGATCTTAATCTGAAGCATAGCATCAGTTAAGGTCAGACTTTGTAAAGTATTTCCCTTCCTTTAATATAATGGATGTATGTCTCGGTCTTGATCTGAAGCGTAGCATCAGTAAAGGCCAGATATCGTTTGTTTATTCTTGTTACTTTAGTGTAATCCTATTCTTACTCAAGTTATGGTTTCAATTAAGATTCTTCCCTGTTGGTTAGGTGTCAATTGATAAGCAAACTCTGTTTCTTGTTTGATTTCTCTACAATTAATATTTGTTCCTTCATCCCTCTTTTCTTTAGATGTTTGTTTGTTCAAGTTAATGAATTCTTCTTTCATCTCTTTGGAGTTATGGTCTGAAGCATAGCATCAGCCATATTCCATGGGGGATTGTACAAAGGCAGTTTCATGGAAGCTTGAAGCTTAGCATTGAGCTTCATGAGACGGCCATGCTCACTGGTGAGCTTGAAAAATGATCCCTTGGAGGTCTGAAGCATAGCATCAGCCTCCATGGATGAACTATTAACCTAATCTAGCCTAAAGTCAAAGCATGGCATTGACTTAGCTTGTATTGGGATTACCTCATGGCAGGACAAGAGGATTCAGTTAAGAAATTGACTAAATCCATGGCCATGGAGGTACACCAGTGGGTACAGGTCTGTCATTCAATGTTCATTCTCATTTATCAATCCATTCAGTTCAAATCGTAACTTAGTACAATTTAGGGACTAAAGTGAGGTCTTCTGTTTATGTAAGTTCCCTGCTCATTTCTTCTTTCTTTGGATTCTGATCTTGATCTAAAGCGTAGCATTAGTCAGGATTCAGAATCGTTGTTAATTTCTCTCTTTGTGGCATGATTACATTCTTGTTTGAAGCATAGCATCAACTGGAATGTGATTTGCCGATTTTGATTTCCTTTACAATAGACATGCCTTCTCTCCGTTTAGCATTTTCAATAGAAGTCAAGTCCTAATCGTGGTTGAGATTTAATTGTTAGTTCTTGTACTGTGTATTCTAAGTTAGCTCAATTGTCAGGAGTAAAATGAAATCTCTTGGTCATATATGTTTATTGCTTAGTTCTTGCTCTATGACAGCTTTGGCCTAAATAATAGGATATGGTGTATACATGGTCATCGCATTTCTATTTCCTTGAAATCATGGTCTAAAGCTTAGCATTAGCCATGGCTTCAAAGGAGTTTGTTTGAAGGAACCTCTTGAGAGTTTGAAGCATTGCATCAAGTCTCAAGTGGTAGCTGTTTGCTGGTCACTCCAGAAAAGCAATTTCATGAAGATCTGAAGCATGCATCAGTTTTCATGGAAGAGCTGTCAACTCAATCTAACTTAAGTCAAAGGTCAGGCCTGGACTTAGTTTGTGTTGAGAAACTGATCAAATCCATGATCATGAGAACACACCAGCAAGCATGGACTCAAGTTACATCTTTAGGATCTTGTAGTTTGAGTTAATTGATTAAATCTAGTTTCTTTCTTTTGACATGATTATGTGAGTAAAATAGAGGAACTTTTCTGCATAGGCCATGTGTATTTAAAAGCCGTAGAACCAAACAATAAAGTACATTGAGCACATCTAGTGGTGGTGTAAGTACTGTTCATGAAAGGGTAAGGGACTATTGTGCAAGATATTGGTAGCAGGTAATATCTTCAAGTAATCTTGATTCATGGCCTTCATTGATGTTTGATCTATTTGGTAAATAAGAACTGTGTAATTGCATGAAATATGTGGGTTTGACTGTACTTTGACTTTTGCATTAGAAATTTTATTTTTGTATTTTCCTAGTGACACCAAATTGAATACACGTGGGGTAAATTGACTCATAAAGTATCTTTTCTGCATCACTTTGGCGTTGAGCTAATCCTCTCTGGTACGAGTTCAGTCTCCTAAACCTTTTTTTCGGTACCAAACCCTGCACCACCGTACCATCCAGTGGTACCCTCACTGAATGGAGCTGACGCATCCGAAATCAAGCCTACGGCTGCATTCCCCTCACCCATACGATGCTTGGGAGCCCATTTCGACGAGTTGCGACGGCCAGAATCTGTAGCGGGTCTGTACCTGTTACCAATCGGACCCGCTAGCAGAGAACGGACCTGTTTTCTCCATTTAGTGTCCAGCGCCAAGACTTCTCCGATCTGCTGTGGCGAAAGGACACTGTAGCGAATCATAGTGATGTCAGTGACCTGCTACACTGAGTTATGTCGAGATTGGATAAACACACCCCAATAGAACCCCCAGTGATGTATGGCCGATGTGGACAAACCATAGAGCGTCACGTCAGCAGGAGTATTAGAAAAATCATTACAAATAATAGAAAGCTTAGAAAAATATAAACGACACATCCATAAAATTCTAAAAATCAAAATAAACAAGCTTCACTGATACTTTTGATATGGAATTATGTCAAAGTAGCGGCCTTTTGCATTTTTGAAGTATTTTCACTAAAAGAAAAATGACTTTTATAAATACTAAGGTTCCTAAAAATTCAAAAATAAGTATTTTTGAAATAAAAACTTCAAATGTGCTACCTTCAAAAAGCTAAGTCTACTTGAGTACAAATATTTTCAAAAGTCTAAACGATTTCGAGTATGATATTTTTCTAAAAATTAAGTATTTTCAAAAGTCAAGTATTTTCGAAATGGAAAAGAATTTCTAAAATCAAAAGTGCAAAGGCCAAGGTGAATAAAATCATCAAATATCCTAAGTGAAACTTCAGAAATTAAAAGTCCAAAACGCGAAACCCAAAGTCAAAGCCGAAACCTCTTCATTTGAGGAAAAGTCCCTCGCTAGGGTTGAGATCGACCTTAGATGACTTAAAAATTGAATTCTTACGGGCCCCTTCGTCCAAAGAATTCCATTTTGTTCTCATAAGAAGATCGACTAAGATGGTCCCGAGAACCGACTCTTATCAAGAAGACCGATTAAGATGGTCCCTAGGGTCGTTAAAGAACCAACTCTTATTAAGAAGACCGATGAAGATGGTCCCTAGGGTTGTAAAAGAACCAACTTTCGCCGAGTAGCCGTTAAAGAGGACCCGAAGGTTGCAAAACTTCTTTTGTTCTTATAAGAAGACCGATGAAGATGGTCCCGAGAACCGACTCTTATTAAGAAGACCGATGAAGATGGTCCCTAGGGTCGTTAAAGAACCAACTCTTATTAAGAAGACCGATGAAGATGGTCCCTAGGGTTGCAAAATAACCAACTTTCGTCGAGTAGCCGCCCAAGAGGCCCCGAAGGTTGCAAAACTTCCTTTGTTCTCACAAGAAGACCGACCAAGATGGTCCCGAGAACCGACTCTTATCAAGAAGACCGATGAAGATGGTCCCTAGGGTCGTTAAAGAACCAACTCTTATTAAGAAGATCGATGAAGATGGTCCCTAGGGTTGCAAAAGAACCAACTTTCGCTCGAGGCCGCCCAAGAGGTCCCGAAGGTTGCAAAACTCCTTTCACTCTCACAAGAAGGCCAGTCATAGCCCCGAGAGTTTACTAGAAACAACCTCAAGTGAAATCTCCCCTTTCATCAACCAGAAACCTCTTCTAAACCAAAATCCATTCCCTTCTTTTGGTCAAGTCAGAAGTCTTTTGTCGATCCTTAATTGGGTCCCGTCCATTGAGTTTGGTACCATCAATTAAGTCCTCCGTGATAGCACTCCATAAGTCTCTTTCCTTAGCCCATTATGTCGTTGCCCTTCATGTCCCTTAATCAGAGGTTCTCGTGAGCGATCACGAGGTAATTAACAATAGGGGCTTGCGCCTACTGGAAAGAAAGGACCCGCTAAATTCAGAAACTTCTTTAAGTAGCGACTCTTTTATAGGGTTCTCTTGTGTTGAGAGATACCCGCCATGGAGATCGAAACCTTAAGGGAGGTGAATCTAGGCTATGTTCCCATTGTTCTTCGAGAAATTTCTTCGAGGAGAATAATGACGAAAAAGCCGCGACACTATTTTGTACCATCCCTTCAACTTCCACTCCATTCCATTCTCTTCCATCATCTCCTAACAAAATTGTGGAGCAGAGCCTTATGAGAGCTTCCACCTAACTTTTTTCTCTTCTCTCTTCCTCCTATTTGAGGCCGCCACTTTCCTCTCTTCTCTCGCTCATTTGCTCATGTATTGAGCTATTTTCTCTCCACTAAATCAAAGTTGTTGATTGATGCAAGAGAGAAAACCATAAGGATTAGGCTTGTTCTTTGGATATGCTAGCACGTACCTTGTAGAACGTGATTAATCATCTTTGGTGGACTAGAGGACGGCGACTAGACGTGGTGGAGACGGTGGAGAAGGCACGCCATCAATTCCCATACCTCGGTCGAGCCTCGCAGACACGATTCTGCGAGAGGTACAATTTCTCCTACCCATTCTCTTGTGTGTTGATTGCTTGGCAAGATCCGTTGTGCTTGAGTTTAATTGAAGTTAATTAGTTATAATTAGCATAAAAATTAAAATTTGAGCACTTTCTAACAAGTTGGGCAAACTTAAATGACCGCATAGAAGCATAAATGACGCGGATGATCTGACCAAGGCATTTTTGGCACGTCACGATACATAGTTAGAACACTAATAGTTGGTTTGCAATAATCATGTCATTGTCATTTTTTTTCATTCATTGTATTTTTCTTGGTTTTGCTGGTCAGGAAAGGAATGTAAAGTGACCGTACAAAAAAGGCCATAATTTTGACTATCATTAACGTGATTAGAAATTAATTTACTGAATTTGACGGTACCGTTTGTACTACAATTCTCCTATGTGCTATGGTAAAAAAAGAATAATTGAACATGCTATGGTAAAAAAATAATAAAATTTGAAAATATAAAGGAGAATGTATGGTAGGGAATGGAAAGAGGAAAAATTAGAAAATTTGAGAAGGATATTAAAAATAAAATAATGTAATGTTTAGGATAGATGTGCAAATAATGGTGGCATTTGATAAAGGAATAACTTAAGAGGAAGAAGTAAAGGAGGAAAAACTTATGTCAAGTTATGTCATAGTTGTTTGGTTATGTAAAATAAACGAACAAGAATATAAAATATAAAATAAAAAATGTAGTAATTATTACAATATTAATTAATAATTACTATTATTAGTTTACAAATATGAATATTGTTGGTTTAAACATTTTCTCTCGATTTGCCGATTTGCAAAACAATACTAAACCTCTCAACAAACGTTTCCATTTAGCGTTCTATAGCTAATTTACTTGAAGAATGGATTAAAGCAAGTGTGGCACAAGTTTTGGAGCTTCAAGAGAATGCTTTGGACTAGTTAGAGTCAATAGTTTAGGTATAATTAAGCCCTAAACTAATCTCAATCAATTTGCTGTTAAAATACTCAGTTTTTCTGTCCAGCGTCATACAACGCTATTTGCCGTTACACAACATTCAGAAAATTCGTTCTTAAATTGCAAAATCTATGACAGGGTTTGAAGGATGTGTGTTTTGAAAGTTATCTTTATTAATGATAATTTATGTATTGCTAATGATGTTAAATGTTACTATACATTCTTGTTCCTTGAGATTAATATGTATTATCTTTAGAAGCGTTCAAGAAGATGCTCGTGGTCTTGAACCATAGAACTCTTAAGATGAAAACATATATTTCTAAATAGGTTCACAATCGTGGTAATTAAAGAGAAATAATAATTACCGAGTAAGATTGTCATGTCGATTGAAAGTACATTGTAGTTCTATAAATGTTGATAAGTGATTATCATTCAATGACATGAGTATATTTAAAATGAGCATGCTTTATATATATTGAATATGACCTAACTGGATGGAATATTATATGGATTGTGTTTTGTGTCATTAATATTTCCATCGTGTCTTTGAATCCAAGATATGAGATGTATAGATTTCTCACATGAGAAACATGCAATGTAATTACTGATTAAGACCATCTTTTTACTGATCTCAGTTATTTGTTGATGGAGGGAATTAGTAGTTCATTGTGTGTGACTTGTGCGGGAGAAATTTATATGTCGATTATCATTGTCCCTCATTTATTTGAGTTATGATATTACTGGGCCCCTTGGTAAAGTGTAATTATATAGCTTGCAATATAACTGATATAGTTATAATTATAATTCACTTAAGAGACCAAGAAAACGAATATAATGCAAAAATGACACGATCCCATTTTGCATATTATTCATAATATCATGAGACAAGGATAGACACAGATCAAGTGGATCGAGTACGTAATGACTATGTCGTTTGGGTGGCTATAATGTACTGATAGAACCTCTTATAGTCTATAATATAAAATGTTTTATATTATTACCAAGATGACGTAGATCCTCTATAAGGTCACACCAACTGAAGAGAAACAACAAGTATTTTACGTTTCATATGGTGTATGAAAATACATGTGATGAAATGTTAAAATAATATGTCACGAAAAATGACATGCTTGGACCATAAATAAATTCATGAAAGTATATGAATATTATTAGTATAATGTTAGAGAGCATTATAAGAATAATATAGACATCATATATTATATTAATATATTTTATATTATTAATTCATGAATTCATTTATTAAACAAGATGCAAAAAATATATATAAAAGAGTGCAAGTGGCAATTGTGTAATTAATTATAATTAACAAAAATTGTCCAAGCAATATTTCCTTTTTTAGAAAAATTGTTTTTCTCTCTCTCCTCAGATTGGCCGAGAAACAATTTTTATTTTGTTATTTTTCTTGCGCAAAAGGACAAACACAAAAAAAGGAAATGATCTCTTTTATATATTGGTCGAAAAATTCATTTCTTCTTTGAGCTTTCTTGAAAAAAATTAATTTCTGATTCTTCTCTCTTGCGTAAAGAAATAGAGGAAAAAAGAAAAAAAAGAAAAGTGATTTTTCTTATTTACATAAATTTTGCATATATTGTTTAGGAAATCAAATAGCTTGTTGATTGAAGATCAAAGGTGGTTGGATCTAAGCTTGAAATTCACCATATATTTATCTAAGTGTTGGTTGAGTTTGTTGTTTAGGTTCAAGGTGAACCAAGAGAAAGAAACGTGCTAAACGGCAGCGACGAGAATCGAAAGTTTCCAAGAGATCTAGAGAGAAATCGATTTATCTCTACTAAGAGATTTGACAATCTCTTTAGGTAAAATATTCCTTCTTCTCAAATAAAGTTATTTGATAGTCTTGTTATGCACATGAGATGCTTGATTAAATATTTAATTGTTACCTTGTTTGCTATTGTCATATAAATAAGGTCCTTTGTGTATCGAGTCAAATAAAATTTTAAAATTCCGCTTCCTTGATATACACACGAAATCCAAACAGTGGTATCAGAGAATAGGTTTATTTTATGACAATAAGACTGACTATTTAATTTGTGTAAAATTAATTACGCAAGTGTTTAGTTAACTATCTCTCAAGTTTATAATTCATAAATCTGTTTTTTCGATGTCTTATTGCATTTTATCACTTTGGTAATTTTTGAATCGTATTTTTTGGTTTAAAAATTTTCCTACACAAATTTAATATGTGTAGAAGGTTGATATATAATAAAATGGGGAGTTTAAACCGTTTTATTATGCTAAACAAAAATAACAAAAACGTGTACAGTGCTGGATTTTCGGGTCCAGTTTTCTATTTTCTTTATTATGATTCAAAATAGTTTTTTTATATACTTGGATGAATGGGTTTTCTACTACTTTATATCATTGGAAAGATATTAAAGTATAGTTTTTAGAAAACTAAAATATGTAATATAAAAGTTTTACAGATTTTAAGGAAATGTGAAAATTACAAAGGTAACCACATGCTGTTTTTCAGATCTGAAATTCTGGATTAAAACATGATTTTCTATTAAATGGCTGAACCATCTTTAGATTTCTTTATATATTTAGAAAGATACTTAAATATAGTTTTCAGAAATATATATATTAGATTTTAATTCGAATCACACAATTTTCGGCAATAAAATCTTTGACTAGTGCGCAGCTGTCTAAAATTAGAAATCTTTTCTAAAATCTATTTTGTATTACTTTTTTTGCACAAGGGGCTACTTTGTAAAGTCTATGGTGTAAGTGCTCATCCAAGGACCAGATGTGATATCATAAATCTCTCAATTTCAAGCCGGGGAGAACTGTAGAATTAAAAGTTCATCCCAATCGTCCATCCTTTAGGAAGCGCTTCATCTGACCCGTTCGTTCCCTTCGGTGTGGTTGGTTGACCTGTTGTGCGTTCTTCTTCTGGGATGGGAATAGTGTTGCTTCCTTAGGCTGGGTTTTCTGCTGCCATTGCCCTGTGGCTGTGTTTCGTGCTCTATGTACCTGCGCCGTCTGTTGCCTCCGCATTCTGTGCTGTTTCCTGAGTGCGACACCGTTTTGTACTCTACGCCTTCCCCCTATCAGATCTGGGTCTCTTTCTCCTTCGCACTGCTGCTTCCTGCTCCTCGCTTTTTGCCCATTCCGATCTGTACGATCTCCTGTGATGGCTTGCCTACCTGTTCTGGAAGGGTCTGAACCGTCCTGTTTCGCTCGGACAAAAGTCATTTCTTCGCTGCTGTCCTCCTCTTTTCCATCGCTTCTGCTTTCTTTCAGTGCGTGCTGTTTTTTTTTCCCCCATTTTTACCTTTCTACCTCCTGCATTCTGCCGCTGATCCTTTTACGGTTTGTTGCTTTGTTTTGTTGGGTTCCTGTTCTGTTGATTTGCCTTCTCTGGGCCTCTTTGCAGCCTGCCTCTCCTGTTCTGTGCTTATGTCTTTCCCGTTTTTTCTCTGCAGGTTTGTTGTGCCTCTTCCAGTGCATCTGTCAACCTTAAAAATAAGCCGAGGAGAACAGATAGGTGGTAAGTGAAATCAATCGCTCCCTGTCTGTCGAGTCTTTTTCTCTGTCTATTTTTTACATTTTTTTTTTGCATGTTAGAAGAACATTGAACCTGTGATGGTCAGAGATTTATCTCAGTATTCTTCTTTGTCTGTCTCTCAATACGAAGCCATTCAGCAAGAATGATCAGGTAGTAACTGATATTGTAAATTTCCTTTTTATTTGATTTTTGGAGAGAAATTGTGCTATGCTCTCTTTCCTTCCATTGTTTCAGGTAATTTCAAATTTATCAGAATTTCTCTCTCTGCATGGTGTTCTATAAAAAATTTTATACAAATTTAAGAGATGTTGGTGTGCTTTTGGTTCTGGTATTAGACTTTTAGTGGCCGGTGACTTGCCCGTTTCATTCTAAACAGAATTTCGAATCAGCTCTGCAGGTCTGTAAAAGTTTGGACAAATCCTGGAACAAAGAAGATCATACCGAACTTCTCTTGCGAATTCTATTTTCATTTCTCTGTCTTGCTTCGGTAAGTCTTTCTTTTTTTCTTTTTTTCATGTTACGTACTTCCGCATGCAGTTGACGGATCCAGCAAATATTGCAGGAAGAAACCTAATCATTGATCTGAAACTGCTAACTCACTTGGAGTAAGGCATTGTCGATGATAATTAGGCGTTATTGTGATTGCATCTATTTGAGGTGCGTGATCATACAATCTGATTGTAAGTTTCTGAGATTTAGACGATAGCTTTGAAATAATTCTTGCATGACTGTAGATGGCAATTGTAGGTTTCTATTCAAGAAGGTATTTCAACAATTTATCTTTAAAAGTTATCAAGTTTCTTAGTTGCTTCTTTTTTGTGATTTTGAAATCCAGTATGATGGTTCTCTTTGTAAATCAATAAAGGATTATGACATTGCATATTATGTGGCTGCAACAAATGCTTTAAAAATGAGTCTAATATTATTTTATATTGGCATAGGAAAAACCATAATTCTCTCCTTTTAGATTTTTGAATGTTAGCATTTCAACTTTAACCTTTGTACTGCCATATCTTTTTTATATTATGTTAATCTCCATACTCATTTTTTTTATTACTAAATTATTGCAGTTTGTGACATCGGATTATAGCCTAGGAAGAGCTGCGCTGGAAATAAGGATAGAATGAAGAAAAAAAGCAGCCAGAAGAATCTAATAACTCTAAGTCTGGAGGTTGAAGATGCAGCGGACAGGGTTAGTGTCTAATTTTGCAATTAAGTCATTGTATTTGTATTATTTTAAGCACAACAAAATTTTGGCATCTAGAATGTGATAGCTTTTCTACATATGTAACAGTATTGTGGTTAATGTTATGAGAGAAACATTCAATTTAGATCTTCATTTTTTGTTGCCAGCATATTTTATGATTTTTTTTATAAATTTATATTTTTTCCATAGAATAAAATTATATTCTGTTTGCATATAATACTTGTAGGTGAAGTTGAGCAGATGAGCTTATCACCACACACTGACTGAACTTCTAATTATCTTCAAGGGAGTAAAAAAGCAAAAATATATGAACTAGCACTTGGAAACAATCTCTGCCTTGATTGATTCCTCTTCAGTGTTCACAGGACTAAAAGGTGGAATGATGCTTTTACAATCACATATATAAACTCCATTTAATTATAACATATTTTGTTGCATGTTAGTTTTTCGTTTATTTGAAAAGGTATTATTTTATCTATGAGTTAAGCTATGCTGGCTCGCCTGGTCATACTTAGGTTTCTGTGCTGCCTTGCATGTGGCAATTGCCAAATAGAGATACTTGATTTCTTTTACCAATAAATTCATAGACATTTTTTTTTTAAAAAAATTAATGTTGCTGTTGAATTGCATCTAAAATGGACAGGTTCATGCGAGGCTTTCTGGTTCAGCTAAAGTAAAAGTGCATATGATCACGTTGTGCATGTTTGTGCTCGAAAATTCTACCCACTAGGTCTTATCGATTATTTGCATCATGATTAATAAAACAACACATGATGAGGAATGTAAAAATGCAATTTCAACTCAAGGTGGTTAATTTAACTGGATCAAAATTTCATGTTTGTAATTTTAGTAAAAATAAAAAAATACATTCCTCCTTTACATTTGCAATTTGGATCCTTCATTCAACTTGGGTCTGATTCAGTTAATACTGGTATTGATTGGTTAGTGTTTTAAGAAACCAGTATCAATTGGTACGTACTGATCCCGATAGTACTGGCTGGTACAGATGTGATAGGAAAAAGATAGGTAAGAGTAAGAATATGTACTTCATGCTGGTCCTTGAAACAAACATCAATATCAATTTATGGAACGAGCAAAGATTGGAAAAAAGTTGCCTCTTATCCTTTTTTTCTGTGCGGTCTCGAGGGGTATTTTAACAGTATTGTGTCATCATTGAGGTGCATGTTTTGCAATTTGGCTGTCAGAACAAGTCAACTGCACTACTTGACTTAAGTTTGATCTGTATTTCTAGAATCTAGACATTTGTGATGTTAACCTGATAGAGATAGTCACATTGATTTTAGGCCATTACTTGAAGTGACAGTATTGTTAAGCTTGCTTAAAATTTTTGAAAAATTTCTTTGATATTTGTGGATTAGGATTGCGAAGAAAATGTAATAATAAATTACAGGGACTAAAATAGAACATGGCCAGAGTAGTGATTTTACATGATGTAGCAGGAAAGTTACATGATCATGCAGTGGGCAATATGCAGATCCTTTCATAACAGAAGTATATTGTACATTATTATTATAGAATAAATATTTTTACTAAGTGTTTAATATTTGAAAATTATATCAATAATAGGTTCATGCTGGAACTGCCTTCTTGGAGGGCATTTAGAGTTCTGCATCATTGCATTTTGATGTTGTCCATCTTGCTGTGAATCAAAGTAAGATATATTAAGAAGGGATACAATTGTTGGAGCACACTGACTCGCACATGATGCAATCAAGGAACTGGCAGTAGATTCATCGGTCAAGGAACTGTCATGGACTAGGTTATTTTTTTTCCCCTTCGGCGTGGATCGGATTATATCTTATATATTTTTTTTATTCAATTCTATGTTTTCCCAATTTCATCCAAGTGAAAGGCTACGAGTGTAAATTAAAATTAAACTTTCATCGCGCGGAGCGCGATGTAATAGCTAGTTAAATTAAAAGTTTAATTTAATAATAATGATGATTAAGAAATCTTTAATAGATTATTTAGAATAACATTTGATTGGTAAATGTTTATTCTATAGAAATCATTTTTGGGATTTGAAATGATATAGATGAATTATATGATTAAGAGATATGGGTTTAACTAAATGAGATTAAATAGTGCAGTAAGATTATGCATATGCACTAACTTTACTTTGTAGGAGGATTGTGAGTTTGTATGGCTTAAGATTTCAATGCCTTGTGTGTTGTAATGAATGATGTGATTGAATGCTTGTAATATGGTTAAAGCGCCAATTAAATTCATTTAATTAATATTGATGTATTAATTTATTCATGGCTTGCATGCCACACATGAAATTTAGGGTTGAGGGATTCTAAATGTAATTTTTATTTTATTTTTAGAGTAGTTCTAAAGATAGGATAAGAATTAGGTGGGTTCTTATAGCTTAGAAATATATCTTTCATGAAGGTGATTGATAGAGCTACAAGAATGCAAGCAGGAGCCATACAACCCACGTAGTTTATGAATGTATGAATGTATGTGATAATTTGAATGGTTAGGATAGGTATTGGTGGTTGAATACATGACCTACCAAAATTATCGAAGCGTCATATATTTAATATGTCCATGAAAAATGTAAGAGTATCTTTCCTTCTCATTTTATCCACTTTAAGCTAGTAATTCGGGATAAGCATGAGTGTGATATGGTTGCTAGAAATTGTAGAACTTGCATGAATTGGTTGTTAGGCCAAAAGTGAGTGGGAGTTGTGTGAGGCACTTGTCTTGCTCATTACGTGGGAACAATTCAGTCGTGCTTGTTGACCAATAAAATGAGTTTTCTTATACGAATCACCAAGATCTAGACTTGGGTTTTGGGAAAGAGAGTTCTATTAAGAAATGAGATTATTCTTTCTTAATGAGAACGACAAGAGTCATAAGGTTAAGTAAAAGTCACGTTTTACTTAAAAGTTATGATTGATGATTAGTACCTACCTGAACAAGTGATTGGTGAGGCTATTTACTTGAAAAGGATCTTGAGTGACTAAAGAAACGGACAACCTTAAATATTTTGTTAGTACAAACTGTGATAAGTCATGAACATTAACATATACCTTAATTGTGAATTTTTCCAGCTATATCTACACTTTCTAATTTTCTGTGTTCTATGGTCGAAAAACACCCCCTTGCTAATGACGGGATCATTACGTCTAGTAGCAAGAAGATTGCCGAGAATAAAGGCAAAGTAAAGAACAAAACAAGTAATGACAAAAGTGGAGTGGCTCAAGCGAGCACCTCTAAGGGAAGTAAGAGGAAGACATCTCCTAACTCAAACACAGAGTGCTTCCATTGTCATGAGAAGGGACACTATAAAATGAATTGCCCCAAGTATAAGAGTGACTTGGATGGTGGCAAGATTGAGTGGAAGCGTCCCAAAGGTATACTTGTTATTGAGCTAAATTTAAACTTAGCCACAACTATCCAAGATTAATTGATACCGGATCATGTGCTCACTTAGTCTCTAATGTGCAAGCACTGAGGGATAGGAGATCTCTTTCAAAAGGAGATGTTGTGCTGAAGGTTGGAAATGGTGCAAGTATCTCTGCAGCTGCAGTTGGCACCTTGGACCTTCATTTATCTAGTGGCTTATGTTTAACTTTAAAGGATGTTTATCATGTTCCTTCTGTATTTCGAAACATTATCTCTGTATCATGCTTGGATGCAGAAGGCTTTTGTTTTGTAATAGATAACTCTCGTATAGTTATCTCGAAGAATGGAATAGTTTACGCAAATGCTTTCATTCAAATGGGTTGTATTTGCTTGATATAAATATTGATAAACATGTGTTGAATATCAATAACAAGAGACTCAAGACATCTCATTCAAATGAGACACTCTTGTGGCACTATCGTCTTGGTCATATAAACGAAAAACGCATAAAGAAATTGCAACAAGCAAATCTTGTAGATTCGTTTGGTAGTGAAGCAATTGGAACATGCGAATCTTGTTTAACTGGAAAGATGACCAAATCACCATTCAAGAAGAAAGGTGCAAGGGCGAATGGCTTATTGGAATTTGTACACTCTGATGTATGTGGTCCAATGAGTAAGAGTGCAAGAGATGGTTATAGGTACTTCATTACCTTCATAGATGATTATAGTCGTTTTGGCTATGTGTATCTTATGAAGAATAAAAGTGAATCCTTTGAGAAGTTCAGAGAATACAAAAATGAAGTAGAGAACCAACTTGACAAGAAAATTAAAGTCTTACGAATTTATCGTGGAGGTGAATACTTGGGTAATGAGTTTAGCACATATTTGAAGGAGTGTGGTATCATACCACAACTCACTCCGCCAGGTACACCGTAGCGGAATGGTGTTTCTGAAAGGAGAATCAAACCTTGCTGGATATGGTTCGATCAATGATGTGCCAAACTGAGATACCTTTATATTTTTGGAGTTATGTACTCCAAACAGCGGCTCATACACTAAACATGGTTCTATCAAAATCCGTTGAGAAAACTCCATATGAGTTATGGATGGGCAAACCACCCAACATATCTTTTCTCAAAGTTTGGGATTGTGAGGCATACGTCAAGCGTATGATGTCAACAAAACTTGAACCCAAAGCGGATAAGTGCTTCTTCATTGGATACCCAAGAGAGACAAAAGGGTATAGCTTTTGGCACAAGAAAATGAATACTATATTCGTTAAGAAAGGTGCAGTATTCTTAGAGAAGAATTTTCTCGAAAGAATAAAAAACGGTGGCAGTAGTATAACACTTGAGGAAACTCAAGATGACCTACAAGTAAGTGATCATGAGATGAATGATATTCAAGATGATCATAGAATGCCACATGAAGCTCCTTTGATCAGTGAAAGTACGAATAGTCAACCTTCACAAAGGATTGCCGAAGAGACTCAGGACTCTTCACCAAGTGTTCGTCTGACTCAAGTTGAGCAAGAACAAATGCCGCAAGAAATTGTGGAAGAAGTTCAAGAAACTCAAGAGGAGTCACAAGAACAAAGAGAGCTTAGAAGGTCGACAAGGTTAAGAAGGAAACCTGATTTTTATATGGGCCTTCATGAGATCTTGGTAATAGATACCGAAGATCCCTTGACCTATGAAGATGCAATGAAAAGCAAAGACTCCAAGGCATGACAAGAGGCCATGGAATCCGAAGTACAATCCATGTATGACAACCAAGTATGGGATTTGGTTGAACTTCCTCAAGGAAAGAAAGCTATTAGAAACAAATGGATTTTCAAGAGGAAGATGGATATGAATGGTAACTTGGCGAACTACAAGGCGAGACTTGTAGCGAAAGGTTTTAGTCAAATCAAAAGAATTGACTATGATGAAACCTTTTCACCAGTTGCTATGTTCAAGTCCATTCGGATTATGCTAGCTATTGCTGCATTTTATGATTATGAAATATGGCAATTGGATGTCAAAACAGCCTTCCTAAATGGAAAGTTGGAAGAGGATGTTTACATGGTACAACCTCAAGGTTTTGAAGATTCCAAAAATAGCAACAAATTATGTAAGCTTAAAAGAGCCATTTATGGCTTAAAGCAAGCATCAAGGAGTTGAAACAAGCACTTTGATGAAGAGGTTAAAACTCTTGGATTCATTCAAAGCAAGGAAGAACCTTGTGTATACAAGAAGGTTAGTATCTTGTTCTTGATTTTATATGTCGATGATATATTGTTAATGGGGAATGAGATATCCTTGATGGAGCAAACAAAGAACTCATTGAAAATGATATTTTCAATGAAGGACATGGGCGAGGCTCAATATATCTTAGGGATTAAGATATGTAGAGATAGGTCTTGAAGACTCATTGGTCTTAGACAAAAAGTATACATTGACAAGATCTTGGAAAAGTTCGAAATAGATTGTTCCAAGAAAGGAAATGTACCAATGAGTATGTCTATGCAACTTAGCAAGTTGCAGTGTGCCAAGACACGCGAATAGATTAAATACATGGAGGATGTGCCTTATGCATCTGCTATAGGTTCAATCATGTATGCTATGACTTGCACAAGACCCGATGTCACGTATGCTCTGAGCTTGACAAGTCGCTATCAAGCTTCACCTGGCCCAACACATTGGGCTGCTGTCAAGAATATTTTTAGGTACCTGAGAAGGACCAAAAATAAGTTTCTTGTCTATGGTGGTAAAAAAGAGCTCATTGCAGAAGGTTACACTAATGCTAGTTTTATGACCGATTCGGATGACAAAAGATCTCAATTTGGGTTCGTCTTTCTTCTGAATGGTGGAGCTGTGAGTTGGCGTAGTTTGAAGCAATCAACTACAGCTGACTCAACCACCGCGGCAGAAGTCATGGCGGCCGCAGAGGCAAGCAAAGAGGGAGTCTGGATAAAGAAGTTCCTTGAGGAACTAGGCGTCGTTCCGTCTAGTGAAGGGCCTTTGGAGTTATTTTGCGATAACAGTGCATCTATCTCGCAAATTAAAGAGCCAAAGTCACATCACAAGACGAAGTACATGGACAGAAAGTACTTTGTAACAAAAGACTTTATCGACGAAGGGAAAATTTCACTATTATGGATAGACACGAACAACAACACAACTGATCCCTTCACCAAACCATTATCGCAAGCCAAGAGCCAAATTCATTTTGAGACCATGGGTCTGCGAGACCATGGAGAGTGGCTTGTAGATTGATATTGTTATGTTTCCAGTTTTTGAGTTCATGCATGAGTTATGTATGTGTTAGAAACCTTAAAAAGAAGTGGAAGACTGAAGGATGTGTGTTTTGAAAGTTATCTTTATTAATGATAATTTATGTATTGTTCATGATGTTAAATGTTATTATACATTCTTGTTCCTTGAGATTAATATGTAATATCTTTAGAAGCGTTAAAGAAGATGCTCGCGGTCTTGAACCATAGAACTCTTAAGATGAAAACATATATTTCTAAATAGGTTCACAATCGTGGTAATGAAAGAGGAATAATAATTACCGAGTAAGATTGTCATGTCGATTGAAAGTACATTGTAGTTCTATAAATGTTGATAAGTGATTATCATTCAATGACATGAGTATATTTAAAATGAGCATGCTTTATATATATTGAATATGACCTAACTGGATGAAATATTATATGGATTGTGTTTTGTGTCATTAATATTTCCATCGTGTCTTTGAATCCAAAATATGAGATGTATAGATTTCTCACATGAGAAACATGCAATGTAATTACTGATTAAGACCATCTTTTTACTGATCTCAGTTATCTGTTGATGGAGGGAATTAGTAGTTCATTGTGTGTGACTTGTGCGGAAGAAATTTATATGTCGATTATCATTGTCCCTCATTTATTTGAGTTATGATATTACTGGGCCCCTTGGTAAAGTAGAATTATATAGCATGCAATATAACTGATGTAGTTATAATTATAATTCACTTAAGAGACCAAGAAAACGAATATAATGCAAAAATGACACGATCCTATTTTGCATATTATTCATAATATCATGAGACAAGGATAGATACATATCAAGTGGATCGAGTACGTAATGACTATGTCGTTTGGGTGGCTATAATGTAGTGATAGAACCTCTTATAGTCTATAATATAAAATGTTTTATATTATTACCAAGATGACGTAGATCCTCTATAAGGTCACACCAACTAAAGAGAAACAACAAGTATTTTACGTTTCATATGATGTATGAAAATACATGTGATGAAATGTTAAAATAATATGTCACGAAAAATGATATGCTTGGACCATAAATAAATTCATGAAAGTATATGAATATTATTAGTATAATGTTAGAGAGCATTATAAGAATAATATAGACATCATATATTATATTAATATATTTTATATTATTACTTCATGAATTCATTTATTAAATAAGATGCAAAAAATATATCTCTACTACTTATAAAGCACCCTTAGCAAGGTCAGCATTTTTCAAACAAAGGGGTCCAAACAATTTTGTTAGCATCATTATAAACTATTGATCAATATGATGTACGGTTTGGATCGCTATTTCTATAAAGGAGTCGACTCTATACGCAAATAAGTCAGGGCGCTGGTGGTAATGAACAAAATTCTGTAGCCACGCGTTGCGAGTTCGAATCCTTGTACACATTTTTTTTTTTTGGACATTTCTTCGCTACTTTCCTCTCTGATCCCCATCGATATCTTTCCAAGTTGGACAGAGTGCGAAAAAATTGGATCTCTTTCCTCTTTTATTTCGCTAGGGTTTGTATACTGACGCCGCTCCCTTCTGTTCTCTCCGATTTTAGTTTTTTCCTCTTCCTTTTGTCGATCCATAACCCTAGACGCGGTGACCTAGGCGATGGGAGGCAACTTTCGATCTTCACCATCAATGGTAAGCCACATCGCCGCTTATATGCCTTCGTCCTCTTTCGCAGCGTGCGAGATGCCATGGCAGATGCTCAAGACACCACGATCAATGGCTCCCTATGCGAATTGTGGTTGCTCGATTGGTACTCTCTCCCCTTCTCTCTTTCTCATCGATCAGATTCAATTTTATAAAAAAAATTGAAATAGAGAAGCAAACCCAATGTGTGGAAACTTAGAATTAGAGTTGGGATTTTTAGGCGTATTTGTTATTTTAGGCTGATGGCTGCACAGGGTTCAAATTATGTAAAAGAGGATTCCAATTTTAATTCATTCTTAGAGCAATTTTAGTCTTGAGGATAAACTTAAAGAAAGATTATGTGCTGACAGCTTTAATTTTCGTCTATTCACATATATGGTTATGTTATTCCTCTCAAAATATCTAACTATTTTTGTTGTTCCATTGTTGGCTTGTCATGTCTCCTCCTCAATCTCTCGGTTGTAACGACCCAGGTCCCGACGCACAGAGGTGGAGACTTTACGACATACTGCTATTGTATGCCAGTGGCATGATGGTTCAACTTGCCACACCTGTTGAGGAAACATAGGCTTCCATCGAGAGGAAATATGGTCTGATTATAAGAAACTTTTTCTTTTCTTGATAAAAATGTCATTTTCGCATGCTTGGACTAACTCAATATTTAATTATTTTCTTCTTTATTTTGTAGGAGTGATTATGAGCGAGAGGGAGATAAAGCAGCGGTTTAGGAGGGCATTTGTGACACTATGGCTAGAGCGGTTGCAATATGAGTTTACTTATATTCTGCTTTCAATTATTATTTTTCAAATATGCTTTTGTTTTGTGCATTTTTTCAGAGTAGAATTGAAGAACTAAATGATCACTATTTAGGGTCTGCTCTCATATTTTCAATTTTCATTTAAACAGCTCATTAACTATTTTCATTATTCTCTTTAGATTGAGCAGCCCTCTCGAGATGCTCAATCGCTCATCACACGTCGCAAAGTCGACATACTGATATTTGGTTTGAGACCTCCTCTTCTTTGTTTTGAGGTATCGTTCTTTTTATACTTTGTTTTTTCATGTACAGATCAATAATTTTTCCCTTGATCAGTGTGAAATCATTTGTGTGAAACAAGAGACAAAAATGATACAAGCAATGAACTTCCTTCTGGATGACGACTCACTCAACTGCTCCAGAGCCCCCCGCGATGACGACTCCTTCTAGCGACAACACCTTTGTCAGACTCAACAACCAAGATATCCAAGCTGATGAGGCACCAGCCTCTTCTCAGGCTACTGCCAGGTTCTCTTTTCTCTCTTCACATTTCTTCATTCAGATCCATTTGTGCTCATGTTTTGTATTGGAGTTTCCTTTGTACTTACTGAGATCGTACTTAGTCAGTTTTCTCAAGGAGTAATTATGGTTATGATCAAGTGATTGGGTGATCTGTTCACTTGTTTGTATAGTTTGATTTGTGTTTGATTCGGTGTTTCAGTTGAATTATGAGTGTTTTCCCTTTTTGGTTTGTTATCTGTATAATTTGTAGGTGATTCCAACATAAGTCTTTTCGGTGGTAATTTCAAGGATTAGACTCTCAGATGTGATACATGAATCATCCAATATTCAGGTAATTTCTCTCCTTCTCAAAGTAATGATGGCTGCAATTCATAACTGCAAAAGATTATGCAATATTAGGTATTACTCCGTAAAATATCAAAATTCTATCTGGTAATGTGCAAAATGTTGATCCTGTAGGTTCATGGAATATCTGAATCAACCTCAGTTTATCTCCACACTGACGGGCCATAGTGACTATGTCAATAGTGTTGCTGCATTCCTGATGGTTTGCTCTACAGAAGTGGCGGCAAAATTGCACATGAGTTTAGTTACTTTATACGATACTATGGCTGTAGGATATGGTGAATAGGTATGTTACCTCTCTGTAGCTTGAAATGGCCATAATATAAATATGAAATAATGCAGGGTTTAAATGGTAAATAATAATGAGCCATATCTGTTCTTCATTAGTATTAAGTTACATCTTTTAAAAACAATATAACCACAAATTACTATAAGAACAAGGACCAAAGTGTAAAACAAAAGTTACAAACTGCCCAAGCATCAGAACTTATGTGTACGCAAGTACCTGAATTTGGAAGTATCACGGGAAAAAACAAAGTATTCCAAGCATCAGAACTTTGTCATTGTTGTTGATCTCTTTTCTGTTGATCCTTAAATTGTCTATTTGGTTTTACTGGTTTAATATTTATCGTGTTTTTTATTTTTCTAATTTGTTAGGATATGATTTACGTCCGCTGTTTCTAATTTATTTTCCTTTGTCATTTGAAGGGAGGGGTTATAACAGAGAGATGCTATGGGTGTGGTCGGTGCTTCTTTGTGTGCCCTTTTGATAAAATAAGTATGTTTTAGTTTAGTTTATGTACTACGTTAGATGGTTCTGAAATACATAAAATGATAATTATTTATTATCTCTACTTTTTTATCGATTAATTGTATCTGGTAATAAGTAATGCAGAAATGGATTTTAAATCCAATTCAGAAATACACCTGTGGGGAAGTTGTTTTTCAATGTGGTTGCTACACCTGATTTTGTTAAGAGCATTCTTTGTCAGGTACATTGATAGGCCATGAAGTCATTGTTTTGTTTTTTATAATTTTTGTTTTCTTGCAAGTGTACCTAATCAGTTTGCTCTTGGTTGGTTGTTCCAGTGCTACCATGACACATCAGCAATAACAGATGAGCTGGTTCAGATAATTCTACAACCAGGTTTGGATCCAAGTTCAGCTGACGTGTTTCTTGAGTTCATTTGCAACTCTGATGGACCTCTTCTCGAGGAGCTTCTTCCGAAAGTTAAGGTGTATTTTCAAAAATTAATAATAAAATGTTACCGGTAACAATAAAGATATAATTAACTTGTGTAATAATTTGGTTGGTATTAACAGTGTCCTGTTCTGGTGGTATGGGGAGAGAAGGATCCTTGGGAGCCTGCGGAGCTAGGAAGAGCTTATGCAGATTTTAAAGTAGTTGAAGATTTTATAGTGCTTCCAAATGTGGGCCATTGTACCCAGGTTCTTTACCTATTTTGCCTAAAATTTTCTTTTAACCACATTATGAATTAATTTACTGAGCAAGCATTGAAAAACAAATTTTTGTGGTTGTTTTTAGGCTCACAGGATGTTTTATTTTCATAAGATAGATTTTCAAATTTTTCTGTAGACTTTTGAATAAGAATCTCATTATAAGTGATCCAGAGAGTTGATTAAGGTTTTGGTTCTAATTACATTAGGATTGGATGTTACTATACTGACAATTGATTAAGGTTTAACAATAAATACATTATTGGATATGTTGTACTCAAGCTTTTAAAATGCGATTTTTTCGGTATGATGGTTCATAGTTGATTTAGCGGTGCGGCGTTTTTTCGGTGAAAAAACGGACGATAAAACGGTGTGTGCAACTGTGCATACACCGCCCATTTTAAGACATTTGATGGTAGAGTTGTACATAAGCATCTTGAATAAATCTAGATTATATTTAAGGAGTTGTGGAATTCAACGTACGGCCAAGAAACGTTCTCTTCAATGTACCAGCAAAGAAAGTAAGCCATTTGCTAAATGACTAAATAAGTAAATCTAATTCATGATTTTATATAAAGCGTATTAGCAACTTGTACTGTCAATAATACGCAACCAAAGACAACTACACAATCCAATTTCAGCAGAGAGGATTATCCACGTACCACGACAACCAAAAAATGTTAGCACTTTTAACATACTTACATCAAATATCCAGTACCAAAATGATTAAGCCAGATACCAGCCTAACAGAACGATTAAGCCATCATCTCCACTACTTATAAAGCATCAGTAGAACAGGCATAAACTTCGAGATAAAAGGGAATTACACCCCTCTAATATCAAATATGGATCATTGATTTTGTTAATCTAATATGATCTACGGTTTAGATTCAAATATCATACTAAAAGGTCGACCTTTTAACAGAAACTGTCTAGGCGGTGCGTTGGTTCGTTCGCTGGCGCGCGATGGTTCGATTCTGTCTTCTGTGCTTTTTTTTCTTTGCAATTTATTATTTTAGAAAAACACGGAACGTGACCCTCCTCTTCCCTCGGAGAGGTAACCATTCTCAGTTTCGTTACTCTCTCTGGTAGATCCACACCTAAAACTCGCGCCAGATCCAACTTGATCCGCAGTTTCGTTACTCTCTCCGGCAGATCCACACGCGCTGCTCTCGTCGTCAAATCGAACTTGCCTTTGTCACCTCTCTCTCTTCACCTTTGTCAAAAGTCAAGCTCGATGGTTTCAGGTAAATATTTCCCTTCGTTTTCCAAATCCATTGAAATCGAACTCCCAGTCTTCATGAATTTTTAATGATAATTACTTTGCAATTTAATTGAATGGTACTGTAACCGAAGGAAAATAGTTGGTCGCCGCTCCTATTTCCCCTCTCTGATCCAGTCCTTCACTAACCATGGCTACTGCTCTCCTCCGTCGTGTCTCTGCTGCACCTCTCTTCTCCGCGCCCCCGTTGGACTCAAATTTGAAGATCTGAGAAGGCGATTATCTCCTTTCTAACCTCTGTGCTTTCGACCCTAGAAGGTAAATGCTAAATCCAACGACCTACGTTTGAAACCTTGGCTAGGAGTAATGATTTGCTCGGAAATTGCATGAATGATGATTTTTGAATCAACATAATGTAATAGCCTTTTGATCTATCTAATTTTTTTTATTTAATTCAGATTTTTGTAGAAATCGGCAAAGAAGCCTTCTGCACCCATTCAGTTACTTATTTATGATGATAGTTGTATCGTACTATTGAAGAATTACTATTCTATGTTTTGCTTGGTTAATTCTTAAAATTATTCCAACATTTCTTTATGCAAGTAGAAAATAGAGTTGTGCAAGAGGAGACTTCAATGACTATGGATCTCTTGCTTCCTTGCATTGGTTCAGGTGAGCAAAAGAGATTGTATCTCTTTTCCCTTTATCGCTTTGTTCAATCTGTTATTGAACTAATTAAATTCAATTAAGGAATTTGGTTTTAATATATTTTGATTTTTTGCTTTTTGCTTTTTGCTTCTAGCAAAATTCCAAGAGGAAATAACTGTTGTATTGCAAGACGCATTCAGGTACTTCAGGTACATTAAGCTTACTAGGATCGTATACAACATGTTTTGTACTGAAACTTTTGCAATTTTGAGGATTTTTTTCTTATAAATGAAAATTTGGCATTTTTTCTTGTTTTGGTTGTGCTCCTTAGATGACTCTGGAGTATCTGGGTCGAGTTGTGTTAAACAGAGGGACTGTTGTGTAATGAGGTGGAAGTGTGGAACTGAAGCAGAGGTTGAGAGGTTGATATGTTAGGGTAGGTAAATTAATCAAATGACCATTATTGGCATTTCTAACATATCCAATGACTGCAGTTTTGTTTGAATAAAATTGTGTTGGACCAACTAAAAAAAAAATACAACTGTTATCTGGTATTTCTCCTACATTTGTGGATGCACCCTTAGTAAAATGTTAAATCCTTTCGGTACCCTTTCTGTATACTATATGGGAATATCTCTCTTATTTACCGCTTCTCCATATTAATGATTATGGTGAAGCATCATTCATAGGAGGCTAACAATTCCTAGGCACATTCATTGGAGAGTAACCATAATCATCTCCTTTTAGTTTTTGAATCTTAATGAGGTATTGAAAATTGGCCTTAAACTGAGGTGTTGGTCTACACTGAACAGCTCTTCATAGCTCTTAAACATTTGAGGAATTGTGGGGTCTTTCACTGTGATATCAAATATCAAATCTTGACAATATACTGGTACCATTTTATATTTAGCATCGTTAAATTGAAGTTCCATGATTATTCCAACTTATGTCTCAGAATAAGTTTGATCACCTTTCACAAAAAAGTTTATAAAAATATGATCAATGACTAACCTAGAGAAGAAAGAATTTTAATTTCTATGATCTATGCAGGTAAATGAGGCTAAGATGTTCTAAAACTGTGTGATTTTGTTAATGCTATGTTTGATGGTAAGGGAGATTTTGTGATTTACAATATGATAATTGGTATTTATAGTTCACTTGTGAGAACAGTGCAAATGTTATGAGCGTGATAACTAAATGTGCTGGATGAGAGTGACCAAATTATTGCTGTTTTAATTCCATTGCAGTCAATTTAAAAAATTCATATTTTATTTCTTCAATGAGTTGACAAATAGTATTGATGCAAATTTATGCTCGATATTGCTTATTCTGAAAATACGAATAAAGAAACGGTGGTTGAAGCAAATTTCATTTAAAAGTAGTGTTCCTTGTTTAGATTACAATTCTTAAATTTTTGGTGTTTATATTTCAGGCACATACTGGAGTAATTCAAAACTATATGGTGAGGTTAGGATGTACTCGAGTAATGTGAATCGTGTTGCTATGAAGCTGGACTGCTGTAAGGTTATTTGCATGGAAAAAGCCCGTATGAAACACTTCTCAAATGCAAATTGTCTGAAGGAACATATGATACATGTCACAGCTTTATTACTTGTAGGATATGTATGAAGAAATAGTTGAAGAAAAACAGGAAGCGCCACTAGCAAGAACAGGATTAGCTCGCCAGATGGTGAAGAGAACTGTATCTTTTAAGAGATCTGTTTCTTCTTCAAAAACTATCTTCCTTTTTACTCGGTATACAATCTTCTCAAGATAATCTTGACAGAATTGCATTTTCATTAAATAGTTGCTTATTTTGTCTCAATAGATTAACATATCTGCTTTTTCTTTAATGTACAGATTCAGATAATAAAAGCAAATTCGGAAATTAAATCAATTACCCCCTACTATTTCCATATCGACATTTTTGGTGATCAGTCAAAATAATTACTTACTTTTATTCACTGAGGTCACTTAGCATAATATAAAAACTTCCAGCATATATGATTTATTTTGAGATTGAGAATGAGATACATGAGATAGAATCTTTGCTGATTAAAATCTTAGAATGGTAACAGCGTTAAGAGTTCGTCCAATGATATTTTTCAGAAATTTATTTTTGAAAAATCCATAGTAAATGGACCTTCATTCTAATATGACGCCAAAAAAGGGAAGGAACAAAGAAATTGCTCCAGGTTTTACAATTCTTGTAATAATTAAGTAACTGGTTTTACAATTTCGCCTATTTAAGAGAACCTTGCTAACTGAGAGGTTTTACTGGTGTTACTGGTAAGGGAAAAGCAACAAGCAATATGTGTAAAAGAATCACCTACAGGGCCTTTCACCGTGCATAGTCTGCTCATTTTAGCAATGTTTGGTTAGTCGTACATGAAAGACGTTTACACATGTATCCAATATGACGTGAAGGTCTATCACCTAATTGCATAGTTTAGAAAAAATGACTTTCCATATAATCCGCTATTCATTTTCTGTTAAGTATTGTATTGTTAAATATATTGTTTTTCTAAGTCTGAAGATATATTTGATACTTATGACTTATAAGAAAAAGATGTGTATTTTCTTTTGTAATAAAATTAGGGCTGATGTGTAAATTTTGGATAAAGTTGTCAGAACTGATGGTGATGGATTAACATCTCTTTTATTTTTCCTTTAATTTTTAGGTCCTTATTATTTACCAGAGGGTCATCCCAATTTGGATAAAGTTGACACAGAGGGTCATCCCAATTTGGAATCAAGAAAAAATATATATTAACCATGAATCTGACTGTCTGTGAGGTGCTTTTCCTTTTGTTTAATTTTTTTTACCATGATAAAAACTCTTTCTTACTAGGCTTTAAGTGGGTCAGGCCATTACCATTTGTTTGTGGTGCATTGGTGTCGAACTACTATAAATAAATATATTTCTTTTATTTGCTAATGGGTAGATAACTTAAAATGTTATTTTATATCAGTTAATTATTATATACAGAATCATATTTCTCGATCCTGTTTTTATTCCATATTTGTTTATTGAATCTAAGACTTTTATTTCTTGATAGATAATTATCATAATAGTTTTTTATTTTTAAGTATGGATCAGAAATCACGCAGCACTAATGCAGAGACTATTATGAAGGAACAAGAACGTTTTTCATTACTAGACAGGTACAAGTTGGTTCCTAACATATGTGGCTGTTACACAATTTTAAACGGAATCTTTTCATAATGGAAGGTTACACAAATTAATTGATTGCACTATTAGGAGGAATAATGGTTGCAACATTTGTAATTAGTGGAATGAGCATACCATTATGCTTTAATTATTCATTTATTATCAATTGTTATTTTCCTTTTTACAATAGCACTAATTGCATAATTATTACTTTTTTTCTAATTACAGGTGGAAAGAATTTAAGGAGACTGGAAGGCATTTTAATGAGGCAAAAATGGAAAGATAATCATGGGGCAAATGTCACAGCAATAACAAAGATAATTTGCCTAACTCTGAATATCTGATGCCTTTTGTATTGAACGCTTAGCACTAAACTGTAGAACGGTAATTTATTATTCGAAGCCCATTGAATCTGTATCAAGATTTTATTTTTGTGTTAATGAAAATTATTAGATTAAATCTTTCTTTTAATTGTAACATTTGTGAGTTCTTATTAAATTCATCACTTAAAAAAACATTGCTCTATTTTATATGATTAGTACTTGGCACCTCAAATTCTGAAGATATTTAAATCGCGCTTTAGGCACTACAGGAAAGTGCAGCAGTTGCATGGGCAGTTCTCAATTGCATCGGTGTCACAAAATCAGTTGCATCGGCATATATTTTACATCCGCACGACTAATGCAATAAATATAATTGCATCAGGACTACTAATGCAAATGATTTTTACTCTATTTCATAGACAAGACTCATGCAATTGAATAACACTTGCATCTGCTTAGACCGATGAAACTGATTATTAATGATTCTTAAGTCCGATGGGTCAATTGCATAGGCAAAATCAATGTAATTGGACATCAATTGAATAGGCGAAGTTGTTGCAACTGATATTTTTAGTTGCATAGGCATGACCGATACAACAAAATATGAATTCATATTTAGCTTTGTAGTGTGCATATATGATTAAATGGATTTTGTAGTGTATTCATTAATATTTAAAATATCACCTAAAATAATTTTCTTTATAAAAATTAATTAATTTACTTGTAATTTAATCAATTTACTCAAACTTTAATTCGTTAATGTGTACAAGGGATATTAAAAAAATTATTTTATTTACCAAATTGATATTATGCAGTTTATATTTTTACTTCAAAATTAAGTTTTCCAAGTGACTTTATTCTAACTTAAAAAAGAAAACATGAAGAAAATTAAGTTTTTCAAGTGACTTTATTCTAACTTAAAAGAAAGCCCCCCCCCCACACACACACACACTCCGCGCGTGCACGCACACAAATCTCTCTTTTTTTTCCTGCCAAAGATTTTCTTTAATGGTTTACACAGAAAATATGATAAATTTCATAAACATGGTAACATCACAAAATAATATAAACCGAAATTTAGTTTTTTCATATAATTATGTGTTTCTATTATTGAAATATGTCAAGAAAATTGCAATATATCAGTTCTAACGAGGAATATAAGAAAATCATTATTTCATCATTATGATTTAAATTAAGTAAGAACTTTAAAGATACGAAATATAAGTGCAATGCGGTGCAATTAATTTCTTAGAGTGATCTAGCTTTCTAAAAACGATGGATTTAATACCAAAATTTTTCATTTAATTGGAACATGCACTGTTCAAATAATTTGTTACGGTTCACTTATTAATTTCCATAAATGGCTAAACATTTGATTTTTTTTTCTTTTTTGTTTCAATTGAATCACTCTTATAATTTTCATGAAGTATATAGTTTCACAATATGCTATTATTAACACTTTGTTTAAAATAGTGTATATTACATCTTTTCGTATGCAAGATATAAAGCATTATTTTTCAATATGTCAAGTATATATAATACAAATTTACCATTCAATTGAATTGCTCAAGATGAGCTGTCCAATTAATTTATTAATCACGCATTAATTTCCATAAATATATAAACATTTGAAATTTTTATCCAGTTGAATTGCTCTTATATACTTCCAGAAGGATATAGTTTTATAATATGCTAACATTAACACTCGTTGAATACAATAAATTACATTTTCTTTTTCTTTATATTCAGAACTGTTGATCCAAGCCAATGAAATACTTCTTGTTAAGTTAATTAATATTAAAATAGCATATAAAGGTGTAAAATTTTTAATTATTAAAAATATTTCTAACATGATAAAAAAAAATACAAATGCTTTCATATCAAATATAATTATTCTTCAAAAGTAACAGAATTACACACTGTAAAGTTTTATTAGTTTTTAGAAAAAAAAAATTTAATGTATCACAATTTTTCTTTCTACATTCAAATATGAAAAGAAATAATTTGAATCATTAGTATTTTTGTTTGAAATATTACATGATATAACATTGGCTATACGATGCAACATTTTAAGGCATTAGATAAAAAAATGCATCCTTATGAATTATTATGATTTCAGTTTCTAAATGCAAAGATACAACTTTGATCCACGTGTTTTATAAAATTAACATTTAAAATTTATAAAACAAATAAGTTATCAAAAAAGACTTTACTTTTCTCTAACAGTTGTAAGATGTCCAAGGTTTAGTCAGATTAATTTCTTGTAAGACTTTACTTTTCTCTCACATCCTATGCCAATTGCTGACTGGATACCAGTTCTAGCATAACGGATGCATCATTCACAGTGTTGGGGAGCAAATACAATTGAGCAATCTAGCTACTTTTACTATCAATACCAATTTTCTAGTGCACGGTGTTATATGTATGTAATAATGTGACCAAATGTTTATATGTATTATATTTTGTAAAAAAATAGAGTAAATAATTGTATGTACTGTTGCGCTACTGCTTCGGTAATAGTTGTCTCAATGACTGGTTCATAATGCGATATAGTTTCTGGTATATAAGTAAATGTGAATGATTGTTCATAACATTGCATGAGCAGTAGATAGTTGTCTCATGTTAAGCCATAACTCATAAGGTTTAAGTAAAACCGGGATATCATGACTTTTACGTACTATTTTACAGTTATTTCATCTTTCACTGACTGAATTTCTTTCTTCTTTACCTCAGGTACAGTTTCATCTCTCCAAATGACATCGGTACCAAGTCTCTGTACCATTGTACCCGACTTTGGTATTCCCGTCGCCTGAGGCCAATGCAATCTAAACCGGCTTCACCGTTGAATTATAAGGATACTGCAATTTCAGTTGATTCAGTAAAATCAGCAGATACTGTCATGCCAGCTGAAACTGACGTACCAGAAAATCAGTCATCTCATTCTCTGACAGCCGAAACTGAGTCTTGATCTTCTTTAGCTTTTCTTTCCCCTTTGTAACTAACTGCGTGTAACTAATTTTCAGTTAGGCTATTGTATAGATGGTACAGGATTGTTGTGACTATATATAGAGATGGTTCTCATTCTGTAAAAAGCAATAAAGAAATAAAAGCAAAATTTCATTCTTTCTCTTCTTGTCTCCTCTCTTCATTTCCTTTCTTCTTCTACCTTTGTACATGAATTTCTCTCTCTCATACGATGCTAGAGAGCCCATTCCCATGACCTGCGGTAGCCAGAAACGCTAATGGGTTTAAACCCGCCATCATACGAGCCCGTTAACAAAGGAACGAAACCCGCCGTCTTTGATTTTTGATATTCTGATGGAGGCATCGATTTTCAAGGGTTCGCCTTTTCTGGAAGTTAAAGGGTTGCTGACTTGCTACGAGGTGCTTAGTACAGGGAGCGAGGTGGGAGGTGCTGAGTCGCCGCCTAGATTTTTCCTTCGAGGCTTCGACTATATTATTCTTGCTTTAGCTTAGCGTACAGAGGGACATTAGAGGAGATGAAGAGGGGAACAGATAGACGGAGAGTGAGTACATCATTTAACAGAAGGATTTAACGGAGATATGTAGAGAGATCGCTCCACAGCGTCTAAAATAGAACCGTCAGATTTCATCCTTGCACACATCTTACAGCAATCCAACGGTTAGAAACTGAATAGGAAAATCTCTCTGTCCTATCCAAAGGACATTAGCCATTTTCTCTCTCTCTATATATATATATAGAGGGGTGATAAAATACACTCTGGTGTACGGATCGTCCTCGTACACCAGAGTCGTTTTTGAAATCCAAAAATCAAACGGTCGATCTGAACCGATCAACTTGTTCTTCATATTGAAAAACTCTCGGAGACCAAATTTTATATTTTTTCGAATTTTTTTGCTATATATTATGATATTTTCAAATTGGAGGGCCTGAAATACTCCAATTGTAGTGTTTTTTGAAAATATCATAATATATAGCAAAAAAATTCGAAAAATGGTAAAATTTGGTCTCCGAGAGTTTTTCAATATGGAGAACAAGTTGAACGGTTCGGATCGACTGTTTGATTTTTGGATTTCATAAACGACTCTGGTGTACGGGAGACGATCCATACACCAGAGTGTATTTTATCAATCCACTATATATATATATATATATATATATATATATATTGATTCTTATAACAAAAGATAGAAGCAAAAATAATTTAGTACAACATTATTAACATAGGCCGTACAATAAAAAAATATGGTCCTTAATAAAAAAATAATTTGTAGAAAAAAACACGCATAATCTCATTTACATATATTATGCTTAATAACATATTAATCATGCACAACTGCAGCAAGTGCTAGCCAAATGGGAAAAAAGTGCTTAGGTGACAGAGGGGATCAATTAGTCCAGCTGTCCAGGAATGAGAAAAACTCATTGGTCAACAAACCACATGGATCCCTCGGGAGAATGAGAAAAACACATTAAATTTGTACAGTGGGGCGCTAGTTGGAAATTGATCATTTGTTAATAAAAAGATAGAAGAGAGAGATTTAGATATAATTACTCCTTATTTCTCGCCTTTCTGGTTTCCTTTTTCAACTTGAATAAGGTTTTAATGCCCCTTATTTTTTGCCTATCTCGTCTCACCTCTCTATTAGAGGACCCTAGCCCACATAAGCGCTCCGATCAGAGATCTTCTTTTTGGTGGGTTATAAGTTGCGAGTTCTTTTTCTTAATTTCGTTTCAATTAAATATTTTTTATTACATCGTTTATTTTTTCATGTTTGATTTGATTATTAGAATGCTAAATAAAAGAGGCCATCGAAATGACCCACGCCAAAAAATGTCAATATCAGATTACATATTACAGTTTATGTTGTGTTGTTGAGCAAGTTAGAGTTGATGTAGCTACAGCGATGAAAACTAGAGTAAAGGAGGTGGCAATCGAGCAATCTAGAGTTGGGGCTATAGCTGTGGAGGTATCGGCTGAGGATCTGATGCTAGCTCGGAGGCGGTTGCTAACAACGACTATATATTGTGTGGTATAATTAACCGTTGTTGGAATCATCTTTACATGAATAAGTTTGATGCATACTAATCCTCGTTTCGACTTAAAATATGAATAGCGTATGTAGATTATTGTTTTATGTTTTTTTTGCATTATTTTGAGTTTAATTTTAGATTGTTGTGGATTGCTTTATGTACATGTGATGAACTTTGGATATTTGTATTTGATTGGTTGGTACAAACTTTGGATATTTGTATTTGAGTTTAACTTTGGATATTATTAGACATTTGTGTATATGGATGATATTTGAATATTTGTGTGGTAATTCTAATTGATTGTTTTTATTATCTAATATATTCTGATATATAATTTGATGCTAATAGATCTAATTTGATTGGTAATCATGCAATTTTATTAGTCAAATTCGTAAAAATAATCAAATGATTGCATTAGCTTGATCCAAGCTAAACAGATCGATTGCATCAAAAGAGCAGATGCAAAAGAAGTCAGGTGCATCCATTAAGATAATGCAAAATAGCACAAATGCATAAAAAATATGGATGCAAATGAAGTAATTTGCTCAGTTATGTCCATGCAAAATTAAGTGAAGTGCATAGGTAGAGTCGATGCAATAGATGTCAATCGCATCAGCAAAATAAATGCAAACTAAATAAAGTGCATCCGTCCAATTCATGCTAAATAAATTAAGCACATCAGCAAGTTAGATGCAAACAAAGTCAGTTGCATCCAATAAACCCTATGCAAAAGATGTCAGATGCATCGTGAAATTTCATGCTAAAGAAGTTAATTGTCTCAGCAAAATAGATGCAAAAGAACTTGAATGCATCAGTCTAACCCATGCTAAATAAATCAAGTGCATCGACATAGCTGATGCAAATAAATACACATGCATCCGACAAACCCCATGCAAAACACATCAATTGCATTTGTTTTGCCCATGCAACATTGCATCAGTTTAACTGATGCAAATAAATACGCCCATGCAAACGAAATGCCCATGCAATCGAGCATTTGCAAGATAGCCAATTGCATCGGTCTAATTGCATCAGTGTAGCTGATGCAGAACGCATGTTGCATCCGTATTGCGGATGCAGCCACCCCATGCAACTGCTGCACTTTCCTGTAGTGAGGAAGCATTTCTTCATCTCTTTTATTGAGAACTGAAAAACTATTCGATTGAAACTATTCTTTATCAATCGTTCATCGAATGTCGGTATATTCATAAGAGAAATTAATTTTCTGTAATGTATAGTATTATGGCTTTGTAATAAAAAGAACTGATTATAATTTGGGTACAAATGGATCATTATGCGTTTGTTGTGCAGTGTTTTTTTTTTGGTATGAAACTTTGTATTTGAGATCGCTTTATAAGCTTTCTTAAAAATGTGGTATCAGTATCTATACCATGAATTGCCATACCACGTTGAGGCTACGCTTCAGATATCTGTATTTAAAGTTTCAGAGTTTTTGTTCTGTTTAGAGATGTAGTACTAAATTTGGAGGCTTTTAATGTAAAAGTGGTTGAGTTGTAGACCTGTCTAACAAATTTTTATTCATGTGTAGTGCAATTTTTTGACGAAAAAAAAGTTGACATGAACAAAATATTTAAAAAAAGTCTCTAATTTTTTTGAAATACATCAGATGAAAAATTGCCCGCACATTGAGCGGGCACTGCTGCTAGTATAAAAATAGTGCAAGTGGCAATTGTGTAATTAATTATAATTAGCAAAAATTGTCCAAGCAATATTTCCTTTTTAGAAAAATTATTTTTCTCTCTCTCCTCGAATTGGCCGGGAAACAATTTTTGTTTTGTTATTTTTCTTGCGCAAAAGGACAAACACAAAAAAGGAAATGATCTCTTTTATATATTGGTCGAAAAATTCATTTCTTCTTTGAGCTTTCTTGAAAAAAAATAATTTCTGATTCTTCTCTCTTGCGTAAAGAAACAGAGGAAAAAAAAAAAGAAGAAAAGTGAATTTTCTTATTTACATAAATTTTGCATATATTGTTTAGCCACCTAGAAATCAAATAGCTTGTTCATTGAAGATCAAAGGTGGTTGGATCTAAGTTTGAAACTCACCATATATCTATCTAAGTGTTGGTTGAGTTTATTGTTTAGGTTCAAGGTGAACCAAGAGAAAAAAACGTGCTAAACGGCAGCGACGAGAATCGAAAGTTTCTAAGAGACCTAGAGAGAAATCGATTTCTCTCTACTAAGAGATTTGACAATCTCTTTAGGTAAAATATTCCTTCTTCTCAAATAAAGTTATTTGATAGTCTTGTTATGCACATGAGATGCTTGATTAAATGTTTAATTGTTATCTTGCTTGCTATTGTCATATAAATAAGATCCTTTGTGTATCGAGTCAAATAAAATTTTAAAATTCTGCTTCCTTGACATACACATGAAATCCCAACAGGGTTGAGGCAGCATTACACAACGCTTAGTAGCGTTGTGCAACATTACATCTTTTAAAAAGAATCTGATAATCAGTTCTCTTTTCTTGTCAAAACATTATGCAACGCTAGATAACGTCGCACAACATTCCCGCATTAATGTTGTGCAACGTTATACAGCGTTGGACAACGCTTGTCTGAGCCATGCTCCTCTACACTGCTCAGACAGCGTTGCTGCATGCATATTCCTTATCCCATGCATGCAGCGTGCAGGCAAGACAATAATTTTACTTGGATTTCTGCGGGTTGCGTTAGCCAATGCTAAACAACGTTGGGCAACGTCGCCGTTGTGTAACGACAATCAGCGTCGTATGACGTTCTGATAATTTTGTTTGAGTTTGTCAGAGCTGCTTTCTCTTTACTTAGTTCTTGGTTGTGCAACGCTCTCTGGCGTTACACAACGCTCTGACACGTTCTAACAGAACTGTTGAGCATCTGCTTTGGCCGTTAGTTCAAACGTTGTGCAACGCCATATAACGTTGCACAACATTCTAACACTCACAACGAAATTGTTTGTTACCGTTTGTTTTTCCAACGGCTAGTTCATCGTTGTACAACGCTAGAGTTTATTTCTGACTGGTTTGGAGCTATTGGCGCCCTCTATTTATATCAGCCCTCTTGGGACTGATTTGTAACTTTTGAAACCTTGTTAAATCTCTCTTTTTGAGCTCCAACCAGCTAGATACAATTCTCTCTTGTGTTTGAGCATTTGATTAGCAAAATTATTGAGATTAGAGTGCTTAGACTAAACCCTTAGTCAAATTGTTAGATCTTTTGAGTGTTTTTGTTGGAGCCTTAACTCTTTGAGAGTTTGTGTTTGTTTTATTCGAGTTAGGCCGATTCACCTTGAGTGTTATTGTGACAAGGTGATTCGGTTCGAAGTTGTAGACACGTTCTTTGTGGAATCGAACGGAGCACGCCCTTTTAGAGGTTGCGAAACTCCCAGAGACATACGATTAAGACTAGCTTTTCCTAGCGGGTCGGAACTCCGTAATACATCGCGTGTCATCTCTTTCTCTTTTCTCTTTATTTACTTGCATTGTCACTAGACCAAATTTGAATTAAACCAAAATTTAACCATACCGGTTTAGAAAACCGAAATTGCGCCTATTCACCCCCCTCTAGACCTTTCTTTAGGGACAACAAATATTATAATTATTATTATATGAATTATTTTAACTGACAATATATCAATGATAATTATAATTACAATAATAATAATTAATATAATAATTATAATTATTATTACAAATGTTATTCTTTATGTTAATTTCTCTCACTGATGATAATAATTAATATTGTATTAATAATAATAATAATTTTAATAATTTATATTATTAATACCAATAATTTAATTAATGATAATGATAATTATATGATAAAGTACAATATAATAATAATAATAAATTATTAAAAATAATAATAATACTAATAATAATAAATTAATAATAATAATAATAAAATCAACATCATTTTAATTAAGATATTATTAATTATTTTTCGTAGTAATTATAATATAAATGATAATTATAATTACAATAATAAATTAATAATATTTTATTATATTCAATTAATATATTTTATTTGTATATTATAGCAACTAAAAATATTATAATAATATGTTAATTATCATTAATAATCAAAATTAATTATGATTATTCAAAAATCAAGACTATTTCGCGATGGGACCCATCATGGAAGAAACTATTCCACCAATTTTGATGGTATAAGTTCTTCCTCCTTAAAGAAGCTTATTCCTCCTTACCAAACGTGCTCGATAGGAGTAGGGTAGAAGAAAAGAAAAGGAAAAGGATAATGGGAGGTGGTGACGTGGATACGTTACAACCGGAGGGGCATGAGTAATAGCTAGGGGTGCAAAAAAAATCGTGAACCCGCTCAATCCGTTCAACCCACCCGATCCGAATCGTTTTTTATCGGATTAGCATGATGTTGGGTCGGACACATGTTCGAATTTTACCAAACCCGTTACATTGGGTTGGGTTACGAATTTTGCACTAGTAACCCGTGAATACTTCAACCCATCCGTTTATCACTATTTACTTCTCTCCGTCTCACATTTTCTCATGTTCTTACTCAAAGATTTCTTCTCTCACGAAGTTTCTATCTCTACCATAGCCACGTATACCCTTTATATTTCTCACAAGGTCTCGAAAGTTAAAAGATGCTTCGAATGCGTCTGTAATTTGTCTCGAATTAAATTGTAATGGTACAAAATAATTTTTGTGTGTATTTTAGTTTGATCGAAATTTTAATCCGTTAAATCTGTATAACTCGCTTAATCCGTGAAAAATCCGTATGTCAAAAAATTTATGGGTTAGATTGGATCAGAGGTGGATTAAGTAAGGTGTGTTCGGAGGCGCGTGAACTATTCGCAAACATGCTTAATTCGTGCGAAATGCAGAATAAGAACTATAGCTTGTTCGCTAGTGGGTTCCGAATTCCAAGTTTTTGGAGAACACTGGGAACAACGAAAAGTGGGATATGTGTTGCATTTTTTAATATTATTTGGATTTGAGAACTTGGATTGGGTGGAACCAAACATACTTTGTTTTCTAACCCGGCATTATCGAGGTTGTACACTAGCAATAGCAATAGCAATAGCAATAACAATATGGTCCGATTGTCCTAGCAGCTGTAGAACAGTAATTTGGTTTACTGGCTGGGAGGAAGGGGGAGGGACACACCAGAGAGAAAGAAATCTTAAAATAGCACAGATGTTTGAAGTAGAGACAAAGCAATGGAACATGCATCTAATGCAGCAGACTTTTCAACCTCAGCAGATTGCTGCAATTCAACCAGAAGTTCCTGGGTTGTTGCAAGGAGAACAAAATCACGATATGCTAGTATGGGTCAAATCAAAAAGAGGAAAATATACTGTGAAGGAGGGGTATCATTGTTTGACTAGCCAAGTAGTGGGGCCAGCAACTACTCCAGTCGCTGACATGTGGTTGAAGATTCAAAAGTGGAGAGGGGTGGTGCCAAAAGTCAAGATATTTATGTGGAGGCTGCTAAATGGGGCTTTAACACTAGCACAAAATATGCACAGGAGAATTAATGCCATCTCTGCCACATGTCAAAGATGTAATTTGGAGAATGGATATGAGTCACATTGCTTCTTCTTTTGTCCAGGATCAAGACAAGTATGGTTTATCAGTAATTTGGCCCTGAGAACACATGATTTGTCTCTTAATATTGTGGAGGCAGTCGAACAGTGCACGCAATACTTGGATGAGGAGGGTATAAAGTGTTTATGTTACACAATGTGGGAACTATGGAAAGGCAGAAATGATGTAGTCATTCAACACAACAAGTTTGATCCAATAACAGTGAAAAAAAGGGTTGAGCACTGGTTGATAACTGCTAAGCAAGAAGAGGGGAGGGAGGCTGCACAGACAGGTAGGGAATTAAAGAGAGATTCATATTATTATGGGTTGTCCCACATTTAAATTATCACAGATGGATCTTGAGACGCAGTAAACAGAGCAGGTACAGCACATGTGATTTACCAAGGAGGGCGGCTTTGGAGGATAGGATATGGTTTTCATGCTCTCCAGGATCCATTTCATGCGGACGTGTTGGCTGTTAAGGAGGCATTGATGCACCTGCAGGCACAGTGGAGGGAAGGACAAATGATACAGGTGCAAGTGTTTATTAAATGTGAAGGCTTGATAATTGATAAACATAATAAATGAGAAGGATACAGATGAACTGCCTGCTTGGAGGTCCAGGGAAGATACAATGCAGCTCATAAATCTAGTCAAAATGTCACCTCACCCTATCAGGCTTATTCTGGTACACAGAGATGCAGTACAACGAGCACATGAGATGGCTAATTGGGCAAGGAGGACGGGTACAATTTTTCAAGGAATGCTGGATGGAGATGGTAATAGAAGAGTGGGAATTAGACCAGAATTGGATATGAGATATTTTGAGTGTCGAAGAGGCACACCTTAGGTTACAGTTATTGACTAGTTTACCCCTGGCTCTTTTCTTTGTTGTAGTTTTAATTTTTCTGTTTTTACTTATTGCATTATTGACTAGTTGACGGGTGTTTGTTTAGTTCTGTGGCAGCTGTTATAGTTGTAAGGAGAGTAGAATTTGAGTCGGATCAGAGGGGTTTACTGAGAAGTTTCTCAGAATGTGATGTAATAGACTTTGGATGTTATTTAATGTGTTGCCTACGGGCGTTTCAACCTTAAAAAAAAAAAAAAGCTGTAGAACAGTAATATAGTATTCAATTGTCAATTTGTCAGAGAGAAAGAGACAAGAGGGATGGCGATCTCTGGAGATGGTCCGGTGGTGCTGATCACGGGGTGCACGGACGGCGGGATCGGGCACGCTCTGGCGCTGGAGTTCGCGCGGAGGGGGTGCTCCGTGGTGGCGACGTCGCGGGCGGTGGAATCGATGAAGGCGCTGCAAGGAGTGGGGCCCAACATCTGGCTGCGGGCGCTGGACGTGCGGTCGGAGGCCAACATCCGCGAGACGGTGGAGGGCGTGGTGGGGGAGCTGGGCAGGATCGACGTGCTGGTCAACAACGCCGGGGTGCATCTGGTGGCGCCCTTGGCGGAGGCCCCCATGGACTCCTTCCACACCATCTTCGACACCAACGTCTACGGCCCCATGCGCTTGATTCAAGCTGTGGCGCCGCATATGATCCAGAGGAGGCAGGGCAAAATCGTCAACGTGGGGAGCGTCACTGCTCTCGCCCCGGGCCCCTGGGCTGGGGTTTACTCTGCATCCAAATCCGCTCTTCACGCCCTCTCTGACACGCTGCGATTGGAACTGCGAAGCTTTGGCATTAGCGTCACCACCGTTGCCCCAGGCGCTATTTCATCAAACCTCGGCCATTCCTCCTTGCAAACATACGACAAGATCGCCGATTGGAAGTTCTACAAAGAATTCGAGTCAACAATCAGGGCCAGGACTGACATTTCCCAAGGCCCTAAATCAACTCCTGCACATGTCTTCGCTAAAAAGATGGTTGCCTCGGTATTAAACAAAAATCCTCCTCGTTGGTTCTCTTATGGCCGTTTTTCAACTATTTTAGCCATTCTTTATTACCTTCCATTGTCTATTAGGGATTACTTCTATAGGCTTGTATTCAAGTGTTAAATATGAGTCTTGTACGTGTTAAGAAATAATCAGCATTTAGGAATTAATGGATTCTTCTGCTAATAAATGTCTCTATTATTCTTGTGCTACTAAAACAGTTTGTGTCAATTCTATCTCTAGCCTGACCCATCAATTAATTAATGAGTTTCAGTCTTCCTCTGTGTCTAAATTAGAATGTAAAATGCTCAGTACAAACCAATCAATGGATTTCCTACGTTCGAGCCCTGACTGGTTAAACTAATTCAGTTCGGTCCTATTCAGTCTACTTCAATTAACTTAATTAATTCAGTCGTACTGGTAAAATACTGTTGGTACTTGCATAATTTCTGAGTTTTAGAAACAAACAAGGAAATTTAAACTAAGAATAACAATTTTATCAATCAAACTCTACGCTTATACATACATTACATTGCAATTGTACATCATAGACCCCAACACCGCCCAATTGTACATCCCTACTGTGTTTGTCAAATTAATTCCACGCACTGAAGAAGAAAAAACCACCTCAAAACACCCAAATTGAAAAAGAATTTACGATAAAGATCAAATTTATAGGCCTAGGGCACCAAGAGGAGTCTTCCCCTGTCCGGCCTCAAAGTAGAAGATGAGCATGGCAACCATGGCGAGCCTGGCGTGCTTGATCTCGGCCAACTTCAACCTCTCCAATTTCTCCACATCAGGCACGTACACACCGCCCTGCAGTGTCCCTGCAAAGCCTAATGGGTCAAAAAACTTTCCGCCAGGGTAACCCTGCTCACCAGTAGCATTGGCAAAGTTATCTGCTGTGCGGGACCAGGGTGTGGCCCACTCTACAGATTGGGAGTCCGGGTTGAAAAAGTCGACCCAGCGCTTCGACTCAACCCATCCCATGAGGATAAGTTGGGTGCCCAAGAGGGACCCGAAGGAGAAAGGAGCGATGGCACCTGGGTCAGCACCAGCCTCGAACCAGGGAATGCCGCTCCAGGCTTGGCCAATGAAGATGCCGAGAACTGCTGCCATGGCCCACCGACCGTGGATCAGCTCAGCTTCACGGTACCATTTGAGGAAGGCCGGGTCCTTTCCCAAGCCAAGTGGGTCGAACCCATAGTCACCAGGGAGGCTGGAGTTAAAAGAGTTCAGGCATTAGTGTTTGTGAACTTCTCTGTACAAATAATATTTAGTACAGTAAGTATGATTTAGAAAATAACATTGAATTAACTTACGATCCATCGAGCCACGGAGGGTTAATAAATTCAGCATCGCTCTTGAATGCGGGAATCCATGACTTTTTGGGGGCGCCAACAGCTGCCATGACCACAACCTTCCGGGCACCGCCATTCTTGGTACCAACAATTGGTACGCTAAAAAGGGTGCGGCGTGAGCCTGAAACGAAGGGTGTAGAAATTCCTTGTAGAACAACTGCAGAGCTAGAAGCCATTGCCATGATGGGTAGAAATCCCTTCCCTTCTCTAGGAAATTTAGGGTAGTGATTCCTTTAGGAGGGGTGGTATACTGGTAGAGTTGCAGATTGGAAAGAGAAGGTGGAGAGAGATAAAGACAGAAGATCTAAAGCAGGAAATCTGGAGGAGCCAAGGAAGATAGATTGCTGGCCAATGGGAGTCATCTCTCCATCCAATTGTGCTTCTGTTTGGCTGCCACGTGGACGCCAATGTGACCACTACTAGTGTTAGTGTTTGGTCCTCTGGATTTTGATACTCTACTTTAATGGTTCGATGGAAACTTGGATATCCAAGCCATGTAGAAATAAATATATATGCCTTACCGGATCCGGATGTAAATACAAGCGGAATAATTTTTATGTGCATAAAATGAACTATGAAACTTCAGCTTATTTTGGAGAAACATTACAAACGAATAACATAAGGGAAATGATTGTTCAATTTTCACAAACTCCATTTTGTCATTCAATAACTTCACACATGTTAATTTCTTGCAAGTGCATACAGCAATAATTTTGAAAATACGTATAATAATAAGCGTAAAGATCAAATTATCCAGTCTATCAACATGCAAGAATAATTATTCTAAATATTGTTGCAAATAAATAGCATTAATTTATTGAAAAGTAAACTAATTTAAATAAACAAGTGTGAAAAATTTTAGGAGTTATTCGGGAGTAAAGTAAACAATTACTGAAACAATAACATTGTAATTGAAATTTAAAATGTTTAAAAAAAATATTATAAGAATTAAAGATGAAACAAGGTTTGTAGTAAAATAAAACATGAATTGTTTGGTAATTACCTGCTTGATTCGGAAATTTGGTTATACTAAAAGATAGATAGATGTAGGAACATTTTCATCATGGGAAATAAATAAAACAAATGTCTTAAGCAAGGGGCCCCAAATACACTTGTCCTGTTCAAGCGCTAATTCTAAGGCCTTTCAGTACACAACCAAGTAACTAACACTGTGACTGTAATACATAAAATAAAAGGCAAACTGCAGAACTAATTTAATCTATTCTATTGCCAGTGCCAGTTCTTACACTCCTTAGCCTTAGACCTGTCAAATGTAAAAACAGAACGCGGAAATGGACTATTCCGCTTACGTTCCGTTCCAGATAATGAAACAAAAATTTATTCCGTTTCCGTTCCGTTTCGTCGAACGTAACAATTTTCCTATTTTATTTAACGTTCCGTCCTTTCTTTACCATTGATTTCAGCGGAATTCCGTTTTCTATTTCGATAATGTTTATAAATTTCAGTTCCGTTTTCAGAAACAAAACTGTTTTCTCTTTCGTTTAACGTTCTGTCAAACGGAACGGAACGGAACAACATTTACAAACTTCGATATTGACATGCCTACTTAGCCCAGCCCAATAATCATGGTGTAAATTGGAGCTGTGATCGGCCTAAACAAATTTATTAAATGCAACGTTAGTTCCTGTCTTTCTGGACTTTTATTCTTCATTTTTTTTCGGCTTATAATGTTTCAAATGAGCGACATCTGTGAAAACTGAAAACATTTTTATTTCATCTCAGGGTCTTTAGTAAATAATAAATATTGTACAAAATGTAAAGGTAATGTATGTAGCTAGCTGCAGAACAGAGCACTTGAAATCTTCAGGTTCAAAATGAGATTTAAAACTTCCACATAATCTCTTCAAGTTCATTATCATTACACACTAATTAAAAACCAAAACCTCCATTTGAGTTATCTTGCGGATACAGCCTCATGAGTTCATTTATTGAATTCAAATCTAAATCTACATTGGGCCACAGCTCCGCTTCCGCAGGTGCCTGCAGATCTTCTCCTGAACAATAATCCCAATTTCTAGGATAGACAGCTCCCTCTTTTTCAAACCCCCACAACTTCCTTCTACTGACCTCATTCATATAATCGGCACTGCCGCTTCTGCTGTCGCTGCCTCCATCGCCATCACCGTCGTCCAAAGGAGCAATAACACCTGAATTTTCCGTTGGTATTACAAATGAGCACTGATAGGAGTTGTCGGTGGACAGCACGTGTCGTTCTGCCACCTGTTACATCCCCCATAACAAACAATTAACATCAGACCAAAAATTTAATACAAGCACCTAAATTGATAAAAATGTGATGGTAAACAATGCCTGGAACATTAATTTCCTTTCATAAGAAGTGATACTTAATTGAATAAAGTTGATTTTTTTTTTAAATATTTTCGTTAACTACCTCTTCTGATGATGTCCCTTCTAACTCCACATTAGGCCATGAATTATCAGATAACAGATCTGCCTCCCAGCAGTTGCTGTTTCCTGTAAAACTAGTGCCTCCAAGATTTTCATATCCCCATTTCCTTTTACGGGTGTCATCCATGTCATCACCGACATCGTCAGCATTACCTCCGTCACCTCGACCATTCTCCAATGGTGTGATTACCAGTGATTGTTTGGTTTGTTCCACAAGAGCCTCCTCCTGATTCAATACCCTAGACCAGGTGTCGACGTCTTTGGCGCTCATCTTGTGCTGCAGCCTCTTGGATTGCCACACCAAGCTCCTCATGTGGTCGAACCTCGGGCTCATGTGTTTGATCACTGCTGCCAACACACTCAGCTTCCACCCCTTTCTCAAATCATGGGGCTTTCTATAAGGCGGCGGTCCCAACATAGCATGTGTCTGGCCTTGTAGACCCCACCATATCTCCTCACCTGTGGGCCACCATGGAGGAGCCAGTCCTTGGTCCAACGGGCAGCTCCTCTGCGGAGGCACACAGTGTTGCATGAGAGCTGAGAGAATGGACCCGATTGTGTTATCATTCATGTCTTGGAGCTGGTGCAGATAGGATTCTAGAACTTGTTCGACAACCGGCAAAATAACTGCGGGGTTTACTACTGCAGGAGGGGCATTCCGGTCAAATTCCACGGTGTCTTCCACCACGAACGCAAGCTGTCAGAAGAGCCAGTGATGGGGGATCCGGTGTTTGGCAGAATTCCATAGACGAATCCACGCGCATCACAGTCTTGCATCATTTTGAGCATGTAATGGAGCACACCATCCTCTGCACGGAGCAGTGTTTTTCGGGCCGGCCGAGGTTGTGGTATAAGCAAGCATTGGCAGGGGTTGGTGCATTGTTCACTTTGCTCTCCACCCTGCTATGCCCCAAAGCAGGATGATAATTTAGTTAGCGAGAAATGAAACTTAATTGTGCGCTTTGTTATGTTTTAAGCTTTATATTTGGAACAAAAAAAATTCAAGGCTAGCTTAGTAAGAATATGTCCTCAAGAAGTCAAGCTCTATTCCAACAGGAAAGAGCCTTAAGTATATTCTAAATTGGCGAACTATAGTAGTAAAAAGGAGCTTAAAGTTTCCCATTTTTTTTTAGGGCCAAGTTTTAAGGGGTTAAATAATTCTTTCATGATTTTAATTGAGAAGCAACAACCAACCTTTCTTGAAGTCCCTTCAAGTTTCCTAAGGAGAATTTGGTCCTTCCACATCCTCTTCTTGAGCTCAAATACGCCGATTTCCTCCGAGTCGGAGTCACAATCGCCATCGGTGCTGTCGAACCCTGAGAATTCCTCTATTGAATTATTATTATTATTATTATTATTATTATTATTATTATTATTATTATTATTGTGTACTCCAGCCTCATCTTTTCCTAATTCCTTGCTCTGAAAACGATCACACATAATTTCATCATGTAAGGCGGTGTTTTTTCCTGACATTACTGCAATGGGAAGCTTAGACGAACAGCTGACTGAGGGTAAGCAAGCAAGCAGTACTACTACAGTTGGGCTACATATAATTAATGAGGCTTCAGTGGGAATGCGGCAACACGAGCTGGCCGCATTATTCCATATATGTATATGCCCCCATATATACTTTCTTTTGTCCGACATGTAACATGTGTAGGAGTGTTTTGAAAACCGAACCGAGCATCGAACCGTCAAAGCTACTGGGTTGATGGGTTTAATCGGTTCCGACCGGTCAAACCAGTTGATTGAACTGATAGAACTAGCACTACTAGAATTTCGTTTATCTGCGTCGGAACACTGACATATTAGAGTCGCTAAATTAAGTAGGGACGCAGAAACAAAAAAGTGGGCTGGAGGCATTTAAATAGACGTCGGTAGGCCGACACAGATTAGTTAGGACGTATAAATATTCTAAAGAGAGACGCTATCAAGTTCTGGATAGGAACGCGAATATGATGAATATAATTGGTGTCGGTATACCGACACGTATAATCAGAGACACATATTAGTTGGAACGCTCCACTCCTTCAGACATAGACGCTACATTTTTTTTAGAAAGACAAGTCTTAAATAATTTTCATACAATAAGCGTGTAAGAAAGACAAGTCTACAATAATTTTCATACATGACCAACTTCTTTAGAAAGTGGTTAGAAATATAATAGCAAACAAAATTCTTATACCCATCTAGATTTGTCAGTAACAGATATACACATTTGTTTAGAACATCAATTTTAAAGAATCCTGCTTAGTGGTCAAAACCTACTCAATTCTTTTACTTGACAATAAAGTCCCCAGAGATTCTGTTATGTAACACATTACAAAAATCCAAATTATCTAGAATTTGAATTAAAAAAAATGAAATTTACTATCAAACAACATTTATTTTACAGTCATCGATCCGGCCGTCTTTATTTCTCTCGACTGTGAAAAGATCGACTTCATCACGAGACACAACGCTGAGATGGCCTCGGCGGCGGTCTAAAAAGGCGAGACGGCGACGCGCGTGATCGGAAACCCTATCCGGAACAGTTTCCTCCCAGCGAACCAGGCGCGCTTTAAACCAACCCTCGCGAGAGGTGGATCCCATGGCCTCATCACCACCACTCTCTGTACCCAATTGTTGTCACCAACGATCGCCATTTTTCTTCTATATTATGGTTTATGTCTTTTATTCTGGTGCTGAGTCGTACACAAAAAGTTAAAACCTAAAGATAGAAGAGAGAAAGTAAGAAACTGAGGCAAGAAAGAAATATATACAGAAAATAAATAAGAGAGTATGGATTTTCAATTTGATTTTTGTTGAGAAGAATGTAGGGTAAAGAGAATTTTGCATAACTAAAAATTTTCAATCTAATTTCAGCACCTAACTAAAAGTTTTTGGGGGAAGATGCAATTTCTGACCTAGCGAAAAAAATTTTGGAGAGAGATTAATTTTAGAATCTAGTTTTAGCGCCTAAATGAAAAAAAATGGTGGGAAAATTTGATTTTCAGGCGGAAGTTTTTTAGGGAAGATCTAATTTCAGTGTCTAAATGAAATTTCCTGACGATTTTAAGATGGAAGTTTTCTAGCTAAATTTGGAGGCAGATGAGTATTTGGGTAAAATTATATAATATTTCATACTATCCTTTTGATTAAGATCCAAAGGTTAGTAGTTTTTCATTCCAAAGATACCATTGTAGAGATGAAATGGAAAAAACTTATCAACCGACCACTGTCTATTATCCCACCGTTTTTTCTCTTCCCATAGAAATTTTCATTTGTATAATTTCGTATATCTATAATTTTTTTCCGTACGTATGTTTTAAAAAATAAAATATTTTATCTATGTGAAATAAATTCTGAATACCAAATCATATAAGTATACTTCATATCGATAATGAACTATTTTATTAAATAATAATACAATTATTAAGGGTTCGAACCTATTAATGATGAACTAACTTATTAAATTTTTAGCAACTGAAAACTTAATTAAATTATTTAAAAAATAATTTGTCGCTCATTGCATAGCTAGTGATATTCATTGAAAAAGTTTATATTTGATTGAAATCACTACTTAGAAGTAGTGTAATGCAAATATTTTGTGTTTTGTCGTCTCGTGTCGTGTTGACATGAGTTAATATTTTCAACGTTTCGTGTCGTGTCAAATGAAGAAATTGGTTAACACGACACGCGTTATAACACATCACGTCTAACACGACGTGTCGTGTCGTGTTGACACGACATGTTAAACGTGTCAAACTATATTATAATTTATTTTAATTTATTCATAAAAAATCATTAAAATGTATTTAAATAATTTTTAAATTAGAAAATATAATAAATTGCTGAAATTTCATATATTAAAATAAAAATTGATGATTGAATAAAAGGATTATGAATCAAAGTTGTTAAATTTATAATATAAACTCAATATAATTTCAAGCATGCTAAATAGTATTAATTCTTTGTCGTGTCGTACGTGCTAAGTTCATAAACGTGTCATTAGAAATTTCGACCTTCTTAATCCCAATATTTTACTAACTACTTCCAATTTTATTGTATAATTATTATCATATAATTACTATTGTTTGGTTTTAGAATCTATATTCCGCAATCAAAGTAAAAAGGAATGAATTTGATGTATGATTAATATTTTTTTTTTATTTTTACTACTTGTGAATCCAAATGATTCGGATATATATGACAAAGGGCCAATGAAATAAAAGGGCAATTTTCGACTAATAATTTAATTTTTTTTATTTTTCCTTCTGCTTTCCCCGCCAAACTCTCATCATTATCCTGCCAAAAATTTTAGACAATTAAGGAATGAAATAATATATTTGATCCCAATCAAGAAGGAGCTAACAAATTAAACCTTTTCATAATGTCGTTCTTCAACGCATCTTCACTCCCTGACCATTTTCCAGACCATTTTCCAAACCGTTTCCATAATTGCACTCATGAAACACATTTGATCGGACTCTAAATTAAATTCTGTCAAATCTCACTTTTGAAATTTCAAATAAACAATCCAAACCGTTGATTTGACTTCTTCAATATTTAAGTAAAAAATATTATATTTTTCTTGCCAAAATTTTGGCTCGTATCTTTCCCTCAAAAAATTTCACTAAAACACATTCGTATCGTTGCTTGTATGTTCAAGATACATGAGCTTATTAAAATATTATTGAAAAAGCATAGCTTAAAAAAACTACGAGTTCGAACAATAACCAATAACTATCTATTAAGGTGAAAATTCATATTGGGTTCATGCAATTTATATAGTACCATTGAAATTTTTAGATGATTCTCAGAGAATTAAACCATATAGAAGCATTTTCTTAGAAATACTAATATTTTTTTTGTCAAATATTCTCGTGCCTGTAGAGAGTTTTTTTTTTTAAAAAATTGCTTTCAAATAAAATTATTCTGAAATAATATCACTCGTAAAATTTATGACATTATAAATTGAAAATGAATCTGTATAAATAAAATTAATAACAATTGAAATTTTTATGGATAAATTCACTACAACAAAAAAGATTATTAGTACCGGTTTTTAAGAAAACCGGTACTAATAATAAATCATGGCATTTTCGTAATTGTCAGATATATTATTTAGTACCGGTTTTTTTAAAAAAACGGTACTAAAAATCGTCTAAAAAAATAAAAAAAAACGTTTTTATTTTAGTACCGGTTTTTTATGAAAAACCGGTACTAATTAATTGATTTTTAGTACCGGTTTTTTATAAAAAACCGGTACTAAAGGTTTGAATTTATTAAAAAAAACCGTTATATTTTTAGTACCGACTAAAAATCAATTAATTACTGCCGGTTTTTTATAAAAAACCGGTACTAAATATTTAAAGAATAAAAAAAAACCGTTATATTTTTAGTACCGGTTTTTTATAAAAAACCGGTACTAATTATAAAAAACCGGTTTTTTATAAAAAAATATAATTTCGGTTTTTTTAATTAATTTAGTACCGGTTTAATTGAATAAAAAAAATTTCGGTTTTTTTAATTAATTTAGTACCGGTTTTTTATAAAAAACCGGTACTAAATTGAATAAAAAAATTTTGGTTTTTTTTAATTAATTTAGTACCGGTTTTACTAAATTGAATAAAAAAATTTTGGTTTTTTAATTAAAATAGTACCGGTTTTTTATAAAAAACCGATACTAAATTGAATAAAAAAATTGCGGTTTTTTTAATTAAATTAGTACCGGTTTTTTTATAAAAAACCGGTACTAAATATAATATTTTTAGTACCGGTTTTTTATAAAAAACCGGTACTAATAGTGCTTGCCGCCACTTTCCTAAGCCTCCTAGTACCGGCTTATTAGTACCGGTTTTTTATTGATTTTAGTACCCCCTATTATTAGTACCGCTGCAAAACCGGTACTAATGATAGAAAAAAAACCGGTACTATTAATTTTATTTGGCGTAGTAATAAATTAAGATTATTATTAATATATTAAGACAACACATTTAATTTATTAAAATTAAATTGTATTATTGGCATTTGTAAATTACAAATTGTGGTATATCATCCGTGTCAACACAATACATATTGCGTTACCAAGAGATGGGTGTATTGGTGTGTCGTGTCAAAACTGTATTGTGTTGGTTTTTTTACAAAAGATGATAATATTTAACACGACATGATTTGACACAACACGGTAACAAACGTGACAAACACAACATGGTTACAACGTAACACGAAACAATTCACTATGAATTTTTAAATTTCGAAATGCACAATTTTTGAAAATAGTACAAAAACTATCAATATATCACAAAAAGAATTAAGAATGATTTGAAGTTCAAGAAAAAAAATCATAAAACGTATAAATAAAAAAAAATTCAAAATACACTTTTTGACTACTTTTACAAAATATCAAATAAGATCAATGGTTTAGATTCGAAATTTAAATTTTATATTTTGAAAAAAAATAACTAAAAAGTGAATTTTGGTGCATTTGGGGCATTCAAATTGTAGACACTAGAACCCTTCTCTATTATATAATTCATATTTTATTATCTAATTATTATATTTATCATTAAATATCAACAAATTATGTTTTATCAACTATATAGTCAATTTATAAACATTAACACAATATTTCTCAATTTTGCTTTCTAACAGTAAATAATTTTAAAATTTATTTTACTATTTTTTTAAGAAAAAAAGAAAAATAAACTCTTGACACATCTACAAGATTGGCATGACGTGTCAACACGGCGTGTCAACCATGTCATGTGAGTTTTTATATTGTGTCGATATTCTCAGCTACTTAGCACAACATGATATGACACAGTTTCAAATTCGACCCATGTTAACACTATTGTGTTTGACACGGCACATCGATGGCGACTCATCAATGTGTCATGTCAAACATGATCACGCCATATTATTTTTTTTTTCATTTTCAATCTTAGTAGATCTTTTTAAATTAGAGTAATGCTAGAGTCAAACGCGTTTGTCACCTGGCCCATCAAACACGATCGGATCTTAATTTTCGAGATTAGCACGAGTGATCCAAACAGCTCAATTTGTTCTCCATAATGATATATCCTTGAGATCAAATTTTATATTTTTGTCGAATTTGTTTACTATTTATTTTGGGGTTTTAGAAGATCTTCAATGTTATTAATTTTAGACACTTCAATTTAAAAAAAAAATCTGAGAAAATAGTTAAAAATTTAGAAAAATTATAAAATTTGGCCTATACGCATATTTCAATATGAAGATCATATTGAGCGGTTTGGATTGGTAATTTGAAGTTTCAATAGTTGATAGTCTAGAATCGTGTTTGACGTCAAACAAGTTTAATTCTAACATTACTCTAAAATAATTGCACATGATGTTTTACCTTATTAAAACACATTTTTCTATTTTGACGTATTTTCCCTACCATATTTCATTTACACTTAAATGCTGACATGTGGTATGACCTGAATTGTTATTTTTTATTTATGTGCCATGGATCATGCTCAATATGTTATTTTAATCTGCCAATTAAAATATGTCAAATATAAGTATACTGCTATTAACTTAAGACTGCATACGCACAATTTATTTTTAATTTAAAAAATCATGTAATTTTATTAATATATTAATTAATATTTTTAATAACGTGTACGGTTTTCAGATGTTTTAAGTTTAATATTGTTATATTTTAATAATGTTTAAGATTGTATACAAAATAAAAAAAACGATGTAATAATTTTAATATAACAAATTTATTACATGGGTTTATCTAATTAAACAAAAGTTTCATCTCATTCTCAACCGGCTTTATCTGATCATAAAAATTTGTCACATTTTTATTTCCCCATGTCATTTCCCTTCCAAAATTTCCATAAGTCAAAATTTCCCCCTTTTACATTCTATTGATCTTAATTTTTTTTCACAGACTTTAACCTAGCCGCCTCTTCATTTGTAACTCTACAGTCTATACATCATAACCTAACCTATCCCCTTTCCCTTCTCTCCTCCTCTCTAAACTTTAAAACTTTTCGACTGATTCCAATCCAGCGGCGCAGAAAATGCGAAACAAAGTAAATTTCTTCGAACTTAATAGAAACTCACGGCGGAGACGCCGCACACCGTGTACAACGACCAGATCAAGCACATCCTCGAACCACCGAGCGTCGACGGTCGGATCCAATTCCACCGTCTCAACATTAAAAATCGGTAGGTTTTTCTTGAATTTCTGCATGTTTTTCATTGAATCGGTAGGTTTTTCTTGAATTTTTTTATAATGTGCCCACATGTATAGAGGTGCACGTAAGAAGTTATTGCTCGATTTGAGCAAGAAGGGCTCGATCGGCTCTAGACCATGCCTGGTTAGTCCAATTTTGATGTTTCTTTATTGATTTGTTGGTTCCGATTCTATTCATTGAAAAGATAGATCAATAGTGTGGCGCAGTGTTAATTGATTTACATGAATTCTACATAGATGGCTACACGGCATCTATTAAGAAGACCCATGATGAACTTATACAATAGAACTTGAATTATTCCCACATTTCTTAAATTTTGTAACTAGCTAAGGGCCCGAGGGATGCTTTGAATTTTTCTTAGTGTGCTGAACTTAATTCTGAATTTAGGAGCTTTGGAGCTTTGGGGTTCCTTGATTCCAGACATATAAGGTAAAATTATTTATCTTTTGTGCCTCTTTATCTATTTTTTTGTAATGAGTTCTCAAGATAATATTTTGTCTATTCCAATTCAAAGAGATTAATTGATTACTCGCAATGTCAAGGTAGCAGTTGATGTATTTCGTAAAAGATTTGAGGTATGGCCTTTCTCTAAGTCTTTAATCTATTCATACGGCTAAAGCAAGACAATAAAAACTTTTGTTTGTGTTTTTCGAGCATCTGGTTTGAAAATGTGTGTAGACGATCAATCTGGCTGTTATGTTATCTGTACTACTACTGATTACAACACCCATCATTTGGTACAATCTATAGCATCTTCATTCATGCGCTCCCTGTGGTACATTTCAAGAGCTTCAATTATCTGAATTGTTATTGGATTAATTGTACTTGTAGATTTTATAAGATATGTAGTTTGATGGATAAATATATTTCCTTATTGAATTACTTGCAGAGATAAATGCTTCATTGATGTAAGAATTTAGACTTGGGTTTAGGGTTTAATTACTTAGATGTAAACGTAACTACAAACATGTCACAGCTAATAACTTCGTTTAATTACCAGTGGTATCATCATTTTCTAGGAGATGATTGTGGAGCCTCACTGATGGCCCGATGACAAGGACTGCTGCTTGCATTGGAAGAGACTGATTTTTGCTTTGAGTCTGACAGGTACAAAATAATCAAAAGGCCTTAGCAATTAATAATGAGTTGCATCATTATAGTAGGTAGTATGAAATATTTGTATTGGAGATTGTGTGACCTTAGTAGTTAATAACTATTCTTTAGATTTATTTTACAAATATGATTATACTAACCTTTGGATTTATTTTACCAAAATAAATATACTATACATTTTGGGATATTACTAGTGTGAAATCAGTACATTATTGTCAAGTACTTTGATATATATATATATATGTCTACACTTCATTAAATAGGTAAAAAAAAATATTGGCTTTGGTGTCATCTCTTTTGTTAAATTAATAGTAAATGATTAGAAAATAACAAGAATAAACACCTAAATGAGCTTGTATAGTTTCTGATTTGGTCAAATTTTTAATGTGCTTGTTTGGTTATTAGTTTTGTTTTAACTTTATTAATGTACTTGCTTGCTTTCTTGTTTTGGTCAATTTTTCAGCAACACAAAAGTTTGACAATTCCACCAATTGGCAACAACACTTCACAGGGGGCCACACATGAAGAAGGCTTAAGTGCAGCATATGCAAGAACGTCAAATGCTATGGAAGAATATACCGCACTACTTACTAATACTTCGCGAAAGAAAGTTGAGCATGATTATGTGCCTGAATATGATAATTTAAGTTAGATAGACTATGAATTCTGGTTTACTTTGAATTCTAAACATATGAATAAGTTTTGTTATTTGTATTGGATGATGATTTGCAATTCAATGCACAATATATATTTGTGTGATTTTTATTTGATTCAATGTGAATTATGTGTATGGCTGATAAGCTGTGACCAATTAAAATCGTATGAATTAAATAGTGTGGTACCAAATTGGTGCCGAGAAGAATTGAATGGCTGTATAAATGTAATTGATGTGGCTATCAACAATGGCGTTAGTATACTGACGTCTTTGATCTAATATACAGCAACGTAGAAAAACGCGAATACAGTGGGCCCCGCTAAATTCTGACAATAAATTTTCTGTGTCGGGGAGCAAAGGCATTGCTATATTGACTCTAATAGGTTGTGGGCCCCACTAAATTCTGACAATAAATTATTTGTGTCGCTAATCAAAGGCGTCAGTCTACCGACATAGTAACGTCTGAATAGAGACGCGCTTACTGTTTAAATAAGCGATCGGAGAACATGGTATGCGTCGTTATCCCGACACAGATATAGGGACACGTTAAGTAATCCGTGTCCTCGCGACACAGATGTTTATTATTAGCGGCTAGAGTATCAGGGTCGCTTAGGTAGCGTCTTTAGATGGACGCAGATAGCTTTTCGTGTCGGAATAGTGACGCTTTTTTGCGAAGCAAATAATTGACATTCTAGTAATGTAGATGATGTCATCACATTATATCTTAGGTAAATAATTTCATTGCACCATTATTCATAAAAAACTGCTTCAGCCCTGGTGGTAAAGCTCTTATATGCTCAGCCAAAGATTGTAGGTTAGGTTCGATTCTTGCATGGAGTATTTTGCTTCAAATTTAATTCATCTACTGGACCAAACCACAATTATTAAAAAAAAAAAAAAACATGAACAGTCCGGTTCGTGTCAGCGGTGAAAATCGGCCAGTCTGGAAACAAGCGATGATCTTCAGTTCATGGGCCAGATTGGACCTGACTGGTCTCTGGTTCGCGGTTGAACCGGTCGAACCAGCCGGTCCAGTCCAGTTTTCAAAACATTAGTAGGATCTGCTTGGTCAACTTGACAGTTATTATATATTAGTCATAAAATTTATGTACTTCTCTATTTTTTTTAATTTCAATATTTTGTTATAATATTTGTAGTATAAAGAACTAAGTAATATCAAATTATGTTTATGTGTATTCACGGAACGTGAAATTCCAATCATCCTGAATCGCGAAATTGTCAATACAGATAGCATGGCCCTTTGTCCCGGTTTGCTTTCCAAGGCATGAATCCGCATGATACCACATTGCTTGACAATTCTCGTCAAGTATATATATATATAAAAAAAAATGATACTACAAACAAGTCAATTTTGAATTAGTAAAATAAACAGGTTTTTAACTCGTAACGCGTACTTTGAGTTGTGTAACATACTTAGTTGCTCTGGAATTTCAATTTTGAGCGACTGTATATTAGATATATTTTTATTGACTTCAATTAATGTGTTCTTGTGAAAAATGATAAATGGTTTGAAAGAAGCGATCAAAAAATAGAAAATAGAAATATAAATCGTAGGTGTAGTAAAATAAGTGCACTGGCACAGAAAAAGTTAGATAGGATAGGAGGGAAGCAGAGAAGGTCAGAAGGGCCTACAATTTAAGAATAAAAAAAGAAATAATAACAAACTCTGTAGTCTGTATTATATATATTTTTTTTCGGAAGGAGAAAAATGCGCCCAAAAATGGGGCGGGGGTGGGCTCAGATGATGTTGCATGAGTACCACGGTTACCTCGGAGATTTTAATTAATGTAAAAATAATGCACGTAAACGATAATGCATAGAATATCAATAACGATATAATATAAATATAACTATATAGTATAAAATATGCCAGGATTACGATTAGGATTGGGGTTGGGTTTCGCCTTCGCCACTGGTTTCGCTAGGAATAGGATATATGGCGGTACTGTTGATGATTGTATCATTGTAAGTTCTTTTTAATCTTTCTGCGTGTGCTTTAAATTATACAGAAGATTCAAAAAAAAAAAAAAAGATTGTTTGGACCTTTGGTTGGGAGGAAGGGTCAGCAGTCAGTACTCATCACCATGGTGTTGCGTTGGTGCTTGCAATAATTAATTATGGACTCTTCGTCGTCTTATCAAATACCATCATCCATGATCCATCCATCCATCCGCCATCTTCTTCCTCTGCGGTACACCGTTGAATTAGATTTACAACAATTTACATTCTAATCACTGCTTCCTGTAGTAGGAGTGTTAAATCTCTAGATAGGTGTGTTTGGCAGGAGGGGTGAACAAGGGACCAAAAAAAAAGAAGTGAATAAGGACATTATCATTTAATATATTAATCCCTGCAACTCCACCCGGATCCGAAACAACTGTGGGTAAACAGTTGTTGAAACAGTAACTGAATCTGGATCGTTCATCTCTTTCTACTGATCCTAGCCGCTCGATTGATTTGGGCTCCTCCGTTCGATCTTTTACTTACAGTGCTCTTGGCACGTCGCTCCGTACGGGAGTAGTTGTTTTCTCTCTCCATCAGTCCAGTTCCTCTTTCATTTCATTAATCTCTTTTCTTTTCATCGCCTCTCCCAGCACACCTCCCAAGGAAAGAGAAATAGTTGTTCATTACTGCTTTTCCTTCTTCGATCATGGCAGCCTCCGAAATCAGCTCGCAACACAAGTGTCATGGATGAGTAGATCGGTCTATCCTCTTTCATTTGAGTACCAATTCTCTTTACTTTCTTCTTGATATGCATATGCTGCTCTACGGAGGTCAGCACTGTTTCTTCTCTTTTCTTTTCTTGATTGTTATCTTCCTCTTTGCCCTTGCCTACTCTTCTGCCTTGATTTCTGCATATGTGCGCTATGTTCAATTGGTATGTTTTTTTTTCTATTTTGAGGCTTCATACAGATTTTTTCTGTTCGATTCATTTATCTTTATGTTTTTCTTACTGGGACATGACAACTGAGGGCACAATAATCTCTATTTTTTTATTTTTATGAATTTATTATTTATTAAACCTAATTCGTTTCATTTTGTCAAAATTCCTCTATTTGTAGGTGGTTGATTTCACAGACTGTTGATCTCAGGTATTATGTTTGATGTATTTTTTTTATTTACTTTGTTTTATGATGAGGAGATGTCAGATTGCATGAAAAACTGATATGCGACTTATTTAGTTATCAATTGTGTGATATTTTGAACCTGTTCATATTAATAGAAAGGATATGAAAAAATTATAGTGCTGTTCCACAGATAGAATTATCCTAAAATGTGCAAAACTTTGCAGACTGGTGATGTTGGATGCCAAAACATTTACTAAAGCAAAATACTTCATTAGCTTTGCTTTCTATACATGCTCTAAATTTCTGAAATCAACAATCGACAATTGATGCAATGCAAGGTAATTTAGTTGTCTGAGTTGGTTTCATTGCTCGGTTTATGCAACATTGAAATATTCAGTTTCAGTGACAATACAGTATGTAATATTCAATGTATGACACTAATGATCATGCTTATCTCAGTTGAGAAAATACTTATTACATTAGCCCTTACTTAAACCTCGCATTGTGCTTTTATTACAATGGTGTTCAGAAAAATAGAGTTGGTTGGAATCAAAATATGAGATGCCGATTGGAAAATAAATAGTCAACAAGTTTGTGATGAAGATAAGTGTTTCTTTTTCCTATGTAAAAGAGCAAGAAAAAATTTGGTAGATTTGTTTCATTAACTAATTTTAGATGTTCATATCATACTATAGGGACTAGATGAATGCAACAAAAAGATCCAATTTGATGAGCTTGCAGCAATTTGGTTATTTTGATGTCTGTATGACTATTTAGGTATAAGGTGAGATTTTTCATTGCCACCATCCGATCATGCGTTCAACACAGTATTCCAATTTAGATTTTCTAGCTTTGAGGAATAGTCTAATTAAGCTTTTTATGTAATTTTACAGCATCTTCTCTGATCTTTATCGTTGTGGCTTTTATGCTTAAATGCCTTCACTTTCTTATTTGAACTAAGAAAAATTATCTGAATATCAGGCTTTTATAATGAGAAAATAGTTATTTCTTCAAATTGTCAATTTTCCTCCTTTACTTATTTGTTTCGATATATAAAAATGCTTTATTTTAACTGTGCATGTAAATTCTTGATTTAAATGTAAATTAGATTTTTTTTCTTCATAATACAAATAATCTATTATAGCTATATTTGTCTTTCCGACAGGTTCTAACATAACTTGCTTGATGACTGCTCTTCACTGTGCAATTAGCAATTTCTGGGTCCGGCATTTCAGCAACCTCTTAGCTACTTCAGTGGCATGTCTTCCTTCTGCATCGGATCGACAGAGTTAAGCCTTTATGTTTCCTTTTTTTACGTCATGATTTTTGTTTCCTTCTTTTGTTTTTCTTCATTTTTGTTTTCAAATTTCACTTGCAAGAGGCTGTGAAGGGGATAAAAGTGCTCTTTTACTAAAGTCTAAAACTACCATGACTCCTACTAGCTATTTTGAACCAGAGATTCAATTGCTCTCATGCTGTGAGATATTCTCATTTCTGGTGCAATACCTCGCCCTTTCTTAATTTAATTTTTTTATAATTAAAGTACAACCTGTGCTAGATGACGATGGAGTTCGATACGTTGTGAAACAGTAACTCTTGACTGATCATAGGTTTGAGTTCGTGTAATTTTAATTTTTGTGAATCTAATTTTCCTTTCTTCTAGAGTTTTCTGTTTTAATTTTGTTAGTGTCATTATTTTGTGCTTAGCAGGTTTGCTTCTCAATTAGTTGCAAGTTTCTGGAGAGGTGATTTTGCTTTCTGTAGGCTGGTATGTCATTCTGATCAGTAGAAGAGTCAGAAATTGATAATTGGTATGTGATTCTGATATCTCAGTACCAATAAAGCAAAATCAATTTTCAATTTGAATTTATCGTCAAAAGTACTTTCTATATGATCACTCAGGCAATGTTGACATGTGAAATATTGCAAAATTGAACTACGCTGAAACCAATGTAGCAAACTAATTAGCATTGAAGTGGGATAAATGTTAGTGTCCCGGCGTCGCAAGCGGTCTCTTACCATCAAAATTTCACATCATTTGGCTAAATGGTATTCATTGCTTCCTTTTCTCTTTTTTTTTCAAAAAAGGAAGTTTGCTGTACTATTCTCTTTTCTGATAATTATAATATACTTTTCATTTTAAACCTATATCAAATACTATTGATTGTATTTGACAAACGGTATGTTCTTCATGCTGTCATTGAAATATTGTTATCGATTGTTTTGGTTATTAAGGGTGTGTTTGGAAGTGAAGTGAATAAGAATGAATAAGGAAATTCATGAATAAGAATAAGCTTTTCTTTCTCCTCTCTCCTCTCTCCTCTTATTCATTTTTGTTCCAACAATATGGTGGAAATAGAATAAGAGGTTGAATAAGTCTTTATTCAGAATAAGGTTTATTCAACCACAAACAAACACACCCTCTGGGATAGCTTATTCATTGCATATTTTCATTTTAGGATAAGAAAGGAACTATAATATCGCTTTGAATCTAATTAGGATAAGAAAAAAATAATAGGGTTTTCTATATTTTTTCTCATTTATTTTCAGCTTTGTGTGTGTATAGATTGAGAATCATTTATTTTACCACCCCATAATAATTAGTATACGAACCAGTATAGTATTTTGTTGCATGTACCTACTTGGCAGCACTGCTCTAAACTGAGGATGCCCCATTTATCAGTATTTATCATTATACTAATGTAACGGTACCCTTTGGGCTAATTTAAAGAAAAAAAAAACCACATGAATATTGTATCTTCAATATATTATTTGACCTTCTTTGAACAACCTATAGGATACAAGAGCATTACTTTGACGATTTGACTCATGTGTGCAACAGTGGAAAGGAAAATATGAGAAGGCTAAAGCATCAGCAAGAATCATAACCATACAGATGCATGGAGCCAAATGAGTTATGTGGTTGCTAAGGAAGTATAATTTTTTTTTCTTTATGCATTGGTAGTTCCAATTATTCTATATATATATGAATTAAACATGCTTACTAAATTTTAGGTTGCAAATCATATTAGGTCGATGCTTCAATGAGATTGATGCACATGATTTTATGATGAAGAAACCTTCAAATCAGATCACCTGATGCACACTCAAAAAGTAAGAATTGCAATTTATAAATGTGTGATACCGTTTTATAAATGAATTGGTTGTGTTGACTAAGTTCAGATTGTATAATAGACACTATATATATATCATTTGATATGGATTTAGGCCATGATTAGTATACACAATGTAAATGAAGTTAAATGTGTATATCTTGGTATGAACAGGTCTGTGGGGGCGCGATGAGCTCTAGATGCAATTTTGGTATAGGCTCAGGTTGTGTACCAATTCCTGGTACGAGATTTCAGGTTCTGGTATGGAAACATAGATGAATTTGTGAATTCTGAAAAACTTTGAGAATTTAAGTGAAGAAAAACAGATTTTTCTTTTATAACAGACATGAAATTTGTAAATTTCCAAGCTTAAATGGGGTTTAGGTGTAATTCCTGGTTTGAGTTGTAGATGCAATAAACTCAACAACAAAATAAAACTACTATAGTAGTAAAATTTAACAAAAAAATAGATGAGAGAAAAAAATAGGTCGCGCAACGCGCGACGGACCCACTAGTTTAATATTATTTTTTGTTCATAAATTGTTGTTCGGTATTCTCTAAAGTTGTTCGGGTGAATTGTAGTTCACCTCGTTGTTTGGTTCGTGCGAACAAAAGTTGTTCGCCAACAGTGATGTTTGTGCACATGCCAAACATGGCAAATTATACACTTTTGTGTTCTTTCAATTTATAGTTGGATTTAAATATAATTGATAGACGAAAAAAATAATAAATTTTAGATTTCTATATAAAACATAACAAATTGAGTATTAGATCACTAAACAATAAATAATTTATCTATTTTTAAAAGATATTTAACTGTATCGTTGGCAGATTGAGACATGGAGCCACGTATCTTTATTACTTAACATCTAATTTTCTAAATAAAATAAAAATAATAGTAATTATTTTAGTTTTCTATTTGTCCGCATGTCTTGCTGGTTACGTACAATGCTTAGTTTTTCTTTATCCCTTTGGTTACTTGTAGCCAGAAAATTCGGATGTACATTTATGTACGATATTTCTTATATTCTTTATTTTATTTATACAGCCGACATCGATTAATTGTTGGCGTTGCATCATTATCAGTATCATTCCTTATTTATTTGAGCGGAGCTCATTGAATATTTAATATATAATATATGAGGCCAGCTACACACAGCTAGGCTATAAACGAAACGAACTCGAACGAGCTAACTTTAGCTCTAGCTTGACTTTATCGAACTAGTTATTGACTTTATCGAACTCGAACTAGTTGAATCGAATCTTATCAAACACGAGCCACCATTGATACATAAATGAGCTCTATTATTATTTCATAAGTTTTATTCAACATGCATTAATTAATATTTATACCTAAAAAATAATTAAGTAAACTTTCTATCAAATTGAGTATTAAAAATAATAAATTATATAATAAAACTATATTTCAAACTTGACCCGCTATGTTATCGTTTTTAAGACGAGACGAGCGAGCTTGTTAATAAGTCGAAATGAGCTAATATAAATTTTTGTCGAGTCAAACACAAACGAACTACGAGCTGGGACCTTTTCTTGCACCCTGCCGCAGAGACGCAGGCGGATAGGCCTGCCTGCTCTGCACTCTGCTAGATGTTTATCCCAGGCCCATGTCACCAAACTCTTATCGGTTATCGCTTTCATTTCTTCATATTTATATTTACTTTACTTTCATTTATCCCCCCGCGCACACACCAATAATTTGTCCATTTTTTATGTTTAAAATAAAATTGCATATACTTTACAAACTGTATTTGTTACGTACTTAAATTAGATGTCATAATTGCATCTACATATACTTTACTAGCTTTTTTTTTTTTTGCCAAGAGTTCCTGTGCAAAGTTAGGTCCTTATATTTCACAAGTTAGAACAGCAATTAAAATTTTCAAACTATCTCAATTTCAAATTTCAATAAATATATTATTTTCCTCAATTTCTAAAGGGAAACTTAATTAATTAAGAATTGTAATAAATATGTAGAGAAAATAAGTGAATGAATTGGTATATGAAATAACGACAATCTGTTTTGCATCTCTCTTACCAAATAATGTCACGAAATAAATAAACATTGAAGTTAATAATCTGTATATTATGACGTGATCTCACGTTATATCATGTATGTATTAATTACTCTTATTTAATTAATTTGCAGCACTGTTACAAGTTAATTATCTTTTCTGGACATGCATGGAGGATGTTGTGTTTTGCTGAATGTAAAATTATATTAGCAAGCTGAAGACAAAATTATATTATATACCTTGTTTGTTCATGTTAATTTTAGAAAAGAACATGTATACATAATGGAGTTGCATTAGGAGACCTGCCGGATAGCTGTGACCAACAACTCTCCTTCAGTCTTAAGAGTTTTTCTTTTAAGCTCCGTTTGGATGGCGTGGGAATAAGAGAAATAAGAAAAGAAGTAGGAAGAAATATTAGAAAATGTGTAATTTTGTGAACAGTTTGAATTGTTTATAATAAATTTATTTTCTTATTCCCACACCTCATTCAAACGGAGCCTTCAGCGTACATGTTTTGCATTATTGTCGAATGCCTGAATTCCTTAATTATGTAATAGGAACTTTGTATGTGTATTGTTACCGAAAATGCAACAGGTGGAATGGATCGTCTTTTTTCTTCCTTTTTTTTCTTTTTTATGAAAAAAGCATTAATTTTGTTACTTTATTCAGTCTTTAATTAGCTATACTCGCGTAAGATAGCTTACTGTTTTAATTAACTGGACAAACATGTCGCAACAACTTTACCGTTAAAGAAGAGAAGTTACAGAAGTAATTAACATAAATTTGGAGGAATCAAATAAATTAGGTAGAAAATTTAAACAAAATTAAGCGTGTACAAAGCGATGCAGGGGTTTCAAATCAGAGTGCCTCGAACCGGCTCATATAGTCATATATAACAAGACTAAAAAACTCTTATTAAACCCCAAAATTCTTACTTAAATACATCACTCACTGGAAGGGTTGTTTTAGCTTAGATAAACTAATTGACAACAAAATTAGCATATATATCTCATATATATATATATTCATGACTCAACAGCACTCAGAAGGGAACACCAAAATCTGCACCAGCACCAGCTGCGCTCTCTTGCGGATACAATTTCATGAGTTCTTCAATTGAATTCATATCTAAATCCGCAACAGGCCATGAATCAATGCCAGATAGCAAATCTTCTTCCAAGCAATATTTCTCATTTCCTGTAGAGCCCGTTTGTTCCCCATTTTCAAAGCCCCATTTCCTCTTACGGGTGTCGGCCCTGTCACCGACATAATCAGCATTGCCATTGCCATTGCCACCACCGTCATTCTCCTTATGAATGGGAGTGATGACTAGGGATTTTTTGGTTTGTTCTGCAAGAACTTCCTCCTGGTTTAATACCATAGACCAGGTGTCGACATCTTTCGCACTCATCTTGTACTGCAGCCTCTTGGATTGCCACACCAAGCTCCTCATATGTTCGAACCTCGGGCTCATGTGTTTGATCACTGCTGCCAAAACACTGAGTTTCCATCCCTTCCTCAAATCGTGGGGCTTCCTATAAGGCGGTGGGCCCAACAGAGCTTGAGGCCGGCCTTGCAAGCCCCACCACATTTCCTTGCCTGTGGGCCACCAAGGAGGTGGTGTCCCTTGGTCGAAAGGGAAGATCCTCTGTGGTGGTTCCCAGTGTTGGATCAGGGCCGAGAGAATCGACCCAATGGTGTTATCATTCATGTCTTGGAGCTTGTGTAGGTACGAATCCAGGTCCAGGCCGGTATGCTCATCACACCGGTACTGTCCTTGGAGGGAAAGAGGAGCATTCTTCTCGAACTTGACAGTGTCCTTCCACCAGGCACGCAGGCTGTCAGACGACCCGGCGACAGGGGCACCGGTGTGAGGTAAGATACCATATACGAAACCACGTGCGTCGCAATCTCTCATCATTTTGAGCATGTAGTGGAGTACACCATCCTCAGCACGGAGCAGTGTTTTTCGGTTTGGTTGCAATGGCTTCAGATGTGAACACTTGATGCTTTGACGACCATCAGCATCAGCCTATAAACATATATATGTTATGTTTAATTGGACGAATTAAATTGATACATTAATTTATGAAATAACTGTCTAATAAATAAATAAAAAGTACGTACGTACGTACCTCGTTTGAAGTAGTCCCAGCTTGTAATTTGCTGAGGAGCATTTGGTCCTTCCACATCCTCCTCTTGAGCTCAAATATCTCGATTTCCTCCGACTCAGAGTCATCATTGGAGTTGGAGACGCTCGGCACGGAGAAATCATGGTTTGAACTGTGGAGCCCTCTAGCAGCTTCCTCAAGTAATTTTGATTTCTTGGTCTCAATCGGAAAACTAATAAGTTCGTCGGGGAAGGAGGTGTCCATTTCTGACAATCAATATCTAGCTGGGTAGGAAGGGGAACATGTATTAATGTATATATGTTGTACACGACCAGCAAGTGCCAAATTAGAAGCAGATCGAAGGAATGCGCCAAAGGCCAAAGAGGGAGCGCTACATGTTTCTTGCATGAGCGCCACGTAGCTAATTAATTAAATCCAGTGATAATGATAATATATATATTAATATATATATGTCTGTCTAGTTGGACTTGTGTCGTGTCATCGCGTGTGAAGTGAAGAAGCAAGCATGGTGCATGAGAGGTCTGAGTCTGATACTCTGATCCCTGTGGGAAGGCGGTGCTGCAAGGGAGACATGAGAGCGGCCTTTGGTTGGGCCAAGGGCCGTCCGTTCCGTTGGGACTTGTATCACTCATCACTTTGGAAGTTTCTCATATTGATATATTATTTATATATATATTTAATTATTCGTGTCACTTTGTCACCAACATTGGCTCGTGGAGTTCGGTGTACCGTATCTCCGTACATGTGTCTGTGTTTGAGCAGCTTCGGATATTGTTCGCTATGGGTGCCGACCGGAACGTCTAAACAGAACAATTGACGGATCAGATTTCGACATATGTTTATAAAATAGAACAGTAAACGAAATAGATTTCGGCATACGTTTGTGTGAAATACAGTATAAATTGAATCGTTCCGTCACGTTCCGTCCTAACAAAATGTCTATCGAATTGTTCCAGTACATACTGTTGTTGGAACGGAATGGTCCATTCTGCTGCCGTTATAAATAGGAGTGTCAATTTGGAAGGAAAATTGGTTACGTTTTCAGAGACGGAACGGAAACGGAACAGGTGGTACTGCACGTTAATGTTTCGTTTTATCGAAAAATGACTGAAAGCAATGGAAAATAGATTGAAATCAGTGAAAAATAAGAAACAAAACGGCTAAACGGAACAGTTTCTGTTCCGTTTTACGAAACAAAACGGAAACGGAATGAATTTCATTTCCGTGCGCTGGAACGGAACGGAAAACGGAACACCCTGTTCCGCTTCCGTCCTTAACGTCTGACACCCATAGTTATAAATGATAAACAGACCTATTGTTGGCTGCATACGTGTCGTTTCAAGACTATGACTGTGTTTTAAGTGTCGTCTTGACATTTTTGTTAATTTACTTATTGAACAACATGCTAATTGTGTTTACATGACCTCACGATTAGTTAATATTAAATATCATATCGTGTAACTAAATTTCAAGTTCTTTCGCAACTTCTTCGACCAAATATAATAATTTTAAGTTTTCTATTTATCGACCCTGGATCAAAAAAATATTAATTAATTAAATTTTAATTTAGCATTATTTTTTTAAGAATAATTGACAATCCGTTAGTATTCTACAAATTTGAAATGGAATTGAAATGAAGGGATACAAAATTTGTTGAAAAAAAAGCATAAAATGGCATGTTAAAGTGGCCTCATCTGTCTATATTCTATACATATGTTACTTTTTAAATATTAAGTCAACAAATTTGTTAGTGTTCTAGTCGTAGGAGATCATAAGAAAATACTTAAGAGGGATTTCGTATAGGAATAATTGTGAAATGTACATATGTTATGTTAATTGGTATATATATGACTTTTGAAAGGTGTGCTTTGCTATTTAGTTGTTGAAATTGAATGCTATGCAGAACTCTTGAATTTATTGTAATGGAAATTAGTGTTAGTATATATGCAATAATTTGTAATGTTAGGACGAAAACATGGCTGTTGAGGCGTTCTCACAAATTTTGCATATCTTTATGGGTCAGTTACATGGTACTGGTACATACAGAGGACTAAATAAGCAGAGGTGCTCAGTACTTTAACAGAGTAAAAGGATCCCTGCTGTACATACAATCATATATACATGTATATTAATAAATCAAACTAAGCTATTACTCGGGGTTAACAATTCATTTTTATCCAATTAACCATCATTTTCATTTTTCTATACAACATATATAACATAAGTTACATACCATTCCTTATTTGCCTTTCCATTCGTCCTTCAATCCGATTCCTACCTCCCAAAACAGAGTTATGGAACTCGTAGCTCATCCCGTGTTCCACTCGATAAAATTTCATAATTAGTTTGTATCGTTTACATAGCACACAAATTCAAATGTATAATTTTGTGATATAATTTATGAGTATTTAATTTGATAGAAACTGTACTTATTGTTCTTTTTTTTTTTTGAAAAAAAGTAGGAGCGCCACCGACAAGTACAAAAACAAAACCCCAGCTAGCAGCAATCCGAATCCTGTGGCGCGCGACACAGCGTGCAGCGCGCCACACGGACCGTCCGATCAAATCTGGACGGGTTACATTTTTTTTGGGCCTTACAATCTGTTACATGCACGGGGCTCCCTCATCCATTGAGATTTGATCGGACGGCCTGTGGTGCGCTGCACGCTGTGTCGCGCGCCACAGGATTTGGATTTAGCTAGCAGTGGCTACCCGGCCAAGTGGCCAACACACTCTATACATTTATTAAAAAGCAGAGAAAAACTACTCTTCTTATAATAGCCTCTAAGCACATGTACCAGCTGTTGTACCACAGCTCAAAACAACCAAAGCAATGAAACTGTACTTATTTCTTAGATATAAATATTAATGTTCTTTAAATAAATAATGATTAGTTTACAAGTAGAAATTAATTTAGAAATAATAATTATGAATTAATTTTGCACATTATGTACATAAAAATATATGAAATATATAAAAAATATAATAATTAAGCTTGTCTAGGACTCAATAGCGGTTTGTGTTCGATTATTTTTAAAGTCAAACTAAAATTAAAGTCAGATCGTTCGAGCTCGACTCGTTTATGATCATAATCTCTATCTGCAAAGACTGCTATTGTTTTTTTTTAACATTACGTAACATTCGAAATTGCAATACTAATTATTATACAAAAATGAGTTTTTATTGTCATAAAAAAAAATTGAACGTTTAAGATTGAAATGCATTAAAGTACAATAAGTGCATTTAATTTGAACCATTTGATTTTGAATGGATGGAACTACAAAAAAGAGCCTAGCCACTATCCTGACAATGTACCTTTAAAAATTAACTAATCATAAGATAAGAATAGTTTCCGTCAGATTCGTTTCTTCTAATCAGAAAGAAAATGAAAAAAAATATATAAAGTGAAATAAAGCAAAGCTAAGAAAAGAAACACAACATAAATGCATGCATATATGCTTGGGTCATAAAGTGATAATATTGTGATTCTGATTGTACAAGGACAGTGCTATCCTCGTAGGATCGACTGATGGAAGATGAAGAGGCTTCCAAATAATATACTATAAAAAAAATGCAAAAGAACAAAAAAAGAGTCGAATAATTGAATAATATACTATAAAAAAAATGCACAAGAACAAAAAGAGAGTCGAATAATTGAGGCGTGATTTCATGTTTTAAAACAGAACTGACAAGTATCTCGCTTTACACCATACTTAATTATGTGAATTATGAATCCCACTCTGAGGTATCAACTTAGGCTTATATGGTTCAGGTTGTACATAGTACATCCGCATATATCCTAAATATTGATTCTAGAGACATGAATTTAAAAATGGAGAGAATAAAGTTCGAATCTAAATCATTAAGAATAAAGTTTGATTTAAATTTAAAATTAGATGTTATAGACATGATATATATCGATCGCATAAATATCACGCCTATCAAAATAATGAGATTTAATTTAATTTAACAATTAAGTTTCAGGTCAATGACCCGATTTTGATATCTCGATCACGCCAGATATAAATTTTCCAACGCTTACAAAATAAAAATAGTAAATTCTACATATATCACCAAATATCAAAAGTGTGTGAAATGGAGCAAATAAAGAAAGAATATACACAGTATACTCAATTGAGCAGTCTCTGACTTGAATTTAATTGTATGATTACTTTGAACCAGTCGCTGGTTTACATTTCTATGCAGAATTCCACTTCTAGTCCTACATTATTGTTTGTTTTTTTAGAAAGGAGGTATCAAAGGAAAAAAACAGGAGAAATTTCTCTACTGCCAAAAAGCTACCCAAAGCTTGATTAAAGCCCACAGCATTATATTAATTATACACATCTCAATGTTACTTTTTAGGCCCTATAAGTATGCATCTATGCTAGTTATATCGATTGTTTCTCCAGAACAAACAAACAAATATCATTTGTGCCTCTCTCCCCAGACGCACCATACATATATACCATGCATCACTCCTATCATCTCAAGTTTGATATCAAAATTGTTAAGCTAGACACTCTTGTTGAGCAAGCACTAGATGAAAATCTCTTTATCAGGTACCACATCCCAACATTCGACGACAGGCGGATTCAGGTTGATACCCGGGAGATCCAAAATAAGAAAAATGTTTCGTGGGATGAATCTGCGTCTTTCGAATGTCATGCAAACTTTGATAAAATTAAACAGGTACGAAAGTCGAGTCATATAGCCTTTGAGCTAAGATCAAAGAGAAGAAAGCAAGCCTTTGGGGGAGTTATGGCAAGATCAAGGGTACTAGGAAGAGGTGAAATTTCGTGGAATGATGTGGTGGGTTCAGAGGGGATGAAACTGGAAAAATGGATCAATTTGAGAGAAAAAGGTCTTAAATTGGATGAGTTTAAGTTGCCAAATTTGCTGGTGGAGATTGAAGTTCAAGTAAGAAGAGATGTGGAATCAAATAACAAGAAAAAGTGCCGGTTTACTAAGACTTGTGATTGTGAAGGACGTGAAATTGATTTGTTTCAAGTTGAAACAGTGATAGACTGAGGCATAAGTGTCATTTTGCGTATGATAAAATTTTCCCTTGTAACCTAATCTTTAGGATAATATACAAATATAAAATATTTCATGAAAATTTTTGCCTATTCTATATCAGGTCCTGTTATGCATAAATGAAGTGGAAGTATCACTATATGCGTGCACATACCATCCGCTAATGTGTCGATGGTATGTGCACATATATATTTGCTAGATCTGTATATCAAATGATGGATATTAATTTATGCCGAATAAAAGTTCTCTGTATCATAATCATTATTTGAGAAAACAAATCGGCAGCTTGACACCATTGTTTTGTTATGTATGCACTTAAGTAAAAAACGAGAAGAAGATGTATATTTAGATTCCGAGCAACCTTTTCGCACCTGCAACGACTAGCTATAGTTCAATGACATTTAAATTTAATATTTATACTTGCAGCCTAATACAAATTCAGGATATTTTTATTTTGAGTCATGTCCTAACATAACTTGTTGTGACACTAAAGGGACTATAGTGCATTACACGGGCAGATGCGCATAAAACGGCAGTGACCCAAAAAATCCCATAATTAGTAGTCATTCACTAAATAGTTCAAATGTTGAAAGCATTAATGTACTTATCAATGAGTCAACACTAAATCCAAAATACCTTTAGTAAAATTAAATATTGAACAGAACAAAGAATATCAAATCCAGTCAAACATTAAGTTAAGTAAACTCAGTACAAATTGCTGAATATTCTGATCGTTTGTCTCATAGTCTGATTCAAGATCGGTAATATCATCTCTCCATTAAAATAGTATTTCTGTCTACAAACGAAACACATTTGTATCTAGCCTATGATATATTTTGTAGAAACATATATATATTACCTACACCTTAAGCTGGCCAGGTTTTTTCAACATGGATCAAAATATCAACAACGCTGCTCGAAAAGGGAAAAGATATGATCCACGACAAGAGCCAATTCTAATGGAGAACTACAAAAGTAGGTGAATTTCTTGCCTTGTACCAATTTTTTAGGATACATTTTGAGTTTTTATATAGTGCTTGAGAGCAGGAAGTTTAATCTTTCCTACATCCTTTTTTTTTTCCCTTTTTGCAATATTGATTTTATTCTCCTTCTTATTGTATTTTTAACAAATTAGTAAGTTTTTATTATAAGATATTAAGATCTATAATTTACTTGCTTATGTTGCTTGGTTTGAACCATGTTAAGTGTTGTTTAAGATAGAAATCCGAGGCACCAAACAACACACAACTTCAAGCTACCATTGGCGTAGGTAGAATATTAATTAGCATATATGCATTTAATTTGTCAAGTTAAGATTTGCAAATGGAAATCCCAAGAAAAGAATAATACTGACATAATGTATCTTCTTTAACTAGGGAACTCAAGTTTCCAAAAACCATAGTTAAAAATTAGAAAATTTGTTATTTCATCAGATGTAACTAGCTAGACAGCCATCCAGACAGCAAAAGATTGACATGGCTGCTGCAACTGGATTACGATTTGGCCAAGTTCAACAGTGGTTTCGTGGCAGAAGGTATAAAGAGAAAAAAGCAAAGGCTCGAATTGGAGGCTCAGTCGAGTAATAACTCCAATTATAAGAAAATAAAACAAAAGAAGCTTGTTAGATTGCTTTAGTTTTAATATTTTTCTCTACATTGGTATCTTTAACAGATTGGGAGGAACACATTGAGGAGACTTCAAACAATTCAAATGGACAGTGAGAGGAACAGTGACAAGTAGTTGTGCATCTTCCTTACTTTGTCTTTCCTTTTTTCCCTAGTATTTTCATTTCCTTAATTTGTAATTAAATATGCAGTATCTTTTTTTGAACATTAATTAAAGCAGTATTGTCGTTGCAAGAAGATAGCAAGAGTGTTCCAATTTTGTTTTGTACGTCTCAGGCCTCAGGGTCTCAGGGCTAACTTGTTAGTTATGTAATAATGTTCCTTGTATACCATTTAAATTATTTGTGCACAGGCTCTTGTCTGAGGTGCAGGAGCATATTTGATCCCCACTATATATGATGCTGGCAGGCAAATTAAGGCTACAAGTGCTGTACTGGCATGAATCTTCTAATTTGCGAATTTCAGTTGTCAGCTGTAGCAACTGAGCTAGCTAATCCTCGGCCTTTTTTCCACTGTTTTTCTCATCTTTTATGCGTATTCACATACTCAAAGGAATATTTGATCTACTCTTCTTGTGGTTTTCAACTTCCTGTATCATGTTCTGTCTTTTGGAACATTTCTTCGTTTCTATAATATTTCAATAGAAATTTGCAATTTCAGATTGTTTTAGTACAGACAGTTTTCTATTGGCCCTAGATGTTTCATGTGTTATCCTTACACAATAGTTAATACCTTAAACACAATCACAATCAACAGTTAATATCTTCTTATACTAGTCACAAAAATCATTTATTCATCAGTAAACAATTTGAGAAAAATTTTGCAACTGTGTAGTGTGTGGACTATGCTATGCCTAATAGTGGCGATTAATGACATGGAAACTACATAAGACAAATATGTTGAAAATGACATGGATCCCTAGCTCAGTCGACCACTGTTTCAACATGAAAGATATCTACTTCACAACCAACGCAATCACAATCTTTAGTAAGTCGGCATTTTTTCTTCCCATTTAAACGTGCATCTCTTGTTACCTGAACTTCCATCTCGACAAGTAAATTTGGCAAGTCGAACTCATCCAATTTCAGACCTTTTGCACTCAAATTGACCCATTTCTCCAGTTTCATCTGCTCTGACCCGACCAAATTACCCCATGAAATCTCACCTCTCCCTAGTAGCCTTGATTTCGACATAATTCCCCCAAAACCTTGCTTGCTTCTCCTCGATCTTAGCTCGAATGCGATGTGATTCGACTTCTCTACCAGCTCAATTTGATCAAAGTTGGCGTGACATTCGAAAGAGGCAGATTCATCCCAGGAAACATTGTTCTTGTTTTGGATCTCCCGGGTGTCGACCTGAATCTTCCTGTTGTTGAATGTGGGTATGTGGTAACGGATAAAGATCTTCTCATCTAGTCCTTGGTCAACTACATTTTGTAGCTTAACAATTTTTATACCAAACTTGAGATGGTATGTGCAAGGCATGGTAGTGTTTTAATTGTTGTAAGCGTGGCGCAAACAGAGAGAGAGAGATGAAGTCGGATATAATTATGGTGTTTATTTGTTGTGGAGGATTGAGACAACAAGTTTGTTACATATTTATATATATGGTCCGGGAAAATTAAGTGCAAATCAAATACATAATGCTTTATGTGGGCCCCAAAAGGTACATGCATGTATTGATTATGAATAGCTTTTGGCAGTGGAGAATTTCCACCGGTTCATAGCAATCCTGAGGAAGCTTCCTCTGTTCATACTTTCTAATTATTGCACAAGACAATCAGATACGAGCTTAAATAAGTCCCAAATAATTTTACACTTCTAGTGGAAAATCAGCGACCACATACACATGTTACTAACAAGATTCTAACAGTAAAGATGTCTAAATTTCCTATATATATAAATATATACAAAGAGTAGAACTTTCGCCATTATAATATATAAATAGAGGTTTAATCGGTAATTAAGGAGTTATTGTTTCAAAAAAGTGTATTATGAGTTCATACATATGACAATAGATGAGTCAACGCATAAATTTTTACCTAAATTAAATTAAGCTATTAATTGTTATTTTAAGTTCACGTGCTAAGATCGAAATGTCATATATATTTCAGTCACACTTAGTCCAAGTGTGAGGCGTGATAGGAAAATAACATTATTTTGTTTGTAATTTAATTTACTGAAACTGGAAGGACGTCGATGTTATTACGTACGTACGATATATAAAGATATATATTTAAGCGGTTCAACTTTAGTTTGTATATACGGTATAAATTGCGGTCCTTGTAATCATGAATATTCTGATTAAAACATTGCATTTTATAATATTTTGTAAATATTGAAAAAAAAAAGATGTGCCGCGAAAAGAGTTTTTATACAACAAGTGATGGGTCTAAGTCAGGAAGATACAGCATGTTGATATATTGTGGCTGTACGTTATTAAATCAAGTTATGGAACACTGAATTATTTATTTGCACATAAATTCAAATGTACTTATATATGTCCGAGTCTTTTATTACTCAAATTATGGTAATATGTTTATAATGGTTGATGTTTCATGTAATATGCTCATCAAAAGTTTGCACTTGGATTAGGAAAAAAAAAAAAAAGGGAATAAACCTATATGCTTGCATAAAAGTGGAAAGTTTTGGGTACTGGGAGTCTCCTCATTTCTCCATTGAACCACACAGAGTCCTTCACCAACTAGTTCCACAAGATAACCATGCTAAAGATGGAAAAGAACGGTTTAGTTTGCATACCACTTGAGATAATTATTAAATTGACTTCTCTAGAATATGTTAAGAACTTAAGATGGATTGATTACTACTATGTACAGCCTGAACCATATAAGCCTACACCTAAGGTGGGTTTCACAATTCATATGGGTGCGTTTGGATGGGTGTGGGAAGAAAGAAAGAAGGGAAGAAGTGGAAAGAAGTATTGGGAAGTGTGTAATTTTGTGAAGAGTTTGGATTATTTATAATTTTTTTTCTTCTTCTTCCTTCTTCTTCTTCTTTCTTCCAACAATCCAAACACAATAATTAATTTTTGTGTAAAGAACACTTGTCAGTTTTATTTAAAATACCGTCAGTACTCAATTATTCAACTCACTTTTTGTTTGTGCTCAACTTCTTATTCATTATTTTAATAGCATATAATTCGGGAAGTGCATTATTTTCCATCAGTTTGTGTCCTCCATCTGTCCATCCAATTAGGATTGCACTGTTATTGTACAATCAAAATTTCAAATTTCTCTCGTTATGACACGTATGTATCTATCTATCTATCTATATATAGAGAGAAAATTTAATATACACAGTGCATAAGACTTTCTATGCACCGCAAATTTTTTTGAAAATATTTTTGTAAATTGACAAATCTAATTTAACCAATCTAATCTACATATTGAACTCTCATAGAAAGCTAAATTTTATAATTAACTCTCACCGACCATCGCTTATAAGTTTCCTCGTCTGAAGGCTTTGGCCGAGTTGACCCATCAAGGTGACCCAATCTATCTCGCCCATTGAGTTTCATCTACAGCATCTGCGACCAGAGGTAGAAGTTCGACCCATCTAGCTTGATCGACATCGCGGAGGTGAACCCCTCTTGGCTTTGAGTGTTTGATGGAGTTCTCGGTTGTGTAAGCAATTGGGACAAGGTGTTATTCAAGCTTTGAATAAGGGTCACAGGATCTAGTGGATTAGGATCAGGGATAGGGGTACTCATGGTTTAGATCGTGGTGAGGGGTATTAAAGGTTCTGTTTGAGGTTTCGGTAAGATCTGTGCAGTAATTCGTACAGAGAAGAAGTAGCAACTGTGCAGTAACTCGCACAGGGATAAAAAAAAAACAGTTGTCAAGATCTACCGCTCTGATACCATGAAAACTTAAAGAACAACACAGACAGACACAAAATTTAACGTGGTTCAGTACGAAATCGTACCTACGTCCACACGCACACACACCATCACTTTTTTATTTCTTTTCAATAATAATGGAGAACAAGAGAGAATTGGGGAAGAAGATAGGTCAGAAAGAAAGAGAGAGGTGTCTCCTTTATAATAGGTAGGTTAATATTTCTTTTTATTACATTTCCATATATGCATAAATCATAAAAAGAAAATTCAGAAGGTCCAACTCGGACCGAGTTCAGCCCAACTCGGATCAAGCCAAAGAGGTGTGGTTCAACTCGGTCCGAGTTCAAACCATCTCGGACCGAGCCAAACGACTCCTTTTCTCCACATTATCTAATATATAGGACATGCTTATTTCGATTTCCTTGTAAAATGCCTGCTACAAATACAAATGTTTGAGGGACTAGTAGCGATCTGAAATCCTAGGAACGAATGGGTGAAACAGATCAGGGACAAATTATAAAATTTAATTTAACTAATCCAATTTATATATTGAAATCTCATTGAAAATAAAATTTTATATATTTTTTTAAAATTTTTTTACTATTTTTATTAATTTTTTCGGCTTACCATTTTTCGATACAAATTAGTAATAAGAATATCCAAAAATAGAAAGTACAAAATTTTTAAAAATGTAAAATTTTGATTTCGGTAAGATTTTAATATATAGATTATATTGGTTAAATTAGATTTGACAATTTGTGGAACCACAGACCAAAACATGCCATCGATTTTCCATCGAGTATGTAGTGTTTAACATATGTATGTGTGTGTGTATGTGTTTATGTATGTATGTATATATGTATATTGAAAGGCTAACGTACCATCGATTTCCTATCGAGTCATTTTTCGAGATCCAAAATTCAAATGGTCAATCAGAACCTCTATGTCTATTTGATCAGATTTTAGCGTTTGTTTATATGCTTTTATTATTTTTTTTAAACATCAGTTATTTATCTTGTAGAAATGTATTTGCATGCAACAATATTACACAAATAATAAAAATATCTAGAAAAACAAATCCCCTGAGAATAAGCTAGGAATGAGTAGAAAACAAAAACTTGAAAATGGAGCATGACACTTGCCAAAAGTAGCGCAATCCTTTTGACCGGACCGAAACGGAACAAATTAATTGAGTGCATTACTCCATTTCTAAATTCTCTGGGTTTTATTATTTGTGGAAAGATTCACCCATATCTATGCTATACCATTTGCCTTCATCTCTCTAGCTACCTTGCACCTATCTACTCTGAAGAAGATAGTGGTAATTAAAATTAATGGGGATGGAGGGGTTTGCTGTGCCCAGCGGCTCAATGCCCGACCGTGGTGCGTGTGCATCTCTCCCTTTCTCGGTCGTACTAACTTGCATCATGGCGGCCTCCGGTGGTCTCATATTCGGCTATGACATTGGAATTTCAGGTCAGAGCACCTTTTACTTTGCTTTCTTGTTTTTTGCTTTTTTTTTTTTTTTGACACTTAAACTCGCAACTTGTTACCTGAAAGTATGAAGAGAGTAGCACCAGTACAGGAATAGTACTGAAAACAGTCACCAACCCCAAACAACACTAGAATAGCATTTCAAATTCTCATTCAGTAATAACCCAAACTACTATTAATCTCTAGACTATTCACATTACTATAACCAACTGCGTACCCAATATAATTATTAATTTGTATTATTTAAACAAAACTAAGGGTAAATTGTTAGGTTGAGAAATCTATTGAATTTGAAAAAAAAAAAATTAAAACACTTTATTTGTACGTAGTCACAAATCACAATATCTCACAAAGTACGTAAAAGGGAAAAAAATGAAATATTTATTCTAAGAATAAGAGGAATAGTCTCTTTCTGGACGAAAATTTATTCATAACCATTCAAACTCTTCATAAAATTACACACTTTCCAATGTTTTCCGCCTAAGAATAGACTATTCCTCTTATTCCTAAGCGATAATTAAGATCCTTATTCTAACTAATTAGTTACTAATACAATATTTGTTAACAATATATAAATATATATATCAGGAGGGGTATCATCCATGGAATCATTCCTGAGCAAGTTCTTCCCCAGTGTACTGCTAAAAATGATGGAAAAGGGGCAGAACAACGAGTACTGTGTGTACGACAGTCAGGCCCTGATGGCATTCACTTCTTCGCTCTACATTGCCGGCCTCTTGGCCTCCCTCATGGCCGGAAAGGTCACTAAGTCCATTGGACGGCAGGTTGTCATGTTGCTTGGCGGTGCCATGTTCTTTGTCGGTGCGGCTCTCAATGCCGGGGCGGTTGACATTACCATGCTGATTATTGGACGTATGCTTCTCGGCTTCGGCGTCGGCTTCACAAACCAGGTAAAATTAATACGTCTGTCACCTTTAGAACTTCAGAATTTGAACTTGAATTGTTGAATTTCTTAAGGACATATGGGATCACAGTGTATATCAATTAGATGAAATTAGAGACGCCAATCACTTACTTGTGTTCTGTCTCTTGTTGCCACTTAACGAACTAATGCGCCTAATCATGTCATGTTTCTGGGGCTGAGTTGACGTGAGCAGTAAACGTTAGAATATTTACCAATTTAAATAAATAACGAAAAGTACCAGGATATTTGATACTTTATTTTCAAAGAAATTCATCCTCTGCAACTATTTCTATTTCAATTTTTTTAAATATTTATTTCGTGCATGTACATGGGTACAAGCGCAAAACCTGAATTGTTGAATTTGAGTACTGGCACATTTCATATTAAAATTTTGGCAGAATTTTAACTGGTACTTTCCGTGTGTGCCCACTTTTGGGTTGTAAGGTACAGGAGTAGGCGTTTAATCCAAATTAGAATTGAATGAATTATGAAAAAGTTCAATTAGAATGAATTTTTACATTTAATTTTTCCTATTTGCACTCTGGTTCCTTCCATTAAAATTGAGTAGACTATCTTAATTTTATGGAAGGAATGAAATAAAAAAGGAATGCATTTGCTAGCAATGTCGCTTAGTTTTTTTTTTTCCCTTCTTTTAGAATACCAAAGAAGTAATGATTGTATAGGTTTCACTTCCCGATTGAATCTTTTGAAAGTTGAAACTCTCATATTCAACACTTCACAACAAGGTGAAACCAATATTTTGAAAATCGGACCGAACCATTTATCAGTTCGGTCAATGGTTTCAACTTTCAACAAACCGGACCGGAACAACCGGTTCATACTGGTTCGGAAACAAGCAGTAAATTACTGGACCAGATTGGACCGGACTAGTCACCGATTCGCAGTTTAACAGGTCGAACTGGTCCGGTTTTAAAACAGTGGGTCAAAATTCAAATCCTCCCGAAACTAAGGCAGAAGGTTATGTAGGATTTTCTGTGGCACAATGACTGTAGTCGCCTATGAAACGGTTCAGTATCAGCAAAAAACAGGACCTATGTAAGCGCCTTCCGTTGGTTGTTATTCGCTTTATGCAACCAGAAAAGATTATTTCACGAGTTATTTATAATATACAAACACAATGATTTTGACTAAGAAAATGAAAATTTACATAGAATATGGACCAATTTTTTTCCAAGATTTTCTTTCAAATAATATCTGACTGCGTATAATACTGTTTTCCTTTATTTTGTTTTTTTTCTCAGCTCCTTTTTTTTTCTAAATAGTTATGTAAGTAATTTTTTTCCCCCATCTTTCTTTTCTCCTTTTACTTATAGATAAATAAATTTATACTTTTTATTAATTTTGTTGGGTTTTATTTCTAGCTTACTACAATTTGTTTGGGACAAAAAGTTCTATTGTTGTTGTTGTAATCGGATGACGCTTGTCATCCTGCTTTCAAAAAACAAGCTCAGTGTTTCACTTCTTGCGGGAACTATATTACTTGTTTTGTTTTCAGCTTTGTAACATGGAGACTGATTGTTGCTTCAACAAACTTAGGAATTATATGTTCATTAATTAAGTCTTATGACTTTGCAGAACTATAATCATCTTATATAAGGTTCAATTCCAGCACATAATAAAATTAAATGAAGAAGGAAAAAAAAATAAAGATAGAAGCAGATATTGCATTTGGGGTCTTATAGTTGCGGCAACCTATCTTTTGCTTCATGCACAAAATGAAGTGATACACTGATACCTAACAAGTCCAACGACAGAATCTCTGTTGATCCCATAAAATGGGGACAACTAATGCGAAAGCACTAACTAATTTCTTTGATGCTCTGAATGCATGACATTGGGTACAAATTAATAAAGGCAACGCCGGTTTACCTAGCTGAGGTAGCACCGGCCCGATGGCGTGGTGCCTTCACGAGCAGCTTCCAGTTTTTCCTTGCATTGGGCAATCTGATAGCCAACCTGACCAACTACGGAACCAACCACATCAACTGCTGGGGTTGGCGCCTTTCCCTCGGCCTGGCTGCGGCCCCAGCCACCATCATTGTCCTTGGTGCCTTTTTCATCACTGATAGCCCCAGCAGCCTTGTTGTTCGTGGCAAGCTTGACGCTGCCAGAGCAGCTCTTCGCCGCATGCGGGGCCCAGATGCTGACATTGATGCTGAGCTCAAAAATGTCATCAGGTCTTTAAATTTGAATCTTTTTTCTTTTTCTTTTTTTTTTAAATTCCAATTGAAGTTTGATAGATGATATGTTATGACTTACCGACAACATGCATTAACTTCAAATGAATGTAGTTTTGTAGTCGTCAACTACGAATGCTTTAACAATATTTTTGGAAAGAAAAAGATAAAAGAATGAAATGAAAACCAAAAGAAAGTGGGGAAATGAAAGCACTGATTAAATGCATGTTGTCAGGTCGGTGGAGGAGTCAAAGAAGAATGAAGAAGAGGCATACAGGAGAATTATCAGGAGGGAGTACCGGCCACATCTAGTAATGGCGGTTGCAGTCGCACTGTTCTTTCAGTTGACGGGGGTAACACTACGCGAAATTTTGACTTCTATAACGGTTAACAAAAGACTTCTGTAACGGTACACGAAACGTTACTGTAGCCCCCGTTACAGAATGCCTAATAACCGTTACAGATCTATAACGGTTATTAGACAACAACCGTTACAGTAGCCCCCTCTTCTGTAACGGTTATTATCTAATAACCGTTATGGTATACGCAAGGGAAAATCTGGTACAGTTTTTTGTAGAACATGTGTAACGGTTATTAGATAATAACCGTTACAGAATCCAGTCTTCTGTAACGGTTATTATCTAATAACCGTTATGGTATTGTGGACGGAACAGGTGTGGTGTTTGGAGAACTTCTGTAACGGTTATTACCTAATAATCGTTACAGAAGATTGGATTCTGTAACGGTTATTATCTAATAACCGTTACAGATAATATTTATAATTAAAAAAAATGAAATATAATATTCTGTAACGGTTATTCCTTAATAACCGTTACAAAATTCTTAATTTTTTTTTTTGTGTTTTGCCTGTTTGATTGGCTAGCCCCAATTTGCTAGCCGAATTGGTACCAAATTGGTACCCAATTTACATTAACAAATGCAGCATATATATATATCACAAAGCACACATATATCAAACATATATAATCATGCATATCACACAAACAATAAACAAAGTATTTACATATATCACAAGTATAATCAAACATGGCAAGTCATCAAATAACACATTTTAATCAAAATAATACCCCTTGCATGAAGTCCATAACTTCTGTCACGACACCATCAATCATTTTTTTGTTGTATGGTACTCCAACCGGCTCGATCATCTGCATATTATGATAAACAAGTCAAAAATATTATTAGTTAGATCATTAAATTCTAAAATCGAATTGTTTGATCAAATGTTATTAGTTAAAAGAATAAGTTACTTACATGAGGTATTTTCTGAATTGCTATCCAATAAGATAATACGTTTTTCATGGTGAGCATTGTGAAATATCCACATTCTGTGCTGCCCTTTTGTATCGGACACTAATTAAAGATCCAACAAGAAAGATAGTTAAGATTTTGCACAGTTTCAGAAACCCTAGGTAGCTAATATATTTTTTTAAGTCTCGTACCTGAATTTTGTACCAATCAAATGTTGTTCGGGTCCTTGCGTTATATTTTCCATTTTCCATAAGGTATCACTTGTATATCCTGCATACAATATCATTAATAGCTTAAATAGAACCGTACGTAGTCCTTATCTCAATATCAGAATCTCATTTAGAAACGAAAACTTACTGGATTATGAATCCCTTAATCAATATCTTTGGATTCTTGCGCTCGATAGAATCTGCTATTTGAACGGTGCGCTTCTCGACATTAATAACAAGAAGGACCCAATGAAAGCTGCAAAAATAGAGATTATTGTTTTCATGAAAATGAACCAAACATGTAAACGAGATAATTGATATTTTATTAGTTATAATTGTCCTTACTCTTGTAAATAAGGCAGAATCATATAATTGGATGAATATTGCGCGAATGACTTCATCAAGTAGTCCGCAGCTTGGTTTTGTTCTTGTTTGATTTTAGGAGCAGTCAACATCTCTGGATCTAATACGGTGATGTTGTTTTCTCCCTCTGAAAGTTCATTCATCCAAAACCTACACTCACGGATATTAATTCATACATTTTTCACCTCCAATTGAATACGGTACTTTAAAAAAATATTTTAAAGGTTGAAAATTCATACCAAGAGTACAACTTGACGATCGACACGTTTAGAGATTCTCTTCTAAAGCATTGGAGGATGTCGCACAATTCAACGTTGAACTTAACCTCGCCGCTGTATGTACCCCAAACATCACATTTATGCAACTCAAAATTTTTCTCAAGCTCTGGTTGGAGCATCAATAGTTCATACAATTCTCGTTCGGATGGGGTAAGCTTTTCAATTGCATCCTGCTCAAGTAGCGGATCGCGAGCAACAATCGACCCTGAAATAATCAGACACAAAAGAATAGATTATTCGACGTTGAGCAACAATCTACCCTGAAACAATCAATTGAACTAATTAGGTTTTGGATGAACCTGCACTTGGAACTTTTGGACTCTCGATCACCTTTTTCGCCACCGCCTTGCTCGCATCTAGCTTCTTTTTTATCAAACTCTGCATTCAATGTCATCACATAATTAATTAGTGAGTTCTAATAGAGATGGATGAAATAAATTATCATAATTAAATAAAACGATACCTTGTGGCCTATCTCCACCAAAAATGACGGCCATGGGAATCGCCCTCCTATATTATTTCCTAATAGCTCATCTGACCTACCTGGGACTTGCCACTGACGAAAATCATCGCCTACTCGGAGAAGATGGATATAGAGTTGTTGATCAGTTAGTGGCACGCCGTGTACGATCTGACCAACAACACTCGGAATAATATTTCCCTCGGCCACCTTAATCTTCTGGTTAAGGTGATCAAGGGAAAAGAGATCGCACGGTGTTTCTTCCTGAAATTCAGTTCGATCAGAAACCCTAATGCTAAGCCAAACATAAATCTAAATAGAAAAGAGAAAAGTGATCAATATGAACCTGAACAACGCTTCTCGGATCCGGAGGCATATAGTTTGAGGCAACCGTTCGGAATAACTGCTCGTTTGGCATTCCTGAGTCTACCTCAGCTTTAACGAATGACTGGTACGGCGTCACAAATTGCTGCGGTGCTTGAAACTGCAATCCGCTACTGGCCAACCATTGTTTCACCTCCTGAAAATTATCAAGCAACCAAATGATGAATAAATTTCATTCATTTTGATTACATTTTGATTGTCAAAAATGATTACCTGAAAAGCTTGTTGTCTCGCCGCATTCATTATCTCCTCGGAGTGAATCAAGTCCCTTTTGGTTTTCTCAGCGGCTTCAGCTGCGACCCTGCTCATCAATTCTTCAATCTGGTCTGGTGCCATCCATCCTTCACACGCATCCTTTCTAGGCTTTCTTTTATACACATCTTCCTTCTTGGTCCATAAAGGATATCCCCTGATTCTTCCTGGATGTTCTGGCCTGTCAACCGCCCGATTTAAGACTTCTTGTTCCGGTATTGCCCCGGAATTGACCTCACCAGACATGGCACTCAACCGACTGAATGCCTCAATAGTCGACGAATCAGAGCTATGGAACGTGTAAGTATCTAACAAGCAACAAACAAATCTTATTAATAATCACAAAACAGAATTTGAAGTTAGCATATATAATAAGTATTTACATGTGTAAGTACCTTTATCCTTCGTAGCCACAGTCTTTCCCATGAAATACCTTTGACTCCTCGGTTCCAAATCGCCGATGGTAATGCTCGTGGAACCGGCCCCTTCAGAATCTCCGGGTATGACAATCTTGTCTGTAGGTTTCCATGAACCTTTTTTTCCTCTATAGCCAGTGGAAACCATCCTATGAGGCTCTTTCCATTTCTTTCTCAACTCCTTCGCTTTGTTGCTCTTTTGTACAAAATTTGCACCCGTCCTTTTCTTGAAAAATTCTTCACATTCCTTTTGTGAGATTGGGTGTTTATCGCATGGATTTTTTGGATTGTTTGGATCGGCATTTGTGATGTACTCCTCAGCAATCCTACTTATATAAGCCCTGTGACTTATGCTCATCGCTTTGAGAGTATTCTTCATGGCTTTATCATCTTCGATGTTGAACATTTTCTGAAACATAACGAAAAGTTAGTTAATTGGTAGCATAGGAATTTAAATTAGATGATTTAAGTGAAAATTTATTCACCTTGATGTCCAACCACAACTCAAGTTTGTTTTCTTTTGAAACGTCCTTCCGTCAATCATCAATTGTGATTGGCACTCTTGCTCTAGCCAGATACCCGCAATATGATGCAAATTTGTTCACCGCCTCTTCAGTACCAATTGGCACTCCTTCTTTGTCAAATTTAATCTCATACTTTTCCCCAGCAGCTTTTTTTCTCCTAAACTCTTCCGTTGTCGTTCTGCTCCTTTTTTTTATTTCGAACGTTGTGACCTCCTCATCGCTGGATTCTGTACAAGCCTGTTCACCCTGTAAATCTCTATCTTGATCTCCAGACATATCTATTAACAAATAATTAACAACAATGAAAGCAATCAAATCAAGTTAACATAAACATAAACAAATATAAACATAAACATAAACATTAACAACATAAATAAAATATATTAACATAAACATAAACATTAAACGACAAGTTCAATCTCAAATAACAAAATACATTAACATAAACATAAACATTCAGTTGGATAAGAAACCCTAATACTAAACGAAACATAAATCTAAATCCTAAAACACCATATATAATATATATTAATGTTTGGCGCAATGTTCAATTTATTCAAACATGAACAAGTTTAAAATTCAAATAATTAAAAATACATAAATTTAAAATTCATTTAATTAAAACCCAATAATATTCAAACATGAATTCATACACAAATAACATAAACTTCAAATTACATAAATAAAGTTCACACAAAATAACATAGATAATTTTATTAATTCCTAAGACAATTCAACCCTAATTCTTCTCCTCTTCCTTATTCTTCTCCTCCTTATTCTTCTCCACCTCCTTATTCTCACTGGATCCCTCATCTATTTTAACTCCCATACTAAAATCATGGCCCCTTTCACAGCCTGGAGGAAGACGACGTACAGCCGAGACAGCCCTTCTTTTGGGAGGTCCGTAAAACAGGATCCTTTTTGACACCACCTTAGGTGTTTCCTCCCCCACCTTGGATTCCTCCCCCACCTTATTGACGTTTTGATCCTTCTCCATCTAATTTTCATTTTAAATAAATTTCTTAACTTCTTATTCATAATCAATTCACAATGCATATATATCTAATTAAATTAAATTCTAAATTATCAAGAAAATAACAGCCCCATATCAGTCCTTAAAATTGTGCTTTACACAGCCCCAAAATAGCCCCATATCAGACCCCAAACAGTTCAATTTTATGCATTTTAGTCCTTAAAATTGTGCTTTATGCACCACAGCCCCAAAACAGCCCCATATCAGACCCCAAACAGTTCAATTTTATGCACATTAGTCCTTAAAATTGTGCTTTATGCACCACAGCCCCAAAACAGCCCCCAAAAGCAGTTCAAATTTATGCAAAAAAGTCCCTAAAACAGTTCAATTTTACAAAATAGTCCCTAATTTAAACAATTCAAATTTTGAAAGAAAAGGGAGAGAGATTACCTGGCTGGCTGTCGGAGCTAACAGAGAGAGTCAGAGAGCTGAGAGGGAGTCAGAGTTGAGAGGCACCGAGAGCTGAGAGGGAGTCAAAGAATGAGAGGGAGTCAGGCACCGAGAGCAAATAGAGAGAGACAAAGAATGAGAGGGACTCTGAGAGTCAGAGAATTGAGAGGGAAGAAGGAGAGAGGGATTACCTTTTACGAGAGAGGGCCGCCGAGAGCTGAGTGCTTCTGTCGAAAGAGGCGCCGAGAGCTGAGTGCTGAGTGCTGGAAGGCTGGGATCAGAGAGGGAGTCAGAGAGGCACCGAGAGTTTCTGCCGAGAGCTAGGGTTTTAAGAAAGAGGCGAGATCGAGAAAGGAAATAAGGGACGGACAGACGCCAGGGATAATATAAAGGGTTTGAACCTTCTGTAACGGTTATTCGCTAATAACCGTTACAGAAGGTCAAACGTTTTATACATATAACCTTCTGTAACGGTTACTACAGAAGAGGCTAATCTGTAACGGTTATTAGATAATAACCGTTACAGAAGGTCAAACGTTTTTACATATAACCTTCTATAACGGTTATTAGCTAATAACCGTTACAGATTAGTCTCTTCTGTAACGGTTATTAGTTAATAACCGTTACAGATTTTTTTCATTTCAATTTTGACTGAATTTAGCGTTTTTAAGTGTTTTGACTGAATTTAATTTCTGTGTTGGTTACACATGAATTTAATTTTGTTTTACATTTTTTCTAACAAAATAAAATTACAATTTAGAAAATTAACCAAAAATAAAAATAAATTAGCTCCTTGTTAACAAAATTTTTCACCAATTAATGACCTGCAAAAAATAAAAATAAAAATATTAACATAACAATTTACACGTCTATGTTAAGAATAATTTATACTAGCACATAACAGTTTTTTAAACTCACATGTGATTATGTAGCTACTTTGTTTTTTTTCCTTCGCGTGTCGACCCACACGCCTTCGGTGTTTTCTGTACGCTTACAACTGATCGATACTGGCTGTGATGTAACGTCGATACCGATAGAAAAAGGAGGTATTTCCTCGAAGTGGTCGTATGCTTCTTCATCTACGACATCACCAACACCGACAATACGTCTTTTTCCTGAAAGTGGCAAGTAATAAATAAGATGAACATTTGTACTCAATAAGGTGAACATTTGTACTTAAATAAGATGAACATTTACCTTGAAGCACAACATGTCTTTTCTTATCTGCCGGATCTTGAATGTAAAAAATTTGCATTGCTTGCTTATTTGCAAGTATAAAGGGATCGTCTCGATAAGCCCTTTTATTGAAGTCAACAGTTATAAATCTCATCTTGTCTTTTTTAACTCCACCGTGACCGTTGTCGATCCATGCACACTTGAATAAGGGTATCTTAAATTTCAGGTAATCTAGTTCCCAAATCTCCTCGATCCACCCATAATAAGTAGCCGACCTAACATTATCACTAGATAAAGCTACAACAGTGACTCCACTATTTTGCACGGCACTTTTACCATCCTGTTTCCTTGTGTACCAGGTAAATCCATTCAAGTCATACCCTTGGTATGTCTCGAATACGGCATCAGGACGTCTTGATAACCATTTCACGGTTTCATCGACCTCTGTTCCTTCTTTCAACTGGGACTGGACTTTATCTTCTAGCCATTGGACAAATTTTATTTCATGCTCTATGGTAATCAAGTTTTCGGTGTAAGAAGGGTATTGTTCACGTAACTCGATTAGATGTTCATTAATGTAAGGCGCCACAATAGCAAGATGTTGGAGAACTTTCATATGTGCTTTGGTTCTCATTGCAAGATCCGGTATATGAGTACTAGCTCCAATTGTACCTGTTAGGTGAACATTTGTGCTAAATAAGATAAACAAATATTGTGCTAAATTAGGTGAACATTTGTGCTAAATAAGGTGAACAAATATTGTGATTTAAGTGAACATTTGTGCTAAATAAGGTGAACATTTGTGCTAAATAAGATAAACAAATATTGTGTTAAATTAGGTGAACAAATATTGTGCTTTAGGTGAACATTTGTGCTAAATAAGGTGAACATTGGAAGTTAATATATAACCTTTTCCTTCAAGTCTACCCTCATGTCGAGACTTTGGAAGACCGATTGGTTGTACATCCTGCAAATAATCGGTGTAGTACTCAATAACCTCCTCGGCCACATATCCTTCCACTATACTTCCTTCTGGTTTAGATCGGCTACGAACAAGCCCCTTCAATTGACCCATGGCTCTTTCGAAAGGATACATGTATCGTAGAAATACAGGACCACACATTTTTATCTATCTAACTAAATGAATGGTCAAATGCACCATGGAGTCAAAAAACGATGGCGGAAAGTACATCTCCAGCTCACATAGGGTTAGTACAACACCTTCTTGTAACTTGTCCAAACTATTTGGATCAATAATTTTGGAGCAAATGGAATTAAAGAAAAAACACAACTTAGTGATGGTTTTCCTCACTTCTTCCCTAAAAATTCCTCGAATTGCGACCGGAAGTAACTGGGTCAGTAGGACGTGATAATCATGTGACTTCATACCAAGTAATTTGTTGTCCTTAATAGAAACCTTTCTTGATATATTCGAGGGATAACCTGTAGGAACCTTAATAGATTTCAGGCATTCTAATAAGCTTTTTTTCTCTTGCTTTGATAAATTAAATTGTGCTGCAGGTAGCCAAGTTCGACTTTTTCCCTTATCTTGTGCCGCTAGTTCTTGCCGGATCCCCATTTCAACCATGTCCTTCCTCGCATTTACGCCATCTTTAGTTTTCCCTTGAATTTCCAACATACAACCAATCAAAACTTCACATATGTTCTTTATTATGTGCATCGCATCTAAGCAATGCCTAATCTCCAAACTCTGCCAATATTCAAGATTCCAGAATATAGACTTCTTCTTCCATATCCCCTTGGGTATCTCATTTGCAAATTTCTTACCAAATTTTACATTAATGTCCTTCACCTGTCGATACACCCCTGAACCGGATAACGGTATTGGGGCCTTGTCTTTTTCTACAGTACCGTCAAACCTTTCCTTGTCTCGACGGTAAGGGTGATTGCGGTTCTTAATAAACCTCCGGTGTCCCAAGTAAACATTTTTTCTGGAGTTTTCATGTACACAGAATGGGTGTTTTCCATGCAAATAGGACACACTTTCGCTCCTTTATTCCTATACCCTGACAGGTTTCCGTATGTAGGAAAATCATTGATTGTGCAAAATATCATGGCACGGAGGTTAAACTCACTTCTAGAGTGTGCATCATATATTTTCACTCCATTCTGCCACAATTCACCAAGGTCATCTATTAATGGAGCCAAGTACACATCTATATCATTACCTGGTTGCTTGGGACCAGAAATCAACAAGGGCATCATCATGTATCTCCTTTTCATGCATAACCAGGGAGGAAGATTTTAAATACACAATAAGACCGGCCACGTAGTATGCCGGCTACTCATGTTGCCGTAAAAATTCAACCCGTCTGTACATAAACCCAATCTCAAATTTCTAGGTTCACTGCCGAAATCTTCAAATTCCCTATCTATATTTATCCAATCTGGAGAGTCTGCTGGGTGTCTGAGCATGCCATCGCCTTTTTTCCTGCAGTCTGCGTGCCATCTTAACAATTTGGCATCCTTCGCGTTAGAGAAAAGCCGCTGGAATCTTGGTATTATTGGTAGATAAAACACCACTTTTGCAGCTGGTCCCTTACTACCTTCATCTTCAATTTGATCGTCCCTCGGTTTATACCGTGACGCAATACACTTTGGACATTTATGCAAGTCTCCGTACTGATTCCGAAATAATATGCAGTTATTTGGACATGCATGAATTCTCTCAACTCCAATTTTTAAAGGACATAACATCTTTTTAGCCTTATAAATTGAATCTGGCAACTGGTTATCTTTTGGAAGAAATTCTTTATGTAATAGTTTGAGCAAAGATGTGAAACTTGCATCACTCCATCCATTTTTGGCTTTAAGATTGAACAGTTTGAAAACAGCATTAAGTTTTGACAATTCACAACCAGGATATAAAGCTATTTTATCTTCTTCACGTAACATACCAAAAATTTCAACATTATCAACAAAATTTTCATCCACATTGTTCACAATTTCATCTAAATCGGCATTAAATTCTGAGTTATCTACATTTCTATCATCAAATACATTGACATCATCAATTTCATCATCCAATGATACATTTTCTTCCTCATACACAGAATCCAATACATTTGTGCTAGTACTATCCCCCCCATTCTCTCCATGGAGTGTCCACCGACTATAATCCGGTTGAAATCCATTTATAATCAAATGAGCCTTCACTTCTTCAAAATTAGACCACTTCAACAAATTCTGACAAACACGACAAGGACAATACATTTTATCATCTTCTTTCATTTTCAAATTCTCTTTAGCACAAACTATAAATTCTTCAAGTCCTCTAAAAAATGTAGACGAGCATCGATTACTTAAGTACATCCACGTCCGATCCATCTGAACAACAAAATTTATGCAAATTATTAGGGTTTCGGACCAATTTGTCATATTAGGTTTTCGGACCGGTCACCATCCTAGCCCGCTCTTTGGATACTCTGTCTCATTAGCGAGCGTACGTTAGATGCAATGTGCTATCTGAGAAAAATTCGGCAGCATTTCCCCTTATGTTCCATGAATACGCCAACACACGATTGCTCGTGCGTACGTATCCGTGGCAACACAAGGGAAATGCCGCCGAATTTTTCTCAGACAACACATTGCATCTAACGTACAACTCGCTGTCCTAAATGAGACAGATCGTATCCAAAGAGCAGTACTCCCGACCGGGAGTACTATCCGAGATTAATCCCTAATGGATTAATCTCGGACGGATAATGACCTAAATTCAGTTGAGTTCCGGTATTTGGTTCCTATATGACAATACGAAATTCATGCCTATATATATATATGCAAATTATTAACGAAATGCAAATAATTTAAAAAAAGAGAAGTTCATGAAAATATACTTTCAATTGTGTGCATTCCGATCCGTTGAATCGTGCGACTTATCCGGCCGATGTAAGATCTTCTCTTATTCAATGATATCTTAAAATATATAAAAAAATAAAAATAACCATAAATTAATGAAAAAATCGAAATAAATAAGAAAAAAATGTAAAAAAAAAAATTACGGTTCAAATTTAATTTTTTTTACCTTAAATCTGCTCTCCTTATTCTCTTTCTAATTATTATTTTTTCAGAATTTTTAGAAATTTTTGGCTATTTTTTTGGAGTGAAGCCACCACCACAAATTCGCAATAAATGAGAAGATCAGAAAAGAGTTAAGTGATGCGGCGCTAGCTGTGAGTTTGTTGGGATGGGGAGGAAGACCTAAATACAGAACTATTCTGTAACGGTTATTAAAAAATAACCGTTACAGAATCATAAAAAAAATATAAAAAAAAACCGTTACAGAATCATAAAAAAATTAATAAAATTCCGTCCCATATCAGTAACGGTTATTAGAAAATAACCGTTACAGAATCATTAAAAAATAAAAAAACGTTAACCTACTGTAACGGTTATTTACTAATAACCGTTACAGAAGATGGTTGATATTAATATATTTCTTTTTTCTTTTCTGTAACGGTTGTTGGACAATTACACTACAGATTTCTTATATTCTGTAACGGTTATTATCCAACAACCGTTACAGAAGGTTGATGCATTTTTTTTCTGACCATGACGGAAATGTTATTACGGTTGTTTCATAATAACCGTTACAGATTTGTGGCGCCAATTTTCCCGCCTAATGCTTCACTATTTTGTAACGGTTATTTCAAAAACCGTTACAGAAGTGCCGTTACAGAAGATCCTTTTTCCCGTAGTGTAATTGTCATTTCGTTCTTTTCTCCGTTGCTATTCAGGACAGTGGGGCTTGGGAACGATGCTGCCCTGGTCGGTGCCGTCATTTTGGGGGCAGTGAACTTGGGCTCAATTTCACTCTCGACGTTCACCATCGATCGGTTCGGTCGCCGGCCCCTATTTATGATTGGTGGGATTCTCATGGTCGTCTGCCAGGTCAGCCGTCAGCAATTGATTTGTTTTGTGGCACTAGCTTTTAACAAAAATTAGTTTAATGTTTTTGGTTGACTAATTAATGATTGATGAAATGATAAAGTAGGTGTACAGCCGTACAAATTTGTCAACTGCGATGTGCTTAATTTGAGTGTATTTGAACTCATCTTTTGTTTAAGAATTCTCTTGGGCTTTTATATATGAGAACAACCATTATAGATATTCTTATGGGTGTTTATTTGTAGACCCAAGTATAATAATCTCATGGGGGACTGTTTGGATGGGCCGAAATTGCAAATTTCGAGTATTTTATATGTCAAATTTATTATAAACAATTCAAATTTTTCACAAAGTTATATACTTTCTAATAAATTTATGTCTAGGAATTACAAATTCTCTAAATTTCTCAAATTCCTACAATATCCAAACGGCCCCAATGGAAAAGTTTATACTTCGTAGACGACTAATTAGTCTATCATGTTAATTTCAAGTTTCAACAGAATGGGCGCTACAAGTCTACAACATGGGGCCTCTTGAAATGCGCCCGCACACACAACAGTACAACACAAGTACACGCTGAACAGAAGGAAACATATATTGACAAAGATAAATTATGATTTCTATTTTCTCATACTCTTCTTCAATGCTGAAGGTTGCGATAGCATGGATTATGGGAGCACAAATCCGGGAAAGCAATGACGGCAAGATGCCACATGGACACGCGGTGGCGGTTTTGGTGCTGATATGTGGCCATGCAGCCGGGTTTGGCGTCTCGTGGGGCCCACTCAACTGGGTCATCCCGGCCGAAATTTTCCCGGTGGAGATTCGCTCTGCCGGTAATGGCATTACCTCTGCTATTGGTCTTGGCTGCACATTCATCCAGACCCAGACCTTCCTCACAATGCTCTGCGCATTTAAATACGCCACGTTCGCATACTACGCTGTCTGGATCGTTACCATGACCACCTTCATTGCTCTTTTCATGCCAGAGACTAAAGGCGTTCCTTTGGAGTCCATGAATTCAGTTTGGGCTCGGCATTGGTACTGGCGCTGGTACGTCAGGGAACAGAATCAAGTAATCCATGAATCGGCTTGATTTTATGGTGAGGCAGATTAAAAAGCTTTCTTTTGTGTTGACTAACCATATACTAGGCAGTAGCCAGTTAAGAAAGCTCACCAGAAAATGAAAGCATTATTGTGTTTTATAAGTATACTTTCTTAATTTTTTTCTTTTTCCTGCGTCGCTTGCTTTCCGTCAATTATTCGTTCTTTCATTTCAGATTCATGTTTGTTCTAATCCACTTATTTTGACACGCCATTTAATTATTTTACTGCATAAAAATTATTTCCGAACATACATACTTCCTTCGCGAGAAGTGCATAATATATCTATTACATTGCTTGTTAATTACTACACAGTGAATAATCACTGTATATTTAACACTACTATTATATAAAGTACTGCGTACAGAAATTATGTAAAGAATTAGAGAGTAGATGCCTCTGTTGCTTCAAACCAACAGTAATGATTTGTTTGAACAGTATGATTTGCTTCATTCTCAGAGGATGATAACTTTTAAGAGTTCTGAATATTTTGAACATCCAAATAAACCTTTTTTTTCTCAAATAAAAGTCTAGAAATTTTTTATTATTTTGAAATTTGATTTAATTGTTGTAATTAAATTACAAGCAAGAGTGCTCATCCTATTTCAAAAACTCGCCGAGAGAATTCTTTGATGTCTGGATATACAATTACAAAGTGGCGTGGTATAAATTTTTGCCTACAGGAACGAGATAACTACTCACATAAAATTATCAACAAAAGAGGCGACATATTAATTTAAACAATAGCAACTCTTGTAGTAAACTACATTTTATAAAATGAATGAAATATAAAAGTTTGGTTTAAGAAATGAATTTGGTCTGATTATATTGACATATAAAAATAATCGAAAACCCTGCTCAAATAATCCTGCTTCTATACAATGCAAACAAACAGTGCTCTGTGATTTGGAGAAAGTCATGGGTAAGGATTCTTATATAGTATTTTTGCTTTGGGGTAAAGAGAGGGAGGGAATGGGATTGGAGGTGAAATTTAGAATTTTTTCATGTTTGGATACAAGGAAATAGAGAAGAAAAAAATTTCGCGAGGGGAAAGGTTCTTTCAAAAATTTCTGCAAATTTGTTCTCAAATGGTTGGAGAATGGAGGGAAGGGAAATTGCACAGACGACACTGATAAAAAAGAAAATTCTTTTTTCTTCCCTTTCATTGTTCATCTAAACAAGAAATGCAAAATTATTTTACTTTCCATCTCATATGTTTCCTTCCCTCTTTATTTTTCTTTTCTATCCACTCTATATCACCGAACTAAACATACTGGAGGGAGGGTTCCGTTGCCCACAATTTGAATATCCTAAATGTCCCAAAACACATTTTTTGACTACTTTTATAAAATATAAAATTCAAATTTCGAATCCAAACTGTTGATCTTATTCGATATAACTAGCGATGCATTTTCATATAAGTTTTATAAATTTTGAAGTTTATTTGATACTTGATCAAGAGATTGAATATTGAACGAATCTACTTAAATATGATTGATTAATTCTTATCTGTTCATATTTTAGCCTCTTGACCAAGTATCAAATAAATTTTAAAATTTATAAAACTTATATGAAAATACATTGCTAGTTATATCAAATAAGATCAATGGTTTATATTCGAAATTTAAATTTTATATTTTGAAAAAATAACTAAATAGTAAGTTTTAGAACAATTGGGATCAATCAAATTGTGGACACTAGAACCCTCATCAACATAGTGTTAGAGATCTTAACATAGAATATAGAGAGTTAGCTGTGGATTAGGAATTCAAGAGCTGGTTTCCTTATCTTTATAAATCTTCTTGCATAAATTACATTATATGTATTTAATCTAAAATTCAAATATCAAATTTAAACTGTTAATCTTGTAGAGTGATGTGTTCTTATATAATTTTTATAAACTTTGAAGTTTGTTTGATACTCAATTGAGATGTCAAAATACATAAATATTTTAAATATAATTTATTATAATTAATAAGATAATTTATTTTTTCAACTGTTTGAGTATCAAATAAACTTTAAAATTTACAAATATTATATAAAAATGCACCTCCTGTTACAATTTGATAAGCGGTTTTCATATATATGTTCCAATCCGGTGTAGGACTTAATTTCATTGGTTTATACACAAATGCAGAAAATCCACATAATACATTGGTAATCATAATCGGACATGTTCTCTGGGTGTCAATTTCATCATAATTGGTAAAAATTCATTAATAATATTATTTTAAGTAAGTTAATAGCTTTTACTTTCCCCACTCAACACGTTTATGTACATGAGATAAGTGATAAAGATAAACTAAAAAAGAAACAACCTTTGAAATTTAGTATAATTAATTAATGTCAAAGATCAGGAAATGTACGTAGTTCGGCGTTAGGACCAAAGAGTAGAACCAATACTCTTTGGCAGAATTTTTTTAAAATTTTAAGAAAATATAAATGAAACTTTTTTGGTAGTATTTAATTGTTGTTGGTGCTGTTGAGATGCTTAGAAAAAAAAATCAAAATTTTGTAATATATAGACAACTAAGCAGGCAATATAGGGCATTGCATAGCTAATTAAACTATTAAACACGACGGGCTTTCTTCGTACTTTATAAATTGTATTAAGTAACGGAAATGTTTCTATAGGGAAAAAAGCGGTTAAGGAATTTATGACGCCCCTTTCTACAGTGAAAGTTTGATATTTTTGTGTGGGCAAATATAAAATTTTCGAGCATGATAAGAACAATCATCGGAAACATATTCTATTTTGAACCAGCTGATCCAAATGTTCTATTCCATACCCTCCGAATTCTACGTCGCTTCTTTAAATTCTACTAAATATCAAATTATTGTTTAAAAAAAGGATTTATAATGTTGTAAATAATTACGAAATTAATCATATATTATTCATAAAAATTGTAAAAATACATGAATAATTTTGCTATAAATAGGGATATTGTTCGTAAAACTGGCCACTGCATGTTCAAAACCCGGTTGGGGGTGGTCTTTCATAGACATATAATTTAAAAATAAATTGGGTGTCTTAGATCTCAATTTATCTTAAAAAAAATTATTATTGCAGTCAAAAGAATGTATAGCTTGTAAAACAAAAATATTACACAGCATCTTGTATGTGAAAGATAAATACTGTTTTTAAATATTAATATTAATTAATATTGTTGTTTATTTAGTTTCAGAAGGAACTCCTTAATTATCATATTCTTGGCATCATATGCACTGTCTTAAGCTAGCCACAATATTCATTCTCTTATTTAAATTTAATTGGAGAGGTGGTGGAGCTCATTTTTTCTTTTCCCCCGGCAAGTTATTGAGAGTAACGCCCCTCTCCAATCAGAACTCCCGACTCTGTATATACTATTTGTCTCTCTCAATTTATAAATCTTAGTTTAAAAATATTCCCAAGAAACAGCATATACATTATCCATATTAATATTAATTTTCCTGAGTCAAAAGGTTGGAGTCAGAGGCCCAAAAAAATTCAAGTTAATTTAAAAAGAGGGAAGAAAATTAGAAGTAGGTATTCTTTATGAATTAGTTAGTTTCTAAGGGTACGTTTGGATCGTTGGAAGAAAGAAGAAGAAGAAAAAAAATTATAAACAATCCAAATTCTTTACAAAATTACACACTTTTCAATACTTCTTCCCACTTCTTTCCTTCTTCCCTTCTTCCCACACCTATCCAAACGCACCCTAAGAAAAAAAAACGACCAATAAGCCGCCAACGAGCTAAAGGAGTATCTATCTATCAATGACAAATTATAAAACAGAGGCATATACATTATCCATATTAATATTAATTTTCCTGAGTCAAAAGGTTGGAGAGGCCCAAAAAAATTCAAGTTAATTTAAAAAGAGGGAAGAAAATTAGAAGTAGGTATTCTTTATGAATTAGTTAGTTCCTAAGAAAAAAAAACGACCAATAAGCCGCCAACGAGCTAGAGTATCTATCTATCAATGACAAATTATAAAACAGATCTAAGTGGTCTATGTCTTATGAATTAGTTCACTATTTATTTTATTGCAAACAATGAATGAAAAATGATATGTATGTCACAGTTTATGATATATAATTTCAAAATGTGTTTGCATAATTAATTAGTGCTGCCCTAACTGTCTTTTTGAATTTTTCGCCTAAAATTCGCTTATACAATTATAATATGTTATAGAGGCTTAGAGCATATAGCATACAATTATAATATGTTATAGAGGCTTAGAGCATATAGCAGAATTGAAGAAGCGGTCCTACTTGAGGCGCAAATCACAAGATATCAATCTTTTGCTTGCTTTTTTTTATTATTATATTTTTTTTTGGCGAAATCTAGTGTAAACAGAGTAGGTCTTATCGGGTTATAGCATCAATAAAAGAAAGTTTGAAAACAACCCTTCTGAGTTTCAGAACTATAAAACATAAACAAATTTACAAATGGTGCTGACTGCTAAACATTTAATAAAACGTTAATTATGCAATATATAAATATAAATATGTACATAATTTGTGTACTTATGAATAAAAATAAAATATGAAATTCGTGGAAAAATTTTAGTTATACAAAATGAAGGAGATTGTCAACTTCAAAAATGCCCAATAAAAATTTCAATTAAAAAAAATAAACCTTGTGTTTACTTCTGTATTTCTTACAGGTTAGTTGGCACATCTACAAAAGTTTATACTAAAAAACTAATCTATAATTTAATTTTTTCTTTATTGTTCACATTTTTATTCGTATTACATGATCCATAATTTGAATGCACAAATTAAATCATCGTTCATATCTTATTTGCAGTAACGCTACTTTTTTTTTATCGTTCATTATAATTAGATTGACAGATATATCAATTATTGATCATTTTTTTTAAATAGAAGAATCATTGTATGATCATATACTTAGAATGGTTTGAAACAATCTGAGAAAAGAATGAAACCTATTTATTCGAAATAAGATATTTAGGAGTAGGAATCACCGATGCCACTTATTATATACGTAGTAAATATGTGAAAGCAGAAAAATTAAATAAAAAAGATAAACTCTAATTTGCAGCCAACCATTTGATTGCCAGAGTACGAAAATTAAAAGCAAAAGCGACGATCCTTGTAGTGTTTCATTTACATAATTGAACTAACGGCTTGAGTAACTTTGAAAGACTTTTGAAATGTTCTATTAATTGGGGTGCTTAGCTGTGTCATCAAAAGTAACCTTATATTTATTTCTACAATTTCTTTTTTGTGCGAGATGCATCTGTTGAGGCCTTGAGGGTAATTTTGAAAGACCGTCAGGTGACAATATTCTCTTCGGGGTTCCGAAACATTTTCTTATTAAAAAAAACTAGCAAAAATGTCCTCAATATATGGGCAAATAAAAAGAAAATAAAATGTTAATACTATTTTTTGTTATATATAAAATGTTGCATGTTAGGCAATAAAAATATGGTAAAATTAATAATTTAGTCTTTCATTTTAAATAAATGACTAATTTGGTAGTAACTTAATTTTTTTTTAAAGAAAAGTCTAACCTTAATCTAGACCACTGATCAAACCAAATTACACAAATCAATGGTTCATAATTGATATAAGAATTGTTTACACCCTTTTATCTGACAAGTTTACTCCTTTTATATGACAAATTTACTCTTTTTATATGGGTGCTTTTACATAATTGCTTAAAATCATCCTCTCTTCCATATCATCCCCATCATCCCCAGATAAAAACGCGTTAATAACTGTCTAAACACATTATCTCTATCTTTACCGTCATCCGCATTATTCCCATCTAGCGCTTATCTCTGGTCCCATCTTCCTTCCTCCTTTCTCTTTCGTTCTGTTCTTTTTCTTACGTCACGTAACTTTTTTTTCTGTAGTGAAAAGATTTTCTAGAACCTTTATATATATATATATATATATATAAGTAGAACCTTTATATATATTAACTAGAACCTTTTTATATATAAGTAGAACATTTATATATATTAACTAGAACTGTTATGTATATAAGTAGAACTTTTATATTTTTTAAGTAGAACTGTTATGTATATAAGTAGAACCTTTATATATATTAAGTAGAACCTTTATGTATATATACAAGTAGAGTCTTTATATATTTTAAGTAGAATTGTTATGTATATAAGTAGAACCTTTATATATTAAGTAGAAACTTTATTTATATAAGTTGAACCTTTATATCTAACAGAGGGGGAGCGAAACAGTTATATGTATTAACTAGAACTGTTAAAATATTTATGTATTTTAACCAAAACAGATATACCTTTTAACTAAAACAGTTGTATGGTTTAAATAGAACAGTTATACGTTTTAACTAGAACATAGGAAGTTAGTGAACAAAAGAGGGATGGAGACAGAGGAGGAGGGGAAGTGAGCGAAACAGAGAAGGAGAGAACGGATGAGCACTAGGAGAGAAGGGATAAGCGCTAGGTGAGAGAGGATGAGAGTTGGGAGAGACATTTTTAAAAATGAAAATTACGTATTTTTTAAAAATGAAAAACGCATTTGAGGATGATGAGAATGATAAAAATCGAGGATGATCCTTATCAGCCCCGGTGCTTTTATAAGTAGTATAGATAATAGCCTTTAACTATTTAAACTTGTTGATGCTAATTTTGTTCTTATTAAAAATTTTCCTAAATGAGTGTAATTGGCAGTTTTCTAGTCCATGAAAATAGAGATGTCCTGCATTTATTATTACTAAGTATCTGATCTCCTTGGAATAAGTAGTGTTCTTAAAAAAATACGACGTGGCCGAACATGGTACTATACGACACGGTAAAATACAGATATAACATGGCACGTGAACTTAATATTTTATGAACTATTAAACATATTCAAACACAACACTGTACATTACATCTTAAAAAAAGACACTGCATGAGGCATGTTCTTAGACGTGTCGTGTCGTGTCCATCTCTTAGAATATAAACACAACACAATATGACACATAAAACATTTAGACACGACACGGCACGACACGACAGATGATTCAAACATGACGTGTTTGACATGATACAACACAACAGAGCACGACACGTATTTAGAAAAGTAGATGTAAGTTATGTTTTGGTGATGTACATGGATTGATATCTCTTCTTTACTCCATACCATATCATTTTTTTTCTTTGTTTATAAGAAGAAAAATATATGAATTTTGAATTGAATTAAGTTAAGCACTACATCTTCATTGCAGGCCGTGGCGGATCTAGCAAAAATAATTAGGTGGGACTGAGTGCTATAATAAATCATTTGATCGAACGGTTTCTCTTCTTCTGTTTTTCAGCCCCACCTTTGAGTGTTCCAATGGTTGAAAAAATTCACTGAGGCTAAAGAAGGGCTTCAGGGCTCGACGGCGGTAGCCCCACCCGCCCCACCACTGGATCCGCCCCTGATTGCAGGTGTTAATTTGTTACAACTTCAAAAGTGTAGTGATCTCTCTAAGCAAGAAGTATATTTTTCTTGCCTGTTAAAATTCATTAGTTGTGGGCAGTATAGTAACAGTTGCACTTGATATTTGATTGATGCATTTTCTTCCTTTTTTTTTTTTGTTCATTTGGAGATGCATGGTGTAGATCAAATTGGAAATTAATGATTAATTATTTAACCAAAATAAGAAAATTAAAATAAAGTAAGTATGGGGATGAGACTACAGGAGCAAGTAGCTGGTATACAAAGCCTTGAATTTGTCTGACAAAACAAAAATTATTATAAGTAACTTGTACGGTACCAAATTAGCTCCCTGAGGCTCTATATATACTAGGCATTTTAGCTCTCTCCTCTCATCCACAATCTCCCATTCTCTCTCTCTCTCTCTCGCTAGTCTCTATCTGTGAGTTATTTAGCGTGAGACTTAAATTAAAGAGAGAGGAAGATGGGTATGGAAGGGTTTCATATCGCCAATGGGCCCACAGCCGACTATGGTGGATCTCTTACCTTCTCTGTCATTCTCACTTGTATCATGGCAGCCTCTGGTGGTCTCATTTTCGGTTATGATATCGGAATTTCAGGTATAAATGAAATAGATTAGTGCAAATATATATTTCTCTAATATATGCTTTCTGCGTATATACATGTAGCAATTACTTTACAATATTACAGGAGGTGTATCATCTATGCTGTCCTTCATTGAGAAATTCTTCCCGAGCGTGCTCAGAAAGATGATCATGCACGGGCCGCAAACGAGTGTGTACTGCCTCTACGACAGCCAGAGGCTAACGGCATTCACATCTTCACTCTATATTGCTGGCTTGTTTGCCTCTCTGGTGGCGAGCAAGCTCAGCAAGAAGATCGGCCGGCAAGCAATTATGCTGCTCGGTGGCATCTTTTTCTTCCTCGGCGCTGTTCTCAATGCTGCAGCTGTCGATCTTGCCATGCTTATCATTGGTCGCATGTTTATGGGTTTCGGCGTTGGCTTCACCAATCAGGTACCGTATATATATACATCAACATGTCAAAAGCTAGCACTCTTTCAAATCAACAACATTTTGTCAAAAGCTATTTTGTGGATTTTTGCATATTTTATAAAAACTCAGTTGCCAAAAATAAAACTACAGCAAATGAATTTTCAATGTAAATTTCATAAACTCTGTAGTTGGCCGGCTTCTTAATTAATCAATTAGCTACCAGGGAACCTTTATTTTGCCTAATTAATCAATTACATAATAATTAAAATTATAAATAAATCAATTAATTAAACTTAATTTGTTTGATTTGCATGACACAAAAGTCAACTCCAGTGTATCTGGCGGAGGTGTCCCCACCACGGTGGCGAGGTACATTCTCGAGCGGCTTCCAATTCTTCCTCGCACTGGGGAACCTCTTAGCTAATGTTGTGAACTTCGAAGCGAACCACATCAAGAAATGGGGCTGGCGGCTCTCCCTCGGCCTGGCAGCTGCTCCTTCCTTGATCATTGTCTTTGGTTCGCTCTTCATCAGCGACACTCCCAGCAGCCTGGTCCTTCGCGGGAAGCTGGACGATGCCAAAACAGCATTGCTACGTGTGCGGGGCCCAGATGCAGACACAGATGGAGAGCTGAAGGAAGTAATCAAGTCGGTTGAGGAGGCAAAGCAGAACGAGGCAGGGGCATTTAGAAGGATCATGAGGAGGGAGTATCGGCCTCATCTTGTGATGGCAGTTGCGATCCCGCTCTTCTTCCAGCTGACGGGTGTGATTGTCATGGCCTTCTTCTCACCCATCTTGTTCCGGACTGTTGGGTTCGGGAGCAACGCCGCGCTCATTGGTGCAGTTATTTTGGGGGCAGTCAATCTGGTGGCCACCTCGTGTTCGTCATTCACCCTTGACAGGTTGGGTCGCCGGCCACTCTTTTTCATTGGTGGAGTCATCATGGTCATCTGCCAGGTCATTCTTTCTCAAAAATCCATGTATGTTTGTTAATTGTTATACTTATACGGCTTATACCTTATTCGTCGGCCCTTACTAATTGTAATAAGATTTACAATTATGGGGTTCATTTATTTAGGTTGTAGAAACTGTGGGCCGAAAAATGAATAGTATAATTGTGGGCTTAATATTGTATATAGAACATACGGTACTCAACCTTTAAATTCAAACATCAATGAGCTTTAATATATGCACAAGCAGGAATTATAAGTGTCATCGGCAAATATAACATCCCAGCCATCGCTAAATACAAAGTGAACATATACAGCAAATAAGATGAACATATAGATGATCTAAGTGAACACTTACAAACAAATAAGTGTTGTCATCACTTGTTCAGAAGTTTACATGCATATTCAACTTACTTTCATTGAACTTATTTGTTTGTATGTGTTCACTTAGATCGTCTATATGTTCACTTTATTTGCTGTATATGTTCACTTTATATTTAACGATGGTAGGGATGACAAAACTGCAGACGACAGTAATCAATTTCCTATGTCCAAATCCAAAAATCTATCAATAATAGAAGCATTGGCGATTCAAGATGTTAGTGCCAATGCGTTTGGGTTTAGAGTTGATGATTGAGAGAGAGGTTGTAACAATTTTTTTTTTTCTAATGAAAAAAGTGGTGAGCAGTTTATGCTCACTTGTTTTAAAAAAAAATTAATAAAAATAAATAAAAATAATAGAAGCAAACAAAAATAAAATGGTCCCCCAATTTATTGAGTTATTAAATGATACTGGTGATTTTTAATATTTTTTACAAGCGTTAATCCTGTCTTCCAAGGAAAATTATAATTCACTTAACTTAGGCTCATTTTTTAAATTTTATCATGAAGGCTGCGGTTGCATGGATTATGGGAGCGCAGCTAGGGAGCACCGGTGCAAAACAAATGTCTCACGGCTACTCCGTGGCAGTGGTGGTGCTGGTGTGTGGTCATGCAGCCGGTTTCGGCATGTCATGGGGCCCACTCAACTGGCTGATCCCTAGTGAGATCTTCCCGTTGGAGGTCCGGTCTGCTGGAAACGGCATCAGCGCTGCCGTTGGCCTCTTCTGCACCTTCATTCAGACTCAGTTCTTCCTCTCAATGCTTTGCAAGTTCAAGTACGGAATTTTCGCGTATTATGCCGGTTGGATCGTGCTAATGACCGCATTCATCGCTCTCTTCTTGCCTGAGACGAAGGGCGTTCCCTTGGAGTCCATGAACTTGGTGTGGGGTCGCCACTGGTACTGGAAAAGGTTCATCAAGGAGCGCAAAGACCTACTCATCCAAGCTCCTTAATTTGCTAAGACGCTCTTTCAATTAATTGTTGTCAGAAGATGCTTCACGTTTTTTCTATTCTTTCAATTTCAATTTGTTGTGAGAAGCTACTAGCATATAAAGCATCTGCTAGTTGCTTCAACGTATATAACTGTAACATTTGATGCCCGTATTGTTTGTCATTTTGGTGTGCCTTCGTGTAAATTTGTTTCATTCATTCAATTAAAACAGCAGAAATATGTGAGTGCTGTTTTCAACACGGTTGTATACATTAACAGGATGAAAGTGTCCTGGTATGTAAATTAAATAAAATACCACAATGTGGTACTTTAATTATTTTATTTAGCAATTCTGTTGATACAATTGATTTGGAGAGAACTCATGGCAATTCTTTTTGTTTTGTGATTTGGAGAGAATTATTTAGCAATTCTGTTGATACAATTGATTTGGAGAGAACTCATGGCAATTCTTTTTGTTTTGTGATTTGGAGAGAACGTTGTTCAAGAATCTTCAAGGGAACAAAGCATACACAAGGCGAGCTTGTCCTTCAGGTGTTCTCTGAATGGAAATCCTCAATTGATAGTGTAGCTACAGGTTTTATTTTTCTCCTGTTTTACTCTAGCTTTTAATTTTACTTTTTCTGTTTTTGTATTTTTTACCCGGCTTAATTAGCCCCTGGCTAACTTATGTAACACTTTTCTTTAATAGAAAGATAAACCCAATCCCTATTTTTTGCTAAAAAAAAAATTCTTTCGATACAATCAGCTATCACGGATAAACTTATCTTGAAAGTAAACCGGATACCTCCTCGATTCTCGAATTAGTTTTTTTGTTTCCTTCATTATTATTTTTTTCTCGTTTTACTTTCGACATGTTCAACGATTTATGAAAAAAGAAACGTCCAAATCATAACAAGGATGATTAATCATGCACTCACATTGTGCGGTGATGTGTAAAGACTCAACCTTTTTCAAGTCGATTTTCTGGGACTGTTTGGATTTTCAAGGAATTTGAGGAATTTCATTTTCCTACCATAAATTTATTATAAACAATCTAAACTCTTCATAAAATTACTATAGGGCCGTTTGAATCGCTTAGGAATTTGGGCAATTTAGAAAAATTGCAATTTTTAGGAATAAATTTATTGAGAAGTGTGTAACTTTGTGAAGAGTTTGGATTGTTTATAATAAATTTACGGTAGGAAGATGAAATTTTTCAAAATTCATTGAGAAATTCAAACAGCCCCGTAGGATAGAAATGTTGTCGACTTGTCGGGTCAAAGCTTTTTATGAATGGACCAAGAAAAAAAAAATTAAGAAACATTATTATAAAATTGAAGATGATGCTTTCAAAGCAGGACTCCATGGCCCAATGGATAAGGCGCTGGTCTACGGAACCAGAGATTCTGGGTTCGATCCCCAGTGGAGTCGTTTAGTTTTATTTTTGTGTATCTGTATATTAACAATTAATGTTTTCTTTTGCAAGGACAAGCAAATGTTATCTACCCACTAGCTTCTAAATTTGGCTTGAGAGCTTCTTTTCTATAGACTCTGATGCCGTCAAAACAATGATTTTCTTTTACCCACTTCTTGCAAGGAAATAGTATCGGCCAACCGGGAACATCGTTTGAAATGTTTTATGAGAAAGTGCACAGGGCATTTCGTGCACCGCGAATTTTTTTCAAAAGTATTTTTGTAAATTCGAAAAAAATAGTAATAAAATTTCAAAAATTATAAATTTTGGTTTTTTATGAGATTTCAATATGTAGATTAGATTGGTTAAATTAAATTTGTCAATTTACAAAAATATTCCCGAAAAAGTGTGTGGTGCACGGAATGCCCTATACACTATGGTGCATATTAAACTTTCTCATGTTTTATACCGTAACAGCAATTGGAGGCTTGGATAGGAACCTATCTGCGTCCCGTATTTAATACGAGTTTGCGTAAACTTAGCATCCGATACTTCACACGGTGAATCTATCTATTTTAATGTATATGACCAGCTGATTCGGTCAAAATTCGTCGTGTTGAATTCGTTTCTTAGTATGTTTTGAGTATGGTTTTGAGTTCGAACCTGGAAAAATAAAATGAGCCCTACTGTCATGTTATTTAATAAAAAAAATAAAATACTAGATAATGCACATTACAGATGATTTTTTTTCTTTAAAAAATATATTGGATAATATAGTAGATGCACTATATTGGTAGTTGAATGTATGAAAGAAATTATCAAACATTTCGTATTTTAATTTTGATTTATAAGGTCATTTTTTTCGTTCCTTTATATATACTTTCATATTCTATTTTTTCCTAAAAAAAATGACATATCCTTGTACCCATACTATATGGAATACGATACTTGCACCCGCACATTACAACATAGGCTTAAACACAATTTAAAAGTTTCAACAGCATGAATGTTACATAGCTGATTTGTGTGTGCGCTGTCACATTGCGTTTGAAATATATCATATCATGTAGTATTTATATTATGTTCTATTTAGCCGAGTCTAATCTCAAGTTGCAACTGCTATGATCAAAATAAGAAATTTCGGTATGCGTGCTTGTTCAAATTTTTTATTCTTATACCATGATTTTGTTAGTATAAAAATAATGACCTAAATTCTTTATTTTTGTGTTGTTTGAACTGCAGAAAAATAAAAAAATTTAATCTTTATTCTTATCCAAAATCTTATTCTCCACTGTCCAAACACACATATAGATACCATTGAAATTTGTTGCAATGTGTGACATATTATTTGGCGGACAAATCACATGCTCTACCTGCCATATTATTTACTACACAAAAAACTAAACGCTTTAGTATCACCAACTGGCTGCAATCTACATGCAGGGGCGGATCTACCACCGGGGCGAGCCCCACCTCACGCCGTCGAGCCCTTGGAGCCCCCCTTTAGCCTTAGCTAATTTTTTCTGCCATTGGAGCACTCAAAAGTGGGGCTGAATACTTAAACAGAGATTGTCAGACCCATTTAGATATTTTTTCTAGATCCGCCACTGTCTACATGCCACCTATCACTATTTGCTTTCCTCTTCAACGGGGATACAATTAAATTTTACTAAATAAATGGCATTAGCAAGGGTTGGAATTCGGAACCATTTCGCTTTCTTTCCTTAAATATACATTGATTAAATTAAATTTATTACAATTGTGGATTAGTGCAGGCGAGCACGTCATCACCACCCACCTCCACCTGGCTGTCCGTATACCGTATGTACATCTAGCACCCAAATGGTCAACCCAGGTCCAGGGATTCTTTATACTACTACAAATCCTACCCTTAAATTTCTCTCTTCCTATAATCGTTGAGATTAATTCTACTTTTTTTTAAAATAATAATAATAAAAAGTACATTACTAGTTTATAAAAACTTTCTTATAATATTATTAGACATTATAGTCAACAAATTTGATTGCATTTTTATAAAATTTTAATTTGTTGGAATTATAAGGTAATAGATTTTTCTTAAGAAGTGCAACTTAATGATACTAGTGAAAATTAAGTATAGATTTACATGAATAAACTTTATTTGAATAAGATTTTAAATAATGACTAGTTGTCAAATCTGAAAAGATTCAGTGCTATTATAGTAAGATATGTTGCCATTTTGTACTTTGTATTTTGTTTTTATTTACGAGAAATATTAAAAGCAAATCAATATTTGATGTACAGAATGGGGAGACGGAAGAAAAAGGAGGATAGACCCACCACGTGTTTCACCTTAGTGCAATCCAATGAATGGTCGCCACGTCTGAGAGGCAGTGGGGTCCATGTGTATCTGTTGTGGATGTGGTCTTTAAAATCCCCTCACACGATCACACCCTCTCCACTGCCCTCTGTCTCTGTAACTGATCTGATCTGTTCTGTTCCGGTAGGCAAAGCGATCCGATCTAAAAGGGTTACGCTTCTCTTGATCCGATCCGATCCGATCCGATCGAGCAAGAAACAACTTAAGAATGGCGACTCTGAGAGTTCCCCCGGCCGTCCCTTCTCCTCAAGAGGATTGCGAGCAGCTTCACAAAGCTTTTGAAGGTCACTCCATTTCTATAATATATATTAATTCTCATTTCTTTCTTTCTTTCTTTTAGAATTGAGATCGGATCAGATCAGATCAGTATAACTCAACTTTAATATAAATGATTGATTTTAGGGTGGGGAACAAATGAGAAGTTGATCATCTCTGTGCTGGCTCATCGTAATGCGGCACAGAGGAAGGCCATCCGCGAGGCTTATCAGGCCACCTACGGCAAGGACCTCCTTGAATCTCTTCTTCATGAGACCCATGGGGATTTTGAGAAAATAGTGCTCTTGTGGACCCTGGAGCCCAGTGAGAGGGATGCACTCCTCGCAAATGAGGCTGCTACCAAGTGGCACCCCACCAACCGTGTTCTTATCGAGATCGCTTGCGCAAGGTCATCGCAGGATCTTTTTACTGTAAGGTGCGCGTACCACAAGCAATACAAGCGTTCTCTCGAGGAGGATGTCGCTGCTCACACCAAAGCTGACTTCCGCAAGGTCAAAACTTTAATTGATTTCTAATAACTTAATCAATTTGGTCATTTTTATTTCAATGCGCTTATATGCCCACCCCACTTTTTTCTCTCCTCTCTTCTTCAGCTTTTGCTCCCACTTGTCAGCGCATATCGCTATGAAGGCGAGGAGGTGAACATGCATCTTGCAAAGTCAGAGGCCAAATTGCTGCATGATAAGATCTCTGAAAAGGCTTATAGTGATGAGGAGGTTATCAGGGTTCTCACTACTAGAAGCAAGCCTCAGCTCATTGCCACATTCAATCAGTATAATAATGAGTTTGGCAATCCTATTAACAAGGTGCTAAAGATAATATACTTTTTCTTCTTCTTTCTTTCAACTCATTCCCTAATACTCTCCCTAGCTCTTAATATTTCTTCATCTCAGGATCTGAAATCTGACCCAAAGGACGATTACTTAGCTGCCCTCAGAGCAGTCGTTCGTTTGATCTGCTGCCCCGAGAAGTACTTTGAGAAGGTAATCAGGCTTTCCCTCAACAAGCTTGGTACTGACGAAACTGCCCTGACCCGCATCGTGGCCACTCGTGCTGAGGTCGACCTTAAGCTGATCAAGGAGGTGTACCAAAGTCGCAACAGTGTGCCGCTGGAGAATGCAGTGAAGCACGACACCCATCGCCACTATGAGGATATGCTTCTTGCCTTGCTGGGATCGGACCAGAACTGATTGATTGCAGGAAGGTGGGTTTTGATGGTTTACTCCGAGATTGCTGAATAAAATAGAGCGTTGTGTTTTTGGTTAATGCATATATGCTCCATGCGTGGTTTGTGTCCTTGTTTGTGTAAGGCTTTTACTTGACTTCTGGTTATTGATCAATAAAAGTCGTAAGATATGTTTTTGTGTATGTGCTTACTGCTTAGTGCTGCTTTTCTTTCAGCCTAAAAAATGGGGGTAAGTGGTAACGATCTGGAAAAACATTTTCTCAGGATTGCAAAGCATGGCTGAAAGCTAGTCCCTTTCCGTTGCACAAATTTGACAACATCTCCAATTTTTCTAGATAATGGAAATGGATGATCGGAGACGATGATAAATCTAAATATATATTATTTTATATCACAAGTAACCACGCATGACTTGACCATATATCGTTAATTTCAAAAAAGAAAAATGATATATTTTGAGAAATTAGCCATTCAGGCTACCATGTTTCATTTCAAAAACTAAACAAAATGTCAACTATTACAACTACTGTTTCTCACTGAACTAAATCTGATTCTGAGATGAAATCTGATATATGTTTTATAACTAAAAAGACTTAGCCTTTAAACCAACTTTTGAAAGCCTTTTAGCCTATGTATTATGACATATCCTGGATAAGCTCCGTCAGATTAAGCTGAATACAGTCTTGTTTTGCTTGCAAAATCTGGCTATTATGTTTTGTACACAAGTGAGAAAATGCATTAATTGGAAACTTGGGTTTTTCACCCAAACGGTATATGCCGATCAAATTAGGAGCAGAGGGGATCAATATATAATTTCTGAAATTTAGGGTGTCCTTGATGAAGGCTAGAACAAGCTTTAAACAAGGAACAAAACTTGTTAAGTTTCTATTGTTCCAACATTTTGTTAGAACAAAGAACAAGACTTTTTTTTTTTGTATTTTCCAAAATCACTTGCTCAAGACCAAAGGTCCAAACTAAACGTAAAACATCTTATTTTTATTCAAGTGCATCTAGGGTCAAGGCTATGAATTTCCTTCTATCAAACTCATCGATGGATATTTGATTTGATAATTGAAGGCCAATTTTATTGTTATAAAACCCGAAGATACATTTGTGCTCTTACTTAAATCTGGTTTTACGCAGGAAACTTGTTTTAAATTGCAAAAATGTACTGGCCTCTGAATTTCTCAAAAGAATCAATTTTATCCTTTGAACTTTCATTGACGCCCACATCCAAAGTAGTTCCTTATAAATGAATTGAATAATACCATCCTGAGTCTTGACAGATCACCTACACTAAAAGGTTGAACATTAAAAGCCGCTCCTATTCAACATTAAAAGGTTGAATAATACCATCCTGTGTGTGTGTTTGTGGGTTAGTGTTGTGTGCACATAACATAATAACATAATATGACCTACATATTTTTAAGGAAAATATCAATAACGCATGCTGAATAACCTTGCAAAACAACCAAGGAAAGCACGAGAGACATGAGCTATGCCTCTCTCGTCTTCAACTTCCTACAGAAGACCACAACACCTCTCATATGGAAACACAAAAGCCACTGGCTTGACATAAGTGCTATTTCTCTTGCTTCGGCAAGGAAATATAGAGAAACAACAAATTAAAAAAGAAGTTCAGCATTTTCAAAATCCGGTTAAAAATAGAATTCCCCATGATTATCATCTAAATAAGAGCAATGGTGCTCTGACCACCTGGGGGTTGACGGGACCCACCAAAATAGTCCCTCGTGGCAGGTTCTGAATTCTTGTTAGGCCCGTCCGAGAAGATATTGCTGCCGCTCATCTCCCGCAGCTTGGCCTCGCTCAGTGTTCTATCTGGCGAACTTTTTGCTGGCATCGTCTCCTTGAAAATGCCATGCCCTGTCAACTCTTGGAATTTCTGCTCATTGATCTTTCTGTACGTCTTAACCACAGGCTCTTCGCTGAATGTAATGCTACTGGGCCCGCCAGCTGGCTGCAAACATAAAACTTATTTTGATTAATTAACTGATCAAATATCAAATTAAAAGGAAACAAAATGAAGTAAGACAATCCCAGCTTACACTTGAGACTTTTACAGATGTATGGAGAGTCCTCGGCTTGGGGTGTGTAAAGTCCACATTGCCCTTCAAGTCCTCATTGCGAGTGGTACGTTGTCGTGCAGGTACCTGGGGTGGAGGGCCAAAAATGTCACTTCCACTCAGTTCCTTGATCTTTGTCTCGGAGACTTCCTTTGTTGTCTTGATGGGGGTCTCTTCTCTCACTAAACTCCCACTTAGCTCTCTCTGTTTCGCCACCTCAGTATGAGTGATAGGTTTTTTGGGAGAGGGAGTTTCTTGTGCGGCGAAAGATATTTGGCTGATACCTGCCATAGTTTGCTGGTACAGCAAAAGATAATATTACTCAATTTAGTTTCTATTCAATTATCAGTCTCAGAGATAAATTGGAAAAACCAAACGCGGTACCTTACTGTGCCAGAACCGTTATGTAACAAATCCTGTCTAAAATTATGGGAGGACAGATCATACCTGAGAAATTTTGACAGATGTCTTGATAGTTGGGGTGACAGAAGTGGGTTCTGATTCATCGCTCCCATTTTTACCCACAAAAATGCCACTTCCAGTCATTTCTTTTAGCTTTGAATCTGAACAAGGTTTCCTGACACGTAAGAAAGGTTATAGTCAGGCAATAGAAGATGCAGGCCTGATTACTCAACCCAAGAATTATGTGTTAAAATGAAATTGCCACAGCATTTCATTTGCTTGTTCCTGTTGTGTAAAATGTTCACTGTAACAGGGTTTGACATCACGATCCATAAGAAGGAAAAAAATATATATATTGTGCACAGTTTAAAAAAGGGTTTGAATTACTGGTATGAATATCCTTGTGCAAGACCTTAGCTGGCTATCCCGGTACAAATCAAAATGGACCAATCTCAACCAAATCAACTGGTAAGACCTGGACAGGTTGTTAGATTAATGAACCTAATCTCAACCATACCAGCTTGGGGGCCCGGGGGGGGGGGGGGGGGGGGGGGGGGGGGGGGGTTGGGGTCGGGCTACCAATATGAACCCTAAGCATGCTATTTTAATTTTTTTGGTATAATCCGACAAAAATAGAAATTACCTTTTGTTCAAGTCCTCAACCTCCTTTTTGCTCATAGCTGCACCAAACATGACTGGGCTGATCTTATCAGCAGGCTGTACAATGCAGACAATGAAAACTCATAAGGAGCGGTTTCTAGATATTAAGAAAACTTTACACTGAGCTGAACAAACACCATAATATATTATATGCACTGTTCAAGTAAAGGTGGTATAAGGACTCCAGATTCATGTTACATTTTATCAAGACACAAAGAGCAGTTCGTATGTATTGTGGCATGTTAATTCTGGACCTCAACGAGCACAACTAATATTGTAAGCACATTAATTCTGGTATATAAGGTCTAAGATTACATTAATAAAATGTCAAAAGCCATTAAGTAGGGTATAAATGTCCCAATAATTTGTCTTTTAAGATTTTTATATAATTTGTCCCAATAATGTATTTGAAACCAGCATTTGAAATGGATAAACACTCGTATTAAAGTCGTAATGTAAAATTGAATTTGGACATTTTGAGCATTTACCAAATTTAGCTCTACTACTGTCATGGTGACCTGAAATTGAGAAATTTATAGACAAAACTAGAAAAAAGATGACAAGTGCTGTTAACTTAAATATTAACAAGTATGTACATTAATTATATTATTATATATTAAGTGAATGAATGAGAATATGAACTTATTGGGCTGTTTTTTTTTTTTTTTTTTGAAGATAAATTGGAGGTCTAAGCCATCCAACTTATTTTTAAATTATTGGGCTGTTTTTGAAATAGTTTAATTGTACTAGTAAGGTATGCAACAACAACAACAACAACAACTAAGCCTTTTGTCCCAAACAAGTTGGGGTAGGCTAGATAGTAAGGTATGCAAGTACATTGCAAATTTGAGAAGGTATATGAATATGAGCAATTAATATATGAATGCAGGCAGCTTGAAAAATAAAAAGGGGGCTGGGAGTTGACCTTGAAAGTGTGGCGGAAGGCTGACGTGGCAGAGCGAGCGGAGGAAGGGGAGGGGGAGGAGGGAGGAGGGGAGTCGGACCACGTCAGCAGATCGGCGGTGGCAGTGTGAGATGTGCGCACTGGCCTCTCCATTGCTATCTATTTTCTTTTAATGGGAATGGGAATGGGAATTGGGAATTGGGAATTGGGATGGATGATGGATGGACGGATTTATATTTGTACACTTGCTGGCGCATAAATTAAATAAAATAAAATAAAAAAGAACCATAATTAAAAATCAATAATCAACACTTCAAACAAATGGTTCGGCAGCGTGAATGAAGGCCAAGGCCTGCAGATAATAATGAGAGAGATACATACTTAAATATAATAAATAATTTATTTGTAAGACACTGGGTTAACTTAGATGCATGGACGAAGTTATTTACCTAAATTCACATACAATGACGTGTAAAGAAATAAATGGTCCCTTTTTGAGTTTGATAAGAAGTTAAGAACAGAACATTGCTGGCTGACTGGCTGTCCTGAGCGTGAGGTTGAGTTTGTACACTTTTTGTAGACTTGGCACAGTACAGATAGCAAACATCCATAGTCAACTGTCAACTATGGGAGTTGCAATATTTTTTTAAAGTGAAAATTGGATATAACTCCCTCCAATCTTGTTCATTTGAATATAATCCCCTACAATCTTTGAAATTGGATATAACCCCTTGTAATCATGTCACTCTTGGATATAAACCCTTCTCATTGATTTATGAAATATTTTAAATAAAAAATTTCAGTTAATAACACATATGACCAAATTACCCTTCTTTCTTTCGTGAGATATTGAATCTGATCTCTTAACTCCAATTGATACGACCAAATTCGAAAGTTCACGATAGGGGTGACCGGAATCCTCCCAAGTCATCGCTAAAGAAAGCATCACAGTCACACGAGAAATAGTTTGGACTGTGACGAACATGAGAGAGAAAGAAAGAGAAGAAAGGGGTTTTTTTTAGGAGGGGTAGTCGAGTCAAACTCAGTAACGAAATCTCTGACGTTAGATCCTTTGATGCTTGCATCTAATGTCAAATTGCGATTGTCCGTGCCATATATAGAAAGGGCATCACTAGCAAAATCTCCAATTGGACGTCAAATCCAGTTTATTTCTATTCATTTATTTTGACAAAATAGATGTACTGGTAGGCCCATTACCAAACTATGAGGCCTCTGTAATGGCTCAAGTAGGCCTGGCAAAACGGCCCAAAAAAACGTGATGCCGTTCCGTTTTTTGGGGTGAAAACGAAATGTGGCACCAAATATTCCTGTCGTTTAAAAAACGAAACGTTGACGATATATATATAAGTATCGTTATAAAAAATGGCACGGAAACGGAATCATACGATACCGTTTCCGTATATTTCGTTATGCCGTTTTATATTCTACGAAGGTAGAATTTTTTGAATAGCAAAGAGAGGGGCGGATGAGTCGAGGGTTATTATATGATTGAAACCCTACCTTTCTCTCTCATTCTCACGCGCGCCGCTCTCTGACTCTCTGTGCTCTTTTCCTCTTCCTCTCTCACGCGCGCCGCTGCATCTTCCTTCTGTCCTCTATCTCTCTTTTGTTCCCTTCCAAGAAGAGATAATCATTCCTTGGCCTTGATCTCTGTACATTGTAGGCTTGTAGCTTGATTTGGTGATTTGGGAACTGCAATCGACGATTTTCTCTGGTGTTTCCAGATCCTCCTTGTACTTGTTGAGATGTAGATTAGGCTTACAAGGCCGAGAAAGGTGCTGTCATCTCGCTCGTTTGGAATTCTGTGAGATCAGTGAGTTGATTGTCGATTAGTACTGTTCACTGATCCAAATCATGAGTGCTACAACTTCCTCTACTCGTACTAGGCTATATATTCTTATGTCACATAGAGAGAAAGGAACAGAGAAAGAAAAAGAAAGAGAAGGGGAGAAATTTAAAAATAGACATAGACAGAGGAAGATAAAGAAGAAGAGAATCAGATAACTAAGGTATTGTTCGTTCTTTTTTTAGTTATTCAGTTTTTCCTATTGCGAGCAGTGAGCTTTTTTTAATTTTTTTCTCTGTTGCTCTCAGTCTTTGTTGATTCTCAAGAAGCAATGGTGCATGGTTCAGACGAGGAAAATCAAATCTCTGAGCCAGATTTGTTGTCTGACGATGAGTTAGTTTTATCTTCTTTCTATCTTCTTTTTTTATATTTATGTGAAATTTGCTTGTTTGAAATTTTAATTGCTTGTTTAGTAGTTCACTGAGTTACTTTTTTATTTTTAAATGGAAATTAGCATGGGACCAGGATTACATGGGGAAACACAAGAGGAAATTGAAAGAATACAAGCTGAAGCTGGTGGTGCATCAAATGAACCTGCTGTTGCAGCTGCTGCTGGAGATGCACCAGCACCAAATGCCCCTGCTAGAAAGAGATTGAAAAAGAAGACATCTCCATGGTGGGAACACTTCACAGAAGGAGAGCCAGCTGAGGATGGTAGCTATACTGCTACTTGCATCTACTGTGGGTATGTCATAATTCAAGGAAACCAAAGGGGAACTAGTGGACTGAGGGTGCATATTAAAAAAAGTTGTAAGAAGGTACCAAGAGAAAAAAGGTTCAAACCAGATGCAATGCAATACATGTTGCAAGCTGGAAAAGAACAAGGTATGCTTGTGCTTTCTTTTCTTAATTTAATTGTTAGTATAGAAAAACCTAGGCTACTACATTCCAGATATAAACTTGAACTTGAAGTTGATTGTTAGTATGCACCCAGTTAATTATTACTTAATTTAATTGTACAATTTAGTAGTTAGTTAATTGTTAGTATTCACTTTCTTGTAGTTGTAGTAGATGGGCCCGTCTTGTGGGCATTTAATCAAGCAAGAAGTAGGAAGGGTCTTGCTAGAATGGTTGTAGCTCATGAGTACCCATTTAATTGTGTTAATCATTATTTCTTGAGGGTATTTCTAAAAGACCTGCAACCTTCTTTCATAATTCCCTCAAGAAATACATTAAAGGCTGATTGCATTGGCCTTTATGAGGAGGAGAGACAACTTTTGTACGATCTTCTTGGAAAATTAGATCGCAAGTTCAGCTTTACATCTGACTTATGGACTTGCAAAGGTAAAGACAGGGGCTTCATGTCCCTCACTTGTCACTTCATTGATGACCAGTGGAAAATGAGAAAAAGAATTATCAATTTCACCAGTTTGCCCTCTCCACACACTGGTAAAAACATTTGTAATGCCATTTATGAGAAGTTTGTGCTTTGGAACTTAGATAAAAGGGTATTCTGTCTAGTGCTTGACAATGCTACATCAAATGATGCTTGCATTAAGGAGTTGTTGAACATAAGTTCCTTTCAAAAGGAACTACCAGTAGGTGGGAATATTTTTCATCAGAGGTGTGGATGCCATGTCCTTAATCTCATAGTGCAAGATGGTATAGGTGTCTTGAATAATGAGATTGAAAATGTGAGAGAGACAATGAAATATATTAGAAACTCACAGTCTAGGATGGAGAAGTTCAACTTGGCAATAACTCAGGTCATGTGTACTAATTTCTTATTAATTCAATTTTATTAATATGCCAATATAATATTTTAATTGTACATGTGTACTAATTTTTTATTTTATAACAGGCTAAAGCACCAAAGAAGAAGCCTGCATGGGATGTGCCAACAAGGTGGAATTCCACCTTTCTAATGCTTGAGTTGGCCTTAGAATTTAAAGGTGCAATCATTAGGTATGCTGCTCTTGATCCAAATTTTACCTACTGCCCCAATGATGTTGAATGGAATAATGTTGCAATACTTGTTGAGCATCTCAGGATTTTTTATGAAGCCACAAACAAACTCAGTGGAACAAAATATCCAACACTTAATCTATTTTTTTCTGAGTTCTGTGAGGTATATCTGAACATTCAAAAAATGTGTAATCATGCAAATGTCTTTGTTGTTCAAATGGGAAAGAAAATGTTGACCAAGTGGGAGAAATATTGGAATACTGAAAATATTTTGTTGGCTATTGGATGCACATTGGATCCTAGATGCAAGATGGCAGTAGTTGAGTATTACTTTGGTGAGTTGTATCCTTCTGGTCATGCTGCAACATTCACTGACAGCCTAAAACAAGTCTTGAATGCATTGTTCAAGCAATACTTTGAGTCAAACCCTACATCTCAATCACACTCTGCCACATCATCTACTCATTCAAGGTAATATGCACAACATAATACATTTTCTTTTCTTTCACTCAATTCAAATAGTAATACAATTATTTGTTTTCATGTTATAGGTCTGGTGCATCAAGCTCTGGGAGCAACACCAAAGCTGGTTTGAAGGACTTCTTGAATGTGAGGAAGACCTCTGAACCTATAAAGTCAGAGCTAGAAGAATACCTAACTGAACCACTTGACCTAGCTAGCATGGATGATGACTTTGATATTCTTGCATGGTGGAAATTAAAAGTGCCCAAGTACCCTATAATGGCCAAGATGGCAAGAGACATCCTTGCTGTGCCAATTTCAACAGTAGCTTCAGAGTCTACCTTTAGCTGTGCTGGTAGAACATTGAGCCCTGTTAGAAGCTCTCTAAGTGATGAGAGTCTTCAAGCTCTCATATGTGCACAAGATTGGCTTAGGGCTTCAGTGACAGGTACTAAGTTGTGTTACCAAATTTAACTTCAATATATATTTTTGTAAGCTAGTGAATAATGATATCTAACAATTACTGTCTTCAATTAATTTCAGAACAAGGTGGAAACTTTGGTGATGTTATGTGGTCAAGTGATGAAGCACTTGATGGTGACACTATATGTGTTACTGCTGCTAGTTGTACATAGAGCACTTGTGCAGTGGTGCCAACATGCCTTTTTGTAAGTCACTTCATTTGCCTTCATGTCTTGCTGGCTTGCAGTTGTGAGTTGTGACTTGTGTCTGTTATGTGGCTTGTAGTTGCTCAAAACTCAATATTCTTTTGGTTATGATGAAGCCTGGAGTGCTGGTACTTGTACCAGTATTTTCTCTTTGGCTCCTTGGACCTCAATCAGTGAGCTTCAATGATGTTAAAAAGCATGATTTTTAAGCCATTGGCTGAGATTGGTACGAGTCTGAGAAGTTAGGTTGAGGTCTGGGTTGAGCTTGAGGGGTTGTCATCATAAGCAAAAGAATATATGAGTTTTGTTGGATTTTGTTGTATGTTAGGATTTGATGTTGATTGGTACGAGTCTGAGAAGTTAGGTTGAGGTCTGGGTTGAGCTTGAGGGGTTGTCATCATAAGCAAAAGAATATATGAGTTTTGTTGGATTTTGTTGTATGTTAGGATTTGATGTTGAAGTTAGTATGTAGTAACTTGTAAGTTAGGATTTTGAAATATGGCATGTTGGTTATGTTGTAAAATTTATTTTCTATGAAAGATTGATGTGAAACAATTGCTTGTTCTATTTGAAATTTTTAACTTTGCAACATGTGTTTTTTTTTGGTATTTTTTGCTTATTTTTTGGAATTTTTCTAAGGTTATATATTTAAAATTTTCAAAATCTGAAATTTCATTAGGTTCAACGTTTTTTTAACGTTTTGCCGTTTGAGTCGTATTTCTAAACGATACAACAACGAGATGGAAATCTTGATCGTTTGATAAACAATACGATAAACGTAAAATAAAATATATCGTTTCATCAAACGGCACGGAAACGGAAATGACTAATATCGTGGTCGTTTATCACGTTTGCCAGGCCTAGGCTCAAGCAAAATTTCAGTTTTTGTAATACCTCGGCAAATGTAAACCTCGTTTGTATTTCAAACCTTTAGTTCCTTATTTACACCAATTTTTAAGCAAAGTTTAATCCAAAGAGACAAACAGAAGAAGAAACGAGGAGACGGAGGAAACTCAAAAAGGGTAATTTTGTCATATCCGTTAAAAGCTAAAATAATTTATTTAAAATATTGTTTAAATCAACGAAAAGGGTTTATATCCAAGAGTGACATGATTTCAGGGGGATATATCCGATTTCAAAGATTACAAGGGGTTATATCCAGATGAGCAAGATTAGAGGGGGTTATATCCAATTTTTTCTTTTTTAAACGAGTTGCGCTCCAAGCCTCCAAGACGGCAAACTGGCACTATTTTGGACGAGGTGTTGAACAAAAATAAGAATAGGGATTTCGAAATGAGTATTTTTTCAAATTTTTTATTTTAATTTTACGGTTTTGTTAGAATACGAATAAAAATTCAAATTTTTTATTCTTGTATTGTATGAATTTTACAAGAATAAAAAATTTAAAACTTATTCCTATCTAATTTCTTATTCTTGCCCATCCAAACATAAGAGTTTGATTTCTGTGGCCAACTCATTGGGTTAGAACATGTCCATTACACTTGCACTAAAATGTTGTAGCCATTATGAGAAGAAATAACAACAACAATTAAATCTTTTGTCCCAAATAAGTTAGGATGGACTTAAAAATGACAAACTCGACCTTGATCATTTATTTTTTACAAAACTAAATTACAAATCCATTGCAAACATGTGGGGAACTCAACAGTGCTTTTACTACTTAAACTACTGGACCACATTCAAAATTAGTCTTCTTTTTTATTTTATTTTTCATTTGCCGGTGGCTATTTCCTCTTCCCTCTATTTCTCATTTTTATACCACCAAACATATCCGCTGCATAATAAATACTTAATACAAGAGCAAAATTATTGGTTCTTAGTTTATTGCACAATTGAATAGTTTGCAAAAGTCCATTAAGGCTTATAAATGACAAATTTATGGGTTTAAAGAGGAAAAGAAAATGAAAATTATCTTTGGGCCATAAAAAAATTAGTATGAATTATATATGTAAGAGCTTGATGCATCTCTTTAATGGACTAATTACGACCATCATTTAATGTTTTGCCAACTTCGGTGGTGACTTCATGCCACACTTAACACAAAATTATGAAAAGGGTTAATTAGATTTATGCCACTGTGAAAATTTGAAATTAGTAAAATATCATCACTAAATGACAAATTAGTTTTATGCTAATGTGAAAGAGTTAAAATTAGTTTTTTGCCACCAAAAAATTGATTTGTCAAATTTACCCTTTTAAATATGCCATTACAAAAATTTGAAATTAGAAAATACCATCACTAAATGAAAAATTAGTTTTATGCCACTACAAAAATTTGAAATTAGAAAAAATATCATTACTAAATGACAAATTAGTTTTAGGCCACTACAAAATTTTGAAATTAGAAAAATACCATCACTAAATGATAAATGATAAATATATTTTATGCCACAATAAATTAATTAAAATGAGTTTTGTTCCATGTAAAAATATAAAAATAGCTTTATGCCATTAGAATGATGCATGAAATTTGATATAAGACTCGTGTATTAATAATTATATCAAGCTAAGTATATACAGCAAAAAAAAAAAAAGCAACGTCAAAATGCTTTTTAACAACACAAATACATGCTTTTAAGAACGTCAAAATGCTTTTCTTTCCATAAGTTTTTTTTTTTCTTTTCTTAATGTTTTAATATAATGAGGGTATTTTAGACAACCAAAAAATATCTAAAATTTTGGCAAAAATTATAACAACAGGGACAGGCTGGAACAGCAGGAAGGATACTTCTCTTTTCCGATATTTTTCTTACATAGGGTTTATTAACAACAAACAAGGGCAATATGAGATTTTTTAAAAATATTGAGAGCATTAATGATGGTATTTTTAGAATTAAATTTTTTTTGGAATGAAATAATGGTATATTTCTAATTTACATAATTTGATGATGGCATAAATCTAATTTGCAATCTAACAATGACATATCCCTAATTAGTTAATTTACACGGTGACATAAAACCAATTAATCCTTTATGAAATATCAATTACAAAGAATACGACAACATAACTAACGCCAAAAATGCGTCCACATGTTTGAGTTTTTGAAGGCTTGGATGTCAACCATATTCACGTTGCGACTGGTCAAAATCAAATTAAGGACTTCTACTAAAGAAAACTGTAAATTAACCCAATATTATTAGATTTTATCTTAATGTTAACTAACATTATTACTATTCTTTTTATTTACCATAATGATGAATTATTTTAAGAGAAGGATGTAGAGGAAACAGGAACAAGAGTGAACAGTGGGTACTAGTTAACAAATTTTAATGCTGGTCGATTAGGTTTAGTGTTTAAGTTTCTAACTACTGTTTTTCATTTGTATTCTGTAACTTTGACTTTTCTATTAAAATGGATGCCGACGTGGCTGTTTTCGCTCGAAAAAAAAAGTTAACTAATTTTAATTTAGAAAAGGCCCATGGTGAAAGTTTCTCCAACGCACGTAGTGTGTGCCTCGTAAATCCAGAAAAAAAAATTAATTAATCTGTTTGGTCGGTTATCCGGCCTTGCTATGCCGCCTTCTCGAGATTCATTAATAAACTAGCGGGTTTTCGCGTTGCGCAAATTATTTTTGTTTGATATAAATCCATGAAAAAAGGCAAATAGTTTAAAATGAAAGAGCGATCATCATAAAATCGAGATCGAAATACACCCAAATAAGGTAAAAAAAAATAAGATTAATTACTTACTGGCTGGTGTACTGAAAATATATACAATTTAGTCATTACCATCAAAACTATGATGACAGATGATTATTATGTTGTCTTATCTTTTTGGATGAAAGAAAATTCTACTTCAATCATATTATTAAGCTATATTGAAAATATGAAACAATTTGATCGATATCATCTAATTTGATAAAATCTAACATAAAAATTTACCCTTCAAACCACATTTCTGATTTCCCCACGCAATTCCTCAAGTACTACTCATATACAACATCCATAGTATAAGAAAATTGAATTGGCATCTAACTGTCAAAGAAATAAATACAATAATACAAAATACAATAAAAATTCAAAGATTGCGCTATAGCCTTGGAATACTTCATACTTGCAACGAAATCCCAACTTTTAAGATTGGAGTAATAGACTGAAGCACATTTACATAGAGCGAAATACTGAACTTCTCTAATAGCTTCTCATGCAAATTTTGCATAAAATAAAATGAACAAAATAATGACAACTAAAAGGGGGCACAAAAAGAAAAAAACAACTAACATTTTGAAATAAAATTTTGCTTACAAACTAGAAAGAAATCTACAGATTAGAGATTCAACTTAGCAATAACTATACAGTGGATAATTATTTACAATTTTACAGTTTCAAAGCCAATAGTCATAGAAATCTGCATGCTATAATTTAATTTAACCACTGACTACATATTATCATATATCCTAGCTATATCAGATCTCACTAAACAAAAATTAATATTCGCTACAATTAACCTGACCTATTCACCATACTGAATCAAACAATTTATTAGGCCTATCCAAAAATAGAAACACATAATGTACGTAAAAAATAGATTCTAATAAACTACCCATACTTTAAATGCACATTTAGGTAGCACAAACCTACCAGCAGCTCAGTTGATCGCTATTTGTCTAGAAAAAGCCCAGCTCAATAAATCACTAAATTGATTGATATGCAGATTTAGGCTATAAAGGTGAACCATCCCCGCATTAAATAAGAGGTAAAACCAAAGTATATTATAGATCAATTGTGCTGATATATTCTTTACTGGCAACAGTTCACAGCAAGACACCGGCCAACCTTACCCCACAACCCCTGGCCAAAAAAAAAAGTAGTTTGTGCTATTCTATTTGTGATCTTTTTCTTCTTTAAGAAATCTGCATACTTTCTCAGGTTATTGAAAAAGCCATCTAGCAATTCTCATGACTCTAGGAAAACAGAAGGGGAAGTATTGAGGAAAATATTGTACCGAAAGGAAGTGATGTGTCCTTACCACATTATCAGGTGTATCATGTTGTTGGCACATAATCCATGGTACACCTATATCCTGTGATAGTGCCATGCTGGCAGCCCACATGGCGTAAGGCTTACTTCCATCTCCATAGACCATTTCGATGTCTCCATATTCATTCTTGAGCTGCAAATAATAATAATAAATAATAACACAGAAGTTAACTTATAATATAGAAAACCTTGAATGACTCATCATTAGTTCGGAATGTGGTGCCGGGCACAAAAAAGCCAAATTGGCACTCTACTGCATATGGTATAGATATAATTAGATAATGAAAAGACATGAAATGAAGAGTACATTAAATTTTATAATTTAAAACTCACCCATAATTCCACTCAGCAGCAACAAAAGCACCAATTCGAAGGATCTCGTAGAGACCTGCGCATCCTTAATAATCATAGCTAATTTCACCAAATTGAAGTGATCTTCAAAATAATACTGAAAAGGACACATACCTCTTAAATCTCTTCACAAAAACTTGAATTTAAATAATGAGAACTGAAAAGTTAGCAGAACAGTGGTAAATACCGATTGTGCAAGAGCATACATGTAAACTCAGTTTGGTACCTAAAAAGTAAGTGCGAACATCGAGCATTATCCGGGCATCAATGGTGATTGCTACTCAAATGGAGCCAAATTAAGGTGAATTATAAAGAAGCTCACAGAAAAAGGGAAAAAAATTAGAAAGGAAACATAAGAAAGAGAAAAACCTAGAAGGGAAGCAGTAGGAGCTATACCTTCTTGGGCACTCCACAAATCAAAGAGCCAATTTGGCATGGGACACGTGGTGAGAAAAATAAAACCTTTGAAAGAAGAATCTACAATAGTGTTAACTGCAATAATGCTGAGGAGGGAAATGCCATGGGCGAGGGAAGAAACAACACCATGTCACCATGAGAAAAACAACACCAGAAAGGAGAAATGTCGTCTGAAAATAGAAAGGAAATTAGAATTAGTTGAAAGAGAGAATTATCATTAAATTCCAGAAAATACAGACACTACTTCTCAAATGTCAGCTAACCAAAACTTTAGATTCGAATCAGTCGTGAAGATGAAAGCATCTGAACAAAACTGTCTTGACATATCTGATATTATAACAAAGTCTGCTGCAATTGTATAAAATTCTGAAATAAAAATGTAAAAGCAGTCAACATTAGCCAAATCTACTATATAATTACCAGCAATAATAATAAACTTGTTAAGAAAATTATAAGCAAAAAATAGAAATTTAAATGTTTCCTAACCAAATTTGACAACCAAATCATATAATTGGCTCCATCCTTCACCTTCGCACTTGTTCTAAAATCCATCAGATTATTTATTTGCTGAACTTCTGTAGCCTTCCCAGCTGAATTTCTGCCCGACATAAGAAGAAAAAGGAAAAATAAATCTGTTAAATATAACCACATACATTGCAAGTGTTTAATTTGGGCAAACGAAAAGACAAACATATAACTCTTAACTCTTAATTTTAACAACGAAGGTGCAGAGGCAAAAAACAGAAGAGCAGTGCAGAAGGAATGAGCTGAAGAAAAGAGCGGTGTAGAAGAAAATTAGAAAACAACCATCACACAACAAAGGAAAAGGGAGGAGAAACCCCAAAAAAAAAAAAGAGAGCACTAACCTAGGCAGACTAGGCAGCGGAGGAAGAGCACGCATATAGGCCCAGAGTACCGGAAGCCAAGAGAAAATGCGAGAGAAGCACGGGCAAGGCTCACAAAAACATGTGTGCGCAGCGAGAGGCGATTAACAAATCAGTAGACCAGAAGAAAGACCATAATAGGACTCAAAAGGGGCAGAACAACATGGCGCACGCACCAGGAGTAGTTGGCGGAGGAGCGTCCGTACGCAACGCACATGGGGGAAGCCATCGATCCGGTCCGTAGAAGGTAGCTGAGAGAGAAGTGGAGGGGGCGAGACTACCAATGCGAAGATGACAAAGTGGGGAGGGAGAACTCTCCAGAAGAACTGATCAAACGGAGAAGGAGAGTTTAATCGGACGGCCAAGATCGATAGAAACATATGAACGGTTTGGATTCGATTACTGTGTGCCAACAGTGCTTATCTACAGTATCGAATTCGGGCAGAATTGGTCAGGATTAAGCAATAATCTACCGTAGGTTAATACCTTTTCTTCCCATAATTATTTTACTTAATTGAATTATCATTTATTCCTTTACACACTAAATAGAAGAATTTCTTACCGGTCATTTGAAGAGACAAATCTTGCCGAGAATTTTGAAAATTCATTTGCACTCTTAATAAGTTAATTATTTCATCTTATCCTTATAAACATATGTAGTCAAATCTTGTCGAGAATTTTTCTATATTTTTCAACTTTATTATTGTACGTTCCATATATATAAGTTCTAGGATCAATTTTTTTAAAATATGAAATAAATAGTAAAAAAGTTTGTAAAAACATAAAATTTAGAAATCCTAAAGTTCCCAATATATAGACTCAATCTAACGATTTGGATCAGTCGTTTGAAATTTAATATGCGAATACAATTATGTTAGACGAACCATATATGTCCTATATGTTGGACTTTAGAATTTTTCTTTTTTTAAATTATATTTTTCATGTTGATAGTTTTATTTTAATTTTTATTAAAGTATAAATGTTTTCTAATTTTTTTCTACCCACATATTGAGTAATACGTTTTCTAGTTGATTTAAATATATATATAAGTTTATATTAGTAAATAATTATTGAGCATATATATATATATTTTATAAATCTCTTGTTGGACAGCTATTTTATTATTTATTTTTTTTGAGCAAATATAAGCCCATAAGGCAAAGTTGGACGGCTGCTTAAAGACTTAGTACTGGACATAAATTTGTTATGTTCATTCAATTTAGAGAAAATTTTTTCTATACCCCTCAAAACTGAGAAAATACAGGATTTGCCCTCCAAAAATTAAAACTCCTGTTTTTGCCCCCTCGAATTTGGGACGCATTCTGTATTTACCCCTCTGCCATATTTTTTAATAAAAAAAAATTAAAACAATAAAACTAAAAATTTCGGACCCTTTTACCCTTGTTCGAATTCAGACCCAGTCGATCGAACTTACCCATTCGATCAGACTTAACCCATTCGTGATTCTCACTCTCCACTCGCACAAACCCCTTTCTTCTTCTTCTCTCCGCTTGTTCTTCTCCCCTCCACTGGATCATGTCCGTCATTCCTCCGCCTCCTCTCTGCCGGACACTTCTCCTACGGATCCTCACCTTTCCGCTTCCAGAAACCCTGCCATCAGCCTTCGCTTAAACGAATTATAAGTGCCACCCAGGTCAGAACGTACTTACTCTTACTCTCTCGCTCAATGCTCATACCCTTCCCACGCATGTGTGTGTGGCATGCGTTACAATGCTTTTCATTGACAAAGCCTTCAATAGGCCTTAATTCAATCCCAACCCAGTAGACAAAAAGAAGACTAATTAATGGGAGCCTATTGTTGCAGAAGGAGATGAAGGGGCACCACTGGTTGCATACAACATGGACAAGATGATGGCCGAAAAATCGCAGTTAAACCTGGATAAGGCCAATCTAATGAGGGAGATGTTTTGCTCACTGCTTGTATGGCTGAAATTGGTTCAGAACTTCAGATGATTTTTAGTGTTTCCATTTTCTAGAGAAATAATAAAATAAAATTGGAATAAATTTGTGTTTTGTCTCTTGTGATTGTAATAAACAACATAGAGATTAGCAAGGGCAGCTTATGGTATATCAGCGGTAAAGAATTAGGTCTGCATTAGTTTAGATTTATTTCAGGGAATGTATTTTTTTATACGAACTTGTGATTTTCATTAATGCATATTTTATCTTCGATTGATGTTTCTTTATTGTTTAGTGATTTGGATAAGATTGTTTTTCAGTCTCAATAATCCATGAAACATTGGTACATTAATAGTACATTGCGTGAACAAAAAAAAAAAAAGGAATTTTCCCAATAATAAAGCCTTGCTCACAACAACTTTAGAAATTTTTATAAAATTCATGAAACCAAGGATATTAAAATGATTCCTTGGTGATTAATTTCCTTTAAGAACACAACGAACTGAGGAACACGATGGATGGTACCTAAATATGAACATTTGAAGACAACTATAGTTTCCTATTTTACATCACATAGCAATTCATGTTCATTTCATTTTTACAGACCAATGAATGGCTATGTTACCTATACCAGTAAAGAAATGGCTATGGTACCAGCATGTAGATGCAGAGAAAGTATGTTGTTAAGTCAAATTCAATTCATTTCCTGCAGCAAGCTTGATTTCGTATATAACAATATTTCCCATATTTCAGTTATCAATTATCAAAATTACAGCATCAAGTAGTATGCTCAACAGATTAATGCTAGGCTAGGTTGCTCAAAATTACAACATAATTTGCATAAATGTGCTAAATTAACTAATAAAAAATAGCCAAGTTGATATCATCATCAAATATTCCGACATGCAGCATTGGTATTCTTTAACCTTCTCTTCCTGCAATAAAAAAAAAAGAAATGCAACAAATAAGGAATTAAACACAGTATATTCACTACTGCTATTTTTGTTCTAACTACAGTATATTCACTACTCTTATTACAGTATATTCACTTCTAACCGGTCATTCAAGATATTATAAAACCCCCTTATAACTCAAACTCAATAAAGAAAGAGGAACCACAGAAGCTGCTATCTTAGAGGAGTTAGTAAAAATTTCCAACACTTAGTAAAAATTTCAGAATTCAAGAATAACAGAATGGCAGATTTTCAGAAGCTGCTATCTTAGTTTCGACAAAAATTCCAGCAGAATGACAGAATAAAAAAGCTTCTGATCAGTGTCTATTACTGCTTCAGTTTGTTAGCTTATTTATTTAACCTCCTTTAGCCCCAATCGGCATAATGTAAAAGTCAAAATAACTAAATAGATACCTAGTTCCAATTAGAGAATCAATGTAACGCTACCAGTATGCTATAATAGTCAATTATATATGAGATTTCAAATTCGAAAAGTTCTTTATATTTAAGCATAAATTGAAATAGTAAAAAACCTGTGCTGACAAGTTCAGATACTACCGGAATATAAGCTAAATTGGGATAAAATTCAGTCAGGAACCATCCTTCAGAGGTCTTTTGCGAAAATTGAGTATATAAATAAATAAAAGAGAGCAACTGAGGGTACCTTACATGTAGATTTGTGATAAAAAAGCTGGGGAGAGGAAGATGAGGAGAAATCGAGAGGATGGGAATAGGAGATAGAAATTGGTTATGCTCCACGTTTATCCCTCCTTCAGCACTCCAAACTGTTTTCTACTTCACTGAGGTGGGTGTGCGAAGGGTATGAGCATTGAGCGAGAGAGTAAGAGTAAGTACGTTCTGACCTGGGTGGCACTTATAATTCGTTTAAGCGAAGGCTGATGGCAGGGATCTGGAAGCGGAAAGGTGAGGATCCGTAGGAGAAGTGTCCGGCAGAGAGGAGGCGGAGGAATGACGGACATGATCCAGTGGAGGGGAGAAGAACAAGCGGAGAGAAGAAGAAGAAAGGGGTTTGTGCGAGTGGAGAGTGAGAATCACGAATGGGTTAAGTCTGATCGAATGGGTTAGTTCGATCGACTGGATCTGAATTCGAACAAGGGTAAAAGGGTCCAAAATTTTTAGTTTTATTGTTTTAATTTTTTTATATTAAAAAATATGGCAGAGGGGCAAATATAGAAGACGTCCTAAATTCGGGAGGGCAAAATAAGAAGTTTTGATTTTCGGAGGACAAATCCTGTATTTCTTCAGTTTTGAGGGGTACAGAAAAAATTTTCCCTTCAATTTAATAATAATGAGTGAACAAAGATGAGGTTGGGATAGCGGTGGAATAATGAGTTATTGTTATTGCGTTTCCAAATGGAATTAGGAGTGCTCGAGGACAAATTTGTCATTTAAATTATATCAGGATGTTCGCAGTGTAAATTTTAGTGTCCAAAGCACCTCCCCACTCATTTTGTTATATAAAATAATATTAATTGTACTATATTATGATATTAACTATTTTCATAAATATCATAACTATCCTATAAAATAATACTAATTGTTCTAGTTTATGATACTAACTGTCTTTATATATATCATCACTGTACCACCAAATAATACTAATTGTCCTATAAAATAATACTAATTGTCCTAGTTTACGATACTAGCTGTCCTGAGAAAAATATTAATTGTTATGAAAAATAAACTAATTCTTCTAGAAAATTTTTCGACGGCCTGGAAAAAAATATTAATTGTTATAGAAAAAATAAGATGGAGGAGGGAGAAAAACATAAGTGCTAGGAGGGACGAGGAGTATGCTTTGGATGATAAATCAAGGGAATGACGGAAAAAAATAACAAAAAAAAAATAGTTAGCACTTAATTAATCACATTCGGAAAAAAAAACCATGAGAATGCCGACCAAAGTCAATAATTCCTATCAATAGTTTTTGCATGTAAATCAATTTTATACCCTGTACCTATTTACATAGGACTAAATGCAGAGGTCAGAACATTTATCCCAACCACTATAAGAAATACAAAAAAGGTGCATCATGAAAAAAAAGGTCTTTTAAGAAAAAATGCAAAAACCTTAGCTGAGATATTTTACATTGTTATCATTTTATTATGGAGCATTTTGTTATCAATTTTGTAAGAATAGCCAATTTTAGATGGATATTAAACAAAACTTTAATATCAGAAAAACAAAATTTTTGTGTGCCTTCCGGTGATTGCTTCATTGGACATATTGTACTAATTACAGCCTTTCAAAGAAACTAATTGGTTGCCTTTGTTATATATACCAGAAATGGCAGATGATGACACGTTTACCAGTTAATTAGTTAATAACTACGTTACTAAACTTAATGTAGTATTCCATGTCTAAACGGTTAATTCAGTTGCTCAGTTGATTTATATATTACTAGCAGCAGTGCCCGCTCAATGTGCGGGCAATTCTTTATCGATATATTGCAAAAAGATAAAGATTTTTAGTATGTATTTTTTATGTGAATTTTTGTTGTTCTTAAAAAATTACGCTACACGTGATCTAATAAGGACTTTCATTACATAATTTTTCGTGAGCTACCCTCAGACCTATCAATAATCAATAAAAAAAAAAAGGACAAAATCTAGGGCACCCTTTTAGCAGTATTAATAAAATCAATCTCCATAAGCACTTTCCAATAATAATATATTCTCAGATACAAAATAAAATGACACAAATCGCTATTGTTGGAAAAGATTTAGAAAAATTCTTTTAGGCTATTTGTTGACACAATTGGTGCTTATTGGGTTATCCTTTTTCTTTTCTTTTCTCTGAACATTGAATATGTGCTTTATGATGCGAATCACACACGATTGAAACTATGGTAATTTATCTCCAGAGTTGTCATGCTTGAACATTTATTTATTTATTTATTTTGCTTAATTGGAAAAGGAATGAACTGCTGCTAGTGAAAGGAAAGTTATTAACAATTAACAATATATCAATGATATCAATAGTCGCCATATATATATGAAACAATACATATTCTCAAGAAAATAAAAAAAGGAAGAACAAGATGTGCATATCATTGCGAAATTTGATCCATGCAAACCATTTAAGTCAACTAATTATCAGATATGTATTATCAGATCCTGTGGAGGTAAATGATCAAACACATCAGATTTATTTAATCTTATTGTTGACCAAAAAGCTGAAAGCTACACACATATAATTATCACAATCTTCATAACTGACAAGAACGTTCTTGAAAACCAATAGCTATTTTAACATTAATTCAAGTCCAGAAAGACACATAAAGGATTAAAGTGCAAAATGAAGTCATAAGCGTTCCTTTTAGCTTATTAAAATATGTGCTCTTTGTATTCTATTACACAACAACCCCTGCACCCCATCAGCACCGTACCAGTACGGTACCAGAGAAAAACCAACAATTAAAAAATCGGTACAAGACCTGTAACATTTTACCAATTTTGTTTGACAGTGATTCAATCGTTCTAAAGCAAATTAATTATAATAATTCCATAAAACAGGATATCACACGCAATTAACCTTCTACATTTATTTATTTTATTCGTCCAATAAGCAAAACTAAGTAAACCAAATTAACTAAACTAACTTTAATTTGATCAAATTATGGATCAAACAAACTAAACCAAATTCAATCGGCAACCCTCGAGTCATCTCTACGCTCCTTGTACTTTAGGTCATACATGGCTTGTCAGAGATGCTCGATCTCATCCTTCATTTTCAGTGTGAATCTCATCCACCATTCTCTGTATCGATCCACCTTGTACTTTGTTTCTACCATGAGAGAGACCAGTAATATTCAAATCAATTCATTGCATTGTTGGACCAAAGAAGCAGTAGCAAGTATAGAATATAATTCTTCCTGAATTTTTACTTCGCAATTGAAATGATGTCAGATGGCCTAATCCTTAAGTTTTTACCCATTTGCTACCAGTAGGATACAATATCAGGATTATTCACATATAGGGGCATTGTGAATTCTCCAATATTCTTTTCCAAAATCAATTTATTTATTCAATCACAGACTTACCTGAACCAGCTCAACAATAGTTTTTGTTACAATTCGATCAAAGAACTCGCCTCCTTCACATAATGCCATGACAAGATGCACTGCACTGTCATCTTCATAGGTATCCTTCAAGGTGACAACATTAGGGCGTGTCGGCATATGCCGCATTATCTCAACCTCCCGTCTGACATCATCTATGTCCACTTGCGTGTGAAGCGTAAAAGACATGGATGGAAGATCTATCATTAAATCTCAGATTAAAATCTGCTTAGACATGGTAGAAACGTAAAAGACAATTTAGTATACCATTCTCAAAAAAGATGCAATGTTAAAAAGGTTACATTATCAAAAGAAGATACGGAACCAAAAATTAAGAGAGATACAAAATATTAAAAAGAATTTACATAGATTTAGTGCTTTTGCTGCTGATGCCTGACAACACATCCGACAAAAAAAATGTTTCCATTTTTAATTTTAATATCCAGAATATTAGTGGATATTTGGATCTTTTTCATTTATTCTATTTTCTTCGAGATTTGGTTGTTAAGCTAAATCTCTGTCTGGTTTTTAGGATTTCATGGAGAGGTACACAAATTGAACTCTATGAAACATCATAATGCATTTTGTTAAACATTGATGCCTTTTGTAAGATTATGGTGCAGCAAATTAAGTACAACCACAGTACCAGTGTACCACACGATATACAAGATTATGTTTAAATCAGATTATCAATTATAAAATTATGCCTTACAAGAAAGTATATGTAACAAAGTAAAATAAAACTACTAAAAACTCACTTGACCTTTCTGAATCTAGTACAGATCAAAGTTGACAGCACAAAGATCCTCCAAAAACCTGTTATTGCTCTTCATGTCTTTCTTTCTTTCTCTTATAGCTTCAAAAGTTGTTCTTCCCGATCCCCTAACAAAGAAACTCTCAAATCAAACATGATACAATTTATTGGATCCGTGTGTTTATGAGTAGAGACAGAGAGACAGACATTTCCATGTTGAGTTATTATTATTTTTTTATCAATGACTTATTGAACTTTCAAATTTAAAGAAAGAAATTAATTATTTTTACAGCGGGCCTTGCATTGTACTTGCCTGATTTGAGAGTTTCTTTTAAGTTATAAATTTATAAACTAATTAAATGGACATATAACAGGCTGAATTACAGAAAATATAATAAGGGAAGAGAAAATATGGCAACGCAACGAAGGTATGGTCCCACCATCCCGAGCAGGTATCGGTCCTCGACCTCCAAGAAAGCCGATTGATGTAACTACTGTTATGCATGCCTCTTTTGTCAATGGAGAAGGTAACGATTTGTCAGCACGACGAAAACACAAGTTTAGGTTTCCCACGCTGCCAAAGGTATGGTCCTACAAGGATACCAGTAGATGAGATGCATGATTTTCAATTTCCTATACTGCAATAGGGTATCTTCGCACCATCACTGCCGGGCATTGGTCCTCGTCCTCTAAAACCTCAGTATGCAGTGACGGCATTAGTAATTTGAATATGTCCCAATGAATTTGCTTCTTCTAAGGAAAACAAAAAGCATTTTCCTATAATATTCATTCTTTGCAATTTCATCCTTAGTATAACACAAATTCAGTTCACAATTATTGTTAGAAAATAGAAAATTGACAGCTCACATTTACATTTGCAACCTGGATTTAGCTTCATGTTAACATCCAAAGTAAAGAAACATAGAGCCACTCCACTATATTCTATATTTGTAAAAGTATTCAATTTAGAGAAAACGATAATAAACCAAATATCTTGTTCTCTTTAACTGATAGCTAATAGATAAACCATTCCAAAAGTGGTACGTCTCACTGCAACAAAACAAAACAAACATTTGTAAACAAAGATTAAGATTTAACACTCTCACTTGTTCAAAATTTGGTGCAAACCTATGGACATACCTTCTCTTTTCTGATATGCAGCAACTGAGACTTGAGCTTCCAGCTTCCTGACACAACATAATCAGCCATCAGAATGCAACAAACCATTTAAAAAGAATTTTGATCGCAGACTTGAATGCAATTTACCAGTAGCATCTTGGATCTGGTGTTTGTTTCGCACCAGTAAAAGGAAAATCAAACAATAAGAGAAGTAATTGGTGCTGCCAATTAAGCATAGATTATAAGGAATGGTGGCATTTAAACCATAACAATCAGTTATCATAACACACTGATTTTTTAATTTACCAACCGAATTGCATGGTAAGTAACACTTCTTTCCCAATTATTTGATGTTCATCAGATGAAAATTATTCAATTTGCACAAGAACAAATCAAATCTTAGAACTGGATATACTCACTTTTTAGTAAAGAGTTGCTCTCAGGTGTGAAAGAAAAGCCTCCAACTTGAGGCGCTACCAGTTTAGTGAATAAACAAAACCAGAACAATTGACAGTTTGACACCTAGCCCCTCAATCTCAAACACAATAGAAACTAAATTGTTCTCCATCTTCTTAGCTTAAGTTGGGGAGGTGCTGAGTTAGTAGCAGTAGGGGGAAAGTAGCAATGTTACCTATTCCATTGGGAACCGCAGATTTTCTAGTCCATCATATTCATGCATTTACGATTCATGTGACTGTATTGATACTACTGAAGGGTGTTCTATTTGCTCGTACTCTACATGCATCTTCTTCTTAAACTCGATTACTGCCCTATCAACAAAGCATGTAAGCAGAAAGACTCAATTAACAATATGGCACAGTTCTAGATAGTTCTAGATAGTCTTTGTCTACATTATCCAAAAAACAGTGCGGTACAGTAATTACAGTATTATCAGACATGCATATGCATTTTGTGACACATCCATACCTTCTGTCCTGAACCTTCAAATTGTTCTTTTTCTTTGCTGGGGGATGGATGGTGGGGAGAGAGTAAGAGTATTTCTAAAAAAGCGATAAAGAAATGACATAATAGAGTTCTCACAGAGAGAGAGAGAGACCATAACACCATCAATGGGACCTAATTTGGGGTCAACACAACCACCTATATCAAATATCTAACATTATATTGTTAATTTGAAGGAATTAGAAATAAGAGATGTTTTATCAGGCAAAGCTTGCGGGCTAAAAACTTCATTGATTGGCTGCGCCACATGCTCGAATTTCAGCTCATTCCTATTTGGTCTAAAATTCATGAAAAAACATCCATTATATCACATATGCTTCTATTTTGAATGATACTATTTGAGAAACTATTTCCAAGTGACAGATTTTCTTGAAGACCATGACTTAATGATCTAATTGAAGCTTAGTGAGTACACAATTGTTTTCAAATTGAGATAAAAAAATATGATTGATTTTTATTTGATCGTTTTTTGTAGTAAATATATATAGAGAGAAAAGATTAATTTAGTAATCGTGGTTTATAAAAATAAATAGTCTTCTTACAAAGATTTTCAATATCAGACAAATTAAAAGAAATTATGACCCAAAGGACGGCCTTACCAGTTAGTCAGAAGCATCAGAAGATAAAGTGAAGTTATGATCCGTGTGATAATCCTTGTACAATTGATCTACTCTAGAAAAAAAAGAGAGAAGCAAACACGAAATAAGAAAAAAAAATATGTTAATTCCCTCGATATAATACAGTAAAATGTTATTAAAGTCGAGGAATCATTGGGCGAACCACATAATTTATCAAACAATAAATTGGAAAAGGAGAGCATTATTATGTATTAAAATCAACGAATTAAATTAGAAAGCCACGGAATTTATCGATCAAGATATAGAGGGATATGAAGAGGTTATACCTGAATCTACTGGAAATCTCTAATGATAATGTCACACCAACCTTCTCTTTCACTTTCTCAATTTCTATTCATTTCTCTCTAATTTCTCCAAGGTCCCAATTCCCTGTAATCAACCCAATTTTAAGCATGTCTTGTAGCTTTTCAGAATTGTCGGACTCACCATCTTATCGGAAGCCATGGAGCCATTGCCAATTGTCAGACTCGTCATCCTTGATTCCATTGGTTACGTCTGAAATGTCGTTCTCTTTGTTCAACTCCTTTGCCACCTCTACAGAAATAAAAACAAATCAACAAAATGCAAATAAGCAGATGGCTTATTAGATCTAAGTTCGCTTAGAGATCAAAGCATAGCAAAAGCAAAACAGATCGATCAGTACCTCTGAGAAGAGGGAGGTTTCCAGAAAAAGCTGCTTCGAGGAGTCTCTTCGTTTTCTTCTTCTTCTCGTCTGATCGAAAGAGAGAAGTTGATCGGCGTCGCAGTTTTACTTGATGAAGCCATCGTAAGCTCAAGTGGGAGATCGTAGTAACCCTAGAGGAAATTACTTCCATCTTTGGCGGCGATGAGGGGATGTATGGAGGAGAAAAGGGGAGGGAAAGAATGGCATCAAACTGTATTTCTTTGGTTTTCCTTTTCTGAGGAATTGGCAGAGGAGGCGGAGAAGCGGAAGTGAGTAGAGTTTGATCGAAGTGTGAGAGAGGCGGAGGAAAGAGGCGGCGGCAGCTAGAGAAGAAAGAAGATTTGTGTTTTGTCTAACGTGTGAGTAGGGTTTAATCAAAATTTCTTTCAGCTAGAGAAGGAAAGAAGAGGCGGAGGAAAGGAGCGGCGCCAGCTTCAATAGCCCAGAGCGGAAAATATCGCCTTCTCGTTTTGTCTAACTTGGCAAGAGATCTCACCAGATCGGAGAATTTAATGAGAGATATTGCTAGACGATGAAGACCTAGAGCGGAGGCAGATGGGTAATGGGTGAAAAGTGGTAAAAAAAAGGGTCCTTTTCTTTAGGGAGCAGCGAAAAATACAAGTGTAATGCAAAAACGGGACTCGAACTCACGAGGTATAGCTACGCAAAATTTAGCGCTACCATCTGGGGACTTGACTTATTTGTGTGAAGGGTCGACTCCTTTGTAGAAATAGCAATCTGAACCGTACATCATATTGATCAATGGTTTATAATGATGCTAACAAAATTGTTTGGACCCCTTTGTGTGAAAAATGCTGACCTTGCTAAGGGTGCTTTATAAGTAGTAGAGATAAATCCAATAAAACGCTTAACTATTACTATTTTGTCGAATATTTTAAGAACAGTAAGGAAATAAGAATTAATATTGCAGACTCAATCATTTTACAAATTGACAAATCTAATTAAACTAATCCAATCTACATATTGAAATCTCATTACAAATTAAATTTTATATATTTTTAAATTTCTTTACTATTTTTTTTCAAATTTTCGAAAACTTTCCTCTTTTGGATACCAACTAATAATAAGAAATTTTAAAAAATGGCAGGTTTTAGAAAATTTGAAAAAAAAATAGTTAAAAAAGTTTCAAAAAAATATATAATTTGGTTTCTTATGAGATTTAAATATATAGATTGGATTGGTTTAATTAGATTTGTCAATTTATAAAACTATCTACAGATATGGTCACGATGTACGAAAGCCTCAATACATCGCTCGCGAAAGTTTAATTTGCACCATAGTGCATAGGACTTTCTATGTACCGCGGACTTTTTCGAGGATATTTTTGTAAATTGACAAATCTAATCTAAATATTGAAATCTCATAGCAAACCAAATTTTACTATCTTTGAAATTTTATTACTATTTTTTTCTATTTTTTTAAAACCTGCTATTTTTAGAATGTCGTAAATAGTAGTTTGTTTCCAATAATAGCATGTTTAAAAAATTCAAAGAAAATAGTAAATTATAAAATTTAGCTTATCACTAATAGGTTTCATGATTAACTCTATGGACTCATCACTAATAGGTACCTTCTTATCTTACTCTACTGCACAAGAGGTATGGGATGCAGTCAACACCTCTTACTTTGATGGTAGTGATTTGTCTCAAATTCTGGATCTCAAAAGAAAAATTAGTAAAGTCAAACAAAATGGTGAATTGGTCCAGAATTTTTACAGTACTCTACAAGGGTTATGGAAGGAATTAGACACTCGTAGACCAAATCCTATGGAATGCCATCATGATATTGAAAAGTACCAGAAATTGGTTCAAGAAGATAGGGTACTGACCTTTTTGGATGGTTTAGATGATAAATTGAATTTGATCAGGGCTAGTGTTCTCCAAATTAATCCCCTTCCTACCGTAGAATAGGCATTTGCTTTGGTAAGGAAGGAGGAAAAGCGACAAATGGTCATGTTGAATGGGGATGAAGTTGGGGACAATTCCTTGGCCATGGTAGCAAAAACTCAAACCTTAAACCTCCAGAAGTCTAACTATCCTCCAAAACCAAACAACAAAAAACCGGTACCACCTGGCGGGTGTACCCATTGCAAAAACCCAAAGCACTTTGTGGAGCAGTGTTTTAAATTGATTAGTTATCCAGACTGGTGGGAGGAGAATAAGAAAAAAAGGCAAGGGAAGGCACACATGACAGAAGCCCAGGCCACAGAAGGAAAAGACCCTACCAGCTGCAAATTTGGCCAGTCTAAGTTTTGGAAAACTGTCTATTTTGCCCTCTGTCGAGAGGAATGAAGGTAAAGTTTTTGCATTAAACACTTCTAGTACTGACTGTTCTTGGATTATTGATTCAGGGGCAACTGATCACATGACCTACAACTAGGGATGAAAACGGATCGGATACGGAGCGGATGTTGGTCTTCCCATATCCGCATCCATATTTTTTTTCCGAATACGAATACGAATACGGATGTGTTCGGATACGGATACGGTTCGGATATTAAGCGGATACGAATACGGTTCGGATATTATCGGATACGGAGTCGAATACGAATATATTTTGTCGGATACGGATTGCATTTTGATCGATTAAATTTTATTAATTTTTTAGCGCATTTTGTAAATTCATAGTGTATATAAAATTTTGCAGCGTATGAAAGGACCCGAAACATAGAGGAATATGTTTACGTCATGTAATGAGTTAAGTTTTGACAATATAAATAGTACGCTAATTAGGTAAGTAGTGCTTAGACTTCATTCATTCTATCAATCAATCCAAAATCGTATCAACATACTATATATAATATGTATAAATTTAATTATTATCAATACTTTTAATAATTATTTATAATCTATAATCTATATTAATCATTATTTATAATTCATATTTATAATCTATATTAATCTGTATTAAAATTTTCAAATTAGATGACTTGGATTCATATAAATATATACAATAACCAATTTTATCACAAAGAGTTGATTGGTGTAGTGGTTGAGGTGATAAGATGTATCCCAAGAAACTTGGGTTCGATTCCCATTGTATGCAATTCAATTTTATAGCATTTAGCAATAAAATTCGGATATTCGTTTGACAATTAATTCCGGATGCGGATATTTATCCGTATTCGCATCCGTATCCGCACCAAAATGTGTTCCCATATCCGCATCCGTATCCGATTAAAAATATCCGAATCCGCATCCGCATTCGAACGGATCCGGATATTAATATCCGAATCCGCAAATTTTCGAATACGGATGCGGATCGGAGCGGATATTATCCGATCCGTTTTCATCCCTACCTACAACAGTGAAGACTTGGTAAGAGAATCTGTTCCACGAAAAAATGAGATTGTTAATGCAAATGGAGAAGTTTATCTAGTCACAGGGGCTGCAGAAGTTCAATTTTCCTCATCCTTAACTCTTTCAAATACACTCTTGGTTCCCTCTCTTTCATCCAAACTCTTGTCTGTAGGACAGTTATATGAAGACCTAAATTGTGTAGTACTCATGTATCCTGGATTTTGTCTTTTTCAGGACCTCTTGACGAAGGAAATTCTTAGTCGTGGTATTAGAAGAGGAGGACTGTATCATTTAGAAGACTTGGCTGCTGGACAGGCACATTTATCTGTTGGTTTACAATCAAGTAGGAAGTCTTCTATTTGGATATGGCACAGGCGATTGGGTCATCCATCTTTTGAGTACCTAAGAAAACTTTATCCTAGTTTGTTTTCTGGTTTTGAGAATGAGATATTTGATTGTGATGTGTGTATCAAATCTAAGAGCCATCGAGCTCATTTTGGAAAAATTATGGATGATGATAATAATAATAGAGTTCCTTTTGATTTGATTCACTCTGATATTTGGGGACCTTCTCCGGTTGACTCTCTAGTAGGGAATATATGGTTTGTCTTATTTGTTGATGATAGTACTAGAATGACTTAGTTTAATGTGGTAAAACAGAAAACTGATGTGCCACTTGCCATTACTTCCTTCATTACCATGGTGAAAAATCAGTTTGATAAGAATGTCAAGGTTTTTAGGAGTGATAATGGCAGGGAATTTGTCAACAAAATACTAGGAGAGTTCTTTAAAACCAATAGGATTGAACATGGCACTATATGGTTTGAAACAATCCCCGAGAGCTTGGTTTGGTAGATTTTGCAGTGCCATGAAAGGATATGGATATACCCAAAGTGATGCAGATCATACAAAAGAACAAGGAAAAAATTGTGATTTTAATTATATATGTTGATGACATGATAATCACAGGAAATGATGCCGAAGGAATTCAAGGCCTTGAAAAGAAACTTTCCCAAGAATTTGAAATGAAGAATCTGGGAGGATTGAAGTATTTTCTAGGAATTGAAGTTACACGCAGCAATGAAGGTATATCTTTATCTCAGAGAAAGTATGTACTGGACTTACTAGCTGAAACAGGTATGTTGGATTGCAAACCTGTGGACACACCAACCAAACAGAACAACAAGTTAGGAATTTCCCTGATCAGGTACCAACCAATAAGGAACAATATAAAAAATTGGTAGGAAGACTTATCTACTTGTCACACACTCGACCTGATATTGCCTATGCCGTGTCTGTGGTAAGTCAGTTCATGCATAATCCCAGTGAACACCACATGAAGGTTGTTATGTGGATTCTAAGATATCTCAAGGGATCTCCAGGACGAGGTATTTTTTTTCAGAAAAAATGGACATCTTCAAGTTCATGGATATACAGACTCCGACTGGGCAGGAGATATAACTGATAGAAAGTCTACATCTGGGTACTTCACTTTTGTTGGTGGTAATTTGGTTACTTGGAGAAGTAAGAAGCAGAAGGTAGTGGCATTGTCAAGTGCTGAAGCTGAGTTTAGAGGAATTACTAAGGGACTGCAAGAGTTACTGTGGATTAAAAGGGTACTTAAGGATCTTGGCTTCTATGAATGTGAAGAAATGAAACTGTTTTGTGATAACAAGGCTGCCATTGCTATATCACAGAATCCGGTGCAGCATGATAGGACCAAGCACATTGAAGTAGATCGACATTTTATCCGACAGAATATTGAAGAAGGAGTAATTAGTATTCCTCATGTAAGAACGGAAGAGCAACTTGCAGACATACTGACCAAGGGTGTGTCCAGTACTAATTTTCATGAAGCAATTTGACAAGTTGGGCATGCAAAATATCTACCTGCCAACTTGAGGGGGGTGTGGAAAAAAGGAGTCGTTTGGCTCGGTCCGAGTTGGGCTGAACTCGATCCGAGTTGGACCTTCTGAATTTCCTTTTTATGATTTATGCATATATGGAAATGTAATAAAAAGAAATATTAGCCTACCTATTATAAAGGAGGCGCCTCTCTCTTTCTTTCTGACCATCTTATTCTCCAATTCTCTCTTGTACCCATTATTATTGAAAAGAAATAAAAAAGTGATGGTGTGTGCGTGTGGATGTAGGTACGATTTCGTACTGAACCACGTTAAATTTTGTGTCTGTCTGTGTTGTTCTTTAAGTTTTCAGATAAAATTTACAAATACCTCAATATCAAACCCAGCAATTAAGGCAGAGATTAAACTACTGCAACTTTAATAAAACTAACAAACACAGAAAAAGTCAAGCCGATTCATCAATTACTTGTTTCCGTTCCCTGACAAAGCGACCCCAGTACCAATGCTGAGCCCAAACCGCATTCATTGACTCCAAAGGAACGCCTTTAGTCTCTGGCATGAAAAGAGCAATGAAGGTGGTCATGATCACGATCCAGCCGGCGTAGTACGCGAACGTGGCATATTTAAACGCACACAACATGGCGAGAAAGGTCTGCGTCTGGATGAACGTGCAGCCAAGACCGACAGCCGACGTGATGCCATTACCGGCGGAGCGAATCTCCACAGGGAAAATTTCGGCAGGGATGAGCCAGTTGAGTGGGCCCCATGAGACACCAAACCCAGCTGAATGGCCACACACAAGTAGCAGTACCGCCACAGAATATCCGTGTGGCATCGTGCCCTCGCCGTTGTGCCCGATTTGCGCTCCCATAATCCATGCTATTGCAACCTTCAGCATTGAAGAAGAGTATGAGAAACAAATACTGAATTTGTCTATTTTAATTTTCCTTATGCGAACTTGGGTGCGATTTTGTGGAAACTTCATGGTTGAAGATTAGGCGATACTTTTTCCATGACGAGGTTATTATTTATTAATTTCAAATTGTGGGCTTTGGGTCTACAGAAAAACCCCACCAAACTAATCTTGAGATTTGTAAACAAAAATGGGCCTAAATGTACCAAGATCAAGCCCATCACTGTTAACCCAATTGGACCTACTATTTATCATTTTATCAATCATCACTCATCAGACTCACATGCCACATCACAAAGGAAATTGATTACTGCCATCTTTAGTTTTGTCATCCCTGCAATCGCTAAATATAAAGTGAACATATAAAGCAAACAAAGTGAAGATATAGACGATCTAAGTGAACACATACAAACAAATAAGTTCAATGAAAATAAGTTGAATATGTATGTAAACTTCTGAATAAGTGATGACAACACTTATTTGTTTGTAAGTGTTCACTTAGATCGTCTATATGTTCACTTTATTTACTGTATATGTTCACTTTGTATTTAGCGATGGCTGGGATGGTATATTTTCCGATGACACTTATAATTCCTGCATCACAAATATTAGAATATGTTGTCAAAAACTGCCACTCATTTATTGCTGACCTGGCAGATGATCATGACAAGCCCGCCAATCATAAAAAGTGGCCGGCGACCCAACCAGTCGATGGTGAAAGTCGAGACGGAAATAGAGCCGAGGTTCACCGCACCCAAAATGACAGCACCGATAAGTGCAGCATCGCTTCCGAATCCTACTGTCCTAAACAGCAACGGCGAAAAGAATGCGAGCACTATCACTCCTGTCAACTGAAAGAACAGCGCGACCGCGATTGCCATTACTAGATGTGGCCGATACTCCCTCCTGATAATCCTCCTGTATGCCTCCTCTTCATTCTTCTTTGACTCCTCCACCGACCTGACAACATGCATTAAATGCTTTAATTTCCCTCTCATTTTGGTTTTCATTAGATTCTTTTTCCTTTTCAAAATATTGTCAAAAGCATTCGCAAGTTGTTGGTGAGCAATATATAACACATTACCAATATATCAAACTCAAATTAAAAAAAAAAAATGCTCAAATTTAAGACCTGATGACATCCTTGAGCTCGGCATCAATGTCAGCATCTGGCCCCCGCACCCGGCGAAGAGCCGCTCTTGCAGCATCAAGCTTACCACGCACCACAAGGCTACTGGGGCTATCAGTGAGGAAAAAGGCACCAATGACAATGACTGTGGCTGGGGCAGCAGCCAGGCCGAGGGAAAGACGCCAACCCCAGCGTTTGATGTGGTTGGTCCCGTAATTGGTCAGGTTGGCTATCAGAACGCCAACTGAAAGAAAGAACTGGAACCCGCTCGTGAAGGCGCCGCGCCACCGTGGCGGTGCTATCTCAGCCAGGTAAACAGGTGTTGCCTTTTGTTTGTTCCCAATTTCATGAATTCAAAGCAATTAGTTAGTATTTAATGGTTATATATATGTCCCTCTTTAATCAGCGTTGACACTTATGTTAAACTTGTTAATTTGATGTCTATATTGGGTTCGAATAATGAAATATGTTGGTAGGTACTTGTGCTGTTGTGCATGTCTACCAACCTCAAGAGGCAAAACCGCAAAAGAGAGGTCGCTACAACTGTCACCCCACAAAACACAGCGACTACTTTTGTGTTGTTCTTTTTCTCTTTATTTAATTTTCTATAAACATACATATTATGTGCAGAAATTGAATGCTCTGAAATTTCTTAATATAAATTTACTAAACTAATCTAAAAATTACTTTTAATATTCTTACTAGGTCCTATATATACTTCCTAATTTTGTTGAGAACAACAAGCAGTGCATACTCCGATTTACACAACTGAAATAAATCAAAATGATCTAAAGTTTACTTTGTCTAATGTTGACTCTGTCTTAATTGCACGTCTACATGTTAAGAACCAAAATATGTACGAAATCAAATTCACTATGACTTTTAGCAACTATCGCCATTAGTAATCAAAGCTGGATATATCACTAGCTCAAGAAGTATTTAACTAGAAAGGTATGGAACTTGAGAGGTGTAAACGGTGCGCGGGTTTAATTTTTTATCCGTTTTGTTTGCGTCCCCCTTGCATAACGTTAATCGTTAATTCGTTAATAAATATAAATATACGTATTATTGACTTATATTAGGATCCAGTTCATATATTGCAAATATGTTGCAAATACACATACGAATTTGTGTGATTGTCAAAATAATATACAGGTATTAAAACTATCCGGCTGAATGCGAATTAAAAGCAGAAACTATAATTATCTTATTTTTTTTAGAACAATGTCAAATTGTCAAAAAGAACAAAAAAAGAAAACCTGCTAATTCCTCTTTTGTTGAAATACCCTCATATTTTATGATATCAACTAATATACAATCTTTGTTTTAATCAATTTTGTTGTTTAAGACCATTGATTGGTAAGTGCGATCGATTTTCTATCAACTCGTTTTACATCCAATTAGAAAATTAATAATTTATTCAATTCTAATCTCGTCCGACGCCAATTACAAGTTCACTTCTTTTAGCATATGCTCCTGGAATCGTAGGAGGGAGGAATGTAACTGAAGAGAAAGGAAGGGGTATCCAGAATTGGTTACCCTCCGATTTGGAGGGTAAGATTTGGAGAGAGAAACTCTTGTGTTTGGAAGTGAAGCGAATAAAAATGAATAGGTAGTTCGTGAGCAAGACTTGTGAACAAAAACTAGCTAGGAAGAATATCTTGTTCATGAACCGATGTTGTTTGGAAGGTTTGTTGATAACAAGGATATAATAGCAAAACATAATAGGAATAATTAGATTTATGCTACTATAAAAAGTTGTCAATTATGAAAATACCATTGTTAAATTGATAATCAGATTTATTCCACTACAAAATTATTAAAATTAGTTTTATGCCATTGTTACTTTCTAAAAACATAATAACTTCTAAAAATGTCAACCTCATCTCTATCATTATATTTAAATCTTTACGAATTACCCTCATTAAAATATTCATCTTTCTCCTCTCTCTTCTCCTTTAGTCTTGTATCAGTAATGGTGAAATGGAGGGAAAAAAATTACACGAAATGTACATAAGGGAAGATCAAGAAATCGAGGCTGTCTGAACCTAACATAGATGCACTCTGAGAGAAATAATAGTCATGGTTTAAAAGAGTAAAATGGTCATGTGAATTAATCAATGGCATAAAAAATAATTTATACTATTTTATAGTGGTAGAAAAATAAATTTGTCATTGCTATCTAATTTTAAATTTTTGTAGTGGAATATTTAAAAGGGTATAATTGGCAAATTAATTTTTCGGTGGCAAAAAAACTAATTTTTACTATTTTGTAATGGCATAAAACTAATTTGTCATTTAGTGATGGTATTTTACTAATTTCAAATTTTCACAGTGGCATAAATCTAATTAACCCAATATAATAATAGGTGGAGTAAAATCAGCCATGACTTAACTCGTCCGTCGCGATTATATCTCAATTTTTGAGGTTCAAATAATTAATCTGAACCGTTCAAGTTCTTCATATTGAAATCTCATTGGAGACCAAATTTTACATTTTTGTGAATTTTTTTATTATTTTTTTAGATTTATAAAAATTGTTGTTATTGAAGGGCCCAGAATTGTTTAGATTAAGAATTTTGTAAAATACCTAAACAATACTAAAAAATTTCAGAAAAATATAAAATTTAGTCTCTAACGAGATTTTAATATGGAGAATATATTAGATGATTCGGATCGACTTCTATAATCTCAAAAATTGAAATTTAATATAGCTGACAGTCTCATCTGTCAGTCGCAACTGATTTTAGTCTACCTCATATAATAATGATTTGTATTTATATATTTTTTTAATTATAATCATAAATAATAATAATATAATTAATTATAATTTTTGGTTTAACAACACCAAATCTCTCAAATAATGCCTCTTTTTAGTGAACATTTAGTCATTTATATGAAGAATAGTTTGAAGGAAGTGCCCGACAAGTTGGGAGCATCACAAGACTATTAGAATAGCTAAAGTCCTTAGTTTAGGTATATTTATAACCCTAAACTAATCTCAATCAGTTTGCTGGTAAAATATTCTTTTATTTTATCCAATGTCACACAACGCTATGTAACGTTTCACAACGCTGTTATCTTTCAGCACTTAATTGTTAAACTTCTGACAGGCGTGAAGCAATGTCACACAACGCCCACTGACGTTGTGTAACGCTGCATCACAAGTTCGTACATCACCATCTAGCGTTGTACAACGGAGGTGTTGAGAAATGTTGTCTTTTTCCTACTCTCTTGGTCAAATCGTTAGACAACGTCAGATAACGTTGCATAACAATATTGTGCCATCGTTTTGTAATGACCATGGAACGTTAAACAACGCTTTGCATTTCAAAACACCAACCAACTTTACATCCCTCCTATTGAAGTTAAGCATTTCCAGACAAGCGTCGTGTAACAATTTCGTTGTGCAACGCTTTTTATCGTTGTGTGACGTTCTGTTGACTTTGTCAAATTTGACCTTTTCACTTTGTTGTATAACGTCCTCTGACGTTGTACAACGGTTTGATAGTTCCAACAGAACTATCGTCAAATCCCTTTGGTCGTTCTCTCCTTTGTTGTATAACAGTGAATAGCGTTGTACAACATTCTGACAATGTCATGTGGTAACTTAAAATAGCCATTTGAAATTTCAATGGTTATATTTAACATTGTACAACGCTATATAGCGTTAGGAAACGTTAGAATTAAAATATGATTGGTTTGGAGCTGTTAGCGTCTTCTATATATACCAGTCCTTTTGGAACTGGTTTGACACCTTTGAAACCTTGCAAAATCTCTCTTTGAGCTCCAACCAGCTAGAATTGATTATCTCTTGTGTTTGAGCATTACTCTTGCAAAATTATTGAGATTAGTGTGCCTAAATCAAACCCTTAGTGCAAATTAGCCATACTTTTGAGTGTTTTGATTTAGAGCCTCAATCCAATTGAGTGTTTTTGTTGATTAGTTAGAGGTTAGGCCGATCCACCTTGAGCTCCTTCTGACGAGGCGATTTGGTTCGAACTTGTACTCCCATTCTTGGTGGTAGCGAAACTCCCGGAGATGTACGACTAAAGCTAGCTCAACCTAGCGGGTTGGAACTCCGTAATCACATCGCTTGTCAACTCTTTCTTTATGTTCTTTATTTACTTGTGTTGTAAATTGCTTGTGTGCTTGTGGTATAAGAGCTTATCTGAATTGAACAAAAAATTGACCATACTGATTTATAGAACCGAAAATGTGCATATGCACCCCCCTCTAGGTCTTTAATTAGGGACAACAATAATAATATTCATCATCATAACAATCGTAATCATAAATAATGATAATGATAATCATAATTTAATAATAATAATAATTAATTATATAATAAAAATAATATTCATCATCTTTAAAAAAAATTCAATTAAATAATGATAATCACGTTTTTGGTGCCGCTAAAGTATTTAATGCCCAAAAGTGCCCTCTCAAAATACTACTACTTAAGAGTCTGCAATATATTTATTATTTAATGTAAACAGTACTCACATTTAACAATTTAGTTTTCGCTTTTTCACCACTGTATATTCCAAAATTAAGTATTACATGCATAAACTTGAAATAGAGCAATTGCAGAGGATATATTCGTTTTTCCCTATCGAGATTCGAGCAGGAAAGTATTGAAAAATAAAGTACCCAGTTCTTCGGAGAAAAATAAAGTCAACACCTTTTATTTGCAATTGGTAGGCAGTGTTATGATAAGATCTTAAGAAGCATTAATTAGGTGATGGGTTTGTTAATACATGTGACAGTGCCAGCAAGGCAGCAACTACCCAAGTTGCAACATAAGTGGAAATGATTGGCATCTCCAATTTCATCCTTTTACAATTAAAATACTAAAGTGCGATCCAGCATGTCCTTTTGTGAGATACTAAAGTGCAAAATCTGAATCAACTAACAGGGACATATCGCATATGTATTGTATTAATTTGTACCTGATTGGTGAAGCCGACGCCAAAGCCGAGAAGCATACGTCCGATAATGAGCATGGCGATGTCAACAGCCCCGGCGTTGAGAGCCGCGCCGGCAAAGAACATGGCCCCACCAAGCAGCATGACAGCTTGCCGACCAATGGCCTTGGTGACCTTGCCGGCAACAAGGGAAGCGAAGAGGCCGGCAATGTAGAGTGAGGACGTAAAGGCCGTGAGCGACTGGCTGTCGTAGACGCAGTACTCGTTGCTCGTCCCCTTTTCTATCATTTTTTTCAACACACCAGGGTAGAACTGGCGCAGGAATGATTCCATGGATGATACTCCTCCTGTTAGTGTTGGTGTTAGTGTTAATCAAGGTTTTGCTTTAGAAGTTAATTAGTTAGAAATTCGGATCTTGTTTTATGTATTTATTTTTTTCAAATAAAATTTGGGTACTTTTGTGAGATACTGAGACTAATTAAAATAATTAAGAGGTTTCTCAACCGAGAAGACGTTTCTTAATTTTATTTTTAAATTATGAAAAGTTGTATCTCAAAACATTACTTGACAACTAAAATCAGTAAAAATTGTTGAGCGTCAAAATTAAAATATGAAGAGCAAAAGCAAAGTAAGGTGTAGAGTTCTGAGTTCTGACCTGAAATTCCGACGTCGTAGCCGAAAATGAGACCGCCGGATGCCGCCATGACACAAGTCAGTATGACGGAGAAAGTAAGAGATGCACCGTAGTCGGCTGTTGGGCCGCTGGGCACAGCAAATCCCTCCATCCCCATTAATTACCACAGTCTTCTTCAAGCTTCACAGCCTCAAACCCAGAGGCCAGAGGCCAGAGGCCAGAGAGAGAGATGGAGGAAATTAAAAGGCTTTTGGGGATGGGGATGGGGTTAGATAGATCACCCAAAAGAAGGCTGAAGGCTATATATAGAAGAAGAAATAGATTAATTGTGCAATATTATAACCAGGACAACTCACTAACTTAGAGCTGGCGTGGATGAGTGTATGTGGATTGTGGACTCTGGAGTAATAGTGTAATACAGTTATACACTCAACTCTTTGTCTTTGACTCAGTTCTGTTTCGGCACTGGGGCGAAACGGTTTGCGGTACTTACTGTTAGAGGCCTTGCCCCATTTTTCAAACTAAGTAGCAAGTTGGTAGATTTTTTATTTGGTCAACACGAGAACAATTCAATTTTGTTGGACTAATTAATTAGTCCGCACTCCCCAGTGACCACTGACCAGTGTATTGAATTTGAAATTGTAGTAGTAGCTCGCATCTACCACTCCATCTACCACCTCAATTTTTTATTATCCACATCCATATATATATAAAATTAAGTAATACAGTTCCACAAGTAGACCAGCAATTAATTTAAGATGCTTTACACTGACTAACCCACTACCAGTCCAGTCCAGGTACCTTACATTACTCTTGTGGATGTGGTCCCTCCACTGATTCATTAAACAACTACAAAAGCACTATTAATAGACTAAATAGCAATAGAAGGTTGGTTGCTTTGCGTGTACCCCGGACACTTCTATGTGTATCTATGGAGACATCTCTATATAGTAATAGAGTGTCCGTGTCTCACATAACCATAATTGATACTTTTATTTTCTTTAGAAATTAAGTCTTCTTTCTGTCTAAAATTGTTAAAAATCATTGTTAACATGATTATTTTTTACAAGTAAAATTACAGAATTAGAGGGATGATGACGTAGCATTGGGTTCCGTGAGACCCTGGAAAACTTTATGCATTTTGGAATGTACCCTCACTGAAATTATGAACATTTGCATCAGGTAGTAGAAATTAACGATCTTTAGTGCGTTACTTTTTAAGACAGTGCGCTCCTTTTTAACTTTTGAGATATTTAGTGCGTTATATCCAATTTTCCCTTCAGTTACAGTAAGTTACTTTTGTTATAAAAAAAAATGGAAATTGGGTTAGCATAAATTGGATCATAACACAACTAGAAAAGCAACGCAATAGTTAGCTAGGTTAAACGAATCTTGATTTAATTGTTGCAAAATAAAATTATTTGCATCCCACGAAATTCTTGTGCCTCTTAACTATGTTTAACGAACCGGCTGAAATGAAATTGTCAAGTTAGCTAGGTGAAATTTCAAAAATTGAATTTGAGTTTTAAATATATGTATGTATGTGTGTATCAAAATGAAAACTTCATGGTTAATAATTAGAATAAGACAAATACCGGTTAACTGATATATTTGAGACAATTATTTTCTCCAATAAATTTATTTTTTGACTAGTTAGAATAATTGCAAGGCTATATTAAACATATCAAATAGAGAAAGTTTAACGGAGTTGATAAGGACAATTAAACAATCAGAACCTAAAAACGAAAAGAAACGCGCTGTCAAAAATAAAAAACGCGCTACCGCACCTCTATGTTCCCATGCGCCTAACCTCTGCTCACCCTCCCCTCCGTTCCCACGTGCCTCCTCACCCCTCACGTGATTCCTCCCTCCGACACGCGCCTCTCATCTCCCTCGCATCCCTTCCCACTTGCGCCCCCTCCTCTACCCAGGCGAGAAACCTCTCCCTCTATCCGAGCGACTCTCCCCTCTTTCCTTCTCCTTTGCTCCTCCATGCCTCACTGCTCCCCTTGGCGTCTCCATGTCTTATTTTTCACATCCATCAATCAACCACGCAAGATACTTCCTCATATATGTTATTTACTCCCTTATTATGTTTAATTACTTCCTAATAAAAAGTACACAAAGAGTTACTACTTACTTTCTTATTCTGAATAAATAACTCCCTATTACTATTTTATTTACTCTCATGTACTCGTTATTTACTCCTTTATAATTAATCATTAGCAAGCTTTTAAATTTCAGTTTTTTCGGTATGACGGTCCAGGTCCCCATGTTATTTCGGTGTTATTTCGATGTTATAACGGCGATATAACGGTGTAGTATTTTTTTTCAAAGTTTGACACGCATCAATTCTATAACTATCAATTTATATGTTTATACATCTCCAATACTCCATACAAATAGCATACGGCCATACCAAATTCAATATACTGCAGTGTACCAATATTGAGTAGTAGTAGCAGTTTGTACCAATTTAACAATAGTTCAATATTGAATACACAAGTTAACAATAGTAGCAATAACAGCTTGTTATTTCATCGAAATAACTGAAATAACGCATTATATCGCTGAAATAACACGTTACGTCATTTTCTCAATTAAGACTGTAACGTTCATGCGGTTTGACACAGAATACCGCTATTTCTGTTATTTCGCCGTTATTTCAGAGAAATTTAGAAGCTTGATCATTAGCCATAATTAAGTTACACAAAGAGTTATTACTCGTTATTTATGCTCTTTAGTTACTCACCTCATAGTATTTAATTACTCCCTAATAAAATTACACAAAGAGCTATTACTTACTTCTTTATTATTGATAAATACTCCTTTTTATTATTTTAGTTACTTCCATGTACTTGTTATTTTCTCCCCTCATAGTGTTTAATTACTCTCTAATAAAATTACACAAAAGGTATTACTTACTCCCTTATTCTTGATAAATACTCCCTTTTACTATTTTAGTTACTCCGTGTACTTGTTATGTACTTCCCTCATAGTGTTTAATTTTTCCCTAATAAAGTTACACAAATAGTTATTATTTACTCCGCTGTATTAGTTATTTACTCCATTATATTTATTTATTTACTCCTAAACCATAGCAGAACCAGATTAAAAATATCTTTTCTCTTCTCACCCTTCTTTATCTCCATTTTTTTTCCTTCTATACCACATCTGGTCGTCTTTCTTCTTCCTTTCTACTCGTAATGACGGAGAGAGGGGGAGAGACGTGAGATGAGGGAAGAGAAAGGGTGGTTGAGAAGAGAAATAAGGAGGTGGAGCCGTAGATCGAGAGGGGACAGAAGCAGAGGATGAGAGGGCAAGGATAGTAGAAACGGAGGAGGTGGAGGAGTAGATGGAGGTGAAGAGAAGGTGCGGAGGCTGGATCTAAGGAAAGACGGTGCGACGACTACGAAAGCGAGAGAGGAAGGCTAGATTTGATTGAATGAGACGGTGCATAGGGAATAGAGGCAATGAAATTAAATTCGCTCAGGATAAGGATGAGAGTGAGGGTGAGGGTGAGGGTGAGAGTGATAGCGATCTGATTGCTTGATTGCACAGAGTGTTGATTACCGTAAGTAATTTCCAAAGTCTAATATGCACTATAGTGCATAGGTTTTCTATGCACCGCAGTATTTTTTAGGAATATTTTTTTAAATTGACAAATCTAATTTAGTCAATCTAATGTACATATTGAAATCTCATGGCACACCAAATTTTACAATTTTTAAGATTTAATTAGTATTTTTTTTCGAATTTTTTAAAACTTGTCATTTTTTAAATATTGTAAATAGTAGTTTGTTTTTAATAATATCATGTTTTAAAAAATTCAAAAAAAATAATAATAAAATCTCAAAAATTGTAAAATTTTATTTGTTATGAGATTTTAATATGTAGATTAAATTAGTTAAATTAGATTTGACAATTTATAAATATACTCTCGAAAAAATCCGTGATGCATAGAAAATCCTATGCACTATGGTACATATTAAACTTTTTCTATTAAATAATTCTAACAACCCCGGAGTTGTCCCAAAATTAAAAAAAAATAATAATGACCGATTCCTATTAATTCTATGTAGATCCTAACTCGTTTGCGCCAAACATCAAATCAAACAAAACTTTCCTGTTTTCATTTTCAACGTGGTGTTCAATTTTTTTTTTCGCTGTTATTATCTAATCGTGCTAGCTACTTGACGTAATTCGATGTTCAATCATGGAAGAGGACAAAAAGGACTTAAATTTAATGTTCTAGCTTGTTTGTTGTTATTTTTAATTTTGCGTAGAAACAGGCGGCTTTTGACCGATATCCTTATAAAATATAGGGGAAAAAATATCATCGTTTGAACGTATGAGTTGAAAAATTGCATTAGGCAATGTATTTCATTAAATTCTTGATTCACATTTCCTTTATCTATTATCCTCTTCTCGTCTGTATTATGTTCCTCTGTATCACCAGAAAATAACAAAATTCGGAGACACTGTGCATCAGAACCAGTTTGTCCATCATTACAGGGATTAATTGAAATCCACAAATGTGTAAATATAAAATTATACTTTTCGATCAGCAATCAAGAAAGTTAGATGAAACTGTACGTGTGTGTGTGTGAGAGAGAGATATCGAACTGTAACCCAATTAGCAACGAGGAATTCAGGGGAAAAAAGAAAGGAAAAAGTTAAAACAAAAAAGAACCTTTGCAAGGTTGCCATGCGTATGGATACGTTTTCAGTTGCAACAGAGTGAACTAATATTAAAACCGTATTTTCAAAAACCTTGTATGGTGTTCAGAATGATCTCAAAATTGATTGTCCATTGATTTCTTATGCTCAAATTTATTGTTTTTGAATTATTTTATTTGTGACTTGTGAGCAAACATTGTTGTTTGTTTTAAATTATTTACTTTTTTTTTTTGGTGTACTTAGAATAAAGCGAGTTGCCAACCTGGTTTATAGAAAAAAAAAACAAATAAAATTGTCATAAAGGATTAAAGGAGACATAAGGCAGAATTAAAAAAGCCTACAAACACAAAAGGACAATCAATTATTCAAGGTACGTATCTAAAATTAGAAATTGAACAAATAAACAGATGGTAATCAACAGCTAAGGTGTCTCAACTCCTACACCGGTTTTCGCACTCAGCATATTTTTCCTGTATTTATAAACAGTACAGGTACACACTCTCTATATATTCTTTCTGAATTAGTTAAGAAAAACAACTGTCAATTACCCAAAAATTGTAAATATTCATTGCCAAGAAAAGTATTTTCAAGAACAAAAAAGAAAGGTACCAATTCAAGGAAAAGCATAGGACGAAGAAGAAGCATTGCTGTTTGCATCTGCCATGATCATAACAATAGTGGACGCTATATAGCCATAGTAAGTATTTTAATTCCAATCTTTAAATTTTTTTGTAAGAAAAGGCTGTGAATGCTATTTATCATTTTCTTTCTTTCGGATCCGATGTTGACATGGCGGTAATTAAATTTAAGCTATCAATTAATCAAAGCTTCTATCATATCTTTCCTATTCCTCTCTTTTTCGCAAAGCTGCCTCTTAGTGATTGAAGTAACTGTCATGGGTGTTAATCTTTTCCATAATCACAACTTATTGTCGGATTTTGACTTCTACTAGATCTTTTTTTAATGATATTTTATTTCTCTTTAATACGACTTTGTAACAATCAGTATCATATGGACAATGGATTGGCCCACCAAGCTTAAAAATGAAAAAGGTTTTTAGTTTTTTTTTTTTTTTTAGGAAAAAATGGATATCCAGTCTCCATCTTTTAATTAATAACAGTGAATACAGAGTTTAGCCAGCAACTAAAAAAAGGTAAAAATAAAAAATCAAAAGGTAAAACTAAAAGCTAAGAACTTTAAAAAGAGTAAAGACCAAAAGCAAACTATAAAAACCAGACCCTCTAAATCTAGCAAACCGCTGATAAGTTGAGACTAGGAACGCAACGCTTCCCATTCATTGAAGATCTGATCTACCAGTGCTCCAGGTGACTGAAGAGAGTTCAAGAAAATCCTGTTGCATCTCTCTCTCTCCATACAACAAAGCAGAGAATTCCCAGAATTTCTCTGCGTGCCAGCGGCTTACAGGTGTTTGATAAGAATTGCGGATTTGAGGAGAACTCCAAGCCGCTGAAATGTGGAGAGAATTCTTTTGCAGAATTCAAAATATCCTTAAAGGTCTTGTAGTGGTTGAAGAGGTGATGAACAGTTTCCTCAGCTGAGGCGCAAAGAACGCATATGTTTGCCAGATGCCATCCTCTCTTCTTCCGGTTATCAATCGTCGCAATTTTATTAAGGCTCATTTGCCAAGTAAAAACTTTCATACGAGGTGGTATGTTTAGCTTCCATACTGGGAGGAGGCATGACTCAATCTTGCCAAGAAAAAGGTTTTTGGTTGCCGAATGATCATCAAACCAGCACAATTTTTTTTTTAAAAAAAAGTTAAAACCAGTATGTAAATGTAAAAAAGTAAATCAAAGCTGAAAGTTCTTTTAATTCAATTCATATACTAAAGAAGACATGATATGTTACACTTACATGAAAAAAGTGTATATTTATACGTTTCTATCTATGTAAACCAACGTTGAAACCGGGCATCTCTCCCCCCTCTGCTTTTTTTTTCTATATTTTCTTTTTGTGCAAATCTATTAATCTTGATACTAGGAGAATTCCAGTTAAACTTGATATAAATAAATGAACTAGTAATCAATTAATCATTTGTAAAACAAAAAGGACCAATTTTTCATCCTGTTCGCATTAATTAATGCCTTCTTGACTTTGTTCAAAAAATCTTATCGTCTACGACCGAAAAGTATGAAAAGACAAAATAAATAATTTTATTAGGATTTTTTTTAGTATTTTTATTAGGAAGACTTGGTAGCTAGTTGCTACCAAGCAAGACAAAATAATTAATTGCGATTTGAATTTTCTACGATTTGAAGGAGCATCCATTAAGTAGTCGGTATTAACAATTCCGGATAGTGAACTGTTGACTCTCATTTCTTTTTTTCCATAACTTATTCCCCCTCTTGTTTTTTATCCTTTATAACAAGATTACAACCATGTTCTGCACCAAGACACCAAATCATTTGTAAGTTTCAAGCTTTTAAAAAACTCTATTTTTTTCATTTTATCAAGATTTTTGTTCACACCGCACAACCGATTTATATATCATATCACCATTTTTTCTGTTTTATCATCGTTTTATCACCGATAAACGCTAAATCACCACCCAACCGCTAAACTGCACAAATCACATTTTTAAAACCTGTCTAATTTTTCAACTTTTCATACAATTAAGGACTTTATAGCTGTTTAAAAAAATGATAAATAATTTACTTTTCTAAATTATTATAATTAATTATTTAAAAATTGTCGAATAAAGAATATTTTTCATCTAATTCAATAGTTTTTTCATAAATTTTAATTGCTAGAAAGAACAATCGTTTTGTTTCACAATTCCGGCAATAAGATAATTTGTACTCTAGCAACCGGTATTAATTGCTTGGTGTCGCCATGTAATAGTGGCAGAAAGAGAGAGGACTAATATCTTTCTTTTTTTTTGGATACATGCCAGTAGGCTGACTAATATCTTTCCGGTCTCCTCAAAAAAAGCTCACTGGGCCTACGGGCGTTCATAAAAAATAAAAAATAAAAAAAAAGCTCACTGTCACCGACTTGTGACTACTAATTTGTGGGTCAAGTACTCAAGCGATCAAGTTAGACTGGAAAATTGGAAATTCGGAATTGAAGCGCTCTCTCTGTGTTTCTAACGTTTACCTTCTCAAATAGTAACCAAATAGCCAATACTTGTTCGCAAACTAAAATTAAAATAATATCGCAGCTAGTGCAACAATTTGCTATGTGTTATGACATGAAAAATTGAGGGTCAATCCAGTAAAGTGCGAGGTCGTCCCTGTGTTGGTCTCTAGTCCCAAAAACTTTTCAGTTCAATATATGAGGGTTTATGCATATGGACTACCATCAACTGTTCAATGAAAAGAATGTAAACGTTCTAATAATTACTGTTTTGCTACTCTCATCAATCAATATATTTACTGTTTTGTTACATTTTGTTTATCAGATATCAGAGCAGGAACAGTCTCAGTCCAGCAGAATTGGAGAGCAGATAATTTTGTCGGACAATATACTGTCTCGTTCCTACTCTGTACTCAAGTTTACCGATTCCTGGCCTTAAATTAAATAGTGTCATAAAATGCCAAGATTTTCCGAGGGCGCCGACCACGGTGGATCATTGACATGGTCGGTCATGGTGACATGTATCATGGCCGCATCAGGTGGCCTCATCTTTGGCTATGACATTGGCATCTCTGGTAATTAATTTCGTTTATTCTATTTGCAATTTGCTTTTTCTTTCTAGGAAATTTTCACTGACGACCTTGCATATGCATGCATGTCTTTAATTAATTATGATATATCATGTGTGCAATGTGCTGACCAATTAATTAAGGCTTATATTTTTCATTGTTCCAAATATTATTATAGCCGCTACAAAATGCTTCCCCTGTAGCATATCCAGTTAAATTATTAATTTTAAGTATAACGATCGATCTTTGCTTATCCACAGACAAAAATGACACAATTTAACTGAACAATCAGGTGGTGTGACGGCTATGGAGTCCTTCCTTAAGCAGTTCTTTCCACACGTTCTTACAAAAATGGCAGAGGCCCAGCAAAACGAGTACTGCATGTACGATGACCATTCGCTGACGGCATTCACGTCTTCTCTCTACATCGCCGCATTGGCGGCATCCTTGGCTGCCAGCAAAGTCACAGAGCTGATCGGACGGCAGAAGGTGATGCTGCTCGGTGGGTTTTTGTTCTTTGCTGGGTCAGCCACAAATGCCGCGGCTTCTAACATCACCATGCTAATTATTGGTCGCATGTTCCTCGGCTTCGGAGTCGGATTCACCAATCAGGTTCACATTAATTATTTTCTTTCTCATCTAATTTTTGTTAAAATGAATTAGAAGAATACTTTACCTATCTTCCACTTATGCAAATAATTTAATTACCTGATGTAATTAATTGTATATATATAGGCAACACCGGTGTACCTAGCAGAGACATCGCCGGCTCGGTACCGCGGTGCCTTCACAACAGCATTCCAATTCTTTAATGGAATTGGAGTACTGGCTGCCAACTTAACAAACTACTTTGCGAGTCACATTCCAGGCTGGGGTTGGCGCCTCTCGCTTGGCCTAGCTGCTGTTCCAGCAGTTTTTATCGTGCTTGGAGCCCTCTTAATCACTGACACTCCCAGCAGTCTCATCCTACGTGGCAGGTATACATTAATGTTTTTTTCTGATACCATAATTAGAAGAATGTTGTGCTGGTACGTGCAGGTACCTCAGCAAAATAAGCAACCGCATATAACTTTGACTTTAGAGTTTAGGCCTCTATTCTCTAAGCTAACAACTGACTTTCAAATGTATGTAGAATTGACTCAGCTAGAGCTGCACTTAAGCAAATCCGAGGGGCTGATTCAGATGTGGATGCAGAGATGAAGGAGATGATGTATTCGGTTGAGCAGGCACAAATCAACAATGAAGGTGCATTTAAGAGGTTACTTCGGAGAGAGTACCGGCCCCACCTAGTGATGGCACTAGCAATCCCGTCTTTCATGCAGCTCACAGGTGTAATCGTGATCGCCTTCTTCGCTCCTCTGTTGTTTCGCACCATTGGATTCGGGAGTGACGGTGCTTTAATTGGTGCAGTCCTGCTTGGGTCGGTCAACCTTACTTCAATACTTGTATCGACCTTCACAGTCGACCGCTATGGAAGGAAGGTGTTATTCATGATTGGTGGAATCCAGATGATTGTTTGCCAGGTGCAAAATTCCTTCAAAACAGAACTCAATCTGGGTCTGGCCTCTGATTTTGAAATCATTGACCTATAATTCGCCTCTTGCTTGATTGAAGGTAGCAGTATCGTGGATATTGGGAGCACAAGTCGGCCGAGTTAGTGATTCCCCAATGGCTAAGGCCTACGGGCTAGCTGTTCTCATACTTGTGTGTGTCTATGCAGCAGGATTTGGATGGTCATGGGGCCCGCTAAACTGGATCATTTCCGGCGAGATTTTACCAGTCGAGATACGGTCAGCAGCGCAGGGCCTAGGCCAGGCAGTCGCCTTTGTCCTCACATTCATCCAAACACAATTGTTTCTTTCCATGATGTGCTGCATGAAATTTGGGGTTTTTGCATATTATGCTGGCTGGGTTTGCATCATGACAGCTTTTGTTGCGTTCTTTCTACCAGAGACAAAGGGGATACCACTTGAGTCCATGAGTTCCATCTGGGCCACACACTGGTATTGGCGCCGATTTGTTTCGCCGGAATTGCCGAAATGATTTCATGTCTTTGTGTTCAATTGATTCATCTGTACGTATGTACCGATTCCTAGCTATGTGAGCTTCCTAATTGTTATATCTGTGTACTTCACGTTCAGTGAATGTTTCTGTTGTTAAAAATATAAAATTCATTTATGTGAGAAGTTTACGAGTCAATATTTTAGAGTTTTCTAGGGAGTTAATTTGCATGAAATTACAAGTGCTTTGTAAGAAAATCGAGAGTATAAAAAATACCACAGCTGAAATCGACTTTTCAAGATTTTTTGCGATTTCTTTCCGGGCATGACACGCGTAAGTCTTCCTTGATTTCAGAACCAATGTCTTCATGCGCCAGTGGATGTGGATGACAACTGTGAAAATCGAGTTTCACAACACTATCCACAGTTACAGTGCCAAACGCCAACCTCTTGAATAGATTACGGTATTTCATTCCCATAGAATGCACATACCTGATATGGCAAGTATGAGAGAAGTGAATTCTCTCTTCTTTGACTCTCTGTCTCTCTCTGACTGAACGGAATGATTCGCACCGTCTGGATCGAGTCTGTACAGAAAATTCATAAAGGATGGCATCCAGTCACCAGCAGATGCAATCTACAGGCACGATCCAAGCGGTCCGGTAGTACGAACTGAGCAATAAAATTTGCTCACCCACGACACGTGGCAGTATAATATTTTGAGATAAACCGCACCTTGTACGTGTATTTTTCTTTTCTTTTTAATTAAACACTGACGTATAATGTTTTACGTTTGTAAACAATGTACATACACCATAAAAGCACTTCAAGAGGCCTTTTGGATAATTTCTTAAAAGACGTGAACGGATAAAACTAACTTAGCATACTAAACTGCAAAGAATTATTTGAACAAATGTCAAATGTACACTAAAATCAAAATAGCTACAAATCATCCCAACAGAAGACAACATTACTTACAACATCAACAAAGCACTTCAAAGTCCATAAAAAACATCTGAAATCTATTCCAGCCTTAGTCCTGTTGTCCAAGCAAAACTAAACTTGTCACAAGCCTTTAGCAAACCACAAATATATTGCAGCACAAGAAGCAAATTGTGCCTATACTATAATACATCTTTGTTTTCTGTAAGGCTACACATATCAATACCATCTAAATTGCATAGTCAAGAATTCTCTTTTGTTTCATGAAGTCACATAAATCAGAAGTTTTATTGAAGTCCGAAAGTTTAGATCTGGTGTTAGTTCCGACTTCCGAGAGATCAAATGTCATTGTCTGGTATTCAATTAGAACTCAAATGCAAAATTTTCATAACAAAATATACCAAAAGTTTAGTCACCTTATTCAATGTAACAGACAAGGTTATGATCCCTCAGGTCTACCAACAATGAGAAAATCTGTTTCAAAAACAAATAAAAGTCATGTGAAATCTGTTTCAAAACCCAGAGTCAATCATTGAATAGGAAACAGTTGAAACAATGTAACAACTATAGAAAAGGTGTAAAAATCACTGAGATTGGTAATTCTTAGCATGGTTCTGAAACTCGGAATCGGAATCGGAATCGGACAGTTGGACCGTGACCCGGAATCGGTTGAATCGGAAAAATCGGTGGAATCGGATAAAAAAATCGGATTTATTTTAAAAACACATTTTTATGCCGCTAAAAATCAGAAAAAATTCTGAAAAAATAGGGAAACTTATGTTTTCATAAATAAGTAAAAAAAAATTAAGATAATTGTCTTAAAATCCACTCAAATAACTTTTAATATGCCTTAAAGTCAAGTAGGCAGACTACACACATCATCTTACAATCACTTACATATCTTAAATAAAGATAAATAGACTAAGAAGTAAATCATATCATCTAATTATACGAAAAGGCATAAACTACCAATTGTACAATAAGACAAAAATTTCCAAAAGACAAATCTAATGAAAAACTAAATTTATTATTTACCAATTGTATAACCTCACATATCTATAAAATAATACAACTACTCAGCATGTGAAGTAAATTGTTAACAAAAATTAATAACGCACATCAAGCATTTACACAGTAATTTATAATTTTATATAACGTTTTTCCTTTTAATTATTTGCTACAATTCCTCCAATATTATTTCCTTTGGGGCTTCAATGGGGGAAGCTAATTAAATATTTTCTACCATTAATTTCCAGCCGATAGGAAAGATCAATTCATCAATCCGTCGTAATAAATTCATCCGCTAGACCCAAACCCAATTACCCACCACCAGTAGGTCCAATACCAACGACGGAAACCTAAAAGAGAAAGGAAAAGAAGAAAGATCCATGCTCAATTACCAAGCCAGTAGATGGCAGTATGGCACAGCCGCACAGCGGCACAGGTCAAGCGACGGCACTCTCCAGTTTTGATCTCTTCTCCACTGCGATGGGCAATGGTCAGTACTCTGGCCTCCTGGGCGATAGTATGTGCTCTTGCGATGGGCGATGGCACTATGTAGTAAGCCAATTTCTCTTTTCCACTCCAATAATTGCGATGGGTTGTCTGAGAGAGTGGGGCGACAGTGGTTTTTCAATTTTTTTTTTCAAATTTCACTTTTCCAAATCTATTTCGGTCGATTCGGCCGATTCCTTCCGATTTCGCCCGATTCTGTCCGATTCCTACCGATTCCAGCCGATTCCAGCCGAAAAAACGCGATTCCGCTCCAAACCCACCAAATTCGACCCGGCACCTCCCGATTCCGATCCGATTCAACCGATTCAAATCGGAATCGGCCGATTTTTTGAACCATGATTCTTAGTATTTTCTATACATAATCAGGCACTCAGGATTATACAATACATTAAGAATTTAGAGGTTTAAAATAAAAAATGAGGCTTTTTTGGGCTTAGTATGTTTTACAGAGAACTACATTACCGGCAGTAATAATAAATGGCCAGCAAATTTTGAGTAAAAATACTGAAATCCTTTGTATAAACCCCGTAATAACAACAAAATACAAAAGATGTTACCCTCTAGTCAAATGCATAAGGATCATCAGCGTATGGATTCAGAGATCCTTCAGAGAACAAGTCACCTATTGCAGTGCGTTGCTGGGTTCCACCACCCACAGAAGGGACCTGCACAGTTCAGACCATTAGAAAGCAATTAATTGGCAAATGTCAAGGAACAAAGGTTAAGGAAGCAATCAACAACCTACCGACCTTGATATACATTAGAGTTGTAATTCTCATAACCAAATTGACAAAACAGCCGTACCTGATTGACTTTGGGGGTCTTGTTAAATGCTGACTTATGGGTTCCATTTGGCGCCTACATTAAAGCCATGAAGTGATAAATATATTAACTGTTCCAAGAAGAGAGAAGCAATATAACTGTGTGTGTACCTCAAGCAGGGCAGAGCTTCTTCCTTTCTTGCGTTTTGTCAAACGACCAGAACCTATTTCAACTTCATTCTCATGATGCGTCATCTGCACACACAAATCATCAAGTTTATTAAACATGGCTACCAAATATTCACAGACCAGCTCTACATCAATTTTCTTAAATTGCATAATTTCAGAGTTTGATTGAAAAATGTCATGAAGGCAGTAATGAAGCAAGTTTAAAATAGGTACCTTTCTGTCTTTCCTCATCATGCTTGTGATAGGAGAAGGCAGAATGGTAGGTAGGTTCAAATCCTGTCAAGTATATATATCAGAAAGCATGTATTGGTACCCAGAAAGACGATATATTTATGCTTTGGCCAGTAATAAGGAATTCCATTTAGTAGAAAAAAAGATCAAGTCTCTCTGCATCCTCTTAAATGTTCTATTATCTATTCAAATGTACACCTCATCTGAGATCTAAAAATGCAGCAGTTTAAGAAATTAAACAATTTTGAACCAAAAGTTTCCTTGATGAATGAGACCTTGGCTCTTTGACAAATAACTGTGTCATCTTCCAAGATGATACAGAGGTATAATAGATAAAATACTACAATAAAAAAAACAAACAACTGATGAGCAGAATTCCATGTTCTAATAATTACCTTCCTTTTTGCTTCGGGACTTATCAAGGAATGCTGATGTCCTCTCCTAGTGTGAGATTCTCTCCTCTTTGAAGAAACAGAATATTCCTAAAAAGATCATGCATCACGTTCATTTATTTTATCATAGGAAGGTCAGGAAATGCAAACGTCTGTTTTAAATAAGAAGCTTAATAGTGGGACTAGACAAAAATTAGTCAAAGCAATGAATACAAGTTTGACAGATATGCCTTAATTGACCCCATTTATCCTAATTCTTTTCAAAAATGACATCAAATAATGGAATTAAACAATTGAGCTTCATCCTAGTCCAAAATTAAAAGGAAAGGCCAATAAATATAGAAATGGCAGACCTTGGAATTTACTTCCTGTTCACCTTGTTGGTTCTCCCCCATTACTTTCCATTGTAACTGAAGTAAAGCTTTCTGTTTCTCCTCCTGGATTGAAACCAAGTAACTTCAGAAGCTATATCACTTTAAAAATGCCAATAACTAAGTACAATGTCAACTGAATATGAATTAGTATGTCAAAAAAAAAAAAATTAGTCATTGTTCAAAAAAATCATTTGATTCCCTGAAACTGTGTAAGAAGCATGCCCAAAAACATTTGTAGGAAACTTCCATTCTGTATAACTAAAACTCAAATCAGGTTTGGCACCAGAATTGCAGCACATGCTCCTGACTTTTTCTTTTCTTCTTTTATTGCCTTCATTTTCCTAGTAACATGGGCAACTATATTATTCTTATCAACTATGAAATATGGTCAAATGATATAATTAAATATCAAGCCTTATGTAACATGTTTCCACATTATAGGAAGAACCGAAGAAGTAATTTATCCCGATCAATACATGATTACATTATAAATAATGCAAAGAACCTTTGATTTTTGTAACTCCAACTCCTCCTGGAGCTTCCTACAGTCATCCTCATGCTGCATCTTTAGGGATTTCATCTGGATTTCATGCTCTTTTCTAAGAGCTGATAGTCTCTGTATTGGTTACATGTAATAGTTACAATAAGACCACTTTTATTTAGTACCCGCTCACGTATGTTTCCCAGACAAAACCAATACAAGAAGGGCATATAACTATCTTGGTCAATTATTATATTATTTTTGTTATACTTATGGCTCCTGGCCATTCCCAGAGACCAACAGGTTCCTTAAAATATCTCTAAAAGCCAAGGACATAGAACTACAGACATGTTGCCAAATTCAGTGGTTTCATCCTTGAAAAGAAGCACAAATTAAATTCTATGAAAATAATTGTTACATACATCTCTCAATTCATTTTCAGCATGGAGCTCCAGGCGGTGCAACTCTTCTTTGTGACGTGTGCGAATGCTGAGCTCCTTCTCATTAAATTCCTGTTGGAGCCTACTTATCTGTATATTTCAGTAAAACATTGCATACATTATTAATAAAATGAACAAGTTAAAGGATAATTTTATTTCACTAACAGTAAGTATCGTACAATTATTGAACAGAATCTGGTCACAAGTCCTTGCAAAACAAATGTTGGTTTAACATTCAGCATTAATCCAGGCAGAAGGGGAACTGTCACAAGCTCTTGACAGTTATTTGGAGCTTCAAATTGAATTTCAATATTTTGATATATTTGCACCTGAGATTCGAGTTGAATTGTAATGTACCAGTATTTTGAAATATGAGGGTGAACATTAATAGGACTCAATATTGTCTCAACTGACCACATACCTGCTAACATACCTCAACCACTACTAGTAGCTTTTCACTACCAAATACTAAATTAAATATCTTGATTACAAATACAATTCAATAAGACAACCAAAATAATATAATACAAAAATGTTGAAGTGGCAAACCATGCAGTATATGGACTCCATAGGCAGAAAACTAATGAGAATTAGTACAGATATTTTTAAAGCCAGATCATGCCATGTTTATTGTTTAATTATACAAAATCACCCTTGAGAATAATCACATAAAAATAAGTCTAAAATGATGTATGCATACTGTTGTAATTTTCTCCTCTCTAACAGAAAGTAAATTCTCTTGTGCATCTGCCTTGTTCTGTGCCAGTTTCTCGTCATATTTTCTCTCCAACTCCTTTAGGAATTTGTCAGCCTAGAAAATTTCACCAGTTAACAACAAATAATTCCAATTTACTTAATGATTACACCAATACAATTTTAATTAAAACTTAAAAACAGAATGTACCTTTTCCTTTTCCAATTTAACAATCTCTACCTTCTCTGACTCATAATTCTTCCTGATCTCATTAATTGCCTACAAAAAGGAAGTTCACTTGTAAACTATAAAGCACCAAAAAGTACGCACTTCCGTTCTACTATAGCAATGGCCAAAACATGCATGCAATTCAGCAGCAGCAATATTTATTCTGTACACAATTTTTTTAAATTCACAACTTTGCTAAACGTCATCCGAGAAAGCTATACACTTGATAGATTGTATTAGTCATAACCTGATCATTTTTCTGACAGAGATCCTTCAGATGTTTTGAGAGCTCCAGTTGTTTAACCTCAAGCATCATATCATATTGCCTTTTTGCCTCGCTTAATTCTGCTTCAGTTGTAGTCAGTAACAATTGGAACTGCAGACAACATACCATATTTCAAGAAAAATAACATCCCATCCTCATTCTTAAGAGTATACTACAATAAAATTATATTCTTTTTTAAAGCAGGAAAAATGTAATAGAACTGCGAAAATCTCCTGAGACATGAACACTATCCAACCAGATCCAGGTGCGTAGAAAGTCGGCCTTCAATCCTACTTAAAGAAACTTTGAAAGTCAGAAAAAGTAACCTTTGAGATCTTCTCCTCCAGTTGTTTCTCCCTCTCAACTAAAGCCAGATGCAGCTGTTTCTCCTCATGAAGAGCAACCTTGAGCTGGCTCCTCTCACTCTCCAACTCTTCAAGCTTCTGGTCCCTATTTGTCACCTCACTATTAAGTGACTCCATTTCCTTTTCTTTTTCTTCTAACATAGTTCGCATCTTTTCTTGAGTTTCATGAGTATGCAATTCCAACGCTGAAATCTTGTGCAATAATTGTTGCTGCCAAGTGCAATCACATTTGTAAAGAGCATTGTCTATGCTTACTAAATCGTAAATACAGATCTAAACTACTGTAGCAGGCAGATTGATAGATGGAAAACAAAAACTCCTTTCTGCCAAGCATTATTTGTAAAAATAAGGTGCCTGCTTGCTTATTTCCAGAATAATGTTTTTTTTAACTCAAGATGGAATAAGTTCTAAGCAATCTATCTTAAATTATCCCCAACTAAGTTGATTTTCAATTCAGGATCATTTTAGTTTATTCGTCTCACTCAACCCTGAGAAGATTTAACTCAAGTTAAGAGTCAGTTCAGACTCAAATTTCCATATGGAAAGCACACAAGGCAATCAAATATAAAGCTCAAAGAAAACACTAATCAAAGTGATATCCTTATAATCAGTAGCATTGGGCGCAAAACAAAGATACCAAACTTGTCCAACAAAGAACAGAAAAAAAAAAACACAAAACAGAGAGAAATTTGAAATTTATACATACCACATGACTCTCAGCTTCAGCAGATGCATCAGTCAGATATTTAACCTTCTCTTGTAACTCAGAGTTTGCTTTCTCTAATTCATCCTTCTTAGAACCTAAAATTTGGACCTCAAAATGCATTTTGTTTTTCTCCTCCTCAGCCAACCGACATTCCTCTGCATGTTGTACAATAGAAAACTCTTGCATCTTCACCAAATCAGTAATTTTATTATGCAGCTCTTTGATTTGCATGTTAAGGCCATGGTTTTCTTCTTGAGATTGCATGTACATTTTCTGGATAGCATCAATTTTACTGTTGGTAGATTCTTTGGTTAAGCATTTCTCCTCTTGGGCCAGCTCATCGTATCTTTTGTAAGAGGACAGAAGATTTGAAACATTTGCTTCTATAGCTTTGCTCTCTCTCTCTAGTTGGATTACAGTGTCTTTAAGTACAACAAGGGACCTCTCAAGGTGGCTATACTCAGTATGAGATTTCTCTAATTTCAGTGATAGATCTTTGGTTTGAAGGGATAGGTCAGCCTTTTCTCTCCCTAGAGCCTCAAGTGCAGCTCCTAGGCTGGTGCACGCATCCTCTTTTAACTTTAGCTCAAACTCCATTTTTCTCAGCTGAGAGTCAAGATCCTTTAGCAAAGCCTCATTCTTTTTTACAGTCTCCTCTAGGTGCATCAAATCAGAATCTGTACAAAGCAAGAAAACCTTCATGGAATGAACAAAAACCAACTCATAGTTCTAAACAAGGATAATAATACTTGACTTGGTACTATCAATGCCTTGCATTAAAAAGAATCAGTTATTAACAGGTGGAAGAAAAAAATATTGTTATGTTTGTGCAATACGTCCTTTTGTCATTTTCTTCAATGCATTGACACAATTTGACAGAATCAATGCTTTACAAATTCTAATAATACTAAAACAAAACTAAAGCTATAAATAAAGCTCAAGAAAACCTTATTCTGATAACATATACAGAAATTATAGTTGTTTACCAAAAGGACTAAACAATGCACCTTTTTTCTGTATGACAGTATCAGCTGCCTGGACTTTCCTCTTCATATCCTTCTCTATTTCCTCTTTCTCATTTTTCATTTGTAACATCCTTTGTTTCCCTATTGAAAAGACCTCATCAACTTTATGAAAATGAGACAAGATATTGTGAAACAAAGAGAGATACTTTGTAGAAAGGCCTTTATAATGGGAAAACAATCTGTTATGGTAAATAACTAGCAACACACTGATCCAGTATTATACTGGCAATAGATGCTACAAACTCTATTTTACATAGTGATAACACCTCCTGCAATCGATTCAGAAAAAAAAAAAATACAATAAGTTGGTTGCTATATATCACCAGTGATTCAACATTTACCGTCATTGATCTCAATCTGCAAATTCTCCAGCCTTGTATTTGCCTCATGAAGCAAATTCCTCAAATCATCCATATGTTTTGAATACTGTTCAAACTTCTCTTCATAGTGCTTCTGATCCTCCTCAGCTGTTAACAGTGTACTTCAACTAGTTAATACAGCCAGCAATAGTACACAAATTAAGTGGTACTCGTACATTTTTGGTAAAAGAGCAGTTCATGAAATTGTTTCAATGCTGGTCAGAGTTGTCTGGAGTCTAGACCTCTGAACCAGTAGGGGAGTACTACAGGTCCTAGACTTCTCCGGACCAGATGTTCAAGGAGTTAGTTGTGGAAAGTAATAGAACTTGGCTGTAGAAACAAGATGTAATGCCTTCCTTGTATTTAGATTAAAAAAAAAACAAGGAAAGGGAGAAGCTGATTGGCAGTCTGGTATCAGCGAACCTAAAACATACCCCAAATCTGTCACAGTAACTCTTATTAATGTAGCATACCTTGTTGAGTCTGACTAGCTAAGTGCTTCAGTGTCTCCATCAGCTGATCACACATTGTGTTAGTTGACGAGAGCTTTGAATCTAACCCAAGCCAGAGTTTGCTGTCCTCAGTCTGTATTACTCTCAGCTTTGCATTCTCATTTCCTGCCTGTTGTAGCTTGGTTTCTAAAGTATGTATTTCCTCTGTTGCTCTTTTCAGCTTAGCAAGCTGATAGTGCAGAGAAAAATCAAAATTGGTTATAATGCATGTAGAAGAGATTCTTTATGTTACTCTCATTCCTTTACTAGGAAGCAACCCATTAAATGAAAAGTTAAAGTGGGATTGAATAACCAGAGAGTTGAGCAGTGAAATATAAGTAAAAATGGTAATCGGTGCTGAGGGAAATGAATGCTACAAGGCTAATCATAAGTTCATGCAGCCTCCACGGAACTCAAATAAAGGCATAATCAGAGATAAACAAATAAACAAAAGAAGACAGAAGTATGAGGAAAGATGCCACCCCAATACCAAACAGGTTGTACTCTGACCAGTACAGTACCTTGCAATAGTCTTGATGGACAGTAATCAATGAAAAAAGATAAGGAGAAGCATAAGAAGAGAAGCAGAAGTACATACAGCCATTTCAAGGTCATTATTAACAGAAGCTTGATCTTTGACCAGCCTCTCTGTAATAAAGTTAATTCAAAATGGTTGTCATGTATATGGTGCATAAAAAGTTTGAAAATAAAAATAAGGTAAACTTCCTTATCAGAGAAGAACTTTTGTCATGCGCTTTAAATAGTTCTTGACATTTGACATGAAAAAACTACACTACATAAAGTCAAAGAGACCAGGTACAGGCAACACCTAAACTAAACCTGATCAGAAAATAGTTGTAAGTTATAAAAATGCATAGGTGCATTTGCAGATTCACTGAAAAAGTTATATTTTTTAAAAAAAAATTAACCAATCCTTTAGAGAAGAATGTCATATCTTGTTGAAAGATTTTGCATAAGAATGTAATAAAACTTAAAATCAGAAGTGCATTTCCATATTACGGTATATAATTCAAGTAATTTTAATAATGCACTAATTAATGACTTAGATCGTGCAGCCTAATTGCACAAAATGAAGTTAGTTTTGCCTGATAATTAAGCAGAAACGTACCTGCTGTGAGTTTGATCTTAGCAATACTTTCATAGGAGTTTGAATCAAAGGAAGGCTTTGTGGTTAGAGTGGAGGCAGGTCTAACAGCTGCAGAGGCTGTTCCGACAAGAGATCTGAAGCTTCCAAGGGTTTTTGCCCCAGGGAATCCTTGTTTCTGCATCTTAAACCCTTAGCTTCCTTGCCTTGCCTCGCTGAAATTGGAAGGGAATAAATAAACAAAAAAAAAATGAAGCGTCAGTAAATAGATGACGCGTATAATGAAATCCTACATTTCCTTGCTTCGTTGTGTTCCGAAACCCTTGAAACCCGCTTTTATCAAGAAATTGCTGCGAGGGAGCGAGCTTCGTAGATGTTGAAGCAGAGATCGAATGAAATAGAAAATTTTCTCAAGTAAACTGCAAAATTAAATGGGAACGGAAGTATTTAATTATAGTGCATGAAATGATACGATCTGAGAGAATCAAATCAAAGCAAAACACAGAAAGGAAACTAGTGTCGTTCATACTAATTAAGCTGCTCATAGATTAGCTTAGCGATTTGTAGTATTTTGCATTAGAAACGGAAGCAGAACACGAAGAAACGATCAAATTACAGAATCGAAGGGAGAAGATGATGCATCTTACGACTAAAAATGGAGATTTGTCGATCGATCGTTTCGTCTCCTTTCCTTTCGCTGTCCTTTTCTTTCTCTCTCTCTTTCTCTTTGGCGCTGCGCTCACTCAAAATGCAATGCAATGCTCGGTCACTGAAGTGAAGTGAAGAGAGAGAGATATTTGTAGTGTAGCGAAACTCGGAATAATAAATAAGCAAAACTCGGTCTACACCGGTCTACGAGACTGCACTTTGCAGTTTGCACTTTTGCAGCAACTAGCAAGGAAAGAGTTGCTCACCTGTTGCCTACAGCCTATTGGCGCATTCGGCATTCCTGTAGACCTTCGTATTCCGGTTTTATTTTCGATTTTTGACGCTCAAGAGTCGGTGTGGAGCACGCATCACGCCTGACGCAGTGACGCTCCGCAGTCGGTCCCACCATTTAATTCAAGCCTTCAAGGGAAGGAGCACGCTGCACCTGCACATCACGGTGTTTCAAGTTGGGCTTCCCCCTGCTTCAAACGGATTTCACCCAAGTCGATCTCTACCATTTATTTTTAAATCCTTAATTTTAAATTAGACTGTCTAAATTATTTCTATAGTCGACAGAAAAATCTTAAATCCAACTTCATTTTTTTATCATTCTTCTCTTTCTATAACTTTTAATTGACGTTTTTTTTTATTTTAATTCGGTTATAAAATTTAGTTCACACCCAAAATATGCCATTGTTTTAATTGTATTATCAATTATCCTTATAAATTTGCTTTTCTCGGAAAATATCAAATCAATTGCAAGGCTCAGTCAGTCCGGACCAACTGCAAAACTGTGTACTAGTCTCAACCTCGTCAACTTACGAAATGTCAATTTTTTATTTTGAAGAATATGTGTTTTTTAAGTGAATGGTCTGGATCTAATTAAATCTTTTCAATGAAGTCCATAAATTGGAAAGGGGCCAAACCTCTTAATAATTTATTTCTTTGACTTTATTAATGTTTTTAAATAAATATTTTGTTCCAGACGGTCGCGAAAATAGATTGATAGATAATTTTCTTTAGAGTCTAAAGTCTAAAATAGATTGAACTTATCCCTATTCGGCCATTCCCGAGATATGTTATAATTTTAGGGTGTGTTTGGATGAGCATGGAATAAGGAATAAGAATAAAAAATTTCGGTATGCGTGCTTATTCAAATTCCTTATTCTTATACTATGGTTTTGTTAGTATAGGAATAAGGGCCCAAATTTCTTATTCGTTGATAGATCTGACCAGTTATCAAAATGGATTTGGTTTCATTCTCTCATTATCGAATTGCTTGAAAAATGAAATATAAGAATTTGAAAAGGCCCACACAATTATCTCAATAAAAAAAATGTTCAACACATCTAATTACCAATTCAGACAGTAGTCACAATGAGAGTATTATCAGTTTAGTTGACTGTACCTTTAATTAAATTGTTGTTGATTAGCTACTGTATTATCTATCGATCGGTTTTCTATAAATTAACTACTGTATTAATAGTAAATAGATTTTCAACGTCTGAAATTTGACGTGATTTGCAACCGAGTTTGAAACAGATCATAGTGTAGATTAGATGTTATCCTTAATTTTGCTCGTTGCTCATGAACTTTTTTTATGATATGTAAGGTGAGACCGTGAGAGTGAGATGGTTATTGTCCTAACTAAAGTCTAGAGGAGAATGAATACTGAAGTGATAGACAACAATGAAAATAATAAATCGATTTAGAGTTTTCGACACATTTTGTGGAAAAATGAACAATTCAATTAATTAAGCAAGCAAGCAATAAAAATAAGCAAGAGAGGAGACACAAATTTGATTATGGAGTTCTGACTTGCTAGAAATTTACTAGCGGTGGTCGTATGTATCTTGGAGTTTTGCAATCACGAAAATAATGTGTTCCGTTCTAATTCAGAATGAACAAGGCTACAACTTCAAACTGAATCGTCTAGTACAAATAAATATGCCTAATGTATAGATCGCCTTTCAAAATGGAATTTTAAAAAATTTAAAAATTATTATTTTTATAATAGTAAAAAAATGTTAAATTGGTGAATAAGGCCCTGATCAAAATCCCTTTTTTAAACATGGGATTTCATTTCATTTCATTTCATTTTGTTGAAAATTTCTTGATCAAAATGAACGGATTTGGTGTCATTTGGTTGGAATTCCTATGTAATTAAATCCAACGAAATCCTTGAATTGAAATGAAACGAAATAAAATCCCACGAAACAAACATTTTGATCATGGCCTAAATTTTCCGTAAATAAGTAATGTTAAAATGGGTTTATAAGTAAGAAAGTTAGAGCTATCTCGCGCTAACTTGGTTATGTTTGGTGAATTCTCTAATTTCGGGAGAACCAAATGCAGCGTTCAATTATTAAAAGTTGAGTTAATAATACCCAAAAATAAAAAAGATTAGTTGATAACTATAGTAAACAATCAGAATGATGTGTTAGCCTCACTAACTCAATTTATGATCCAAAGATAGTCAAATATGGTGTTTCAATGCTAGCAAGGCTGGAGGCAAAGGTAAGGAAAGAGGGGCGTATCTCTAGGCTCTATCCCCTTATAATTTCATTTAGACCCCTCAAATTACATGTATTGAAGTCCAGTTGCTAATCTGTCTTACATGGATGCTTGAAGTCCAGTTGCTAATCTATCTTACAAAAAAACGTTCAGCTGCCATATAATTTATTGTGCTAACAAAATTATATTTATGAGGTATTGAAATCAAACTGTCAAATATAACAATGGATTTTACGTGATCTAGAAAACTTGGAAACGTGCCCCACAATGATTGGGCAAATAATAAAAAAACAAAAGGGACTATTTGGATCGCTTAGGAATAAAAGGAATAGTCTCTTTCTAGGCGAAAATTAATTTTTAATTATCTAAACTTTTCACAAAGTTACACACTTTTTAATATTTTTCGTCTAGAAATAGGCTATTTTTCTTATTCCTAAGCGATCCAAATGTTTTATTGGATATTAAATGTTTGTTTGGCTTAATTATCTTATTATAAGGAATATTGAAAAAGTGGAGGGTTATGGAGGAATATTATGCCGGATATCGTGTATTCGTCTATCGGATGGGATGAAAGCAGATAGAAAAAAAGAAGAAAAAAGGAAAAATAAAAAATAAAAAAAAGGAATTGCGAAACATTAGTAGGGGTCAAATGACAAATGGTGAATAGGCTATTGCCACCAAGCAAGAGAAAGAGGAAGATCCTCTCTCCGTCTCTCTCTCTCCATCTGAAATTCTAGTCGCCTCTTTTCTCTCTCTCTTTCTCAGACGAAAAAACAAAAGAAAAGAAACACAACTAGCGAATTAGACGGAGAGGAAGGCAATCACGCACGCGGCACGCTATAAATAAATAAAAAGGAGTCAAATCGAATCCAAAGCAAACCATTCCAATCCAATCCAATCCAAATAAACCCTAGAAGAAGAAGAAGAAGAGCGGGTCGGTCGAATTAGGGTTTGTCGCTCGCTCCCTCGCAATAGCAATCGCAGTCGCAATCCATTAGTTTTAAGGTGGCGGCCACGGTAGGCGCAGGAGCCCCGGCGCCGGGGGGCAGCAGCAGCGGCGGCGTTAGTGCCGGCTTCAAGAACGTGGTGAGCAATTGGTGGGACAGATGGGTGACCATGGGGTCGGCCGGGTCGAAGCTGGAGAAGGCCCTGGGAGACCATTTTCCTGAAGGGGAGAGGTACTTTGGTCTCGAGAATTTCGGCAACACCTGCTACTGCAACAGTGTTCTACAGGCCCTCTTCTTCTGCCTTCCCTTTCGCCAACAACTCTTCCACTATTATGCCGCCAATGCCAAATACCACACTGATGCTCAATCTCATGCAGAAGAAAATCTCCTCACTTGCTTGGCTGATCTTTTTCTTCAGGTGCTTTGTTCGACGACCCCACCTATTACTACCACTATTGCCTCATCATTACTTCTTACTTGTTTCCTTTTGCAGATTAACTCCTCCAAGAAAAAGACTGGTGTCATTGCCCCTAAGAGGTTTGTTCAGCGAGTTAAGAAGCTAAATGAGTCCTTTCGTGGCTACATGCATCAGGTACTCTACATTCACCTACTATCAGCTTTTGTAACAAACCTACATTTTCATTTTATTTATTATTTTCTCAGGATGCACATGAGTTCCTCAATTTCCTCTTGAATGAGCTGGTTGACATTCTTGAGAAGGAATCCAGCAGTAAGGGATCTCCGGATACCTCTTCTTCTTCTTCTTCTTCTTCCGGAGGGCCTGCGTCATTGGCCAATGGATCCCATCCTCCAGTAGCCAACGGTGTCAACAAAGACCCACACGTCACCTGGGTCCATAAAATTTTTCAGGTGAGGGAGCTTGAATTCTTTTTGAAAGTACAACTTCATAGACGTCCTTGCAAAATTCATTTAAACTGGAACATCCAATTTAGATTTCATGGTTTCCTGTTCAAAATTTTATTTCAAAACGAGGCAGTTCATATGATAACCCTATTCTTACCCTATAGTTAACAATGAGTGATTCATATGATGGTTTGATCTATTATTTTTTGGCATAATTGACTGATTTCATTAGTTTCTTGTTCTCAATTTGTCGAAGAATTTTACCTGTTGAAACATCAAACCCCTCTTTCTTTATGATCACTTTCTGGCTGTCAGGCTGGATCCATGAAATACAATAGGTTGGGAGGAAAATTTAGGGTGGGTGGGCATAATTGGCTATTGTTTCTAAACCATGGTAAATGTAAGTATATTGTTGAATTTTTTTTGAGTCAGGGGATGGCACTCCTTGCCAGAGTCTTCCTCTGCCCATGTTTTGTGTCTTCTTAATTAAACTAATGCCTGCAAATTTCAGGTTTATGGTTTTGGGCATTTGGAACTTTAAATTCAATTTTTCTAGACATAAGAAGCTTCTACTTTCTGCTTTATTGGGAACTGCAGCTTCCAGTTTCATGACCCACCTCTTGTTTGCTGAAAGTGATAAAAAAAACTAGATAAGAAAACTTATTAATGATCAACTGCTAAGATAAATTATACCCTAGTTCACTGCACCCAAGAACAAAAGTATGTTCACCAGAAAAATCATTCTCTATTATGAATGACTCGTACAGGGTATACTGACAAACGAGACTCGGTGCCTGAGGTGCGAGACAGTGACAAATAGGGATGAGACGTTCTTCGACTTGAGTCTGGACATTGAGCAGAATAGCTCCATCACCAGTTGCCTCAAGAACTTTAGCTCCACTGAGACCTTGAATGCAGCAGATAAGTTCTTCTGTGATAAGTGTTGCAGGTACTGCCCTCTCCACATGATTAAGTTTGATGTTCCTAACTATTGCTGGAGGAAAATCACCTAACCATCACATGATTAAATTTGGCACTGGCACAGATTGAGGTCTGCATGCATGAATGTGCCCAAAAGAATGAAACTTGTAGAAAGATAAATTTCTCCTTGGTTAACTTTATATAATCTGTCAATTTTTGTATAGCGTTCATACTTAATCTGGATTTTTAAATTTGTATATGATTTGCATTTAGTTGGCCTAAAAGATGAGTCTGTGTACATCAATCCCACTTCTGACACATCAAAATTTGTCGTTCATGGTTCTTACTTCATGCACTAAAAAAAGTGCCAGTGTCTTGGACGATTTTTTCTTGTGGCTATCTGAACCTTTTCCCAGTAAATTTTCCTTTTTGTCAACTTGGTGGATATTGTATTGGATGGATGAATGGATGTTTAATTTGGTACGATACTTGTAGCACTCCTGCAATGTTGTTATAGTCATAAACCATGGTACAATTTGTTCAACTCTTTCTTATTGCAAGATATTTGAAGGATGTAGCAACTTGCAAAATCTGCTGTTCTGTTACTGACAACAGACATAGTGTCCAATGGATAATAGGGTTTGTTACTTTATAAATATTATTGTAAACAAATTAACATGTCAGGGCCAATTGGATTTAAGGTTTTTTACTTTTTAGCTTTAGGTTGTCATTATGTTTTCAGGCCAAATCATGCCTGCTTCAGGTCAGTATAGATTGTGGAGTTCTATTTGAATTTGAATTGTCTGAATTCTACTTATAATTTGATTTCTTGTTTGACTTGTCCATTATTATTATGCACCATGTTCCAAGGTTTATTGTAATTATTAATTGTATGCAGCCTCCAAGAGGCTCAAAAGAGAATGAAAATAAAGAAGCCACCTCACATACTCGTGATCCACCTTAAACGGTTCAAGTACATCGAACAACTGGGCCGGTATAAGAAGCTCTCTTACCGGGTAGTCTTCCCGATGGAACTGAAGCTCACCAACATTGCCTCAACTGGAGATGAAGACTATGCTGATCGGGAATACTCCCTGTTTGCTGTGGTGGTACATGTGGGAAGTGGGCCTAACCATGGTCATTATATCAGTCTTATCAAAAGCCACTCCAATTGGTTGTTTTTTGATGATGAAACTGTGGACATGGTTGATGAATCAAACTTGACTAACGTTTTTGGGTCAGTCCAGGAATATCCTGGCAACACTGACCATGGGTATATTTTGTTCTACGAATGCATTGCACGTGGTAAGGGCGAGAAAATTAAAGAGAGTGAAAAGGAGGAGAAAGAGAAAGAGAGAGTGATTTGATTTGATTTGATTTGCTTTTTTACGAATTTTTTTTCTTTGTATAGTGCACGGAGTTGTGGAGTATGGAATTATGTTACTCTTTTTGATATTTTGAAGATTTGGCTGGTTTCATGTACATTGTTTTGTGGGACCGCGGTGCTTGATTTAAAGGAATATACATACATGAATGTGTAAATGGACTTAGGATGGTAGGTCCTATTGTCTAGTCAAACATAGTATTTTCAGCTTCCTAGTAGTTACTTGAGTGTATTTTTTAGGTTTAGATGCTCTTGACTCGGTAAAATTTGTTATCAGTATGCTCTCAGCTCTCATTTACACCGTTGTTTTTTTGAGATGAAATACGATGAATGCCTTTAATTTAATAATGCATTTACAACACATCATGTGTGCCTCTATGGTAATTTTGGAATCAGTCGACTCTGTACCATCTTACAAATAGTTACAAACTTACAATAGCAAAAAGTAATGCATTTCATTGAATTATTAGAATAAGAACGGGCATTAACTTTTCTTTCTTTTGCTTTAGATACACCTAAACGCTTTTGGTACCGGTCGGTACGCTACTCTTTGATACTAAACCTTGCTTTCTTGAAAGCAGGTGATTGCTTCTCCGTAAAAAAATGGGCAGTAAATTGTTTTTGGGTAACTCAAAAAATTTATCAGATTGCAAATAAACTGCACATTGAAAAAGCTCAAACTTGCTACAACCCACAGAGGAAAGGGAAGGGAAATGTCCCTGTTCCTTCTAGTCTTCTACCTCATCTCTTATTGGTGCCAAACTGACAATTCGTTTACGACTTACTGTTGCATCTTCCACGGTCCTAATCATGGTTCGATCAAAGATCAATCACCATAGAATTAATGATTTAATCAACATTCTGTTCCCGTTCATGTTTTGGCATCATTTATGTTGGTGCCGGAGTTGTAATTGTTCTTGTTTAAAGGATATATTAATCCCATAATAATCTACTAATCTTGAATACTTTCTGATAAATTGAAACGTGCTGAAGGAACACTTGAATTCTTGAACTGATGCATTCAGTTCAGAATTCCTAGAATCTTATATCAATATATTGACCACAAAATACAAACAAAATTATACATGCTCTATATTGATTTCTCCACTTCAAAGTGGGAACCATTGTGTAGTTACAAAATTTTGATAAATAACTCAGTGAAAAATTATTACATCGCATAGATGAACCACAAGCACAATACCTAAGGATTCTCTAAAGTTAATATATGCCATGATCCAATCTAACATTCTAGTGTATGTCAACGAAAAGTATTATACGTCAATATAGCCCCAAAAATTTCCACCAGAACATACCAACAACACTCCAGATGAAAGCATTTAGCATTGGTATTACAAATCCTAGCCTGAACACATCTGGTAGCTCTGTGTATCCAGCTGTAATAAAATAAGGGAGACATCATCACATACAGGTACAAGATAACTGCTGCTTGCTACTCAGCTTTATTTATTTATTTTTTTAAAAAAGAAGCATATCCAGACCAGTAGACAACTAAAATTTGAGCATGTTATGGTTTCCATATCCATAAAACAAAATCAGGGAGAAACAAATCACAGACATCATCGAAATACCAATGAGAAGTTAAGAAATACAAACTACCATGTGGCTGAACAAGATTAAACTGGTGTTAAGCTCATAAAATTTTTGTAATGTGTATTTGGGCCTGGCAACTAAAGCATAGGTCAAAAGGCTGTCAAAATTTAAGTACCTCCAAAGTAGACTGCACTCTGGCCGCTACTATAATGACTTTGTGGCCCAAAAAGATTCGTGTTATATGCCAGAGTAAGAGCTGCCAAAGTTTGTGGCACACCCGAGGCCAGGTTCATTGCTAAAAATGAAGAATACAGAGCCCCTACATGCCCGACCTGGCTAGCAAACACATAATGTTAGAAGAAGTACGAGGCATGAAGAATGCCGAATGCTCCATGCCAGCTGAGAGAGAAAGATGCAAGGACTTTTGCAACACTGTTAGACATCCAGGAGACAATGCCGAGATTGGTGAGTTGGCCGGCCATGCCGACTAATACTGCAAACCAAGAAAGTGTATCCCAGGCTGATTTCTCACTCAAGCAGTCGTCCCACTTTAAGACGCCTAGTAGGAGGAGGATTGAGAGACCAAGCATTGCCGCCACTACATTTGGTATGCCCAGAGTGTTGCTGTGCAATACATGAGATTACTTCAAGTAAGAACCATGAGTTGAATCAGCAAGCAAATTGTGGTAGTCGCCTAAGACTTAATATTACAAGCAACATTGCATCTGGCATCCCGAAATAATGCAGTGCCAGTTTGGTGTTGAATTGATGATATGTAATAGATTATTCAGTGTGCATCAAGGTCTTGCAATACAACCCCTAAATTACATTTTAGTACTTGGTTGATGCATTGAGGACTGGTCTGGTACCCACAAGTATAATTCAAGGTTCGAATTCTTTGCCAAATAATTTGCACAAGACTCCTTGGTGTTGAATTGATGCTATGTAGCAGATTATTCAGTGTGGGTCAAGTTCTGGCAATACAACCCCTGAAATTACATGTTAGTACTGGATTGATGCATTGAGGGCTGGTCTGGTATCCACAAGTACAATTGAAGATTGAAATTCTTGCCAGATACTTGCAATGACTGAACTCAGTCTGTACTGTTTAACTTATTAAAGAAACAAAAAGGACAAAACTACGAGGGATTGTTGTATTTCAATATTCAGAAGTGTACTAAAACGCTAAAAAGCTAAAGTATAAGTATTAAAAGTATTCAAAGCATAAATAAAAGAAGTCCAGAAAATACATACCCTAAAACCCATAATGAAACGGCAAGAAGCATTGTACACAACATAATCCATTCATTTTTCGTCACAGGCCCCATCTGCTCAAGCTTCTTAGTGGCTAAAGCAGGTGCCTCAGGTGTGTTTTTTGTTTTTGGGGGGAAGATTTTGTATAGAACAAAGGGGATAGCTAAAAGCGATAAAATGGCTGGTAAACTTGCTGCCTTGAACCAGGTTACCCATGGATTTGCAATATTCACACCGAGTTCTTCTGCCAATCTAAAGCACAGTAGATTGTGAGCTGCCCCTGTTAGGAATAGAGCACCTGAACTTCCAGTACACTGCCATAAAAAAAATAAAATAAAATCATACAAAATGTAATGTGTACTTGTCAGAAGAGAAATTGTGCAATGCACTAGAAAAACAGACAGAAGTTGCTTAACCATAGAAAGGTATTTGCTTAATATGGATACACAACAGAAGACATAGAGAATTTGTCATTTTATTTTATTAATCAATTCGGTAAAGAAGACCCTAGAAAATCCTAGCTGTTGTTAGTTTCTTTACTCTCCACATGAATTCCATAACAAGGAGGAAATCATTTTCTGACAATCAATTATGCCAAACTAATTTGCTTTCGCACACTTTCTCCACCAGAGTTCTTAATTGAATGACAATATTTGACAAACCAATTCTGATTACATCTAAAGGATACCCAACTAACAAGATTATAAAATTCAAAAGTAATTATGAAATATTAGACTAGATTAAATATTAAACAAACCTGCAACTGGGACTGAACTAAATAAGACCCCATTTTCTTAGCAGAGGGATCCTTTGGCTTGCTTCCAGCCGATTGACAAAGTGATTTAAGAATTGGAAGAAAGATGCCACCTGCTCTTGCGGTGGTACTGGGCATAGCTGGTGCGATAATAGCTTCGCTAAATGTTAGACCATAAGATAAACCAAGGGTGCTCTTCCCAAGCCATTTAACAAAGTAGGTGGCGATTCGGTCTCCTAAACCTGTCTTGACAAAACCCCTTGCAAAGAAAAAGGAGATGACAATGAGCCATATAACCTGCATTACAATCATCATCATCATCATCATCATCAACTCTTTTAGATTACTACTAAATTGCGAAACACAATATTAGTCTAGTCCTAAAAATAAAATTACCTCGTCAGTGAAAGCAGAGAAGGCGGTAGCGAATGTGAGAGTTTTGGTGAAGACAGAGAGGGTGAGTCCGAGGAAAGCCCAGGCCCCGACGGGCAAGGGGCCAAGCACGAGGCCGGCAATGGTGGAGATGAATATGGAAAGCAATTGCCATGCCTGTAGCGACACCTCAGCGGGCCTGGGAATGAAGAAGCGCACGGCGAGACCAATCCCAATCGATATAGCCAAGGGGACGGGCTTGACACCGGCAGCAGGGGCAGGGGCAGGGGCAGTAGGAGCGGTGGGTTTCATCTGTTGGGGTTGTTGAGGTTGAGGTTGAGGTGTGATGGGCAGAGGGACGGAGATAGAGGCAGAGGAGCTGGATGAAGCGCAGAGAGGGAGGAGGTGGAGGTGATGGTGGAGGTGGTGGCGGAAGGGAATGCGGAGGCGGAGAGAGGCAGAGGAGGAACAGAGCCTGAGGAGAGAGCGGTGGGAGAGAGAAGGATGAGAAGAAGGGAGAGCACCATGACCATGGGGTCGAAAGAGAGCCATGCTCATGCTCATGCACATGCTCTCCATTGGAAAGAGACAAGAAGGAGAGCGGAGAAGTCGAGGCGGGAAGTGTCAAGTGACGAGAAGAAGAAGACGAAGAAAAAGAAGAAGAAGAAGAAGGCGAAGGAAACGAGGTGGAGAGACAGACTGACAGACAGGTGCCAATGTGCCAATGTGCCATTATTTACAGTCTCATGTTTATGTTATATTTATGTTTAATTATTTTTTGTCACCTCCTCCGTTTCCTTATTTCTCTTATATTATTATTAATTATATATATTTATATATAATATCACATCATCATCACAATCATATGTTGATTTGATTTACAGAGGTGTTTGTTTGTTTCCTAATAAATGGCAAGCGGCGCGCCATAAACATATAGTCTAATATGGGCCACAGGCCGCAGCCCACAGGAAATGGAAATGGAAATGGCCTTTCCCCAGTCCCACTGGCCACTGGTTTCTCACTTTTCTGTCTTCTTCTTATCTTCTAGACTTCTTACTCCACTCCACTGCACCACCGGAGTATATTCGCCGCATAAGTTTCTCTGCCTTTTCATTTTAACCACCTTTTTTAAGTTCCACATTATTTTAGTTTAGTTTGATTTTGATTTTGATTTTCAGTCAACTCGATTTCACATGACGTTCCAAACTTTTTTTTACCTGTTTGATATGTAATTCTTTTACTAATTATTAATTATTTTCAGTATAACTATCGTGTTTCTCAAAATATTATATTATAAAAATCATACAATATTAGTGTATCAAAAAATATATAATACGATATTAGCAAGTAAATAAATACATTTTAAAGTAATAAATTAGTGATTAATTTGTACTTTAATTAATTTAAGAAATGAAATAAATATAAAAAATATTCTATGTTCGACTGAAATTTTAAATCGGACTTGAATTCTAATCATCCATCTGTGTTCATTATTAAAAAAAAAATCTAGATTTAAGTCCGGTTGTAAAATTCAGTCCACAATAGAATATGCCAAAATCATATATAATAAGTTGGCTCATTTAAAACAATCATATTCGAATTAGCTCGAGCTCGATTCATTCATTAACAGCCCCAAGTTGGCCACAAATTTTATTATTATGGGATGTAAATAGTATTTATACGGATACGGACAGGACAAAAAGAAATAGAAAATTGTTGAATGGTGATGACCCATCCGACGTGACTTGTTGTGCACAAGTCCAAATTATCGTTGCTACTGGCCGTTGGTTGTTGTTGCTCAACCGCCACATATACTGTTTCTGTTTGCACATAGCCGGATTCTCCGTTACGATTTTTCCAGTATATCTCGTGTTACAAATTACGGACGGATTGGTTTTTTGGAATTCTACTTGTTTGTCTATAAAGTATGCTTTTAAGTCTCATAGTTCCTTCTAACATTTATTTAAAGCTAATTGATCGAGCTTTAATTATTGCTTCTAGGACAGATATAATTGATTAAAATTTCATCTCCAATATTAATTTATTATAAAATCGTTTTTGTCAGTCTTTAAATTAGAAGAGAACATAGATAAAAGGATCCTTAGTAATACACGTGTGTAAACTTTTTTGTATTAGAAATGTACACCAGATAGTTTACTATATAAATAAATTTAAAATGCAACGAAAAATCTTGGGAAACGGATGATGAAAATTTTGCGTTTAATTTAGTACATCTAGTGATGGATTAACCATTTAATTAGATCTAGTAGCAGTGGCGGAACCAAGTGCACATACATCTTACAGCAGTGACATATTAGGTGAGATACCTCTTTACTTTGTGAATATATTGTAATATAAAGCTTGTGTGCTAACCTTTCTATCATTATTAAATCTAATTAACCCTATTATTAAATATTTTGTTGCTTTCCTTCCTTTTCATGTAGCCAACATACTGCAGCTAATATGGACTGAGCAAAGCTCCTATGTAAGGATGGAAGAACAATTATAGTATTCCAAATGGTGTTAATGTTTTTACATTGAAGAGAAATATTCCTATCATTAAAAAATGTCAAATCCTATCTAGAAATCTTTCATCAAGGTACAATTCACAAATAAATGATTCACATTTAAGAATTATAGCAGAACGCACATTTATTGGGGCCTTGCCAACTCCTCTTATGGGATGTGTTTCACTACGCGAAATTTCGACTTCTGTAACAGTTAATAAAAGACATTTGTAACGGTACACGTAACGTTACAATAGCCCCCGTTACAGAAGGTCTAATAACCGTTACAGAAGACTGGCTTCTGTAACGGTTATTATCTAATAACTGTTATGGTATTGTGGACGGAAATGTGGTTACGGTTTTATGGAGAACATTTGTAACGGTTAATAGATAATAACCGTTACAGAAGACTAGCTTCTATAACAGTTGTTATATAATAACCGTTATCCTATTGTTGACGGAAATTACATTTACTATTTTTTTAGATCATGTGTAACGGTTATAATCTAATAACCATTACAGAAGCCAGTCTTCTGTAACGGCTATTATATAATAACCGTTACAGATATTGTTGATATAAAAAATGAAATTATGAATTCTGTAACGGTTATTCCTTAATAACCGTTACAAAAGACCTTCTTTTTTTTTGGATTTCGTCTGTTTTATTGGCTAGCCCAATTTTGCTAGCCGAATTGGTACCAAATTGGTACCCAATTTACATCATACAAACCAACATGCAGCAGACAAACATATATCATGCATATATCAGAAACGACTGCATCAAAATGCCCATGAATAAATAATACCCCAAGTCATGTATCATGCATATATCACAAACATATATGAGCAGACAAACTATACATAGAGTTAACACCAAGTCAAGTCAAAATTTTTCTAAAATAATACCCCATACATGAAGTCCATAACCTCCGAAACGACTGCATCAACGTCTTCGTTTTTATATGGTTGTCCAACCGGCTCGATATACTGCAATTTGATCATTAACAATTGATGAAGTCAAATAATTTTTTAAACCCTAAGCCCTAAACCAATAAAAATATGAAATCCTAAAATAATAAATCGGCTTAACATTATCTCAGGAAATTCTCCGACCGTAGTCCAACTACTTAATATTGCCCTCATGTTGAGCATTATGAAATATCCACACTCTGTGCCGCCCTTTTGTATCGGTCCCTAATTAAGATTCCAACAAAAGAAACACAATCTTTTTTAGCTAATTTCAATTTCACAAACAAATAATATCTTAAACTGATAAGTTTTGTACCTTAATTCGGTACCAATCAAATCATGTTTTGCTCTTTTGGCTATATCTTTCGGTTTCCACTAAATACCGCTTGTATACCCTGCATGCAATATCATTTAAAACAACAAAATCTAATATTTTTTTAATTTGAAAAATCTCATCATGCTTTAACTTAATTCAGAAATGGAAACTTACGAAGATATGAATGGCTTAATATATAACTTTGGATTCTTGTGTTCCAAAGAATCAACAAAGTGAACGGTGCGCTTCTCGACATTAATAACAAGGACAACCCAATGAAACCTGTAATTAATAGAGATTTATTATTTTGGTGGAATTAAAAGAAACTACAAAATTCTTTCATTAGTAGCCATATTGGTTATATTTCTTACTGCTAATTATACGGCAAAACAAGATAGGAGGATGGATTATCCATGAATGCTCTCGTTAGGTAATTCACCGCACCGAGTTCTTCGTGTTTGAATTTCCACTCAGCCAATAACTCTGGATCCAGTACGGTGATGCTCTTGGAGAACTCATTCTCTTCTTGACCTGTTGAAAGTTCTTCCATCCAAAACCTGCAAACATGGATATCAAAGTTCAACAATTTCAATTTTGAATGAATTGAATGAAGAAAAAAATAAACATTAAAGTTGAAAAATTCAAACCAGCAGTAAAATTTTACGATCGATTGAGATAGCTCCTCCCTTTTAAAACATTCGACAATATCGTCGACATTAACGTTGAACTTAACATCGCCATCGTGCGTACCCCAAGTATTGCAATTAGGCAGCTCAAAGTTCTTCTCTTCTTCTGGTTGGAGGTCCGTAAAATGGGACCTTTTTTGATGCCACCTTAGGTGTTTCCTCCCCCACTTTGGATTCCTCACCCACCTTATTGACATTTTGATCCTTCTCCATCTAATTTTCATTTTAAATAAATTTCTTAACTCCTTATTCATAATCAATTCACAATGCTTATATATCTAATTAAATTAAATTCCAAATTATCAAGTAATAACATGCACGTCTCTATAATCAATTTTAGTAATAACATTTGCATATTAGCCCCAAAAAAGCCCAAAATTAAGCATATTAGTCCCTAAAACAGCCCCAAATTAAGCATTTTAGTCCCTATTAAACCCCAAATTAAGCATTTCAGTCCCAAAACAGCACATATTTATGCAAAACAGTCCCTAAAATTTTGCATTTCAGCACACAATTTTGCATTTCAGCACAATTTTGCATTTTGCACAAACAGCCACAATCAAGCCAAAATTAAAATTTGAGAGAAAAGAAAGAGGGATTACCTGAGAACCAAGTCGAGTATTGCCTAAGAGCGGAGAAAGAGACAGATAGAGTTGCCTGCAAGAGTAGAGAGACAGATCGAGTGAATAGGGTGAAGAGGAGAGAGACAGATCGAGTGACTAATAGAAAGAGCGAGGGATTACCTGAGAGAGAGGAGAGAGAGCCGAGTAGTATTGCCTGATATCGAAGAGAGAGACCGATCGAGAGAGAGAGACCGATCGAGAGAGAGAGCTGTAAAGGGGAGAGAGGGAGTCAGAGAGAGCGACAGAATGAGAGGGAGAGTGGAGGAAGATGAGAGAGGGATTACCTGAGATGGGAGAGGCGCGAGAGCTGTCGAGAGAGGGAGTCAGAGAGAGGCGCGAGAGCTGTCGAGAGAGGCTAGGGTTTTGCTTCTGTCGAGATGAGGGGCTTAAGAATAAATAGCTCGATCGATTTTTAGAAGATAATGACGAAGAGACGCCAGGATGGGTTTTTAATAAAAGGGTTCAACTAATCTGTAACGGTTATTAGGTAATAACCGTTACATAAGTTCAAACGTTTTTATATATATAACATTCTGTAACGGTTATTAGCTAATAACCGTTACAGATTACACCTCTCCTGTAACGGTTATTAGCTAATAACCGTTACAGATTAGTTTAATTTTATTTTTTAACTTTTTGTTTGTTTTAACGTAAGCCTTCTGTAACGGTTATTAGCTAATAACCGTTACAGATTAAACTCTTCTGTAACGGTTATTAGCTAATAACCGTTACAGAAGGTTTTCCTGTAAATTTTATTTCGGTATTAAGTGTTTTTGACTGATTGTCGGGTTGGTTAAGTGATTTTGACTGACTGTTACATTTAAGTTGAACAAATAATAATTTTGAAATGTTAAATAATAAGTTCAACAATTTAGAATGTTAAACAAAAATTAAAAATAAATTAGCACATAAATTAATTAGCACATATATGTTAAATTAATTAGCACATATATGTAGCTACTTTCTTTTTTTTCCTTCGCGTATCGATCCACACGCCTTCGGTGTTATCTTTACGCCTACAACTGATCGATACTAACTGTGATGTATCGTCGATACCGATAGAAAAAGGAGGTATTTCCTCGAAGTGGTCGTATGTTTCTTCATCTACGACATCACCAACACCGACAATACGTCTTTTTCCTGAAAGTGGCAAGTAATAAATAAGATGAACATTTGTACTCAATAAGGTTAACATTTGTACTTAAATAAGATGAACATTTACCTTGAAGCACAACATGTCTTTTCTTATCCGCCGGATCTTGAATGTAAAAAACTTGCATTGCTTGCTTATTTGCAAGTATAAAGGGATCGTCTCGATAAGCCCTTTTATTGAAGTCAATAGTTATAAACCCCATCTTGTCTTTTTTAACTCCACTGTGATCGTTGTCGATCCATGCACACTTGAATAAGGGTATCTTAAATTTCAGGTAATCTAGTTCCTAAATCTCCTCGATCCACCCATAATAAGTAGCCGACCTAACATTATCACTAGATAAAGCTACAACAGTGACTCCACTATTTTGCACGGCACTTTTACCATCCTGTTTCCTTGTGTACCAGGTAAATCCATTCAAGTCATACCCTTGGTATGTCTCGACCACGGCATCAGGACGTCTTGATAACCATTTCACGGTTTCATCGACCTCTGATCCTTCTTTCAACTGGGACTGTACTTTATCTTCAAGCCATTGGACAAATTTTATTTCATGCTCTATGGTAATCAAGTTTTCAATGTAAGAAGGGTATTGTTCACGTAACTCGATTAGATGTTCATTGATGTAAGGCGCCACAATAGCAAGATGTTGGAGAACTTTCATATGTGCTTTGGTTCTCATTGCAAGATCCGGTATATGAGTACTAGCTCCAATTGTACCTGAAAGGTGAAAATTTGTGCTAAATAAGGTGAACAGATATTGTGCTTTAAGTGAACATTTGTACTAAATAAGGTGAACAAAAATTGTGCTTTAAGTGAACATTTGTGCTAAATAAGGTGGACAAATATTGTGCTTTAAGTGAACATTTGTGCTAAATAAGGTGAACATTTGTGCTAAATAAGATGAACAATTATTGTGCTAAATTAGGTGAACATTTGTGCTAAATAAGGTGAACAAATATTGTGCTTTAAGTGAACATTTGTGCTAAATAAGGTGAATCTTAATATTGTGATCTATGTGAACATTTGTGCTAAATAAGATGAACATTGGAAGTTAATATATAACATTTTCCTTCAAGTATATCCTCATGTCGAGACTTTGGAAGACCGATTGGTTGTACATCCTGCAAATAATCGGTGTAGTACTCAATAACCTCCTCGGCCACATATCCTTCCACTATGCTTCCTTCGGGTTTAGATCGGCTACGAACAAGCCCCTTCAATTGACCCATGGCTCTTTCAAAAGGATACATGTACCGTAGAAATACAAGACCACACATTTTTATCCCTCTAACTAAATGAATGGTCAAATGCACCATGGAGTCAAAAAACGATGGCGGAAAGTACATCTCCAGCTCACATAGGGTTAGTACAACACCTTCCTGTAACTTGTCCAAACTATTTGGATCAATCACTTTAGAGCAAATGGAATTAAAGAAAAAATACAACTTAGTGATGGTTTTCCTCACTTCTTCCCTTAGAATTCCTCGAATTGCGACCGGAAGTAACTGGGTCAGTAGGACGTGATAATCATGTGACTTCATATCAAGTAATTTGTTGTCCTTAATAGAAACCTTTCTTGATATATTCGAGGAATAACCAGTAGGAACCTTAATAGATTTCAGGCATTCTAATAAGCTTTTTTTCTCTTGCTTTGATAAATTAAATTGTGCTGCAGGTAGCCAAGCTCGATTTTTTTCCTTATCTTGTGCCGCTATTGCCGGATCCCCATTTCAACCATGTCCTTCCTCGCATTTACGCCATCTTTAGTTTTCCCTTGAATTTCCAACATGCAACCAATCAAAGCTTCACATATGTTCTTTATTATGTGCATTGCATCTAAGCAATGCCTAATCTCCAAACTCTGTCAATATTCAAGATTCCAGAATATAGACTTCTTCTTCCATATCCCCTTTGGTATCTCATTTGCAAATTTTTTACCAAATTTTACATTAATGTCCTTCACCTGTCGATACACCCCTGAACCGGATAACGGTATTGGGCCTTGTCTTTTTCCACAGTACCGTCAAACATTTCCTTGTCTCGATGGTAAGGGTGATTGCGGTTCTTAATAAACCTCCGGAGTCCCAAGTAAACATTTTTCTGGAGTTTTTCAGGTACACAGAATGGGTGTTTTTCATGCAAATAGGATACGCTTTCGCTCCTTTATCCCTTTACCCTGATAGGTTTCCGTATGCAGGAAAATCATTGATTGTGCAAAATATCATGGCACAGAGGTTAAACTCACTTCTAGAGTGTGCATCGTATATTTTCACTCCATTCTGCCACAATTCACCAAGGTCATCTATTAATGGAGCCAAGTACACATCTATATCATTACCTGGTTGTTTGGGACCAGAAATCAACAAGGGCATCATCATGTATCTCCTTTTCATGCATAGCCAGGGAGGAAGATTGTAAATACACAATAAGACCGGCCACGTAGTCTGCCGGCTACTCATGTTGCCATAAGGATTCATCCCATCTGTACATAAACCCAATCTCAGATTTCTAGATTCACTATCGAAATCTTCAAATTCCCTATCTATATTTATCCAATCTGGAGAGTCTGCTGGGTGTCTGAGCATGACATCGCCTTTTTTCCTGCAGTCTGCGTGCCATCTTAACAATTTGGCATCCTTCGCGTTAGAGAAAAGCCGCTGGAATATTGGTATTATTGGGAGATAAAACACCATCTTCGCAGCTAGTCCCTTACTACCTTCTGTTAGGAATAGTGCTAATTTTAATTTTGTGCTAATTATCCTTAATTAACCAATTAAAACAACACACAATCGATCTAGTACTCAAGTCCAATTCAACACAAAGAGATAGGTGGGAAAATCAATACCTCATCCAATATCGTAATTGGATGGCTCGACCTAGGCATTGATGTCGATGGCGTGCTCCTCCAACGTCTCCAACGGCGGCGGCCTCGAGTCCACTAAGGTATTAACCAAGTTATTCTCGAATCGTGCTAGCGATGAGAATAACAAGTCTAATCCCAAAGCTTCCCCATTCTTCAATCAATTCACCAATTAATTTGTGGAAGAAGGAAGAGCTCAACACATGAGCAATTGTGTGGAGAGATGAGAGGAAGAGGGAGGCGCCTAAGAGAGAAGGGGAGTGGTGGCTAGGTCAAGGGAAGAGAGAAGGTTTTATTTTGCTTCTATGCACCTCCTTAAATAGTGCACAAATCCTACCTACCACCTATCCTTTAATTACCACATTGCCACTCAATCCTAGTCCCATATGGCCGGCCTATTAGTGGGCTTTGATGGGCCACAAACTCATCTCTTTAGTACCTCAATTCAATTAATTAAAGGCCCATTCAATTGCTATTTAAATTGGACATTTAATTTACCAATAAATTAAAGCCCAATTAACTTAATTAAATTAAGTGTGTTGTTTATAAATAATTATTAACTTAATAATAATTATTTAGAGATTAGACAATGTATTAATTTATTTCTATATGATCCATTTGATTTAATTAATCATAACGGTCTATAACGTTATTTAATTAATTAATCAACTTATCATATTTTGCAATACTCACTGTTGCAAATAAATAAATAATGCACTTATGGTTAAACACCTTATTATGTGTGACCCTTTGAGGATTTATGCTATGTTGGACATGAAATTAAATCGTTATTTAATTCCAATAATCATAAGCGGTATCTAGCAACACGTTATGATTCTCAATCGCATAAATAGTGTACTGCTACAGTATTTAAATCCTGCATAAGAGAATAAATATGTTTCTCTATTTTCATTCTTATGTCACACGATATCATCGTATAATCCAAGATAGGAATGTGTCATTCTTACAGATTATACGTTTCTTGATCTAGAGTTGATCGCTTAGTTGCGCGCACACGATCCAACTCCATCAAGGGGCCCAAACAGATATCGTCACTCACTAAGTGAGTTAATGAGGGACATACGATTTTCTTGATGATTAGCTTTTTCCCGCACAATTCAAGAGAACATAAATAAAGTCCGTATAGCAGCCCTTATCGGAAATCAGCGGTATACAATATTTATTAAACCTATCCTCACCGAAATTGTTTTATATAAAAATTTAAACACAAAAAATTTTAATATACAGAATTATTATTTTTTTTTAATAAGAAGAAAGTTCCAACGCGTTTTAGAAGAGGGTTTAGCAATTCCCTTCCGTACGCGTTTATAAAACGCGCTCCAGTGCTCCGAACGCGTTTTATAAACGCGTACGAAGGAGAATAAATTCCCCCAGCAGTTACGCCTTTTGAGACGAGTCAGTCCTTTTGTACGCGTTTATGAAACGCGTTCGGAGCCCTGAAGCGCGTTTCATAAACGCGTACGAAGGTCATCTCTTTCAAATTGGCCGAATAGCCGTTTCATTTAATTTTTTCGTTCGATTTTTCGTTGGCCATCGATCGGCAGAGAAGAAAAGAGAGAAAGAGAGAAAGAGAGAAGGAGAGAAGGAGAGAAGGGGAGAAGAAAAGAGAAAGAGAGAAGAGGAGAAAGAGAAGAGAAAAAGAGGAGAAGGCAGCAGCGAGAGAAAGAGAAGAGGAGAAGGCAGCGGAAGCGGCAGCGGCAGCGGCAGCGACGAACTTGCGACAGCGAGGTATTGTATTTTGTATTTTGTATTTGAAATTGTGGATAATTAGGGGTTTAGGGGTTTAGGGTTTAGATGAAATTGTTGATAATTGTGAAATAGTGATAATTGTTGATAATTGTATTTTGGATGAAATTGTGGAATTGTTGATAATTGATGTTAATTGATGAAATTGTGATGGAATTGTTGATAATTGATTAAATTGTGGAATTGTTCATAATTGAATTAGTTAATTGATCATATGTATAAATGGAATTAGTTAATTGATCAATTATTTATTTATAATGGATGATAATTGATGAAATTGTGGAATTATTGAAAATTGATTAAATTGTTGATAATCGATGCATGATGATAATTGATGAAATTGTTGATGATTGTTATTAATTGATGCATGATGATAATTATGATAATTATGTATAAATGGAATTAGTTAGTAAATTGTTGAAATGGAATTAGTTAGTAAATTGTTGAAATAAAAAGAAATTTATATAGAAAAATTATGGTGCAAATTAACATAGTTTCAAATAACTGGAATTGTATATTGAAAATTATGTATAAATTTATTGGCGCAAATTATGGTGCATGAAAAAATTTAACATATTATGATAAAATTATTTGATTATTGATTAGTAAAATAATTTTTGTTTTGTTCGTTTTGATTATTGAAAAAATATTAAATTCATTATTGTTTTAAATTGTTGTTCTTATATTATTTGAATCAGATGAGTTCAGCAGATGAGGCTGGTCCTTCTGGTGCTTCACCACCTCCCACCGAAGCACCCCCCACCGAAGCACCCTCCACACAGCCTAAGCCAAAAAGACAAAGGCGTCGCGCAGCCCGTCCGAGCGCGCAAAATGTGAATCCACCTGTGCAACCAGCCAACGTAGAAAACCAACAGGTTTTGTTTGTTACGGATAACGAGCATCTCGTTGGTTTGTCTTTTGAGGAGGTAATAGAGTGTTTTATGTTAATTTATATTTTTTTGCTTTAATAAGTTAGATTTCTTAATAGACTTATAAATTGTATTAAATGTTTATTATAATTTGTAGTAAAAAATTAATCGAAAATGCTTATTATAAATTGTCTTATAAATTGTATTTATTGTAAATGCTTATAATATTTTTATGTTCAATGTAATAAATTGTATTTATTTTAAATGCTTATAAATGCTTAAAAATTGTATTAAAAATTGCAGCGTGAAACACATTTGGAGATGAGATCGCACAAGCGAACGATTAAGGTGGACGATCGGATTGAGGGAAGGCTGATCAAACTGGGGCTCAGTCACATTACGAAGGTGAAGCATGTCAACGTCGACATGCCATTACTGAAGGCAATGGTCGAGTTTTGGCGTCCGGAGACGCATACTTTTCATTTTCCCGTTGGAGAGATGACTGTTACTCTACAGGTAATTTATTTAAACTTGATATTAATTTTTTTTAATATAATTTTCGTATTAATTTTCACAATTAATTCTAACATTAAATTTTGACTTAACATGACACGAATAAATTTGTACATTTATTTAAACTTTATATTTAAAATTCAAATTTGAATATTAATTTTCATAATATTAACATGACACAAATTGCAATATTAACATGACACGAATTTAACGTATTTTGTAATTGTTACCAGGATGTTGCCTTCTTATATGGTTTGCGCTCGACGGACATTCCAGTTAGATCGAATACGAGAGGGCCCTGGGAGGAAAAGATTCGTGCAAATCTTTATCCTCATGAAGATTTGGGAGAGTGGCACCGAGAAAGGAGTAGCAGGGAGTAAGTGAAAAAAATAAGAATGCAATATTGATTTTGCATATTCAATATATGCATTGCTTACTTGTATTGATTATTTTAAATTTGTACAATGCAGGGGCGATGTTGTTGTGGGCAACAACATCAAGTTGAAATGGTTGCGGCAAAATTGCGGGGTGGCGCCACAGGCAGATGCTCCTGGTGAGGAGTTAGACCGATACACGCGTGCAGTGGCTCTAGAGCTATTTGGGACGTTGATGTTTCCCGATATTTCTCAGAATTCCGTCCCAGCATACTATTTAGAGCTCGTATCGGTATAATTTTCTTAACTTAAATAATATTTTTATTTGTTTACGAAAATAGTAGAATTCAATGTTACAAATTCAATATTTTTATTTGTTGACACATAATGAAGCTGCCACTTGAAGAGACTTTACTTTTAGTTTATTTTTATAATTTCGTTAACAGTCTAATTTTTAAGCAAAGATACTTTTGTTAAAATATATTAATACATCAGTTAGTATCGAAGATAAAGAAATTACCAATGACAAAAAAGAAAAAAAAATGTTGAAATGTTGAAATTATTTTCAATGTTGCAATTTAATTTTGTTATTTTCAATGTTGAAATTATTTTTTTTTCAATGCGTTGTTTAATTTAAATGCAGGGCAATTTGAATGAAGTTCCGGACTTCAATTGGGGAGGTGCCACGCTTGCTTGTCTATATCGTGCTCTGGACCGTGCCTCCATGCGTTTCAAGGTTGTGACGGGACCTTGGATGCTACTATTGTTTTGGGCATGGTCATACCTCCCTGTTTGTCGCCCAGAGGTTGCTCCTATCGGTGGATTAGGACAGCCTAACCTAGATTCATGTGTGCCGTTTGGCAGGTAATAACTTATAATAATTTTTCAATAATTTTATGTAAATTACAACACATCAATCCTAACCTTCAAAATTTTCAGGAAATGGGGCGAAGCTCGGTCTTTCTCACGGAGCCAGCACCGCGGGGCAGTGGAGAACTCACGGGATTACCTAGCCGTGTTGAACGTTGATGACGTCAACTGGTTTCCGTACGTTTTCGACATGGCTGTCATGCCACGGGTAGCACAGTAGGGTTCCATAGCGGAGCATGTTCGGTTGCCGCTGATTTTTTACCACATTGTTGCCTACTACTACCCCGACCGTTGTAGTCATCAGTTTGGACTGTACCAGTTTACTCCTCCTCCACTACCTGTGGTACGTTTGCTATATTTTTCCGATTTATCATACGATTAACTACTATTTAATTAGAGTAAACAACTAACGTGTTTATTTTAACAGAGTTGGGACGTGACACAGAACCTGCTGGGTTTCCAGCACGGTACCTATCGAGATCGCCCAGATTTTGCTACCATTTTTGCGGGTGCACATGCTGAGTGGACTGACGAGGCATTACAGGCACGCCAGCTGGAGACTCGATCCTGGAGTGCTACTGATACGTTGCGGTACTTCCGATGGTTTTGGCGATACGGTGCCTCCGAGAGACCCACGCCACGAGAGGATGCCGAGGCACGTCTCCAGCGTACTCAGCAGCTGCCTCTTGCTCAGAGGCAGTACACAAAGATGGGGTCCAGACTTCGCAATACGGTACTTCTTAATTTTTTAAATATGGAATGTATGATTGGTAAATGGAATTGTGCAATATGTCATTATTCTCGTAAATTGCAGGGCAACTCTACGCTGAAGAATGCACTTCATGCATTGGGACTGGTTGTGAAGAAGGGGTGCAGAAGGGTGGGAAAGACAATTCTCGCCAACTGTCGTTCGCAGTTGCATGATGCTTCCATCCCTTTGAGGTAATTTTAAATAATTTAATTTTTTTATTGCGTTTTTGCATTTTTAATTCAATAATTTATAAATTACAGGTTGGAGGATTTGTTGGAGCAGCGAGGACTTCCAACAAATATTGAGGACATACCAGATTCTGGGGACGAGTCTTCCTCTGCACGTCCGACTGTACCCACAGACATTCAGGCGGAGGATCTGATGCATGCGGTTAGTATTCGTTCATATGCAACTTTCAATTTTAGATACTAATTTATTTATATTGATATTGTTTTTTTTAATATTATATGATGGTCGACTGAATACCGGGCGATTAGATGATATTTTAGGACCACGCACGTTCTTTCCTACTCAGTTTCCAGCCTCAGGTCCTACTCCATCCATGCATAGTGCATCAGCATCGACCTCGCAGTTTGCTGGCATTTCTCAGGATCCCACTGGCATTTTCCAGCCTCATGATCATCCACCGTACTCCTTTGCACCATTTGGTATGCCTTCCTCTTTTCCTGCATTTACTGTTCCTCCATTTACTGTTCCGTCAGTGCCTACGCCTTCTTCTATTCCATCATTTGGCACTCCGTTGGGTAGTATGGGAGGGACGAACTCGTTCAGCACATTGCTACGGACGGCCGGAGATGAGGAGGGTGATTATGTCCCTATAGCGACTCCTCAGGAGGCTGGGCAGCCTGTTGAGTTTGGGCCCATACAGCATGAGGCTCAGCAGGACCAGCAGGAGGACCGCCAGGAGGAGGACGATGGGGATACGGACTCCACTGACTCAGAAGACGTTACTGCCCCGGCTAGACGAGATAGGCGTGCGGTGAGGGTGATTGACAGATTTTCACCTTCAGGACCTAGGAGGAGGCTGCGGCGTTAGTTATGATTGACAGTTCTTTTTTATTTATGGACTTGTGACATGTTTATGACTCTTGATGGACGGATTGTTTATTTTTCGTTTATGGACTTGTGATTGACTTGTGTATTACTGATGATGATTGGCTATTTTTCGTTTATGACTTGTGATTGACTTGTGTATTTATTGGATTGCTTATTATGACTTGTGATGATGGACTTGTGTATTATTATGACTTGGAATTTCAGAGTGCAAAGCACTACTTGAAACATAAACGTTTATGTATTGAAACGCCAATAAATGAAATACTCCAAACAAAAACTTTTATCCATTGAACGTCAACACATTAAAACCACAACTTATAGTGCAAAGCACTACAAAAAATAAAGGAAAATAAAAAACAACCATAAAAATAAAACATTGCATTAACAATTCCAACTAAAGTACATTAACAACCATAATAATAAAACACATAAATATTACAATGATATAAATATTTAGAGATTTTGACTATCTACATGTTGTAGAATTTCATCCCACCATGGTTGCTCATCTTCATCATTCGGTTGTTGTTGATTACTCGCACCAGTGTTGTCAGCGAACTGAGCGACTTCGTTCCAAAAAGCAGCATCATCTTCTTGTGGATTACTCGGAACACTGTTGTCAACGAATTGAGCGGCTTCGTTCCAAAAAGCCGCTTCGGTTTCTTCTTTTTCTATCTCTGCCATTCGGCTTGCCGCAATTTGTCGAAGTTCATCCCTCTTATTCATTTCTCTCAATTTTTGCTCTGATTTTTTGACCCTTTTTTTCCTTGCCTCTTCTTTCCTAATTTTTTGTTTATGATCCATTTCTTCATTTCTTTCTTTAATAATCCTCTGCGTCTCTATGTCCCGAGCTCTTTGTTCATTCTCGTCGTGACGTTTGTGCTCATGGTAGTGGTCACGCAATATGTTTTCTTTGTAATTGAAAACTTGAGCACACCTTGTACAGGTCACTGTGTGGTCTCCATTAAAGTTGTATATTTTCTCGTAAACGGTCCAGTGAGTTGGTTCACACGAGAGGTAGGGTTTCGGTTGTTGTTGGAGGATGGGTTGAGGTTCTGTGTAATATTTTTTGTACCAGTCATATCGCCTTTCTCGGTTCAGATTCTTTTCGTGTTCCCGCCATCGCCGCTCCTGGTACTCCTTCTGTTCCCTTTCCGGCACACCATTAATGTGCCATTGGTAGTGTATTTTTAACTCGAGCACGTCTCCCTCTTCAGTCGTGTCTTCATGGATGTTGTATTTCAAAGTGCGATAACAAGAGCGGCAAATTGCCTCGTATTCTCCGTTTTCTGATTGATTTCTATTGGCAGGGTAATGGTAGAAAGTTGGCCAATACTCAATGCGGGTTGCTCTTCGATAGTTTGGAACATCATTATTTGAGTTAGAGCTATTTCCTTTGTCCATTGTACTGAAGGTTTTAACAAGAAGGAGGTAGTGGGTGTTTGTGCATTCTAATTCAACAATGGCTGCTTTTATAAATAATTTCAGTAGTTCAAAGATGACATTGTAAAATCAAATCTTGTCATGTATTTTGCAGTCTTTATCAGAGCATGCATGTACTTTTTTTTCTAAAAATTAAATAATACACCTTCGAACGCGTTTATAAAATGCGCTCCAGGGCTTTGAACGCGTTTTATAAACGCGTACGAAGCTCTGACAAACGAGAGGAAAGTGGACAGCATCTCTCCTTCGTACGCGTTTATAAAACGCGTTCGGAGCCCTGGAGCGCGTTTTATAAACGCGTACGAAGGGGAATTGCTAAACCGTCTTCTAAAACGCGTTGGAACTTTCTTCTTATTAAAAAAAATAATAATAATTCTGTATATTAAAATTTTTTGTGTCTAAATTTTTATATAAAATAATTTCGGCTATCCTCATGTGAAAAAGATAAACATCTCAAACTTAGAACCAAAATCATAACGAAATAAACAATGACACATAACACAATCCATATGTTTATTTCGTTGGGTCAAGTCATGTACTATGTTCCATAACATGTACATATGCAATTAAGTTGGTAACTCTTTACCTATGATTTGTAGAACTTAATCATCACTTAACTTGCATACTAATCTTATATGATAATTAATGTTCTTTGTTAATTATCAAGATTATGGACCATTTAGATTTATTATTGTCATTTTAAAGAATGATCCACAGAGATCCACAATTCAGATCCTCAACCTGAATGATCTGTCAATAATAAACCTAGGAACAGATGATAAAATATCATCCAAAACATAAACTAATAATTAAGTCATTATTGACTTCTAGGACATAACTCTAACACCTTCATCTTCAATCTGATCGTCCCTCAGTTTATACCGTGACGCATTACACTTTGGACATTTATGCAAGTGTCCGTACTCATTCCGGAATAATATGTAGTCATTTGGACATGCATGAATTCTCTCAACTCTAATTTTTAAAGGACATAACATCTTTTTAGCCTTATAAATTGAATCTGACAACTGGTTATCTTTTGGAAGAAATTCTTTATGTAATAGTTTGAGCAAAGATGTGAAACTTGCATCAGTCCATCCATTTTTGGCTTTAAGATTGAACAGTTTGAAAACAGCATTAAGTTTTGACAATTCACAACCAGGATATAAAGCTATTTTATCTTCTTCACGTAACATACCAAAAATTTCAACATTATCAACAAAATTTTCATCTACATTGTTCACAATTTCATGTAAATCAGCATTAAATTTTGAGTTATCTACATTTCTATCATCATCTACATTCTCATCATCAAATACGTTGACATCATCAATTTCATCATCCAATGATACATTTTCTTCCTCATACACACAATCCAATACATTTGTGCTATTACAACAATCCCCCCCATTCTCTCCATGGAGTGTCCACCGACTATAATCCGGTTGAAATCCATTTATAATTAAATGAGCTTTCACTTCTTCAAAATTAGACCACTTCAACAAATTCTGACAAACACGACAAGGACAATACATTTTATCATCTTCTTTCATTCTCAAATTCTCTTTAGCACAAACCATAAATTCTTCAAGTCCTCTCAAAAATGTAGACGAGCATCGAATACTTGAGTACATTCACGTCCGATCCATCTGAACAATAAAATTTATGCAAATTATTAGGGTTTCGGACCAATTTGTCATATTAGGTTTTCGGACCGGTCACCATCCTAGCCCGCTCTTTGGATACTCTGTCTCATTAGCGAGCGTACGTTAGATGCAATGTGCTATCTGAGAAAAATTCGGCAGCATTTCCCCTTATGTTCCCTGAATACGCCAACACACGATTGCTCGTGCGTACGTATCCGTGGGAACACAAGGGAAATGCCGCCGAATTTTTCTCAGACAACACATTGCATCTAACGTACAACTCGCTGTCCTAAATGAGACAGATCGTATCCAAAGAGCAGTACTCCCGACCGGGAGTACTATCCGAGATTAATCCCTAATGGATTAATCTCGGACGGGCAATGACATAAATTCAGTTGAGTTCCGGTATTTGGTTCCTATATGATAATACGAAATTCATGCCTATATATATATATATGCAAATTATTAATGAAATGCAAATAATTTAAAAAAGAGGAGTTCATGAAAATATACTTTCAATCGTGTGACTTCCGATCCGTTGAATCGTGCGACTTATCCGGCCGATGTAAGATCTTCTCCTATTCAATGAGATCTTAAAATATATAAAAAAACAAAAATAACCATAAATTAATGAAAAAATCGAAATAAATAAGGAAAAAATGTAAAAATAAAAAATACGGTTCAAATTTAAATTTTTTTACCTTAAATTTGCTCTCCTTCTTATTCTCTTTCTAATTATTATTTTTTCAGAATTTTTAGAAATTTTTTGCTATTTTTTTGGAGTGAAGTGGACACCACAAAATTTGCAATAAATGAAAAGAAGAGAAAGGGGGAAGTGCGGCTGAGAGTTAGATGAGACTTAATGAGGGAGGAAGATACATTTATACAGAACATTTCTGTAACGGTTATTTCCTAATAACCGTTACAGAATCATTAAAAAAATAAAAAAATTATTTGCCTTTATGTAACGGTTATTAGAAAATAATCGTTACAGAATTACAGAGATACTGTAACGGTTATTTATATATAACCGTTACAAAAGATTATTATTAATTCTTTCTTTTTCTCGTATCTTCTGTAACGGTTGTTCGATAATAACCGTTACAGATTTCTTAAAATCTGTAACGGTTATTATCCAACAACCGTTACAGAAGGTGGACGCACTTTTTCTCTATTGCATGACGGAAATATTATTACGGTTTTTTAATAATAATCGTTACAGATTTGTGGCGCCAATTTTCTCGCCTTATGCCTCACTAGTCTGTAACGGTTATTTCAAAAACCGTTACAGAAGTCCCGTTACAGAAGGTCCTTTTTCCCGTAGTGTTTGGATTGGAGTGGGAAGAAGAGAATAAGGAAAGAAGAGCCCAAATTTATTATTAAACAATCCAAACTCTTCACAAAGTTACACACTTCCTAATACTTCTTCCCACTTCTTCCCTTCTTCCCACACCTCATCCAAACGGAGCCATGAAGATTATCCAAGGTAAGGATTTTGTTGTGAAGCATAAGTCAAATGAAGAGCTTAATTTTGAGTGGAATTTTTTAGTTTCCAAATAGATTTCTTCATATCTATCTCTTTAGATCACTACCATTTAAGAATTTATAAAAGGAACTGACTGATTAAATTCCTTTATGTGGACGAGAGGGCACAAAGGATCCGAGTTTTTCAATTGGAATACTCGATCTGAATTGGAAAAGATTCGGTCCAAATTGGGACATATTCCAAATTGAAATACGAAGGTTCTTTTGAAAATCATGTATATGTGAAGATAAGAGTATTAGATCTAAACAGGTGTGGGAATAAGAAAATAAATTTATTATAAACAATTCAAACTCTTCACAAAGTTATACACTTTCCAATACTTCTTCCCACTTCTTTCCTTATTCCTCTTATTCCCACACCATCCAAACGGAGCTTGAGTAGGATGTCACTGCCCGAGACACTGTGTTTGGTTGCACAAGTATAAGCAAGAATAGAGAAGAGGGAAGAGGATAATTTTAATAGAGTATAAAAGTTATACTTTATTCTTCAATTATGTTTGGATTATGCATTAAGTACTAGGAGGGATAACAATATATTTGAGTTTTGCGCTCTCACTTGTACATCTTTATACCTCATCTGTAGAGGAAGAGAGAATAAGGGCTATACCTTATTTTTTTTGTGTTTGGATGAGCCCACAATTGGGTATAAGCATTCTTATACTTAAATAGCAATATAGATAGATAGATATACCCAGTAGCACAGTATTACTACAAAAGGAAACAATATAACATTGGAATTCGCTTCAAAATAAGATACTAAAATATTTCAAAAGTAGCAGTTTATATTTGGCATGTCAATATTTGCTAAGTATTTACAGACTCATTTCTGAGCAAAAGAATAAATCTACAATTGCGCACCCAAAACTTGGAACATCTATGTACACAATACTCCTAGCTTTTCTTTTTAATATCCAAAAAAAAAAATTTACAATTGTGAAATCTGCTGCTTAGTCTTGAGACGTGGCTGAGTACTCAAAGAGAAAGCGGTTAGATGGAGTGGACTGGTAAAGGACCCGGAGCCTGCTGGTTAGCTGATAGATCAAAGTCCATTGCATAGCCATTTCTGAGTCTTTCATCTGTCTAACAACTGAAGCCTGATGCACAAGGGAGGAGCAAAAATTAAAAATGAACAAAATGATTCCTCATGCTAAATTTAATGTACACAATTATTGCTAAAATTATCTTCTGCAGAAAGTAACTCTTGTGATCATGTTTTGTAAAAAAACATTTTTACTGATGACATCTAAATTTTGCACAATTTTTTTAATTATCTTATTTGAAATTGGCTGAGAGGGTGAACAGGCTATTTGCAATAGAGATGGGTGGGTTTCTCTCTCCTCTAATTTCACTTTTCTAATTGGGTTTCTTATTCACCCAATTCTCCAAAAAGGAGAAACAAGAATAAGCTTTTCAATAGCTTATTTGAAATTGTTTTGGGTGTTTGGTTTGAAACTTGAATAAACTTATTTTGAACAAGGGCTTATTTGGTGAGTGACAAACATACTTAATTTAGAGAAATAATGCAACCCTGCCATGTTAATTATTTTGGTCACATCTTAGTCTCCCAAAATTACCTGAAGGCGTTTCCCGAGCTGAACCTCAACTTCTGTGGCAAAAGAGATGTTGTTAGCAAGGGATTTGAGAGGGTCAACTGTGGGGTCGAGAGAGAGCAAACTAGGGATCTGTGGAGCATAAACTAGCCGCCACCGTGCCTGGCCGAACTCCCCCTTCCCTTCAATCCTCGGCATCAGTGTCTCCAGTGTTGCTGTTGCGAGTTTCTTAAAAGCCAGCTGGCCGTCACCTTCAAGCAGCGACTCAGCTAGCTGCGTCTCAAAGACCTTAGCAGCCTGTATAAATTTCAAATGGTTACAGAATTTATTTTATTGGAAAATTATTCAGGGATGAGTAATAACATCCAGCACAACACAACTAATACAACAGATTCAGTTTTCCTTAACAGTCTAAACATGCCTAGCCTAATCCAACATACTTTAATACTTACTTTTCAAGCCTTTCGACCTCTTTAGAGTCTGGTGCTGCTTTCTTAATTATGATTGATAACTATGATTGATATCAGTTTTTATCTTACATTCAATTTTTGTACTATATGCTAAATTTTAAATTATCCTTGCCTAAATGCCATAACCAAGTGATTTTTCAGTCATCACTCATCAGAGATCTACAAAATTCAACATGGTGCATGGCAAGACTAGACACTTCTTTACAAAATCACTCAAAGCCCTCAATCAGAGAGAGAGCGAGAGAGATGACTTGCCTCGATAGGAGAAAGAACGTCTTGGTCAACAGAACGGGTTGATGTCACCACCAAATTATCTTGCCATGTGCTGGCTCGGCTTTGTATCCTAAATTGCCACTCAGTTCCTACAAGTACTAGATCAAGAGTAGGATCTAAACCAAGATCAGGCTCAAACTTCGCTATATTCAAGTGATCTCTCTTTAGCCTCACCTGCAGTTTTTTGAAGAAACTAACATGTTAAACCGCCAGAATAAAATATTATAGAGTTTTGAAACCTCATATATTCTTTGGTTTTAAAGGATTCTCATGTGTTTACTATCTGGAAAGAAGCTCCATCTCAAACAACCGAATAATCAGACAGGAATGCTAAATTGTAACACCTCCAGTGATCAGCATTACATGATTTGGCTGGCTTAGATTGAAGTGCATAAACCACAAATTGGAACTTCCACCAATCCACATAGCTGAAAGTTACCTGAGTGGCAACTAAGTTGACTTCGCCGTTTTCAAATGTTAAAATGCCCTTGGGTTTGATGCCTTTCGGGTGGGCCATACCATCGAGATCTAGCTCGCCACTAACAGCAAAGTTCAGAATTAGAGGATAAACAATCCTCAGTTCAGGTCCCATTATCAGTTTTAAATTAGCAAGCCTTATATCCATGTGGGGAATGATGCTCTCTTCATCCTTGCTCTTTTCCACCTCTGATTGTTGACCTACAAAATAGTAAAGCACTTTCTGATCCACAGCTCCAAAATTCAGGTAGAGACAATTTTGTTCAAGGTCCCTGAACTTCTGATAGTCATTCAATGGTGCAGAAAAAGGTGTGAGAACTAACATATCAACAGACTCAATATATCAAGAAGACCAAAGAAATACAAAAAAACTTAGCGCCGTGTATTGTTTTTTCCATGTGGGGGCCTGATATGACATTATCCAAATCATTTCCAGGTCCTGTACAAATAACTGATGGAAGGATTCATTTGAAAATAAAATTATAAAAACGATTTGGAGCCACTCAACGTGACACAGAAGTTCAGATTTGGAGCTCCCAACCAGAACCTATCAGTAGAAACAACTAATGAAGAGACTAATTTGAGCATATATACAAATATAAGACCCTTATTGAAACAGACTAACCCAGAACTTGAGCTCTTTCTAAATTTCCCCACTAGTACTATTGACAATGATATCATAATAAAATACACACACACACACATAGTATACATACTATCTGAAGAAGTGGACAAGGACCGAAGAAAGCGAGAGACGTTTCCAGAACTCATCATCTGGTCATACCCAGGAGGCGCATACCGCGCCTTGGTCGTAGCCAGACGATTAGCAAGGGCCCCATTTCCTTTGTCATGAGGCAAATAAGCTTCGCCATGACTCAACCGAACCAGCCCTGATATAATTGGTTGCAGTATCGAGCCACTCACTTGCAACTGACTGTCCACCTGTCCGCTGTTGTTTATGAAAAAAAGAAGAAACATCAGCACTGTTTCTAATAACAACAAACCGTTGTTAGAATAGAAAAATAAAGGAATTATATTAATTTATGACAATTTTTGCCCAAGTCGCTGATAAGCATTTTTCTTTTTTGTGCCATAAGTGAAGATCAGAGAAATGGAGAAAGCAATTTCAGTAATATCTGTCACAATCTTCACATTTTCCTAGTAAGTACTTTTTGTTTAATTGAGTTTAATCAAGTTAAACAATTTCACACGCTGGTCTTCAAGTTACACTAAACTGCTTATTTATAAAACTATGTTTGACAATGTGCTGCTTTGCTTGTCTTGATCTTGGTTTCTCTTTTGTATGGCATTTGCAAACAATCCACAGAAAAGTTGGTGCTAGGTGAATAATGAAAATAACGGGTGTTATGTGCCAATAAGGTATAATATTGGATTATGATAAAAAGGCAAGTGATGGATTGGAATTTAAGATGCTAATCCTCCAGAAGTTACCGACAAATAAAAATACACCTGAGGATATTCTTGGCTAGAACTTCAAGCACCTCACACTTCAACTCGAGTTTATCTCCAGCTAAGGACTCACTGCTTGTAAGTGGCAAGTTCCCTTTCAATGAGATCTTGCCCTTTCTACTGACCCGACTTTCCAGTGAACTAATGCACAGCCGATTGGACACAATCTTGACTAGCCCACCAAAATTTGTTAAAGGCTTCCTCAACACGGGAGAAGAAATTGATGCTCGGTGAAATGACGCCGATCCATCAACCACAGGGTAGTCAACAGTACCTGTTACCTTTTGTAGAAGTTAAATAATGTATCAGAAACAACAGGCATGATACTAGCTAATGAAAAGTAAACCCTAATCCTCCCTGGAAAACTTAAACTTGTCAAATAATAACGCCCCTCTTAAAAATAAAACTCTTCTATTCAAGTTCCAGCTTCAGTTGATATAGGTTTTATATTAATAAGTTGATATTCAGCATTTTGGTATTCTACAAAAATTTACCACAAAGAGACGGTCAGAATATTTTCACCGAACAAACATATATAAATACATAGAAATATTAAAGAAATAACAACTGATGTTTTGTATGGGCTAACTTAACATAGCTAACAACATCATCTGACAAAGACATGAAGGTGCTGACTGCTGAACCACAAACTTTGAGAAGGAACTTAATTTATTTTTCCTTTACTCTTATAAAGTTTTTTCGACTAATAAAAATGGTGGATCTTGTTGCAAATTCCCCATATTAATGTGCAAAGAGACTAACCTCCAGGAGAATATCAGCATAACCATGAAGCCAGTTTGCATAAGGACTTAAAGCAGTGAGAAGCATCATGCCCCCATCTTTAATATCTGCATTAACCCTAACCTCACGTGGATCCAACGTGTTCCAGTTTAATCCCTTGAGGCTCTCTGCTAGCTGGAACTCCCACCCCTCTTCGACCTTACCATCTCTCAATAAAATTTTCTCACTTATTTCCTCTGATGAACCACCTCTATGACTCTCCTTCCCCAAGACAGGGATTTTTATTATCCCTAGTGCACTGGATCCAGTTTTGTCGGTTTCGTCTTCCATGGAATCACTTTCGATGTAAGTAACCGGTAAACTTCCCTGTTTTCCAGAAGATTAAGTAGTTTGAAGGTTAGAGCATATAAGTGTAGTCGACTGTGCTACTGATTGGAAAAGGGGAATGGAAGATGTGTATCACTGAATTTTCAGGAATGTTGAGGTTGATTCTCAGTTCTTTTTTTATGCCAATTAAAATTTCCTAATTTAGGACTGAAACTTTAGCCTTACTTTTGTTGACTTTTGCTTAATTTTATAGGGAAACGATAATGCAAAGCAACTAGCTAACTAGGGCAAATTAGAACCTTTCTATTTATTGTGGTTCCAATTCATCCAATATATGGACGATAACTTGATGGCACAACAGGGAGTCCAGAGAAAAAGTAGTACCCAATATGGAAGATGCATAAATTGGCACACCAAACAGATGGTTTGCTACAATGATGCTATACAATATAGAGCATTCTTTTTGTCTTGCCTTCATTCTGTCAAACACAAGTGAGGGCAAAATGCCTGCTAATACTGAAACAGTAGACAGTGTATGTGGTAGATGCATGTAACTGAGACCCTTACAGTTGGTTTTATATGAGAATTATTCTAGTACTAAAATCACAGAAGTGTTACAATTCCTAAATATACCTGTATTTGCACATGCCCACTTTGCACTACTGGCTCAAAATTCACACTGAAGACAAACCTACTTGCTGGAGTCACAGAAGCCAGCAACTCAGCCTTTGCAAGATCAATACCACCAACTGTGCCATCCAAAAGTCGTATTTGCACATCACACTCGGGTCTTGCAAGAGTACCCTTAAGATCCCCTTCCATGTGCAAAATGCCCCTAACAGGTGCGAGCCACTGCCTCAAATTATGGACTGATTCAGATGAATTTGACTCGATGATCTGTGCCACAGTGGGAACCAGACCTACTGGGAAGTTAAGAACCGCGAAATGCAGGTTAGAAACAGGGCCCAATAGTGTCCCGTCTGCATGGAGGGTAGCATTGTCTTTTTGAATGAAGAATTTGTCAAGGCGTAGCCCTTCATTGTTACTATATGCACCAGAGGATGATACACGTTGAGTCTTATAAGTGCCCCACTCCCAATCTTCTCCATGAAAGTCAAAATAAGCCTATCCATAATACAAATGAATTGTATCAGTCATGGCAACTACCAATCTGTTCCAGTGGATTTCAGAGCCAAAAACTGAATAAGTAGAGCACTGTCAAAAGACAGAGGTTCCCTTCCAGGCTGTATATTAGAAAATAAAAAATAAAAAGAAAGAAAAAGAAAATCAACCAAGTGCAAGTCCAAAATACATACCAGGGTATCACCATTGCCTCCTCCACTGGCATCAAGACTGCCTTGCCATCGGCCTTTCAGTTCAGCTAAGCCGGGCAGAGTCATGTCATCAAGTATAGCATCATCTGACCAATTATGAATGGTTTGCAATGCCTGTAATGCCTGCAATACCAGAAATAAAATCAAGAACTTTCAGAAGGTTTTTTTTGGCAATTTCTAGAGGCATCTCCTTAATTCAGGGTATTTCCAGATTTTATCTCGAACTAACAACTATAGTACCCTGTACCCATACAAAAATGAAAATCTTCAGGGGAACAAAAATTTGACAATATCTTATCTTGACAGTTTTTACAACTTTGAAAAATAAAAAATCAACTCCTAAAAGAATGATGAGATTTGGCGCATGTTTTACTGTTCATCAAGCCATAAAACCTTTTCAGCATTCTGAATCTAAGTGACTCCTGATGCAGTATCAAACAATACTAAATTGCACGAAATTCAAACTCTAGGCAATCTATATATCCAGCAAGCGAAATCCAAGCTTAGTCAGCTCTATAGAACAAGGCTTGGAAGGGAACAGTAGAGACGAAGAAGTCTTGGAATACAGCATATATAACCTTAATTTTTCCATTGGCAAGGGAATTTGAGTGCATTTGAAAGATATCATCTTCAGATAATTCTATTGGCAAGGGATCTTATCCCTTAAAAATCATACATAAATAATTTTGGCGAACCTTAAGCTGATCATGAAGGCTCTGTGCACAAAATCCAACAGATTGCAAAGCTTGCATGAAGAGTTCCTGAAAGTAATTCCATAGTCGAGAGTCTGATTAAACCAATTGTATAATATTCTGATCAAAAGCTTTAAAAAAAAAAATCTCATGCAGAGCAGGAGAATCACATAATCGATTACAAGAAGTAACGCAGACAAAAGTAATACCTTCGATCTAGAACGAACAGCAGGGTCAGTACTCCGCGAGAGAAGCCTGGCCAAAGGTAGCATCTCTGCCACCTCAGCAAAAGGCACCTCCAATCTCAGACGCCACCTACCAACTGATGACATCACACTGCTGAGGTGGCCGGCCATGGCCAACTCGATCAACCCATCTCCTCTTTCCCTCTCACGGCTTTGTTGCAGGCTTCTCTCGCGGGTACCAGGCAAGACATACTCTCCTTGTAACTCATACCTGCTGCTTGATTGTTCTAACACTGTTTTTTCAAGTGTAATCTGCACATAATTCATAGTTGTTAGTTATAAATTACATGCAATATAGCACTATTTTCAAAGGTTTGCTGAACTTCAGCATCGCAAAATAGAGCTCAATTTAGGTTTTATGTAAAACTGATTATTAAGAAAGCAACTTTTATGTACATTTGAACCAAATTAATCATACTCTTTTCCATTTGTTATGTGTGCATGCTTGTATCTGGGGCTGGTGGGGTTGGGAATATCAAACAATTTTCTTGGCTTACAAGAAATAGGCTTTTGCTATAAACATCAAATTTTGTGGTAGGGTAATTTGTTAAAGATAAAATTATTTTAAGACAAATTGGCTACTCACAACATCACCACTCCAACGGGCAGCCAGATCAAGCGCTTCACCTAGTAGACCGCTAAATTTTGGACGAAGCACTGATAACAAACCATGACCTCTTCTCTTCTGAAAATTGAGTTGGAGCTCTCCCTGCACCGTGCAAAAGTTAATCCGCTATTTTATTGTACAAAACATGCCACTACCAAATACCACTGAAACAGGCAGCCTAAGTCAGGCCAAACCAGAAAAATGAAACATATTTCTATTTGGCTTTCCAACAAATTTTAAAGGCTTAACTTTTACGAATAATTCACAAATCACAATATATAACCTTTCTACTTTCAGTCTATAATTTGTTGTGAATGTTTATCTTCCTACAAAATAGTAGATAAAAGTAATCAGAGATCAGGGTGCACCTTCTGAATGATTCCACGAAGAGAAGCCAGCTCTAATTCGTCTAGGGGTAAGTTTCGCACCTTAAAAAAAAACAGAGAGATTTGAGCCAATGGTAAAAAGCTGAATTTGCAGGTTATTAAGGAAAGATCTATATAATCTAGTTACTAAAAGAGTTAATTTACCTCCAGACTAGTCGAATTTTCAGGATTGTAACTGGCAGTAACTTTTAACTGCCCCTTGTGAAGATTAAGGTATATTACTTTTCTTTTTTGTACAGTATCGTCAGAGCTAAAAGATAAAGGTCCTATCACTTCCAATGAGATATTCTCATCAGGCCTACCACTGACATTAAGCTGTTAAAAAAAAGGTAATAGCAAGTCAGAAAGACATTATGTTTATTCAAATTAGATGTTCCTTTCCATCTACCAGAAGTTGTTGATATACAAATGAAGGACATAAAACTAACAAACAAGCTTAATTGTAGTTCCAAAAGAGCAATATTTGTTTCACAGGATAATTGCATGCATGCTTGTAAAGAACATCACTACTAAGCAAGAAGTATGTCATATATGATATACCCCTTCATAGTTTCTTTAAATGCTGGTGAAAATTTGCCATTATTCTCCTTATTTGAGCAGATAACAACAATGAGATATGGAAGGTTGGGAATCCTCTGAAGTTAAAAGTAGCCAAAAAAGTATAAATTTACTGTCTTGCTAGAAAAAAAATTGACACTTCATGTTTCTTTGGGTTTTCATTTTACAAGGGTACACTTGGTGGTTGCCAATTATAATCAAATTTTCCACAAAGAAACAGATATCAGTACAACATACCATCAAAGAATCACGTGAAATAGAGAGGAAGCCACTGGATTGAGGAGCCAAGGTAAGTTGATTAAGCTTTATGCCAGTTAAAGAAATCTCCCCAGCAAGTCTTGATTCCTCATTTGAAAGAACACTATCATCTAACTTGATATACTTAAGACCAGTATTTTGTGACCTGACAACCTTCCCTTGAAACTTAACCCGCCCGGTGGCTTTCAAATGATGTGGCCTTGGCGAGTCAAACTGGATCAAAGAAAAGAAACTTGCAAATTCAAAGCCTCGCATACGCAAATCTAGGTCAAGGCCTTCTACAACTAGCGGCACCTTTCTTACGATAGCACCGGGATCTAGTTGTGATAAATATTCTTCGATGTATGATGTCTGCACTTGCATGTTTAGATCAAAAGCAACTGAAGATGAGTTTATGGTGATGTAGTCATGTGAAATGATGATGTTACCACGCGCATCAGTGAACGAATCCTCAGCATTTGCTGCAGCCCATTTTATGTCAAATTTTCTGGGTTCAAATGCAACAACATAACTATGAGATTCCTTTTCTGAAGGAAAATGCTAGTTAAAAGTGCTAATTGAATAGAATTGGAAGTAGAAAGCCATTTTTTCCCTTTTCAATGACAAGAAAATGAAGTTCCATAAAAAATAAAAAATACAGCACATTAAAACTCTGTGTTAAATAGATCAGTAACTGAATTCATCGATGCAGAGTAAGATTTACACATATTGGGAGTACAATAAGAAAATCCCAATAAAACACATCATAAGAAAGACTGCTTACCCCCAGTTAAGCAAACTTATGAGTTATGAGTGATATAATAGCTGTTTATATGCGATGTATATGAAGCTCACATTACTCAAATATATAGAATCACCAATATAACAGGCAAGGAAGTATAAAATAGAAACATACGGCCTAAGGAGTGCTCCTGATAGTCTAGTGTCTCCATTTATCTCCCCTATTTTTAGTGGAACCAGAGGAATGCCACCAGGAATGTAGCGGTGTAGAACTTTGTCAAGTAAGAAGCTACCGGATAAGTTTATATCCATAGCTGCTTCATCAATTTCCCCCTGAAGAAAGATTCATGGGACATTAGAAAACAAAAAATACCAAACATCTGGTGCCACCAGATCTAGGAATTTAGTAGACGGTAGACCTATTATAGACTAATTTAACCACCAGTTACACAGATAGCCATAACACCTATGTTGCATAAATCACACTAACGAGCATACCATCAACAAGTCTTTTGATTAACAAAGAATTAAAGCTGATTGCTTTACTAATAGATCAAATATCTTTTTCTTAGATAAATACATGGAGGCATAGGATTTGACATAAAAGGTAGCTATGCAAGATCATTAAATTCTCATGGTGTTAAAAGCATTGTAATTTCAGAAAAATAGAAATATAATAAAGACCAGTGTTATGAGCCAATAGGCTTCCAGTTTTTCAGAATTAATAGAGCATTACCTCTGGGCAAACCCAAGCGTTACCAGCCCCACGAATCTCTCCTCCATCTAAAAGACTTGCTCTGATGCCATACAGGTCAGCTACCTATCACCAAATATTAGAACATGCAGCGACCTTTGTATTATCTAGATTAGATAACTTTAAATAAATCTGGAAATATTATTACTAGACCATTCGTTCAAGATTCAATTATCTAGATCAGATAACTTCAAAAAAATCTGGAAATATTATCATACTGTGTGCGTTGGCCATCATATCAGCACAAAGTAATAAAGTTCTCTCTTGCATTTTTTAGTTGTGTATGTCTCTTGTGTATTATACAAGAGAATAACTCCAAGTAAAAACTTACACAGTTGTCGAGATTGTAAGTGAAATTGGCTGAAACATGGGAGAAAGGGATGCGATCAAATGCAGCAACAGCACCAGCCTCCTTATCCTGTAGCACAGCTTCTGATGCAGCGGATGGAGGCATATTTGAGACTGAAAGCGATTTACGGGACATTATCCCGCTTCCCACAAATACAGGTGCCTCCAAGGGGCCTTGGCAATTTAGTATGGCTGTCACTGAGCCAGCCACCTACCACAGAGAATTTATCTTTCTGAGCATCGATTCTTATATATGCTACAGTACAAACATTGACCTCTAGCATGATTCGAGGATTCGTTCAAAGTGTTCCCAATTAAAGATCAAGAGGGCTACCACATGATGGAAAATGGTACATGTAAAATGGAAGATACCAATATGAACCAATAAAGATTATACTGGACTAAGGGTTGACACAAATCAATACAGATCTAATGCTTTCACAAGTGAGAAGGTCTCACCGGAAACATAAGAGGCCTCATCTTCAGAGTCTTCATGAGGGCATTTATTTCAACAGAAGGCACCTGTTAACAAAGTCCATCAGTTCAACAGTTTTAACCTTTCCATAAAATGTCGCTCATAGCTCTAATATAGTTTTGGTATATCAATAGGAACCCTAGTTGAAACATTTTAAGATATCAGACAACTCTTCAGTACGAAGCATGCGACCATGCTGTACCTGGCACATAATATGATACTCTCCATCCAAGGGGTTTATGCCGAAGTCTCCTGAAGCTTCAAGGGGAACAGCCCCAAACCAACCGCTTGTGTTGTGCAAAAATACTCTTTGGCCACGAAATACTAGGTTTCCTGTTAATTCCTGCATGGAATTGTGAATACAGACAATGTAATGTATTCTAAAACAGATGATACTATATTATTCAGGAACCTTATTCAACACCAAAAATTTAAGTTGTAAATGAGGTAAAAGCTTGTACCGAGAAAGAAGATGGAGCATCCAATATATGAAAAGAAATTCCTTTTACATCAAGATGGCCATGAATGCTAGGAAATGCATCTCCTTTTGACATGCATATATGAATCTGCAAATAAAATAATAAAAAAAGGACCATGTAAATGAAACTAGAAATTACAGAAAAGGAAAAAAAAAAAAAAAAAAAACCCTACAAGACATTGACATTCCCATGGATTGAATATTCTAAAATATGCATCTCCAGTATCAATTGCTGCACATTTTCTAAAAACAATGTGAATCAAACTAAAAATGAAAAAAGGAAAGCATCAAGTGCAGAGAACCACCTCACCAGTAGCTCTTCCTCTTGACAAGGTTGCTGGAATATCTAACAGCCTCTCAACAAGCTGCATCAAAATACAAAAGGTACAAGTTTGTTAATTTTCAGTTTTCTTCACACAAAAAAAGTTGCCTGCTTTCGACAGAAAAATAAAGAAAGCAGAAGCAAAAAACCTACAGGGGCAAATAGATTGGAAACATTCAAGTTTGCATGCCACTTCTGCTCAGAAATATCAACAAAGACATCGGTTGACAGGTGGCCCCCACCCTGTGAAGTCTGGTCCTGCCGCCACTCCATGCAATTGCCACTTGCATGCACATGGATGCGGTTGTAATGGTCTTGGAACTTAACATATCCATTGGCATTTCTCATTTCTCTTCACATTCAACAACGGAACAAAGAAAGGAGAAAAAAAAAAGTAAACTAAGGATAATAAAAATATTTAAAATAAATTGTCAGAATCAACTTGGACTATGTTAACTGAGCACCAGAATGTGCCCATACTATTTCTAATGTATCAATTTATCATAATAAATATTGAGAATACCAATATCATATGCTACATCAGTTACTCAGGTACCAGTCCTTAACCAGAATACAATCAATACCAGGATTACAATGATAGATGGCTGCATGCTCATACCCACATACGAAATTAAGTAGAAATAAATAAAAACAGAAAAATTACAGGAACTAACCTAGGCTCCTGGTCACCATAGCCAAGAAGCATGAGGGTTCCACCGGTGAAATAAACAGAATCAATTGTGACGGGCAATGCTTTCTCAATTCCTTCAGCTTGAGTCTGTGTCAACCCCTCTGCCAGCTCAGCAGATATCTCCTCCCGACTCACACCAATCACTGACTTTGAATTCCCTGCCCTATTCTCCACTCCATCAGACTGAGCATGGTTCCTAGTATGAATGAAAGTCCAAAAAGGTACAAGTTGCCTAGATTGTGTAAAGGACCCAAACTTCTCAAATTTCTGAACAGAATTATCATCAGAGCCATTTCCAGGCTTCTCCAGTTTGTCAACCATTAACTCTGCACCTCCATGTGAAGAATCAATTTTCTTCTCTGAACTCTTAAAATATCTAAGAGCTGCAATAGAACTCCGTCTGAGAATCATTTGCTGAGAGAAACTGGTATTTTCAGACAAGACTTTGTTAAGCGAGTTCTTTTTGAATCTTCCCCTGGTAAAATTGGGCATTAACCGGGCCCAGAACTGAGAGGCTGGCATGCGGGTTTTAAATCCAAATGATTTCTCCAGATCTGCATGCCTTGACCCATACTCAATTCTTGAATCCTTCGAATGCATCTCTTGATCCATGCAAAAGTACCTGCTACTAGATTTCTCAAAATCATTCAACTTTTGGGTATCTTGTACCAAGTCATCAGGTAATACCACAACAAATCCTCTTTTAGGCAGAACATAACCGTTTTCAGCTGCCTCTTTTGCAGATAAATCCCTATCTAGTGCGCACTTGGAAGTTGCATTTTCTCTTGCAATTCTGCGGATTTTGGTGCGGTGATCTATCCCTTCTTCATCCGAGCTGCGTTTAGAGCTTATTTCAGAAGGAGGAGGGATACCAAGCCATGAAAAATCTCTTTTTTGAGACACGAGGAGGCATGGGTGGGAGGCAAAGGCATTGATTACAACTTTGCCGGTCCTTAGGCTGGCAAAAGGGCGAATGCGTAATTTTAAGACCTCGACCTCCCCACAAGAGAACTCTTCTCTGTGGGGCCCAACTGAGCATGATTGGAGAGTAATTCCCAACGGAGAGATGCTGGTGACTTTACCAAAATCGATTTCCCTTTGGAGATATTCGCTAAGAATGGAACAGACAGAGGGAAGGAGGTTGGATTGAACAAATCGCTGAGCTCTGAGACGGGCATACCAGACGAGGAGACCAGCAACTGAAATTAGTGCAACAGCCAGAGAGCACCTGACAATGAATAGCCCCTCCTTCCATATAGGGTGGAGGGATTTGATGAAACCGCGGGCCTTGTGAAAAGGCTCCCTTGTGCATTGAACCCTAATAAGTGCACCTGCAGCTCTTTTTGTGGTTGAAATCAAAGTGAAATTTGAAGCTGGGGTTCTGAATGGATAGCAAGGGATGGTTGATCCTCCTCCTCGTGGTATTTTGGGATAGGGGAAGAAGAGTGTGCTGCGTTTTGTAGTTGGACTATGATTAGGGGAAAGGGAGAGAGGAGAGAGGAACAAGGGGGGGGCGTGCTAGTAACAATTGGGACATTGTTTAGTGCCAAAATGCAAAAAACACCATCGGTAAGAGTAAGGGGAGGGGACCAAGAAGTAAATCTCAGTCCCCAAACTGAAAGTGAAAGTGTAGTTGATTTGGTTCAAGGGTTTAGTACAGGCTGGCGCACCTGGTGAATTCAATTCAATGAAAATCAGGTCAGAAATGTGAAGGAAGCATCTTGCTTAAATTGGAAACTATAGAACTAAAACTAGAACCTTGTACCATAGATTTGTGGAATAATGCGCGGCGCGAGCGATTTCCCAAAAGGAATGGCGTGTACGAGTAGTGACGACTGACGACTGACGACTGACGACGGACGATCGGAGAAGAGATTCGGGGGCAGCGTCTTCCTCTTTAGTATGTTTGTTTTGTTTTCTTTTGTTTTGTTATTGTTATGTTCGTTCAAAAAAAAAAATGGTCGGAGGAAGAATTCCGAACTGGAAGTGGAAGATGAAGATGGGACTCTGTCAGGTGGGCTCCAGTGATAAGTGAAAAGCCTTTTTATTGGAATTGGGCCGTATTCTGATTAGTTATTTAATTGGGCTCCAAAATGAATAATGAAGAGCCTGTTTAGAGGCTGTGATGCTTGAATGCTTGGATGCATGATCTGGTCTCGCTTCGGCCGCCACAGAATATCCGTCCGATTGTCCCGTCCGAGCTGCAAGCCTGCAAAGGCAAAGGCCCTGAGGCTGGCAGAGTGGCAGACTGACACTCTCTCTCCCGGTCTCCCCTCTCCTTTCAGACTTGAAACGATGGCGACCGCTACGTGGATATTCGGATACGGGTCGCTTATATGGCGACCCGGATTCGCTTACGAGGACAAGCTGGTGGGTTTCATCAAACACTACCGCCGGGTCTTCTACCAAGGTATGACCGTATGAGTCACCTCTTCTCTACTTCTCTTCTCTTCTCTTCCTCATCTTGTGTGAATATTATTATAGGAAGTACAGATCATCGAGGTACGCCTTCCTTCCCTGGCAGAACTGTCACTCTCAACTCCTCTCCCGATGATCTCTGTGTATGTCTAACATCTTACATCTCATCTCATGTCATCTATTTCCTTCATGCTACATCACAATTTCTGAATTCTGATGTCCTATTAATTACCTGTCTCCTCAAAAGTCACCTTATAATATTCTACATATAGCCTTAGGGCCTTCATACTCTTTAGCTTTTTCATTTTTAGCATGCTCTCGTAATTGAAATTCATTTTTTATACATACTAAACAGTGGGGAGTCGCTTATAAGTTGAAAGAGGACGATAAGCAAACTGTTCTACAGGTACCTACATGCATCACCATTTACCTCCACTATCAGATTTCTTCCCAGTACCTTTCTCGTTTCTTTTTAGTTTTCCTATTAAAAGAAAGATCTGCTTGTGTTTATGATTTCATAATTCAGGATCTGGAATTTAGAGAGAAACAGTATGACATGAAGCTTTATCTTGATTTTTACACGGTAACGCTAATTACAAACCTTCACACTTAGAATATAAATGTAATTCGACATTGGTCACAAATGTTCTCTAAGAAAATGAAATTTTGCAAACTAATTCAGGATTTGTCTGCTTCAACTCCAGCTGTCACTGATGTAATGGTGTAAGTGATACACTTAACATGTCAACACAAATATTCATTGTGTATCCATGCAAAACAACCTCAATGCGATGAAAGTTTTCCTTTTTTTTTTAGTTTGAAACTATAAGCATTTTTTCACTAATTAAAAAGATGGAAAATTAGGTATTATGCCTCTCCTAACAAGGAGTTAAACCCGAATTACTTGGGACCTGCGTCTCTTGAAGATATTGCTAGGTATGCAACATCCCTCTATATTATTTTATTTATTTTTTGTTGCCTGCCCTAATTGTTGCGGTGGGATGAGGTGGTTTGTATTAGCATGCTAGGGGACTTTAGGGGTGTGCTTGTGGGTGTTTTCGTAATATTACAAGTTTATGAAACAGCTCACTGCACTGATTTCTTATATATTTTTCTTGCATCTACATGGTCATTCAAAGATTATGAAAAGTTAACGCTCTAACTTTAAAGCTGCAAATATATAGATGTAGTTCTGCTAGAAATTGTAGGAAGCATATGCTATACATTTAGAAAAATTAAAGCATATCCTCCTTATATGACAGAATGGAAGAAGAATTTTTTCAAAATTTGCAGAAAATATGAGAGGATCACTTCTTCGCATTCTTCACATGTTTTACTGATTACTAGCAAATATCTTTTTTGCTAGGGTGTTATGATCATTTGAGGTTTTACATTCAGGTTTCAATTTTTTTTTTTAAATATTATTTAACTTCTGGCAGTGTGGTTTGATAATTTAGGCAAATTATCCAAGCAGAGGGCCCTTCAGGACCTAATAGAGATTATCTCTTTCTTCTTGAAGAGGCACTACTCAAGTTTGGTGAGTTTGTTATGTCTTCTCTTGTAGTATTTCACTTTTTTTGTATAACTTTGCAGGCGGTTTTCTGAATATCCTGTATATAAACGCCCCTTTCCATTTGTCATATTCATGAAATTAAAAAGCTCAAGTACTTTCTTGGGTCATGGCCACCTTATTTTTGTTAGTGCCATATTAATGTTCTACATTCATAATGCTTTATTTGTACTGGTATATTGAATTCTTCTGGTATTGGGTTTTCATTGCTAATTACTACATCCTTGATGCTTTATTTGTACTGGTATATTGAATTCTTTCGGTATTGGGTTTTGATTGCTAATTACTTGTTTAAATTTGTACTATTCCAATGTGAAAAGACCGATGATGAGGAAGGGTTTTAACTTATAATTTTGGAAGGTTGTGGATTTCCTTGGTTAATCTCATGACAAGCTTGGTGCTTTTGTATGAAATTTTCTTGATTCCTGAGGATTTTGTGCTTGAATAGGCTGTGAGGATCCACATGTCAGAGACCTCGCTAATGCAGTGAGAAGACTACGCTGATGTCACGTGAAAGAAGTTCTGATATTAGCCCGAAGTAAAAGAAAAAAGGGAAACTTTGATTTTGACCCATGCAAAATCCCATATGTATCATTTATAGCCCGGAAAACATGAATATCATCACACTGGCAAACATGTAAGGAAGAATTTGGTTGATCTTGGGAAGCTGCAAGGATTAGTGTGCATATAACCCGGGAAACATGAGGTTTTGCTTGTTGGTTTCTGTTTGATCATTGTGTTAACATTATTATGGCCTAGTGTCATACTTCCTCATCAAAACTATTGTTACAACATTCTGAATTTATGCTGTGTTTAGTCTCAGCAAATATGATGTTCTCAAGGGTTATTTGTTTCCGTCTCATTGCTTTCACTTTTCAGAACATTGAAAAATTGGACACGTCAAAGGAAACCCTCCAAAATTGCCCCAACTTGGCACTAAAATTTTTGTAATCTCAGCAAATAGGGATCGAGCAGGCCAAGTAATTTAGCAGTCAAAGGATCACTAAATTAAGTGCGTTGTTTTTTTTTTTTGTATGATCAAAATTAGCGGCTCAAATAGCATCTGGGTTTTCCAGGTGGGTGTTTGTACGATCCCAACCCATTTGCAGCGGTGAACAAAGGCAGATATGCAGTTCCATTAGATAGTTGCTGTGTTTCATCACGTCTGTTCTACAATGCCTGGCTGGGCTGATCTCCCACTAGACCTGCTGAGCTCCACCTCTGACCGCCTTTGTGTCTCCACTGTGTGCACCTCATGGCCTCCAGCACCCCACAGGCCACAACTCCCCCATTGGCCCTCCCTCCCTTCCACCAGGACCAACCCAAAACCTGGATTCTTGTCTGGTTTGATGTTTGAACCCTCAAAATCCAACCCCAACCACACCGATTTCACCTTCAGTGGTGTCAACACCCTCCACCGAATATTGCATCTCCAGCCCCATCCCGTACTTCTCCACTGTGATGCCTGTTGGCTCGGCTCCAACCCTTGCTGGCTCACCCGTAAGTGGGGCCCACATCCTCCCTGCTCTCACACTCCCAGATTTCGTCACCACTTTCTGGGGCAATGACAAGGCATGGGATTCTCACGTGGAAGTAATTCTTTACGGGGATCCTAATTGTGGTTCTGGTAGGCATAGTAGGCTTTTGGTACTGGCATTGTTTCGGCCGTGTAGTTTGGCAGTGTTAAAGGCCGGTCGTAATAAGTGGACCTGGTTATAAAAGGTGTTACAAGGATGTCGTTATCTGCTGAGGGAAGATATATGCCATGGCAGATTTCACTTTCCATTACTGGCAACTGAGAGGCTCTCTTTGAAAGCAGAGATGGTTCTCATGGTAAGAAATAGAATGCTGAACGTCCATGCATAGTACCTTGTTGGATTCAGAGGCAAGCTCTTGATGGTATGTTGGAAGAGAGAATGGAGCAGCCACATCCACAGGATGAGTGGATATGAGCATGATCTTGATTTGAAAAACCTGTTCTGGAGACCAGTTCAAAGCATGGGAAATCATGCTGTGTTTCTAGGCATCCACAATTCCACTGTAGCATCCACTGCCGGTCTTGATGGAGCACAGGGGAATCACATGATGATTACCTCTACAATAAAAACCGTGCCAAACATGATTCAGGAGTTTACAAGTTACAATCTCAAGAAGGGAACATTTGAGCCCTTTTTCGGAAGCCTGTTTTCCATGACAACCTGGTTCTGGCCTTCCGATGTCAAATAAGATTGGACTGGCAAGGCTTAAATGATCAGGAGATAAGGGCTCCGAACATAGTGTCGAGTGTCAAGTTCATTGTAACAATTATTATTAAGTGAATCTGATATTTTTGTATGTTATTTTTCATGTTGTTATCACTCATCAATTAGGACAGTTTGATTGTCAAATGATTTGTTAGTCAAAAGTCAATATCAAAGGCGGAGTAAGTTTTGTGTCAGTTAAGAACGGATTAGCATATGAAGTATGTTTTGTGTCAATTAATCTATCCTGTTATTTATTGAACAGACTATTCAAAAGTACTAGGGGCTCAAATCAATCCTACGCACTGCAATAAACATCTTCATTCCTGTTATATATTAGATCCTGTGGAACTTAATGGGGGCGCCATGCTCAGGATGTATAGTAATGATGGTGCAAGGAGCATGCCGGTACTTTTCTGACAGCTCAAATCTGAAATGCTGAAGAATGATACTCAACCCCATCTTAGCCTCAAGAAGTGCAAAATTCTGGCCTATGCAGATGCGGGGGCCCCACCCAAAGGGAAAGAAGCCGGCCTGGCCATCCTTTGTTGCCTTTGAGATGCCTCTGGCGAAACGTGTTGGATTGAACTCACTTGCGTCAGGGCCCCATATGTCAGTGTCATGATGGATGAATAGTATCGGCAACCCTAGAACAACACCAGGTGGAATGGTTACATCACCAAGCTGCACAGTCTTGTAAGTGCAACGGGTGAGCATAGACACCGGAGTGTACAGACGAAGCACCTCATATATTATCATGGTCACCTACAATTGAAATGCGAAAATTCAAGTACTTGAAATAAATAAAATGTCTCTCTGCGATGACATTATTTGTTTTTAGTTAAAAAAAAAAGAAAAGAAAAACTCACTGTATTTAGGTGGCTCAACCCAGCATAATCTGGCTTCTCCCTACCAAAAGTTTGCGACACCTCTTCGCGTGCTTTTTCTTGCCACTCCGGATGCATGCTTAACACGATCATTGTCCAGGTAAGCAACACTGATGTAGTATCCTTTCCTGCAAAATAGAATAACTTGCACTCTTCTATCACCTCTTCAATTGTCATGCCGAGACTCAAGTCTGATTTCCCATTTCGTCCCATTTCTCTCATGTTAGACTCCAACAATAGACCAAGCAAGTCGTCGTTTGTGGCCTCTCCATTTCTAATGGCCTTCTCTCTATTTAAAATTATGCCCCTAAGGAGTGTCTGAACCTCTTTCTCGATTTGCCTCATCCTCTTATTATTTTCAGTTGGTATGTACCTACAAAACCAGTGGACAATAGCCAATGTATTATGTTATATTTTTTTAGGGTCGTCAATGTATTATATTATGAGATGGACTAAAATCTGCCACGACTAACGAATGGACCCGTCAGCTGCGATTATATCTTAACTTTTGAGATTCTAATGGCTAATCTGAACTGTTCAATGTGTTTTTCATATTAAAATCTCATTGGAGACCAAATTTTACATTTTTCTGAATTTATTTACTATTTTTTTAGATTTTTAAAATCATAGTTATTGAAGGGTCCAGAATTATTTAGATTAAAAATTTTGTAAAATACCAAACAAATACTAAAAAATTTAAAAAATATATAAAATTTTGTCTCCAACGAGATTTTAATATGGAGAACACATTGAACGGTTCGGATCTACTGTTAGAATCTCGAAAATGAAGATTTGATCGTAGCTGACGATTTTATCCGTCAGTCGCGACTAATTTTAGCCCATCTTTTATATTATATATATATGTATAGTCCTCGAAAGTTGGATTGACAAGGAATAACGATCAAAGATTCGGATCGGTGTCTATTTCAAATTACTATGTAGCACAAGGATGAAAGATCGAGTAGTACATGAAGAAAACCTTGCTGTTTTGGAAACGACTATTGAGATTCCAAATTAGTGCGCTAAACTTGCTAATTGGACGTATGATCTAATTTAAACATATATACATGAAGAGAAAATAAGCAAGCAACCAAATTCATAGGTAGGATTTGAACTTGGGGACAATAAATAAGAGGAGGGTGCAACTTTTTTTTCTCTGTTTATAAGTTACTAATTTATTATAATATCTGAAGAAAATTAAACTTATCATTAAGTGAAATAAAAAGACAAAATATTTTGTATGCTCCAACAATTGATCTTTTTTCATGATCATCAAAATTGTGACAAATTAACAAAGATATTTCACAATAAAAAAATGAATAAATAAAGCAAGAACTAAAAGCATGGGAAGAAACGTACGCATACCAGTGTAAAGGGATGTAAAGGGTGCGAAAAGCCTTGGCAAGACACTCAGCTTGCTCGGCTTGGAGCTGGAAAATGTATCTTCCCTCCTGGTAACTACTACCAAATGCTGCCCTTGAAATGACATCTCCAGCAAAATTTTGCAACTCGGGCCACACATCCAGTTCAAATGACCCGTCAGGCCCCACTGAGTTCTTCCATCTTTCAACTAGTTCATCGCAACAAGTAGAGAATGCTGGCAACATGTTCTGAAAAAGGAAGATGTAATCATGGGCGACTTAATTAGTATAAATTAATTCCTCTACAATTTGAAGAATTAAAACTCCCTTTCTGAAACATGCATGGAGAATGGAGGGGTTAATTGAAATTTTGAACTCTCTTGCTCCAAAAATTTAAATTCTCTTGTTATTGTCAAAATATTGGATGAAACTGTTCTGATAACGAACATGGTTCTGGTACATTTTAGCACACTAAACTTAGTACCAAACTAATACTTGGCACCAACTGGTTCTATCTAGTGCATAAACAGAATATTATCCTAGTTTTTATAGTCGAATTTTACTTACTACTTCTATTCATTAGCAAAAAAAAAAAAAAAAAAAAGAGGAAAGAAAGAAAGAAAGACTGATTAGCTGCCACAGTTAATATTAAATAATTTGGTAAAGATTCGCATATAATTTTTTAATAGTCCCCAACAGTGCCCCTCGTTTTGCCCCCTAATACAAATGAAGTTGCAAAGAAAGTTGAATTTAATAACATATGCTTGCCTCCGTGAACTCAAGGGTTTAAATCTCCGTGTGAAAGAAAAGTTGGATGGCCTTGATTACATTAATTTTTCATTAAAAAAAAAGTGTGACTTTAGTAACAGTAGATTTTCATGCAAAAAAATAATGAACTACGTACCTTTAATTTGTGTAAATGAAAGGCAGGATTGAGAATTCTCCTGTGTTTGCCCCACTTCTCCCCTTCATAAATCAAAAGCCCATCAGCCAACAACCGAACAAATCGATTCACTTTTTGCTTCTCAAAGTGCCCAAACTTGTTTGATAGAATCTCTCTCACTAATTTTGGATCTCTGATGGTAACTCTTGGGTAGGGCCCGTACCAAGTAAATGAATGTTTGCCTGTATGTTAAAGTTAAAAGGAAGTAATAATTAATATTTCTAGCTAGCTTCATATATACACCAGTAAAAATTAAAGTAGGCAATATATATGCATGTATCTTGTATTGAATGAATTCTATTTCTCACCGTACTCTCTCATGGTGCTATGTAGGAGCGGCTCAACCCGAGCAGTGATGTCGTGAGAAAGCGGCATGAGGTTGATGCGGCGTGCTTCTTCATTGAGCCGGGTGTTCTCCTTGACATCCCCAGCAAGGGATCGATACGCAGTGCCGCGGAGCCCTTGCTGCCTAAGTAGACGTTCTAGGCGTCTTGGCCGGAGCCATGCCCACTCAAGTGCACGACATGCTGCCCACAGGAAAAGTAACGCGAAGAAGAAGCTCCAGGACTTAATGATCAGTGTTCCAAATTGGGAAATTGTTCCTGTTGGTTGCACTAGCATTAGCAGCATTGTTGGGTCTTAATTAAATTCTAGTATTCTAGTGATTATGCAACTATTTTCATTTTTGTGTCATACTTGCTTATAGTGGAGGGACGAGGTCACAAGGGAGAGGGAGGGACTGATTATATATGAATAATTTGGAGAGAGATGGAGAGTGTAAAATTAAAATGAATGTATAATTACATATAGAGATTGACTAAAGTATACTTCAGCATACAGATAGTTCGTATGCTGGAGTCGTTTTTCAAAATCTAAAATGCATACAGTCGATCCGAACCTTTCAAATTGTTTTCCATATTTAAATCTCTTAGGAAACCAAAATTTATATTTTTTCATATTTTTTTGCTATATATTATGCTATTTTAAAAAAAAAATATTGTAAAAGAGTTGTAAAGGAGTATTTCTGACCCTTCAATTTGAAAATAGCATAATATATAGCAAAAAAATTTGAAAAAATGTAAAATTTAGTCTTGAAGGATATTTTTATATAGAGAACAACTTGAAAGCTTTGAATCGACTGTTTAAATTTTAGATTTTGAAAAACGACTCCAGCATATAGATAATTCGTATGCTGGAGTATACTTTAGCCAATCTCTAATTATATATAATATGCCTCATCTTTTGGAAAAGACACCGTTGACATTGCTGCTCCATGGGCCATGGCCCGAGGATATATATATAATATAAAATATGTCTACAGTTTGGCATGAAAGCACGTGAGAAGAGAGGAGAGAAAAAGAAAATTAAAAAAAGCTGATTGGTTTTGAGAGGAGACGGGCAGCCGCCAGACGGCGCAAGTCGCAACAGCGTCTAGTCGTCTACGGAAGAGAAAGAAAATATATAATTAGAGGAATGCTAAAATACTATGCATAGTATGGATAATCTTCGTGCTACAGATTCATTTTTAAATATAATGATTCAAACAATCGATCCAAACCGTTCATTATTTTCTTCATATTGAAATCTCATTAGAAATCAAATTTTACATTTTTTTAAATTTTTTACTATTTTTTTCAGATTTTTAAAAATCGCTATGATTGAAGGGTCCATAATTTATTAGATTAAGAATTTTCAAAAATATGAGAAAAATAGTAAAAAAATTCAAAAAAATATAAAATTTGGTTTCTAATGAGATTTCAATATGAGGAAGATAATGAACGGTTTGGATCGATAGTTTCAAGCATGAAATTCAAGAACGAATCCGTAACACGAAGACCATTTGTGCTATGCATAACATTTTAGCAATCCTCTATATAATTATATATATATGGGAAAAGTCTGTGGGCACTATCCACTCTCGAATCAAATTTTCGAATATTTATGCTCTATTTTTTAATAAAAAATTGAATATTTCGAAACTTTATTAACTTGACATGTTTATCCTTAATATGTATGTATGTTTGTAATTTTATGTATAAATTTAATTAATCTGTTTTTGGCAAAAGTATTTTTAATTCACTTTCTCATTTGTCAAATTAGCTAGCCATGTCAACAGGGTGCAGTCTGGCTCTGGGCTAGCTATGTGTGTCAGTCATTTGTGAAATATATATGGTTGCATCGATCGACTCGCTCCCTCAATTAATGCCTAGGGACGAACATGTACATTCATGGCGCCTCCCCTTTTGAGTTTTGAGATTTATTTCCCCAAAGATATACAGTATTTTATGGTAAGTCTCAGAATATTTTTTTTTCTCTTATTTCTTAATTTTAGTGTGATTTCCTTTTCATAATCATCCATATATTTGTTTGGGAGGTAGTTAAATGTATTGTAGAAATTATTGGTCCACGGCCTTGTCTCAACAAGGGCAATTTCTGTTTGATTTCTATTATTGTACCTTAATAATTAATTATATCCTTGTAAGCATCTCTTTTTAAACCAAATCATCCTTCACAAATCTCAACTGTCAATTGACAGGCATAACCAATACCCAGAGCCAGCCTGCGTCTCGGTCATAAAAATTATTTTTCTTCAAAATTTATAAAATTAATTTTTTTATGTTAAACTTAATAGCAAAAGTGTGTACAAGGATAAATATCCTCAAATAATATAATTTAAGTGATAAGTATTATGCATGATGCAAAATATCAAAGACAGGGTAGTAAAGTACTAGTCGTGCATTTACCTGTACTCAATTTTTATAGTGTTTAACAAAATAAATAATAATAATAATATTTCATTGAAATAATACCAAAAACAGAAACAAAATGCGTGGATCTTACGATTTGACATTGGTAACTGCGCATTAGGAGCAACAGGTCAACAGCCGAAAAAAAAAACACATGATGCCGTTTCGTTAAAATCTAACGAAACGAATACCTACGGCGAAATGGATTTCATTTCAATAACGAAACGACAAACGAAATATAAGTATGTGCCGTTTCGACCGTTCCAGTCTAGTTCCAAACTGTTTTGTGTGTAATTTGTGAAGTGGAACGAATAACGAAACAGATTTCTATACCGTTTCATAAACAAAATGCTGAAACTGTGTTTTTAACGAAATAACAAACGGTATAAGGCTGTTCCGTGATTTTTTTGGGGCCGTTTGGATCGCTTAGGAATTTGGAGAAGTTGCAATTCCTAGGAATAAATTTATTGGGAAGTGTGTAACTTTGTGAAGAGTTTGGATTGTTTATAATAAATTTATGGTAGGAAGATAAAATTTCCCAAATTCCTTGGACGATCCAAACGGCCCCTTTAAGACGTTTGACAGCCCTAGCCGAGCAAGTGATGTGGATCAGTGGATCTGGGAGCGAGAATTATTAATAATAAAAAGTACTTCGAGATGCTCTTTTTTTAGAAGAATTAGAAATGTTAAGAAAGTGTACTTAGACTATGCCTCTGGCGCAAAATCCGGTGGCTAAGATTATTTTTATTAATCCAAATCAACAAATTGTGCATTTACATTTTGTGTTCTTGTTCGGAAAAAAAAAACGGTAAGCGATGTACAGAAACATTGAACCCCCCCCCCCCCCCCCCAAAGGAAGGCAAGTACAGAGAATGCGGTTCATTTTATAAGATTTTTTTCTTCAAAAAATTCTATAGTGAAATGATATTTTCCTAAACTTTTTAATCGATAAAATCTCATAGCTATATCACATACCTTCAGGTGTCATTTTACAAATTTTAAGGATGGTAATTTGTGCGTCTCAATTAAAAAATGCAGTAGTTGAATGGAGAAGATAGATTTGTGGTTATCCTTTCTTGTATATGGCTCCGTTTGGATGGATGCAGGAATAAGGGAATAGCTTCTTTTTACTCTCAAATTTATTGTAAACAATTCAAACTTTTTACAAAGTTACACACTTTCCAATACTTCTTTCTTTATATAAAATATAAAATGTAATAATTTTTTTCCCCTATTTACAGTCTGAAATGCAAAATGTAAACAATTCTGGTGCATTTTTCCTGGTTAACTACTGAAGGCTGTGTTTGGATGAACAACGGAATAAGAGAATATCTTATTCCTACTTCCAAATTTATTATAAACAATCCAAACTCTTTACAAAGTTACACATTTTCCAATACTTCTTCTCTTATTTTTATTATTCTCACACCATCCAAACGGAGCCGAAGATAAGGAGGTGCTTGCCAGGGATAGCACATGTAGTTGGATGCATCCCTGATTACATGAAATATTTTTACTAAAGCCATGCATATTTAAATATGTTGCGTGCGTGATTATTATGAAATGTTTTAAGTGGACTTGACCTTTATCTGTAATTAATACGTTGCGCGCATTATTCGTGTTCTTGGATCTGATTTGCAACAAAGCAATCAAAACAAATTCTTAATAATATAATATGTCTAGAGTTTTTTTTTTTTGTCTAGAGTTATTTTGCCTCATTTGCCAAGGGCAAGTACATAGGTACTATAATCCACATTGCTCATCGAAGTTTGAGAAGGGACTTGGATTCTTAGAAGACTTACTTCATAATTGTAATTTTTAAGATATCCGATTCTTTTAAGAAAACATTGACCGGCCCTAAATACTAAATATTTAAAAAGGAAAAATAATTAAAAAAAAATGCTACGTTCCTTGCACTGCACTCGCATCATGATAGCTATTTTAAAATAGCTCTGTATATGGAGTCGGATATAAGCAACTTCGTCCTTATCTGTAGTGAATTACAAATTGTGACGTATTTGGTGTATTGACACGGTACAGACATGTGTTATCACGACACGACACGCCACATGTACAGATTTAATAAGATACGGATGTGTTGACAGTGGCGGAGCCAGCACAGGGACCACAGAGGGCCTGGCGCATGCTCAATTTTGAAAATTATATTAGTAGTTAATGGACTTATATAATTTGGCCCCCCCAACTATAAAAAAAATGGCCCAATACTCTTTTTTTTTCTTAATGGTCATTGGAAATTGAATGCTAGAACTGAAAAATATGGAAAATTTTAGCAAGTTTCAAACTAAATTCATGTACGTTCAAGTCTAATTAGTGGATAAAACAACTCAATATTTGACCTCGGCCCCCCTCATATTCAAATCCTGGTTTCGCCCCTGTGCGTTGGTGTGGCGTGTTAAAACTGTGTTGTGTTAGCATTTTCAGTCAAATGACAAGGTTTAATACGACACGGTTTAACACAGTATGATTTGACACAACATGGTTACAACACGACACAACACGGTTCCATATATTTTTTTAAATTTTAAAATTGAAAATTAAATAAATAGTATATAAATATTAATGCATTATAAAAAAATTAAGGTTTATTTGAAATTTTACATGTTTTTATAATTTTTAAATTCAAAATTTTAACATAGTACAAAATAACAATACATAAGAATTAATAGCGATGGATTTTTTGAAATTTCAAACAAAAAGTATCATAAAAAATATATAATTTTTCAATCAAGATATTACCAATTAACATCATCCGATTTCTATTATTTTTTAATAATATATTTTATTATGAAATATCAAAAAGAACAATTCTCATGTAGAAAATGAATCTCAAAATTTTAATTCGATTTTTTTCATTTTTAAATAATTTTTAATACTTTTTTGGCAATTTCTATGAAATAAAAAACAATAATAAGCTTCTAACGCAGTTTAACACGGTTGACACAACTGTGGCGTGGCGTGGCATGTTAACACGGTTCCAACTGTGTCGTGTCAATTTCCGTTGTGTTGGTGTTTTTCTCTATTCAACACGATATGACACAACACGATTGTAAATATAACATGTGTCAACACTACACGAAACGGTGCTAAACACACCCGTGTTTGACACGACATACCACAACATGCTAAGATTGTAATTCACTACTTATCTGAAACATCTTATTACAACACGTAATGCCAAATATGAACATTAAATTTTGATAAATGGTTTTCATATCTAATATTTCAACCATTTATAGGTCTTAATTTTCGTGATTTATATGTGATTACTGACATTTAATTGTTAATTTAGGGTAGAAGCAAGGTACTACCATGGTTTGGTTGATTTTGTATAGGATCTACATGATGAGGCTACTCAACATGACGATTTTGCACTATTCTGGATATGATTGGTGATAAGATGTTTTCATATCATGGTTTTGATCCGATTTGGACTTAAATTATATTTGAATCTATATTTTTTTACTTTATTTCATCATTAATAGATTAGAAATTAGGTACTGCTATGACCTATTGTTATTTTATAGGACAATCATCAAAGTGGACTCGATTTTGTGCACAAAAGTTGTCATAGTTGGCTAGATCAGGTGCACAGTTAACCAGACTGCGAGAACAATCGACCAAACTAGAAAGACAGATGACCAGATAGAGGGAGATAACCAGAATTCAAGTTCAGACATTTTCAGTCTGGTGGTCTGTCAGAGTGAGCGACTCGCTTAACATTTGAGTGGCTCGCGTGACATTTCAGACGATCCGCTCGGACCAGTTTCGACAGCTTTTAGATTTAGACGGTTATTCTTGGCAACCGTTTCTACGCGCTTTCTGCACGATCTAAACCGACTTGCACGTTTTCTCTCTCTAGAGGTTATTTTTATTGTCTATATAAGCATCCTAAGATAGAGAGAGAAGGAGTTCGATTTTGGATAGGTTTTAGACAGAAACAGATCTAGGGTTTTAGAGCCATGAGCTCCAGTCGACCAGACTGGAGATCCAGTTGGGCAGTCTGCAGAGCCAGTTGTGTTAGAGATATGTCCTAGAAGCCAATCAGTTTGTGGCTATTATATTAGTTTATGTTATTGATGATACTTGATCATTTGTTCTTAGAGTTTATTATTGACAGATCATTCAGGTTAAGGATTTGAATTGTAGATCTCTGTGGATCATTCGTTAGAATGACAATAATATCTCTAAAGAGTCCATAAGCTTGATAATTAACAAGGATCATTAATTATCATATAAGATTAGTATGCAAGTTAAGTGATGATTAAGTTCTACAAATCATAGGTAAGGAGTTACTGACTTAATTGCATATGTGTATGTTACTGGAACATAGCACATGACATGACCCAATGAAATAAATATATGGATCGTGTTATGTGTCATTATTTATTTCATACGTGTTTGATTTCGAGTTTGAGATGGTTCAATTTTTTCACATGAGAATAGGTTCTATAAATATCGTCTAACGTTGATTCTTGATAAGGGCTACTATACGGACTTTATTTATGTTCTCTTGAATTGTGCTGGGAAAAACTGTTCATCAAAACAACCGTATGTCCCTCATTAGTTCACCTAGTGATTGATGATATCTACTGGGCCCCTTGATGAAGTTGGATAGTATGCGCGCAACTAGGCGATCAACTCTAAGTCAAGAAACGTATAATCTGCAAGAATGACACATTCCTATCTTGGATTATACACGGATATGATGTGATATAGGAATCAAAACAATAAGATACTTTTCTTATGCAGGATTGAAGTACTATATTGGTACAGTATTTATTTATGTTAATTGGGAATCATAACGTGTTACTAGATACCGCTTATGATTGATGCAAATAAATGGTGATTTATTTTTCATAGCTAACATAGCATAAATCCTCAAAGGGTCACACAAATAGGACTTTAATCATACGTGCATTATGTTGGAATTGTGTTCTAAAAATTATCTTATGGTGATTACTTTTATATGTTATATTTATGAATTGGATGTTATTACATTTTGTTTCATGAGTTTATATTCGTATTTAGAAGTGTTCAAGAAGATGCTCTTGGTCTTGAACTGAAGAACTCTAGATAAAATGAATATATATCTCTAAAATGTTCACAGGTCTTGGATATTAGCAGGAACACTAATATGCCATACAAGATTGTCGTGTTGATTAAAAGTACGTTGTAGTTCTGTAAACGTTTATAAAGGATTATCATTTAATAACACGAGTATATGAAAAGTTTCATATATTGAACAGACTTAATTGATAAAAATATTATATGGATTGTGTTTGTGTCATTAATATTTTTATCGTGTCGTTAATTCTAAGATTGATATGATATATTTTCACATAAGGAATATGCAACGTGATTATTATTTGAAGTCATTTGAAGCTTGTGGTGATAAAAGTAATAGTTTTTTGTATATAACTTGTATAGGAGGGAAATATATATGTCAATAGCTAATTGTCACTCATGAATTGAGGAATGATATTATAAAGGGCCTCTTGGTAAAGTAAGATTATAAATGGATTCAATATAACTGAAGTGCAGTTATAATTATATAATCCTACTTATTGGAGACCAAGAAAAGATTATAATATGAAGATGACACAGCCCTACTTTGTATAATAATCATAATATCATATGGCAAGGAATAGACACAAGTAATGTTAATAGCATTACTAGAATGATCGTGTTTCGTAAAAGGATTTGCTAAACATCTATATTATTTGGGTAGCTGTAATGTATGCTAGAGTACCGCTTACAGTTTATGGAATAAAATATTTTATTCCATTTGTCAACATAATAAGGATCCTCAATATAGGTCACACCAACTGAATGGGAAATAAGAAATATATTTCTATGTACAAGATTTCATGTTGTATGAAATAAAGTGTACAAATAGAAAATTATATCACATGACGTGATTAACTAGCAAGGAATAAATTTATTGATATGTGAATATTATGAGGATAATATGTGTTTCATATACTATAATAATATATGAATATTATTATAGAGTGCATAAATTTATTTAAAGCCCAAGCCCAATTATTTTAACAAATGAAGAGAGAAAGAAGGCTTTAAATTCGGGTCAGAATTTGAGTCAACTTTAAACTGACAATTAGTATAGCAAATGATAACTAAATTGGACAAATGATATATGAAAATTATATCCCTGGAAGTGTAGAATCCAATAGTTCAAGTTTCATGTCGTTTGAAGTTTTCTACAGAGAGTTATCTATGTTTTAGTGCTGCAACATTAGAAATTAAAGTGCTGTTTTAATTTTTGGTTAGTGGCTTTAAATGCTATACGAATTTGAAAGGTTTATTCTGATGTTTTAAAGGTAAAACAGATCTGAAAAAATTAGAACACAAGTAAGTCTTCATGTGTTGAAACTTTGGCTTTCTCATCCTCTAAATATTTGTTAAAATATTCTATCGATTAAGTAATCGATTAAGATACAGGTGGCGGAGCTAGGTGTTGACGGGGAGTTCGCTAGCACGGATTCAACTGTCGTTCTTGTTTCAGATTCAAGGTGAACCAAAGAGAAATAAAGCTTCGTTAGAGACCATAGGTATGGCTCAACAATCCTTCTTGTAGAAATATATGTGATTGTGATGCAAATATAATATAGGAAAGTTAGCGATAATAAGAACGATCTTAGATGTTATCAGTTAATAAATTTTTTAAAATTATACGATTCACATCATTAGTTAATTAAAAAGTCCGATTTGAGATTAATTAATGGAGTGGATTAATGGGCAATTATATCATATGGATTAGCCCATAATTACCCATTGATTTTCGTGCATAGAGGGGCGAATCTGTCCAGACAAAATTAGAAGAGAGATATGTTAGGAAGTGTGTAATTTTTAATTTTAGTGCTAATTACAATTAATATAGCCATCAAAACATCACACACAAACGGATCTTGCACAAAAGCTAATTTACACAAGAGAAAGAGGTGGAATTTTACCTCTCTTGGTGTAGCAACCAAGAGGCTCGATTCCTCGGTCTAGAAATCGGTGGCGTGCTTCTCCTTCTTCTCCAAATCGCCTCGAGTCCACCTAGAGTATAATTAAGCTCTCTAATTGATTTTGTGCTAGCAAATTTAATGAGAACTAAGCTAATCCTAAGATGACACCCTCTTCTAATTCACCAAACAGATATTTAATGGAGGGTTTTTGGCTCAACACATGAGCAAGAGAGGAGGTGGAGAGGGGTGGCGCACGGCCAAGAGGAGGGAGAGGGATGGTGGTGGCGGCTAGGAAGAGAGGAGAGAGAAAAAAGATCCCTAGGGGTCCTTTTATAGCCAACCAACCCTAGGTGCAACTTTGTTAGAAATTACACAATTGTCATCCCTACCTACCACTACATGGCTGGCCCCTATTATGGGCTTTATGGGCCTTTGCTCCTTCTTAAATGGGCTCTAATTCTTATAATTAAATCCATTTCCAATTGCTCTTTGTTTGGACTATAAATTTGCTATATACAAATTAGCCCAATAATTCAATATAAATATTTATATTAAATTAAGTTGAACCAAAATAATTATTAACTATTTAATAATTATTCTAGGATTAGCCTATGCTATTATTTATTTCTACATGACCCGTTTGACTCAATTAATTAGTACGTTCTATAACGGTACATAATTAATTAATTAATTCGTCATATTATCCGCAATTTTCATTGTTGCGAATAAATAAATAAATAAAGCATTGTTTTGGTCAAAACTCTATTTGTGTGACCCTTTGAGGATTTATGCTATGTTGGACATGGAATTAAATCGTTATTTAATTCCAATAATCATAAGCGGTACCTAGCAACACGTTATGATTCCCAATTCGCACAAATAGTGTACTGCTACAATATTTCAATCCTGCATGAGAGAATAATTATGTTTCTCTATTTTGATTCTTATGTCACATGATATCATCGTATAATCCAAGATAGGAACGTGTCATTCTTGCAAATTATACGTTTCTTGATCTAGAGATAATTGTATCAGTTGCTAGCAAACAATCTATCTCCATCAAGGGGCCCAAACAGATATCGTCACTCACTAAGTGAATTAATGAAGGACATACGGTTTTCTTGATAATTAGCTTTTCCCCGCACAATTCAAGAGTTCTTAAATCAAGTTCGCTTATAGCAGCCTTTATCTAGAATCAGCGGTAGACGAACCTATCCTCATGTGGAAAAGATAATCATCTCAAACTTAGAATCAAAATCATAACGAAATAAATAATGACACGTAACACAATCCATATATTTATTTCGTGGGGTCCAGTCCTGTACTATGTTCTATAACATACACATATGCAATTAAGTTGGTTACTCTTAACCTATGATTTATAGAACTTAATCATCACTTAACTCTTTGTTAATTATCAAGATTATGGACTTTTAGATTCATCGTTGTCATTTACTACTAAATGAATAACAGTGATCTATAATTCAGATCCTCAACCTGAATGAACTGTCAACGAATAAATCAAAGAACAAATGATCTGAAATCATCAATAACATAAACTATAGAAGTAGCCTAATAGTATTGGCTTCTAGGACATATCTCTAACAATCTCCCACTTGGCCTAGAGTCAATCAATGGTAACTTCTAGCCAGTGCATAGTACTCAATGTAATATCCAAAATATACATGTCTCATACTAAAACATAGTAATAAAAGATACAACTCAAAGCCACTCAAGCATACGCCTAATCCCCATGGATGCAACGTGCAACTCATGTGCGGCTCGAGACAAAGGCTTTGTCAGAGGGTCTGCTGTGTTCGCGGCACCGTCCACCTTCTTGACCTTGACACATCCATCATTTATCAACTGACGGATGAGATGGAATCGTCGTAGAATGTGTCTAGTCTTTTGGTGAGACCTAGGCTCCTTGGACTGAGCTATGGCTCCCGTGTTGTCGCAGTAGATATCCACTGGACTTGAGATGCTTGGAACCACCTCTAGCTCGCTTAAGAACTCCTTGATCCATATACCTTCTTTCGCTGCTTCACCAGCCGCTAAGTATTCTGCTTCGGTGACGGAATCGGCCGTAGTATCTTGTTTTGAACTCTTCTAACTCACGGCACCACCATTGAGCAGAAATACGAAACCGGACTGTGATTTTGTGTCATCTCGATCGGTTTGGAAACTAGCATCGGTGTAACCACTTACAACGAGCTCTTGGTCTCCACCATATACGAGAATGCTATCCTTTGTTCTCTTGAGATATTTGAGGATATTCTTGACTACAGTCCAATGTGCCATGCCGGGATTGGCTTGGAATCGACTAGTCACGCTAATCGGATGTGCCACATCAGGACGAGTGCATAGCATGGCATACATAATCGATCCGACCACAGATGGATACTGGAATTTTTCCATGTATTCACGATCTGTATCATTGGTCGGACTTTGAGACTTGCTCAAGAAAATGGCATGTGACATAGGCAAAAATTCCTTTTTGGAATTAGCCATGTTTAACAATCAACACTTTGTCAATATATGCATCTTGGCTCAAACCTAACATCCTTCTCAATCTATCTCTATAGATCTTGATTCCTAGGATATAGGCGGCTTCGCCCAAATCTTTCATTGAGAACACCTTCTTCAATGAATCCTTAACTGAATTCAACTCGGGGATATCATTCCCGATAAAGAGGATATCATCAACATATAGGACAAGAAACACAACCACGCTCCCACTAATCCTCTTGTAAACACAAGGTTCCTTTTCGCTTTGGACGAAGTTCAATTTCTTGACTTCTTCATCAAAGCGTTTGTTCCAACTCCTTGATGCTTGCTTCAATCCATAAATGGACCTTTGAAGTTTGCATACCTTGTTAGCATTCTTTGGATCCACAAAACACTCGGGTTGTGTCATATACACATCCTCTTCTAAATTTTCATTTAGGAAGGCAGTTTTGACATCCATTTGCCATATTTCATAATCATAAAATGCGGCAATTGCTAACATGATCCGAATTGACTTGAACATGACGACGGGCGAGAAGGTTTCTTCATAGTCAATACCATGAACTTGTTTGTAACCTTTCGCTACGAGTCGTGCTTTGTAAATGGTCAAGTTGCCATCCATGTCGACCTTTCTTTTAAAGATTCATTTGTTCTCAACGGGTTTTACTCTGTTGGGAAGATCAACCAAGGTCCATACCTTGCTGTCATACATGGATTGCATTTCGGATTCCATGGCTTTAAGCCATTCCTTGGAGTCGGATTTTCATTTTATGCCATCAATGGTCAAAGGCTCATCGTTCTCCATGACGAGAACGTCGTGCAAACCTAAATATCTTATAGGTGGACGACTTGGCCTTGCCGATCTTCGTAGGGTAGATGCTTGAGGTTCTTGAACTCGTTCCACAATGGTTTGTGGACTTTGTTCTTGAACTTCAAGTGTAGGTGCGTCCTCAACATTATCGACTCGCGATATGTTTGAGTTTTCATTTGAGGGAGCTTGTTTTTGAACCGCTTCTTCCGCAACAACTTGTGGAATGGGTTCGGCTACAATCTCATTCGGTGCAACCTCATTTGGTGCAACCTTATTTGGCACTATATTTGGAGCAACCACATTACCTACTTGAGGTATGTTTTGTTGTTGTGGTTCTTGAATTTCTTCAATAACCACGTTGCTCACACTACTTCTTCTTGAAAGAAACTCCTTTTCCAAGAATTCCGCATGTCGTGCAACAACTATTTTGTTCTCGACACGGTTATAAAAGTAGTAACCCTTCGTTTCCTTAGGGTATCCTACGAAATGACATTTGTCCGATTTGGGTCCAAGCTTATCGCTCACTAGCCTTTTCACATAAGCTTCACAACCCCAAATCTTGAGAAACATCATGCTAGGTTTCGATCCAAACCATAGCTCATAGGGTGTTTTCTCAACAGACTTTGACGGAACACGGTTCAAAGTAAAAGCTGCGGTTTCAATTGCATAACCCCAAAAGGACATAGGCAAATCAGTTTGGCTCATCATCGATCGAACCATGTCTACCAAAGTTCGATTTCTCCTTTCGGACACACCATTCCATTGTGGTGTTCCTGGTGGAGTGAGTTGTGGAATGATTCCACACTCCTTTAGATAATCGCCAAATTCATGGCTCAAGTACTCACCACCTCTATCGGATCGTAAGGCCTTGATCTTTCGATCAAGTTGGTTCTCAACTTCACTCTTAAACTCTTTGAACTTGTCAAAGGTTTCAGATTTGTGACGCATCAAGTAGATATACCCGTATCTACTATAATCGTCAGTGAACGTGACGAAGTATGAGAAACCTCCACGTGCACAAATGCTCATAGGTCCACATACATCGGTATGTATGAGATCTAACAATCCATTTGCCCTTATCCCTTTGTTGGGGAAAGGCGCTTTGGTCATTTTACCCATCAAACAAGATTCGCAAGTGTCAATTGGCTCGAAAGCGAATTGATCCAAGAGACCAACGGATTGTAGTCTCTTGATGAGTTTCTCGTTGATATGATCTAAGCGGCAATGCCACATTAAAGTCGCATTCTCGTGTGAAATCTTACGTTTCCTTTTGTCATTTTCAACACTCAAAACAAATCCATTCGAATCAAGCACATAAAGACCATTCAATAAATGTGCATCACAAAAATGAACTTCATTACGAAACAAAGTCAAACACTTGTTCTTTATTACAACATCAAATCCATCCAAGTCTAAACATGAAACGGACACAATGTTTCGAGTGATACATGAAACTACAAAAACATCCTTGAGTTGCAACACAAAACCGGAAGGCAAAGTTAGTTCCACGCTCCCAACGGCGATAGCAGAGACGCACGTGCTGTTACCGACGCGGAGTTGAACTTCGCCTTTCTTGAGCCGCTTTCTATTCTTTAGGACTTGCACATTTCGAAAAATATGAGCACACGAACCAGTATCAAATACCCAATCTGTGTGAGAAGTAGCGAGAAGGGTTTCGATGACAAATATACCTGAGGTAGAAGGTTGGACAGTTCCCGCCTACTTGTCAGCTAGGTACTTGGGGCAGTTTCTCTTCCAATGGCCCTTGTTGCTACAGTAGTAGCAAACGGTCTCGGAAGTGGTCGGGTTCTTCTTCTTCTTAGAACCCACGGGAGCACCCTTGGCCGGACCTTGGGACGTCACCGGGCCTTTGCCTTTGCCTTTGCGGCCACGCTTTCTTATCTTCTTGCTCTTTCCACTCACCGCAAGAACATCCTTTTGGCCCTTTTCTTTCTTAAGACTCTCCTCCGTCTCAATGAGCATGTTTTGGATGTCATCCATACTCTTGTCCATGCCGTTCATCCGGTAGTTCACAACGAAACCGGTGAAGCTTTGAGGGAGAGAATTGAGAATAAAGTCTTAAAATCGCCCCCGAGGGGAAACACGGTTGCTTGACCTAATTTTCTCTCTCCCTCTCTCCCTGCCGACGGCTCAAGCAAGAGGGCAGAATTTGTTCTCCTCCTGCATGCGCCTCCATCTCCCTCTATAGCTCATGTGTTGAGCGATTTTCCTTCCAGTTAAACAATTAACCGTCCGAAGGAGTTAAACAGGGAATTAGCTATCGTCTCGGACAAGCTAGCACTTATCTTGAGACTTTGTGGTTAATCTTATAGGTGGACTCGAGGCAACCGGAGGTAGTCGCAAGGGTGACGAGTACGTCACCGACTCCAAAATATTGGATTCGATCCTTCCGGATACAATTTCGGAATAGGTAACTTCCTACGCTTCTCGTTTTGCGATGTTAATCACTTGAATAACTAGATCCGTTTTTGTGCATGTTAATTGCTTGTTAAATGTTAATAAAAATAAATTTAGATTTAAGTCTAAGTTGATTCGAATTGTGTTAAATCCAAATCAAAAGTATCTTGAGTATCACATACACTCAAGTTATCAAAAATTCAGTTTGAGGCCCTAAATTGTCTCAAACTAACATAATTTGAATCCAAATTAATTCAAAATAACAAAAGTGAAATCAAATTATAGTTTGAGTTCAAATTAACTCAATTTATACCCAAATAAGCGCCAAATAAAATCAAAAGTAGACTAACTGGACCAAAATCCCAGTTTGATCATAAGTTTTCCTCATCACCTGAATCAGCGGCCAGCTTTGTATTCAACATGCGAGTTGCAAGGGTATTGTGCCTGAGTGACTAGTGTGGTTACACTCTTGACCCTAACTTTGCGAAGTCCTTGTTTTTGAGTCAACTATATGCTCTGTATTTACAACCTGGTACTTCATAGGATTCAAGAATAAATAACTCAAATCCTAAATCAAATGTCAAAAACGAGAACAAATATCTCAACTCCAAAATAACGCGGTATTTGATCGACTAATGGACTGTTAGGTAATTTACCATTATGGTTCATGTTAGATTTCAAATTTAAAATCTCAACTTACCATAAAAAATCTCATAAACAAATGTCACCTGCATAATCACCCAACAAGTTTCATTTCACAACCCTTTTAGCCTATACATATAATTCTTCAAATTCCTTAATCAGAGGTTCTCGCGGTTATTTCCGAGGTAATTAACAGCAGGGACTCGCGCCTACTAGAAAGAAAGAACTCACGAAATAATAAACCTTCACGTGAATAGAAATTCATATGAGTTCTTCTCTCTTCATTAAGAAAGGACTTATATCGAATTGTGACGCACAGAGGGTATCTGGATAAATCTTTCCCTTTTTCGCGGATATCTCAGTTTATTTTTCCGCGATGATAAAAAGGTCCAGACAAGCTGAGAGCAAAAAGTTGGAGATTGAGTTGCATTCCGTTGTAAACTTAATTTCTTTCTTATGTTTTCATTGATTCTAGATACATGTTGTGTTTTATTATGTACTTTAGGGAGTAGATATTATTTTAGGGATCATGGTAGTGAACCTTCAGTTTATGATTAGATAATATACTTTTTAATTAATTTCTTTGTTGTATGTTGTGTTTTATGCCTTATTTTTTCCGCTTAATCTAATTGTGTTGAATTGCTTAAGTTAGTTTGTTTGCATCCGTCAAATACAGGTCTTGCTTGATTGTTAGATGGTTAAGTCCAAACCCAACTTAGGTTATTTAGTATAATTGCACCAACTTGAAGGTTGATATCGAGAGGTTAAACCAGGACTAATAAACGAGAGTTAAGTCCTTTCCAAGAATGAAAACTCAAGAAATTAATAGGTTAGAAATGTATATACTTATAGAAATTAGACCACGAAGCGAGAGTTGAAATCTAGATTTTATTCGAAGGAATTTGAATTAATTGATTGCTAACCAGACCTTAAACGAGAGTTTCATCTGTAAACCATCAACTAGACCTTAATCCTTACACAAAGCGACTTCTAAACTAACTAAGAGTTGAATCTGCACTTACCTTAGTGGGCCGCAGAGTAAACTAGCGAGGTTATCTATGCCTTCCAAGTAGCCAGCGACCAGTTAATAGGTTAGCGACCTGAGTTTTTTTAGTGGGCCACTACGAGAGTTAGCGGATCACTAGAACTGGAGTAAACTGAAGTATTAGCTTACCTTAAACCCCTAAGTTTTAATTAGCTGTTTAATCTTTTATTAATTATGATCTATTAATTTAAGATTTATTTAATTGCAAATTTACTTACCTGTGACAAATCAATCTTTCTCGTTACCAATTAATTTAGTAAATTGAATTGAGTTAGAGCTTAATTATTCCAATCCGTTCTTGTGGTTCGACCCCGAAATACTTAGATGATTGTCGTGCCCTTGTGGCTAAATTTAGATAGATTAGGGTATAAATTTAAGAGCTCAAATAATCCATCAAATTTCTTCACTGATCCATGGCAAAAAAAAATTTTGGAAAAAAATTGCATTAAATAGGGTAAAAGTTCTTGCATGATCATCTAAAGACGGACACTTTTGTTTCAATTAGTGATCTTCAAATGAAAAATTAATTTGTAACTATACATCATATTATGTAAAATATGACTTATATTTTCTTATTCAATCATTATATTTTATAGAAAATATAAATAAAAATTCAACCTTAAATGAAAATCAATAATTAAATTTTAGTATTTCTTTAAATTTTCTTAAATAATCTGTACAATTCTTCAATAATAAAGACAATAAAACATCTGATAGAACTAATATTGCATATTATCACGACATGACACGATACACTAGCTAGTCGTGTCTACATGGGCGGAGCCAGTAGTGGTGCAAAGGAGGGCTTGCCCCTCTAAGATTTTAAAATTGAACGAAAATATTTTCTATTATATACTAATTTTTTTTAATATATAACATATTGCATCCTAATAAAAGAGTTCAAATACAATCTAGTTAAGTTTATTGTTTATTCAAACTAGTTTAATTATAATTTTTGTAGAGCAAATTTAGAAGACAAAAACTTGCAAATAAATCATTGCTCAAATTTGAAAATCTTTGCTTATTATTTTTTGAAGAAAAAATTACTTCTTTATTTATTTGATATAATTCATGTTCAGAAAATTACTACTATAGAATAATGCAATATTATTTTTTGTTGTCAATTTTTTTTAGATTTTTAAACTTTCAAACTTTAGTATGCTTGAGTCAAAATTCTGGCCCCTCGTAAGTCAATTTATAGCTCCGCCCTGCGTGTCTAAATGCATATCGTGTCGGCTCATTTTACCACTCAGTACAATACACAGTACGATTAGAACCACAGTTTGTGTCAACACGATAGAATACGAAATACACTACCTTTTCTTTTCAAATCCAACACGCCTGATGCTAGTCCTTAGGGTCTTTCCCTCTGCGAAACCAAAAAATAAAATAAAAGTAAAACTAAATTTGCGCAGAAGCAGTCAAGCACAGTTGGGGAATTGCTTTTCTCACGTCCCAGCTTGGAGATGCACTCCTACTTGGACTAAAATGTCCTTCATTTCCTTTATTTTGATTCTCACGACCGGATGATTATCAATGATATTTGAGTCATTTCAAAAGAAAGAGGGAGTGAATCTCTAAAAAGAGAGCGTGTAGGAAGCAATTCCCGCACAGTTGCGGAGTCGGTCGACTTGGACGTTTAGGTACTTTGACCGTCTCCTTGTTTTTTTTTCTTAAAATTTAATTATTATTATTATTATGGATATTTTTGCTAAATGGACTTAAATTGCAATCATTCATTCACGGCCATATAAAATAAAGGTTTAATGACAGAATTACCCATTAAAACATAAACATAAGCAGAGGAAACCTACTCTTACTATTTTCAGAACGTCAAGAAAGTGTTGGATATATATTTTATTTTCAAGATACCAGTAAAAATTGAAGTTAAAATGCATAATTTCTGTTTAATTTTTTAATTACAAAAATGGACACATAATTATCTGATAGCGATTAATCTGTCGACAGTTGACACTTGACAATATCCGATCCCAAAACGTTCCCCAAGCGCTTGCTTACTACGGCCCTGTTTGTTTGTGACTTAGGGTGCATAACTTAAGTTATGCATATTTTAGTCACCAAACACCTCTTACATAAAGATGCCTTAAGTATATGTAACTTATGCAATCTAAATAGGTTGCATAAATTATGTATGGTCCCCTTTAATTATTTTTTCTCCCAACAATACCCCTTAAAAATAATTAATAATAATTGTTGGTTAAACATTTTCTCTCGATTTGCCGATTTGCAAAACAACACCGAAACCCTAAAACTAACATCTCCATTTAGTGTTTTATAGCTAGATCTTTTGAAGAATGGATTAAAGCAGTGTGGCGCATGGTTTGGAGCTTCAAGAGATTGCATTGGATTAGTTAGAATCAATAGTTTAGGAATAATTAAACTCTAAACTAATCTCAATCAATTTGCTGGTAAAATGCTCAGTTTTTCTGTCAAGCGTTATACAACGCCATTTGCCGTTACACAACGCAGAGTTAATTCGCTCTTGAATTGTAATTTTTCTGACAAGATTGGAACAACGTTACACAACGTTCGGTAGCGTTGTGCAACGCTAGTTCATTTGCTTTTAAACCTGTTAAATCTGTTATCTCCTCTTGTCAGAATGTTGTGCAACGCTAAGTAAGGTTACACAACGTTTCCGCTTCTAGGTTGTGTAACGCTGCTCAGCGTTGTACAACGGTGCTCTGAAGCAGGCAACACTGCACTGCTCAGACAACGATGCAGCATGCGTGTGACATTGGTGTTGTGCAGGCAACCCAGTGTTTTTATGTGGAAAGCTGCGGTTTCCGTTCGCCAACGCTATACGGCGTTGTGCAACGTTGGAGTTGTGTAACGTCCAATAGCGTTGCACAACGTGAGTCTGAGAACTGCTCTCTACTTTGCTCAGACATCACTCAAACATTGCTCAGCAGCGATGTTGCATGCATGATCCATGCTCTTTTACACGTAAATCTGCTGGTTACGTTCGCCATCGCTATTCAGCGTTGTGCAACGCTAACGTTGTGTAACGACCCTCAGCGTTGTATGACGCTCTGACACTGTTGCTTGAGATTGTCAGAACTGTCGTCCTCTCTTCTTTACTCCGTTGTGAAACGCTCCATAGCGTTGTACAACGCTCTGACAAGTTCCAACGGAACTGTCGAGCATCTGCTTTGAACTTCTACTAAAGCGTGGTGCAACGCCATAGAACGTTACACAACGCTCTGACAATTCACAACGGCATTGTCTGTGACCATTTGATTTTTCAACGGCTTTCCAGCGTTTTACAACGCCATATAGCGTTGTACAACGGAGAAGTCTGTTTTGACTGGTTTTTGGAGCTGTTGGCGCCCTCTATATATATTGGGCCTCTTTGAACTGTTGAAATACTTTTGAAACCTTTGAAATTCCTCTCTTTTGAGCTCCAACCAGTTAGACATTAATCTCTCTTGTGTTTGAGCATTAACTTAGCAAAATCATTGAGATTAGAGTGTGTAAACCAATCCACTAGTACTAATTGCTAGATTTGTTGAGTGATTTGGTTAGAGCCTCAATCCTTTGAGTGATTGTGTTTGTTTAATCGAGTTAGGCCAATCCACCTTGAGAGTGATTGTAACAAGGTGATTTGGTTCGAAATTGTAGTCTCGTTCGTTGTGGAATTGAACGGAGCGCGCCCATTTCGAGGTTGCGGAACTCCCGGAGACGTACGACTAAGGCTAGCACTTCCTAGCGGGTCGGAACTCCGTAATATATCGCGTGTCACTTCTTTTCTTCTCTCTTTACTTTCCTTGCTTTGTGAATTGCTTGTGATTTGTTGTTTTTGTTAGACCAAGTTGAATTGAACCAAATATTGACCATACCGGTTTAAAACTTTATTTTTGTGCCTATTCACCTCCCTCTAGGCCTTTAAATTAGGGACAACAATAATATTTAATAATTAACAAATAATAAATAAATAATAATATTTAATAAGTAACGATAACTATTAAAAAATCATAAATAATAATAAATATTAATTATTATAATTAATAATTAATAATACTTTTACAAGCAATATTTAATTGTTAATAATAATGATAATAATTAATAATATTTTTTATTATTAAATAATTAATAATATTTCATAATAATAAAATGATTTCTTATCATCATTATTAATTAATAATTAACAAATAATTAATATTAATTAATAAATAATAATATTTAATAAGAAACAATAATTATTATAAAAAATCATAATTAATAATAATTAACAAGTAATATTAATTATTAATAATAATGATTTAAGAATAATAATTAATTAAAGGCATGAATATAAGGGCATTTTAGTCTATTGACATGAATATATGCATGCATTAAGTTAGTCATCCTTACTATACAATCAAACATCTATTATATAACACTACATAAATACTTAGACATCCTTAAATTATACAACTCCTTACTACACAAACAAACGCCCGCTACATCTACATAGTGGGAAGATTCTACCATAGAATAGAATTAATTTGTCCAACAGCAACAGTTCCTTTTCCTTCCTTCCTAAAAAAATGTCAGCACTTTTTTCTTTTATTATTATTGTTGAATGAAAATTGAAAAGCTCTGTTGATGGCATTAACGAATAAAATATAATGGGAAATTAAGACATATATAAATACATAATAATAAGAATATTCATCATATACAGAAACACAACAGAGAGGCGAGAGGCGATTAATAATTAATAATTCATTCATTCCGAGAGGCGAGAGGCGAGAGGCGAGAGCTGAGAAGAACCCCAGTTCGGGGCGGCAGTTCCCAAGACCACAACATAACATAACATGGGTTCACCAAAGCCGAAAGCACAAGCAAGACCACAACCTAAGGTGTGGCTTTACCTCCTCCTCCTAACTCTCCAGTACGGCTCCCAGCCTCTCCTCTCCAAGCGCTTTGTCAGGTCAACTACAATAAAATTCCCTTCCTTTGATTGCATCCAACCTTCTTTACCTTAATTCTTTCTCTGACAACCAACCCACAAAATTCAACTCTCTCCTTAAGCTTCAACCTCTCCCAAAATTCAATTCAATTCAATTGTGGCCGTGGCACTCTTTTTCTTTAAAAGTGGTTTCCTTGGACCGAGTTTTCCCTTAATTGCCAAATTAAACTGCTATTCTAATCACTAATGCAAATTCTAGGTTTCAGGACTTTCTTACTCATAATATCTTTTTGGTTAGGCATTAATTTTATATTCAAACAGTAATTTTCTTTTGCACGTACTAATTTTAAGCACCAATCTTTTTCCACAGGAGAGAAGTAATTGTCACCTCATTGGTTTTAGCATGTGAAGTTGCCAAGGTGACATCACTAATACTACTTCCTCTTCATATTTCCAATCGAGTTGTATGCCCCTGTAATGGTATACACCATTATAGGATCAAATACATAAAATGTAGTTTCTGTAATCTAACCCTCTATTTTACTCCATCTGCAAATTACACCCAACATATCTCATACTTTGCAAGTTGAAACTCCAAACATGCTCAACTGGTTTATCCTGATATCTTGAATAGCATTCAGTATTAGGAGCTATCTGTGAATCTTTTGGTCATTTAATTGCGAACATGATAAATTTCTAGTTTAAATTTGTAAACACTCTCTTAACTTTTCAAAACCTGTAGCATATTGTACCAGTGGCACATTATGAGAGGAAGTTGCAAACCTTAACCGCTCAGGGTTTTAGAAACCAATTTTGTTGGGTAAACAATTGATTTTTACTTTCTGTAGGTGATATGTGCCATAATTTTGTTGGTGAAAGAAGGCAGCTTGAAGAAACAATTCCAGCAGTGGACTCTGGTAGGTTCACTTACTGCTTCTGGACTTCCTGCAGCTATATATGCTGTGCAGAACAGTTTGCTCCAAATTTCCTACAAGAATCTCGACTCCCTTACCTTCTCTATCCTTAATCAGACCAAGCTTTTCTTCACAGCCTTTTTCACCTTTCTGATTTTAGGGTATGGTTTTTTTCATTTTTGTTCCTGCTTTACATACTTGTTTATATCATTGAGTGGGTCTCTTCTGATCTTTGTTTTACTTAACTGTCACCTACCTTTATTTTAGGGTCTGTAGCCCTTCTCCACACAACATTTCTAATAAGGATGGAGCAATATAAAATACCATTTAGTTAGCTTTAAGTGGCTTATTTAATCCTCCCACTGCTTGGAAGCTCACGGTTTCATGTTCTATTTCACTCCCGGGGTGGGGGGGGGGGGGGGGCGCGGTGCGTCTTTTCACCTTTACCTCATGGTACTACTTAATTACAACCTAAAAGATTAAATATTATAGGATAACATAAGCTATGATTTGGTCCATTATGTTTTGAGAGATCCAATTAACCATAAGTTGGGTAGCTTAGAGGTACGTCAAGACAGAACTTTACAATGGGGCTTAATCAATAATAAATTAGATTAACAGGAGGCTTGCTTGAACAAGTATTGTATTCGTGCCACATCTCACCTTGTTTTAAAAAAGAAAATTGCAGACAGAAGCAGTCTGGAAAGCAGATACTAGCACTAGCATTGTTAATAATTGCAGCCATACTCCTAAGTGTTGGTGAGAGTAAAAATACAAGCTTAAGCAAGGGCCAGTCTGATAATATTGTGTTATATGGAATAGTTCCAGTTATGGTCGCCTCAGTTCTTTCTGGTCTGGCTTCTTCTCTCTGCCAGTGGGCCTCTCAGGTTAGAATAATTTTCAACTTCTATTTTGAACAATCTAGAAGGTAAAGATTAAGCCTTTTTATAGATGATTAAGAAATTTTGAATGACCTTAATTGTTCAATTAGCCGGTTAATTTTCTGTTTGTTTAGTTTGACCAATTTTCAATTGTTGTCTATTTTAATTGCTCTTAAACAATTTGCAATCCACTGTGCAGTTCAGCTCCAAACAAACAAAATAAGAAAAATATAATTATAATTAGGGCTGTACAACGGGCGGGTTTGCAATATTTTATCAATATTTCAACCCAACCCAATTATACCGGGTTATAAAAATTCTTTAGTTGACCCACCCGTAACCCAACCCATATAAATTTTTATCTACGGGTTTATACGGGTTTCCGGATTAAACGGGTTATATAATTTATTTGGTACATAAATAAAACTAACAATATCAAATAAATAAAAATAACTTAACATATAATATTTTTAACAAATGCATAGAATAGAACATCAATTCAGAAACAGAAGACCGATAATGTTTACTAGTGACATACAAAGTTCATAATAAAAATATCAAAAAAGACATAATAAAGAATTTATAACGATAAATATTATCAAACTAAAGGTTCATCTCTTAAAATCTCTAAGCTTCCAATCTTGATTTTTAACTTTTTTCCCTGCAATATTAAAAAGATATCAACGAGACAAATAAATTTGTTTCAACAATACACGGAACTTTAGTCTCCTGAGCCTCTTAAGCGTGCTTATGGAGCACCAATGCAAGTTAGCTGGTACAGAAATATAATTTACTTAGAGCAAACTTTACAAAGCTGTGCAATACAATCCATGGTCCATAAGATTTCGTACCATGGTCAACAAGTCTAACAGTGATAAATAAGCAATAAGAGAACGTTTTTTTTTTTTGAAACAAATAAGAGAACATTTTGGGTATCCAATTATTCCTAGAATGACACTGAGATAAGATGAGTGTCATTTGTGTATAAGGTTTCACAAATAATAAATTGCAGCTAAATGAAGATTTCATTGAGAATTAATGACCTCTAATCTTGAATTCGTATGATGGCTCCAACACTTGATGGCTTCACTGTTGCAATACCTGAAAAGGAAAAAAGTTAATGTGATATCTTAAGACGTACTGGAAAAAGTAAATAACATAACACAAAATATAAAATTTACCATAGTGATATTCTAAAGCCTGGAAAACAAAAGTAAGACCACATAATAACTGGTACCATGTTAGAAACTCTTTTAAACTAATGGAAAGTTGCATGTGTAAAATAAATTTGCAAGTAAATTTACCAGCGCATAGCAAAGAAAAATGTAATGATTTGATGTAGTTGTAGAAAAATGCAATGAGTAGATGTACCACATAATACCTGATTACTTCTTATCTTCTTGTTCCAACTTGCTTGAGACCTCTTACAAATTGAAATCTTTTAGATGTAGTTGTAGCCTTATACAACGAGTCAATGACCAGATATCAGTCAAATGGAAAAAATTTCTGACTTGTAAAAATGTAAGAGAGATTCACTAAGATAGAGTTGAAAAAATTAATTCTACTAGCTAGACGACAATATTTATAATGAGGAATTTGAAATGAATTTATGGTCATTTTTAAAATGGATTCATACCGGTACCATCATCCGACGCCTCAGGATATTAAGAGATCGTGCAACGTGGCTCGCGAGAGGAGGAGATCGAGGTCGTGTGGGGAGGAGCCTAGGCGTCGCAAGCAGAGGAGTTGAGGCATCTCGCTGAGAGAGTAGGATTCGGCGTGCTGTGGGAAAGAAATTGAAAGCAAATCCACTTTAATTTTACTTTCTAGATTCTTCGCACAAAAAATATTAGGAAAATATTTTATTGGACAACCGACAGGGTTACAGCGGGTTCTCAAAAGTATTTTTACGACCCAACCCAGTATAGACGGGTTGTCAAAAGTAAAACCCGAACCCAACCCAGCAATGTCTAAACCCGTTAAGAAACGGGTCGGGTCGGGCGGGTGACATGGGTCGGCCGGATTTTGGTTTTTTCTGTTCAGCCCTAATTATAATTTATCTTTGTTGTGTGATGCAAATCTATTCAAACAAAAATAGGTTAATTCCTGCTGCCATGTGTCATTAATGAAAATTGAAACCCCTTGGTGCAATATCAGTACCTCGAAGATGCTTTTATTTCTGGCTGGATTTATGCTTGAAAGTTAATCTGCTATGGATACTGATCTGAAAATTTGAGCTGATAGAGGCCATCTTATTATTCTTTTCTCATTGTTTGCAATCTTAACAATTGCAGGTTAAGAAGCACACATCGTACTTGATGACAGTGGAGATGTCCCTCATTGGCAGCTTTTGCCTGTTGGCCAGCATGGCCCACTCCCCAGATGGAGAAGCAATTAAAAATTACGGCTTTTTCCATGGATGGACACTGTGGACTTTGGTAATTCCTTTCACTTTTACCCGTACATATTTATGCATATATTTTATGGCAAAGAAAATGCAACAACCCTTATATTTTTAGTATTAGCAGAAAATATACCAAAGGAATATTAAGGCTTCTCATGAATAAACTTCATGTAGTCCAACTTCCTTTTTCTGAGAAATTTTATTGTGATCGTTGTCGTGATGCACAAGGATGGAAATGAAAATCTACCTTGTACAAAAAGTGTCTTTCCAAGTAATTTAAAAATGGGTAACAATTTCACATTTTCTTGTATTCTGCTAAAGAGTTTAAAGCTTAGCTTGTTTGGGATTTTTTTCCTCTCTGAATTTGGTATGTTTGGAAACTGTTTAAGCCTTAAGTTTGTTACTTGGGAACCAAAAGCACAGACCATAGTTCTTCTTTAGTTTCCTCAATCAGTACTAAATTTCCTCATTTTTCAATAGTACAAGGTAGTGAGTGATCTGTAAGTTTTGGACAACAATAAATCATTTTTTTTTCTTTTTTGCTGCGAAAAAGGGGGATTTGTGAGATTAGGTTACAAAACTTTTCCTTCTAGTGGAACTCCTAAGGTCACTAGCCATTACTCCATTTGAAATAATAATTATATAACAATTTGTATTTAAAAATTGAAGTTTACTTTTTCAGGTACCAGTTATATCAAATGCTTTAGGTGGCATTCTTGTTGGACTTGTTACTGCATATGCTGGAGGTGTTAGGAAGGTAAGTTAAGCGTAACTTTGTGTTTACCTTCACCTTTTTGCAAATAAACATGTTTAACAACTGCTTTAGTTATTTTCGTCGAGTTAATTGCAAATAAAGGATAATGTCAAAAAGTAAGGTTCAATGAAGGAAAATGACAAAAATGCCCTGAATTAACTCAAGCAACTTAAATTATTCTTGTTTAGGCAAAATCAGAATTTTATGTAGATCTGCATAGTCTTCATTTGGTTTCAATTCACAATTGGGAGATGTACTGGTTTGAAGGAGTAGCATGTTGCTGGGAGATGTACTGGTTTGGAGTAGCATGTTGCTGGGAGATGTACTGGTTTGAAGTAGGAGTAGCATATAGCATCGTCCAGAGTCATACACAATTAGCTGGTCACCAGCATTAGCAGAAGGAGACCAACTAAATTTTGTAAAAACTGCAGTTAACAACAATTCATTTAGTGAGAAACTTCAGTTTAGAAATTTAATTGCCACGACTCTAAAATATAACAGAAAGTTCGAAAGGATATCAACAAATCTGGAAAAGATTTGGTTTATATCCACTTTACCTGACTGGCAGGCTTTGTTTGCAATAAATGCAAATGAACTAAACAAGTGTTAGCGCCTTAGCGGCATTTGATAATAAATAAATTCTGTATATATTAGATGAGTTATATAAATGTGGCATTTACATTATCGACCAATTGATTTATTAATTGCTGATGCAGGGTTTTGTCATAGTATCAGCTCTCCTAGTGACTGCACTGTTTCAGTTTATTTTTGATGGAAAGCCTCCTTCTATTTACTGCCTGGTGGCTCTACCTCTTGTCATTTCCAGTATTTTCATTTACCAAAAGTACCCCTATGTTGACCCTAAGAAGAAAGACTAAGCATGGACTTCCATGAAAAGAGCTAGATATTAACGGAAAACTCAAAGCTCATTTATGTTATTTGACTATTCTTCACTTGACCATTCTTATTAGCTAATAGGAAGATTTGCATCAAATTAGAGGAACATTTAGGAACTCTAATGTCTAATTTTCGTAGGCGGTAACATTGGTGCTATTATGAAATATTTGTCTCTTATAACACTTAATATGGGTGAGAGCTCTGCTCCATTTTTTATTTTTCTTTCCTTTATCTGCAAACTGCCAAAAGAAGTTTGCGTTTTACAGGCTTGTATTGATAATGGCATACAAACGTTGACACAAAAGAAATCAGATTGTTGCAGATAAACTGGGGAACCCATAACATGGAAGTCCTATTATGCTTAGCTGCTATAGCTGATGGATTTATGATATATATTAAATAATTAAATAATAATGTAATGCCTTGGATGATCTGCCCATTTACTTTGAAAGGGGCGAAATGATAACAATTATATACATTATAAATTTCGTATGTCTTCATTACTCAAGAAGGAACGAATCACTGCCGCACCTCACCATTTTTTGTCGTCTGGAATTTTGGTGCTGAATTCATAATTTGCTTTTAAGCAATGTCCGAAGTTCCAAGTTAGATTCTCGAACTATTCTAGCATAAATATTTGTAAAGCATATCCTAACATGAAATGATCATTTTCGTATTTGATGACTGGTCCTGTTAGCAGATAATGTTAGTCTTTCCAAAGGGAAATATAATTAATAAGAAGTATATACATACAATCTAACACTCATCTCACACATCAATTATCACTCAAAAAGCCAATAGCGAAAAATAAGACTTAACAGACGCACAATCTGATAAACAGTAAAACTCTTTCTAGACACTATACGGTACAAAAGTCCTAGCTTAGCTTAAGAATCTACACAATTATACACGATCAAAATGACATGAATATAAATAATTTACATTATCTAAGTTTGTTCTGGAATCATGACTGAGTTGAACCAATAAAATTAGGCTGTACTGCATTCTCCATATCCCAACTTCTTGTCCTGTTATTCAATTTTTCAATTGTCAATCAATAGCAAGCTATTGGATTTTACCGCTCAAAAAAGGAAAAGGAAAAGGAAAATAAAAGAAAAGGAGAAGAACTGTGAACTACCTTTCACTATAAAAGGTATAATTAATTTTTTATGTGTAGAAAAGTATGAACAAAAATGATTCGAATCAATTATATAGATGTCAAACTAGCAACTTACACTGCTGGGGGCAGCTGTCTCCAGTCCATGATGCGCCTTGGCTGCACCGTATGCCGGTCTATAAAAACACCAGAGGAGATCTCAGGCTCTTCCGACCGGCTAGACATGCTAGGTGGGTCCCATACTGGCACAACCCCTTGTGATCCCCTTCCTGTGAAGCTGCTAGAAGCTTCTGTTGGCTCTCCAACGAACCTCCATGCATTGTTATTATTGTTAACGGTATTGTTCCCTCCTGCCCCTCTATTCTCTCCCAATCTGTCCACCCCAACCCCCACAAAACCCGCATTAGTAGGCACCTCTGCATTGTGCCCTAGATTATTCCCTAAGTTGTGCACTAGATTATCATTCGACACATTTGACACCTCTTCATCCTCCTCAACCCTAATCAAAGATGAGGTCATGCTAGGCACCATTTGGTCCTCGCGCCGCCTAACCTGGCCTACCATGTTAACCCTTATGGGTCTTGGTCCAGGTTCTGGATCAGTCTCGATCAGCTCCATTTGCATATCTTCTGGGAAATCAATTGGAGGCAACTCAGAGTCACCTAAGCCTTCTTCTGTGCCATTCTCTAATGCAGCCCGTGATGCAGCCTCTTGTTGCCACATCACAGCTAGTGCGTCCTGAAGCCTGGATTTGGCTGTCTCCAAATCAATGATTGGTAACGGGTAATTGGATCCTAATTCAACCCCGGCAGCTTGGAGAACAGGTTCAGGGGCATCCCAAGGGTGGTGGATCCACTCGGTTGGAAGTCGCGCTAACTCAGGCAGCCAGCGGCGCACATATTCTCCATGGGGATCAAATTTGTACCCTTCAAACTGCAACATGTAGTTTCAAACCATCAATGGATAAAAACTTTCAAGTTAAGTTTGCTAGGAGCTCACCCATGATGATGAATCTTCATTATGTTAACAAAGCCCCCATAAGATAAAATTGGTTTTATGCCACTCCAAAACAACTTAATTCTAAATATGCCATCAGAAAACAACTAATTAGATATGTGCCACCATAAAACAACACAAATTGGTTTTATGCCACTATTTTCATTTAAAACATATTAGAAAGTATTTTTTATAAAAAATAAATAATTTTATAATGTCAGATTTTTTTAAAAAATCCTTAAATACCCTTGCTAGAATGTGGCATAAAAAGTGAAAAATGAAAAACATCATGTCCCACGGACAGTCCCCTTTGTTTCTCCGTGGAGACGAAAGGGTTTCGTGCTTGGAGAGAAGAGACGCGCAGCGGCGGCGGCGGCGGCAGCAGCGACACACGACCCGTCGGGATGGACTTCGCCGTTAGGAGAGGAGATACAGGATCCGCTAACCCTAACTGCTACGACTGCGAGAGATGCGATGCGAGGTGTCTGAACCGTAATCCTAACTTTTCCATGGATCCACTCATACCACGTAGCTCGCCAGATCCGCTTTTTTCTGCTCGCGATTTTGTTGCTTTCTCATTTAGTTTCTCCGATTGTTTAAAGTAGTGAGATGAGATGAGATGAGATGAGATGTTTATTCCAGATTCGAGATACATGAACGTGAAATCGCCAATTCCAATCGGTTAATGATCAAGTCTGAATGTCTGATGTGTTAGCTTCCAATTGAGAGGCTTGTTATTGTAGTTTTCTGGGAACGTTTGATCTGTTTTTATCCTAAATACTTTTTGTTTCTCTGAAAAATTGGATCCTCTGTTATCGCCATTGGATAGATCTTTTCTCAGTAGTACCATTTTGTTTGTAAATAAAGCTCCCGAATGGGATTTTTTTTAATTTAGTTGTTTATATGGAATGTTTGTATTTAATTTGTTCGTTTCTAAAATAAAAAAAAAATAAAAACGGTTTCTTGGTATGGTTTGTGTTTAATTTGTTCTATTGAAATGGTTTCTCAGTAGTTTTTTTGGATGGCATATTTCAAATTTTAATTTTGTGGTGACATTTAAAAGGGTAACATGGTCATTTAATCTATCAATGGCATAAAACTAATTATTATTGTTTTGCAGTGGCATAAAACCAATTAGTTGTTTTGGGATGGCATATCTTGAATTTAAGACTTTTGGAGTGGCATAAACCAAATTTCCCCTAATATAAAACAACAGAGTTTTATTATGATGCTTAAATCAAGGAAATTTTGAACTTGTTAGAAATTGGGCTTCAAATGATGAAGGTACAATGATTAAGCACTTTATCAATGACATTCAAAAGGGTACTCCAATTAGTAGGTCGGGTATACGTAAATAGAAGTTCCATTTGGTACATATTTAAATATGTAACCAAGAAACTTTATAGTTGGACGAATGCCACATTAAGGGGAAACTTATTATGGCACCTTGAAGCAACCATCTAAAGCTTCACAATATTACCAAAGTATTACCTTTTCTTGACCCAGGATTAACTTTTTTTTTCTTGTTTAATGATCTGCACATGAAAATGTTCTTTTCCTTTTTTTTTTCCTTTTATTGCCATCAAACTCAAAGAGAGATCTATAAATACCTCAGGGTTATCTATTCGGTCCAACTCTCGCCCATCTGGCAGTGATCCAGAAATGTACTGCCAACCAAGAGCATCACTCTCAAGATCCGCATCCAACAAAGTGTCCCAAAAGTACTTCATCCCCCAGCGCCACGGCAGCTGGAGAACCTTCACAAAAAAGCTTGAGACGACAACCCTAATTCTGTCGTGCAGCCAACCTGTGGCCCACAGCTCCCTCATACCAGCATCCACTAAGGGATATCCTGTCCTCCCTTGCCTCCATGCCTTGAATAATGTTTCATCTATCACCCAGGGGAAGAACCTCAGGTGTGCCAAAAGGGGACGCTCGTGACTACACGGGTGATTAAAACTCATGTACCTGGCATCATTGTCAGGTTGAGATACACAAGTCGTAAGGCAAAATCAAATGTAAACTTTTAGTTAGAAGTGACATTATAAAAGAAGAGCCTGCACTTTTCAATTTTTGCAAAGGCCACTACTTTGTAGAAGAATCTTATATTTGTTTATGAAAATAACATCTCTATAGTTCAGCAGACTTAGGAGTCTGACTCGTTAACAAAATATATATGTACATATTAACAAATGTAGTAACAAATTAAACCAAAATTAAAATAATTTTCCATCAACTATTCTAGTTAATGAAAATCATTAGAAAGAACTAATCTTCAAGTAAAAGCTCAAAGAACTAATTTGTCGTGACATCTTAATTTATGTCCTTTAACTTTCAAACCATGCTCACAGTTAAGCAATCTCTTTAACTTTTCAAACAACAAACACAGGACATTTTCTTGAAACAGACTTTTCATTATGTTATAAAAATGGTTTAAATTGCGCACACAAAAACAAACAGTAGTTACTTTGAGATGATGAAATAATATACCTCGAGTATTCCCTGAGCCCAATTGACCGAAGAAAGAGGCTACAGCTCTCTTCACCAGCCTTATTGCCTTCATTGGTCCACACAAGCTGCTTCATGCGAACAAGGTGGAAGACCTTGCGCACGCTCAGCTCACCAAAGTGGAGGTGTGGGGAGAGGAGGGAGGTGCTGGAGCCATCTGCCTTCTTGCGGTTGGTCGAGTAGTCGATCAGCGGCCCATTGAGAAAGGCCATCAGCGCTCGGTCAGCATTGCGCCAACCTGGCGACCAGGCTCGAGCCAGTAGGGCATTGCTCCCTCTCTCTGATTCATCCTCAAAAGATACTGTGCTGTCTGAGAGGCCCGTCGATACATCCCCTGTTAGGTTTTCAAATTATTATGTTTGTTGAAGAATGCAAGAGATGTGTCAATTTTTAAACAAAATTTGGATTCAGCGACCCAAAAGATGCATTCTAGAGTTACCTAGTAAGGGTTTAATAACCTTGCCCAAGGGAGAGTTAATTCGATCTTCATTAAGCTAAAATCAGGGTTCAAACTTATAAGATAATGGAATCAGGACAAAAAGTTTACTATGTGACAGCCAAAAGCTCAGACTACTATTAGACAAAGAAGGAAAAAAGGGCGGTACTTCTGAATTTCAGTAATTAGACAAGGGGAGTAGCATTTTAAGTGTAAAAACATTTTGAGTAAAAGTTTAATACATGCATCTCGCAAACCAAAATTTAATATTAGACTTTACTTTAATTAAAAACATTATTGTGCTTTTTAATATGTGAAACATATGCAGAATGAAATAAAAAAAATCAAAAAGATAAAATACTCTCTGGATTAAACTCAAGCATGATTAATATTTCACACCCTCGATTTTCTTTCTGGAACATTGTTGGAGATTAAAACAGGCAAAATTCTTCTTGGTGTACAAGATTGACAACTTTTTTTTTCTTCTAAGCAAGGGGCCGATGATAGACACATCTAACATTTTAGATATTCCTTTCCTTTCCCGAGGGGTCCATATGGACAGAGGGAATAAGCACCCTATTGGGACTGAGAAAGGAAGAGCCATGATATGTCACAAAAACATTTGTGATAGAGGAATATGCCAAATAAGAACAGCAAGAAACACAAAAGCAAGTTAAAGACGGTACATCAGATTATTCCTCTTTTGCAAGGGTATGAATGTAAAAACACAGCAATATAAAAGATATCTGTGCATGTACCTGAACATATGCTTTTGGGTGGAAGCAAAGGGGCTGCGGGGTCATAAGGCATGCTGAGGCACTTATTCCAGAAAGGGGCAAAAGTGGAAAAAGGTTGGCCATTTTCGTCATTCACCTCCCATGGTTCATAAAGCAAGTCAGCATTGAATGAACTGACATTTATGCCTCTGGCCGTTAGGAGCTCCTTGAGCCTGTGGTCTCTCACAAGAGAAAGCGGGTCTGAAATAGACAGACAGACAATAACCCCATAAATAACAATAGTAACAACAGACCAAGAGGAGGAAAGCAGATTAGGCAGGTACCAGATTTTTTATTCCAGTACCAAACTTGGGTGGTGTGGTATCCTTACAGAAAGAAGTAAAAAGAAAAATAAAATAAAATAAAAAAGCAAGGAAAAATTGCAAACCTAAAAAAAACAGTTTTATCTTTCTTAGTCTCAGAACTAGTGCCGTGCCAGATTATAACAAAGGCTACAAACTCAGAAGTCCAAATGCAACCGTTGCCCAAGCAAACATGGTAAATCATGACATATTGATGTATATGATACCACCTGAGCATGGGACTATGATTCTTCAATCTCAAGCTTTTTTTTTTTGACAGGAAGCAATATTTTGTAATAAACAGAAAGAATAATATGCACAAGTATATGTTAACAGGACAAAACCAATTAGATTATCGTTGGGAATATACAAAAAACGTATACGAAGGGAGTTTAAAATGAATTCAGAATGTTCCAATAATCTAAAAAGTTGTGTAACTAAAAAGAGTATTGAATCATAAGTAAAAAAGAGATGAAATTTAGTGGGTTTGTTCCTAAATTTATTTTATGCAACTTTATGCCATATTTTGTTTATTGGAAGTGATTATAATTAAGAGTGGTTGAAAATTGAAATTTGAATTAGAATAGATAAAAGGAAGAAAAACCACAAAAAAAGGAAGAGGCAAGCAGAGCCAATCAAATGTAGAAATGTGAAATATCACCAAAAAAGGCCAAGGCACATCAACATCAGGTGGAGCAATTAATAAAAGAAACAAAGGAAAGAAGAAACAATAAGTGCCCATAAAGAAAGGGCGGGGAAGGCCATAAATTGTAATTATAAAAGTACCATGTTTATTAGGTGGGTCAGAGGAGAGGAGTAATCTAGAAAAGTTACTTGTTAAAAAAATTGGTGATAATTGAGTCTTAAAATTATGGATTAAAAGTTTCAATGAAGTAGTGTACTGACCATAGAGGTGATTGAAGAAGACGTTGGTGGCCCTGGTGTGGTGGACGAGGTCAATAAGGGCGGCAGCAGAGTCGGGGGATCGTCGGTAGAGGAGAGGGGATGCGCCAAGTCTGCGGAGGGAAGCGTCGAGGTGGTGGAGGCTCTGGGAGAGCCACCAGCGGGAGACACGGCCAGGGTAGTAGGGGCCCTCCTCCTCAGGAGCCCAAACAAAGACAGGGATGACCTCACCGGTGCGGACACCAGCAGAGAGAGCGGGGTTGTCTTCGACGCGGAGGTCACGGCGGAACCAGACGATGCATCTGGCAGTGGCAGTGGCGGTGGCGGCGAGGGAGCTCTGCTGCTGGCCGGGTGAAGCCGGCATATATGGCATCAAATTCAATTCCTGCTTTTTTCTGGAGGGAGGGAGGGAGGGTGAGTAGTATTATTTTGGTGTTACATGCAGATGATACGTACAGAAGAGAAAGGAGGAGAAAGAGGGGATGGCTTTAGCAGTTTAGCTTATCTGTTTTGTGTTTGTGTGGGCGAGAGAAAGAGGATAGGGGCCCTGGGCCTGCACTCTGGAGGGTGGGAGAAAGAAGAGAAAATAGAGAGAGAGATGGGAAATTGAAATTGAGAAATTGGGGTTGGGTTGGGTACTTGGGTTGAGTGGAAGTGGGGAGTGACAAGGACTGAAAGACAATACGACGAGAGATGCGATTGCGATTGCGATTGCGATTGCGATTGCGCTTGTAAGCTCAGCCTGGACGAGACGAGAGAGAGGTATCTCAGGGTATCAATTGCTATGGCCGTCTAGTGCAACACTGGACTCCCTCCGTTTTTATCATGTCCCATTCCCAAACTCCCACTCCAAGAGTCACAAAAGAGATCTTTTAGACGTAAAGTATTAGAAAGTGTATAATTTTGTGAATAGTTTGAATTATTTATAATAAATTTATATTTAGGAATAGAAAATTCTTTAAATTTCCACTTGATCCAAACGGCCCCTTGAAAGTTTTTTAATAATAATTAACGAAGAGTTTTAAAGTTACCGACGAGACGATTCCGTTTGAAATTAAGCCTCCTTATTTGAATTGTACGGAGCTCTTTTTTCTGGTAGCAAAATTCTCGATGACGCACGACTAATTGATTTATTTTTAGCGGATAGAAATTCCGTAATCATATTAAGAAAACGATCATATTAAATTGGCATCAGAGCCGATGGCAGACACTAGTGTTTTAACAGTTTGGACACATATCATTGTCCCGTCTTACTAAAAACAACTACGACAATTGGTGTATACAAATGCGAGATCTACTTGTTGCGTAAGAAGTGTGAAAAACAATCGAGGATGTCTACTAAGAACATGCTGAGATGACGGCGTTGACGACCGCTCAAGCTTGAGCATTGCAGGGGAATCACAAGAAAGACATAATCGCTCTTTACATCATTTATCAAGCGATTGATGTGTAGGATTTTGAGAAGATAGCCGGTGCAACATCTTCACATGAGACGTGAATTGCTTTCGGAAAGGCATACAAAGACATGAAAAGAGGTGCTCAACACATGAGCTAGAATAGAGAAGGGAGAGAGCAAGAGAAAGAAGAAATTCTGAAATTTTTTTCTTCTCTTGAAATTGGCGGCCAAGGAGTGGAGAGGAGAAAAAAAAGAGATTAGAGTATGGAGCCTTCAATAAGTGGTACTTATATAAATCTCAAACCCTACCTACCAAGCTCTCTTTAATTACCAAATTGCTATTTATATGGCGGGCCTCCTAATGGGTTTTGATGGAACATTTGTGTTGCTCAATGTTGTCTCTAATTTGATTAATTAAAGACCCCTTTATATATTCTATGGTTGGGCTTCTAATTTACTAATAAATAAGGCCTAATTAATTAATATAACTAATTATATTAATGTGTGTTTAACAAAATTAATTATTAATTTATTAATAATTATTTTAGGATTAGCAAATGCATTAGTTTATTTCTGTATGATCCATTGTCTTAATTAATTACAACAGTTCACAACGATATATAATTAATTAATTATTTTATCATATTTTCACAATATTCACTGCTGTGAATAAATAAATAATGCATTGTATGGTCAAAATCCTATTTGTGTGACCATTTGAGGGTTTATGCTATGTTGGCCATGAAAATAAATCATCATTTATTTCTAATAATCATAGGCGGTATCTAGCAACACACTATGATTCCCAATTCACATAAATATTGTACTGCTACTGTATTTCAATCATGCATAAGAGAATAAAAGTATTTCCCTAGTTTGATTCTTATATCACATGATATCATTGTATAATCTAATATTAAAATGTGTCATTCTTACATATTATACATTTTTTGATCTAGAGATAATTGTATAAAGTTGCTAGCAAACAATCTATCTCCATCAAGCGACCCAAACAGATATCATCACTCGCTAAGTAAATTAATTAGGGAAATACGGTTTTCTTGATGAACAACTTTTCCTTGCACAATTCAAGAGAACGTAAAAAAAGTCCGTATAACAGCCCTTATCAGAAATTAACGATATACGATATTTATAGAAACTATCCTCATGTGGAAAAGTTGAACCATTTCAAACTTAGATCCAAAATCAAACTGAAATAAATAATGTCACATAACACAATTCATATATATTTATTTCATTGGGTCATGTCAGGTACTATGTTTTATAACATACACATATGCAATTAAGTTGGTAACTTCTTACCTATGATTTGTAGAACTTAATCATCACTTAATTTGCATACTAATCTTATATGATAATTAATGTTCCTTGTTAATTATCAAGATTATGGATCTTTTAGATTTATTATTGTCATTTAATCATAAATGAACTACAAAGATCTACAATTCAGATCCTCAACCTGAATGATCTGTTAATAAATAAATCAAGGAACAAATGATCAAATATCATCAATAACATAAACCATAGAAGTAGTCAGATAAAATTGACTTCTAGGTCATATCTCCAACACTTGGTGTATCATAAAAGAAGCAAGCACATTGATGTTCACTTTCACTTCATGCGCAAACATGTGAAGGATCGCGGTGTTGACTTGACTCACGTGGCGACATATTCACTAAGCCAGCAGAGCAGAATTGTTCATTTGATTCAAGCAGTTGCTCGGGATGCGAGCTGGATCTTAATTGAGTTTAAGGAAGGATGTTGAAAACATAAACTCAATAAAGACTTAGTCAAAGAATAATTATAATGGATATCAAAGTTTGTTTTGGAAATAGTTAGTCAAATTTCATATTTCTATAATGAGAAAGTTTAATATGCACCATATGAAAGATGTGTGTTTTGAAAGTTATCTTTATTAATGATAATTTATGTATTGTTCATGATGTTGAATGTTATTATACATTCTAGTTCCTTGAGATTAATATGTAATATCTTTAGAAGCGTTCAAGAAGATGCTCGTGGTCTTGAACCATAGAACTCTTAAGATGAAAACATATATTTCTAAATAGGTTTACAATCGTGGTAATTAAAGAGAAATAATAATTACCGAGTAAGATTATCATGTCGATTGAAAGTACATTATAGTTCTATAAATGTTGATAAGTGATTATCATTCAATGACATGAGTATATATAAAATGAACATGCTTTATATATATTGAATATGAATATGACCTAAATGGATGGAATATTATATGGATTGTGTTTTGTGTCATTAATATTTTCACCGTGTATTTGAATCCAAGATATGAGATGTATAGATTTCTCACATGAGAAACATACAATGTAATTACTGATTAAGACCATCTTTTTACTGATCTTAGTTATCTGTTGATGGAGGAAATTAGTAGTTCATTGTATGTGACTTGTGCGGGAGAAATTTATATGTCGATTATCATTGTCCCTCAGTTATTTGAGTTATGATATTACTGGGCCCCTTGGTAAAGTGGAATTATATAGCATGCAATATAACTGATGTAGTTATAATTATAATTCACTAAGAGACCAAGAAAACGAATATAATGCAAAAATGACGCGATCCTCTTTTGCATATTATTCATAATATCATGAGACAAGGATAGACACAAATCAAGTGGATCGAGTACGTAATGACTATTTCGTTTGAGTGGCTATAATATAATGATAGAACCTCTTATAGTCTATAATATAAAATATTTTATATTATTGTCAAGATGACGTAGATTCTCTGTAAGATCACACCAACTGAAGAGAAACAATAAGTATTTTACATTTTATATGATGTATGAAAATACATGTGATAAAATATTTAATAATATGTCATGAAAAAATGACATGCTTAGACCATAAATAAATTCATGAAAATATATGAATATTATTGGTATAATGTTAGAGAGCATTATAAGAATAATATAGATATCATATATTGTAATAATATATTTCATTATATTAGTTCATGAATTAATTTATTAAACAAGTTGAAAAATATAATTATAAAAGTTTATATTAGAACTTTTATTTAAAGGAAGGTGATGCCTTAGAAATTTCAGAAAATAAGAAAATTTATTTTTTCCCTTATTTAATTTTTTTTGGCCGACACACCTTCTTTATTTTCAGTTTTTTTTCTTGTGCATTTTCCATCTTGCGCAAGGAAAAAAGGAAAAGAAAAAAAAATGGAAATTGAATTTTCTCTCCTTTTATAATTGGCCGACACCAATTATATGTTTTTGGTTTTTGTGGGTATTTTGTTTGTGCGGTTCTTTTACTTGAGAAAAAGAACAAAACCAAAAAAACAAAATGGAAGAGAGAATTATATTTTTTTATATATATTTTGCATATTCGTTTAGCCATCAAGAAATCAAATAGTTTGTTGATTGAAGATCTAAGTGTTAGGAAATGCACAAATTTAATTTTTAAAACTAATTACACTTAATTAACCACAAACAAGTGCAAAGATCTAGTGCTAAGTCAATTCGGTACAAGAGAAAGGTATAGGAATTGTACCTCCCGCGAAATCGTATTCGCGGGGCTTGACCACGGCATTGGAGTCGATGATGTGCCTCCATGCGCCTCCTCCTAATCGGCCTCGAGTCCAAGGAATTTGTGTTGGAGTTATGTCCTAGAAGTCAATAATTTAATGACTTAAATATTAGTTTATGTTATGGATGATATTTTATCATCTGTTCCTAGGTTTATTATTGACAGATTATTCAGGTTGAGGATCTGAATAGTAGATCTCTGTTGATCATTCTTTAGAATGACAATAATAAATCTAAACGGTCCATAATCTTGATAATTAACAAGGAACATTAATTATCATATAAGATTAGTATGCAAGTTAAGTGATGATTAAGTTCTACTAATCATAGGTAAAGAGTTACCAACTTAATTGCATATGTATATGTTATGGAACATAGTACAGGACTTGACCCAATGAAATAAACATATGGATTGTGTTATGTGTCATTGTTTATTTCGTTATGATTTTGGTTCTAAGTTTGAGATGTTTATCTTTTCCACATGAGGATAACGTATTGCTAGATACCGCTTATGATTATTGGAATTAAATAGCGATTTAATTCCATGTCCAACATAGCATAAATCCTCAAAGGGTCACACATAATAAGGTGTTTAACCATACGTGCATTATTTATTTATTTGCAACAGTTAGTATTGCAAAATATGATAAGTTGATTAATTAATTAAATAACGTTATGGACCGTTATAATTAATTAAATCAAATGGATCATATAGAAATAAATTAATGCATTGTCTAATCTCTAAATTATTATTATTAAGTTAATAATTATTTATAAACAACACACTTAATTTAATTAAGTTAATTGGGCTTTAATTTATTGGTAAATTAAATGTCCAATTTAAGTAGCAATTGAATGGGCCTTTAATTAATTGAATTGAGGCAATAAATAGAAGAGCTAGTGGCCCAACAAAGCCCACTAGAAGGCCGGCCCTATTAGGGTGGTAGGTGGGGTGACACACTTGTAATTAGTGTGAACTTTGTGCTAGGGTTTGGAGGCTATATAAGGACCTATATGGAGGCTCCTTTTGGATGGTTTTCTCTCTCCCTCTCTCCACCTAGCCGCCACCTCCCCATGGTGCGCCGCCCCCCTCTTCTCTCTTCCATTCTATTGCTCATGTGTTGAGCTCTTCCTCTTCCACAAATCAATTGGTGAATTATTTGCAAGAAGGGGAAAGCTTTGGGATTAGACTTGTTATTCTCATCGCTAGCACGATTCGAGAATAACTTGGTTAATACCTTAGTAGACTCGAGGCCAAACATGGAGGAGGCGAAGGAGAGCACCCCATCGACATCAATGCCTAGGTCGAGCCATCCAATTACGATATTGGATGAGGTATTGATTTTTCCACCTATCTCTTGTGTCGAATGGCTTTTGTGCACGATCCGATTTTTGTGTGTTGTTTCGATGGCTAAATTAGTTGTAATTAGCACTAAAATTGAAAATTACACACTTTCTAACAATTTGGCCATGTCCCAAATCTTGTGCTAGCAAGAGAAAGGAGATAGCTAATCATTTTTGTCATTCTTCAAATAATTCTAGCAATTAACTTTTTGGAATAGCTATTCTCAACACATGAGACCTATAGAAATGCAAGAGAGAGAGAGACCTTCATGGGAGAATCAAAATTCTGTCCATGAAGGTGGTGGCGGCTAGGGAGGAAGAAGGGAGGCAAGGAAAGAAGGTTAGGTTTTGCTTCTTCAAGTGGTCCTTATATAGAGCTCCATCCCTTCTTAGCACTTGTAACAAATTACAAGTATGCCACTATGTGGCCGGCCATATACATGGGCCTTATGGACCATGTGTTATGTTTGTTCAATCTCTCTTAGTCCATATTAAATCAATTATTTAATAGGCATTTCAAGTTGCATTCAATTTAGGCTCAAATAGACTATTAAATTAAAAGCCTATACTTTAATTTAATTCACCTAATTAAATTAAAGTGTGATGAATAAAATTAATTATCAATATATTGACAATCATTTTAGGATTAGCATGTACATTAATTTATTTCTATATGATCCATTTGACTTAATTAATTACAACGGTTCGCAACAATATATAATTAATTAATCAACTCATCATATTTCCACAGTACTCGCTGCTGCGAATAAATAAATAATGCACGTATGGTCAAAGTCCTATTTGTGTGACCCTTTGAGGATTTATGCTAAGTTGGACATGGAATTAAATCGTTATTTAATTCCAATAATCATAAGCGGTATCTAACAACACGTTATGATTCCCAATTCGCATAAATAATGTACTGCTACAGTATTTAAATCCTGCATAAGAGAATAAAATTATTTCTCTATTTTGATTCTTATATCACACGATATCATCGTATAATCCAAGATAGGAATGTGTCATTCTTGTAGATTATACGTTTCTTGATCTAGAGTTGATCGCTTAGTTGCGCGCATACAATCCAACTCCATCAAGGGGCCCAAACATATATCGTCACTCACTAAGTGAATTAATGAGGGTCATACGGTTTTCTTGATGATTAGCTTTTCCCCGCACAATTCAAGAGAACATAAATAAAGTCCGTATAGCAGCACTTATCGGGAATTAGCGGTAGACAATATTTATTGAACCTATCCTCATGTGGAAAAGATAAACATCTCAAACTTAGAACCAAAATCATAACGAAATAAATAATGACACATAACACAATCCATATATTTATTTCGTTGGGTCAAGTCATGTACTATGTTCCATAACATATACATATGCAATTAAGTTGGTAACTCGTTACCTATGATTAGTAGAACTTAATCATCACTTAACTTGCATACTAATCTTATATGATAATTAATGTTTCTTTGTTAATTATCAAGATTATGGACCGTTTAGATTTATTATTGTCATTCTAAAGAATGATCCATAGAGATCTACAATTTAGATCCTCAACCTGAATAATCTGTCAATAATAAACCTAGGAATAGATGATAAAATATCATCCATAACATAAACTAATATTTAAGTCATCAAATTATTGACTTCTAGGACACAACTCCAACAATCTTTCACTTGGCCTAGAGTCAATCAGTAGTGACTTCTAGCCAACGAAGAATTGAGAACAATGTCATATATCTACAAATATACATGTCTCGGACTTCAAAATAAATAATACGCTTAAACCTAGTTACTCATACGTCCACCACGTATGGATGCATAACTGCATCTCGTATACTGCTTAAGGTAGAGGTTATGTTAGAGTGTTCGCTGTGTTCACAAACCTATCCAATTTTGTTTGACCCTGTATATATATATACTACAATATATATGTTCTTGATCATCATCATATGATATCAAGTGATATTGTTATAGATCATATTTGAATCTCCAATGTAACATTGGATTCTTTAGGAGTAAGTTGTGGTTCGAGATGCATAGAACCATAATAACTCGACTAAGAACTCGATCCAAAATAAACTTCTTTTATTGCTTCACAAGTTGCTATGTATTTTGCTTTGGTGACGGAAACGGTTATAATATTCCATTTAGAACACCTTCTAATATTACAACACCACCTTTAAGCAAAATATGTAGCTCAACTGTGATTATATCAATCTTTCGAAAAACTTATATCAGTGTAACAACTTACACGATATTTCTTTCACCTTAAGAGATGAAACATTATACCACTCTTTCTCATAAGGTACTCGAGGACATTTTTACTATTGTCCAAATGTGTCTCTCTTATATCCATTTGACAACTGTTTGTCATATCCTTTGGATACTACACATTAGGGCATATGCATAAAAATGGCGTACTAAAATAAAACTCATAATGAAAGAATGCTTGAACTATTTCACGCACTTTTTCGAATTGAGTTGCAATAAACTGAGTTTAAATACTCAAGTCATGCCATGTGACGTCTAGTTAGACATCCTTTCTTGGAGTGTAACTTTCGTGTTTCTAGAACACTTCGTCAATATATACACATTTGCTCAAACCTAACATCCATCATAATCTATCTTTATAGATTTTGTTTCCTAGGATTAGGTGATTTCGCCCAAGTTCTCATTTGAGAAAGCATTCTCCAAAGAGATCTTGACAATATTCATTTTCTTAACGTTATTCCCAATTAATGAATTGTTATCTTGAACAATACAAGTAATACAATTATGCTCCCACTAAATATCTTGTTTATACAAGATACTTTTGACGAAGTTCAACTCCTTGACTTCATTGTCAAAACATTTATTCCAATCTCCACAACACTTGCTTTAATCCATTTATGGATCCTTGAAGCATCCGTACGTTTTTAGCAATTAAATAAAACCTCGATTTGTGTCAAATGCACAACATCTTCCTTCATTCATACGAAGAAGGCGGTTTTATGTGTTTTTCTATATATCAACATATATGAAATACAATTATTGCTAGAATGATCTTTATTGACTTATACATAGCCACAAGCAAGAAGTTGTGCTTTGTACGTAGTCAACTAGCCATTGACTTGGACATAGCTACGAGCGAGAAGCCGTGCTTTGTACATAGTCGATTTGTTATCCATGTCAATCTTTTCTTTTGAAGATCTAAACGTTCTTGATGGATTGATCCTTCATGAACATCAACCAAGGTCTATACCTTGTTGTTATACATGAATTTTATTTAAAGATCATATGAATTCAAACCATATATATGGAATCGGATCCTTCCATCGTTTCCTTGTTTATCAACGGATTCTCATATGCTAAGTTTGAGAATGTCGTGAAGCCAATGCACCAAACGGCTTAGGCAATCAACTCTCGTTGATCTTTTGTAGGATTGGTACTTGAGGTTCATGAACTTCTTCTACAACGATTTGTTGAACGAGTTCTTGACTGCTCATATATTCCATGAGTTTCTCGAACATCATCAACTCGTGAGATGGTTGAGTCCTCATCAGAAGGAGCGTACTATTAAACTTCTTTCAAAACAACTTGTGAATGAAGTTCCGCTCAACTCTCACTAAGTACCATGTATGGAGTGACAAGTTTCCCATAAGAGTACTTCTTGTGGTGACGCATAAACTATTTTAATGCTCACTTTACTCCCACTACTTCTTCTTGAGAATATCATTCTCCAAGACTACGTTATGATTAGAAAGAACTTTTTTGTTCTTATCATGTTTGTAGAAGTAGTACCTTTCGGTTAAGTTAAGATATCCTACAAATTTATAGGAGAAAGTTTAATATGCACCATAGTGTATAGGACGTTCTATGCACCACGGACTTTTTCGAGGATATTTTTGAAAATTGACAAATCTAGTTTAACCAATCTAATCTATATATTGAAATCTCACAGCAAACCAAATTTTATAATTTTTTAGATTTTATTACTATTTTTTTCGATTTTTTTAAAATATTCTATTTTTGGATTGTTGTAATATTTACAATATTCCAAAAATGACATGTTTTAAAAAATTCGAAAAAAATAGTAATAAAATCTCAAAAATTGTAAAATTTGGTTTGCTATGAGATTTCAATATGTAGATTAGATTGGTTAAATTGGATCTGTCAATTTACAAAAATACCCTCGAAAAAGTCCGCGGTGCATAGAACGTCCTATGCACTATAGTGCATATTAAACTTTCTCAATTTATAGTGTCTTATTTGGTTTAAACTTACAAGTCAACAATACTTGAAATAAGCTTCTCAACACCAAATCTCGAGAAGTATTATATTAGAGATTAAAATCTCGTAAGATATCTTCTTCAATAGACTTTAGGTAAAATATTCCTTCTTCTCAAATAAAGTTATTTGATAGTTTTGTTATGCACATGAGATGCTTTATTAAATATTTAATTGTTATCTTGCTTGCTATTATCATATAAATAAAGTCCTTTGTGTATCGAGTCAAATAAAATTTTAAAATTTTGCTTCCTTGACATACACACGAAATAACCAACAGGTGTATCAGAGCATAGGTTTATTTTATGACAATAAGACTATTTAATTTGTGTAAAATTAATTACGCAAGTGTTTAGTTAACTATCTCTCAAATTTATAATTCATAAATCTGTTCTTTTTGACGCCTTAAATGCATTTTATCACTTTGGTAATTTTTGAATCTGGATTAAAAAATTCCTACATAAGTATAAGATGTGTAGACGGTAAATCAATAATAAAATGAGGAGTTTAATCCGTTTTATTATGCTAAACAAAAATAACAAAAACATGTACAGTGCTGGATTTTTGGTGTTCAGTTTTTCTGTTTTGGTCATGATTCAAAATAGTTTTCCATAAACTTGGATGAATGGATTTTCTAGTACTTTGTATCATTGGAAAGATATTGAAGTATTGTTTCTAGAAAACTAAAATATGTAATACGAAAGTTTTACAGATTTTAAGGAAACGTGAAAATTACTTTGGTAACTACTTGCTATTTTCCAGATCTTGAATTCTGGATTAAAACGTGTTTTTCTTTTAAATGGCTGAACCAATTTTAGATTTCTTTATATATTTAGGAAGATGCTTAAATCTAGTTTTCAGAAATATATATATTAGATTTTAATTCGAATCACACAATTTTCGATATTAAAATTTTTGACTGGTGCGCAGCTATCTAAAATTAGAATTTTTTTCTAAAATCTGTTTTGTATTACTTTTCTCACACAAGGGGTTACTTTGTAAAGTCTATAGTGTAAGTGCTCATCCAAGGACCAGATGTGATATTAAATTAAAAGTTTAATTTAATAATAATGATGATTAAGAAATCTTTAACAGATTATTTAGAATAACATTTGATTGGTAAATGTTTATTCTATAGAAATCATTTTTGGGATTTGAAATGATTTAGATGAATTATATGATTGAGAGATATGGGTTTAACTAAACTGATATTAAATAGTGCAGTAAGATTATGCATGTGCACTAACTTTATTTTGCAGGAGGATTGTGGGTTTGTATGGCTCAAGATTTCAATGCCATGTGTGTTGTAATGAATGATGTGAATGAATGCTTGTAATGTGGCTAAAGTGCCAATTAAATTCATTTAATTAATATTGATGTATTAATTTATTCATGGCTTGCATGCCACATATGAATTTAGGATTGAAAGATTCTAAATGTAATTTTTATTTTATTTTTAGAGTAGCTCTAAAGATAGGATAAGAATTGGGTGGGTTCTTATAGCTTAGAAATATATCTTTCATGAAGGTGATTGATAGAGCTACAAGAATGCAAGCATGAGCCATACAACCCACGTAGTTTATGAATGTATGAATGTATGTGATAATTTGAATAGTTATGATATGTATTGGTGCTTGAATACACGACCTACCAAAATTATCGAAGCGTCATATATTTAATATGTCCATGAAAAATTTAAGAGTATCTTTCCTTCTCATTTTATCCACTTTAAGCTAGTAATTCGGGATAAGCATGAGTGTGACCTGGTTGCTGAAAATTGTGGAACTTGCATGAACTGGTTGTTAGGCCAAAAGTAAGTGGGAGTTGTGTGAGGCACTTCTCTTTCTCATTATGTGGGAACAATTCGGTCGTGCTTGTTGACCAATAAAATGAGTTTTCTTATACGAATAACCAAGATCTAGGCTTGGGTTTTGGGAAAGAGAGTTCTATTAAGAAATGAGATTATTCTTTCTTAATGAGAATGACAAGAGTCATAAGGTTAAGTAAAAGTCACGTTTTACTTAAAAGTTATGATTGGTGATTAGTACCTACCTGGACAAGTGAATGGTGAGGCCATTTACTTGAAAAAGATCTTGAGTGACTAACAAAAGGGACATTTTTTTATTATTAGTACAAATTGTGATAAGTCATAAACATTAACATATACCTTAATTGTAAATTTTTCAGCTATGTCTACACTTTCTAATTTTCTGTATTCTATGGTTGAAAAACACCCCCTTGCTAATGACGAGATCATTATGTCTAGTAGCAAGAAGATTGTCAAGAATAAAGGCAAAGTAAAGAACAAAACAAGTAATGACAAAAGTGGAGTGGCTCAAGCGAGCACCTCTAAGGGAAGTAAGAGGAGGACATCTCCTAACTCTAACACAGAGTGCTTCCATTGTCATGAGAAGGGACACTTTAAAATGAATTGCCCCAAGTATAAGAGTGACTTGGATGGTGGCAAGATTAAGTGGAAGCGTCCCAAAGGTATACTTGTTATTGAGCTAAATTTAAACTTAGCCACAACTATTCAAGATTGGATAATTGATTGGATCATGTGCTCACTTAGTCTCTAATGTGCAAGCACTAAGGATAGGAGATCTCTTTCAAAAGGAGATGTTGTGCTGAAGGTTGGAAATGGTGCAAGTATCTCTGCAGTTGCAGTTGGCACCTTGGACCTTCATTTATCTAGTGGCTTATGTTTAACTTTAAAGGATGTTTATCATGTTCCTTCTGTATTTCGAAAAATTATCTCTGTATCATGCTTGGATGCAGAAGGCTTTTGTTTTGTAATAGATAACTCTTGTATGGTTATCTCGAAGAATGGAATAGTTTATGCAAATGCTTTCATTTCAAATGGGTTGTATTTGCTTGATATAAATAATGATAAACATGTGTTGAATATCAATAACAAGAGACTCAAGACATCTCATTCAAATGAGACACTCTTGTGGCACTATCGTCTTAGTCATATAAATGAAAAACGCATAAAGAAATTGCAACAAGCAAATCTTCTAGATTTGTTTGGTAGTGAAGCAATTGGAACATGCGAATCTTGTTTAACTGGAAAGATGACCAAATCACCATTCAAGAAGAAAGGTGTAAGGGCGAATGGCTTATTGGAATTGATACGCTCTGATGTATGTGGTCCAATGAGTAAGAGTGCAAGAGATGGTTATAGGTACTTCATTACCTTCATAGATGATTATAGTCGTTTTGGCTATGTGTATCTTATGAAGAATAAAAGTGAATCCTTTGAGAAGTTCAAGGAATACAAAAATGAAGTAGAGAACCAACTTGACAAGAAAATTAAAGCCTTACAAATTGATCGTGGAGGTGAATACTTGAGTAATGAGTTTAGCACATATTTGAAGGAGTGTGGTATCATACCACAACTCACTGCAGTGGAATGGTGTTTCTGAAAGGAGAAATCAAACCTTGTTGGATATGGTTCGATCAATGATGTGCCAAACTGAGATACCTTTATTTTTTGGAGTTATGCACTCCAAACAGCGGCTCATACACTAAACATGGTTCCATCAAAATCCGTTGAGAAAACTCCATATGAGTTATGGATGGGCAAACCACCCAACATATCTTTTCTCAAAGTTTGGGGTTGTGAGGCATACGTCAAGCATATAATGTCAACAAAACTTGAACCCAAAGCGGATAAGTGCTTCTTCATTGGATACCCAAGGGAGACAAAAGGGTATAGCTTTTGGCACAAGGAAACGAATACTATATTCGTTAAGAAAGGTGGAGTATTCTTAGAGAAGGATTTCTCGAAAGAATCAAAAGCGGTGGCAGTAATATAACACTTGAGGAAACTCAAGATGACCTACAAGTAAGTGATCATGAGATGAATGATATTCAAGATGATCATGAAATGCCATATGAAACTCCTTTGATTAGTGGGAGTACGAGTAGTCAACCTTCACAAAGGATTGTTGAAGAGACTCAGGACTCTCCACCAAGTGTTCGTTTGACTCAAGTTGAGCAAGAACCAAATCCTCAAGAAATTGTGGAAGAAGTTCAAGAAACTCAAGAGGAGTCACAAGAACAAAGAGAGCTTAGAAGGTCGATGAGGTTAAGAAGGAAACCCGATTTTTATATGGGCCTTCATGAGATCTTGGTAATAGATACTGAAGATCCCTTGACCTATGAAGATGCAATGAAAAGCAAAGACTCCAAGGCATGGCAAGAAGCCATGGAATCCGAAATACAATCCATATATGACAACCAAGTATGGGGTTTGGTTGAGCTTCCTCAAGGAAAGAAAGCCATTAGAAACAAATGGATTTTCAAGAGGAAGATGGATATGAATGGTAACTTGGCGAACTACAAGGCGAGACTTGTAGCGAAAGGTTTTAGTCAAATCAAAAGAATTGACTATGATGAAACCTTTTCACCAGTTGCTATGTTCAAGTCCATTCGGATCATGCTAGCTATTGCTGTATTTTATGATTATGAAATATGACAATTGGATGTCCAAATAGCCTTCCTAAATGGGAAGTTGGATGAGGATGTTTACATGGTACAACCTCAAGGTTTTGAAGATTCTAAGAATAGCAACAAAGTATGTAAGCTAAAAAGAGCCATTTATGGTTTAAAGCAAGTATCAAGGAGTTGGAACAAGTGCTTTGATGAAGAGGTTAAAACTCTTGGATTTATTCAAAGCAAGGAAGAACCTTGTGTATACAAGAAGGTTAATGGGAGTCACATTTTGTTCTTGATCTTATATGTCGATGACATATTGTTAATGGGGAATGAGATATCTTTGATGGAGCAAACAAAGAACTCATTTGAAAATGATATTTTCAATGAAGGACATGGGCGAGGCTCAATATATCTTAGGGATTAAGATATGTAGAGATAGGTCTCGAAGACTCATTGGTCTTAGCCAAAAAGTATACATTGACAAGATCTTGGAAAAGTTCGAAATGGATTGTTCTAAGAAAGGAAATGTACCAATGAGTATGTTTGTGCAACTTAGCAAGTCGCAGTGTGCCAAGACACGCGAACAGATTAAATACATGGAGGATGTGCCTTATGCATCTGCTATAGGTTCAATCATGTATGCTATGACTTGCACAAGATCCGATGTCGCGTATGCTTTGAGCTTGACAAGTCGCTATCAAGTTTCACCTGGCCAAGCACATTGGGCTGCAGTCAAGAATATTTTTAGGTACTTGAGGAGGACCAAAAATAAGTTTCTTGTCTATGGTGGTCAAAAAGAGCTCATTGCAGAAGGTTACATTGATGCTAGTTTTATGACCAATTCGGATGACAGAAGATCTCAATCTGGGTTCGTCTTTCTTCTGAATGGTGGAGCTGTGAGTTGGCGTAGGTTGAAGCAATCGACTACAGCTGACTCAACCACCGCAACAGAAGTCATGGCGGCCGCAGAGGCAAGAAAAGAGGGAGTCTGGATAAAGAAGTTCCTTGAGGAACTAGGCGTCGTTCCGTCCAGTGAAGGGCCTTTGGAGTTATTTTACGATAACGGTGCATCTATTTCGCAAATTAAAGAGCCAAATTCACATCACAAGATGAAGTACATGGACAGAAAGTACTTCGCAACAAAAGACTTTATCGACGAAGGGAAAATTTCACAATTATGGATAGACACGAACAGCAGCACAGCTGATCCCTTCACCAAATCATTATCACAAGCCAAGAGCCAAATTCATTTTGAGACCATGGGTCTGCGAGACCATGGAGAGTGGCTTGTACATTGATATTGTTATGTTTCCAGTTTTTTAGTTCATGCATGAGTTATGTATGTGTTAGAAATTTTAAAACAAGTGAGAGACTGAAGGATGTGTGTTTTGAAAGTTATCTTTATTAATGATAATTTATGTATTGTTCATGATGTTGAATGTTATTATACATTCTTGTTCCTTGAGATTAATATGTAATATCTTTAGAAGCGTTCAAGAAGATGCTCGTGGTCTTGATCCGTAGAACTCTTAAGATAAAAACATATATTTCTAAATAGGTTCACAATCGTGGTAATTAAAGAGGAATAATAATTACCGAGTTAAGATTGTCATGTCGATTGAAAGTACATTGTAGTTCTATAAATGGTGATAAGTGATTATCATTCAATGACATGAGTATATATAAAATGAGCATGCTTTATATATATTGAATATGAATATGACCTAAATGGATGGAATATTATATGGATTGTGTTTTGTGTCATTAATATTTCCATCGTGTCTTTGAATCCAAGATATGAGATGTAAAGATTTCTCACATGAGAAACATGCAATGTAATTACTGATTAAGACCATCTTTTTACTGATCTTAGTTATCTGTTGATAGAGGAAATTAGTAGTTCATTGTATATGACTTGTGCGGGAGAAATTTATATGCCGATTATCATTGTCCCTCAATTATTTGAGTTATGATATTACTGGACCCCTTGGTAAAGTGGAATTATATAGCATGCAATATAACTGATGTAGTTATATTTATAATTCACTTAAGAGACCAAGAAAACGAATATAATGCGAAAATAATACGATTCTATTTTGCATATTATTCATAATATCATGAGACAAGGATAGACACAAATCAAGTGGATCGAGTACGTAATGACTGTGTTTGCCTCTAAATTTTGCTGCATGCAACCATACCATGAATAAAATCAAAATACCAAAACCTCTACGATCAGCTAAAACCGCTTTGACGCATCGTCATGAAATGTGAAAGAAAAACGCAAAGTTTCCTAAATATGGACTGTAATTCAATTATGGGAATGCCGTATGGAGTCTTAGATATCCCTATGATTGATTACACTCACGTCCCACATAACGGAAAATTTGTAGCAACTACGTTCCTTACGATTATACGAGGGAACCTGCGAAATTTCATGTTGAAATGGCCTACTGATGGGCACCAAAAAATATAGAAATAAAACCATGCAACATACAATCCAAAACCACATCAACAATCATACAAAACAGCCTTGACAAACAGTCATGCAAGTGTGAGAGGAAAAATACAGAAATTCCTAAACAGTGGACGGTAATTTAATTTGGGGAATGCCATATGGAGCCTTAGATATTCCTACAATTAATTACATTTTTGTCCTATATAACGAAAAATCTAAAGCAATCATAGTTCTCATAATCATACAGAGGACCTTGCAAAATCTCGTGCCAAACTGACCAATAAATAGGCGCCAAAATAATATTACAAAATCATGCAGCAAAATTAATCCCAAATTACAAAAAAAAATCAAATTGGGTTGGGCTAATTTATACTTTAACGGCCCATTACAAAAAATAATAAAACATAGGCCCACTACAAAAACCAAATAATAAAGCAACGGCCCAAACAAATAAAATCATGGCGGATCCGGATCTCAAGACCCGTTAGCACGATCAAATCCGTCTGTCGGAGACAGACCCACGCGGGACTCAGGCGGCCTGACCCAGTCGACTGAACCTAACATCAATACTTGACCCGATTGATTCGGATAAGGGGCTGCATACGTGTCACTCTGCCATTGGTCTAGACCCGCTACGAGTTCGAACTCGTCTGTCGGAAACAGACTCAAGCGAAACAGACTTGAGTTCAATTCCGACTGAACCCAACATATGCCAACTGACTCAACTAAGCCAAGTATGAGGCTATACACGTGGCACCATCTCATTGGCTCGGGGCTGTACAGTTAAAAATGGAAAAAAGAAAAAGGAGGAGATGAAAGATAGTTACCTATTCAGGCGACAAACGCCCCAACTCAGCTTACGACGGAGACAAACGACGTGCCACCAACTCCGACCGTCCCAACTCAAACTAATTGCACCGCTGCACAGGCGACACGTTCGCGATCTCAGCGACCTCAGACACTCTGGGAATTGGTGAAGAAATGACTCCAATTGGAAAGTGGGAGAGTTCGCCGCCTGAGAAGAAAGTGATGAAATTAAACCACTGCAGAGGTGAATTGTGGTAATTGAATGGTAATATAGCTCGTAGGAGGAACAAGTGACATACCTGAGCAATCAATTTCGCTGTCAAATGCTTGTGGGGACGAGATAGTCACGACATAAGCAAGCAACAATGGCGATGAAGTTCAAATGGAGAAGAAAGATTTGGTGTATAGCCTAAACATGAACAATACACTCAACCTTGGTCAGAAAGCATGTTTGGATGGAATACAAGCCTCCTGACACAATAACAGCCAAACTTCTCCACGACTGGACGTCTCCAGTGAAAAGGAGGGAAAGAGACAGCCAAAACGCATGGAGGAGACAAACAGTACCATGCATCAGCCTATGTTCTGAAAAGAGCTTTTTAACCTGGGCCTGTTGGTACACGTGCTTCGATGAGGCAACATAGGTACCACATTCCCTTTGAAATAGAGCCATCTGATGAGAGATGAAATTCAAATCAAAGGCTATGATGGAACAGTACCTCGTGCATAGAAGATATCACATGATTCAACACAAGCAAGGAATATCGAAATCATACTCGACAGTTACATCCAACCGTCTGCATATATCAAAGATCAGATAGAGGGATGAATACTTCAAATCAGCTATGCCATCTCCACAACCATGCAGTTGGAGTTGCATAACATCACAAGGCACCAAAGCTCATATCCAGGCACTAAAGAGGCCTGAAAGTGACATCAAGGGATATATTAGTCACCATAGCAAAAGACAAGGAGTTGAAGCATCTCCATAACATACGAATTTGGGAATTGGTAATAAAAATACCAGTCTTACCCCTGACCTGTCCCCAAAAAGCATAGCCAATGAGGCATCATCAAACCATATAGCCACCAGGATTGAGTGTGTCACAAGAGCAAATATATGCTAGTATCAATGCACTGATGATTGTTGGGATAAGGCCTCAGATTAGCTTGACAAAATTGTCAAGTAAGTCTCATTATTGGCCAAATGCACAAGGGACAATTAAAAAATTGGGACTGAATTGTGAATATAGCACAATTAAGATTTCAAGAGCCTTCTGTATAAACACCAAACAGGCTAAGTATGAGTACAAAATGTCAAAATTGACAAATGATAACTCAAACACTTAGTTGCAAAGTGATAAAGCCACAGTCACTCATATATATGTGATTAAAGCTAAACATAAGTTCCAAACTGAACTCAATTATCACTTGACCATATAATCAAATCATACCAACTGGCCATATAACATGAATGTGAGTCCAAATGTCAACAAATGACAAGTGACATCTCAAACACTCAAACACTATGCCAACAACCTGCCACAGTTGATCAACCAAAGCATCTACAAGGCCCCAACTATATCAAATTGATATAAGATCATACCAAAATATGCACTGGAAAGAAACAAACTTCCCTAATATATCAAAAGCCTCAGTTGAGACACAACAGTCAACAGCTGGAGCAACATAGCTTACAGCCAGGGCCCATACAGCCAACAACCAAGGAGGAGCCACTCAATTGTGACACCTGTCCCAGTGCACAAGAGCACCATCTCTCCCAGGCGTCAAAGATAAGCAATGCCATGCCACAAAGGAGCCAAAAAACAGCCAATAGGCATGACATTCAATCAAATGTTGCCAAATCAGTAGCCACACGGAGCAACCTGCAAAGAAGCAACACCAAATCATCAAAAACAAATCCACAGAAGGATAAAAGGGGAAAATGCAAGTCAAATTAAGCCATTGGAACAGCCCCAAACCATGCAATTCCACTAGAGACACCCAAATAGCCCAGAAATCCCTCAATTACCCTTCTGACAAACCACAGTATGCAGCTGGCGCCAAGCAAACCTCTTCCCCAAGTTTGATACCAAGTAAAAGAGTATAAAGGTCATGCTTATCCTCTCCCAAACCCAGGTGGCACATACCCCACCTGTCAAAGGCACAAAGCCAATCCAGTAAACAGAAGTAAACCAAAATACCCCAAAAATATACTATCCCCAATGCCAATGCCACATGTCAAGAGACTAGAAGGCTAGCTAAGGAGATGGTGAAATGAAGTAAACAATATCAAGTGAAGACAACACTCAAACTGAGGTGACAAGGAGCAAGATAGCATCTCAACCCTTCATCAAGACTCAAAAATATGAGGAAATGCCACATGGCACATGAAGTCCTGGAGAAACCCTAGTCCCAGCTTATAAAAGGATCTCAAGACGAAGGAATCCAGGCCCCCATTCTATTAATTTTCAAGTATTAGGCTAGATTTCAATTTTCAGAAAAATGTAAAAGAAAGAAAGAAGGTAATGCACATGTAAAATTATATTTTTCATGAAATAAAGGGGGCCAAAAACAAAGTTTTTCTTATATTTTGTTTCTTCTTCTCCTCCCCAACTCCTTCTTTTCTTTGTTTTCTTTGAAACAAGTCTGGTATTCGACTTGTATGGTATAAATGCCTGGTATTTGGCATGGTTTAAGCCTGGTATTTGACTTCAAATAAAGAAATTCCAGCCTAGTATTTGGCTGTGTAAAGGTTCTCTCGAGATGAGCTTGTGGTGTGAATAAGGCACATGGATTCCTAGCTTCCATGCAGGGTCTGTGTGCCACCTCTCAGAATTTAGGTGTGTAAGTTCCTAGTCATTGTGCAGGACTTGCATACCACCAAAACAAACAAATAAAAATGCTCAATAGCATAGTCTTCAAAAACTGCATCTTGATTTTAAAACAAAAGCATGCATAGCATATGTTTAGAGTCATGTCTAGCAAGTTTAGTTTCAAAATAAAACATTTTTAAGCATCCTTGCATATTTTCTTCTCTGCTGAGTTCAATGCATACGAGATCTTCAAAATAAAGTATTCATGGTACCTGTTCATGGTCATAGCATGTAGGAGTCAGGTCAAAGCAAGACATCCATGTTATCTTTGCATATGCATCTCTTTATTGAGTCCAAAAACTTCAAAAATCAAACACTCACTGCATCAGTTCATGGTCTTGCACAGTGAGTTCAGTGCATGCATTATAGGCTAAATCATGTCTAAGTTCAAACTAACATGTTAAGTTCATGGGAACATGGTCCAGTTCATGGTTAACCACCTAAACCAGACAAACAAAAATAAATAAAGTCCAGGGACCAAAATAAAAGGTGTTCTGTCTAGTGCAAGCTGTGTCAAGCCAAAACTTGGCACGGTCATAAACCAAATCTAGGTCGTGCACATAGGTTAGAGCAAGTCATGTCTAAACTTAAACCAGTATGGTGAGTGCATGAGTCACATAGGATAAGCCAAAGTCATGTCCAGTTCTCATGAAAACAAATAAACAAAAGTCCAGGGACCAAAATGAAGTGTCACAGTAGTGTCTAAGGCATTAGTTGTGTCAATTTAAAGTCCAGAAAATAAAACCATAGTCAAGTGAGTCAGTTTATTAAAATAAGTCTGATCTCATACATATCAAATAAAAAGTCTGCCTGCATGTAGAAGCATACATAACATGTCTATCAAGTATGGCATTATAACATGTCAATTTCAAAAGTTGTGTAAATAGGTGATGCTCTTCAGAGATAGCCTATGTACAGAAAGTATCATGTCATGGCCACCTGAGCAATGCTCTCAGTCTAGAGATAGTTCAGATGGCTCAATTAAGTTTTCAAAACCAAAACTCAAGTAAGCATAGCATCTCAGTTCAAATAAACTGTGTTCATATGCATAAACTAGATTGTCCATGTCATGGTCAGAGAGACAATGCTCTCAGTCAAGAGCCAGCCCTCTCAATGCATACATGTCTTTTAAAACAAAACTAAGTGTTGCTCTCAGTTCAGAGTAACTCGTGTTTCAAAGCCTGCATGAAAATGCATTTCAAATAAACAAGTTACCTCATGACATATAGGTAATATGCACAGTCCAGATCATCATATAAGGTCTGATAGCAGCATCATTTTCCACATGCATCAAAATCAAACTTTGTTGCATGAGTCAGTCAAAAGCATTCAAGAAAAACTTTCTTTCTGCATCAACAAAAATGCAAACAAAAAACGAATAATTTCAATAAATAAATCAGGTCTAAATTCTGAGAGGAATTATTCACACCATAAGCTCATCATGAGAGAGCCTTTACACAGCTGATAGTTACCAAAACTAACCAGACCAAGCAAAGGTTTAATGGTGAACAGTAATGGCGAAATCCAAATTAAGTCATGAACCAAACTATGGTCTCACATATAATTGGGTCAAATAGCTAACTCAGTACTGACTGATAGCCCGTGGTCAGTGCTCAGTCAAGCTCAATTCAACTCAAAAGTGAGTAAAGGTATGGCATCAAATCAAACCAGACCATACAAAACACAAGTCGAATTAAAGCAAATTGAAAGGTCACCTCAGCAATTGAAGCCTCCATGGAACTCTCAAAGGACTTCTAACTCCTCAAGACCCGCAATCATGGCTCAATTTCGCCGAAGACCACCCAATTCAAAATACCCCAGCACTCGAGTAAAAAGGGAGAAATGAAACCATGGAACTGGGTATCAATTAAGGTCGAGGAGCAGTAGGAGGGTGAGTTAATGATGTCTGACACTCGAAAACCACCTCAATTGATAAGATAATCCAAGTCACTGTCGCAATTTCCCTGCTGAAACCTCAGTCCCAGTCGACACTCGACGAAGGAAGAGAAAGAAAGGGGGAGGGAGAAACAAGAAAGGAAAAGAACAAAATCGATCCCTGGGCACAAATCTTGACGTCCAGGGACGGACAGATTTCAGTCCCAACGGATTAAAATCTAAGTCTCAAATGTGCTCGGCGCGTGTGAACCGTATCACTGACACGTGGGTCCCACGACCATAGTTTAAACTCGGCGCAATTCCAAAGCCTCAGCGCCATGAAGAATCCTCTGTGGCCCTAGCCGTGTGGCGGGTCGCTGCAACCCAAAACAGCAGACATCAAGCCTCAGCCAATCAGAGAATTTCGAAAACATTCAAAACTTCAAAAATACATAGAAAATAGCAGGAAACTCAGAAAATTACAAATAAAATATCAAAATGTTCAGAAAAATATAAGAAATATTTTGGTATTATTTGTAAAGCCCACATTTAACTCATAAAAATAGGTGAGTTTAAAACATCAAAACTTATCATTTTTAGAAATATAAAAATGGTGATATTAAAAATAAAATAAAAATTCTGCAACACACAAACATCATGTTCTGGACAGAAGGTACAAATGAACATTTATGTTCTGGACAACAGGTATAAATGAACATTTATTTTTAAAACATGCCATTTTTAGAATGTTGTACTATTTTTAACATTCCAAAAATAGCATATTTTAAAAGATTCGAAAAAAATAGTAATAAAATCTAAAAAATTGTAAATTCATGGTTTGCTATGAGATTTCAATATTTAGATTAGATTGGTTAAATTAGATTTGTCAATTTATAAAAATACTTCCGAAAAAATCCGCGGTGCACGGAATGCCCTATGCACTATTGTGCATATTAAACTTTCTCTTTCTATAATAGCATTGAAAATATAATGTATTTATTATCTTTTGGAGACTATGTCATTTATTGGAGAAGAGTTGTGGTGCCTATATACACATGCAAGGTCTATTTGTGATATAGAACTTAGAAAATAATTTAGAGAAAAATTTGATTGTAAGAGTGTATTATCAAGTATATAAATGAAGAAGTTCAGTTTCTAAGTTTTTCTTTTATCTTCACTAATATCTATATTAAGACCTTATATTTAAATATTAAAAAGACACTCCTCCACTCTGCTTGGTAAATAAACTGTATGCTTTCGGGTTGCCTTTGTAATTTAACGATAAACAAATAATTTCGGTTCAAATGCTTAAATAAGTTTAATAGATTTGAAAATCTTAGAGGTATAAATTTGAGTTTTGAAAGGGAAAAAGAAAAAGAAACAAGAATATTTGTAGTACTGAAAAGACATACATAAAATTATGCCAGAAAAAATGAAAAGAAAGAATTTTTGTGCTGTCTGTTTGGCTTGTACTAGAGAGCAGTAGCTTTTAGATGAGCTTATCTTGTTATCTATTTCTCTCCTCACAAGCAATTTTTCTTTGTTAGAAGGTGACAGGGCTCTTGCTGGGACAGTGAAGTTTTGGGCTTATCCTCCAGAGGGGTCCATTCCTCCCATTTCCTGTTAATCCACCCCCTGTTTTCCTTGCTCTGATTAGATTCCCCTTTTGTAAAAACAAAATTATTGTACTTTGTACTATGTTTACTGTAACTTAGGCCTCCGAAAGGAGTTACCTATTAATTTTGACTGAAATATGCTCTGACTGTTCTTTTTTTTTTTTTATTTGCTGCGCCAGAGTGTTAACTAGATAATTTTGTTAGGGGTCTTATTGTAGTGCATAATTTTTCCTTAAAGTTACAGTGAACCTCTTAATTTTTTTTTAATTAGTTATTCTTGCTGGGAAGAGTGATCTTAACGATCACTTGCTAACTATTAATTGAAACAAGTCATATCGTTACAGGCTTACAGCCCACCAAATTTGCATCATACGGACCTCTGAACAAATTTCTCTTGAGCCGTTTGGATCGCTTAGGAATAAGGGTTCCGTTTGGATAAGGTGTGGGAAGAAGGGAAGAAGTGAGAAAAAATATTGGGAATTGTGTAACTTTGTGAAGAGTTTGAATTGTTTATAATAAATTTATTCTCTTATTCCATTCTTCCCAAATGAAATCCAAACAAAGCCAAGAGGAATAGCCTCTTTCTAGACAGAAATTTATTCATAACCATCCAAATTTTTCACAAAGTTACACAATTTTCAATGTTTTCCGCCTAAGAATAAGTTATTCCTCTTATTCCTAAGCGATCCAAACGGGCTTTTTGTATATGTTACCAGGACTATCTTTATTTTATGTTTTTTTTAAGATAAATATTATTTAAGTCCTCCAACGTTAAAAATTTTAAAATTAATTTTCCAACTATAGTTTGAACTTGAATCCTTTACTTAAAAAATCGTTATCCTTAAATCCTAGTCATTAGACTAGCAACTCTTAATATCTTATCAATTTAGAGCTGATAAGCGTCATCTAGCAGAAAATCATCCGAGTCATCCAACCCTCCCCTCTCCTCTATTTTTTCGCTTTTTTTCTGCGCGCCTGGGTGAGGCGCCCCTCCCTCCCGCACGTGCCTTTCCTCCCTCACGCGCCCTTCCTCCCCCGCCCCCCTTCCTTCCTCGCTAGCGAACCTTACTCCCTAGCATTGCCTTCCGTCCCTCCCTCCCTCCCTCCCTGGCTATCTATTTTCTCTTCCTCTCCCACACACTTTATCTTGCCTTTTTAAAATGAACATATACAACAACAATTTGAATAGATACAAAGAAAATATGAACATATAATTACAGTGTATATATACAAGAACAAAAATTAACATACATAAAAAAAAATTGAACAGATATAACAACTAATTGAAAAAAAAAATAAACTGAATAGATATAACAAGCAATGTGGACTCATACAAAAAAGTAAAAACGAGCAAATAAACTGAACAAAAATGACAAATGACAAGTAAATTGAACAGTTATAACAAATAAATTGAATACATGTCACAAACATGCTGACTTATATAAAAAAATAAACAGTAAACATAAATTGAACAGATACAAAAAAAATTGAACAAATATAACAAACAAATTGGACTCATACAAAAAAAATTGAATATAAATTGAACGGATATAACAAATAAAATGAACAGATGCTACAATTAAATTGAACAGATGTAACAAATAAAAGTGAACATATATAAAATAGATATAACAAATAAAATAAACATATATAACCAATTAATTGAACATATATAATAATAAATTGAACAGATATAATAAATATCGTGAAACTCATAAAAAAAATGGGCATAAATAAATTGAACATGTATAACAAATAAATTGAACTGATATTACAAATAATTTGAACTCATATAAAAAAATAAAAGTGAACATATATAACATGAGATAGAAGGGAGAAAGAAAAAAAGAAAGGAAGGGCCAGTGAAAAATGAAAAAAAATAAATAAAGAGAGAGAGATAGAAGAGAGCACGAAAGGAAAGGATAATGAAGAAATAAGAAGGAGCGAAGAGAGGGAAGGGAACTCACGAAGGGAGGGAGAGAGAAGGGAGGGGGAGACGTGCCTATGAGCGGAAGGAGGGAATGTAACACACACTCGGATCGTTGGGTGAGGGAGGTGCGCACGCTCGAATCGCTCAGATCAGATCGAAGCGCTGTGGTCGTTCGTGGATGCAGTAATGACAATTAGATAGATGGTAAGTAGTAATTAACCTTATCAATTAGACTAACATGTCATTTATGTTTATTTGATTTTGTTTTTTTTTTTTTTTGTTTTTATGTTGTAATTTGTGTATAAGTATTTCCAACTTGTGCAATTTCGAGAAAAGCTTTTCACTACAGACACACTTGATAAAAACAATTAAGTGGTTAAAAAAAACACTATAAATGAAAGAATAGTTCAATTAGTTGCACGAGGAACTTTGTTTGAAGTAGCACGTAAAAAAAAAAAAAAAAAAAAAAGGTCAACTTTCTCATTAATGAACTGAAAAAGAGCTGTAGTTTGAATTGTTGTCCGGTGGCGCCTACTTACGAAACCTTTATTGCATCGTCCATTGTTGCTGCTGAATGCAATATTTATAAAGTTAATAACTAGGACGATTCCATTGTACTTTAACATAATTTTTAATGAAAGAAAATGAAAAATTTTCTTATGTGATAGTTCTCAATATTTAATGAAAGAAAATGAAAATTTTCTTCTTAAAAAGGCTAAAATGGAAAAAAAAAATTTAAAACTGCACCTTTATAGGATTGCGTTTGGATTGTTGGAAGAAAGAAGAAGAAGAAGAAGAAAGAAGAAAAAAAAATTATAAACAATTCAAACTCTTCACAAAGTTACACACTTCTCAATACTTCTTTTCACTTCTTCCCTTCTTCCCTTCTTTCCACACCTATCCAAACGCACCCTAGGTTAAAGCAATGTCCTCTGTATAGAAAATGTAAGTTTTGAAATCGCAATGTCCTCTATATATATAGAAAATGTAAGTTTTGAAATCTATTATATAGTTTTGATGCGATACAAAGACAAATTGTTCGATTGGTGCACGAAGGATATGGAAAATAACCTCTGCATAGGACCATGACCATCCATTTTTCACCTATTTCAAACGGCAATTTCACGTCCCAGTCATAATTCAACCATATTTCAGAATTCAGACTAATAATAAAACCTAGGAATCACTGTATTGATAAAAAAAATGAGTTCATCAAATTTTGATCTCCTATCATCCCGTTTGGATCGTATGAGAATAGAAGGAATAGTTTCTTTCTGGCTCCGTTTGGATGATGTGGGAATAAGAGAAATAAAGAAAGAAATGAAAAGGAGTACTGGGAAGTGTGTAATTTTGTGAAGAGTATGAATTATTTATAATAAATTTATTCTCTTATTCTCTTATTTTCTTATTCTCACACCTCATCCAAACATAGCCCCTAGACGTAAATTTATTATAAACAATCCAAACTCTTCACAAAATTACACACTTTCCAATACTTTTCGCTTAGGAATAACCTATTCCTCTTATTCCTAAGCAATCCAAACGGAGCAGTTTTGAACTTTTTACATTTTTGAGAGACAAATCGAATTGCATGTAATTTTTGCATTTTTAAAGAATTGCTTTGAAACTAATAGAGACAATGTCTAGTTTTGAATGTACCTAACTCCGCCACTCTATCACTTGTCCTTATTCTGCATTTATGTTATAATTAAGCTTTGTATCCATTATTCAAATGTGACTCATGAATGACGCTGGAATCCCAAATTAAAGCTGCAGGATTAGGCCTGCAAATGCAATAAAACGATTATGAAACAATCTAATTTCGTTAACCGTTTCGTTTATGACATGAAACAAAAATTCATTTGCGTTAACTGTTTCATTTAAAAAAACTATCAAAACAATCAATTTCTGTTATACATGTTTTTTTATTTTGAAAAGATCAAAATATGTAAATGTGTTCAATTTGCTGCTTTGACAATTAATTTTTATACATGTTTTCATATTTTGCATTTATAACTGATCGGTTTGATACTGCAATATTTCTGATTCATCAAAATTTATTAACAAATAGTTAAAATATACTTAAAAATACATGAAAAATATATAAAAACTAAAAAGTGACATAAAATGGTTAAACGAAAATAAACCAAAAGAAAGAAGCCAATTTCATTAACTGTTTCGTTTAACAAATAAAATAAAAAAATATATAATTTTGTTAACTGTTCTAAGAAAACGAAACGAAATGATCAACGGTTGAAACATGGTTGCATTTTCACCCAATGCAGGATAGATATTAAAAAAAAAGGAAAAATTAGATATAACCCCTTGTAATCTTCTCTAACTAGATATAACCCCTACAATCTTCAAAATCGGATATAATCCCCTCTAATCTTGTTTATCAAGGATATAATCCCTTTTTATTAATTTTGATTATTTTTTAATTGAAAAAAATCAGCCGCATAAAGTTATGTCCAAATTACCCTTCTTTCCAAAGAACTCTCGACCTTCTTATCTTCACAGCACCAAATTTCTTTATATATTCAATTCCAAAAATATTTTCATCTTCCTATTCTTTTTGTAATCAATTATACAAATGATTTCTAGTTTTTAGTCTCTCTGCGTGGAATATAAAGCATCGAATATTAAATGAGACGGGGGAGGAGCACTACTTTCATCCTTCATTGTTGAAAAAATAAATTTTTACAATGATAATTCATTAACTATAGAAGATTCTCAACAGAAATTAAAGACTATAATAAATACAAACGAAAAACAAATATTATGATGGTTCAAAAGTTTTTTATTATTCGATTATGAATCTATGTAATTATCAGTAGAAAGAAGGTGTGACTGTCGAGTGTTGAGAGATGTTTTTCTATTTGGTTTAGCTTCTCCAATGCCTTTTTGATAAATATCATTTCTCTTTTTGAGCCAGGAAACAATATACTTGGACAGAATTTGAGAATCGTGATTGGAATTTATCGATTTGATTATCTAAATTAAAATCGGCAAACAAAGAGGCACAGAGATATCAGGAATCAAAAGAAGAAGGGTAGTTTTGTCATAAATCTATGTCACTGAATTTTTTAAATTAAAAAATAATTAGAATTAATGAAAAGGGGTTATATCCATGATTAGGGATGAAAACGGGACGGATACGGAGCAGATAGCGGTCATACCATATTCGTATTCATAATTTTTTCGGATACGGATACGGCGCGGATGTTAAACGGATACGAATACGGTTCGGATATTGTCGGATATGGATACGAATACGGATATATTTTATCGGATACGGATAATATTTGCTCAATTTATTTTACTAAACAAAAGATAATATTCGGTTAGAAGAGTTTAATGTTTATTTTTTTCGACTAGTATAGAATTAACTAAAAAAATAAAGGCACCGACAAAAAAAATCAATACTTATTTACACATATTGAGATATCACCAAAAGTAAATTTTAATCAAACTTATACAAAAATTGGCATCATATTACAGTAAAAAAAAATAATTGTCGATTTTAATGCTATATAATTGAAATAGCTTATACCTATATGTCAATTATGATGCTATTTTAAAAAAATGTGCCATTACCATATACAAAGCGGATATCCGTTTTGCATAGAAATACGGATACGGATAAATATCCGTATCCGCACTAATATTGCTTACCATATTCGTATCCATATCTGTTTAAAAAAAATCCAAATCCGCATCCGTATCCGTTCGGATATGGATAGTATTATTCGAATCCGCAAAATAGCGGATATGGATACAGTTCGGAGCGGGAATTATCCGCTCCATTTTCACCTCTATCCATGATAGAGAAAATTAGAGGGGGTTATATCCAGTTTTGAAGATTATATGAGGTTATATCCAGATTGAGAAGATTAGAGAGGTTATATCCAATTTTCCCTTAAAAAAAATTGATTATATCGTCGAATCTCAGAGTGAAAAGCATGAAAATCAATATGGGCCTATCACGAGCAACATTATGACCAGTCAGCATTGAAAGATGGCCTCATATTTTGAGACCTTGTACGGCTGTTTGTTTGAGCCCAAAAAATTCAGTTCGGCCGAGTACCATTTCCATTTTTAGTGGATATGTGCCAGAGTAGATGGCCAGAGGCGACTTATTTTTGTTTTCTTTAAACTTACAAATTCACCGTACTTTATTTATATAAAATCAGGTCTTTCCTTTTTACTTTATGTAAAATCACTGTACTTTATTTATGTAAAATTAGGTCTTTCCTTTTTACTTTATATGGCTCCGTTTGGATGGTGTGAGAAGAAGATGAATAAGGGAAGAAGTATTAGGAAGTGTGTAACTTTGTGAAGAGTTTGAATTGTTTATAATTAATTTAAAATGAGGATAATAAGGATCATCCCCGATATTCATCATCCCCATCATCCCCACGCGTTTTTGGCTCTACGTGTTTTTTATTTATGGAAATTGCTCTGTTTCCCTCCCTGCCGTGTACGCTCGTCCCCCCTCCCAGCCCTCCCACATACGCTCCCCTGCAGCGTACGCTCGCCCCCCCTCCCACCCTCCCGCGTACGCTCCCCAGCCCCCACCCTTCCTCGTACGCCCCCCCTCCCCCTCCCCATCCCCCCACCCTCTGGTAATATCATACTCTCACACACACAATATATATTGATTATAAATGTTGAGGTTAACATATTTAACTGTTGAAGTTAATATATATGCCAACTTCAACAATTTAAATATGCTCACTTCAAATATTACCTTCAACATTTAAATATGCCAAGTTCAATAATTATATATATTAACTTCAAAAGTTATATATATTAACTTCAACAGTTACATATATAACATATTACTTACATATATAACTTCAATAACTACATATATAACTTCAGCAGTTACACATATTAACTTCAACAGTTATATATATTAACTTCAACAGTTACATATATAACATATTACTTACATATATAACTTCAATAACTACATATATAACTTCAGCAGTTACACATATTAACTTCAATAGTTACACATATTAACTTTAACAGTTATATATATTAACTTCAACATTTACATATATAACATATTACTTACATATCTAACTTCAATAACTACATATATAACTTCAGCAGTTATACATATTAACTTCAACAGTTATATATATTAATTTCAACAGTTATATATATTAATTTCAACAATTATATATATTAACTTCAACAGTTACATATATAACATATTACTTACATATATAACTTCAATAACTACATATATAACTTCAACAGTTACACATATTAACTTCAACAGTTATATATATTAACTTCAAAGAAATATAGGACAGAACTGGGGAAGTAGGGAAGCTGTCAAGCTGCAGATGCTAGTGGTGGGGAGAAGAGGAATGGGAGGGCGTCGATACTGGAGGAGAGGCCATGGGCCCATGGATGAAGGAGAGGCGTAGGTAGGGGTGAGCAAAAAACTCGTAAGTCGTGAGCTAACTCGAACTCGACTCAGAAAAGCTCGATTGCAACTCGAGCCAACGGAACTCGAGTTGGAAGAACTCGAGCTGAACTAACTTGGTTGGTTAACGAGTCGAGTTTGAGTTGAAGTCAACTCAGCTCACAACTCGTGAGCTGACTCGTGACATAATAAATTTATATTTCAAATATATATTATTAACATAATTTATGAGTACTAAAAATTTATAAATTAATAAAAATAATTTTCTTCTTCTATATTTATATTTTAGATAATATTACATATGATAGATTGAGTTTCAAGACATATTTTGTTTCAAATCAATAAAAAAAATATAAAAGACAACAATTTTATTGTTTACAATATTGTATATGTCAAAAAAATTTAATACAAAAATAACATATGAATTAAATAAATAAAAATTTTAAGGATATATGTTTATTTCAATCTAGCTCGTGAGCCCACGAGCTAGCTCGAGTTTGGGATGAGTCGAGTTTGAGCTAGCTTACAAAACTCGAAAGTATTTCTAACTCAGCTCAACTCAACTCGAGTTACAGCTGAGTTGAGTTTGAATTTTCCCCGACTCGCTCGAACTCAGCTCATATACAGCCCTAGGCGTAGGTGGAGCGAGAACGGATGGGATGGGAGATAGTGTACGGAGGAGGGGGAAGAGGCGGGAGATAACGTACGCGTGAGAAGGGAAGAATTAGTTACAGCGTACACGTGAGGATGATGGGGATGATAGAATCTTAGGGATAGTCCTAAGCAATTCCGAATTTGGATGGTTAGGAATAAGGAAGAGGGTTATTTTCTTTGGCTCCGTTTGGATAGATGTGGGAAGAAGAAAAAAAGAAAAGAAGTGGGAATAAGTATTGGGAAGTATGTAACTTTATGAAGAATTTGAATTGTTTATAATAAATTTGAGCCTTCTTCCTATATCCAAACGGTGCCTTTAAGAAGAAAGAAGGTTGTGGAGAAAAAAACGTAATAGAGAATATATAGAGTTGAGGATTTAAAACTTACGAAACTTTGTAGATCTTTACATTGTCTAGCGCTTTTATTTTGTGTTGTATCATATCAGGCATTCTAACGCTTTCGCTCAAAACATTAAAAGAAAAAAAAAAAACAAACAAAGGAAGAAAAAAACGAAAAGTCCAGATTCAATGTATTCAAGAGCGGCGCAGAAAATCTAGAATAAGAAAAAGACAAGGTGGGTTTACGTTTACCCGTTCAAGTCAAATTGGTCAATCCATATCCTCAAGGAATAAGTTCATAATAATACTATAATAATGTAATCATGCAAATAATTTACTTGGTCAAGAGGCAGATGCAGGACCTCAAAGCATAAAAAATCATTAATTTTAGGGTCCCAAAGAAGCTCTCTCACCTCCCTAATACAGTGTGATTTTTTAAAAAAAAAATTTCCTAGTATTAATTTGTACTTTTCCCCTACTGTTCATGGAACGGACGCATGGACCTGTTATGTTGGCGCAAATTAGCGCCGCGTTGGATAAAGAATAGCAAATAGCACAAACATTTTTCTTAATAATATTCAAACAATCAAATTATTCCATCGCTGCTAAATGAAAAAGGTCCAAACAATTGAATTATCAATACTCAAATCACGTTTGTATTTAAAAAATTTTGCAAGACTTTTCAACCACACTATTTTAAATCTTTTGTTTATTACATAGTTTTTTATATATATTACTTCATATTGGTTCCATTTGGATAGTGCTAGAAATAAGAGAATAGCTTCTTTTTAGACGTAAATTTATTTTTAACCATCTAAATTCTTTATAAAATTACACACTTCTCAATATTAATTTTCTTATTTCTAAGCGATTCAAACGGAACCATTAATTAAGAGTGACAGAGTTTGTCAAGAGTGTTTATAATTTTAATGTAAAAGATTCGTGAATTGTATTAAATGACGACTTTGGTCATCGAAATAGTTTTTATTTGACGAGTGAAATATTATTTTTTTTATTTTAGAGTTATTTGGTTAAGAGCAAGTTGTTGGAAATATTAAAGAAACAATGCATCAAGTGGTTGGAAACAAATTGTTTGGCTGTTAAATGGATCAATTGTACGTGCTACAGCAAATTCAACACCTCCAATTGGCAAAATCATGTAAAAATAAAATTACTATCATCATTTTGTCTTATTATTGGGCATAGGTGTTATTATTTACTACACTTCAATACATATATGTTATGATATTTATGGACTCTATGTTAGTAAGTGGTTGGGATGCATAATTTTTATTTTTATTACAATCAACAAAGATAAAACAAGCAAACAACCACAAGAAAGAATCTTGCGAGCATGTAACACATCAATTAACTAAGAAAAAAGGAATTATGGATATACCTCTTCTTAAATCGTATCAAGAAGAAAAAATCTACAGCGTAAGAGTCGGTGGCGTGCTGCGCCTCTATTTCTTTTTCTCCAATAGATGACCTCGAGTCCACCAAGAGAATCACCACGATCTCGAAACCGTGCTAGCGATTGGAGATCACATCTAACCCTTTCTTACTTTTCTTTCAATTAAACTCTTTTAATGGTGGAAGAAGATTTGCTCGACACATGAGCCAAGAGGATGGAAAGAAGAGAGCAACAAGAGAGAATTTCAAAATTATTCTCTTTTGGAAAATTTCAGCCAGCAAAAGAGAGAGAGAAAAATCAGCATTGTTCCCAACCTGAACTTCCTTTATATAGCTGTCCAAAAACCTAGTTTCCATAATTAATTCATGGACATATTTACCCTTCTATGGCCTGCATTGGATAGGCCTTTAATGGGCTACAACAATTGTATTTAGTCCATTAATTAATTACTATAATTGCTCATTTAACCATTCTATATTTAGGCTTCTAATTAACTATTTAAATGAAGGCCCAAATGGCTCAATTAATTAAATTAAGTTGAACTACATTAATTATTAACTTATTAATAATTATTTTGGGGTTAGATAATGTATTAATTTATTTCTATATGATCACTTTGATTTAATTAATTATAACAGTTCGCAACGGTATATAATTAACTAATCAACTTATCATATTTTCGCAATACTCACTATTGCGAATAAATAAATAATGCACCGTGTGGTTACAACTCTATTTGTGTGACCCTTTGAGGATTCATGCTATGTTGGCCATGGAATTAAATCGTTATTTAATTCCAATAATCATAAGCGGTATCTTGCAACACGTTATGACTCCCAATTCACATAAATAATGTACTGATACAAATATTCAAATCCTGCATAAGAAATAAAAGTATTTCTTTGTCCGATTCTTATGTCACATGATATCATCGTATAATCCAAGATAGGAATGTGTCATTCTTGCAGATTATACGTTTCTTGATCTAAAGTTGATTGCACAAGTTGGCCAAACAATCAAACTCCATCAAGGGGTTCAAATAGATATCATCACTCACTAGGTATACTAATGAGGGACATACGGTTTTCTTGATGAATAACTTTTCCCCGCACAATTCAAGAGAATATAAATAACGTCCGTATAGTAGCCTTTATCAGGAATCAGTGGTAGACGATATTTATAGAACCTATCCTCATGTGGAAAAGTTAAACCATCTCAAACTTAGAATCAAACTCATATGAAATAAACAATGACACATAACACAATCCATATGTTTATTTCATTAGGTTATGTCCCGTGCTATGTTCCAATAACATACACATATGCAATTAAGTTAGTTACTTTTTACCTATGATTTGTAGAACTTAATCATCACTTAACTTGCATACTAATATTATATGATAATTAATGTTTCTTGTTAATTATCAAGATTGTGGACAATTTAGATTTATTATTGTCATTCTATTGAATGATCCACAGAGATCCACAATTCAGATCCTCAACCTGAATGATTTATCAATAATAAATTCTATGAACAAATGATTAAATATCATCAATAACATAAACTAAGAAATTAAGTCAAAAAATAACTCTAACACACTAGACTATGCCCGTTCCTACGTCCGTGCCAATAAATGCAGTCAAAATAATGTGTAGACGTGTAGTGCTTCGATTGATTGAAGGATCCAATGTTTAATGAGTAATCCAATTCCAGCTAGAGAAGTAGAGATAGCATTTGCATTTATATACCAAGCTTTCTGTAGCAGACAAAGAAAGTCTTTTTTTTTTTTTTTTGGTAATGCAGACAAAGAAAAGTCAAGGATTGCCAACTTGGTCTCCAACTCTGAACTCTCCATTCAGGCCGCCTCAGAAATGCTTCCAAACCCCAAAACTTATCCCTTTTAATTTAAAGAGGCAGCGAAAATCCATTATGAACACTGAACATAGGTAAAGAAACAAAATTTTATATCAGTTCGCTTCTATCAAATGAACTAAAAAGATGAAATCTGCAATGATACCGTCACATTCGATGCCAGTACTCTTATGTAATCTAATTTCATATTTCCACAAGACCACAACCTTATAAACCGGTTGTATAACCAACATTACAAAAAAATAAATATCAAATTCTTATCTTATTAATCGAAAGTAAATAATAACATAAAACTTGTTGGGAGTTAATATAAAATAAATAAATAATAAAAAAATAAATTAATCAAGTTCCAGAGGATTATGTGAGAAAGTGCTGCAGAAGATCAAAATATGGATCAAATACGTGGCACTAAACTATTTAAACAAATTGACAAGTTGTACGTGCCAACTTGACGGAGAGTGTTACAACATAGTATACGACTTGTGGTGTGGTCTGTGTGTTCACAGAAATCCTGCATGCATCATTCGGCTGAGTGTTCGGCCGAATGGTACCTCGAACGGCACCCCTAATGGTATCCAGAATGGGTCAAATTGATAATAAGGAAGGCTCTAGGTCGGCCCTAACCTCTCAAAGATGGTAAAGAATGAATGACACGTCCAGAGAATGTTTCCTTGTATGAAAAGAATATGTTGATTTAATATAATTTTATGGTATTAATAAGAAAAAAAGGGGAAATAAATAAAGGGTATCTTGGGAAGGAGATGTGTATCTCCATTGTAATTTTCCTATTTAATTCCTTCTTCCTTCTCTTACAACGTATCTCAGATATTAACTGAAAATAATAAAAAAATATGCATGTATGTGGAGGATGTAGGTACCAAGTTGGTGTTGAACCTCGTTAAATTCTCGTGTTCACTTGTATTTGATTATACTGAGATTCTCATGCTGACTAGTCCTACGGGATACGGTTCTTGTGCAAGTTGCACTTGGATAGTGCCTCCTCGAACCTAAAAAATCTAAATTTCGCTGCGTAGACACTCGAATTCTTTACTGATCAATGAAAAAGGAGAGAAAAAAAAACTATTGAGGAGCATTCCATTCTAGTAATACTTGTCTAAGCACTAATGAATCCATGGATTTGCTATTTCCCCTGAATATATTCTGGTACATCTGTGTCTATAAAATAAAAATAAAGTAAGAGAGAAAACGAAGTTATAATTGAAGGATAGAGCAGTCTTGGAGAATAGAATCATGGAGGTGCTGGTGTGGTTGTATAAAATAAGAAGCTAAATTTGCTATGTATAGATTGGGCATTAAAAAGAAAGGTGCTTGTAGTTTATAGAGAGAAGAAGTAAAAAAAAACTGGAATGATAGAAATTAAGATGCAATTGGGAGACTGGTAGCAGGAAGCGAAGCATTGCATATCTATCTTTAGTCTTTACTGACTCTTATTAGTTATGAATTATATCTACCTTGCTGCTGCCTGTTGACTCTTACTCTCTCTTTTTTTAGTTTTTGGACTCCGACACTCCGAGCAAAGCAAATATTTTCTTTTCTCCCCAGTCCCCAGTCCCCAACGCGCAGCGCTTAATAATTAAATTAATTAATAAAAGACTCGAAATACTCAGCTCATTAGCGGAGATCGAGCCGGAGAGAAGAAAAATAAGATTCATTCATTCCCGTCCTTCACTTGCTAATTAGATCTCTCTCTCTCTCTCTCTCTCTCCGAATTGCCTTGCTTTTGCTTGATTTGGTACGCCGGCTTGCTATCTTCGTTTCTTTATTATTCTCATCATCACTTTGCTTTTATAATTAATAATTCATAATTCTAATTGTTACCAATTTTTGTTCTTTACAGGTTGGTTCCATTATTACACAAGTTTTAAAGGCCAAGCCGCCAACATTTGATGTAATTCTACTTCAATTTTTCTTTTTATTTCTTATGGATAGGTTCTGCTGCTTCCGAGGAGCCTACTCTCAGGTATGTACTAGTACTAGTAATAGATCACATCACCACCAATTAATTAACTCTTTTCACTTTACTTTTCTTCATTTTAATTTAATAATCCTCAATCTCTCCCCTCAAATCCACCCTATAATATACTACAAATTGATATACTACAAATATTCCACTATAAAAAATGAAATTCTGTATGTGCCCAAAACGTGCATTGCTTAGCTTTCTGAGGTAAATACCTCACAACCATACTTATAATTGATCCTATTTACATATGTATGCATTTTGTGCACAGTCATCGGCTGCTTCTTCTTCCTTGAGTGGCAAAGGAAAGAGCACACAAGGCCACACCAAAGTGTCTTATGGCTTCAGCCTCATCAAGGGCATGACCAACCATCCAATGGAAGACTACCATGTGGCTGATTTTGTGCGAACAAAGGGCCATGATTTGGCTTTTTTTGCCATCTTTGACGGCCATCTGGGCCACAATGTGCCAGAATATCTTCAGAAGAATCTCTTCAACAATATCCTTAGAGAGGTTAATGTTTTTTTCTTTTTCCAATCTATAACAGTCTTTAGTTATCTCATTTTTTGGAACATATTCATTTATGCTCTTCTAGAACCGAGTTCAACAACAACAACAACAACTAAGCCTTTTGTCCCAAACAAGTTGGGGTAGGCTAGAAAGAAACCCAATAAGAGAACACATCGAAAAAAAAAAAAAAAAAAAAAAAAAAAAAAAAAAAAAAAAAAAAAAAAAAAAAAAAATAATAAATAAATAAAAAAAAAAAAAATAAAATAAAAAAATAAAATAAAAATAAAAAAAAAAAAAATAAAAAATAAAAAATAAAAAATACTAATAGTAAGACTAGCCATACTAATAATAATACCTCTAATAATAATAGTAATAGTAGAAACCTAGACCTCGACCGTGACCTGATAGAGGGACCTACAAACCTATGACATCGCTCCTACCCCTAAGTTCCTACGTCATGGCTCCGGTACATGAATTGCTAACTTCCAAGCGCTCCTATCGATCGCCAACTCCTTGGAGACGTTCCATTCTTTAAGGTCTCTTTTCACCGCTTCTTCCCATGTCAATCTTGGTCTCCCTCTCCCCCTCCGGGTGTTCTCGAAATGATTAAGAATTCCGATACGTACCGGTGCCTCTGGAGGTCTGCGTTGGATATGTCCAAACCATCTCAAACGATGTTGGATCAACTTCTCCTCTATTGGTGCGACCCCAACCATATCTCGTATGTCATCATTTCTAATCCGATCTTTCCTCGTGTGACCGCAGATCCACCTCAACATACGCATCTCAGCTACACTCATCTTCTGGACATGTCGTCTTTTAGTAGCCCAACATTCTGCGCCATACAACATCGCAGGTCTAATCGCTGTCCTGTAGAACTTGCCTTTTAGCTTCTGCGGGACTTTCTTATCGCATAGGACGCCTGATGCTTGTCGCCATTTCACCCACCCCGCTCTTATCCTGTGACTAACATCTTCATCTATCTCGCCATCGCTCTGCAGCATCGACCCTAAATATCGAAAAGTATCTTTCGTAGGTACTACCTGCCCGTCTAGACAGACATCTCCGTCCACTGGTCGTATCCCACTAAACTCGCACCCCATATACTCCGTCTTAGTTCTACTAAGCCTAAACCCTTTGGACTCTAGAGTTCGTCTCCACAATTCCAATTTCCTATCGACCTCCGTCCTACTCTCATCGACTAACACCACATCGTCCGCAAAGAGCATACACCAAGGAATCTCTCCCTGTATATCCTTCGTGATCTCATCCATCACTAAGGCAAAAATATACGGGCTCAAAGCTGATCCCTGATGTAGTCCTATTTTAATAGGAAAGTCACTAGTTACACTATCACATGTCCTGATGCAAGTAACGGCACCATCATACATGTCTTGGATGAGGGTAACATACTTTGTGGGGACTTTCTTCTTTTCTAGTGCCCACCACATAACTTTCCTTGGCACTTTGTCGTATGCTTTCTCCAAATCAATGAAAACCATATGTAGATCCTTCTTTCGCTCCCGATATCTCTCCATCAATTGCCTTATTAGGAAGATGGCCTCCATGGTTGACCTCCCAGGCATAAAACCAAATTGGTTTTTCGAAACGTTTGTCATCCGTCTCAAACGATGTTCTATCACTCTCTCCCAAAGCTTCATTGTATGACTCATAAGCTTAATTCCTCTATAGTTTGTACAGCTTTGAGCATCCCCTTTATTCTTGAAGATTGGTACTAGAGTGCTTCTCCTCCACGCATCTGGCATCCTATTTGATCGGAAAATGCTATTGAATAGTTTGGTTAACCAAACTACAGCCACATCTCCGAGGCACCTCCATACTTCGATTGGTATGTTATCAGGTCCTAGAGCCTTACCTACTTTCATTCGTTTTAAGGCTTCTTTCACCTCGGACTCTTGAATTCTCCTAACAAAACGTCTATTGGAGTCATCAAAGGAGTCGTTCAACACAATTCCTAAGTCGTCATCCTCTCCATTGAATAACTTGTTGAAGTAATCCCTCCACCTATTATTGATCTCGTCGTCCCTCACTAAAAGCCTATCAGTCTCGTCCTTGATGCACTTCACTTGGTTTAAGTCTCTCGTCTTCCTATCTCGAAGCTTGGCTATCTTATACACGTCCTTCTCACCCTCCTTCGTACTCAGCTTCTGGTATAGATCCTCATAAGCCCGACCTCTTGCTTCGCTCACAGCTTTCTTTGCATTCTTCTTGGCCAATTTGTACTTCTGCGCATTGTCGTCGGTCTTGTCATGGTGCAAGCGTTTGTAGCATTCTTTCTTTTCTTTAATAGCTTTCTGCACTTCGTCGTTCCACCACCACGTATCTTTGGGTTCGCGGTTGCTTCCTCTAGTAACTCCAAGCACTTCCGTAGCTACCTTTTGAATGCTAGCTGACATATCTTCCCACATCTTGTTTGCTTCTTCATCTGCTTTCCACGGACCTTCTTCAATCATTCTGCCCCTAAAAGTATGAGACACGTCTCCTTTGAGCTTCCACCACTTCGTCTTCACAACTCGAGCACCTCTACCTACTCTAGAACGCAGCGAAAAGCGAAAAACAGCCACCACAAGTTTGTGTTGTGAGACGACACATTCCCCAGGTATAACCTTGCAATCCATGCAGGCTCGTCTGTCCTCTCTCCTAGCAAGAACAAAATCAATCTGAGAAAAGTGTTGGGCACTACTAAAGGTAACTAAGTGGGATTGTCTTTTTCTAAAGAAGGTATTAGCTATCATGAGGTCGTAAGCTATGGCCAAGTTCAAGAAGTCCTCACCTTCTTGGTTCCTATCGCCATACCCAAAACCCCCATGCACCCTCTCAAACCCTCCACTAGTTTCACCTACATGTCCATTGAAGTCTCCTCCGATGAAGAGCTTTTCAGTGGTTGGCACACTTCTAATCATACCATCTAAATCTTCCCAGAATTGGATTTTGATGGATTCACTTAGTCCTACTTGTGGTGCATAAGCACTAATGACGTTCAAAACTAAGTCCCCCAAAACTAGCTTCACTAGAATGATCCTATCCCCTTGTCTCCGCACGTCGACAACTCCACTCTTAAGGCTCTTGTCGATTAAGATACCTACTCCATTCCTGCCCCGTTCTTTTCCAGTGTACCACAGCTTGAAACCGGTGTTCTCCACTTCCTTTGCTTTTTGGCCCGTCCACTTTGTCTCTTGTACGCACAAGATGTTCACACGCCTCCTGATCGCCGTATCCACTAACTCTCTTAACTTTCCTGTTAGAGACCCTACATTCCAACTACCTAAACGAATCCTACTCTCACTGACTATCTTCCTTGCCCCCCGCACCCGTCGTGAAAAGTGCGAAGACCCTTGCTTACTTGCCACTACATCCGGGCGCTGATGTAGCGCGCCACTAAGGGAGTGACGATCCGGCCCTTGCTCACTTATCACCTTATCCGGGTTCCGATAAGGCGCGCCACTAAAGGGGTGGTGACCCGGCCCTTGCTCATTTATCATCTCATCCGGGTTCCGATAAGACGCGTCGCTAAGAGGGTTACGCCCCAACGAAAAGTAATTGGGTTTCATTTCCATAGAGATGACTGGGATTTTTACGTTGGCTCGCCTAGCCTATCACAACCCTCCTCCTTTTACCCGGGCTTGGGACCGGGCTATACTAAACAATGCAACCAAAGCTTAGAACCGAGTTCAAACCTACCTAAATTTATCCTTCTCCTCTTTGCTATTTTGTATATAGATGAGCAATTAAGGGGTAGTTTGGACATCTATGGAAGTGAGTGGAGAAGGGCTGCATCTAAAATTATTTTCATCTTTTTAGGGTCATATATGATACTTCTGTTGTAGTCCTATGGATGACATCTGTGAATTTTCTGATAATTCCATGAAATTTCTTCTTCTTTTCTTTTATTGCTTTCGCTATCAAGAATGGGTACATTTCATTATATAAGTTTTTAAGTTTTAACCCTTAATACTGCAGGAGGAGTTTTGGACTCAGCCCGACCGAGCGATAATAAAGGCATACGATAAGACAGACCAGGCGATCCTGTCTCATCGGCCGGATCTGGGGCAGGGCGGCTCCACTGCTGTCACTGCAATCCTTGTGAATGGTTCCCAGCTTTGGGTGGCGAATATCGGTGATTCCCGATCTGTTCTTCTTAAAGGCGGCGATGTTTTCCAGATGACAACCGATCATGACCCCAATGCTGATCGGAGTAGTATTGAGAATAAAGGAGGCTTTGTGTCTAACATGCCAGGTGCACTTCCCACCTGCTAGTCTCCTTACTGCAGATTCAATAATTATTTATATTTTTCTGTTTTCTGTGGAGAATTTGGATAGTAGACCCAGTGTTTTTTAAGTTTACAAGCAACATCTTACATCTCTGGGTATCTCAAATAGCAGCAATTATCTTTAGGTTTTCCTTGCAATTAATACTGACAGTTAAGCTATGGTCAAGTCAAACAACCTAGAAAAAGGGTGTCAGTATTAAAGTACCTAATATCCCTTTCATTAATGCTAACCTGACTTTTCATGCAAATATCAAAGACAGTTTCTAAAGTTAGTCTCAACTAACATTGAATAATCTTTCTTAATATGCTTGCAAATTCACCAACCAATAATCTTTCTTAATACAAAAGCTGCAGATTTTTCAATGTTGAAAATTTTCCTTACCTCTTTATGCTTTTACAATTTAGATTTTCAAAAGAACTTGAGTGTCTATATTGAAATGGCAATTTGCTCATTGATAGCTACAAATAAATTAGTTTTCCTTTTGGTGGTTTCCTTTGACTATAGCATGCCAAAGGGTCAGACCTATAATGCATCACGAACAGATTACTTGGTATTGGCTACCTGACCTTTAGGTTATTTTGTTGTTCTCCCTAATGCTTCCATAACCTTAGATTTGAGGAGCTAGATTCCTACACAAAACATTCTACATTTGAAATATTTTCAAAAAGAAAATAAAATTTACTAAAGGATCCTATTATCCAGAAAATTGCAAAGGGGCTCTCATTTATACTTCTCTTTGGTTACATGATAACTTTTTTTTTTATCTTACCAAAAGATGCGCTTGCAATTTGCAATTCTGATATTTAGTTATTGGTTAAAAACATTCTTAGAAATCACTTAGTTTCTTATCCTATCTCTTTTAGGGAACGAAGTTTCCTTTTTTCTAGCACTAATTGTTGACACTTTCTTTGCTCAACCTAATTCTTGTTTAAATTTTCCATACAACTTTAGTGGGAGTTGAAACTTGTACTCCAGCTAGAGATGACCACAAAAATATATGTCATGTTTAGTGGTCTTGTTTGACCATTGCAGGTCAAAAGAATCATGTACCTACAATGTATTGTTAACAGCCCTAGTTGCTATTAGCCACCTAACCTTTTTAGGATTTCTGCCTTATCTCTCAGCTAAAATTAATGTTATGCTAGAGAACCTTTGAATTTCAAATAGCAGCATGAAGGGTCTAATTTGGTTAATCTGGAAGACTAGTCTAAGAAACCATAAGACCTTCGAATTGCCATTTGAAAAACATAACTTAAGCATCATCATTTGTTTTTTTTTTTTTGAAACAAATTATCATTTGTTTTTATTTAATGAGAATTCACTAACTGTGCTAGAGTGCATATAGACTCTAGGTTTGTTGTTCTTATTCTGTCCTTTTTTTTTTTCTGTTTGAATAGCAACCTGTAGTAAAAGTCAAGTATATCGTATCAGAAGTCTCTAACTAGCTGTTGACATCTTTTACCAAAATCTATTGAAGTAGCTCATAATATCTTGCAACCAATTGCCTAAGTCTAGTATGCTTGAACTATTTCCATTGGAGTATGTGAACGGAGGCTCATTAATGTAAAACAATCTTTTCCCATCTTGACCTTGTGTCAGGCCATAACTACCAAATTTTATTGCAAATATTGGAGATATTTGGTGTTTGTATGACAATTGTTTATTTCTGTAAAGTCAGCTATGGTCTCTGAACAAAGACCCCTAACATTCCCTTCCATTAACACTCTTGGTGATGTGGCAACTTGTCATTCTTGTAGCACTCTATGTGACGTTGTGTTCATTGGATGAGGGTCCCAAGTGTCATTCAGTGCTGATATAAGCCATGTCATATTCTGTCATTGAGGGTGGGACTAAATTGAACCAAGTATAATATTTTAAGGGGCTGATTGGACAAAAATAAAAAGCTCAGGAGCCCAGTTGAACTGAATGCAATAGTGTAGGAGCAGAAAGAAGAAGAAAAACGAGGCAAAGCATCTCGATATATTATGATCTCTTCATACAAGTTTTATAATAAATATTTTTGGTCTTTTCAGGTGATGTACCAAGAGTGAATGGCCAGCTGGCAGTTGCACGTGCGTTTGGAGACAGAAACCTGAAATCACATTTGAGATCAGATCCAGACATACAGGTCAAAGAAATAGACCACACGGCTGAGCTTCTTATCCTTGCAAGTGATGGTCTGTGGAAGGTTAGTCCCTCTTTTAGTACATATAATTTTTATTCAACAAAATTTTGAACATGCCCCTAAAAAAACTCTGGGAATATTATTTGTCCATTTTAAGGTAGAAACATGTGATGTGCATAAATTTCATACAGCTCATTTATTTCTTCAAGATCATCAAAACATCCTTCTCTTGCATGATTCGAGAGAGACATAATTAGAGAAGGGATTGTGTGTTATTTGTTATGATTAATTGGAGTATGTGTGGTGTTTTTCTTAGTACCTAGGAGATTATGATGTTTGCGTGCATATTAGGTTGCACCTTTTCTATTCCAACAAATCATTTTATACCTGATATATCATTGTTTCTGTAAACATACTAACAGTTCTCCTATTTCAATGTGACACTGGACTTCTGTTTGAGTATGAAAATTACACCTTTATTTTTTTACTTATTGTATATGTTGGTTTAAGAAATAAATAAAATATAAAAAGACTTTTAAGTTTTAAATGTGGTACTTATTTGGAGGTCCTCGTGAATATAGAAAAGTGACAGGTCTTGAAAAGACTTAAAACGTGAAGAATCCAAACTGAAGTTCATTTTGGGACTGGACTTTGGTTTTGGCATAGTTCTGTCGCTATACATTTTTTATAAATTTTGTCTTTCATTCACTGTATTATTTTGAGATTTGATTTAATAAGATGTTGTTTCTCTTTATGCCTGAAGTTCATGCTGTATGCCTGTATCCTTTTTGGACATGTTTGAAGCTATGAGAGTTATTTTGGTTGCAATTTGTTAAGTTTGTTTTTTACTTTATTTTTGCTAATGTAGGTTATGAACAATAATGAAGCAGTTGAAATTGCAAAGAGGTCAAAGGACCCGCAAGTAGCCGCAAAGCAGCTAACAGCCGAAGCTCTTAAAAGAGAGAGCAAAGATGACATTTCATGTATTGTTGTTCGGTTCAAGGCTCAATAAGAAGACAAAAGTCTTTCCAGGGGTTATTGCATATATATATATATATGTGTTAAGATATCTTATCAGTGTAAATGCTCTTCTATCTGGTATTCAGATATTCAATATATTCCATTTGAGGCTTCATGTAAATAAACTCTCCTTGTGGGATGCGTCTTGTTTTTTGATTTCTTTTTGGTTTATTGATTTATAATAAATTAATATTGATGCTGAATGTTGTGGTTGTTACTTGTTAGTATAAGTAATGGGCTAAGTGGTTCTGCAATGAATGTTCGGAAAAGTGGTTTCGTTCTTGATTGTGATTGTTTGTTCTCATGTTCTTGGTTGAAAATTTCTGGTGATGAGAAAGTGGAGTTGCAAAACTTCATCTTTGGCGAAGGCTAATAATAATAATAATAATTCATTAAACACATGGACAAACAAATGGTGTGCGTCTGACTGAGGCTACGCTAAATAGTAAATAGGATAGGCTTTAAAATGGAGCCCATCTTTGTCCGCGTAAGTCTTCCCTCCGAAAGACCGGTCCGGCCCGACTCGACCCATATTTGATATTCCCCACGAAACGAAAGGAATTGGCGTTTGGCGAGCAGGAGCAAAGCTTAGCTTATATAAATTATTAAGCTCTCAACTTAAGGCAGCTCAGCCTCAGCCTCAGCGGCGTATTTTTCTGATCCAGTCCCTCCGAAATCTTAAAATCGGAATTGGAATTGGAATGGACAGCAACAACGTGTCGGTCTTGTGGGGGATCGCCGGCCCCGGCGTCTCCGGAGCTATCTTCGGCGCCGCCTGGTGGTTCTGGGTCGACGCCGTCGTCTGCAGTTCCGTCAAGATCTCGTTTCTCCATTACCTCCCTGGTTCGTGCTTGCTTTCTCAAATTCAATCTCTTCAACCCTCCCTTCTTTCTCGTCTTACTTTCTATTACTAATAATAATTCTTACTTCTCCATCTGCTGTTGGATTCCAATTCCAATTCCAATTCCAGGATGCTCTCTCCATCTGCTTATTTGCATATATACCTAATATTCTCTAGTCCAGAATAAGATTCAATCAAAGCTAGCAAAGCCAGCAAAGCATCTCAGTCCCCTTTCGCTTGGTTGCTTTTATCTCAATTTGGGTTTGCAAAAACAAATTTTTAAGTTCACCCTGCTGCCCCAATTCAATTCTCATTTTCCTGCTCTTCTAACCTCCTTTTATCTTATTCTTATTCAAAAGCTTTCACACCTTGTTGCTGTCTGTCTCTCTGTCTCTTCCCTTAAAACATCCCCACTTACTGATTCTTACTTTTTCTTGGGCAACACTTATATGTCAATTACCCTCCTTTATTGCTCCTTGTACATACATTTTTTTACAGAAATTTTGCTTTCTCAATGCTTTACTAACTTCTTCTTCACATTTCATTTTAGGAATATTTGCCTCTCTTGCCGCACTCATGTTTAACTGTGTCAACAGAGATGAGATCAGCTATGACTACTACTCCCCTTATGGTGGAGACGACGAGTGGAGGTCACTTTTTTTTTATTTATTTATAGGAAATCTATTAAATGGTATCCTGGTGTTTCCCTAATAATGACAAAAATTGTTTATGCTCCTGAAAAATAAAATGTACATATCTCATCAACTGCAACTGTGGGAAATGTTCATAGTTCAGATGGTTGCCTCCGCAATATGTGAATATTAACATAATAGATATAAAAGACTCAAATGTCTTGTCGGTATAGTGTTGTTAGAAGCATCTGTTTTTGTCCTCATCCTCTAGTTTATCGTGAGGTGCAGAATTGCATCGTTTATTTAAAACTTGCATATAGCTTTAGAATGGTTTTCGCAGAAAGTAGGGAGGGGATAGATGATGCTACAATTTCTGATAAGGACGAGCTAATGTAAGTTGAGTACCCTCTTTTTTCATAAAAGCTCTGAAATGGTAATTTCCATAGGTTTACATTTTGTAAGGTGGTGTTTCAACAACTTGCAACCATAAGGAATTATTAACTCAGACTACATATATTTAGTTTCTAATCTGCACTAATCGCTGCCAAAATGGAAAGAGTAACCAAAGAGAATTTAAATGGAATGTAGGCTAAAGCTGTGGCTATTTGTGGCTTATGTGGTGTCATTTGTTTCGCTTGCGGGTGCAGTGGGGCTTCTGGTGCAGGATGCCCTCACCGGCCCTTCTGCTTGGACCGGTGTTGCTGGTGTCCTCCAGTGTGTCTTCGTCTTAATCAGGTTTGGTTCTTTCTCTTGTTGTTTTGCTAATTTGATGTGTATCATTTGTGGTTATACTAGTGTACCTAAAACACACATGAAGTAGGGTTGTACGCTAGTTGTTGGGATTTTCTTTGTGCATCACATCCATACTGTTTAGCCTTACTGGAGTGAACTGTGCTTAGATGAGGTTTCATCTATGATCTGTTACCTATTGCTGTTGCACTTGTATGAAACATACCTTGTAAGGTTTGTTCATGTAAGAATTTGTAGTGCTAATATTGGTTCTGATCTACTCGTTTCTTTCAGAATTGAAAGAAATTGTGTACTTCTCCTTGCATTTGGATCCTTATTTTGTGTAATTTCTTAATTTGTTGATCTATTTTTTTATTTCCTTCTGACCTGCAGTGGACTTGTGTACTGGACTTGTCACACTGAAGACTAGAATCACAAGCTCATTGTTTCTATTTGTTGAAATCTAGTAAGATAGATGTAAATTGTGATGGCAAAATGAAATTTGATACTTGATAGTCTCAGAACAGGCATTGTGATGCAAGTCGTAAGAGTCCTTATACGTGTTGTACATGCAATTGTTATCTGGAAGCTGGTATTGTTGGTATTGGTGATGTTTTCTGAATTTGGTTTGGTTTAGGAACTTGGTTGGATTTCCGGACATGTTATACCGAGTAATCTAAACATATATGAATTTGCCTTCCACTAAGTCACTGTTGCTCGTAGTATTTTAAGTTGGAGCTCAAGGAGGTATTTTGCTGGAGGATTTGAATGGCTCGTTTCATCTATTTGTTTGTTGGTTATGTTTTGGTGCATTTTATAGTGAAAATTGTAAATCAAATTGACTCGACCATCCCGATTTGGACGTGTGCATGCGAACAAATGTTTATGACAAGTCGAACTTATAGCCGAGAATTGCTCAATTTTCACAAAAGAAAGAATCTCTCTACGCTGTTAACAAAAAAGAATATAAATCTTGGTTGATGGATTTCCCTTCAGAACTAATCTTATTAAGCGGTTATTTTTTTTTTTTTAGAGGAAACTTGATAGAGAGGCTATCAAGCAAGAAAGAAAGAAAGAAAGAAAGAAAAGCAGAAACATAAAAACTAAGAACTAAGAAACTAAACAGCCTAAACTTAGCAATGCTCTAAGAACAACTTGTGCTGAGAGACAATCCAGTGGCACGTAGAAACAGTATTTCTCTGCTGCTGTCTGAAGACTCGATTGTTTCGCTCCAACCAAACTGCCCAAATGGTTGTGATCACCAGTACGGCTGTATTTCTACCTGCACTTGAATTGCTAAGATAGAGAGTATAATCCCAAAAGGACTGTAATTCGTTAAAGTTTGCTATTGAGAGGTTGGGAAAGAGAGTCCTTAATTCGTGCCATGTTTGTAAAACGAAGGGGCAGAGACAGAACAAGTGATTTGCTGACTCCAAGTTTGTAGAATTGCAAAGCACACAGCCTGGTTGTACCATAATATTTCTTCTGTGCAGAGCTTCTTGCGTGAGGAGTATGTTGTGAAACATCAAAATAGCAAAGAGCTTGATAGAGGGGGGCAACTTTAACTTCCAAACAGTAAAGGCCCGAAAGTTGGTTTTGCCACTGGAGACTAACATTCTGTAAGCTGAATTGACTGAGAAAGAACCATTTGAATTCCATTTCCAAGTAATCATGTCTGGCCCTACACTTGTGGAGGCAGTATCCAATAACTGAACCGCTTCATTAACTTGTCTCGACCATGGAGCATGTAGAGAAGCTCCTGGATCATGCAAAACTCTCTGAACTGTCAGCTTAGGAGTAATTGGCTTGGAGGAGTTGTTAAAAAAATGGAGATAGCCATTACCCCAATTGGCATACCAGAATAAAGTACGAGTACCGTCCCCAATTGTTACTGTTGTAGAAATTGAGAAGATGTGTCGTAGTTCAAGCAGGTCTCTCCAAAAGAATGAGCCATGGGTTGACCATCCTAGAGGCGCGTGCTGGTATCTAGAAGCAATAACAGAATTAGCTAGGATGGACCATTGCGAAGAGGGCTTGTCAGATAGTCTCCAGAGCCAGCGCAACAACAAGGAGATGCTCAATAGTCTCAGATTCAGAATTCCAAAACCACCTAAGTTTTTTGGCATGCATACCCTATCCCAAGCAAGCAAACTCATTCCTCTGTTGCCGGTTGAGTAGCGCCCCCAAAGGAAGTTCCTCCTCAATTTGTCGATTGCTTTCATAACCCAGGAAGGTAACCTGAAAACCGACATGAAGAAGATTGGAATGGAGGAAAGAACTGAGGAAACTAACGTGAGGCGTCCTGCTCTGGAGAGTAACTTGTTTTTCCAGCCTGCCAGTTTGTTTTCTACTTTTTCAATTAAAAGCTTGTAAACTTCTCTCGACGGTCTAGATGCAGTTAGCAGCAATCCCAGGTAAGATAGCGGCAATTGAGAAAGGCTGCAGCCAAGTATCTGTTGCACTTGTTGTGTTTGTTGAGCGGTCAAGTTAAAAGGAACCAAAGCTGATTTGTGCAGATTGAGATTAAGGCCGGAGCAGAGAGAAAAAATTGTCAAAGCAAGCTTAAGGGATTGCACTGAATTTCCTTTTGTAGTAGAGAAAATGACAGTGTCATCGGCATATTGAAGAATATGGAAAGGGGTGCTCAGCTTATTTGAAATGTTGACATTACTGGTAGAACCGATAACTCCACAAAACTTTGTTAGAACGTCTGCCACTAGAATGAATAAGAAAGGCGAAAGCAGATCGCCTTGTCTTAGACCCTGGGTGTGACGGAAGGTGGGTCCCACCTGATTGTTGAGCAAAACGGCCGATGTGGCAGTACTTAAAAGCAACTCAATCCAGCCTATAAATTGTGGAGGTAAGCCAAAAGTTTGCAGCACTTTAAGCAAGAAGACCCAATTAACTGTATCAAACGCTTTGTAAAAATCCAACTTGAGTAAGAAGGCTGGTTCCTTGCATTTAGTGAGATGCACAGCTATTTCCCTAGCACAGATGAAATTTTCATGTATCAAACGCCCCCTGACGAAACCAGACTGATTTGTGGAAACTAGGTTAGGAATATGAATGTTCAGGCGGTTAGCAAGGACCTTTGAGATTAGTTTTGGAATGTAGTTGATGATGCTAATCGGCCTGAAAGAAGTTAATAGTATTGATTCCTCAGTTTTCGGCAGCAGTTTAATATGAGCAAAATTGTGAGCCTGGATGTTAAGTGTCCCATTAAACAAATCTTCAAAGATTTCTAGGACGTCTGCTTTCAGCGTCTCCCATTTAAGCTTGGCAAACTCATTTGGAATACCATCGGGGCCTGAAGCCTTATTATTTGAAAGAGATGTTACGGCATGTTCAATTTCAGTAGTTGAGAAAGGGTTTTGTAAATCAAGAAGCAAGGGCATCTGCTCGTAGAGATTTTGGAGGGAGCAATCATGGACAGAAGTTGGTTTGCCCAGCAAATTGAAGTAAAAATCGGTGAAGGCATGCAAAATACTATGTTGATCTGTTGTGTTTTGGCCCTCAATTAGCAAGGAGGTGATTGCTTTTTTTCGCATTTTCGCAGAAGCGGTAGCATGGAAAAACCTAGTGTTTCGATCCCCACACTTTAGCCACTGAATCCTCGCACGTTGGTGCCACCTTTTTTCTAAAATATCCGCAAGGAAGTAGGCCCTCTCTCTCAATAAAACTCGAATTCTACATTCCAGCAGGGTTAGTGAACGAAATTCTTCGAGTGAGTCCAGGAGAAGAATGAAAGTTTTAGCATTTAAGAGGTGAATATTAACATGTGGGAAGGTGAATTTATGCCAAACGTTGAGGTTTTTTTGCAAAGTTTATTCTTGTTGGTTTCCGACTCAATTAATAGAGTCAAAACTGGATTTCCGAGCACGCTCACTTTTCATAACCGATGAAAGGCAAAAGTCTTAAGCCAGCCCTAAAGGTTATGAATTTGTTCTTGGTAAAGAAACGCTGAGCTGCAGGCTGAGAGAGATTAGAATTCCATGTGTTATCTGTGATGTTATGGAAATCTTTATGATTGAACCAGAAAAGTTCCATCCGAAGCCTCTTAGGCATTGGTGCTGGTTGCTTACAGTGCAATCTAATGGGGACATGATCAGAGACTATTGTTGGAAGTGCTTCAAGAGTTAGAGCAGGAAAGGAAGAGAGCCAATGAGGCGAGAGTAAAACCCTGTCTAACCGAGACAAGGTGGGCACAGGTTGTTTGTTGGACCAAGTAAACTTCTTGTTAACTAAAGGCACATCAAATAGACCAAGGTCGCTAATAAAGTCATTAAAAAGTTGCATTTGAGCGAACTCAGTAGCAGTTGTTGATCTCTCGTGCATCCATCTAACAACATTAAAATCACCCACGATCATCCAATGTTGTGAGGTTAAATTGGCAATGTAACGCAACTCACTAAAGAAATTAGCTTTCAAGATAGGAGAAATAGGGCCATAAACATTAGTAACCAAATAAGTGATATTCGTCCTGGAATCAAGCAAAAGAACTGAACATGTGTGCCGTGTAACCCACGAAGAGATATTGACAAAACATTTCTTCCATCCAATGGAACAGCCCCCTCTTGTATCAATAGAGTCAAGAATCACCAAATTTCTATCAAAAAAAGATGGGGTGAAAGAAGCAATGATATTATAAGGGGGCGCAGCGAGCTTAGTTTCTTGTAAACAAAAAATATCACATCTAGAAGTTCTAATTGTCTCACAAACCACATGTCTTTTTGAGTCATCGCCAAGACCATGAACATTCCCAAGACAAGACTTTTAAAGGTTTATACATCATTGGAACCAAAAAAACAAAACAAAACAGAATTCCTTAACAGGAAGCAAGAACACAAAGAAAAGTGAGCTATTCAGAGGAATAGTCAAGCAGATCCTCATCAGACCCAGGAATGTCCACTTTTTCTTTTGAGGAGCTTGTGGTTGTGTAGTTGTTGCGCTGTTTTTTAGGACGACTGGATGCCCTTGGGACCTGTTTCAAGTCAAGAGTTGACGGTGGTTTGATGTTAATTCTAGAATCCAGAGAAGAAAAATCTATAGCTGTGCCAAATTTTTCTCTTTCACTAACCAGCACAGATGGGTTAACCCCAACCAACTTAATCATATCAACTGCTTCAACCCATTTTAAGGGGATATCAATGAAACTTGAAGTGTCTACAGTTGCTAAAGAAGGGACAAAAGTATCTAAAGTTTTAACTTGACCAGGTTTTTTATGAGCCCTTGTTTTGTAAACTTTATGGGCCAAAGGAGGTTTGGCGCCAATTTTTGAGTTACTTGGGCCAACTACCTGAGAGTTAATTGGGCCACATATTGCTAAAGTTGGTTGTTGGTTCTCAACTGTTTGGATAGCATTTGGGCCTAATAAATTGTCATGGTCAAGATTAGTTAAAGGCCCAACTAACTGTAGGGTAAGGTTCTGAGGAGCCGTGTTATCCAACAGGGAACCAGTTGGGGTAACAGACAAAGGAGGCTGAGCATAAAGGTTAAAAACTTCGGAATCGACACGTGTCCAAAGAAGAGTGGCCAGGAGGTGGAAGGGTACTCTGAGAATGTACCTGAATAGCAGGGTCTGCATAAGCAGCCAAACAACTCTCTGGAGCTGAACCTTCTTGCACAGAAGCGTGTAACTCAGAGACATTGATGTCAGAAAGCCTCTTGTCACGTTGCTGGATCTTCTGTGGCACTTGAGTTGCAGCTTTACCTGAACTGGATCCTGCGTGACCCGTCGGAGATAAGTCACTTCGACGCAGAAGTACTCCCTGAGAAGAGGAGGTTTGGTGGGACTTGGCCATCCAGGAGGCAATCTGGGGAGGAATGTGTTCTTTACTGACCCCTCTGAAAATGCGACTGAAGGAAGAAAGGTTGAGGGTAACGGTGTCGCCGTTGACATGGCAATCTTCTTCGTCAGAGGTGGTTGGGGGGGGAGGTGATTTAGGGACACGGTGACTAGGTCGTAGTATAGGTGATGGCGGTCGTGGCTGCACGAATAAGGCACTTGGGGGGACCTGGATCCACCTCTTAATGTGGACAGGGACCTTAAATTGAAACCCGCCGGAGGTCATATAAATGTTGTGAGGGATGCGACGGAGGTCCGGTGTGGAGACAGCTACATCCCAGGTAGCCATGTTGTTTGGCTCAGTCGAGGCGATGGTGCCAAGGTAGGTGGCGAATTGGCTTATGGAGCCCGCCACATAGCTTTCTCTCCAGTGTTCCGGTAGGATTCCAGCTAGTGTCAGCCACACTTTGAATATTGGAATGTCAAGCTCAGCCTCTGTCGTCGGGCACCAGTGAGCCACTTGGTAGCCTTTCTCCCACCATGACTCTGACATTGCATGGCCAAGTTGCTTGGCTGACACACCCCGTGGCGGTAGCACCAGATGGCGTCCACCAGTTAGGTGGCCAATTTGCAATTGTTCTGGTTGAACCAATCCAGTGGAGGCTAGTTGGCCCGCTATCACTTCAGCAATGAGAGGGACCTCCATTTTTGGAGGTGCAGTGATGACTAGGGCCTTTGAGAGGCGGTCGACTTCATGAAGATGGAGTTTGTCCCTTGAGATGTGGAAGTACACACCGTGAGGACGATCTGACTCTTGTGGCAAGGTCGTGTGCAATGCGGGATTGTAACTATCTAGAAGGTCAGTAAAGGAGGTTTCACCAACCACCGCCGTGGAGATGGTGTGAAAAGGTTGTTGGGTAGCAGGCTGAGCAAAATTGCTCTTCTGTCTGGTCAGCCGATCCAAGTAAGTGGTGAAATCATGGCCACTACCCCAACAAGTCACGCAGCGGGTCTCATTGGTACAATCATCAGCGAGGTGGCCGCGCTGAAAGCAATTAAAGCATCTGAAATTCCACTCTTCATAGGTAGGAGATGGTGGGAAGCGTAGTGTTGTAGGGCTCTCAGGTAGAGTTATCTCCTGAGGTGGTTGAGTAGGGGTTTGAGAGTGGGGTTTAGGTAGCCATCGACGACGAAGGGGTTGACGGCCAGGACCAGCAGCGTAGTGCTGGTGGCTAGAGCCCCTGGCGGAAGAAGGATGGCCAGCGCCAGAGCCAGAGGCGGAGTGCCTGTGGCCAGAGAGAGGGCCTGAGGTTTGATGACGGTGGCCATAGCCGGAGCCAGAGACTTGGTGTTGGTGACGAGGGAGGGTATGTCTGACTGGGCCAGAGGAGTGGCGCTGGTGCGGGTGGCCAGAGGCTCGGTGTTGAGGAGCAGAGGTGTGGGGTTGGCGGCTGGTGCGGTGGTCCGTTGCGCCTCTAGGGTTTTCGCCTGAGTTGGTGGGAGAATGGCGCTGCACTACCTGAGCGAAGGTGGGTCTGGCGTTGTAGGTGGAGAGCTGGTTGGTGGTGGCCACGAGGGGAGGGGCGGCCTTGGTGCGACGGCGGTTCTGCACGAGCGTCCATCCATCTTCAGTCGCCATCGGATCCTCTCCGAGGAATAGGTGTTTATATATAGGAATCGAAGTTATGCATTCTTTTGAAGATGGGACATAGCTGCATTCTTTTGAAGAAGCAGCTCATGTCGTCGATGGAACTTGTTAGGCGAGGCTTAATACAGGAATACAGGGGTAACGAAAAAAACGGGTTTCGATGAATAACAATTTCCTAATTAACCCTAGTTCATATGCATTTTCTGAAAAGAAGGAAACCATTAGGAACTTGAAACCTCATTGAAAAGAGGAGAATTTCATCCAAGGATATGTAAATGACGTAATGTCAATAATAATGGTGCAATTTTTACTATTAAGAGAGTTGAGAATTGCTGGAAAAACCTTTTTGCTTTTAAAAAAATAGAATGTTGTAAAAAATTAATTAATTTGGTAACAAGCAAATATACAACGATTTTGCACTGGGTCGTCTACCAGCACACTTTGTTTTTAAAGCATTGCTAAGTTTAGCTTAGTCTTGGGTGTAGTTTTTTGTCTCTTTTTTCCTTTTCCTCTTTCTTTCTGTTTACTTTTTTGTTTCAACTTTGCTTGATAGCCGCTATCAAGTCCTCTAAAAATTTTTTTTTAGTTCAATATCAGTTGCTTTTATTTGGTATGTAATTTGCGAATTTTAGAATCTAATCACAAATTAAAGTGGAATAGTATCAATTCCAGAATCTCAGCCAAGGAAAATATTCAGTAAAACCAAATTAAGGCATTTCATCTTTGATATAACTCCGTTCAAAAACAAATTGTTTTGCCAACTACATATTCTTTAGTTCAACAAGTGAAAGCACAATATGGAAAAGAACAACCAAAAAGGTAAATAAACTAAATAACATTGTTTTTTACTATAAAATTGAAGCTGAATTATAATTAGATCAAATTACGCCTGAAGGCCAGAACCAGGTCAGCAGTGGAGAATAGGCAATAGGGAATCGCTCATAAGTTTCTTTTCTTGTGGTTGTAAACTCCTGAATCTTGAACAGAAAATGGAATGGTACCGAGTTTATCGTAGGAGTAATCATCATCAACATAATAAATGCAATTCCCCTGTGCCCATGCTTTGAAGAGGTCGGCAGAGCAGAGTGCTGGAGTGAAGATCAAGCTCGTACACACTCATCCTGGGGACATGTTTGCCCCATTCCCTGTTGTAACATACAATCAGGAGTTTGCCTCCGAACTCGACAAGGTACTTTGCATGTATGTTGAGCATTCCATAATTACTTATGGTGAGAACCTGTGCTTCTTTCAAAGAAGAGCCTCTCAGTTCCCAGGCTCCCAGCAATGCAGTGTTGCATACTGTAGCATAGATCTTCCTGCGGTGTACAAATGTACAATGGCATCCTTGTAATGCCTTTTAATGTGGTCCACCCAGGTCCATTTGTCGTCATGGTCCTTCCACATTGCTAAGCCACGTGGCCAGAACAAAGCCAGTACCAGAAGCCCAGTATGGCCATTGGAATGGCGATCGGGGTCCTGACCCTGGCAAATAATAACTTTTGCACAACAGTCCCAGGCAACCTTGCTCAAGTAAATTTCAAGGTATCCTGGGTGGTGTGCTGAGAATTTGACAGTGGGGAGGAGGAGCTGGGCCCCAGTGAGAGGTGAGATTAGGTGGAGTGGAGCTGGTGCTGCAGGTTGATTAATGCGAGCCAGCCAGAGTTGTCTTCTAAAATTCAAAATAAACATCCCACTATTGTCTATTGTATACTTCAGCTACAGTCACTCTTTTAGAATTGCAAATATCAGAGTAGCAAAATTAACACACAATGTCACTTGATCTATCCATCTATCTTGCCAGAAAAGTGTATCTTCCCCAGCCCTATTTTAACACATCTATGTAAATCCACAATATGTTCATCTCTCTTAAACACTGTTCAAAACCCGAAAAGCTTCCATTGGATATGCCGCACTTATAATTCTTTTTACGAAGGAAATTAAAGAAAAGTTGTTGGAACTTTGAAGCGCATGTATTAAGCACCAAGTACTGCGCAGAAATGCACTGCAAATTTAGTAAGGATCGAATATATAGTGTTTCCTGTTTCCAAAATCGAGCCGACTATGTTGAGATCGGTGTGCAAAGCAAAACCACCCCTTATAAATATCAAGGGTCACGGGCAGTCTTTTATAAATAAATTATTTCCGAGGAAAAATCAAGCGGAATTGCTTAAGATCATTCCAATATTCTATCATCCCATCATTCCTGGACTTCTATTAATGAAAAAGCTAGTTAATTAGTGAGGATTCCAGGGGATGATGGGATGATAACGCGTTTTCTATTTTTGGCAAAAATCATCCACGCGTATCCCCGCGCCTTCTTCTTCGCTCCCGTTCTACACCATTGTGCTTCGCTCCTCCTTAATATGTAATAACTTCAACAATTACATATCAACTTCAACCGTTACATATTAAGTATCATTAATTATCCAGTCCCTCTGTTGAAGTTAATATATATAATTGTTGAAGTTGATATATATAACTATTGAAGTTAATATATATATATAATTGTTCTATTTATATATATTAAATGTTAATATATATAACTGTTGAGGTTAATATCCTAACTATTAAAGTTATTATTTATAATTGTTGAAGTTAATATCATAACTGTTGAAGTTAATATATATAACTGTTGAAGTTAATAACGTAATTGTTGAAGTTAATATTTATAACTGTTGAAGTTAATATCGTAACTATTCTAGTTATATATATTAACAGTTGAAGTTAATATGTAATTGTTGAAGTCAAGTCGCTCTGTGTCGCTCCCAAAATAGAAGTATGGTCTTAAGCAATTCCGGGGGAGGGGAGCGAAACAGAGGATGAGTATTGGATTTTAGTTTTTGAAAAACGCGTGGATATTCCTTGCCCAAAATAAAAAACGTGTTATTAAATGCTGTGGATGATGAATATCGGAGATGATTCTTATCACCCCCGAAAATCAAGTTTTGCTTTGCAGATCAGTCCACACTATTGGCTCACATGAGAATAAAAGCGTAAGAGTAAGACACTGGGTTAATTTTGGATGGATCTGGATTTTAATAGCAGTACTGCCCTAATTTCAAGACGTGAGTTACAGGTAACTAAAGCCGGCTCAATTTTTTTGTTTCTATTTTCTAATAAAGAGCATGAGTCATGACTATGAACTAATGAACATATGTAATAATAGCCGGCAAATGTAGCAACTTAATTACCGGCTTAATTAATACCGGCTCACCTATAGAAAAAATGTCAGAAAGGAAGGAATGCTAGCTGTTGATATTATAGCTAGATTGGTTCAGGGACCTGACTAACTTTTACGCTTGCACCAATATGTTGTATTATAAAACTTGTATTATGCTATTATTTGTATAGCGCCCAAACTTATCACTCTCTTGTGGAAATTGTCATAAACTACTCTATAATAAATACTAGTATCCTCTTACTGTTAGAGGGTAATTAATACTGTATTGCAACCTCAGCTAACAGAGAAGTCCCCATGTGGAATGATAATCAATGGATAGTCCACGGATTAAAGCAACCAACGTACTTGTGCAAAATAAAGAGGTCAAAACTAGTTTCTTTACAAAATAACTCTACGTAATCAAAATTTTCAAACCAAATCCAAATCAAAATCAAAATCAAGACAAGCTTAATTGTATTTGTAAAATCTAACACAGCTCAATTTGACTCTTCATAATAATTATTGAGGCTGAAACCAACAAATCGGCAGTGGGAGATGGACAGGCGAGCCGGGTGGACTGCATGGCATATAAGTTTCCTGCCCCCGGTCAAATACTCTGAAAGCACATTTTGAATGGAATTCTTCGGCACCATAATAGGACTGACACACATCACTGGTAAAATAGATGCAATTCCCTTGCACATTATTAAGACCCGAAGTCTGCACCACGAACGAATAATTGGTTCCGATAAACAAAGCGTCATCACCTATACTCCGAACAGGGCTCAACAAATGGGAATGGGCAGGATCTCTAAGGTTAAGCCTGTGCAATTTTACTTGAGAAGTTTGGTCCTTGTGCATACTCATCATGAGAAGTTCACCTCTCCACTCCATGAGCTGCCTTAACCAACAGGTATTACTGTTTGATACTTGAGAGATTTGTGTTTCGCCTTTAAAAGAAAAGCCTATATCTACAATGTCCCAGCAACATAGACTTTCAGATGTTAAAGCGTATAGTTTTTCCTGATAAACAACAACATCCTCATAACTCCTTTTTTCGCTTGCATTAATGGTGGTCCATCTTTTGTCTCCAGCCTTCATGAAGACCAGAGTTTGGTGCTGGATTAGACCGACAACTAGAAACCCGCTGGCACAGTCAGGAGTATGGCAAAGAGTTACTTTATGGCGGAGCTTTGTTTCTATGCCTTTGGATGGGAGAAGGATATGAGTGCCTGTGAGGGGCTTGATTATGTGGAGCCGGGATTGCGGGTCGCAGGTCAGAAGCCAGCCCTTTTTGGAGGACAGCCAGCGGTGTGTGTTGAGAGAGGGGATAGATGTGGGGACAGAGTAAGAGGTGCTGGTTGGAAGATCATAGAAGGTGAGGATAGTGCGATTGGGGTTGGGGCCGGTCTTTGATTTTTGAGCAGAGAGGAGCAGCCAAGGAATGGGTTTGTCGGGACGATACGGCGGGGTAGCTGGAAGGCAGGTGCGAATCGTGGCAGCCAAAGAGGTGCATACGGCAGCGAGTCTGATGGAGCTGGAGATGTCAAGGCGGTCCAAGATGGTCGTCAAGAGCTCGGGTGGCAAATTGACCCATGATGAGGAACATTTCATTAATTTGTGGTTGTGGCCTTGGATCTCCATAGATACCATCAGAATCGGTCAGAATAGTTTTAATTAGGATTAGATTCAAGGAGCCGGCGCCCGGCAGGGAAAAAAACTAAGATATCTCTGCCAAGTGCCAATAATTATATTGTCTACTACTATTTTTGTCCCCTTTGTTTATTTATAAATTAATAAATTAGTAGAATAGTAAAGATATCTGTGCCGTCAAAAATGGAAACCTATTCTCATATATGCGTAATTGCGTATCAAAATTGAAACAACAAAATATGTTTCTTTCTTTTTTTTCGCATTTAATTATACTTAAATATCGGATAATACCTAATATATACTCAAGGAATGCTATAATTCTGTGTTACCTAAATAAATCTTGGTTTAGTTGATTCAATATAAGATTCCCTCTCCCGTGAAAAGTATCTCTTTTATTCATAGAACCCGAATCAGGGAGAGAATCAATCTACCTTTAAAAAAAGTGCTGATTGCTATATATATATATATGTATATGTATATATAGATAGATAGGCTAAATTAGACTTCAGCACATAGGAGGGCTGTGTACTGAAGTTTATTAGCCGTTCGATCTGTAATCCGAGGGTCTAGATTTAGGCGCTGAGGATCTGAAGTATTTACGTTAATTCTCTGTTTCATCTCCGTTAACGCTCCTTGACGTGGTGAAGTATTGGGAAATGTGTAATTTTGCGAAGAGTTTGGATTGTTTATAATAAATTTATGCTTAGAAATAGGAAATTCCTCAAATTCTCACTTGATCCAAACGGCCCCTTTATTTCGCTCCTGCCTCCTTGTCTCAATCCGGATCTGCTGACGCGCTACACCATGTGTCGCGCACCCACGACTGCCTGATCTTGATCGGACGGTTCATTTTTTACGAGCCTATCAATCTGTTACATGCACGGGGCTCCCCTTGTCCATTAGATCTTGATCAGACGATCTGTGTGGCGCGCTACACCAGTGTCGCGCGCCACAGGATTCCAATTTTCCTCGTCTCCTTCGTCTTTCCCCGAAAGAAAAATCTAGGCTATCTAGCATTGCTTTGAAGAACTCCATAAGTGCAAATGGCCGGTGAAACACCCCTCTCTCTCTCACTCTCTCGATCCTCTGAAGATCTCGCCTCTCTTGGACCCTCACTCGAACTTCTCCGCTTCGCTCAGTGAGATGAAAAACCAAACCCTAGATTGTTTGTGGTGGATCGGTTAGAAATGTCGACAGGTAAAATAAAAACTCAAGTGATTCCTTGTGTTCTCTCCTCCCCTTCTTTTATTTTCTTTTCAATTTGTGATTTTGAATTGTGTAGCAATTAGTGTCGATGACTCGGAATAGGGTCTTGAGTTAGTGTTGATCTTCCCTCCTTTCATTTTCTGTTCAATTAGTGGTCATTTTCTGTTCAATTTTTTTTAGATTTATTATCCTGTTCAATTTCATTTCCTTTCATCTTCGTTGAAGTTTGGTTGTAAAACCGACGCAGATTTTTTTTAACCGAAATAACCACAACAGAAATTTTAATACAAAACGTTGACTAACTAAATTTGAAAATTAAACATGTCAAGACGCAGATTTTTTGCGCGGGCTCTGACGAAGCCAGTGGTAATGGCGCGGGTGCATGGGAGCCACTCCCAGTGGCGCGGAGAATATGTGCTATTGAAAAGAAAATAATTAGATGATATCAATTTTGTGGCACAAAATGACAAAGCACATCTTAGTGCTACGGTGACACAGCCAATCAGCGTTGGCATTGATGCCTTCGACTTTTAATTATATACAAGGTTACATGAAACTCTTTTTCCATGCAATTATTAACCATTTCGTCTCAATGTTTTTTTTAATATTATTTTCTGAATGATTAAAGTACTTCATGATTAATCCAGTCAGGTGCTAAATTTATAATTAATTTTCCATTTATTGAATTAATATAGAGTGTATTGGTCCAAAGATGAAGATTCGTAGGATGATTTAAATACATTTATTTCTCTTTATTTTTGGCTTCATTACTTTATGATAAATTAACTCAAAAATATATACTACATTTGTAAATATCATTTATATATGAAATAGATTGGTTTGAACAATTTAAATTGTTATCTGCAACCGATCTGATGGGTTTGATTTAAATGTCATTTATGAAATAGACCGGTTTGAACAGTTGGAATTGAAATTGTAAATATCATTTATGAAATAAATCGGTTTGATTTAATAGAGGATGCAACAATTGGACCGATGTATCAAATTTTTCTAAATTCTCAATGAATTGTATATTTTTTTCTCTGTCAAAATATGGGATTTATAAAGGGTATCCAATGACGTTTTTGCTCAACCAAATTTATTGACCAGTTAATAGATTAGAGTAATGGTTCAACGTTAAAATATTCATTATGATATATATATAATGGCAGTAACGAGAATGCATAACTAATATTCAACGGTAAAAATAATTTAATGGCCATCAAATATTTAATTGCTCCAAGTGAACAACGTTAATCAAAATTAATAATAAAATTTTGAGTTTTCTCAATATGTTTCTCAACAGATACTTGAATTAATAACTTCACGATGCGCATTTGAAATTTTAATTTTTCTGCTCTGCCTTACAAAACTAGGACACCCAAATTTTCTTCTCTGCTAAATTTAATAGAGTCAACCATTGTAAATCTAACAAATATTATAAAAATTTTAACCGGATGTTTAATTCGCGTCTCCGTTCAAATAGCATTGTTCTTAACTAATGTATGAAATTTAGATTTTACTTACAGAAGAAAATGGTCATTCAGAAAATAATATTAAAAAAAATATTGAGATGAAACGGTTTGATAATTGGATGGGAAAAAAGTTTCATGTACCATGTATAAAATTGAAAATCACAAAAGAGGAAGGCATCAATGCCAACACTGATTAGCTGTGTCACCACAGCACAAAGAAGTGGTTTGTCATTTTGTGCCACAAAGTTGATATCTATCTAATTATTTTCTTTTCAATAGCGCATAGTCCCCGCGCCACTGGGAGTGGCTCCCATGCACCAGCGCCATTACCACTGGCTTCGTCAGTGCCCGACATGTTTATTTCTCAAATTTGATTAGTCAAACGTTTTGTATTAAAATTTCTGTTCTGGTTATTTCGGTTGAAAAAAATCATGGTAAAACCTGTTAGCGTGTATTATAATTAGGCAACATATCTTGTAATTAACCAATTGATTAGGCTAGATTAGTTTCCTTTCTTTTCTATTTCCTTTTATGTTTACTCTGTGTATTATATATGCTGTACAATATGATGAATAAAGTAAGCTATTCAAATCCAATTACCTCTGTTATCATGGTATCAGAGCCGTAATTTTATCTCTGTCGGCTGCGCACTGTAGCTCCACCTCCGATCTGTCAAATCTGAACTCAAGCAGCCTCATCCCGATCTCCACTGCGCATCTCACCGTCGCAAACCTGATCGTTGCTCATCTCCTCTTCACCGTTCTTGCTCTTCTCCATCGGAATCAGCACTTGACTACTCTCGGATCCAAACTCGAATCCGACCCGCAGACCAACCGCGCAAGAAGACTCCTGCTCTCCACCGCGCAGCAGATCCGTCAGCCGTCGCAAGCCAGAACCGAGCGCCGCTGTTCATCTCTTTCTTTTTCTGTGACTGTTTGGTAATCTCTCTCCATTTCTCTCTTCTCGTTCTTGATTTGAGAAGAAGAAAGAAAAAATTACAAAACAGCCCCTTCAAGTTTCATTATTTGTGCAATTAATCCATTTGGTAGTACTTGTTATTTACCATGGCTTCTGAAACGGCTAGACCAATATCTATTATTCTAGATGGAAATAACTATTCTCAATGGTCCTATCACATGAAAATTTTTCTGAAAGGTCGGGGCTTGTGGAAATTTATTAGTGGTGATAAATCCTTACCAACTATTTCTGATGTTGATCGGACTGTTGCAGCCAAAAAGAAAAAATGGGAAATTGAGGTTGACCAATGGGAAATTGAGAACAACAAAATTATGACCTGGATTGCAAACACTGTAGAACCATCAATCAGTTTGCAATTTAGCAAGTTTGAAACAGCCAAAGCAATTTGGGATTATCTTTCCAAACGGTACAACCAAACCAATTTTGCACTAAAATACAAACTAGAACTGGATCTTAGAAATATGAAACAACAACCAAGCCAGTCTGTTTCTGATTTTCATGCTCAAATGTCCATTATTTGGGACCAGTTGGCTCTTATGGAACCAAAATGGACAGCTGATGCCATCCTGTATGAACAGTATCGTGAGGAAATCAGGTTAGTCCAATTCCTCATGGCACTCCGTGATGATTTTGAAGGAGTACGTGGTTCTATGTTTTACCGTATTCCTTTGCCTACTGTTGATGCGGCTCTTGCCGAACTGATTGCTGAAGAAACCTGCAAAGGTTTAGTTAGTCTTCAAAAGCCTACTGAACCATCTGTGTTTGCCACACCATCCTGGAAGCCCAAAAACATGTCTCAAATCCAATGCAATTATTGCAAACAATTTGGACACATGGTGAAAGATTGTCCAAAACCCTCATCTAAGAATATGCAAGGAAATACAGAGGAAAGGGCAATTCAAACCACAATGTTGCTGCTGGTGCATCACAGACCCCTTCTACTTCTGTTGAAGATCTTCAGAACTTGCTTGGACAAACCCTCATCGACGGGGATCAAAAACCCGCCACAGCCACATCAGTGTCTACCAAGCCTCTTACTCTTGAAGATGTTCAAATCATGATCCAACAAGCTCTAGGTAACATTGGTACAGCCTCTTCCTCAAATACTGCTTTTTCAGGTATGAGAAGTGGCAATTGGTTTTTTGATTCTGGTGCATCGAATCACATGACGTTTGATTTCACAAATCTCAGTCAATCAAATCCAATGACTTCTCCATCTGTGATATACACAGCTGACGGGTCACCTGCAATTGCTACCCATAGTGGCTCTGTTTTAACTGAGAAGTTATCTGTTTCAAATGTTCTCTTTATTCCAAAGTTATCCATGAACTTGTTATCTGTTGGACAACTTTGTGAATCTAGACTAACTGTTACTTTCAATTCTTCTGGTTGTGTTGTGCATGATTGTCTGACAGGGAAGGAGGTTGGGAGAGGACGTAGAGATGGTCGACTCTTTCAGTTGGAAAAACTCCACATTCCCAACAAATCCCAGTGCTATGCCGCAGCTTCTCCACAGTCTTCCACAGAGTCCTCTTTTATTTCTTGGCATAAACGTTTAGGTCATGTTTCTTTTTCTAAACTGAGTCAAATAATCAATAAAGGTGTCTTAGGGAGTGTTACTGTTGTCAAAGATTCTGGTTGTATTCATTGCAATTTATCCAAACAACATGCTTTACCCTTCAATTTAAGCACTTCTTCTACTAATGATGCCTTTGATCTAATTCATTCTGATGTTTGGGGTCCTGCTCCAGTAACAAGTATGGGGGGTGCAAAATATTATGTTGTTTTTGTTGATGATTATACTCGCTATACTTGAGTTTATCTCTTACATCGTCGTTCTGATTTCTATCAAACCTATGTTGAATTCTCTGAAATGATTAAAACTCAATTTTCCAAGAAAATCAAAATTTTCTGATCCGATTCTTGTGGTGAATATATTTCTCACCAGTTTCAGGACTTCCTGAAATCTCAAGGCACAATCCTACAACTCTCGTGCACCGAATTCCCACAACAAAATGGTGTACCTGAACGAAAACATAGACACATTATTGAAACAGCTCGTACCCTACTTTTATCCTCTTCAGTTCCCAAAGAGTTTTGGGGTGAAGCTGTACATACATCTGTATATCTTATCAATCGTCTTCCCTCTCCTACCACTGATAATGTCTCACCTTATGAACGATTGTATAAGAATCCACCAAATTACAACCACTTGAAAATTTTTGGCTCTACATGCTTTGTCCTCCTACCTAAAAGAGAACAGAATAAACTGTCTCCGAATTCTATAATCTGTGTCTTCCTTGGTTATGGAACTCAACAAAAGGGATATCGTTGTTATGACCCACATGCTAAGAAATTGAGGATTTCTCGTCATGTCAATTTCTGGGAACATGTGCCCTTTTTCACTCTCCCACCACATAAACCACATACATCTGAAACTGAAATACTCATCGATCCCTTCCAAATTGATCCTGAAACACAACCTACTCCAACTGAAACGGTTGATCATCTTGAGGAACTCTCCGAACATCCGACTCTTGATGATAATCTAACAACATCGCGACCTGCTCGTGATCGGAGGCAACCTGCCTATCTCCAAGACTATCATTGCTTCTTATCTGCTATTCTGCCTCTTCATGAACCTCATACATATAAAGAAGCAAGTTCAGACCCGAAGTGGAAACAAGCTATGGCTGAGGAATTGGCTGCTTTGGAGAAAGCGAAAACCTGGAAACTTGTTGACCTACCACCTGAAAAATCTATTGTTGGGTGCAAATGGGTCTATAAGATCAAGACCAAATCTGATGGCTCTATTGAGCGGTACAAAGCCAGACTAGTAGCAAAAGGTTTCACACAGGAATATGGCATTGATTATGAAGAAACCTTTGCTCCTGTCGCACGCATGCCAACTGTTCGAGCTCTCTTAGCTGTTGCAGTGACTAGGAAATGGACACTGCACCAAATGGATGTCAAGAATGCATTTTTGAATGGTGATCTCTCTGAAGAAGTGTACATGACACCTCCGCAAGGACTGGAACATGAACCCAATCAGGTGTGCTTCCTTCGAAGAGCATTGTATGGTCTCAAACAAGCCCCTCGAGCCTGGTTTGAGAAGTTTAGATCTACTATCACTGGATTTAACTTCCAACAAAGTCAGCATGACACGGCCATGTTCATTCGATCTACTTCTGAAGGTATGGTCATACTTCTGCTCTATGTAGATGATATGATTCTCACGGGTGATGATGCAAAAGGAATTGCTGAGATCAAGCATCGCCTACAGACCTATTTTGAGATGAAAGATCTTGGACAACTAAGGTATTTCTTGGGAATTGAGATCAATAACTGTTCAAAAGGTATGTCTCTATCTCAAACTAAGTATGCGTCGGATATCCTAGCTCGAGCAGGAATCACTGACTCCAAAATTTCTGAAACACCTCTTGAAACCAACTGTAAACTCACTCCGACTGATGGCCAACCTCTCTCCAATCCTGAACTATATCGACAACTTGTTGGTAGTCTTAATTATCTGACGATCACTCGTCCAGATCTTAGCCATGCAGTACATATAGTGAGTCACTTCATGTCAGCACCACGCACTGTGCACTTTGCAGCAGTTCTTCGTATCCTACGATATATCAAGGGTACCTTGCACCAAGGACTATGGTTTCGTCCCTCTGATCTAGTTCTACGCGCATATGCTGATGCTGATTGGGCAGGTGATGTCACTGACAGATGATCTACCACAGGTTACTGTGTCTTTCTTGGTGATTCTCTGATTGCATGGAAAAGCAAGAAACAAACTGTGGTATCCAGATCCAGTGCTGAAGCTGAGTATAGAGCCCTTGCTCATGCTACTTCTGAAATTGTTTGGCTCCGGTGGCTTCTCGAGGATTTAGGTGTTGAATTCTCACACCCGACACCTTTCCATTGTGACAGCAAGAGTGCAATTTAGATTGCACACAATGATGTTTTTCATGACCGAACAAAGCACATTGAGATTGATTGTCACTTTACTCGGTATCACCTCCTGGAGAATACAATCAATCTGCCTCATGTGCCTTCCTCTGAACAAATAGCTGATCTTTTCACCAAGAGTCACTCGCGGGCACGCTTCATCTATCTTACTTCCAAACTTCAAATGCAATCCTCTCAGGCATCTTCAGTTTGAGGGGGGGGTGTTAGCGTGTATTATAATTAGGCAACATATCTTGTAATTAACCAATTGATTAGGCAATATTAGTTTCCTTTCTTTTCTATTTCCTTTTCTGTTTACTCTGTGTATTATATATGCTGTACAATATGATGAATAAAGTAAGCTATTCAAATCCAATTACCTCTGTTATCAAAAGGTATGTTCATGAAATTTATGGTTTTAAGTACCAAAAAGGTGCAAATATTCAATGTCCATGAAAAAATATTAGTTAAATATTGGCTGTATATTGACTTTTCAATCTATGTTTCGGCTAGGTTTTTCTTTCGGCGGGGAAGAGAGGAGAGAGAGAGAGAGAGTCGAAGAGAGTGAGAGACGGACCCCTCTTAGGCACTTAAGCTGGATCGAATAGATTATCATCTACATCAAGTTAATACTTCTCTATTTAATTCTTCCTCTAATTCAAATGCCCTGGAACCAATCTACCATGAAAAATAAATCAAATATACAATGACTTTCCAGTTCATACATAAAAACTTGAAGCAAGTTAACACGTAGTATTTCAGAAATCGAATATACAATGACTTGCCAAAATCTATGGTTTACTGCTCATGCCCAAAAACCAGTCAAATTCAAAATTAGAAACAAAATTAAATAAATAAAATCCAAATTGAACAAATTAAAACCGCATTAGAACAATTTAAAACCAAAATTTACTACATGGTAGCAAAAAAGAAGAGAGGGATCGGCCTACCTTGGATTTTTTTTCACTGGAAGAAAAGGAAGTAGCTTATCTAGGATTTCGAGATGAGGCGGAGGTGATTCGAGTCGAGATGAGGTGCTTCGAGAGGTGCATATCGAAGGCGGAGGTATAGATCGGGCTACTTCGCTCATGAGACGAAGGGAGAGGTTTCGGCGTGAGAGAGAACGGGTAGCGTCACCAGCACTTCTTCATCGCTTGTGAGAGAGAACGGGTAGCGCAGCAAGTTGGCTAGATTTTGATCGGGAAAGAGAAGGAGGAGATTTTAGGTTTTCTTTCTCCTCTGAGAGAGAGACGAAGAGAAGAGGTCTCTTCGTTTTCTTTATTTTTTTTTTCCAATCTAATAATACTAACGGAGGAGAAATAACAGGGAAGTGAAGACAGAAAATGGGACTTCAGCGATCAAATCTGAGCCTTCCGATTTTAGATCCAACGGCTAAAAGACTTCGGCACACAGCCCTCCTATGTGCTGGACTTTAATTTAGCCTATATATATAGAGAGAATGGTTATACAACTATGCATATGCAAACATCTCTTGTAGACTAGTTTTTTAGACTGTTGGATTGTTTCAAGATTCGTGCGGATATTATATCCTATGGATTGGATTTAAGCGCTGAGGCTCCGTTTCTTTCAATTTTTCTGTTCCTTCTGTTTAATTACTCTCTGTCTCCCTTCTACTTCTGTTCGTCTTTCCTCAGAATCGTCTCCCTCTCCCTTCTTTCTCATTTGAACAGAAAATCGCTCTCTCCGCCTCCTTTCGCCTTCGCTTCCTCTTCTGGCGGCCGTCTCCGCGATTTGGCATTAGAGACTCCTCAAAATCGCAAAAATATGATTTGTTTGCATTGGAGAATGCAAAAATATGATGTGTTGATTAATTAATTATATACAGTTGCAAACCGTTATAATTAATTATATCAAAAGGATCATATAGAAATTAATTTAATACATATACTTATCCCAAAGTAATTATCATTAAGTTGATAATTAATTATGCTCAACAACATTTAATATAATTGTAGGAATTATATTGAATAAATAGGCTTAATTTAATTAGCCGTTATGAGCCGAAATGATAATCAATTGAGAAGGCCCATTATATATTTGATATAGTAGGTTTGAGAGAGAATAAACAAAATATGAAAATGGCCCATTAAGGCCTTTAATTAGGCCGGCCTAGGGTGAGTGGCAAAAGGGTAAATAGTGAGGTAAGAAGGTTGGACTTGATCTCTATATAAGGACCACTAGTTGGTGCCTTCCAACCTAAGTTTCTCTCTCCTCCCTTTTCCTTCTTCTAGCCGCCACCTTCAAGAGAGAAAAGAAGTTTTCTCTCTTCCATTTTTTGCTCTCTTCCATTGATTATTAGGTCTCATGTGTTGAGAATAGCTATTTCTAAATTGAATATTAGATTAATTCAAGAATAGCAAAGGGATTAGCATTCCTCTAGTTCCTACTAGCATAGGACCTATGAGAATGGTTAGTTTCCTTGGTGGACTCGAGGCCAAACATGGAGGAGGCGAAGGAGAGCACGCCATCGATTTCTATGCCGTAGGATCGAGCCCCGCGAATACGATTTCGCGGGAGGTAAAATAATCCACCCCTTTCTCTTTGTGTAAAAACTAGCTTGAGTGCATGATCTATTTTGTGTGTTGTTTCGATGGCTAAATTAGTTGTAATTAGCACTAAAATTGAAAATTACACACTTACTAACACCCTCTACTGCGCCTAAATCTCCGCTGGTGTTCGCAAAACCCAAGCAAACATTGGTCCTTGCGACAAATCGACTTCACTTTCACTGCACCTAAATCGCTCCATCGCCGTGTCATTCCTTCCCTTCTTCCTCTTTACGATCTAGTAAGTTCCTTTCCCTCTAATTTTACGGAACCTAATCTTGTTAAATCTTCAATTTTGGTTTAATCCCTGTGAGTTTCTGAAAAGGTTTCTCCTCTCCATGTACTTTCATTTGATATTGTCTCTCATCTCCTTCTTTCTTGCTCGCTTTGTGTTCTTGTATTTGTAATTCTTTAAACCATGATTGGAAGAACTAATTTGTTTAATGTTTTGGTTTGTTCTCAAATACATGGATAAGAAACTCCATGGTGAGTTAATTGACCTTAACATAAGTGAAATTTCGCACATAAATTTTAACTAAAGTTGGCATATTTTAAATTTCCCAAAATAGGGTCAAAAGTCATCACTTCAATTAACTGTTACAATTGATTGAAACTAAATGAAGCAAGGACTTCTCAAGCTTGAAACAAATATGGATGTAGAATTCTTCAGTCTTCCAAGACTAAAAGTGTGTTGTTTTGGTTTCTAGTTACTGGCCTATCCAATTGTTTTCTTTCATTTCATTCTATTCTATTTGTTGTGTCTTGCTGTTTGTATTAGTATTATAATGACTAGTACCTGCTTTGGTATAGTTTATAATACTACTGCTAGTTGATCCTTTGATCATCCCAATTAATTGTAAGGTTTTATTAAAACCATCCTCTTGATGCATATTAGTTGTTAGTTGTTACATTTAACAATTCCTTTTTTTTTAATCTTCCTTAATGTGCAGAACGACAATAGAAGTATAGGCAATTGATTGATAAATGAATTTCAAGCAAACGTACATCATGTTGACAAACTTAGATGACTGCAGAGTGCTTCTTTTTTATATTTTGAAAATGCATAAATCAGTTTTTTTTTTTTGGTGTATTATAAGAAGAACTTAGTTATATGTAAACAAGTACTTATATCATGGTTCTTATATCATTTTGTTAAATGCACATGAATTCTTAACCAGGTGGCATCATTTTGGGATACACCATTCTTTTTATTTAACATTGCATGTATATATGATGCCTAAATCATGTATGCCTTTCACTTAAGCACTTTGAGTTGCTCAGGTTGAACATCGGTAACAAAACGGAAATTGAATAAGAAACTCTTTTGCGTTGCTCAGATTCAATAAGAATTTTTTTTTTCTGACATGAATAATAAACTTAAGTTCAATAAGAAACTTAAATTGAACATCAATACACTTTCACCAACTCTTCAAATTCATCCTCTTTTTCATCACCTTCTTCTTTATTAGTTTTGCTCCATGCCTATTTCTCTCTTCTCATTTCCATGCCAGTTTGTTCTTCTGAGTGTTTGAATTTTAAAGCATGTCTTTACCATACCACTGAAATCTGGTACATGTACAAGTATAGACATCATAATGAAAATCTAGTTTTTTAAAGTATGTCTTTACCATACCGCTGATATGAAAGGGAAAATCTAGTTTTTTAAGCAAACTTGTGTTAGTTAAACCATTAAATTAATCTCAAGTGAAATAATTTCGTTCGCACTACTAGACCAGACCAGACCCAATTTACACCAGACTCAAATTTGTAGCAAAAATTTCGTAATTTGTCACAGCATATGTAGAATAAATACAAAATCAAAGAATGAAGAAAAATTGAGGCGCTTAAGAACCTCTGGATAACCTGTCTAAATCGAGAATATATTTAAGAATGAAAAAATTAGGAACTAAGAGAAATTACCGGTCTAGCTCAAGAAAACAAGGGATCTAGCCTCAATTGAAGCTAGAGTTTGTACTCTTCATCCAAACGGTGTCAATTGCGAGAGACCTGAGACCTTCGACTCAGGCGGAGGTCTCGTCGTCGGCAGAGACGAGGTGGCGGAGGGACGAACCCTGCCTGAAGCTCGCCGCAAGACCTGGTCCATGCACGGAAACAAGAAAATGCAACACAAGGATAGAGTGAGGCCGGCAGCGAACAAGGCTAGAGTTAGTGGCGTGGAGAGAGCAACTTCGAGGCGTCTCTACTGCCAGATGCGGAGACGATCAGCGAGTCGCTGAGGGTTGTTTGTTTTTTTTTTTAATTTTGTTTTGAAGGATAACGAAGGGATTCTAGAAGAGGAGACGGAGAGAATTGAACAGAAAGAGACGGAGAAACTGAAGAGCCAGCCATCATGTAGAAGAGGCCCCATCTATAAACCAAACCGGCTTCATCAGAAATAGATTCATCGCAGAAAATTTTATTTCGGCAAGAGAAATGCTCCATCATATCAGTTCCTCTGGAGAGCCAGCCATCATGTTGAAACTAGACTTTTCAAAAGCTTTCGACACGGTTAATTGGACCTTCCTTTTCTCCCTTCTCTCTGACAGAGGTTTTCCTTCAAATTTCATTACATGGATCGAATCTGTTGTCACCACTGCCTCCTCTGCTATTCTCATCGATGGAGTCCTTGGCACGGCTTTTAAGCACAAACGGGGATTGCGCCAAGGCGACCCTTTATCACCGTATTTGTTCATTTTGGTTGTGGATGTCCTAGCGAAAATGTTACAAGCTGCTGCCACTTCTTTCGACGTTTCCTTGTCATCGAAACTTTTGTTTCCCTTTCAAATTTTCCAATATGCGGACGATACTTTGATTTTTGCTTCTGTTAAGGGAGCTTCTTTACGCACGTTGGCTGTAGTGCTCAATCTGTTCTCCGCCGTTTCTGGCCTTACCATTAATCACGACAAAAGCGCCTTCATTTCCCTAAATCTACCACCCGACATTGTTAACCTGGTGCAAAGCACTCTTGGGTTCGCACCCACCTTTCTGCCCATTACTTACCTTGGAATGCCCCTCTCTGCACGCAGCCCTACGAAAACTTGTTTCATGCCTTTGCTCGACAAGATCAGAAAAAGATTAGATGGTCGGAAAGGAAGACTACTCTCACGAGCAGGACGCCTTCAGCTGTGTAAATCTGTGATCTCTGCTATTCCTATCTATTTCATGTCCTGCTTTAAACTTCCCGCTTGGCTCATCAAATCCATAGAAAAAATCATGCGGTCTTTTATTTGGTCTTCTGGAGATGACAACAAAAGAGGGGTTGCGCTCATCAGTTGGAGACTTCTGTGCTCTCCAAAAGATTACGGGGGTTGGGGCCTTCCTGATTTGAAATTAAAAAACTTAGCTATGCTTTTGAGGTGGTGGTGGCGCCTCTATTCCGAGGAAGCGTCAATTTGGAAGTCAACTGCAACTTTACTTTTCTCTAGAAGAGATGTCTCAATACCACCGCTTAGATGGGTCACGCAAGGCTCTTTCTTTTGGCGTTTCATGCTCTCTGTACGATACCTGTTTTAGATGTCTACAAACTGGCAAGTGGGCAATGCTACTCGCCCTCTTCTTTGGTTCGATAACTGGGGCATTGGGACGCTCTGCTCCTTGTTCAATCCTGAAAAAGATGAAGAGTTTTGCAATATGTCCCTAGTGCAAGCTTTTCACAATTTGCCTTCACTGTTGCCTCAACCTCACACACTACTCCATTGTACCTTGCTTCTCTCACTCCAGAACCTCACTTTGTCATCTTCTCCTGATGTCTTGCATTGGAGATGGGAACCATCAGGCATTTTTTCTACTAGTTCGGCTTACAACATGATGATAACAGCTGGTAGAGTCAAGAGTAATTTCCTCTCGGTTTGGAGCTTTAAGACCACTCCGACTATCCAACTGTTCACTTTTCTTTGGTTTCGCAATCGGTTGCTCACACAAGATCGCTTGCTCAGATGGAATTGTATTACTACTTTTGGCTGCTCGTTGTGCAATTCACAGGTTGTCGAAACACCAATGCATCTTTTCTTCACTTGCAGCTTTGCAAAGGACATTTGGCAACACCTGCACAGACTTAGGTCTCTACCGCTACCCCTTCTTCAAGACGATTGCTATGATACCTTTGTTCATACAATCAACGCTGCCAGCGGAGGACGTAATAGGGCCATTGTCTACGTTACTTCTGATGCCTGGTGGCTCTGGAAAGAACGAAACGCAAGAACTTTCCGAGGCGAAAGACACTCCACAAAGACTATCCTTCATGAGATTTTGAGCTGTGTTAGAATTTGCTTTAGATCCTTTTAACCATGTATTTGCTAGTTTTCTTTTGATTTAGTACCAACTAGGTAGCTGCTACCTAGTCTTCTAAAAAAGAAACTGAAAAAAACGGAGCCGAGCGTGACAAATCTGTTCCGCTCAAATTCATCTGCGCACGGATCTTGAATGAATCCAACGATCTAAAAAACTAGCCTACAAGAGGTGTTTGCATATGCATAGCAGTATATCCATTCTCTCTCTCTCTATATATATTCTAAAATCGGAAGGCTCAGATTTGATCGCCGAAGTCCCGTTTTCTGTCATTTTTGAAAAATTAAAATCCGAAAAAAATACTTAAAATTTTAAAAAAATGAAAATTTTGGTTGGAAAGGGGATTTCAATATGGAGATCATATTTGACAGTTCGGATCGGTCATTTGAACTTTCAAAATTGAGATCTGACGGAGTTAAACCGAGATTTCGGTCAAAGCGCTTTGATTAAAAGCTTTCTCTCTCTCTCTCTCTCTCTATATATATATATATATATATATATATATATATATAGAGAGAGAGAGAGAGAGATATATATATACTATGGTGCATCGCGATGTATTGAGACTTTTGTACATTGCGATCATTATCTGTCAACCGTTTTATAAATTGACAAATTTAATTAAACTAATCCAATCTACATATTGAAATATCATTACAAACCAAATTTTATATTTTTTGAAATTTTTTTACTATTTTTTTTCGAATTTTCTAAAACTTTACTTTTTTGGAAACCAATTAATAATAAAGAAATTCTAAAAATAGCAGGTTTTAAAAAAAATCGAAAAATAGTAAAAAAATTAAAAAAATATAAAATTAGCGTTCCACTGCCTCCAAATTAGGATGCCCCAAGTTGTCACAAATCACGGATCGTTCGATCAAATCTTGATGAGCGATTTAGATGTGACTCTTTTAAAAATGTTTTGTCGCTATGTAATAAAAGTGAAAAGAAAAGAGGAGAAAATCCAGTCTCCGACAGCCTCTCTCTTGCCTCTCGCCGCCCTCCTTCCTCCATGGCTCCTCTGACTCTTCCCTCTCACACGCCTTCCCTCTCTCACGCATGCGTGCACGTGGTTCAAACCCTTCTCTCTATTTGACTGATCTGACCCTGATCGGTCTTATTTGAAACCCTAGATTTCCCACCACCATAATCCAGTCAGTCAAAGTGCAGGGCTCGAAGGTAAGCCTCATTCCCCTTGTTAATTGAAAAATTAATTTGTTGCATCCGTACAAGGAACAACTGGGGTTCAACTGGTTGAATTTTAGCACTGTGCTATTTTTAAGTTTTCTCTTACATACTTTGATTGGTTTATCTTAATTTTAACAAATTTTATTTATAAAAGAAGTTCATTGTCCCCCTTTCTCTAGTAAAGTTCTTTTTTATATCAGTAAATAAAGTTCATTTCTTATATTTTAATTTATTGATTTCATTTAAAAAAAAACTCCTTGCACTGTCAATTCAGAAAAGGAAAAGATAATAAAGAATAATATTTGTACATGCATCTATCAACTTTTGGATGCAAATACTATGTATCAAATTAGGTAATTGGATCAACTTGGTATGTTAGCAAAGTATGGCACTAAGACTTATTACCGGCAGACTTTGATTGGTGGAAATTATGGGCTACTAAATAGAAACAATTTTGAGTCAAATTCTGACTATCACAGGTTAGCTTTAACAGAAGACATCAATAACATCATTTTTTTCTTTTATACTGAACTAGACTTGCTATGAATATGATAACATTAGCTTTTAATTAAGGCAGACCATGGCACTAATTGCTTACCTGTAAACTTTGGTATCTTATCTATATGATTTTAGTATTTTACTAAACTAGTTTTGGTAGCCAAACCTTTGATTTGTAACCTTAAAGGTTCTTGTTTCAATTTAACAGATGATCTATGTTACCTTCTAGATGTGCCAGGAGAATGAAGTAATAACCCAAGAGATGACAATTGAAGGGTCATGGTGAAGCAGCAATGAAGAACTAATGATGTAATAACCTATGAGATGGCAATTGAAAGGTCATGGTGAAGAAACAAATGAAGAACTAATTGCAATGCAAAGTTGATCCAATTCTCAAAGCACTTTTCTTTTTAATAACTAAAATCACTTGAGTGACAGCAGTTTAGACAAATTCTGAGAGTTGTTTTTTTATCTCATTTTTGTACTTGGCTGTAAGAAGTGCTTGGAAAAAAAAAAGCAATAGAGTTCTAGAACTGATGAATTTTTATTCACCCGTGATTGTATTGATTATATATTATGTTTTTCCATATTATATTTGTATATATTTTTAGGAAAAAATCATTGACATACCCATCTAATATTGTGATTGTCAATATATAACAACTTATCAAATTGTTACAATATATGACTTAGCATGTCCAGTGTGTACTGGCATTGAACCTGGCAAAGATTGCAACCTAGAAGCATGTCCAATGTGTCCATTATGTCAAATTTTTACAATATACAATACAATTCTGATTATATCAATAACCCAAAATACAATATCTTTGTATTATAATGAAGTCACTTACACATCATCAAGTCAGCTTTACATACAAAATATCCATCTTTATAATTAGTCCAAGCTTACATTCAACTTATATTATAGCTAAAGGAAACAAAAATACATGAAATAAACAAATTATAACAATAAAAAATTTTCATATCCTGACACCAAGCACGCACAAACAAAATATGTAGCCAGCAACTAATTTCACACCATCAGCATTTTCATCATTATGCTCTCTGTTATCTGTGTCAATTTTATTGCTCTCAGAATCCATCTTGGTACCAATATCTTCAATCCATTCTTTGGTATTAAAAACCTCTTTATTATCCTTGGACAACAGTGGCTCCTGAAAAAAACGTAACACCAAATTGAGTAAAAGAAGAAAAGTATCACATTAATTCAAAACTGAAGAGCATGAGGTAAGGAAAAAAGAAAGACATCACATTAATTAAACACTTCAAAGCATCCAGATGCATTAGAATTTTTTTGGGTTAAAAGGTTACAACTTACCATCAGTTATTTCAAATTATAATTCTAAATTATTTCACAACAAATTAAAACCAACCAAAGGCCATGTATCGAATTAAAAACAACGACACAAATATTCACAACGCAAAAATTAACGAAGCAATTTTTTTATCATATGCATGTATACCAGTATATGTGCGTGTCAGAGGGGAATAGAGTACCATTTCATGAGGTGATCGAGGCAATAAGACCAAGAGGTTCTTCAAGTTCCTAACTTGCACGAGTTCATAAAAGTGTTGCTCAAGGTAGACGACCGAAGTGCGCTAGTGGAGAAATTTAGGGTTTCGAGCGTGATTGGAGTTGCGATAGGAAAGACAAAAGGAGGAAGGAGAGAGCTCAAGGTGGCGCGGAGGGAGAGAGCTGGCAAGAGAGGTGAGACACAAGGATTTATTAAGTCGGCGACGGAGGAAGAGAACGACGGGAGAGGAGGCGATTTTGTTTTTCCTTTCATTCCTTTTGTTTTCTTTTATATTTCACAAAGGAGCAGAGGGATTATTGAGATTGATATCCAGACCGCTTATCTAATTTAGATCTAACGGCCCGTGATTCGTGACATTTGGGGGCAGCGAAAACTGGGGGCACCAGAACGCTCCTCTTTCAATATATAGATTGAATTTGTTTAGTTAGATTTTCAATTTGTAAAACTATCGGCAAATATGGTCGTGATGTACAAAAGCCTTAATACATCGCGATGCACCATAGCATTTCTCTATATATATGGCTAACGTGCCATAGATGGCACAGAGGGTCCCGTGCCATAGAGTGATTTTTCGAGATCCAAAATTCAAATACTCAATCCAAACCGTTCAAGTTATTCACCATATTAAAATACCCTTGGAGACCAAATTTTATATTTTTTCGAATTTTTCTGCTATTTATTATGATATTTTTAAAAAACGTTATAATTAGAGTATTTCAGACCCTCCAATTTGAACATATCAAAATAAATAGCAAAAAAATGCAAAAAAAAATATAAAATTTGGTCTCCAATAGTATTTCAATATGGTGATCAATTTGAACGGTTTGGATTAATCGATTGAATTTCGAATCTTAAAAAAATGACTTAAAAAGGATATCTATGGCATTGCCATCTATGGCACTTTAGCCCAATGGCTAATGTGCCATAGATGGCACAAAGGGTCCCGTGCCATAGAGTCGTTTTTCGAGATCCAAAATCCAAATGCTCAATCCGAACCATTCAAGTTATTTACCATATTAAAATATTCTTGGAGACCAAATTTTATATTTTTTAGAATTTTTCTGCTATTTATTATGATATTTTTAAAAAACGTTATAATTGGAGTATTACAGACCCTCCAATTTGAATATATTAAAATAAATAGCAAAAAAATTCAAAAAAATGTAAAATTTGGTCTCCAATGGTATTTCAATATGGTGATCAATTTGAACGTTTGGATTAACTGATTAAATTTCGGATCATAAAAAAATGTCTCAAAAAAGACATCTATGGCATTGCCATCTATGACACTTTAGTCCACCTCTATATATATATGTATATATAGAGTTTAGCTACGGTGAGTCGCGACTCACGGACCCTTCGGTGAGTCGCGACCAATACTCCTAGATCTAGATCAAAATGACCGATCCAAACCGTCCAATATGATCTCCCTATTGAAATCTCCATTTAGACTAAATTTTTCATTTTTTCGAAATTTTTAAGTATTTTTTTGAAATTTTAGAAAATCGTTAATCTAATTGGTTCTGAACCATTCAAAAACATCAGTTTTTAAAAATCCGAAAAAATACTTAAAAATTTCGAAAAAAAAAATTGGTTCGCACGGAGATTTCAATAGGGAGATCATATTGGACGGTTTGAATCGGTCATTTTGATCTAGATCTAGGAGTATTGGTCGCGACTCACCGGAGGGTCCGTGAGTCGCGACTCACCGTAGCTAAACTCTATATATATATATAGAGAGAGAGAGAGAAAGCTTTCAATCAAAGCGCTTTGACCGGAGTCCCAGTTAAATCCCGTCAGATCTCAATATTGAAAGTTCAAATGACCGATCCAACCCGTCAAATATGATCTCCATATTGAAATCTCCTTGCAGACTAATTTTTTCATTTTTTTGAAATTTTTAAGTAACTTTTTCGGATTTTAGAAAATTGTTAATCTAATTTATTCTGAACCCTACAAAAACTGTTGTTTTTAAAAATCCGAAAAAAATACTTAAAAATTTCAAAAAAATGAAAAAAATAGTCGGCAAGGAGATTTCAATATGGAGATCATATTTGACGGTTTGGATCGGTCATTTGCACTTTCAATATTGAAATCTGACGGGGTTTAACCGGGACTCCGGTCAAAGTGCTTTGATTGAATCCTTCCTCTATATATATATATAGAGATTGGCTAAAGTATACTCCAACATACAGATAGCTCGTATGCTGGAGTCGTTTCTCACAATCTAAAATGCATACAGTCGATTCGAAGCTTTCAAATTGTTCTCCATATTGAAATCTCCTAGGAAACTAAAATTTATATTTTTTCGAATTTTTTTACTATATATTATGCTATTTTAAAAAAGCTTTCAAAGGAGTTGTAAAGGAGTATTTCTGACCATTCAATTTTAAAATAGCATAATATATAGCAAAAAAGTTCGAAAAAATATAAAATTTGGTTTTCAAAGATATTTTTATATGAAGAACAACTTGAACGGTTTGGATCGACTGTTTGAATTTTAGATTTTGAGAAACGACTCCAGCATACGGGTTTAATCCGTATGCTGGAGTATACTTTAGCCAATCTCTATATATATATATATAACCTATGGTGCATACTAATGTACGGAAGTTTCGATGCATACTTATCCAAACTCTTGAATCTACTTTGAAATGACCGATCCAAACTGTCCAATATGATCTCCCTATTGAAATCTCCTTGTCGACCGAATTTTACATTTTTTAGAATTTTTTAAGTATTTTTTTTCGGATTTTAAAATTGCTATTTTTGAATGGTTGAGAAAAAATTAGATTAGTGATTTTCAAAATTTTGAGAAAAATACTTAAAAATTAAAAAAAATGTAAAATTTGGTCGGTAAGGGGATTATATTAGACGGTTTGGATCGGTTATTTTGAAGCAGATCCAAGAGTTTGGATCAGTATGCACCGAAACTTCCGTACATTAGTATGCACCATAGGTTTGGATCAGTATGCATCGAGAGAGTTTTGCTATGGTGAGTTGCAACTCACCACACCAGAGAGTCTGTGAATTGCGATAAAAATTCTTAGATCTAGTTCAAAATAACCGATCCAAACTGTTTAATATGATCTCCCTATGGAAATCTCCATGAAGACAAAATTTTATATGTATATTTTTAAATTTTAATTTTTTTTTTCAGATTTTTAAAAATGGTTGTTTTGAACGATTCAGAACTAATTAGATTAATGATTTTCTAAAATTTCAAAAAAAAAAGTAAAATTCGGTTTGAATGGAAATTTAAATAGGAAAAATCATATTGGATGTTTGGATCAGTTATTTTCAATTAGATCTAAAAATTTTGATCGCAACTGACATGCCCTCTGATAAATTGCAACTCACCATAGCAAAACTCACAACGACAATTCACAGGATATACGGAAGAGTGCTTGCTCTTTTTGTATGTTGCAAATAGCAACTTACCAAGGTCTGAACCAAATCGGTGGTTGCAAAAGGTGAGTCGTGTACAAGGCGCGTCTTATACTTGTAAGTTGTAACTGTTCTTCTTAATTAGTTCAAATGCACTAGAAAGGAAATTAAGTTTATGTCAAAACTCAAAACTCCCGGACGATTAAATTTAAAGGCCTGCATCCTAGCATCAGCAAAATAAAAGCAATTCCCACGTACATTAGCAGCACCACGTACATTACCAGATCATAGGGATAAATTGCACCACGCTACGGTACGCTAGAATATATTTTCATACTCACATCCGTTAAAAATTTCTTTACCTATACACTATCCATACCCGTTAAAAGATGACTTTACCACACCCTATTCGTACCGTTAGGATAATTATAGATAATGAATAATAATAATATCATTAATTTAATAAAAATTATATAATGTGATAAAATAACATCAAATAAATATACAAATAAAGTAGAATATTTAGATAATACTTTACATATAATAAAAATTATGAAATTTATTCTCATGTCAATTGGCATTTTAAAAAAATCTATATTACTATTTATAAATTATAATATAATATCATAGAGTGCAAATTGATTTTTTCATCAACATAAATAAATTTTGATGAAGATCAAAACTAATACCATATCTTACGATATGCGCTAATTACATGATTATATATTAGAATATTGATTGATTGTATATTTGTAAGGTAGGGCTAGTGGGCTACTGGGCTAAGGCTGTAAGTGTTAGGCGGGCCCCCCTCTCTCTCTGCTCTCTTTTTTTTGTCGAAAAATTTAAAAATAATATCAATATAATCAAATTTATTCAAATAGTATCACAATTATAAAATTCGAGATTCCGAACGCAATTACGGAATCCGGATTTCCGTAACAGGCTAGTTACAGAATCTGAGATTCCGTAACTATAATTTCATCGAACTTCATTTTTTTTTTAAGTTTTTGACCCAGTTAGAACTGGGATATTTTTTAAAACTTTGATTTATTTTTATAGGATTTATTAAATTTTTTTCATTTTATTTTTTTTAAACTTTGAATTTTTTAATGAGATTTACACAAAATTTGGTATTCAGGTAATTCTAATTCAATGTTGGTTCAACATTGTACATGACCCCACCATATACAAATCGATTCAATCAATGGAGGTCTCAGTTCGACTCAATAAACTAACCCTCGAGTCCAAATAATAAGCCCCTATTATGTATAGTCTTGTAGCCCATTCCAAATTCAATATTGTACATGACTAGTGTTCTAAATAGGTGCCGTATCGTATCGTGTCAAACACGCCGTGTCTAGATCATCTGTCGTGTCATGTCTAAATGTTTCATGTGTCGTGTCGTGCTGTGTCTAAATTTTAAGGGATGGACACGACACACCTAAAGACACGACACATCATGTCACGACACGTCACGTCACGACACGGCAACACGAGGCGTGGCGTGTCTTTAGGTGTGTCGTGTCCATCTCTTAAAATTTAGACACAGCACGACACGACACGTGAAATATTTAGACATGACACGACACGACAGATGATCCGGACACGGCGTGTTAGACACGACATGACACGAAACCTATTTAGAACACTAATCATGTACAATATTGAATTTGGACTGGACTACAAGACTATACATAATAGGAGCTTATTATTTGAACTCGAGGATTGGTTTATTGAATCGAACTGGGATCCCCATTGATTGAATCGATTTGTATATGGTGGGGTCATGTACAATATTGAACCAACACTGAATTAGGATAATTTTACGTGAATACCAAATTTTTTGTAAATCTCATTAAACAAAATCAAAGTAAAAAAATTTAATAAATTCTATATAAATAAATCAAAGTTAAAAAAAAATCCCAGTTACGGAAGGTCAAAAACTTTAAAAAAATTAATAATGTTGGATGAAATTACTAGTCTGTTCCGTAATTGTGATACTATTTAAATAAATTTGATTATATTGATATTATTTTTAAATTTTTCGGTTCTTTTTGCCTGGCTCTCTGTCATGCAGAATCCGAATCCTCAACGGTAAAAAAAAGGACTGCTTTTTATTGTTTTAATATTTAAAAATTTTAAAACTCAAATGGAGAATTCAAACTGTTGATTTTGTTAAATTTTACCGGTGATGCGTTTTCATATAAGTTTTATAAAATTTGAAGTCGATTTGATACTTGATTAAGTGACCAAATTATGAATGTATTAGAATTAATCTAACCAGATTCGTTCATTTGTTGACCACTTCATGTAGTATCAAATCAACTTCAAATTTCATAAAATTATATGAAAACGCATCGCCGGTAAAATTTAACAAGATCAACGGTTTGAATTTTCCAGTTAAGTTTTAAAACTTTTTAATATTAAAAAAAATGAAAAGTGTTGTAAAATTAAGTGAAAAGAGGAAGAGACAGAGATAAAAGAGAGAGTAAATTGGTGCTCTGTATTTCTTATTCTCCAAATGTTCAATCTCCAGTATACAACTTACATCCACTATTTATAAGCCAAAAACAAATCTTACAATTAATGCTAAAGATCTCGTACAATTAATAGGAATAATGAAAATGGACAATCAATATATATAATTCTATTTATAACACTTTCCCTTTGTTCATCTTTCATTATACATTAGTAATATGATACTTCAGGATCAATGTTAATATGATACTTCTGGATCATTTATACTGCCTCATTAAAAACCTTACCAAGAAAAATCCATTGGGATAAAAACTTGGATAAGGAAAAAAAGTACAGTGTGTATAATGCTTTCCCTTATTTTAATATTATTGGACATCCTTCAGTCGATGTAGACCTATCTTCTTTCTGAGTTGTTCAAAAATTCTTGTTGGCAAAGACTTCGTGAATAGATCGGCCAAGTTGTTGCATGATTAAATTTTTTGAACATCTATTATACCATCCTTTTGTAGATCATGTGTCGAGAAGAACTTCGGCGCAATGTGTTTAGTTCGATCTCTTTTGATATATCCTTCTCTAATTTGTGCTTTGCAAGCTGCATTATCTTCATATATTAGAGTAGGATTTTCCTTAATGATTTGAAGCCCACATTCTTCTTGAATATTTTGAATTATTGATCTCAACGAAACACATTTTCGACTCGCTTCATAGAGAGCAATTAGTTCATCATAATTTGATGATATAGCCGTTGGAGTTTGTTTTGTCGATCGCCATAAAATTGCAGCTCCACTATAAGTAAATATGTATCCTGATTGAGATCATGCTTTATGTGGGTCTGACAAATATCCTGCATCTGCATATCCAACTAAATTAGATTTTATATCATTTTCATAGTATAGCCCCATATCTCGAATTTCACAAAGATAGCGAAAAATATCTTTAATTCCATTCCAATATCTTCGGGTTGGTTTGGAACTATATCTTGATAGTAAATTTACAACAAATGAAATATCAGGTCTAGTATTATTTGCAAGATATAATAATGTTCCGATTGCACTTAAATATGGTACTTCAGGACCAAGTACTTCTTCATCATTTTCTTGGGGGCGAAAAGGATCATTTTCTACATTTAACGATCGTACGACCATTGGTATTTTCAAAGGATGAGTTTTATCCATATTAAACTTCTTTAGTAATTTTTCAATATAATTTGACTGATGGATAAATATTCCATTCTTTAAATGCTCGATCTGCAGACTGAGACAAAATTTAGTTACACCAAGGTCTTTCATTTCAAACTCCTTTTTCAATAATTTTGCAGTATTTTCAATCTCTTCAGGAGACCTATAATGTTTAAATCATCAACATACACTGCAACGATTACAAAACCAAAATTTGATTTTTTAATAAAAACACACGGACTAATTGCATTATTCTTATATCCTTCTTTTAAAAGATATTCACTAAGTCGATTATACCACATTCGACCTGATTGTTTTAGTCCGTATAAAGATTTTTTCAATTTTATGGAGTACATTTCTCTAGTCTTTGATTTATATGCTTCGGGCATTTTTAATTCTTCAGGGATTTTCATATATATATATATATATATATATATATATATATATATCACTATCAAGTGAACCATATAGATAGGCTGTGACTACATCCATAAGTTGCATTTTAAGATTTTCTGTGACTGCGAGACCTATTAAAAATCTGAGAGTTGTCGCATCCACTACAGGTGAATACGTTTCTTCATAATCAACTCCATATATCTGTGTAAATTCTTGTGCCACTAGCCTTGCTTTGTATCTCACAATCTCATTTTTCTCATTTCTTTTAATGACAAATACCCATTTGTAACCTACAGGGTTAACATGTTTGGGCGTCTGGACTACCGGTCCAAATACTTGTCGTCATTTATCAAGCGAATTTAATTCAGTTTGAATGACATCTTTCCATTTATGCCAATCATTTCTTTGTCTACATTCTTCTATGATTTTTTTGGCACATTATCTTTTTCGTTTGTAACATCACTAGCTATAGCAAATGCAAAAACTTCATCAACTTGAGTTTTATTCCTATTCAATGTTGTACTATTTTTCACATAATTTATAGAAATCTCATAATCATTTGATACTTCGGTTTCTTCTGGAACTTCATCAATCTCTTCAGGGATTTTAGTTTCTTCAAGAAGTTTATTATTCTCTTCTGGAGATTTACTTTCTTCGAAAATTTTGTAAACCTCTTCTGAGGTTGTACCAACTGCTTTCTTATACTCTTTTCTTTTTCGTGAATTTATATCCTTAGAACTAATTGGTCTTCCACGCTTTTTACGTTTATGAGATTCATTTGATAATTTTGTAATATCTATTCGAGCAGGTGCATTAATAGCTGGAATATGTGATTTAGTGACTCTATTTATATCTGTGAATGCATCAGGCAATTCATTTGCAATTCTTTGTAAGTTTATAATCTTTTGAACTTCAAGTTCACATTGACCACTTCTAGGATCAAGATAAGACAACGATGAATTCCATGTCACTTGTCTATCTAATTTTTGTTTTCCTTCCCCTAAATTTGGGAATATTGATTCATCAAAATGACAATCAAAGAATCTTGTTGTAAAAACATCTCCTGTTAATGGTTCTAAATATTTGACAACGGAAGGAGAGTTAAAACTAATATAATTTCTCAACCTTTTTTGAGGTCTCATTTTTGTGCATTGTGGAGGAGAAATTGGAACGTAAATTTCACAACCAAATACCTTTAAATGAGACAAATTTGGTTCTCTTACGGAGACCAATTGTAACGGGGAATATTTATGATTAGCAGTTGGTCTTAATCTAATTAGTGCTGCAGCATGTAATATGACATGTCCCCATGCAGAAGATGGTAAACTAGATTTCATAAGTAATGGTCTAGCTATTAATTGTAACCTTTTAATCAATGATTTTGCTAGACCGTTTTGTGTATGAACATGTGCCACTGAATGTTTTACAGTAATCCCAATAGACATGCAATAATCATTAAAAGTTTGGGATGTAAATTCTCCTGCATTATCGAGTGGGATCCTTTTAATTTGATAATCCGGAAAGTTAGCTCTCAATTGGATAATTTGTGCTAATAATCTAGCAAATGCGACATTTCTTGTTGCTAACAAACACACATGTGACCAACGTGTTGATGCATCAATTAAAACCATAAACTATCTAAATGGTCCACATGACGGTGTAATAGGTCCGCATATATCTCCTTGAATTTGTTCTAAAAATGATGGAGTTTCAGATCCAACTTTATTTGGAGATGGTCTAATAATTAGCTTTCCAAGAAAGCATGCTTGGCATGTCAATTCTTTTGATAACATGATCTTCAGGTCCTTTAGGGGATGTCCGTTTGCACTTTCAATTATTCTCCTCATCATTATATTTTCTGGATGACCCAATCTATCATGCCATAACGTAAATAATTTTGGGTCAACTAACTTCTGGTTAGTCACCATATTTGATTCTATTGTACTTATATACGTACCATATAGTCCATTAGACAATGCTTGCATTCTTTCTATAATATTTTTCTGGCCATTTTTAATTGATAAGATATGAAGATATTCACAATTTCTCTCATTCATAGTTTCAATATGATAACCATTTTTTCGAATATCTTTAAAACTTAGTAGATTTCTTCTGGATCTACTCGAATATAATGCATCATCTATTATTAATTTTGTTCTTTCAGGTAACAAAATACAAGCTCTTCCGGAGCCTTCAATAATATTACATGAGCTAGAAATAGTTTGGATATTAGTCTCACGGAGATGCAATTGCAAAAAGTATTTTTTACTTTTCAATATGATATTTGTAGTTCCGCTGTCTTCTTTACTGAACATTGCTTCAATCATTTTCCTTAAAGTAAAATAAAATAAAACTTATTTTATTCATTTATTCTCGTACATTAACCTTAAAAGGAAATTTGAAAAAAATTAAGTTGCTTATATTCCCATACTAATGAATTCAATGCCGTACATTAAATTAAAAGGAAATTAAACTAACTTTATTTTATTCGCATATGTCACAAACATTTTCAAGATGATTTTTCTTGTTCATTGCAAAAATTAATGCGACCATACCAATATCATCTATTCATATAGAATCAAATTTACTTAAGAGAATATTTGATTAATTTATTAAAAACTCATTCTTTCGCGTGAGGATACATGACACTAACTTGAAGTATTTTCCCTTTTTTCCGACTGCCGAGGATTTGGATTGCCGTCTTGCATAGTTGCATAATAGGGGAATTGCTTTCCCACGCTTGACAAAAATACCTCCGCAGCACTACTCCCTCTGTACGATCTCTCTCTCGAGTCACCATGGTAGAGAGCAGGGGTGTTCGGTCCTGATCTAAGATTTCGAGTTTCTCAGTCAGCTAGAAGTAAGGACAGCGAAAAGGTAACCGATCTCGGTCGTCGGGAGTAGCAAGGCGGAGCCAAGGAGAGAGAGGGGGAGAGTCAGAGGTGAGAGGGTGAGAGAAGCAGATAGGTGGTGTCAGGCGGACCCAAGGTGAGAGGGGGAGTAGCAAGGCGTAGACGCGGAGCCAATGTCGTGCTCCAGCGCAAAGAGGGAAAAAAAGGATAAAAAGGTGCGAGGGTATTTTAGTCATTTAAAAGAGTGTGGGACTGAATCTCTAAATAATAGACGTGAGAAAAGCAATTCCCGTTGCATAGTTGCATAATTGCGTCGCGGAGACATGGAGTGCGGGATCCGGCCGCCAAGCTTCCAGCCATCCCAGGCCGTCCGATCCTCCCTTCTCCCTTGGCCATGGAGCGCATGCTGGCTGGCTGGCTGGCTGCTGAAATAAATGCAAGGTTCATTACTTCATTCCCCTTCTCCTTCCCCTACATTCATTGGATCATTCTTATCCTTATTACTACTTATTCCTATGATTCATTCTCTTCTAAACTCTGCAACTAATTCAATCTTTTCTTTGGCTTTGTTAAAATTGTCACAAACATCTACTCACACAAACATAACACAACACAACGCAACACAACACAACAAACACCATTTATTTATCTAACCACGCAAGACCTCATCCTCCAACTAGAGGACTCACTGGAATTATGGGTTTTCCCGCCCAATCCCCCCTCTGACAGAGTTGTTGTGATTCCACACCCCAGATGTAAACCCTAAATTTTGACAAAGAGAAATAAGTAAAACCCTATCTAGGTTGGGGGAAGTCGAAGAGAGACCACACGGCCCTGATCAAAATCTCTCTCTTTTTTTTTAATGTGAGACGAATTTTGGTTGGAATTTTTATGCAATTAGATCCAACAAAATCCTGAAAAACCAATTCAAATGAAATGAAATCCTGCGTAAAAAACATTTTGATCATGCCCTTACTGAAATTGAATAGCTGGTGCTAGAGGAATAGGTCAGAAATCCAATGGTGGAAAATCAAATCCCATTGTTCTTAGACTTTATAATGAGAGAACAACTGGGGATATATGAAGGCCAGGTGGAGGTGGAGGATGGAGGTCACTAGGGCAGGCTGTTGGCGGCTTTTTTTTGTATAAACAGGGTGCCTACTTTCTTTTTTTTTTTTTAATATATATGTATAATATATAATTATATATATATATATAATTTACTTTAAGTTACAGAAAGGTATGCCAACTAAGCCCTAAGAGTTAAAAGATAAGAGAATATAGATCAGAGAGAACGCCGCCAGAATTGATAGAGTGAAAATAAAACTTCTCTCTTTTTCTTCGGAAGGTCTTTAAAACTTATAAGCCCTAGACTCCTAACCCTCCCCTCTTTAAAATTATCTCCTCTTTTATCCTTTCCTCGTTCAAATTGGGGCTGAAAATGGGGGTTATTGATGAGAAGAAAATTTTAGTTGAAAAAATTAGAGATATCAGCAAGAAACTCGAGGCTCCACCGTATTCCGATGAAAAACTTCTCTCTCTTCTGGAGGTAAGAACTTATCTTTGTTTTCCCTTTCTAGTTTCTGTAATTTTTTTGTTTATTTGATTTTGAGTTTGAATTTGGGGTCTGAAGTTGGGTATATGATTTATATGAAGATTTTTCTCCCTATCAGTTTAATAATTTATTGTATCACTCACTCTGACAAGTTGATTTTGTTTTTTTCATAGTTTATTTTAATTTATTTTGGTCTTTCCAAAACCCTAATTTTGTGGATCTTTTATTTTTCATCAGCCTCACTATTAGGGCAATCAATTTGCTTTTCTGGCTTATTTGAGGTCTTTTAGCTATGCCCAGAGATAACGACACCCCGAGTGACACTAGAAAAAATTTTAGATTTTTTTGATTTTTTTCCCTTCAAATATTTTCTTTTTTTTTTTAATTATTCTCCATCAGACTTTCGTAGGATTTTTGTTGCAAAATGAGATGATACAAGTTGTATTGAAAGAAATTTGATGTCATCAAAATAAATCTTGCCGCGTGGTGATCAAATTTGAATTGAATTTTATTTATTGCCTAAATTAATGTGAAGCACCATCACATACTTCCCAACGGTTATGAATTGGGAGGGGGGGGGGTGCGTATTTTTAAATGTTTGGCGCGAATTGACAAAAATTCCACCAATGTTTTTTTCCCTAAAATACCCATGCTAAAAATGCAAAAAATTGTATTTGTTCGTTCCTTCTCCTGCCATATTGTATTAATATAGATTCAATTGTACTGGTACTTGATCTCATAAAATTTATCCATTTTTTGTAATTTCACTTAGGAAATGGAGAGCTCATTGTATACAGTGAATCAGCAGACTTCTACTGCAGTCATGACAGTACTGCAGCCGACGATGGCAGTTTTGATCAGCAAAGCAATGCCATCGCATCAGAACACCGACGTATGTGTGGCAGTCCTTTCGTGCATATGTGAGGTCATGCGCATTTCTGCACCCAACATGCCCTACAATGATGATGCCATGAAGGTAACATTAATCTCTTTGGTTTTATTTGACAGACTGGAAAGAACAATTGTTGGATGAATTAGTTCTAGTAAAAGTAGGAGGAAAGATCACACATGTAGTGCCGGTTACCATTAAGATTTCTGATAATTTATTCAAGGTATATATTGTGTAATGACTTCTAATCGCACTTATGGCAAGGCTAAGATAATAAAGAAGCCCTGGTTATAATTTAGTTAGAAAATCAGTAATAAAGAGGTCATAAAAGATATTTTTGCTTGGTCTTGTGGCTGAGAACGAAGAGAATTCAGATATTTTGGAAAAATAGGTCGACCCTAAGGTACAGAAAAACTAAATCTTAAACCCTTAAAAAAAATATGGGAGACAAAAAAAAAAAATTATATGAGGAAAGAGTAAGCATGTAGTGCAAACTAAACTAACGTTTTATCTCGACAGCTCCTGATACTTGAGTAAGTGTCACTGTTTATAATCATGCTTCTCACTTTTCAGCTTGTGTTCCAAAGAATCGTCATGTCTTTTGAGAGAATTGACGACTTAAAGAGCAGGTCATACAAAAAAATAGTCTCCATTCTTGAGTCTCTTGCAGAGCTGAGGTCGTGCGTTATAATGCTCGATCTCGAATTGGATGACATAATATTGGAGATGTTTGAACATTTTCTGCAGAGAGTAAGGTAACTGTACAATATTTTGTTATTGCTTGTCGAATTTATGCCTTGTGAACTAATGAAGTTTGTCTCCAAATCTGTCATCGTCAGAGGTGGATAGTTTACTTTTGCAAACAATAATTTAATACTACTAAGTTTATACTTCTCAAAATGGGAACTCCTTCAGTATTGCTTAGTAGAGCCCATCAATTAATAGAGAATTACTATGGTAAGTTAAGAAACATTTTTGACTTTTAACTTCAACTAAGCTTTCTTTCTTTGCAGTGTGCAGCACCCACCAAGCATATTTCGGTCAATGGAGAAGATAATGATAACTATCATAAATGGGAGTGAGAGTGATGAGATCCCACAGGAGCTTGTGTCTTGCCTCCTCCGGAGTGTTAAAAGAGAAAGAATGGTACCAGTCCTTTTTTTTATAGTATTCCTGGTTTGTCATGGTAATCTGCACAACTGATCAACTTTTAGTGTGTTATGGCTTCAAAATTTCTGATCGTACAGTATCTGCTTTTATACAATTGGTCTTAGGTTTTGTTCTAATATCAACATACAATTATATATATATTTTTTTTGCTTTTGTATTATATTTTAGGTGGACCTGTTTGTATCATTCACACTTGGGGAGAATGTAATACAGAAGTGTGCTGAAAAGTTGAAGCCATTAATACAAGCAATGGTTGGCAACAGATTCAGGAAGTATTCTAAAGTTGTTGAATTGCTCTGTGATCAGGAGACCTCAGATGCCATTGAACAGTGTGATGCTGATACCTCATTCAAGAATGAGGTACTTGTTTGCTATTAAAAAAATACTGATGTCTCTATTTACTTTTAATGTTTTATGCTTGTTTCTGTGTCATACATTGTATTTACCTTTTGGATGCTTGTGATTCAGCCAGAGGCAAACAATTCTGAGAGAGCTGTCTCTGACGATGCAAATGCAGAGATGGCCATGTTGGAGTTGGCTCTAGTGCCAAAGAGGCGGCGATCTGGTACTGCTAGAAAGGCTGCGGATTATAATAAGTTGGTAGTCAGACAGACTACTGGTACACATGTTGAGGTATGTACACGTGTTGTCTTTATTTATCTTCTTGCCTAAGAAAAGAAGCAGAAAATGCAGTTAAATAGGTATTTTGGTGATAAATGAATATTTCTTCCTTTTGAAACAGAATCCAAATGTGGGCCATAGAAGTGGCTTTAAGGGGAAGCGGGGTCCTGAGAAACTTGTCGGTAAGAGAATCCGAGTATGGTGGCCTCTTGACAATGTGTAAGTTTCGAACTAGAAACCTGTCGTTTTTTACAGCAGGCAACTGCTTTGATTTGTTTAAATTTTAATTTTGACAACTCGTATGATCTTCTCTGCCAGGTTCTATGACGGTACTATCGTGAAGTACTACCGAACAAGCAAGAAGCACTTGGTAATATACCCTCTTTGTGTGAATAATATTTTATTCCTTTCTTTGAATCTTTTATGCCATCTTGTACACAGGTTTTTGAAGGAGTTTTGTTTTGATTTCTAATTCATTTATGCATCTCTGTAATAATCAGGCACAGAAATATTCTGACCTCTTTCGGCCATGAAATCCCTGGTCAATATTATGTACCTCATCTTATAAAGTATGCTTTTTGTTTTTTTTTCTTATACTAGGTAATTTATGATGACGGCGACTCCGAGCGCTTACATTTGAAGGATGAGATCTGGGAATTTTTACAGGTTAGAACATTGTTGGGTTTCTAGAATCTTTGTAATATTTGGTCCACGTAAGGGTTTCTGTCAGGTATACCTGAATAAATTTGTTTTTATAAAGTATTTCCTTTTTTTTTTCTGGGTTACTGTAGTGCCTTTTCAAGAGAAACTGACATGTTGTATAGTTGATGAAAGTTCTATACGATGAATACAATTTGTTCTAGAGCTTATGGGTTTATTGTTTTCTTTACTTAACTCTGCAAATAATTTTAATTTCTAGGAAGAAGGTGAAGAAAGTACTGCCCCAATTAGAAAAGAATTGTAAGTCTTGTTTTCTTTGACTATAATTTTTAAAATTTACTCTACCCTCTTTTTTTATTATCAGTTCAAGTTGTTTTCTGCTAAGGGTGATAATTTTAGGATTAGTCACTGTTACAAATAAATACTGTGTTATATGGATTATTGAATGAACCACAGTTGCCTCTGTATGTTTCATCCAAAAAATTGCCTCAGTATGATGTCCTTTGTCTGGCCATTACTACAAAATATATCATATATGAATCAAAATATACAAAGAATGGAGTGCCTTATATGTTGCCATGTGTTGCGGTTTAACCAGGTCAAGGAGCAAGAAGGTGAGAAGGGCCAGTGAACCAAAAGATTTTGGGAGTAACTCTAAGTTGCCGTTAGCAAATTCGGTATTGCCTATTGGTTGGATTTAGTTTAGTACAATTTAGCTAAGAACAAATTATGTATCTGTGCGCATTGGAAAATGATACAATTTAGCTTAGCAGGCTCTTTTTAATTTCTGGATCTTTTGTTAAGTTGATGGCCCTATCACTAGTAAAAAAAAAAACGGGTTACCTCCTGTTTTTTTAATTACTTGTCGAGATTCCAGAAGGTCCTTAAAGTGTGTTTTAAAACATATATGTTTGATGAACTGTTAGTTAAGAATTAAAGATTTCTACATCAAATATTGGCGCGCTGATCCTTAAAACAGCGAGAAATTAATTCAGAGAGGGGATGGCTCGTCAATTAAAAGAAAACTAGTGGGGGCGTTGCGCGTTGCGCGACTTATTTTTACCACATGTAGCTATTGTGAACCTGTCTCTTACAATAGAAGTAAAATTTGTTATATAAGATAATTGTGTCTGAAAAAAATAAATAATATGAAAAAATAAATTTAAAAAATAATACTTTTTAGATGATGCGATAAAACATAGGATAAAACATGGAAAATATATAAAAAAAATCCTAATTATAAAAAATAGACAGAAAATCATCGCATAATTCATAAGCAGTCTACTGAGTGCTCTGGACTCGTGATTCAGTGTCCGGAGCACTGTTGTGCGATTTATCTTTATCCTTAAAGTTTACGCTATATATTTTAAATATTTCTTTCGAGACACTGTTAATATTTCTTTGTATTTTTATACGGCCATAATTATACTCTGGAAAAATATACTTTGGAATGTCCAAAATAATTAAAAAAAAAACTAAAGATCAAAACATAGAAATAAAATTTGATGAGATTCGGGAATCTATTTTAATTATTTTAAAAATATATAATCGAAAATCGTTACATCTATTAATTATATTATTATTTGCGCATGCATACAGAATTTTATGGAGAAAATTTTTTTTAAGGACTTCAAATAATTTAAGAAACAACCTATATTCCTCTCGAATATCGTAAATGGAGAAGACAATTTAAAAAAAAAAAACCGGAGAGTAAACATAGAAGGGATTGGTGGATGTTGTATTGTTGTCCCGTTTGGAGAGCAAAATTAGTCCCACATGGGATTCCGAACTCTAATTTAACTTATATATAAGTAGATGCAGTCCAATTAGTACACAAACTCGCGTGCTCTCTTGTTTCCATTTCCAGAATTAGAAAGGAAGAAAAAAGACAAAAACCTCACCTTGAAAAAAGAAGCGTGAAAAAGCTGGAGAGAGAACGCATTGGGCTGCCTTTGTTTGCGTACATCCTTGACTCAATATAGACTTTTCGAATTTTCTGTAACCTTCATCACTCATTTATGGTTCAATACAGGGGCCACATAATCAGCCACTGTAACAAATAATCCAGGCCAAAATACTGTTCGGAGAACTATTGATTTTCCGGATCCGGATTCAATTTTCCAAATTCATATATGTTATGATGCTCTATGAATCAAACCAAGTTTGAAATGTCCTAGTTTAACTCAGCACGGGCATTAAGCCATGGAAACACAAAACTCGGTATTAGATGCGATGCATAACCCGAACAATGGACAGATGATTCTTACATGAATTTTAATTAACGAACTATTGATTTTCAGAAGGTATTAACTCGATGGTCATTAAATAACGAGTCAGGGTAATGAGGAAAGGGTCCCCTCGTTTATTTATCCAATGGAAGTTCCAAATGTTTTCTCAATTCTTCCTAAAACCAAATGTCTTTTGAATCAGGCAATGATCTCACTTCACAAACAAAATTCCTTCTTTCTAGATATTAACTAAATTGAAAGGAAAGAAACACTGAAACCATACTTTAGAGACCCACGCTTTTATTAGGCTGTGGCGTGTTTAGTCGTAAGTGACTAGTTGCTACCTTTTCTTTTTTCTTTTTTCATTTCTTCTGACCTCTTTAGATCACAGCTAGTGATCTGCACAGGTTCGTATTAAGTTTTTGTGCATCAGCAAATTAAGTATGCTGGCTGCCCCAATGCGTAGCTTTTTTCGGGGGAAAAAAAAAGGAAAAAAAAGAGAGAACCACGCTTTTGAATTAACTCTTAGGGTGAGGATCAATTGACAATCGACTGGTTTGAATCATAAAAAATAATATATGATTTTAAAATTGAACACTTGAAATATAATCTTGCTAAATATTCCTTAATCATATGTAAGTTAACAAAATTGAACACTTAAACACTTGATTATGCATATTTTACATTTTTTTGATGACATATTAATTGATAGTCAAGTTTCATTTGATATACATCCAATATGTTTATAAATTTTTTATTATTTTGTTTTTGAAAAAGTGTTGCTAAGTTTGTTGAAACAAGAAGTTGTCAATGAATTATAATTCTTTTTTTTTCTTTTTGTTTACATTGGCAAACACATTTATCCCACAAAAGTATGAGTACGATTTGCACACCAGAATCAACATAATCAACACGTTCAACAATCAAAATTACCAGTAACTATAAGCTTTCAACTACATAATTTCTGCAATCTCTTATATGTATCTCAGAGAAAATCCGCTTCACCTAACCTGGATTATTCTAATTGAGTTAATTCATTTAGAAATATGCAAAATATGACTTCATTCGGCTTAAAGCCTTGTTTTATCTGCTGCTTAAGGCAAATGCAAAGCCTTACTAATTCTGTCAATTTTATTTAGGATACAATAACTATGTTGATCTGGCTTAAGGCTTTCATGGCCATGCTTTGTAATAAATCTGCTACTTCATCAAGATGCCAAGATGCACTCTAGCACATAACCCTGCACCTTTGCAGGGAAAATGATTACAGCATGTTTCACTTCTTTCCTTCATAAAATGGACCCCTTTTTCTACTTCACATGTTACTATGTTAGTCGTTGCTTGCACAGAAAATTAATTAATGCACTAAAAGTCACTACAACAACAACAATAACAACTAAGCCTTTTGGTACCAACTCCAAGAATTTAAATGACGGCCTCTGATAGTTAAATGGCACACATAGAAGTAGGGGTACAATAAACAAAATTTAGTTTGCACACAAGTACTAATAAACCTATAAACCATAATCATATTTTTGTTCCTATGTATTAACAAGTATAAGTTCAGATGATTATCCATATCTGTACTGAACTCATCACATTCAGTTGATTTAGGTCACATAGTTTTCTAATGACAAAACTGTCCTTTTATCTTCAGTCGAGATCAAAATCACTGTGGAACTAACGTTATAGATTTCATCAATGTTTGGGCAATGAGGTCTTTTTAGCAGCAAAGTGTTATCTCACGTTCGATGTCTCAATAGGATTTAATCCCAACCATCTGATCTAGGTTAGCATCTCAGCTAGTTCTATCTCTATATGCGCCGCATTCTTTCCCAATATATTATCTTTTTAGAATAATTTGGTAATGGCTGCCAAGTGACATTCTCCATAGTTTCTCTCTCCATCTCTTCTCACTCTCTATGGTAATATTTCTCTGGCTCTCAACTACCTAAGAAATATATGTTCACACATCCTTCTCTTCTCTTTGTGTAATTGACGATTCATTTTAGCTTTTATGTCTAATTTTTCTTCAGAAGTTTAAGGTGATAGATGACCCAACCTTGGATCTGAAATTGCCTTGGTTTTTGGATTAATCCCTACTGATATCAATTGTGTTTTCAGGACTGTTTCATTTTTGGTAACAAAGCTACTGTATAACATGAACTTTGACTTATTATTTGTAATGAGTTTATTAAAGGATTGATTTTGGATTTATTATTTTGAAAGATTAGGAAAATAGATCAATTTTGAAACAAGAAGTTTAAGAAAATAGATCCGTTTACCATTTACATGATGTTTTCTTTAGAAATTAGAACTGACAGAATCTTGCCTTGTGAATTTGATGTAATTATATTTTCATTTAAAGGTATGTTATGGAATAGTTTTAGCCTGGGTTGTTTGGTTGGCACATTCTATGCTTGACAAACCAACATTAATTGTGAATTAAACTTGATTGATTAGAGAATGCAGGTGTTATAATCACAATATTTCTACTTTACATTTTTGTGATTCTGAACATAGAACCTGTAACTTTAGATATGTTTTCCAAGGTTTGACAACATTGTTCATCTGTTGGTCAATGATCATTATTTGTTTCGGTTCTCAGCTGGAAAATTTACTAGACTTCATTCTTGCATCACTGTTTTCATATGTGCAATGAATTTTGAACTTATCATTCGTTTTTTGTGAATGCCATTGTAGATAAATTGAGGACATGCTTTCAAATAGATTGATTAAATGATAAAATTTGATTTGGGTAATAATTATGTCTTAAATATTAATCATAGAGAAGTGGGTGATAAAAATGCCAAAACTAAGCACTTCAGCTTACAAATATTTAATTTATTTTATATCTTTTTGCTGGTGATGTAGCTTGGATCATGTGATCGTTGGATGCTACAATGTTATACTCACAACAAGCAATAATGGAAATCAGAATCCAAAGGATGACAGAGTTATGGATGTTTTGGCTTAGTCGTTATTGTGTAGGAGTAAGCACTCTATCTACATCCTTCATTTTAATTTTATGGTTTATCTGGAGTACAATTGCTAGAATGTATTGTGAAAATACAAGTTGCCACAGTTGTGTACAAACTAATCATCCTTTTTGAGGTACATATGCTGGTTTTTTTTTTTGTCTATTTCTTATTATTTTGTTTTATGCTTGTTTCTGTGCAAAATTTTTATTTACCTTTTGAATGCTTGTGATTCAGCCCGAGGCAAACAAGTCTGAGAGAGCTGTCTCTGACGAGAAGTCCCAGAAGTCAGTCAAGGCAGGTGAGCATCAACAGGAGTCAGAACGACAAGAAATAGTTAGTAGCGCCTGCTTGGATGGAGATGCAGAGATGGCCATGTTGGAGTTGGCTCTAGTGCCAAAGAGACGGCGATCTGTTACTGCTAGAAAGGCCGCGGATTCTAATAAGTTGGTAGTCAGACAGACTACTGGTACACGTGTTGAGGTAGGTACACGTGTTGTCTTTATTTATCTTGTTGCCTAGGAAAAGAAGCAGAAAATGCAGTTAAATAGGTATTTTGGTGATAAATGAATATTTCTTCCTTTTGAAACAGAATCCAAATATGGGTGGATTTGAGCGGAAGTGGGGTCCTGAGAAACTTGTCGGTAAGAGAATCCGAGTATGGTGGCCTCTTGACAATGTGTAAGTTTCAAACTAGAAACCTATCAATTTTTATTGCAGGCAACTGCTTTGATTGGTTTAAATTTTTGTTTTGACAACTTGTATGATCTTCTCTGCCAGGTTCTATGGGTCTATGACGGTATACTATCGTGAAAAACTACCGAACAAACAAGAAGCACTTGGTAATATACCCTCTTTGTGTGAATAATATTTTATACCTTTCTTTGAATCTTGCACACAGCTTTTTGAATGAACTTTGTTTGATTTCTAATCCAATTATGCGTCGTCTCTGTAATAATCAGGCACAAAAATATTCTGATCTCTTTCCACCATGAAATCTCTGGTCAATATTATGTACCTCATCTTATAATAGTATGCTTTTTGGGTTTTTTTTTTCCCTTATACTAGGCTATTTATGATGACGGCGACTCTGAGTGCTTACATTTGAAGGATGAGATGTGGAATTTATAGAGATTAGAACACTTGTTGGTTTTCATTTAAGACATACAAAGTATCTGCAGATTCCTGATTAAATTGCCCCCTATATAAACCATAGTCCCCTTTTTTCTTAAGCTATGGAACGTTTTTGTTAAAATTGGGCAGGGTCATCGAGCGATGCTGAGAGAACTTTAGTAGAAAAAATCTGAGATGTTGGCAGAAAACTCAAGGCTCTACTTTCTTCGGATGAAGAACTTCTTTCTCTTCTTGTTAATTAGAATTTTGCATCTTTTTGTTTTGTTTTTTTTTTTTTTTGAGTTTTGGCTAATTCGTTTGCTTTTAGTAGAAGCCTAGAAGGCAAGCAATCATCTATATATGTACATTAGTAGCATGCAGTTTACTTGTACAGAAGTCATTTTTAATGTAAAACATAAGCATTGGCAATTGTGTAAAGAACATTTTTGTTTAAATTCCTCCCTCCTAATTTCTTATCAAATAAGGTGGTGGCTACTTCGGTACTACCAAAGAAATATTTCCTACGTTTATAATAAAAGTTTTAATAATTGTAGAGAAAGATATATCATTCTGAAACAACAAATTAGTGTGTGAAGTAGTAAAGAAAAACAAATAATAGAAAAAAAAAAATCGATGTTGAAAGAAAAGTTGTATGAAGACCATTTTTTACTGTATATTGTGTGGACAAAGAAAGAGAGCATACCGTAAGTAGCACCATAAAATATGGCAAATTTAAGGAGAAGTGCAGCTAAATAATCAAAGTTGAATGAATTTCAATACCAATGGCGAGAAGCAGAATTGTCTGGCTAGAGGGACTCCTGAATTCCTGATTGAAGAAATCAGGAAGTATAACAGGCCGAGAGTTAAGTTTTAGTGATATTCTGGAGAAGGCCTGTGGGCCGAAAGTTAAGTTTTGTGCAGTAAGGCCTATTTATTTGATAAGATAGTGAGGACCGAGGAGACATGGCGGGAGTGTTTTTTTTTTTTTAATTAGTTTAGATTGTCTAATAAAACTTTTGGCCCTTTATCAGTCTCTCTCAAGTATTATTTGATGTGTATGTGATAGAAATTACAACTGTTTTGTTAATTGATTTCTATAACAGTAATTTTTATAAAAAAGAATTATATAGAGTAAATTTATTATGAACCATGATGCATAGAGCGCTCCGTGCACCACGACCGTTTGATCGGTGATTTTGCAAATTGATAAATAACCAATCTAATCTATATATTGAAATCTCATAGAAAACAAAATTTTACAATTTTTTAATTTTTTTACTATTTTTTTCGAATTTTTTAAAGCTTGTCATTTTGGCTTACAAATTAGTGTATTTATAGCAAAAAATGACAAGTTTTAAAAAATTCGAACAAATAGTAAAATTTTTTTTAAAATGGTAAAATTTTGTTTGCTATGAGATTTCAATATATAAATTGGGTTGGTTAAATTAGATTTGACAATTTGTGAAATCACCGACCAAAATGGTCATGGTTCACGAAAGCTTATATGAACTATGGTTCACTATATGTTAAAGAATTTTAATAAAAACTAAGATTTTTTTTAATAAGAACCAAACAATTACTCTCTATTAACGCTTTTTAAAATGTGCTAATTCCCATCACCTATTAACGCTTTCATAAAAAGCGTGGAATAGTGTGTTTTATGAATGGATAATAAGGCCATTAACATGTTTTAGGAACGGATAATTAGGTTGATTTTTGTAGTCTGCGCTTTGAATTTTCAGTTTGCACACCGAACTTTTTAGGCCAAATAGCGCATTTATAAAACGTGTTATTAGGCTGATAACGTGTTTTATAAACGCACTGTTTAGGTCGCAATGTTTGGATATATATGTATGTGCGGTGTCTTTCTTCTCCACAATGCAAAAAAGAGAAGATGGAAAACAAGAAGAGAGAAGAGATAAGAGAGAAATCAAGTAGATTTTCATAACTACTAAACTATATCATATCAGCAGCAACGTGTTTTTCCAAGAAGATGCACTTACAAGTGATCGAGATATACTGATCACTTAAAATGTATTTCTTATTAGTCCCAAAGTACTGGACAAAATGATTAAGAGGGACAGAGGTTATTGTATCCTCCGTGAAGGTGAAGTTATATGGTTGTCTTTGAAACAAACTTGTTCTCCGGCTTTGAAAATCATCTTTTAAATAGAAATGACATATATCGCATGCAGACATGCAATAATTGAAGATATTTCTAGATTTGATTTATAGATTTTGGATTAAAAGAATGAGATAACTTGATTTATGGATTTCGGAAAAAACTGATCTGATTTCTGCAAGAACAGAGAAGGGACTTATATAATTTCTAATAACGCGCTTATAAATTCACAAATTAATTGACAAAATTGAATTGAAACGACCAAAGTTTAATTGAAATGATAAAAGTTTGATTGGAAGTCGAGAAACATGCCTAATAATGCACTTATAAAATGCATTATTAGCCTTTTAATGCGTTTTATAGCAGTGTTATTATACCTGTCACGCTTTATAAACACACTCCAAAATTCAGACTAATTATCTAGTTCCTAAAATGCGTTAATGACCTTATTACTCGTTCATAAAATGCGCTATTCCGCGTAAGGCATTTTATGAATGCGTTAATATTGGTGAGATGAATTAACGCATTTTATAAGCTTGGTTCTTATTTAAAAAAAAACTTGATTTTTATTAAAATTCTTTAATATCTAATTCTTTTTGTTAAAAATTACTGTTTCTATAATTGTTTCTATAATTTTAATTCTCTCGAACGAATTTATCTTACACAAGCCCTGCATGTGTCGTTGCAGCATCATCAGTTAATTGTACTATTGATAGAGTTGATTATTAGGATCAATCTCATATTATTCACAATCTAAAAGTTAGATTTGATACATTCTCATGCTATATATATAAACTCAAGTTAAAAGTGCCCCACATACTTTCATACAGTCTAGACACCTTCTAGTTAGTGTATGTATGTGATCATAACAATACAAATAAATGTTTAATTACTAATAAATGCTATATATCTAATTTTTTTTCTTTGTTTGTGGTTGCAGTGACGTCCTGCCTCCTGGGAACCACAATAGAGAAACCAGACGAAATTTCTCAAAGCATTCAATTTCGATTGTGACGTACTCGCAACAGAGATCGAGGGAAGAAAAATAAAGTAATATATTTGATTAAAAAAATATATTAACAAGATTTAATAAGAAATATATTGTTTAGGTGTATAGCATAAACCCATGAGAAAATTCAGGAAATTATACAGCCTGTTTTTAAGAACCGAGAACTAGACCAAAATCTACTTACAAAAGATAATGCATATCGAGTGTAATGTCGTAGGTGCAAAATCTAATTGATATGTAGTCATGAAAAAGAGAAAAGGCCTAGCGTGGAAGAGGATTGGCTGGGTGGTTGGTAGAGTCGTGGAAACACTTGTTTATTCGATATTTTGGATCTTAATTCATATGCTACTGTTCAAGCATAAATTTCGATTTTAGATCAAAGCACTATGTACAGATGATGTAAACTGCATGTCAATATCGACAACAACGGAATTTATAGCAAGAGAAAAATCCGTCGATTTTTTGAACATGAGGGTTCAAGTCCCTCTATCTCCAATAAAAAGCCTATTTGGTTTCCTAAATATTTTTTTCTAAAAAATAGAAAAAAGAAGAAATATACTTTCCCACCCTTTTTGAATTTATTCAACTTTTCATTTCGAAAGTAGATCTGAAATTTCAAAAACATATAATCTAAAAATAAGTCGAGAAATCCCTTCCGAAAAAGTTATATAAGTCTTTTTCAGAAGTCAAAAAAAAAAAAAAAATCCTAACAATCAACGAGTCGATTTCTTGGAAATCAGATGTGGTACGCTATTAGCAGTAGCCGCCCCCAGAAATTAATAATAATAATAATAATTGTCATGCGGCTTCCGTAAGTTGTATTCGATCGGCTCTGGTGATTTATATGGGCTACATTCTTACCTTAACAGTTCAAAGAGTCAGGGTTTTTCTTCAATATTTTTTTACAGCTCTTTACCATAAGTTACCAGATAAGATACTTGTATAATTTTACGAATTACTATATTTATCATTTTTTTTTGCAATAGATATTATTAATTTCTTTATTTATTTTTGGATGGAACAAGGACAAAGTCCAAGATGACTTGCATTAATTCTTCGGAAGATGCGCTAAAAGCGAAATTGTGGATACTATACGTCTATACATTTATACAATCGTGAAACTAGCAAGTCAAAGAAAATTTTGGGAAGAGGCGTATCAGTATCAGTGATTTGACATTTTTTGATAATTAAATAGTAAATACACATTATTATTACTTGTACAAGTTTAAATTGCTATCCGGTGAGGTGAGGTGAGGTCGTCCAATGGTCCATGCTCTGCTGCCCATGACTGGTCTGACCTGACCTCCTCATTTCAAATTTATTAATTGCCTATATTAACCTCCTCATTACTCATTAGTGTTACTATGTTACTGCAATCTCTTCCTCATCTGTACGCCCACAAACCATGACCCACCTCCACCTCGACCTCCTCTTTCTCCTGCTCAGCCCCCTCCTCATCTTTCTCTTATTCCACTTCACCACACGCCATCAGCACAACACCAGCTCGCTAAACCGCAAACTCCCTCCGGTGCCTCCTTCTCTCCCTCTCATCGGTCACCTCCACCGGTTCGGACGCCTCCCCCACCGTTCTTTACAGAGCCTCTCCTCCAAGCATGGTCCCATCCTGCTTCTGCACCTTGGCCGCATCCCCACCGTCATTCTCTCCTCAGCCTCAGTTGTCCAAGAGGCAATCCACCTCCATGACCTTGCGCTATCCAATCGTCCGCATTTGATTAGTGCTGACATTCTTACTTATGGTTCTTCCAGTGTTCCCTTCACACAGTATGGAGAGTACTGGCACCAGGCACGGCAAATCTATGCTCTACACATGCTTAGTGTCAAGCAGGTCGACTCATTTCGACAAGTGCGTCAGGAAGAGGTTGCATTGTGGATTGAGAGGATACGGGGCGACGGGTTAGCGGGAGAGAAAGCAGTTCATTTTAGCAAACTCCTGGTTGATCTAACCAACAGCATTGCATGCAGGTAAGAAGAGATGCTATGTATCTCGGTACAGAAATTAATTAAGATTTTAAGAATCGAATCACCAGGCCTATTAATCCAGTAGAGAGAGATACATGTTCATGCGATTCAGAAAAATATTATCCATTTTCCTATCTGAATTTAACATCAACTCCAAGGATAGTTGACACACTGAAATATACTTCAGAATAATCTTTAATAAAATACAAAAATGCTCTTTTTTTTTGTGGTCATCATTTCTCAAAGTAATTATTTTGAGAAATGAGAATTTTTGCATGTGTTTCACAGAGCCTATTGTTGATTTGTTTGGAATTTTGCATGTGTTTTGCTTTCTAAATGCTGATGCATCTTTCAGATGTGTTCTAGGATTCTAGCTTAATTATATACCGTTTAGCATCCTAGAATTAATATGAGAACAAAAAAGGGTTGATCTATATTTAATTAAGCTCCATTCAAGGGTTAAAATTTTGGGAAAATCTTTGTCATTTTATCCAAAACATTTTCATTTCCACCAGTTAGAACTGCTAAAGCAAAAGTAAAATGTAGACAATTTCACTCATTCAGTATGTGAAAAATATTTTTGTCATATAAAAAAGGTCATACTTATTTAAAAGTTGTGGTTAAACCTTTCCTTTATAAAAATGCGTTGTCGTTGCTCTTCACTCAAGGATTGCAGATTTACAGGTAAAGAAAGATGTTTTTGATTTCATATGCTTAACTTACAGCTTCTGTTTCTGGTCTACACCAAATCAGGGTGACATTCGGGCACAGACAGCCCCTCGAGGGTGGCAGCAGTATCGGTAAACTATTAGAAGAGGTTTCTGAGCTGCTATTGATAGTTAGGATCGGGGAACTCATTCCATGGTTGAGTTGGATTGATCAACTACGTGGAATTGATAAGCGTGCCAAAGTTACAGCAGACATATTGGATCAGTTTCTGGAGAGAGTAATTGAGCAGCACCTCGAGAAAAGGATGAATTCTCATGAGGATGAGAAGACGGGAGCACCTAATTTTATCGACATGCTACTTGATCTGAAAGAGAATGACAGAGAATTAGGCATGTCACTAAGCATGAAAAACATCAAAGTCTTCCTCTGGGTATGCAGTTCTTTCTATCTTGTTATTTTATTTTATTTATTTATGTTTTTGGTTAGTTCTATCTTGTTAATTGATGCCATATGTTTGTTCAAGTTCAGTCACCAAAGCAACTTTTCTCTTTTGGTTTATTTGGAATAAATCAGATTTATTTATTTATTTCATTATTCTTTTCCATACCCAAACCAATTGCAAAATGTGTCAAAACATAGTCAACCATGGTATTGGCTTAACATATATTTGTAAGTTTTAAACTTTTAATTAACTAATGAATTAATGGTTAATAATCTCCAGAAAAATCTTGAAAAAAAAATAATTTAAGCCACACCTATCAAATTCTGTCTACCGAAAACTCAAAATTGGACCGTGATTGCTGAGCTGATAAGGCATGCATTTGGCAGGACATGATTCTTGCAGGCACTGACACTGCATTTGTAACAATGGAATGGGCAATGGCCGAGCTGATAAGGCATCCCGAAGTAATGAAGCAAGTGCAACAGGAGGTTAGAAGCACTGTACGGACACGTGGTGAGTTAAACGAGGAGTCGGTAGGAGAGATGAAGTTCCTAAAGGCTGTGATTAGTGAAACACTTAGACTACATCCTCCAGCTCCTATACTTACTCCAAGGGAAACAACCCAGGAAATCAAGTTGCTTGGTTACCACATCCCGGCCAAGACTCGAGTGATTATAAATGCCTGGGCCATTGGAAGAGACCCAGAATCTTGGGGTGACAGAGCTGAAAAATTTTGGCCTGAAAGGTTTGTAGACAATCCAGTTGATTACAAGGGACAAGATTTTCAATTTATACCGTTCGGTGTCGGTAGGAGAGGGTGTCCAGGGATAAACTTTGCAAACCGTGTCGTCGAGCTCGCACTCGCTAGTTTGTTGTATAATTTTGAATGGCAGCTGCCTGATGGGATGAGAGGGGAGTCGCTCGATATGACCGAAACAGCAGGTATTACAGTGCACTTGAAAAACAAGTTAAATCTGGTGGCTAAGCCTTTTGTTTAACTCTGGGATGTGTTGGAGAATGTAATCAGTTTAGTAATCTCTTACAGTTGAATTTATGAAGTGTGGTGGAGCTTGGTTTCAAATGTTGTATAACTATCTAGTTACCTACTACTGTATCATCCGTATACGGAATGCTCTCCAAATAGAAACATGCATTTTCCAAAAGCTTACTAATATACTTTAGTAGCTAGCTGTCACAGATTCCGAATGCCTTAATAATGTTACCAATGCCACAAATCCATTAATCTACCGTATATTGTAGGAGTAAATATCTGGAGACATTAATGGCAATAGATATGCCTCGTGGCTAGTGCTTTGCATCCATTTCTCCAGATATTTATTCCTACAACTACAAGGCATATTTCACATCCAATATTTCGTCTATCATCTGCAAAGCACTATGCATATTGCCAGGTTGCAGACACCTTAAAATCAGGAACGCCCCTTACAAGCAGACATTTCGTCGAACACCAAAGAAAATGTTACAAGAGATCAGACCCTCAGTCCTAGAGAAACCATTTCTTCCAATATCCATATATATACAGCCTTATGTCACGGGCAGCTGCTTCGGGTAACACTAAATTTTCTTCGGACAACATTAGTTGACAAAATTGACCCTCTAACTAAGTAAATACATTCCAATACTATTTGTTTTAATTCTTTAATTAAAATAAAATCAATTAAAATAATATAAACTAAGAGTTCGAGAAAATTAAGTTTAGTCTAATAAAAATATATAATAAAATATTTTATCTAAAATTACTAGCGAAACTAATGGAAAAAATATTTTATTTCAGTGCAATCAAATTTATCAATTATATTTTCTAGCAACATGCCTAATGTTTATATAAGGCTGATATTTTAATATAAATAATATGGATTTAATAAAGCCGATATTTTAATTGTGGATTTAAATATGATTTTGAAGTGCATTTCATTAGTAAGAGGGGCAATCTTGTCCATTAATGTTGTACGGAGTGAATTGGATGCTGCCCGAAGCAGCGCCCTATGTCACGCCCTTAATTAATTACAATTAAGACATAATTCATTATGAGAAGATAAGCAGAGAGAAAGTGGGAAGATAGAAGAAATAGAATCAGCACAATTGTATTTATTGAATTTTTTCCTTACTTTACAATATACAATGCTGAAAATCAGCTCTTTATTCCACTTCTGTTGCGTTGTTGACCAAGTCAGAGGTTCCAATGTCACGGGTCACCCCAAATCAGCTGCTGTATCTGACAGCCTTGCCATGGATAAAGAGTTTTGTAAGTAATTAGGTTCGGCTTACTTACAGCTACTCTTGCCATCTAACGACACAGCTCATGCCCAACACTGGTGGTACCGATGCTACAAGTCCAGCAAGAGTTCAGTGACAGTGAATGGTCAAATTAGAGAAAACCACCTCAAAGGCATTTCTGCAACAAACTTGACTGCAAATCCAATATATGCTTCAGTTTTACAATCATTTTAAACTTAATAAAGTTGTGGAAAAATTAAGCCAGCCTTTTAGGAGTCTAATTTTCTGTGTTTCCAATTTCTTTCAATTGCCAATCTCCAAATAATACGGGCGTTGTGTGAATAAAGGCAGTAATTTTTCTAATGTGAGAAAAATTAGAAGGAATCCGGAACACAATATGAATGGGTAAAGGCGCTCAACAATTGGCGATGAGGAAATTGAAAACTGAACCACAATCTAAGAAAATTGAATATGAAGATTCAGAATTGGTGCAAATATCACTTCATGCAATTGGTGAGTTAAATTCTATTGATCTTATCAAGATTAAGGGAAAGGTTCATGGGGTACCTGTGATTGTGTTGATTGATAGTGGTAGCAACCATAGTTTCATAAGCCCTAAAATTGTACAAAAGATCAATGTTACACCAACAACGATAGTGCCGTTGTCTGTTACAGTAGCTAATGGTGCTAAAATGCAATGCAAGTTAGAATGCAAGGGCTTAAAATGGGATTTCGAAGATCATGAATTCCAATTTGATTTGAAGGTAGTGGAATCGGGTGCTTATGAAATGTTACTTGGTGGAGATTGGATGAGAAGTGTCGGTCCTATTGTTTTAGATTTTGAGAATTTGACATTAAGTCTAAAGAGGAATGACAGCAAACTCCAATTTCACGGAATGGGTAAAAATGTCAAGGGTTTTAATAAACCAGAACCTAAAACGCAGCAAGCAAACTTATGTTTTGTAAAATCTGTACCTGAAATGTCGATCGCCTCAAACTATCTAACAATGGCTACGGGGAAGGAAGTCGTGGAGGAATTTGAGTTGTGGCCGAAATCGCCCAAATCAACGGTCATAGCAGATGATCTAAAATTCAGCAAGCTCACATTCCTAAAATTTGATTCTTGTGGGCAAGAATCGGTTGAGGAGGAGGCATTGTTATGCACGGTTGAAGGAGGAATCGATAGATCTGAAAAATCGAGAAAGATGGAGGCGCATGTGCCGGAGTCGGATCCTCTGGTCGTTTTTTACAAACGACCACCTGGTCATTTTCGATCTGGACCGTCTGATTTAATCTCAACGGTTAACATTTTTTCGGTCCTATCAATCGTGGTACTAGCACGGGGCATCTATAGCCATTAAGATTAAATCAGACGGCCCAGATCTAAAACGACCAGGTGGTCTGCCGATCAGAGGATCTGGTTCCCGCATGTGCCAGATGCAATAATTCTGTAATTGAAGAACCAAGACAACGGGATGGGCCAGTAATACTTTTGGGCTGTTATTCAATATAGGCTTTACATTTCATTTTTAGATTAGAAGTATAACGTTTTATATTAGGTTTAACTCTTTCTTATTATAATAATTATTTCCTAATCAGTTAGCAGCAGTAAAGTAGTATAAATTAAATTGTACGAGTTTTGTTAAGAGACAATTATCAATCTATCAAATCGGCAGCAGCCATTATTATTTTCTCAATTTTTTTTCTATTTCCTCAAATTAATACAAAAATCCAAAAAGACTTTGTCGGTACATGACAAATTGGTATCAAGAGCCAGATCGGACCTAGAAGGGAATGACTACAAGAAACCGTCAGATGGACGAGCAAATTAAAACTCTAAGCGATGGACTAAATCAAGTTCAAACTCAACATATAGAATTGCGTGCAGAATTGCAAAACCACCTCAAGATTGATCAATTCGAGCAATTCCAAATCGAAGCTCGAGCACAATTCGACAAGTCTCAAACGCAATTCGAAGAATTACGGCTGATGCTAAAAGAAGTATTGAAAGGCAAAGCGATGGCTTCAGAATCAGACACAAAACCGATTGATAACCCTGTCGGTACAGCAATTTCATCTAGTGTTTCTAAGAATCCTCATATTTCAACACCACCACCAATTGCCCATAACCTGCCACAAACACAATCAAACAATAGCCAAGTGAACAATAACAATCAACAAGGGTTTAAACCAGTTACCAACTACAATAACAACAACTTTGATAATCAAACCTCACCTAATTTCTTTAAAGAATACATAAACCAACCTGAGTATCGACCATATTTTTCACATATCAATCCATCCCAAACAAACCAGCCAATTAATGTTCCACAACTGCCCCCAAATTTTCTTTGTTTTCTTTTTTCTTCATTCTTCATTTGTTTCCTCATTTGTATAGTCAGACATGACATTGCCCGACAATTGGTATCAGAGCAACGATCTATGGCTTATGAAGATTTCTACACACAAACTCTGCAGCAAGTCCATGAACAACTCAAGTTGATGAAAGAATCAACGGAAATGTTTCGAGTTGATTTCGAAAGGCAACAAGAAGAGATGCGAGAAATGTTTCGACTACAACAAAATCAACTTCAAGCACAATTCGACCAAATTACTAGTAATTTTGCAAAATTAGTAGAAACTATGGAAGTTGAGGAGGCATGGCCAATTGAAATTGATGAGAGAGAAGAAATTGCACAAACTGAACCTGTGCTAGAAGAAGTGCAAACACCTCTACATATTATTGTGATACAAAAAGAAGATATCGTGGAACCAACAAATGAGTTGTTAGTTATTAATGAACTTTAAATCCTTGTTAGTTATTAATGAACTTATTAATGAACTTTAAACAACAAATGAGTTGTGGTTAGATTTCATCAAATCAACGAAAGCGAACAAGGATTTAAAGTTCATCAATCTTACAATATCTAAACAAGGAAATTGTCATGAAGAGAGACAAAACCACAAAAGGTGTTATTGTCATGAAACTATGTGGTTTCTATTTTATCATTATCAAGATAAGGCTCTTAATCTTGTAGAAGTAGAAGGAGAAAATTTTCACTACATGAAATTGAGTTTCTTATATTTGATCTTTGAGGTCAAGGATCTCGTAAGGAGAAGGCAATGTCATGATCCAACTGAACAAATAAGGAAACAAGAACGAATAATGGAAATGAAATAAATATCAGATATGTTGATGGGCTGGCCATCTAATGAGATTTCTTACCTTCTTTAGAATAAATCAAATATATCTTAGCATTAATTATTTCTATATTATTACTGTCTTAATTAGTTGTATGATACAAATATAAATAAAGAATTGTTTAAATGTAATAGTAGAGAATTATCAATCAAAGGCTACAGCCATTATTTTATTTATTATCGTTTTTCTTATATTTAGTTTTTATTTCTTCAATTTATTTCTTTTTCTTCCACTTTATTATAAAATTCAAAAGTTTTTCAGTCGGGACACGACACATTTTTCTAATATAATGCACATGAAATCAAATTATTCTATTAGTGCAGTGTGATAAATATAACGGAAATATACAAGCAACTATGAAACTATCTTGCTAATCTTCTAATCAACATTACATAAGCTTTCTATGGGCTTGTAATCGGGGAAAGTATGCTAAATATTTTCCATTTTCATTTTTAACGATTTTCATTTTGTATGCTACATCACAGAGGTGTTGTAGGATGCTGTACAGTAATGGAGTGCTAAAAAATTGATCCCAGGAATAAATCAGTTCTCATGCAGCCTGTAGGATTTGCTGTGCTTCGTAACTCGAGTTCTGAGGCAGTTCCTTCAAAACCTTAACTCGAAACATTGCCTAGATATTCAAAATATATACTCAATTAATGTTCAAAACATGCATGTCTGGTATTGGAAACTACATACAATGGAAGCAAACACACAGAAATATTTCCTTTATTGCAAACCCTGAAGGCAAACTAAACATATTTATGGCAAACCCTGATTTGATAGCATCTGGCACTTTTTTCATAAATAAACATATTTTAAGCCAAATTCAGGGTTGTTTTTAGCCTTGCTCAGCAAAATTTAGAAGCAATTTCATACTGTTATTGACAACCTTTCAAATTGTTTCAGGATTTCTGCATACATACACATACAGTGGTACCAAATTCAAATTTTCACTAGCTGTTCTCAGCATTAAAGAAAAACTAAACCTTGATAAAAAAATTAAGTACCTTTTTGTCAGACCCAAATTCGATTACATCAGAAGGATGAAAACGAACAGGAAAATTTGGTGGGACCCGGTATCGCCTTCCCTCATTGCTAAATAGATGAAGAAAAAAGGAAAACAAGGCAAATGTAACATCAGCTTTAGATCTACAAAGCATCATATAGGAAGATTTCACATTCAGGCACTCACTCGGAAATCCAGGTGCCATGCTTGCTTCCCAAATCAGTCAAGTAAAAGACGTTATTCTTGCAAGTTATACATGCATGTTTTTCTGATACCTACCAAAAAATAACAACACTTGCTTCAATTAAATACTGAAGAAATATCAAAGGCTCTTACTAGGAAGAAAACTAAATGTAGTGAAATCACCATGTTTCAAGTTTCAACCCAGTAAATTTGTCATGGCTCATTGGTTTTCTGCTGACAACTGGGGGGGGGGGGGGGGGGAGAGAGAGAGAGAGAGAGAGAGAGAAAGAGAGAGATGGAGAGATGGAAAGAGAGAGGGAGAGACCTGTGGAGAAGTCAAGGTCAAAGACAACCCTGAACTGGTACCATCTGGCTGATTTCTGCATAAATAGAAATATCATATGATTGTAAAAGATAATGACGAAGAAACAAAAATACATATGTAAAGTTTGTTTAGTCCATCTGGATAATTTAGATTTATCAATTTTTGTCACTATTGCTGTTCTGACCATCCAGAAAAGAATGAAACAAAATACCTTCAATTGCATTCGAACATCTTTTGAAGTAGTTCTGTAAGTCATGGTCTCCAAAGGATAAAGAAAAAAAAAAACTTTTGCAGTAGTACGACTTGTTTAGCATGTTTCATGTGACTCTGACATTTCTAATGTGGCATTGTTTCTTCATCATTTTTGGATACATAAATGTAACATAGAATGGCATATTTTTGGCACATTTTTTAACCTCCACACAAAAGAAGAAAATTAACAAGTGCATAAAATTATGGCACTTTTCTTACCATTTTCTGCCACAAAAGTAAACATAAATGGTCTTTTCTGACCTTCCAAGCACAAAAGAAAGAAAATTTATAATTGTAGAACTTGGAATAGTTATGCAATACCCGACAGATATAGGCATCTTTTCGTCCTTTATCAAATGGATAGGTCCAGTTACGTTACTATCTCCAGTATTTACTGGGAAGAGGTACCATCTGTACAAAGTAGTGAAATAATAAAATTAGCAAATCTTCAGGACCAAAATTAGTTAACAGAACACATAAATGTCCTGGTCATTGACTCATTGAATCAGTATAATATTTTGAGCATGCTTTCCTATTTAGTTTTCTTTTTACTGTTTATTGGCTTCAATAGGGCTGTCAACGGTACTCTATTAACCGTTTACCCTACCCGTATCGTATTCGATAAGACGGGTATGGGTAAGGTTTTATTTTCGTTAAGTTATCAGGTATGGGTATGGTTAAAAAAAAATTCATTAATTTATTGGGTAAGGGTAACGGTAACGGTAACGCTATTTCCTAACCGTTATTTACCCATACCGTTATATATATAATATATAATTTATAATCTTTAATTGGGAAAGATATGATTATGATATCCAATTAATATTTTAATAACTAATAAGACAATTGGATTGGTAGATTTAACTGAGACAATATACTACATTAATAATTTCTAATTCATGATGATGAGTAAGTATTGACTTCATTTTAAAACTTTCAATTATTAATTAGTTATATATATTTCTGTGATAATTTACATGAGAAGATATTATATGATTTTATTATATTTAAAGTATTATTCAATGTTGCACTTTACTAATATATTTATTTGATATTAATTATTTATCCATATTGTACATTTTTTTTATTGAATTATTATATCATTATTATTCATTTTCTACCGTTACCCTACCCTTATCGTTAATTCATAACGGGTAAGGGTAGGGTATGGGTAAGTTAATTTTTAACGGGTACGGGTAAAGAAAATTTTTACATATACAGATAACGAAAATGTCTCTACCGTACCCTAACCACCCATTGACAGCCCTAGGCTTCATCTTAAACAAAAGTAAATAGCACGGTCCCACTTTTGTCTGATAGTATGATTATTTATCGGCACTTTCAAGGAGAAGAGTACATGGAACAATTATCCTAGAGAGGGCGGAAAAGATTTGGCTGTGGCAGTTTATGAACTCTGACACACATGATTCAAGTTCAATTAGAAATTATAAAAAGAGATGTAATGTCATACTCTCCATTCAGAGCTTGCTCCAATGCGTCATCATCTTCAAACCATCGTTTAAGCTGGTCACTTGCCTTTTGATAGAAAGAATTAAGTACATAAGCACATCATGTTCAGAAAACAATTTTCTGATGAAATTACAATTATGAAATTCTAAATTTTTGTATATCAAGGTTCCTGGAACACACCTTGTCTGAGAGCCGGCAACTTAATGGTCTCCCTTCAAGTTTTGTACTAGAAAACAAAATTAAGAGTTTATTTTTGTCATGCATTAGTCAAAATTAGAGAATTTTGTGGCTCTAAATCTGAATTGAAGTTCATACTGGTGTATCCTGATCAGCTACTGTACATTTAATAAACATCTAGTTTGGCAATTATATTACCCTTTTATATTTTGATATTTTCTGAAAGATATCAGAGAAAGTTAGAACAAGTCAGAACAGCTGCACAGAATCAAAGCACAGAGACAAAGACGTGCTACATTAAAAAAAGGATATACTAGATCAAAGGAGGTGCATTACAGAGATTGGTAGAGCAGTACTTTTTCCTAAAGTATAATAGAAGTACCTATTCCCACCAAGAACCCAACTTAGCATTAATGGCATTGCAATTCCTATGAAAAACCTCCCACCAACTCGACCTGGGTGTGGTATCTTCAGCTTTGTCAAAAACTAAACATCAAAAAAATTCTTAAATAAGCACAAACCATACAAATGCAATTGGAGATAGTTATCCACATGATTGGGTCATAACTGAGAATCACTTGCAGAATGTGTTTGTTTGGTAAGCAAATTTTGGCCAATAATAGCCAAAAAAAAAAAATTAACCATGAGGGTTGATATGTCAACTACATGAAGTGAAAACAACTAGTCACTTATTCGTGTCCTGCCCTTTTACCAAACAGATCTTCGCTAGAGTTGCTTTACAATTTAAGGTAAGGCTCAACTCTACTGGTTCTGAGGCAGTGGCACTCTGGCAATTGACTAAGAGAGGATTGCCATTACAACTTAGAGCAACATGGGCTACTTTATGGGCAGCAACGTGCTGGACAATCTGGAAATATTGTTGCTCTCCGATTTTCGACAACCGACAGATGCCAATTCACCGATTGCTTTTAGATATTGAAATGAGAACAAGACAATGGATTTTGCCTACTGGGTAGGGGTCTACAAAGGATGTAATACGAGGGGTGGGGGGGGGGGGGATTTTCTTGTTCTTCCTCTGTTTAGCCTTGTAAATTGTAACTTTAACTTTTGTTTTAATAAAATTCCGTCGACCTTCAAAAAATAACCATGAGGGTTGATAAAAGTTAATTTGCCTAAATTGGAGGTCATAACTTACAGATAAAGGGCCTAAGCCAACCCCCAAGTAGGGTCTATAGGTAGTAGCCATGATAGCAGCCATTCTTGCCAACCCATGTATAATTGCAACGCGAAGCCTTCTTTCCTCTTCATAGCTACATTTTCAAGACATAAAAAGGGAAAAAGAAAAGTCAGTATAATAGAACTAGAAAGAGTATCTCCTAGTTCAGATATTCATCCAGATTTTTTCACTTCTGCACTATATTGCAATAATTCTGAAGTTTAAAAATTACCGCTTTAAAGAAGAAACAATGTCCATAGGAGTACCAGCTTTGGAGCTCTCTATCCAAGACTTCTCCAGCTCTAAGGCAAGTTGATAACTATCCTGCAAAATTTCGGTAATAATCATGAAATCAGAAATCATACTTCTTAATCTAAGGGATATTTTCTTGGTCTCACAAAAATTGTCTAGGTTACCTACTGTAAAATGTTTATATGCACAAACAGTAACCTGGATCATGTATGTTGATAGCTTTAAAACATTAGGGGCTAAACTTCTACTATTCAAACAATAAAGAGCTTAGAACAATTTTTAATAATTAACAAATCTATGGTCGCATGACAAATCTCAATATATTTCTATTTTTTCCATGTATGTTCTATCAATATAGAAGTTTGCAATTTTGGTTCCATCATGTGAATGATTCCCTGCATATGATGTGGTGGTACTGTTTAATTTACCTCAATGGCCATACAACCACCTTGGCCCAGGTTGGGTTGCATGGCGTGAATGGAATCTCCAAGTAAAGTGACACGACCTTTTCCCCAAGTCATAGTAGGGGCACGGTCGTAAATGTCACGTCTAAGAATAGCCTCTTCATCTGTTGCATTTATCAAATCTACCACATTTTCACACCAATCTCCAAATATCTGAAGTAGCCTCTTTTTCTTACCTATCAAAGCATTGTATAAGAGAGTAGAAAAGTTTTCAGGTTCTGCGAATTGCTGGTTTAAAAGAATTTCTCAGAGAATGCAAGTTATATTAAGCTAAATCAAATTATGTTGTGAATTACAATATTGGGTTAACTACATTCAAACAGAGATTAAATTCCTCAATAGGAATTTAAAATTACATCAGCAAATTGAACTCACCATTTTCAGGATCAGTTCCCCCAGCTGGTTCTTTGTGAAATGCGTACCATTGCATTTTCCCAGCACCAACATCAGAAGAGACAAAATATTGCTTGTGACCCAGAAAAACTCGGTACCTGATGATTAAAGATACATGAACTAATTAAATGACGGACACTAGTATTGGTCTCATGACTTTTATCTGGCAGACATCAGGTGCTTTGTCCTTGTTGGAAATTTGTCTTATTAGGGGTTTTATTTTTACATCCTCTTTTCATTTCGTTTCTCGTGACATTGATGGTGTAAACTCTTAAGAGGACAAATAAGGACACTTACAAGGGCATTAAAGATATAAGCTATGAAAATATAAAGAACTATGCCATACCCAACAGTTTCAATATCTGGAGGCACAAAATCAGCTATGCCAGTGTAACAAGTGTAATCTGAATAAGATGCCTCTTTTTGTCCAAACAATATTTTGCGGACCTATTTATTAAAAACATAGTAAGAAGCCATGCATTTACTAGTGATAGCAAATAACAAGATCATGCTTTAGGTAATGCAATCAAGCGGAAGAGGTCAGGTCAGGTCAGATTTTTGAGTCCAGTAAATTGCTTTGTCAGGTATTAGGTTCATTCAGGTTTAAGCCAAGAATTAGATTTGAGTTTTTACTAGTTTGCTATTTAAAGGGAAAAAAACACGAGGTTTCTGTAAAGACTGTATTATGAAAATTGCAGGCTTTTGAAGATTCATTACCTTTGACCAAATTCCATCAGCACCAACCAAGATGTCTCCTTCAAACTGTTGTCCATTTTCTAGTGTTACAATAACCTAATCAATAAGTAAATTAAGAATACTACATTAGCTCAATTTTACAATACAAAAGGCAAAATCCTGCCAATCTGTTATTGATAAACTTCTCGTTTTATGTTTTAGAGCTTGCAAGAAGCAAATGTTTTCTTTACTAAGCAGTGTCGTTGAACTAGAACACCTTTGTTTTGACCAGATCTTCTGTAATTTTATAAAAGTTCAGGACTCATGTTTCATGGAACTAATTGTAATTTTAAGACAAATAAGTGGTGATATTGCAATTAATTCAATATGATTTCATCCTATTAAAATCTGAATCTATATGTTTACTTCCATTATTATTATTTGTGCCGAAGTGCATTGGCTGTTTTAAAATAATTTGTATAGTGTGAATTTTCTCATCTTTAGAAGGTCGTCATACTTGGTCTTGGTTATTAATTAATTTGATGTGAGTAAAACAAGTATCCATCATTTGCAAATTGTAGCTAGTAATTTTGCAGTTAGCCATTTGTGTAGTAATTGCCAAAAAAAAAAGGAAAAATAAAAATAGACAAGCTAGGTGCTGTATTCAATTAAACTATTAGACATCATTTACAAATATATTAATATGACATCACTTACTGACCTTATTTCCATCATCAACAAAATCGACAACATTGCTATCATTTAATATGATATCATCACCTAGTGCATTTGCAAGTATCTGTTGCAACGTCATGCGACTTATAACCCTAGTCACCGGTAGGCCCCGCTCCACTGCAGGCGTGAAGGTGTCAAACTTGACGTACCTGAGTTCAAAATTTAAAATACAAAGGTAAATAAATTTTAAAAAATTGAGCCATAAGATTTGCAAATTCACTAAATATATATGGAACAAAATTGATTAATCAGTTAGCACGACTTTAATATGTTCTCGGTTCTCCTTTATTATTATCAGTTTATCCTATCCCTCAAATCCATCTATATGTCTATATCTTGCAGCAAATAAATAAAAAAGATAAAATGCTATATAAAATAAAAAAAAATGATCTTCTACGCTTTAAATCTCCTACTAAGGCATCAGAAATGCCGCATAAAATGATAAAATAAAAAGCTAAAAAAAAGATGATCTGCTAGGCCATATAGTCTATTAACATCCTCCTTTTCTCTTTGCAAAACTAAGTATGTAAAATATCAAAATGGGAACTTTCAGTATCCATAACCTGGAGTGAAATTCTGATTATAATTCAGGACGTTATTGAGTAAATATAAGAAAGGAATAAGCATGAATTATAAAAATGAAATAGTAAAATTTATAGGGTACCAGCTGCCAGAAAGCCCATCGACAATACCATTAACCCGATTACCGGTTACGCAACCGGCATCTAAGACCTGACATGCGAGGTCCATGTCAATGGCCTCGAGTGCCGCCAGGGCATTGCTTTGCAACTGGATGGGGCCCCTGTACTTCCCTTCCCCTCTCACTGCACTCATATCCTTCTCCAAAACAAGCACCTCAAACCCTCTGTTCTTTGCTGCAATTGCAAAAACCAAGCCTCCGATCCCACCTCCCGCCACAAGAACTCGTGGTTTTGTACAAGGATAGCAAGCCATAGTGACTGAAAAATTGTAATTTTCTCTCTTGATTTTGGGGTTTGTGACTGAAGCATTTTTTCTCCGGAGAGGGAAAGAAAGGAAGTTGGTTTTTGGAATAGAGTAGGGATTCATTGGAAATGAAGATTTTTGTGTTGAATTGGTGACGGAATTCAGCTGATCCTGATCGCCACCACTATAATTTGAATTTGGTACTGAAGAATGAAACTTCTGAGTTTCAGCCTTTGGAGATGCACATAATATGTCTTGAGTCAGTTTCTCTAGTGCTTTCGGTGAACTGAGTCAACTGCTAGATACAATCGAAGCACACAACACAAATGACTTCAGAGTAGAGTGCACAGAAGATATTCTTACATAGCAAGTGGAAGAGGAAGTGGAGGCCGGAGGGAACGCAGGTTATTTACAAAATTATTGATGGGAAATTGGAATCAATTAATTAAGTACGAGCACTGACGGTGGTCAACGCCACACAACTATTCCCTATTGGGGCGGTTTGACAATTAATTCTCAATTTCTCACGGATAATTTTACATCAATACCCTTCTACTTTAATAGAATTGAATTTTTTCTTTCTTGGTGTTACCTACCTGTCAATCTGTCATGTTACTAAAATGGAGATAAAAAAATTTTCGTAGCTAGTAAATTACACGACTCAGTTAAAAAGAATTTCAGTTATAACTCAAGTCAAGTCAGCAAAATTCAATAGTTTGAGTGAAGCTCAACTCGACTTGTCAACTCATATCATAATAAATTCCGATTTCAAATAGTATTATCAACATAATATAAAAAATTTTGCATATGGTCTAGTGGCTCAGTGGTAAGAGCAGTACTAGGCTGATCTCCAAGGGGTCAAGGAATCAAACCCCACGTGCACCTTTAATTTAAAAAAAAAGTTAGATGGCAAAAATTTTCCTCTTTCTTCAAAAAAGAAATATATAATATAAAAAAATTCTTTTATATTTTTATTTAAGGTGATTATTGAAGAAATAAATAATATAAAAAATTCTTTTATATTTTTATTTAAGGTGATTATAGCATACTGCAGATTGAGTTTCAGGTCATACTTTGCTTCAAATATAATAAAAAAAATGACAATAATTTTATGTTTTTATAATATTGTATATATTAATCAGTTTTTAATATTTCAATAATATACGAATTAAGAAAATTTTGAAGTACACATTATTTGAAGCTCGTTCAAGACTCGTTTAGCTAGCTATTTCGTGCAGCTTTTTTGTAACGGATTTGTTTTGAGCATTAACTATCAAAGGAAACACGAAAGCCTAAACAAGTAAACATAATTTTCTACATGAAATAAATAAGAAGAAAGGACAGCCCCCATGTGAATGATATCGGATCTTTTGCGGCCATCCTTCGTCTTCCCATATATTATGGGCCGCAAACAACAATATATTTCAATATGCAACACAAAAATTTACATGTGAGAGTTACATAAAATCAAATAAAATGGGTAAAAAAACAGCATCATACAAGGAATATTTCTTTATTTATCGGTTAGCACAACCATTGTAGATTTGAATTTAATTTTTCATATTTTTTTTGCTTAGTCCCTTTATTTTCTCTTATTACCAATTCAAACTTTATTGTGGCTACGTTTGGATGGTGTGGGAATAAGAGAAATAAGAGAAGAAGTATTGGAAAGTGTGTAACTTTGTGAAGAGTTTGGATTGTTTATAATAAATTTGAGAGTAGGAAGAACCTATTTTCTTATTCTTACACCCATCCAAACGGAGCCTATGTTATCTTCCTTTGTTATATCGTCTTAAACAGTTAGGACCAAACATAATACTAGTTGATATGTCCATAGAATTCTCTAATTATAATTTTATTATGGTATTTTTATAGTAGTTTGTTGATTAATTTTAACATTTATCATTTAGTTTAATATTGCAAATAAATTTTAACCTACATAAAAAATATTAATTTTTAAATCAAATCATTATGGGGGCGTTTGTTTGTGACTTAAAGGGTGCATAACTTAAGTTATGTATCCTTAAGTCACCAAACACCTCTTACATAAGATGCCTTAAGGATACATAAGTTATGCAACCTAAATAGGTTGCATAAGTTATGCACCGGTCCCCTTTAATTTTTTTTCCAACAATACCCTTTAGAAATAATTAATAATAATATTTAATAATCTATAATAATTAATAATTAATAATATTTAATAAGTAACAATAACTATTAAAAAATCATAATTAGTAATAAATATTAATTATTATAATTAATAAATAATAATATATAACAAGTAATAATAATAATTAATAAATAGAGTAAATTTTTTGGGAGGTCCCTAAACTTAATACAAAGTTCAGTTTTGGTCACTAAAATTTAATTTGTCTTTGGGAGCCACTAAACTATGATTTTGTCCAATTTAAGTCATTCTGTTAAGATTCCGTCTAGCACTGTCTATTTGATTGAGTTGGGTGCAAATTTTGGGAACTGAATCAAATGCAATGTCTTCTTTCTCTCCCCCAACATCTATTTCCTTCGTCTCTCAGTCGTATCTTACTGAACTAAAAGAAAAGAAAACTATAAAATGAAAACCATCTCCCACAGCAGAAACGTTCTCTTCTTTCGCCTCTTTCCCTGCCAATCTATACCTGTCTCTCTGTATGCCACCGGCCACCGGCATCTCTTTCTTCATGCAGCTTCCTCTTCTTCAATCTATCACTTTGGAAGACGGGATATGGATATTAAATTGACTCTTTCAGTCTTTCAAATTAGCACTGCATTTTGAAAGAAAGTTTTCTTTTACTAAAAACATACATCTTTTTTATTCTCTTCTTAGTTTGGTATATAAACATTAGTTATATTTGAATCATGGATTTTTTGTGTCTCTCTTAAATAGCTTGCAAGGAAATAGAAAAATAAAAACAAAATTATATCTAGCCTAAAAGGATTCATTCAAATTTCCTTCGGATTGCATGTGGTTGCAACAGTACAAACCAAAATAAACCTTGAAATTAATAGGTACGCAACAACAAGAAGCATAATCTTAATTGGATCCTGAGAATTTCTTTGATAAAAGAAACAAAAAGAATCTTTTACAACTGTAACAAATTGTGACTAATGTAAAGGATCCTTTACAATGTTATCTTCCCAAATCGTTCTCGCAAATCAACGCTAGTAAACTATTGTGCAACTCGAGTCTATAAGAAAGAGCCGACATTGCGCTAGTTTAGTTGTGATTTGATTGGCCCTGGAGAGAGGACAAGGGATGCAAGGAAGGTTTGTGGTGCCGGACAAGAGTGGGGGAGGGGAGGCTCGATACAGAGGTAGCATTTCCTACGGCGGCGCTCTACTGCAGCCTCTTCCAGCGTGGAGAAGGAGAGGCCGCGATGGTGGCAAGATGGAAAGGGGAGGGGAGGTGGAAGAGAAGAGACTAGCTTGGAGAGTTTGATCTCGCTGCCGTTGTGTGACGAAGAGTGTTGTCGTGAGAGACTTCTTTTTTAGTGCAAGTTTGGTAAAGACGATAAGGAGTAGGCATTGTGTTGATTCGAAACCCAAATTTTTGTACCTAATTTAATCAATTAGACAGAGTTCGAAAAAAATTTAACGGAATGACTTAAATCGGACAAAATCATAGTTCAGTGGCTTCCATAGGACAAATTAAACTTTAGTGACCAAAATTGGACATTGTACTAAGTTCAGTGACCTCCAGAAAAATTTTCTCTAATAAATAATATTGATTTATTATTAAATAATTAATAATATTTATAATATTTAATTAAAAATAATTAATAATATTTCATAATAATAAAATAATTTATTATTATCATTAATAATTAATTTTTATAATAATTAAAAATTAAAAATTAATTAATACTAATTAATAAATAATAATACTTAATAAGTAACAATAATTATTAAAAATCATAATTAATAACAAAGATTAATTATTATAATTAATAATATTTAACAAGTAATATTAATTATTAATAATAATGATTTAATAATAATAATTAATTGAAGATAATTAATCAATAATAATTTTTATTATAAAATAAATAATAATATTTATAATATTTAATTAAAAGTAATTATTAATATTTCATAATAGTAAAAATGATTTATTATCATCATTAATAATTAATTTTTATAATAATTAATAATTAATAATAATTAGGTCACAACATATAATACATAATACTAATTCAAATTTAAGGGCATTTTAGTCTTTTGACGTGAATATATGCATGCATTAAGTTAGTCATCCTTACTACACAACCAAACATCTATTACATAACACTACATAAATACTTAGGCATCCTTAAGTTATGCAACTCCTTACTACACAAACAAACGCCCCCTATATGCTTTCAATAGAATAATGATATGATTATATAGCATAATATTCAATCTCGATTCGTTTTGATCAATAATACATATATCATAAATATTTTTATTTAAAAACGTAAATTGGTTAATTCTAATTTTTCTTATTATTCTAGATTATAGATTCTGTTTAAATTGTTTTAGATTAATGTTATTTTTTCTATTTTGTGAAATTTCAAAAGGTTAATACTTGCTAAGGGGAAAAAAAATCAAAAGATCAACTTTGGTCTACTATTTTATCGCGCGGCGTGGTACTATAGTTAGTTATAATTATAATTCGTTGATGCAAATTATCTTTTTCTTTTCCTAAAAGAAAACATTACAAGGAAAATGAATAACAAATAGGATTTGTACGCCCTATCGCCTTTTAAAGGAATTTGAAAAGAAATGAAACAAAGTACTTAATCTGGAGTTGACGAAATTTATAAAATTGGTGTTTGAAAATAAGAAACATTAGCCATTAGGACGTTTTTCACAATATGCAAAAAAAGAATAATAAACGGATCACCAAGAATCTGACTATGCTTTGTCCAAAGAAAATGTCACAATTGAATTATTGTTTTTCTTTTTGGTTTAATCGATTGCCGTTCATGCCCACAATAAACTAAAAAGTAAATGGAACGTACACCTATTACAGATAATAAGAGATAAAAGGGTCCAACTCTTAATCGTTGCCTGTGCCTCTTAATATGGAATATGAAATATGAAATATTGAATCAGAAGTAAATTACTACTGACCATGAACCAGAGATGCCGTCAACAAGGCCATTGATCCTATCTCCAGTGACGCACCCAGCTCTCATGACGTCCTCAGCAACGCCCATGTCAATTGCCTCCAATGCGGCAAGCGCATTGCTCTGTACCTGTATCGGGCCCCGGTACTGTCCCTCGCCTCTAATCGCACTGACGTCCCTCTCGAAAACAATCACCTCGAACCCCTTTCTCCTTGCTGCCAATGCAAACACCAACCCACCAATCCCACCGCCAGCGATTAAAATTCTGGGCTTTTTGGGGGGTGCGTCGGCCTTTGTTTCTGCCGGTGATGTGGACGGCGCGACGGCAGTAATTGAAGATGAGAAAAGTTTGGTTTTGGGCTTGGGTTTGGGTTTGAGTTTTGTAATTGTGAGGTTGGATAGGTAAGGCTCTTCAAAGGAGGCGAGAAATCGAGGTTTGGAGAAGGACGGCGACGACACGCGTACGGTCGGAGACGGAGTGGAGTATAGTAGTGCCATCGGCCTGGTACTGGAGAGTAGATTTAATCAACTAAGAACAGGATTTAGCCTACTTTGCTTCTCTTTTATTTGAGATCAGCAGATGAGTAGAAAGGGATAAACGGAGAAATGCTAGGGGATGGTTTTTTACATAGAGAGGGTCAAAGATTAACTGGAATTACATACAGGGTTCAAAGATTAACTGGGGTAAAAATAAAATCAAGGAAGCAAGGAGAGCCAGCCACTCAGCCAGCCAGTGAGTCGGGGGATGGTTTCTTATTTTCTTTGATTCTTTGATGTGTCATGATAGACCTATGTGCGCCTTACATGTAGATCTAGTTTTGCCATGTGGCACTTTTGTGTTGGCTAAGTCCTTTAGGAGATCTTTTCGTGGGTCACGTGTGGCTCCTATTCCAGTGTTCTTTCTCTCCATTGCATGAGTAAACTGGATTCGTCATGTTACTTAGCTTTAATTATATGGTGGTCCAACTCGTCAAGGACCTCTCACCTCTACAATCAGCCTGACTACTAGACAATAATTAATAATTAATAATCACTATTTAAAACCCACATTATTATTTGTAATCCGAGTATAATTTTTGCTTCTACTCCTATCACCTATGCTGAAATTAAGGTTCATTTCATTTGGACATTCTTATTGGGTGCGTTTGGATAGGTGTGGGAAGAAGGAAAGAAGTGGGAAGAAGTATTGGGAAGTGTGTAACTTTGTGAAGAATTTGAATTGTTTATAATTTTTTTCTTCCCATCTTCCTTTTTCCTCTTCTTCTTCTCTCATCCAAACGCACCCATTCTTATTTCATGCGCTCCATTTTTCAATGGAATGACACAAAATGAACGCCGGATATATACTTTTAGTACACCTGAATATTTAAGTTCTATTTTTTTTAATATAAGTAATTATCATTTATTCAAGTAAAAATCATTTCAATTATTTGAATAAATTATAGCGAATTGAATAATTACAGAGTACATCTAATAACAGTTGTTGATTGTTACAACATTCAATAATCTCATCACAATTGAAACCATTTAGGTGCACAGAATGTTACGATCTCATGAATTGGTCTCTACAAATATTATTATTATTACATAAAAATAATGATTAAATAACAAAAGGAGTGAGGGACGCCTCCAGGAATAAGAACTGGTGATGGGATGCGCTGTTGAAGTTTGAACGGAGCATTGCTGCGTTAGATAGATGGTAGTGGAATGAACAGATCATGCACTATTTAGTATTTTCTGGTGTGGTGGTAACCGCCTTGGAGAATCTGAGTTGGAGCAGCTTACTCACTCTAACAAACACGGGTCACTAGTTATTTGTAGTGCGAAATTTATAGGACTTGGAGAATCTGCATTAGCCATTTTCACGGTCACCCCATTAGCCATTTTCTAGTGTGAAATTTAGAGGGGTGGGTCGCAATGTAATTGACACGTCACCCCATTATGATTATGATGGAAGTCCATTATTGTATCGATCCGGTACCGATATTTTTTCTCTTTTTCTTTTTTTTTCCATGTGTGGAAGGAAATTAATAATTGTCATTTTAATCAGATTAACATTGACTGCCTGACTGGTCCAATGTTCAACCATTTGTTGGGAATTGATTTCGAAACCATGTAGGTTCCGTTTGGATGGTGTGGGAAGAAGAGGAATAAAAGAAGTAGGAAGAAATATTGAAAAATGTATAATTTTGTGAAGAGTTTGAATTGTTTAATAATAAATTTATTCCTATTTTCTCATTTTTCTTTATTCTCACTCCCATCCAAACACTCCCGTAATTCAGTCCGAACACTCTTAAGACGAATTATTAAAATGACATCTAAACAAGTTAGAAATAAGAAGAAAAATAACTTCTTTCTAGAAATAATTTAAACAAAATTAACTAAATACTAATAGTTAAATGAAATACTGTGTGCTCTTTAATAAATATTTTATTTAATATTAAAATAATAATTTTTAATAATTTATTTACTTAAATTAATATTAATTTGCTTGTTCCTAACTCACCATCCAAACAAAAACATTTCTTCTTTTCTAAATAATATTTTCCCCACTCTTTTCAAAGTTATATTCTTTCTAATATTTTCTTTCTAAAATCCTTATACTATCCAGACGAGCCTATAAATTTAAATCAATCATCAAAAAATACTCCATTTTCAGGGGCCTTTTCTACAGTGTTTTTTGGTGACGTCAGCAATCAATCTCGACTGTTCATTTCATCGATCAAAATCGTTGTTTTCTCCGCCGTTGATACGCTCGAAGAAATCGTCTCTCCTTTTCAATTCTTTTCTCCAGGGTCCATGACTCCATGCTCGCTGCACTCTCTCTCTCTCTCGCCTCCTTCCTCTCATCTCCTTCTCAATTGCTCTCCTCCTTTTCTCCACCACCAAAGAAAAAAAATAAAAAAAAGAAGAAGAGTGATTTTGAGGGGGGGGGGGGGGGGGGGGGGGGGAGGGCATTAGCAAGAGACAGCAGAGGAGGGGAAAGAGGTTTACTCAATAGACGCCTCTATTTGTTGGATTCGACACTCTCGATTTTATACACGTGGGTTGTGTACGTAATAAGGAGCCTTTCTCTCATCCCTCCTTTCTGATCACCCCTATCAGCTATTCTCTCTCTCTCTCTCTCCCTGTGCTTCAGAAAGAACTCGCCGCCTTTGAAAATTCTCGATCTGGAGCATTCTGCTGCTTAGGCGGCCGGATACTTTCTGTCTTCTTCTATTTTGCTAAGGAGCTGCAGTTTAGAGCCTTGATTTTGAGTCTCCCTTCGATTTTAGAGAGATTAACGTCTTCATCTTCTTCATTCGTGCTAGATTTTGACCGTTAGGCAAAGGGAAGTCAGTGGATTCCTGTGAGAAACATTTATAGGTCTGTCAATATTACCACCAGGGTAAATGTGCTTCTCTTTAATTGTTTTATTTTTGTAATTAACTACGATTTTAATTTTTACTTATTCATTTTTAGGTGCTTCAAGTAGAATGGACATTTGTCAACTATAATTGTTTGATCGGAGGTTGGTGTTGAATGGTAAGCCAGAGATATTAACTATGCAGTTGTTTCTTTTTATTTCTTCTTTTTCTTTGCTTTGATACATAGAATTTTCGTTAAAATAGAAAAAAATAGGATAATTCTCTCTCTCACTACAAGAAAGGAAAGTTATGAATATTTGTAATTTTATTTAACTGCATTCCTTAGGAAGTTCATGTAGTTAAGAGCTTCATGAAAGAAGGGAAAAAGGGATGGAGATGGTATAACCAGCCCTTTTGTATAAGAGATGCTCTAATTGTTTATAATTTTACTTTATTTCCTCTGCGGGGTATCTGTTTCATGACTATCTAGGCCACTTTGTACAAGGGATGCACTGATTATTTCTAATTCTTTTTTATGAAACAAAATTAGATTAGAGGATTGTCAATTCCTGGATGTCATAATATGTTGCCTGCATCCTCTAATAAAGGTGAATTGTTATTTCTTGAAGGTGATTTTCACTTATTTTAACTGCGAGTGTATATATAGCTAAAATAATTGGTTAGATAGTGGCTGAATAAAGAAAAATCATAACATATATACCTGGTTGTGTAATTCCTGCAGTGTATAATTGTTGTTACGAATTTCATTCTCCTATAGTTCTGGTCCATTAATTCAGCTTTGTTATGGCACTCAACAATTATATGCAGTATGGTTGAACAAGAAAGCATGCTTACCAAACATATTATTCACCAGTGTATTGCATAATACTTATTAATATATTTAAATTAGCTCCATTTGTCATGTTTCTTTATCTCATTGTCTAATAATCCCTAGATTATGTTAGTTTTAGGCCTGTAGCTAAGATAGAGTTGCATTTCCATCATGGATTTCAACATGTTTCAAGGTGCTATAATAATGAATAATGAGTAAGGTATTATGTTTATATTATTAAACATTCTGCAACCATTTCTCAAGTTTTTTAAAATTCATATAAATAATATTAGATTATTGTAATATTGTCATATGAAACCTTGGCAGGATGATTGTTGGAGGACGATAGAGTAGAAACCGAGCTACATTTTCTAAGAAGCAATTACTAAATGAATATATTCTATGCTTTATATGATGGGTTAAGCTTTATAGTTTACAATTCCTATCAATTATAAATTTATTTTTTATTTGTCTCATAATATGAAGATGCATATGAACACACTATGCGAAAGAGTTTGTTCATGTTTCTATTTTGAGGAAGCCGTTAGGGAAGGTATTGCTCAGTAAAACCAGATTTAGATCTTTCCCATATTCATAATTGAGGGTCCAATATCACATTGGTTATGATAACAGTTGTTACCGCAAAATAAAGATTTAGTTGATACCTAAAAGACATCAATAACTCTACGGGCGTGCACATACTGAATTTGTGAACCATTTTTTATTTTTAATTCAAAATTTAGCCTCATCCTGCGTTTTGATTGTTTCTGTGAAATACTTCAACATAATCAATAATATGCATACAACTTTTTTTACATGTGAATAACAATTAGATAATACCAATAAGTCAATTAATAATTATATTCTCCTTTGACATAGCAAAATGATACTATTGAATTGTTATTCAAACAATTTATTTTGGGATGTAGATTGAATAAAGTTTTGATCCAGCAGCATAGGAGATATTCTATATGCAATACACATGTGGCATGATTTCTATGTGCTTTACACTGATGTCATCTTAAATGGTTCAAATTTGCAGGACTTCATAGGATGGCTGAGAGAATTATACAACCAAATAACCAATGACTAACTCAAGTTCATTATCTGATCACTAGAAAAAAGACTCATCAGTACATTGGGTATGTATGTTAATTGAAGGTCCAATCTTTGTTGTTTACCTATGAAAGATAATTGCATGCATGAACTATAACTGATGAAGGCCGAATTATTGGTGAATTATTGGTTGTACTATTTTGATGTTGATATTTGATCCATGTGATATTGATTGCAAGATTTGATGGAAATAATAATTTTTTATAATTAAAATAAAGGCTGGAATGAGCTCATATTTTTTCCTGACGAGAATCACCTTTACTATTTCATTTTTTTTTGGCTAATAATTTAAAATTATTTATATATATCAATTTCATTATTTTTGGATCTTTTATTGAAATATTTCCTTTTTATGATGTGAATATGCAATTTTCATTGTTTTAATAAAGTATAGTAAAGTTCATTGAAGACTTAGTTTAGTGATGCATCTGTGTTGGCAACCACAAATACAGTTACTTCACTCAGGAAAGCATTTTCTTTTGTTTTTCAGTGTGGTTTGTGTTTATTGGCATGATCTCTTTATTCTCTGGACGAGTAATAAGAGTTCTACTGCTGTTGTAGGGATGATTTGGGGAAGGTTGTAGCTAGCCAGTTCACATTATGCATCAGGGTTGCGTTTTCGTTCAGAGCTTTAGGTTTAGGGGGTTAAGTGTATTTTTTCTCCTTGATATTCCAGTTGTGACAGTCTATTGATTTAATTGTTTTGCTAAAATTAATTGGCCTCTATGCTTGCTTTTTCTAAAAAAAAATTACGATGGAAGAATTTACTGAAGTGATCAAATAGATACAAGAAGGCTTAATTGAAAGATATATTTCAATTATTTCTAATTCTGTAGAACATGCTACAGTGAAGAGACATGAGGGTTACTTTGCAGAGCTTAGCTCATCATTTCAATTCCTTTTAGTTCTAAATAGACCATTGCATGGCTGGAGAATTTGAGAAGTTGGATGCTGAAGTTCATGGTGTGTAAGTTGACAATGTGGTATGTGACTATGTACTGATATTCATTTGAAGATTGTTTTATTTGCTGAATCCATTTCCAAAAAATGGCAACTACGTTGCAATTAATTAAGATCAAATTGCAGTTCTTACACATTATATGAGTTCAAACTGACAACAAGTCTGGTGGACTTGGGGATCCGATGCTCTCTCATCTCTGCAAGATCAATTTTGAAATTCAGTAGCTCCTTTGACTCCTAATCAGGTACTCTTTCTGTCAAATGACAATTTTATCGTCTGATGCGCTATTAATTCATTATCGTGAATACTGTTATCATAATTGTTTGCAGACAGATTTTTATAAAGGTTTAAAGAGCAAATGTTTTTTGAGTATATTCTGTTCCTATATGTTTGGATCCATGCCAGTATAGACATCTTTATTTCTTAGAGAACTTAGCAATGGAGCAATTGAAGCTAATTGTAGGTCTCATTGTTTGTGTAAACCTTCTCGAATAAATAATAAACTAATTTCGATTGCACATGACATACCTTGCTTATTCTTGCACCAATTGGTGCGAGAATAAGCAAGGTATGAATAGAACGATGACCTTAATTTTAATTTGATGACATAATGGGGTAGAAAGCTTCAGGGTTTATTTATTTTATTTAATTTTTTAGTGTCTGGGTAATCTCTTTTTCTTTTGTAGGATAGGATAGGAATGCTGGAGCTGGCCCGACATTTAAATTCACTAATTGCAAACAAATTATGGTGACATTAGTCTCACAAAGAACATGATGGCTTTATCGTACATCTTTCTCGATGGCTGAGTATAAAAAAAAATGGGATGGCTTGATGCCACTGATGGTGCACCTTCTTCCTCAATAGGATGAGTAAATGAAAAATATATATGATGGCTTTATGGCATTGACCAAAATAGGATAAAAATATTAGTTGGTTATTTATTAATCTTTAGTCGTTTATGTATGTTTACTTATTAATTGATTCCATGCTACAATAAGATGAAGATATGCAATAAAAAAATTGAATTTCTATTTTCTTTATTTTTATATTTTTTTCAACGCATAAAAATAACACTATAATACTAAAATCAACAAAAAAAATGGAAAATAAAACAAAATCGCGCGAAGCGCGATACTGTTGCTAGTATATTTACATTGCTTACCATATTTGAAGCAACCATTATGTGTTCAGATGTAAAGGTTAATTTTGTCCTTTCCAAAAATACAGGGCTGCTCGGGCTCAATCGTGAGGTGTCCGGATCAATTCCCCCATTTGTTCCTCCCCGCGCGCCGATCACAGGGTGCGTTTGGATAGGTGTGGGAAGAAGGGAAGAAGGGAAGAAATGGGAAGAAGTATTGGGAAGTGTGTAACTTTGTGAAGAGTTTGGATTGTTTATAATTTTTTTTCTTCCCATCTTCTTTCTTCCTCTTCTTCTTCTCTCATCCAAACGCACCCACAATTCACAATTCACAGCTCAATAACAAAAATATTAAAATGGACTGCCTCTCTCCTTTCACTTTCAAGTTTCAAGCATATTATTGATTTTTAATTTGCTAATATAGTATATACGGGGTTCAAAAATCAAAATAAATAAAAAAATTATATATAGATACATATATATAAGAAAGGAGAAAGTGAGGAGTGTCACATGTATAGCTGCATAGCTATCGTAGCCATCAGTTACGAGTTCAATAGAGTACCTATAATTAATTATCATTAATTCTCTCTACTCTTCACCTCCCTTCCTCTTTCTCTCGACCTAGCTAATACTTCGATTTTTCCCTGATATATCCTCTGCACAATGCAATAAAAATGAATAAATATAAATTAAATAATATATCGGATAAAGGGAGTATATATTGTACGGTAGGGAGTATATAATATCTATTAATGAAGTGTCAATTATATTTTAATATATATTTTGTTATGGAAGTATATATTTTGTGATAAGGGATGTCTATTGAAGTACAAGGAAGTATATATTATACAATATGAAGTATATAATATCTATTAAGGGAGTGTCAATTATTTTTCATTTATGTTTTGTTATGGAAGTATCTATTGAGTGGTACGGAAGTATCTATTGAGGTATAAAGGAGTATCTAATATGTTTAAATATGTACTTAATTTAAGAGAACAATTAACAAGCATAAGGGAGTATATAATATGTAGCAAGGGTGTATTTAATAACTTAAAATGAGCAGTTATTTATGCGAGTAATTAATATGTTCACGGAAGTATTTTAATTAAATTTAGGGAGTATATATATTTGTTAGAGTTATGTCCTAGAAGTCAATAATTTAATGACTTAATTATTAGTTTATGTTATGGATGATATTTTATCATCTGTTCCTAGGTTTATTATTGACAGATCATTCAGGTTGAGGATCTGAATTGTAGATCTCTGTGGATCATTCTTTAGAATGACAATAATAAATCTAAACGGTCCATAATCTTGATAATTAACAAGGAACATTAATTATCATATAAGATTAGTATGCAAGTTAAGTGATGATTAAGTTCTACAAATCATAGGTAAAGAGTTACCAACTTAATTGCATATGTATATGTTATGGAACATAGTACAGGACTTGACCCAACGAAATAAACATATGGATTGTGTTATGTGTCATTGTTTATTTCGTTATGATTTTGGTTCTAAGTTTGAGATGATTATCTTTTCCACATGAGGATAGGTTCTATAAATCTCGTCTACCGCTGATTCCCGTTAAGGGCTGCTATACGGACTTGATTTACGTTCTCTTGAATTGTGCGGGGAAAAGCTAATCATCAAGAAAACCGTATGTCCCTCATTAATTCACTTAGTGAGTGACGATATCTGTTTGGGCCCCTTGATGGAGTTGGATCGTATGCGCGCAACTAGGCGATCAACTCTAGATCAAGAAACGTATAATCTGCAAGAATGACACATTCCTATCTTGGATTATACGATGATATCGTGAGACATAAGAATCAAAATAGAGAAATATATTTATTCTCTTATGCAGGATTGAAATATTGTAGCAGTACACTATTTATGCGAATTGGGAATCATAACGTGTTGCTAGATACCACTTATGATTATTGGAATTAAATAACGATTTAATTCCATGACCAACATAGCATAAATCCTCAAAGGGTCACACAAATAGGACATTAATCACACAGTGCATTATTTATTTATTCACAGCAGTAGGTTCTGTGGAAATATGATAAGATTGATTAATTAATTATATACCGTTGCGAACCGTTATAATTAATTAAGTCAATGGATCATATAGAAATAAATTAATGCATTAACTAATCCTAAAATAATTATTAATGAGTTAATAATTAATTTAGTTCAACACTTATTAATATAAATGGTTATATTGATGAATTGGGCCGTTATTTAAATAGCAAATATATAGCCCAATTAAAGAGCAAGGTTGAGGGACCTTAATTATATGAATTAATGGTCCAAATGAAGGGGTTTAATGGCCCATATAGGCCCATTTCGTGGCAGCCATTTATGGTGGTAGGTTGGATGGCATAGTTGTAATTATGCAAGAGGTCAATTAGGTTTTGTGCTCTATATAAGGACCACTTATGAGAGCCTCCACCTAGGGGCTTTCTCTCTCCTCTCTTCCTCCCATTCTAGGCCGCCACCTTCCTCTTCTCTCCCTCTCTTTTGCTCATGTGTTGAGCTATTTTCTCTCCACTAAATCAAGGTTGTTGATTGATGCAAGAGAGAAAACCATAGGGATTAGGCTTGTTCTTTGGGTATGCTAGCACGTACCTTGTAGAACGTGATTAATCCTCCTTGGTGGACTCGAGGGCGGTTACGAGACGTGGTGGAGACGGTGGAGAAGGCACGCCATCGATTCCCATGCCTTGGTCGAGCCCCGCGAATACGATTTCGCGGGAGGTATCGATTTCTCCTCTTTCTCTTTGTGTCTATTGCTTAAAGTACTAGATCTCGTGTTGCTTGTGTTTTAATTGGATTAATTAATGGTAATTAGTCACAAAATTAAAATTGGGCAATTTCCTAACAATATTTTCATAAGTGAGTATTTTATATTAATCAAATAGGTGTATATCACAAGAAAGTAATTAACAGGTGTAAGAGAGTATTTTAATTGTTGTTAGGGAGTATATATTTTTATATTAGGGAGTAGTTAACATAAATCATATAGTTATATACCGTAAGGAGTATTTTTATTTCAACAAAGAAGTATTTTATTTTGATAAGAGAATATTTTTATTTGATAAGGGAGTATATTTTATAACGATGCGGAGAAAAAAAGAGGTAAGGTTCAGAGTAGATGAAGGGGCAGGACAGATGGCGTGTGGGGGAGAAGAGGCAGAGATATACAGGGGGTGCGTGGGGGAGAAGGGCGGAGACAGGGGACGCGTGGGAAGAAGGGGCGCGTGAGGAGAAGGGGTGGAGCCAAGAGGGTGCGTGGGGAGAAGAGGCAGAGCTAGAAGGACGTGTAGGTAGGGGTGTACAACGGGCGGGTCGATGATATTTTAATAAAATTTGAACCCAACCCGACAATATCGGGTTAGAAAATAAATTTAGTTAACCCATCCGTAATCCAACCCAACCCGTCAATTTTTTTATGTACGGATTTTTACGGGTTAAGCGGGTTAAACGGGTTTAGTGAATTAAAATTTTGATCAAATAAAAATATATACAAAAATCATTTTGAGGCTATTACAATTTAGTTCGAGGCAAATTAGAGACGCATTTGAATCATCTTTCAACTTTCGAGTCATTGTGAGAGGAATAGAGGACGTGCATGCCTATGGAGGAGATCGAAACTTCATGAAATAAGAGATATTTGAGTAAGGACATGAGAAAAAGTGAGACAAAGATGAATAAATAATGATAAACGGGTGGGTTGAACTATACACGGGTTTACTAGTACAAAACCTTTAACCCAACCCGAAGTAACGGGTTTGTCAAAATTAGAACCCGTACCCAACCCAACATCATACTAATCCGGTAAAAAACGGTTCGGATTAGGTGGGTTGAACGGATTGAACAGGTTCACGGTTTTTTTGTACACCCCTACGTGTGAGTGAGAGGGAGGGGTGAAGTTCACGGGGGTGAGAGAGGATGAGGGGACGGGTGAGAGAGCGTTTACCATTTCTAGAAATAAAAAATTGAGCGCACTTACCTAAAATGGATTTTGATTGCTTGATTGCCTGATTTTCCGATTGCAGTTATCAGCTCCGTATTCAAAAATTATTGTTGCAACTTGCAAGTAACAACCAATGGGCCAAAGCCCAAATACTTCTAGGATGAGCAAGAGTAGACGAAAAGCTCCAATTGTTTTTGTTTTTGGGAAATTGATTACCGCCTGCAGTTTTTCGCTTGTCATTGCTTAAACAAAATGAACATGTAAAATAGAAAAAAAGTTTAATATGTACCATAGTGCATAGGACTTTCTATGCACCATGTATTTTTTCGAGAGTATTTTTATAAATTGACAAAATGTAATTTAACCAATCTAATCTACATATTGAAATCTCATAGCAAACCAAATTTTACAAATTTTTAAATTTTATTAATATTTTTTTGTAATTTTTAAAACATGCTATTATTCGAAACAAACTACTATTTATAACATTTAAAAAATGATAGGTTTTAACAAATTCGAAAAAATAGTAATAAAATTTAAAAAATTATAAAATTTGATTTTTATGAGATTTCAATATGTAGATTAGATTATCCACGGTGCATAGAAAGTCCTATACACTATAGTACGTATTCAACTTTCTCTATATAAATGATCAAAGTGAATATATACAAATAAATAAGTTCAACTAAAAATAAGTTATATATGCATATAAAAATTTGAATAAGGATAGCAAAATTCTTTTTTTTTTACATGTGTTCGCTTTGATTGTTTACATGTTTATCTTATCTATTTTATCATGTGTTCATTTTGTTCAAGCAATGACAAGTGATGGCTAAACGACGGTGGTCATCATTTCTCTTGATTTTGAGAACATACAAATACAATAATTGCTTCTTTCGGAGAAAATGGTTCATCAAATATATATCAGAATAATTGTACATCAGCGCATGTGTGTGAAGAGAGAGAGAAAGGCTTCAATCAAATCGATTTGACCGAAATTCTAATTAAACCCCTGTCACATCTCAATTTTAAAAATTTTAGTGATCGATCCAAACTGTTCAATATAATCTCCATATTGAAATCTCCTTGCACACTAAAATTATATATTTTTTATAATTATTTTACTATTTTTTTAGAATTTTACAAAATTGTTAATCTAATTTATTCTAAATCCTTCAAAAACTATTGTTTTTAAAAATATGAAAAAATATATATAAAATTTGGTGTTCAAGGAGATTTCAAAATTTGTGTATATAAAATTTGAACTTTCAAAATTTAAGATGGTTTAACTGGGACTCCGATCAAATCGATTTGATTGAATCCACTCTCATAAAAACTTAAGTGACTGATTCATATATACGCAACTGTATGGAGTTTAAGTCAAAGCAAATTTTGTGGATTCATAACCCAATCATGATCCTAAAATTTGGAAGATAAAAATAGCACCAAAATTATCTTTTGTAACACCTTAAGTGCAATAAAGAGGAATTTCAATATTATGACAATTCATCTCTTATAAGAAATTTAATAGCATGTGCAAAAATCCATTTTTTTTTATTCAATAGAGCAACTAATCATGGAAATCAAAATCCGCTCAATGGGCAAATTACAAGTCCGTAATGAGAAAAAAAGGCCAATTATCTAAAAGATGAACAAAAAAGTTCTCCAATATTTTTTTGTGCACTTAGCCCATCACTGAATTCTGATTCTCAGATCAAATCAGAATCACTTCATTTTCAATGATATTGCAAGGTTTGCCGACTTGTACTTTTCTTTGAAGAATTTCTTGGCATAAATTTTTGGCAAGGTGGAGGAGAAGAGTGGTTCTATTATGGAATTCCCAAAATGGGATATTAGTAGAGGTTCAAGGACAGCTCTACCGATATTTATAATTTTCTCCCAAATCTTATCAGTATCAGCTGGTATAGCATCCAAACCGTCGCTATACAGAATTTCATAAACATCCACTTTGATGACTTCAAATGATCCTTCCATGTTGATTATTGATTTCACCTCCGCCATTGATGGAAAATATAAAGGTATATTGAAAGAATCAACATCAGAAGCTTTTACTATCCCCTGAAATTGAGAACAGTAATTGTTCATAAGTCAGTCCTTAAAATTAAACTGATCGGTTTGCCAATGTACAAGTACTAGTGAAATCAAACTTAAAAACTTGAGAAGAGCCAGGACTGAAATGGACAATCTCAAACTGATTGCAGTTCACTGCAAATTTTATGTTTTGAGACATGTTGAGAAATTAATTCTCTTTATTATGCATATGAGATAGATTATAGAAAAAGTTAAAAGAGTACCAAAGTGAGTTAGGGCATTACCTCAGAAACTAAATCTTGGAGACCTTCCTCGTACCATGAGATCCACACTGCACTTTCTTCAGTTGAGAGATCTGCACTGAGACGACCAGGAATTATCAGAACCATATGTCCTTCAGAGTGAAGTTCTTCATTTCGAAACTTGAGAAATGAAGAGAAATCCCTTTGAAACTGCTCAAGGTACATGTTGGACACATTTGGAGGGCTTTTCTTAGAAATCCAAAAACTTCCTTTGTTTATGGGGCCTTCTGTTGTACTATTCAGTCCTAAAGGAACCTGCAAAGTCAGAACTGTTGCTTTATATTGCATACTCAACTGTGAGCATGGAAGCTTAAATAGACTTTTGATATAGGAATAAAGAATTTTATAAAATGTATTAACAACTAAACTATTTAAAACAGTGTACCTGAACATCATGAATCATTTCACTGAAAGGTTTTTTCTTAATTACAAAATATAATAAATAAGTTCCTCAAAATGCCATTTAACATCTGATTTCTTATATATTCTTTAATTTGTTTGTAAGTTACTGAAGTTTTTTTTCTCTATGAGGTAGGAAATCATGCCTGAGATAGCCAATGAAGGCATGCAGAAGAATAGATGAAATGAACACTCCTCTTGAGAAATAGCCTCTCATAGGGTGCGTTTGGATAGGTGTGGGAAGAAGGGAAGAAGGGAAGAAATGGAAAGAAGTATTGGGAAGTGTGTAACTTTGTGAAGAGTTTGAATTGTTTATAATTTTTTTTCTTCCCATCTTCCTTCTTCCTCTTCTTCTTCTCTCATCCAAACGCACCCATAAAAAGAACCGGGTGCCGCAGCCGTGTAAAACGGAATGCCACTCTCACTCATGGATTTGTTGATTTTTTTCTTGTAAGAAGAAAGAACTGGACCTAATAGAGCATTGAAGTCATTTCCTGGCAGATCGTTCAATAGCAATTGGATCTCAGGGATCGGTTGACCCAGTTTCGTACAAGTAGTTGAGATGACTTCCATGACTGCTGAAAGCATGACAAAAGTGTTTGCCCCTGTTGCGCATCCCAAGTCGGCCAAAACAAGTGATGTTTTACTTGAAGGGATGGCACTAACAAGTAACTCTACGGCTTCCTCCACCAAAAACATTGCACCAGATGCAATTTTTTTCTGTTAGCAAAAAACAAAAATAAGCAGAGAAGATTTTTCAAAAAAAAAATATATATATATATATATACAACAAAAAAGAAACACCACCGTTTTAGTAGATGCATTAACTATGTTGGTTGTTAATAACAGTTTTAAGTTTCAATTAAGGAGAAGGAAAGCTGAGACCAAAAAACCTGCAATGTTGAATTAGCAGCATAACTACTCTCTCCGGTTCCACCAAGCATGTGAAAATCTCTTTCAAGAGTCATTTCTGTATATACAACAAGATAACTTCAATTTGGCTAGCTTGTGTGTTGTGAGCAATTTAAATGGCTAGCTAGCTTGTTTTCTTGCTCGGTGCCATAATTACTTGCTCCTCTCCATCTTATATAATGCTAGTTCGACCAACAGTAGTGGGCTCCTTGAGATAGTACAAATTAGTTGTCATGACTCATGACCCATGAATGGTAGCAAGTTAATAAAAGTACTGTTAAAAGAAACGTGTTTATTGTCAAGTGGGTAGGTACGTCATTGGCAATTAATTATATGCCTTTTCTTTGCCCTCTTAAATGAGTATAAATAAAGATGGCATGGTATGAAACTATGAATTAATGTTTGTCCCTTTTTGTTGAGCAAGAGCGATAGTCAAGATTGGCTTTAAATGCTAAATGTTTATCACTGTTCAGTGTTCACATATGGAAAATTCCCTCATTCCCGAGAATTGGTATTCTTAACAGTTAACAGCTCAGCTCTGGAGAAGTTTTTCCACTGGGGAGTGGCCGAGTGGGGATGCGGTACAAATTGCATTTATTCCAGTAGTTGGTATTATAGATTTATATTAATTGCATTGCACCATTCTGCAGGTTGACCAATTTTGTTTTGTCCCCATCAATAATCGATCTGTACATCTCTTTGTTACAAAATAGAAATTAGAAAATTACAATAATTTATTCCTTTGAAGTTTGAAGTCACTAAATTTCCAATTTTTGCCAATTGGAATAATTCCGTACTCCATCCAAAATTCTACATATATGAGCAAAATTTTCCCAATGGTTACATTTCCTTTTTCCTAATGCGCACAACAACTTAGCTAGTGCGCAAATGCTTTTATTCATTTGTTTTACATTTTTGAACACGCAAGGTGAAAGCAGAACACCAGAACTATTCTGACGGAATTGTGATAAGTTCTAATGCATGAAGATGAGAATTAAAATTTATTGAGTGATTTAGTGTCAAATCTAACTGTTCCACAATATCGAACAACTTATATATGCATGAATTTTTTCAAGCTAACGGAACAAAGTATGATAATTTGAATCTTATTTTTATTCAGAACTTAAAATAAACAACATTAAGCAATGCACTTTCCCAGTTCATACTGCATTACTTTTTTTGTTCAGAGATATTGCAAGGCTGATCAATTTGTACTTGTCTTCACTAAGACGCTTAGAAGTTATTTTTGACATGGTGGAGAAGATCGAGAGTTCATCAATTATAGAATCACCAAAATGAGATACAAACGGAGGCTCCAGTGCTGATCTAAGAGACAGTCAACTTCTCCCACTTCTCATCGGTGTTCCATGTGTATCATTTGAGGCATCGTTAAAAGAAGATTCAAAATCAAAGACTTATACAAGGTCAAATGATCCTTCATTTTTTTATAATTAGCTTCACTTCATCCATTGTTGGATAGTAGACTGGTAAGTTGAAAGAGTCAATCATTTAACATCAAAAGCCTTCAATACCCCATAAAAATTTTTCAGATTTTTTTTTAAAAAAAAAGAAATGGATGAGTTTTCTTTTTGAGGAGAAAAATATATATACATATACAGGAGCTCATCATGCATCTCACAAATAATTAACCAACCCGCTAATTTTATATGTTTCTTCAAATTTGAGTTAAACCATATATAGTGCGGCTGGGTGAAGAAGGTGCCGTGCTATGTTCAATTTCGCACCGACAACCAGCAAGAATTGAAGCTGGAAGTCAAATCTTCAAAGAGGACTTACAAACAGTGGTCATTGGTCAACAATATAATAGGAATACGGAATGAAATTTGGTACATAGTGCCAAGGCTCATAGAATTGGTTTGACACTTGCTATATGGCGCGTGACATCACATGCCAAGACGTGTTGGTTTGTGCTAGATCTGGGTATAACTCATGCATGACACATCTAGATAGCATGATGGCCTGAAGAATGGCATGCCACAAACCGTATGGTGGTGGTACATGGACCAATAAACGTGCTTGGGACGGGATTTTATTTATTTTTTTAAATTCGCTAATAACATACGCTAGAATAACCTTTGAAACCATCTTAGCGAGAGCTTCCTGAAGCCATACAGTAAAAGCAGCTGTCTCATTAATTGACTGATCTGCAGTGCTGCAACCCGAACATCCTTGAGAGCATAACTCTTCGGAACGATGCTTGAGAAACAAGGGAAAATCTCTCTGAAATTGCTCTAGATATGCTTTGAAAAGTTTGGACACAAGAGGAGGGCTTTTCTCAGATATGTAAATACTTCCCTTATTTGTCCATCCTTCTGTTGCATTTTTCAATCACATGGGTGATGGGTGCCTGTAATTTAAAAATCCATGGATGTGAAATTGGTAAAATTAAGAAGAGGAATGCTTGGTCAGTTGGGTGTTGAGTTTGCCGATTAGGGTGCTGCGATATTAAATCATGGCTTACAAGTATATATATGTTTAATTATGATCTTGTTGATAACCGGTTTATGTTCTTTGGAGACAAGCTAATTTTTGCTTGTATTTCATTTTTCCCTTAGACTAGTAATAGTTCATAACTTCAGAAATGCCACCTCTGTTACTCGACAAGCCCACTTCTTTGGGGTACATTGAATGTATCCAAGGTGATTATTTTTTCTTTAGCAACAGATAAGAATCTTTTCTTTTTTCTGTTTTGTACTACTACTATATATTTCTTAAATGAAACCAAACCCATTTAAATCAGCAAACTTTTACCAGGGTCGCAACATTTCAGAGTACATTACATATATTGCTTATACATATATTTCAAAATTTTACCAGTTGAGCATCCCAAATGAGCAAACACCAGTAAGTTTTCGCTTGAAGGAATGGTACATGTAAGTGATTTGACGGCGTCTTTCACTATAAATATTGCATTTGATGCAATTTTTTTCTGGATATAAGCAAAGATACTAGAGAGATTAAGGTGATTAGAAGAAAGTTGGGTATATTTTTTTTTAAAATCAAAATCAAAAGAGGTACAATTATATTGGTTTCCAGTGACAATGTAATATCTGTCACTCAATTGATAAATACAGAAAAACGACATTCCCGCGGGCATCGATTCTTATAACTTTTCATTGATTTTTATATGTCGAGATATGCCGTCTTAATATGTATCAAAATATGATTGAAAAAAAAATGATGCACAAGAAAATTGATGGAAAGTACGAAAATAAGAGAGATTTTAACTCTAAAATATTCAGAATTCTTATAAACTTGTAATTCTCAAAACATGACTCAACTGTCATAAGCCATGACGGCTGTCTTAAATAGACAATACAGAAACTCTAAAAAGATAAATTACATAAAATTACTAAAAACAACCTTAAAATTGCCAAAATTATAAAGAAATGTCCAAAAGTCAATTAAGGAAGGTTCAGATCGCTAATCCGGACTGACAGTATGAGTCACGAATCTCTTGACAAAATTTGAACCCGATTTGACAGTCGGATAAAAAATTATGACTATTTTTGTGAAGTGTGCGCGGAACCATATTGCATCAAAAAAAAATCTTAAGATCTCTATAATTAATCTTTTTGCATATTACATATTACATATTACATAATTTTAACATATATATATATATATATATATATATATATATATATATATATATATATATATGAGAAAGCCTTCAATCAAAGCGCTTTGACCGGAGTCTCGGTTAAACCCCGTCAGATCTCAATTTTGAAAATTCAAATGACCGATCCAAACCGTCAAATATGATCTCCATATTGAAATCTCCTTACAGACCAAAATTTTCATTTTTTTTAATTTTTTAAGCATTTTTTTCGAATTTTCAAAAATCGTTAATCTAATTTGTTCTGAACCCTACAAAAATTGCTGTTTTTGAAAATCCGAAAAAAATACATAAAAATTTAAAAAAAATGAAAATTTTGGTCGGCAAGGAGATTTCAATATGGAGATCATATTTGACGGTTCGGATCGGTCATTTGAACTTTCAAAATTGAGAACTGACGGGGTTTAACCGGGACTCCGGTTAAAGCGCTTTGATTGAATCCTTTCTCTATATATATATGCAAGTTTGAATGGGCAGCGTAACTACACTCGCCAGTTCCACCAATCATGTGAAAAATTCTCTCGTTTTCTATATTTAAGGGGCCGTTTGAATGTATGAGAATAAGGAAGGAATAAGGATTTTAGGAAAAAAATATTAGAAAGTGTGTAACTTTGAGAAGAGTGGAAAGTGTGTTATTTCGGAAATAAGAAATGTTGTTTAGATGGTGAGTTAGAAATAAGCAAATTAATATTAATTTAAATAAATTATTAAAAACTATTATTTTAATATTAAATAAAGTACTAATTAATTAAATAGCACATAAAATTTCATTTAGCTATTAGTATTAAGCTAATTTTGTGAAAATTATGTATCTATAATTGTTGGAGGAATCTATTCTAAGGAAAAATTATTCCTAAAAAGAAACTATTTTTTTTATTCCTAACTTATTTGGATGGTTAGAAAGTTGTTATACCCAAAAAAAAGCTATTCTTCCTTATTCTCGTACCATCCAAACCGCACCTAAGAGTCTAAGTTTATGCCTCCATATTTTATAGGCCGAAAAGTACTAAGATAATAAGTAGTCGTTGTGGGACTTAAAACTCTTTTTAACCCTTCCAAACCGGAGTGCCTCGTCTTTTTTCTTTTATTCAATTTTTTTCGATTAATTTAAAACTTGTGGCTCCAATTCCTTTCTCTCTGCCGCATTCACAAAAGCTGAAAAGCGTTCCGCTTGTTTTGTTGCATATCGTATCCTTGGTAAACTTTAAATTTCTTGTGATGGTTTTGACTCCTTAATCCTTATAAAGTATAAACTGATCGCTGATCCATCACTTTGCTTGATGCTTATTGTTTACGTTATCGTGTAAACAGTGAGACGCTCTCATTTGTTTTGTTCGATATGTTTACACTTGTAAGAAAAACAACATTACTTCCCCTTTGAAATAATAAAAATTAATGTTGTATCACGTCAAACTTAATTTTCTCTAGACGTATAGCATGAACAACAGGATTTAATGTCTCAATAAAAATTGTATGAGCGACATACATCTTACTTAGCTACGTAGGCTGGAGAGCGTCCGTAAGTCCGAATCAAACTCCAAATTCACCGAATTCAGAGACTAACACGTCTATAACTTAAAAGAGAAACACTTATAGGTTCAATGTCCATCCAATGTGATTATTTTCGAATTTTGAGGCTCAAATGACAGATCCAAACCGTGCAAAATGTGATCTTCATATTGACGTCTAGTACAAAACCGGAGTTTTATACTTTTCTAAATTTTCTAACCAATTTTGTTGGATTTTTATGTATACATATTATAAGCACCACATTGTGTGCTATCTCAGGATGGGATATTCATCCTAAAATAGCATCTGCATATAATGGACCCAAAGTGCAAATAGAGAGCACATATATATTTTCTTCATGTTGTAACAGTTGTACCATGAATACTTATAATCCAACATATAGAATTGGAATCGAAACCGTACAAATATTCTAGTAATAATCAAGCTTCGGGTGCCCCAAAAATGAATAAAGGAGACTATATATATATTTTTCATGTGAACTAAAAGCAAATTAATTCATAGAAAATATTCTATATATACTATATTTTCTAAAGAGCTCCCACTCCAACTGCTGCCACAATTTTTAATTCTAGTATACAAATTACATCAAGCAAATTATGACAATGTACATCGGCAACAAAATAACACAGGATGTAATATTTTATCTCAACACGGCATGTAATCTTTCTAACATACTATACAAGTTGTGCAAACAATAAATTAGACAAATACCTGGTTGCCATTGTTTTATTGAACTCTCACCTGTGAAACAACAACAAATGAAAAGGTTGGAATATGAAAGGCTGCTTCAAAAACTAGCAAATCTATGTTAAGTTTGTTGTGGTTTGGCACTAAGAGGGTCTAAAAGTTCCAAAGGAATCACATTAGGGAAACTGAAACCAGAGTGTCTGCTATGTACTAATCTAGTAAAAGTGCTGCACCAATACCAAAAACATGGTACTGTCACAATTTGGCATTCAATATTCAATATGTAACATACTTATCATAATGGGAATCCTAGCATTTTGTAAACCAACAATCTGGCATTGAATATGTAATCACAGAAAGCATATATTTACAGAAACAACCAACATAATCATGAATGATTAAAATCCTAAAATATCTGCAGTACATTCGCTCTTATCTACTATGTTTTTTACATTTACAGCTTTTCAGGACATGACATATCACAGATATAAAAATTGTACATTCGCTCTTATCTACTATGTTTTTTACATTTACAGCTTTTCAGGACATGACATATCACGGATATAAATTTTGTAGACTTACTTGTTAGATGTATATTTACGAATCGCATCGATTATTTTCTCCTTATCTCTGGTTGGAAATGCTTCCAATAAAACTCCATCTTTATAGAAGTGAAATAGAGGTACCACCTGTAAAAAAATAAAAAAACAGCTATAGTAAAAGTATGAAATCTGTTATTTAACAAAAATAAAATAAGACTTTGGGTTGTGAATTTAGAAATCAACTAAAATTTGTATATTTGTATCAATTCAAACTGCTGTCATTATTATGAGATGCATTAACCAAATATCATTTCAACTCCAATTAAATCCTCAATATTGCAACTAATTCTCAAATCTGTAACCGGGCCTAGAATTGATCTAAGTTTGCCCCATTTGAGGCTTAATATATAGTGCAACAAAGTTCAAAATTGAGCCTCAACATGAACGGAATTTTACCTTAATGAAACTTTATGTGTGATTAAGCACCAAATAAACACCTAGGTTTACCTTAATGCGTAGTCGATCAGCAACTTCACTTTGCTCGTCGTATTCATCAATGACCTATTTTACAGGAAAAGAAAAGCAGCATATGTAAAAGTTAGAGGTACAATATTACTTCATTAATAAAGAACCTCTTTCACAGTTTCTCACAGGGGTACTTGAGATGTAATTTTCTATTTCCTTAATGAAATGACATATTGAGCCAAGAGTTTTTCTCAAGAGGCAATTTGCATATTCTATTAACCAAGAGGGTTAAAATTACATTGTGCTTGAGGAAAATGACATCAGCGTCGTCATCCCCGGCTCCTTTACACATCTTCTTAAAGCCTTGCTCTATGTACTTGCAACTCCCGCAAGATGTTCGATAGAAATCCACAACCACAAGCGCACCTCTCTCCTTGGCCTTCTCCAGTATCTTCTGAAATTCCTCCTCAGTATAAAACTCAGTCACGCAATCCACTGGACAGACGTCAATCTCTTCTTCTTCTTCTTCTGACGAGGTATCCTTCAAGGTGCCATTACTAATGGCTCTTAGAGGAGAGTACTTGGTTTCAGCGAGTGGGATCAACGGCTTCGTTTTCTTCTTCTTCTTCTTCTCAGAGGCAATTTGTCGAACAGGTGGTGGGCGGTGGGGAGGGAAGTAGAAAAAAGGTCTGGGAGTGATTAGGAAAGAAAAGGAGATTATCATGGCAAACGTGGCAAGGCGGTGATATTTGATTGGTGACGATGCATCGTTGGTTGCTGCTTTGTTTCAAGTGCGGATAAGAGAGGAGATCAAACTCTTGGCGGGTTTGGGTAAAAAGTAAAACGGGTGCACCGACTGATGGGTCCCGCAATAATTCAAAGTTTAGCTGGTCCGTGAAATACGCCGAAAAAATTAAAAATAATATTTTATATAATATTATTAACTAAATAATTAGATATATGTGACTCTTAAATTAAAAATTAATTTTATGTCACCATAAAATGCTTAAAACTAGTTTTATGCCATTATTTTTTAGTGAAAATTAGAGATATGAAACTCAAATAAGAGAAATACCACTCTAACTTTTTAAAAATAACTACGCCAAAGTCGAGCAACAGTGAAGGGATAATCGTATCGGTCGGAATCGCACCGAACAAGCTCAACATCACACCTACTCATATCAACCTTGTGCAACAAAATTCTTTCACCAGTCTCGAAAATGAGGACCCCGTGCACATTTGCAAACTTTTGAAAAATATTTGTAGTACTATTAAAATGAATGAGGTTACACCATCTTCAATTAAGCTCTTACTTTTTCTTTTCACACTTAGGGACAGGGCAATAAAATGATTTGGTGGCCTAAAAAGAGGTTAATTACCACATAGGATGAAATGATCCAAACTTTCTTAGTTAAGTACTTCCCCTACAAGAAAACAGTTAGGATTAGGAGCTAAATAACCAGTTTCAAACAAAGAGTCGATGAGATTCTTAGTGAGGCTTGGAAAAGATTTAGAAACTTAGAATTTAATTATTGTCTCCATCCTGGCCTACCCGTTGATGTTATTAGTCAAACTTTCTATGATGGTTTGACCGATAGTACTAGCATTAATGTTGATGCGGTTACAGATGGAAGTCTCACGGATAGAGAGGCTAAAAAGGCGATGAACTTGGTTGATAACGAGACAAAAAACCAACAATGGTCAGGCTGAGACAATGCGAGAAGAGGAGGCCACTATGAAGTAATCGAGATCACCACTTTGCATGTCAAAATTGCACAACTTGAGCCCAACATTACCAAGAAGAACACCGACCAAGCCACGGGCCAACAATACAAACTCATGCAACGCTTGTGGCGAAAAATGTCACACTTCTCTCCAATGCCCTCTTGCACAACCTGATGAGAAGATGACTCAAGTTAGCTCCATCAACAATGAGCCATCTTACTTCCCTAACCTACCGTTCACAACATCTTACTCCAATGATGCGAGAAAGCGACAAAATTGACCAGTGGCGAAACCACATGGGTGGATGATGTTAGAAAGTGTGTAATTTTCATTTTTATGCTAATTATCAATTAATTAACCAAGCAAATCACATACAAAAGAGATCTAGTACATAAGCTATTCATTCACAAGAGAGAAAGGATTGGAAGTATACCTCTCTTGGTATCGCAACCAAGAGGCTCGTTCCAATGGATTGATGTCGGTGGCGTGCTCTCCAAACACCTTCTATCCGCGGCGCCTCGAGTCCACTATGGTATTAACCAAGTCCTTCTCAATTCGTGCTAGCGAAGAGAAGAACGAGTCTAATCCCAAGCGTTCCCTTTCTTCAACCAACGAACCGAACGATTTGTGGGAGAATGGGACGCTCAACACATGAGCTAGAGTGGAGAGGGGAGAGGGGGGGCGGCGCACCACAAAGGGGAGGCCAATAGTGGCGGCTAGGGAGAGGAGGAGAGAGAAGAGGTGCAAGGGAGCCTCCAATAGGTGCCTTATATAGCCTCTTAACCCTAGATAGGAGTTCACACAAATTACAATTGTGCCACTCCTACCTACCTCTTGTGGCCGGCCTCCTAGTGGGCTCTCTTGGCCCACTAGGCCATCTCTATTTGGTCCCTTTAATTCTATTAATTAAAGGCCCACTCATAGCTATTCAATTTGGACATTTAATTTACTAATAAATTAAAGCCCAAATAACTTAACTAAATTAAGTGTGTTATTTATAAATAATTATTAACTTAATAATAATTATTTAGAGATTAGACAATGCATTAATTTATTTCTATATGATCTATTTGACTTAATTAATTATAACGGTCCATAACGCTATTTAATTAATTAATCAATCTATCATATTTTGCAATACACATTATTGCAAATAAATAATGCACATATGATTAAATACCAATTTTGTGTGACACTTTGAGGATTTATGCTATGTTGGACATGGAATTAAATCGCTATTTAATTCCAATAATCATAAGCGGTATCTAGCAACACGTTATGATTCCCAATTCGCATAAATAGTGTACAGCTACAAAATTTCAATCCTGCATAAGAGAACAATTATGTTTCTCTATTTTGATCTTATGTCACACGATATCATCGTATAATCCAAGATAGGAACGTGTCATTCTTGCAGATTATACGTTTCTTGATCTAGAGATAATTGTATCAGTTGCTAGCAAACAATCTATTTCCATCAAGGGGCCCAAACAGATATCGTCACTCACTAAGTGAATTAATGAGGGACATACGGTTTTCTTGATAATTAGCTTTTCCCCGCACAATTCAAGAATACTTAAATCAAGTCCGTATAGCAGCCTTTATCAGGAATCAGCGGTAGACATGATTTATAGTATCTATCCTCATGTGGAAAAGATAATCATCTCAAACTTAGAACCAAAATCATAACGAAATAAATAATGACACGTAACACAATCCATATATTTATTTCGTGGGGTCCAGTCCTGTACTATGTTCAATAACATATACATATGCAATTAAGTTGGTTACTCTTAACCTATGATTTATAGAACTTAATCATCACTTAATCTGCATACTAATCTTATTGATAACTAATGTTCTCTGTTAATTATCAAGATTATGGACTTTTAGATTTATCGTTGTCATTTACTACTAAATGAATAACAGTGATCTATAATTCAGATCCTCAACCTGAATGAACTGTCAACGATTAAATCAAAGAACAAATGATCTGAAATCATCAATAACATAAACTATAGAAGTAGCCTAATGAATTGGCTTCTAGGACATATCTCTAACAGATGAATGGGAAATTGTCCCCCTATGCTAAAAAAAATTTAATTTTTATATGTACTTTTTTTTTGTTTTTAGAGAAATTATATAATTTGTCCCACTAATTAAATATAAATAACTAATTTATCCCTTAATGGATAATTCTTAGCTCCGTGACTGAAATTGACAACTCATACTTCAAAGACTATATAAAAAACCGTTAGAGATATGTTCTAGAAGTCAATCCGTTGGTAGCTATTATATTAGTTTTTGTTATTGATGATACTTGATCATTTGTTCCTAGAGATTATTATTGACAGATCATTCAGGTTGAGGATCTCAATTGTAAATCTCTGTGGATAACGAATGACAATAATATCTCTAAAAAGTCTATAATCTTGATAATTAACAAGGAACATTAATTATCATATAAGATTAGTATGCAAGTTAAGTGATGATTAAGTTCTGCAAATTATAGGTAAGGAGTTACCGACTTAATTGCATATGTGTATGTTACTGGAACATAGCACAGGACATGATCCAATGAAATAAATATATGGATTGTGTTATGTGTCATTATTTATTTCATACGTGTTTGATTCTGAGTTTGAGATGATTCAGCTTCTCCACATGAGGATAGGTTCTATAAATATCGTCTAACACTGATTCCTGATAAGGGCTGCTATACGGACTTTATTTATGTTCTCTTGAATTGTGCGGGGAGAAAATGTTCATCTAGACAACCGTATGTCCCTAATTAGTTCACCTAGCGAGTGATGATATCTACTGGGCCCCTTGATGGAGTTGGATCGTATGCGCGCAACTAGGCGATCAACTCTAGATCAAGAAACATATAATCTGCAAGAATGACACATTCTTATCTTGGACTATACAAGGATATCATGCGACATAAAATCAAAACAATAAGATGTTTTTTCTTATGCAGGATTGAAGTACTGTATTGGTATAGTACTTATTTATGTTAATTGGGAATCATAACGTGTTGCTAGATACCGCTTATGATTATTGAAATTAAATAACGATTTAATTTTCATGGCCAATATGACATAAATTCTCGAGGGTCACACAAATAAAGTTTTAACCAACAGTGCATTATTTTAATTTATTTGCATTGGAGAATGCAATATATGATAAGTTGATTAATTAATTATATACCGTTGCGAACCGTTATAATTAAATTAAAGCATATTCTAATCCAATAATAATTATTAATAAGTTGATAATTAAATTTTCTCAACTCAATTAGTACAATTATGTGAATTGTATAAATTAAATCGGAATGATTTAATTGAAGAAGGAAAATAATTGGATTAGCTAATTTCTCATGCTTTACTAGCACAAGGTCTTGAGAAGTTGGTTAATGCTTTTGGTGGACCTAAGATGAAGGAGATGAAGAGGAGAGCACGCCATCGATTTCTAGAGAAAGGACTCGAGTCTTCCGAATACGATTTCGGAAGAGGTAACTTCGTACGCTTCTTCATTTATAATGTTAATCACTTGAATGACTAAATCTGTTAATCGTGCGTATTAATTCTTTGTTAAATGTTAATAAAAATTAAAATTGTATGTGGACTCGAGTTCCTAACAAAAACAACTCCTATCCAAGAAACCCACTCTCCCACCTTCAGGTTTCTCAGCTTCCTTTTTTCGGGACGAACCATGCGGTGTCACAAAACTATTTATCAATTACAACTTACAAACAATGTTTTGAAAACCGAACTGGACCGGTCGGTTTGACCGGACCGCGAACCGGAACCTAATCTAGTCCAACTTTTAAAATTCGTCGGTTTTTTCTGTTTGAAATAGATGAAAAAATGGAAGAAATATAACTGCTGTGAGCGTGACTCAAACTCCAGTACTCTTGTCGACAAGACAAGAACCTAACCACCAGACCAAAGTTGTACTACTTACCCTTAATTTATTTAAATTTATCATAAAATCGTTCGATTTTTGCATCGGTTGAACCACTGAACTGTTTAGTTAGCTGGTTCGATGACCGGTCCGGTTTTAAAAACATCGGTTACAAATGATATGCGAAGATATTGTCGGTTTCAAAGATTTTGCAAATTTAGTTTCTCGAGGCAAGTTTTTTGTTTACGGGGAACTAGACAAGTACAAGATAGCCTTTGTGCCGGCATTTTATTCTTTACTCTTGGAAAAAGTCAAAAACTAATTAAAAACCTCATGCCATCACTGTTACAGCATGCTTGTCTTACTAATATTGTTTCTGTCACCAGATAGTGCATTATACTTGCACTAGCACATATATAAAAACATGTGTTGATCATATAAGAATATTAACAAACTTTGACTAATGTGAGATTATTGCTTATGGTGTGTTAAATAAGATACAAAAAGAATGTACAATTTTCTGTATACATGTCTTCCAAATTATCACACGGAGGTGCATATTTAAATAGAAGAAGCTTTGACTAATGACTAATCTGATATGATTGTCTATTGTGCATTAAATAAGGCTCTGTTTGGATTCCATTTGGGAAGAAGGGAAAAAAGAAATAAGAGAATAAATTTATTATAAACAATCCAAACTGTTCACAAAGTTACACACTTTCCAATACTTCTACCCACTTCTTCCTTTCTTCTCTTCTTCCCACACCTTATCCAAACGGAGCCTAAGATATAAAAAGAATGTACACTTTTCAAATGTATACATGTGTTCTAGATTATTATGTGATGTTGACTTTGTAAATGAAACAGCTAAAGATATAATAAAGGGTAAAATAAGAAATTCTAAGAAAAATATTTATTTCTTACGAGTAACAACCACATTGCTACTTCAAAGAAATAACTTTTGATCTTCCTTAAAAAAAAATTCCTATATAATTGTTCTTACTTCTGCTTTACATTAGAGGAAAAATTATGGAGTCATTCTTTACACTTCCTGTACGTATTTGTAGTTTCTAGGAACAGTTTTTTGGCTGATTTAAATTTGTAAATGTATGCTTCAATCCATGTATGTTGTTATGATTTTTTGTTCCATTTTCAAAATTTCAGAGTGGAGACTCTGCTCAACCAATACTCTGTTTCATGATTCAAAGTATGTCGATTTTGTGATTGGTGGCATCATATTGGTATCCATTACATTTTCTTTATTCTCATCAGAACTACGGGATGCTAATTAAATTAATAGATAACACTGTATAATAAATATGGAACTATGCAATTATCGTATTTATATTTTCTTACAATCTCATGAGGAACTTCTTCGATTGCTTCTTTTTGAATTTCACAAAGAAATAACTATGCATTATGCAATGCAAGTGCAAAAAAAGATAGTCCGGTGGGCCCAATGTTAAGTAATGTTCAGTGGCACAAGAGAGTGGTGGGCTGGTGGGTCGATTAACGGCCCAATAGAGGCAAAGAGGTAAGTCCGTCCGTCCAGGCGTCCAGCTCTTATTCTACTTGTACAAACAAAACAAGACTTATTGCAGTGAACGTGAAATGAGAAATGGCGCCTAGGCCTAGCCATGGCGACGGCGTGGCGACGAGACTGGCGCTAGCCTCCGTCTCAGCCTCTCTATCTGAGACCGCCACCTTCCCCATCGACACCGTCTAGACCCACCTCCAGCTCCTCCGCTCCTCCTCCTCCGTCCCCTCCCCCTCCCCCTCCCCCCCAGTTCCAAGCTCCTCCTCGTCTCCCGTCAAATCCTCTCCAAAGGCGGCGGCGCTATCGGATTCTACAGCGGCCTCTCTCCGGCCATCCTCAGGCATCTCTTCTACACGCCTATCAGGATCGTGGGTTATGAGAGCTTGAGAGGAGGCTTTGCGGTTGGACCAGATGGTCAGGTTTCTCTCCTTGGGAAAGTCCTTGCTGGTGGCGCTTCAGGCCTCTTCGCTCAGGTACAACAATCCAATCCCTTCTGATGTTAATTATGCTATCATCAATTCAATATGCCAATTGTCTTTGTCTTTGTCTTTGTCTTTGATCAATAATTCAATATGCCAATTGTCTTTGTCTTTGTCTTTGATCAATAATTCAATATGCCAATTGTCTTTGTCTTTGTCTTTGATCAATAATTCAATATGCCAATTTGCCAATATACATACAGGTCGTGGCAAGCCCCGCCGACCTGGTAAAGGTCAGGATGCAAGCCAATCCCACCTTGTACACAGGCATCTATGATGCATTCTCCAAAATAATCAAATCTCAAGGTCTCTTTGCCCTATGGAGAGGGGTAGCACCTAATGCACAACGCGCTTTTTTGGTCAACCTCGGGGAGTTGACATGCTACGACCATGCCAAACACTTTATCCTAAGCCGAAACATTTGTGACGATAACATATTTGCACATACATTGTCTTCTCTTTGTTCTGGCCTCTCTGCAACTGTCATTAGCTGCCCAGCTGATGTGGTCAAAACACGCATCATGAATCCCGGCTTTGCTGCTCCTGCTTATCGAAATTCGCTCGATTGCTTTGTCAGAACCGTTAGAGATGAGGGGGTTCGAGCATTGTGGAAAGGCTTCTTTCCTACCTGGGCACGGCTCGGACCTTGGCAATTTGTTTTTTGGGTTTCTTACGAGAAACTCAGACGAATTATGGGTCTTACTTCTTTTTGATATTTGAGACTTAGATTGCATTGTCCATCAAATCATTACTTGTAAAACTCATATTGGAATAAGATAAAATGCTTATTCTACTTCCTTAGTTCCTTTGCATCCAGCACATTCAAAGACCTGTTTGCACATTGATCTCAAGGATATATACTTTTCACTGTAGTATCTATGACGAAACCCCAATGCCTTTCAATTCGTTTAAAAGGATGTGCCTAACCTTTGCGAGTAGTATTCAGCTGCCAAATTCATAAAAGATTTCCGACTAAATTTGTAGCTTATCTGGGACCTTCCGACTAAAAAGGGGCTATAAGCTTGAAGAAACGATGATTTTTTTTTTTGGACCGTTTGGACCGTTTGAAGAAATGAATCAATGATGGGGTGAGTTATCTGATTCTTAAGTATAAACACGGTAAGGTGTATGGAGCAAAAAATTTTCAAGTTTAATAGAAAAGGTTGCGTGTAGTCTTGTAGGAAATGCGCATTACTGTCCATTTGATTTAGGATTTGAAAATTTGTTTCAATTGTTCTTCCAATTAAAAGTAAGATTAGTCTTGCCAATTAAAAGATTCCTTCATGGCATCTGTAGTTATTCTTGACTATTAATTGATAAACTCCATTAACGAATTATACCCATCCCATCGTACGGAATTAATATCAGTTCTCCAACAAAAGGAAATTGGCGTAGGATATATATAAGTGACTGACTGACTGGGCATTAATAAAAAAACAACCAACATGAGGAGCACTAAGAATAAAATAATGGAATTTATTAGATGCCTTTTGAACGCATAATTTAATGTGCCGACTGTCCAATGCTTCCTTGATTATCACGGTTGCTCTCTCTCTCAGTTTATGTACTTCGTTCTTGGCAATCAAGTTTCCTTCCTTAAATCTATGTATATATTTTCAGAACTTTTGGTGGCACAAAGCAGTGCAATTGCAACTAAGGCCTTTTGTATTCTGAAAAACAATGGGTTCTGAAATCCCAACAGAGAGCATGGCCACTCTAGTCTGGGAGGAGCTTGATCCATTTCCACCGTTGGATGATGCCACAGAGGTGAGAGATATCGACAGAGGTGAAGATGAATCATCTGATATCAGCATGTTGGTTTCAGATCATGATGTTTTGGATTGCTCTATTTGCTGTGAACCCTTGAAGCCTCCAATTTTTCAGGTAAGCTCATCTTCATCCATATACATCTCTACCAAAATATCAAGAGAAATTGTGCATAATTGCACAAATTGTTTGCCACAAATTCAATTAACCTTTTTTAAGTGTTTAATTTAATGTATGTTGATTAATAAAAAAGGCAAAGTCACTACTCACTATATTACCGAACATATTTTTCAATGCAATATTAAATTGAAAATAAGCTAACTTCATATCTAATTTCTCTGTCACTCCATTTTTTCAGTGTTTAGTGGGCCATGTGTGTTGCTCCTCGTGTTATCAGAGGCTCTGTGACAAGTGTCACATATGCTGTCGTACAACTGGGCATAACCGGTGCTTCGCAATGGAAAAACTCGTAAGCAGTATAAAAGTCACTTGTACAAATAAAAGATATGGTTGCAACACAATTATGCCGTATTATGAATTAAAGGAGCATGAGCAAACATGCTTTTATCTCCGCTGCTACTGCCCCTACTCAAACTGTTACTCATTTGAATGCAAACGTTCCTTTCGCAATCACTTGAAGGTTGTGCACAAGTCACGTGTTGTTGATTTTCGATATGATGAAGCATTCAAAGTTGTTCTCACCAAGTCATGTACAGTTAAGGTTCTTGCTGAGAAGGATTACATTTTTTTCCTATACAAAAGAGATGAAGGTTCGTTGGGATTATATGCTTTGTCCATTGTTTGCATGCGGGCATCTCATCTGAAAGAGCCACAATTCTGGTACGAGATAGAAACTGATGGTACTGTTGGCAGTAGGAAAGTTAGATATCTCCAGCTTCGGTCAAATGTTGAAAGTTGCGTACCCAAAGGCGATTCTGAGAGAAGTAAGTTTTCTCTCTATGTACCACCTGATCTATGTTTTCCAAATGGAGATATCCATGTTTTTGTTTGCATAAAAAAGATCCAAGATAGTGACACCAGTTAACAAGTATGCCGACCGGCTTGTCGACTAAGGTTTGGGAAAGGTATTCCAAAACGATTGCAATTAATATTTCATGAGCATTGCTTGTTTCCTGGTGGAATTGCAAGCAATTATTCATTGCAAATAATCAAAGGCAGAGCGTCATGTGGTATAGCACTTGTGCAGCTTGGTGCAGGGAAGGTGTTCTCTAGAACAGGGAATGATACATATGAGGAGTGCTGATATGGCGTGTCAGTGTTACTGACTGCGGATATATGGGTCTGAAACACTGCTTATGGTTCAGCCAACTGTAACCACCATTTAACTTCTTCCCGTATATTTGTTTCTTTTTTATTTTTTGAATTTTTGTCTGTGTGCCGTTTTACATTAACGGCTTTTTTGTTTTTTTTTTCTTTATTTTTTATTTCTTTGTAAACTATCTTATTCTTTTCTGCCGATCCATTAATAATTAAAGCTTCCAGTAAACTGTAAAAGAAGATAAATGCTGTACATGATTTATCAAGTTGAAGTTTTAATTAACTCATTAATTGCGATATCATCATATATAGTGTAGTTTGATTTTGATTAATGACTTGGATCGGTGAATAGGAAAATGGTACGTGATCAGTTTCATTTCATAAATTCGTCTTATTGGAAAGTATTTTCTCTTTTCCTTTCAAATTTTCTTAGACTTTGATCACAATGATTTTCACGTGGGATTATATTTCATTTCATTAGAATTGATTTGGTAAGATTTTATTGGGACTAATAACATAAAAATTCCGATCAAATGATATAAAATCTGTTTATTTTTATCAAAAAAATTCTAATGAAATGAAATTCCGCGTGAAAAAAAGTATTTTAATCAAGGCCTTGGTAAAAAAGATTTTAATCAATGCCTTATTATTCATGGCGTGAATTTTTACAGTACCTCGAATTAAGCAACAAGACGCGACCAGCAACACGACAAACCTCTATTTAAATTTTCAGTCTCTTATTTCATTTATTAAGTGAGTTCAAATGTTTTTTTTTCTTTTAATGCCTCCATTTTTATATCATTAATAACTAAAATTTAAAAACCTGATAATAACAAAATAAAATGATAAGATGTGGCATATATTACTTATTGATGATAGATAAAATTATACAATTATACAATTTCTTTGGCAATCTTACCAAAGTCAAAATATCTTAATTTCGTATATTTCTGTATAGAAAATTACAAACATCACATTTACTGGTTTGATTTTTACATTTAAGATAAATTGTGACGGGGGCAGAGGCAGAAGTAGGGAAAAGAACCTCCCACCAGTTCACGACCTCCAAACATTTTGATTTAATTAGCACCCTAAACTTTATTTATTATATTGAATATGTTAGATAATTATATTTGCCTCCCTCGCAATAAAAGAAAATTAAATTGGTCCATAAGGAATTGGTCGCTTTTTTATATAAAATTTTTTGTCTTCGCCTGATTATATATGATGTTATATCATCAAAAACTATGACGTTAAAATTGTTTGGCTATACAACTCTGCATTTTATTTATAATAAATATTATAAGGTATAAATATTTGCACCTAAAAGGGTGTGGATACCTGGGTCGGCTCTTCAGCTCCCTCACGACGTCTTCTACGCCAATATTTTTCTGACCGTTGGATTGCATGATGATTTGCTCTCGATTGAAATCTCGCGGTGTGCATAATTCCTTCATTTTTTTTTGAAAGGGAGCTCGACAATATAAATAATTTGTTTCCGTTAACATCCTGTAGCTAGGGGTGAAAATGGAGTGGATAATTTTCGTTCCGAACCGTATCCATATCCGCAAAATAGTGGATTCGGAGAATACGGGTACGGATGCAGATTCAGATTTTTTAAAACGGATATGGATATGGATATGAGAAGCAATATTAGCGGGATACGGATATTTATCCGTATCTGTATTTTTATACAAAATAGATATCCGTTTTGTATATAATAATGGCGCACATTTTGAATAGCATAATAATTGACATATAGGTATAGCTATTTCAATTATACAGCATCAGAATTTGACGATTATTTTTTATTTTACTGTAATATGATGCCAATTCTTGTATAAACTTGATTAAAATTTGCTTTTTGTAATGTCTCAATTATTTTTCTATCGTGGTCTTTCTCTGTTTTTTTTAAGTTAATTCCATACTAGTCATAAAAACAAGTAACATATAACATTAACACTCTTCCGATCGAATATTATCTTTTATTTAATAAAATAAATTGAGGAAAATATTATTTGTATTCGACAAAATATATCCGTATTCGTATCCATATCCGACAATATCCGAAGTGTATTCGTATCCGTCTAACATCCACGTAGTATCCGTATCCGAAAAAAAATACAGATATGGATATGGTAAGACCACTATCCGCTCCGTATCCGTCCCGTTTTCACCCCTAACTGTAGCACTTGATTTCTGCAAGTAGACCTGTCAATTTCATTACGTTTCGAATGTTTCTATTCCATTCCGTCCAAACGGAACGTTAAATGAAAGAGAAAACCACTTTTGTTTTTGAAAATGAAATGGAAACATAAATAAAGGAATTGAATGGAACATTAAATGAAATACGGAAATGGATGGAAATGAACTGAAATCAATAGAAATTGAAGGACGGAAAGTTAAAAGGAATAGTAATTTGTTTCGTTTGACGAAAAGAGACGGAAACGAAATAGAAATTTTGTTCCATTACAAAAATGGAATGCAAACGGAACAGTCGGTTTCCGCTTACACTTTTGACGTTTGATAGGCCTATCCGCAAGGCCTCACTTGAGTTATTCTTCTTCGAAAACTAGTTCATTGCGCGCATCTCAAATGGAAACCACTACAGAGATTTTATGAAATCACATCGCAGACCTTTAATTTGAACCGCTCAATCAATAGATGGGTGCCTCATGATTAACACTAGATCAGTTGAGATTCGTACGGCCCGTTAAAATCTGTCCATCGAGATTAGATCAGACGGTTCAGATCGAAGGTCTGAGGTAAGTAGAGGATACTGGTCCGAGATTTTATCGCACGAATTTTCAACTCAAATCTGGTTTTGCAGTACACCGTGTAGCGCAACAATCCAAACACTTTAAAACCAATCAACTTATCTGCATTTGTTATAAAAATTGAGAGAAACGAAAGAGAACCATTGGATTGATTTTAAAAGATTAGGATTGCTGCGCTAAATGATGTTGCGCTACACCAGACTTTGGCTGCTCTAATTTTAATCATGTGGTTCTGCAAATTTCACTTTCACTTATAATATTAAGAACCACCAGCTCTTGGTCTAGTGGCAAAGAGCAATACATTTTAAGTGAAAGGTCGCAGGTTCGAAACCCGACTGATGAGTTTCTGATAGATATTTAATTTAAAAATAAGTTGGAAGACTTGACCCCCAAATTATTTCTAACTCGTGATGTTATTTCAGTTGGCTCGCTCGACTGGTTTTCAGAAAGTTTATCAATTTTTTTTGTGTGATGTGATGTGATGCATTAAAAGGGAACTGAACATATCCTTGTGGATGAGTTTGTCAACTACTAAACACACTACAATATTATTTATCAGGCGGATAATTGATAATTAATGACAATCAACTCTGTTAATTGATCACAAATAAAGAAACATTGATACATTGCCTTTATTAGCTTTAGAATTGTGTTATTAGGGATGCTGGTAACTACTGTTTATTGTGTCTGGTGTCTGCCTTATTGTTTTGAGTTACACTTATGTGACATTAACTATTGGAAAAAAGCAGAAGCGAGTAGGGGTCGTTCCCAGCATGGGTCCAAACAGTGAGTTAGAAGAAAGGAGAAGCAGAGTATTGCATTGATTCAGCTAAGTGGGCAATGACGTGGCCCGCTTCATAAACCACAGCTGCGCGCCAAACCTCTTAGTTCAGTGTGTTCTGAGCAATCACTATGACATGAAGCTGGCCAAGATCATGTTTTTTTGCTGCTGATAGCGTTCCACCCTTTGAGGTTGGTTTTATCTCCTTTTCTTTTCTTAATTTGTTATTTTTAGGACTAATCAATTTTTATTCCCAAAATGCATCGGTTTGTTATATGGATGGATATATATATGGATACATTATTAGCTTATTTCATCTGGATTCAACGATTGATTGCATGTAGCATCTCTATTGATAAATATTTTTTTTCCTTATTTTTAATGCTGGAACAAATTTGATATAAATGTAGTGCTATTTATCCGTTTGTTACTTTTGAATTGAATGGTTTCTGAAAATTCTGGTGGAAAAAAAAAATTACCTGTTCGTTATTCATGGTATAATAGCTGACCATTTATTTGACAGTCTGATATTTAATTAATCAGAAGCAAAACAAAAAAATATATATATTGAATTTTAACTTGTATATTAATTGTGTTGCAAATATTTATGTTTAGAAACAAAAAAATAGTAACAAAATTTTAGAAAAGTATAAACTTGACTTTTATGGTTTTTTGGTATGGTTGGTAATTGAATTGATTAAATTGTTGAATGTGTTAGATTAGATGGGTGATGGAAGCGAATCTTTGGTAAGTTGTTTGTTGTTGGGTGGGATACTAGATGGGATGTGAATAATTTGGGCCGTTGGATGAAGCGATCTCAAAGCGTTAGACATGCAATACTTTGCGGCGATGCCACAGAAAATCAGTCGACCTCTGCCACCTTTCTTTTCGTTCTCTCCGTCTTCCCTTTTCCCTCGCCATCTCTCAAACTCAAACCAACCAGAAAACAAGAATAAAAAAAAAAGGAAAAAAAGAAGAAACCATTAACCAATAACCATGCTCCGACTCCGACGCAGATAGGAACCATTGGCGAGTTCGCCATCTTCTTCCCTGCTCATAGAGATCCGTTTTTATTTCTTCTTTTCTCTTTTTCTTTCCTTATCGTTTGGGGATTTTTATTTTGTTACCAGAAGAATCAATCGAGCATTTTCAAACAAACAGACTAGAATTGGAACAAAAGAAACAATTGGAATCCTCGTAGCATTTTGGAGTGCTTTTCTTTTCTGCGGATTTGGCTAAACTTGGATCAAGACAATCAAATTCAAAACTGTCACCAATTCTGATTTTGATTTATGAATTCGCGAAGTAAGAGCGGCCCAGTGCCGCTAGCCGAGCTGTTGAAGAGAGAAGGGATCGAGGGGGAGAGAGTCAGAGAGAGGGACAAGTGCGAATTGGTGTATGGCGAGTGGGCCCAGAGTAAGAAAGGTGAAGATTTCACCTTCATCAAGCTTGACTGCGAGCGCATCCCCGACGATCCTCTTTCTACTTTCTCTGTTTTTGCGGTTAGCATACACATATATTATTTTTCACTGGGTTTTCTTTCATTGCGCTTTATAATAGAAAATCTATATATATATATGTACTGCAAATTATGCTAGTACTTGTTCAGTTCTCAAATTTGGGTGGGCTCAAGAAATGTTAAGAAAGGGATTTTTGAAATTAGACAAAATAACAGAGGGATGACTTCTCTTTTAGTACTTCCATGTATAAATTAATTGTATATATCATTCATTCCAAATCATTGAGTAAACTTTAATAAGTTTTTCAGATATTTGATGGCCATAATGGAAGTATGGCAGCTGTTTATACAAAGGAGAATCTATTAAGCAATATTTTGAGTGCAATTCCTTCTAATCTCACTAGAGATGAATGGCTCGGTGCACTACCCAGAGCTCTGGTTTCTGCTTTTGTAAAAACTGATAAAGACTTCCAAAGTGAAGGTAAGTTATAGCCTTCATAAGTTCAAATGTATAGCAAAAGCCTTAGATTGAAGTACATCATATTTGTTTTAGATAAAACGATAGAATCTTTAAAACAAGCAACTAAACAAGCCTTTTAAACTGTAAATTAATCTTTATTGGGCTTGAACAAGTTGGCTTGGCAATGCTTCATTGCACTAATTTTTCCTTATATTGCATATTTTAGGGCTTATTTCGGGGTCAACAGTGACATTTGTCATAATAGATGACAATATAATAACTGTCGGATCAGTCGGTGATTCGCGTGCTGTTCTTGAGGCAGAGGGTTCCATTTACTACTTGTCTGCTGACCACCGCCTAGAGGAGAATGAAGAGGAGTATGTTGCAAGTTCTCTAATTATTTTTAAAATTATTATTTTAGTTATCTCCTTTATTTCTATGTTTATTTGTAGTTATCATTTTTTTTATGTGCTCGACAACTAAACTAAAAGTGAACTAGAAATTGTTATTTTTGTGTCAGTGCGCAAACATTGCTGTTATGATAACTTGGAGGGACATAGTGCCTCTTTTAACTATTACATTGGTATCCTAAATCTACTGTCATATTAATATCATATAGGGTGGAGAGAGTAACAGCAAGTGGAGGCGAGGTTGGAAGATTAAATGTTGTAGGAAATACCCAGGTACAACTGCTATTCCACATTGCATGATTTTTCTTCATCTTTATTTATCATTTATTTTCTACTCCTGAAGCCAAAAAAAAAAAAAAAACAATTCCGAATACTTACAGGTTGGCCCTTTGAGATGTTGGCCAGGTGGCTTGTGCCTCTCAAGATCAATAGGGGATAGTGATGTTGGTGAATTTATTGTACCAGTTCCTCATGTAAAGCAAGTGAAGGTTTCCTTTCTCTCTCTTGTTCGAATAAATTTACACCAAACAATAATTTTTATATCTTATTTGCCACTTGCCAATTTGCGATTTGCGAGTTGTTTGCAACAATATGTATAAATATATATTTATTTCGACTACAGTTATCTAGTACCGGCGGTAGACTCATAATATGTAGTGATGGAGTATGGGATGTATTGAGCTCTGAAATGGCCTTCAACTTTTCTCGTGCCCTCACTCCTGAAGCAGCTGCAAATAAAATTGTTAAAGTATTTACATCCCTTCTTTCTTTGTGTGTGAATTTAAATTTCAATTTGTTTTGTTGGATATTAATTTGTGTTCAATTAGATTGTGAAATTGTAAGTTAAGGTGAGTAGGACCAAAATGAGGTTTAATTGGTATAGACCAGGGCTATTATAGTTATTTGTTGTTTTACCACTTAAAATACCACTCATGCAGGAAGCAGTGCAAGTTAAAGGGCTGAGGGATGACACGACATGCATTGTAGTAGACATTATACCCATAGAAAAGTTGACCCCAACAATCCCGCCTGCTCCGAAGAAACAGGGAATGGGGGTCTTCAAGAACATGTTTAGAATGAAAAGAACTTGCGAGTCCTCATCGAGTTTGCATGACATGGACTACCATGAGCCTGACGTGGTTGAAGAGATATTCGAAGAGGGCTCAGCATGTCTGGCCCGCCGGTATTTACTTGTTATCTCAAAATTGCAATTTTCTCTCTTATGATTATTTGCTTGTTTGTCAGTTGGCTTTGTGTGCACAACCTTTAAATTGGTGTAATCTGTGAAGTGAGCTGCATGTTGACAATTTCTTGCTAATTGATGACAAATTAAGCAAAAGGATATTAAAAATCTAACAAAGGAGGTAGCACTGGATTAAAGTTTAATAAAAGAACCACAAGAAAATGAAAAAAGAAAAAAAGAAAGGTAGAAGCTACGCATGTTTTGGAAGAATATTTAAATGACTGCTTAATGCTGAAAAGCATTTGTGTAGGATAACTTGATTGTAAGAGTTTTTTAAATGAGAACGAGGCACAAAGTTAACTTGTGATAAATAAGCGTTTTTACACAATTTGATTGATTGAAAGGTCATTGAACTTGTGATAAATAACCTTATGATTTTGTCTCATGCAGCAACCATGTATCTGGTCACAAAGTTGAAATGTATGCCAAATTAGCATGTATTTTGTAAATACATACATATTTAAGAAGATCAACGTTAGTAAACACCAAGTAGTAATTCATGTGTTTCGATAGCAAATGCCCAGTCAACATATCAATATCTCTTGCACCTAATATTTGATATGAATGCAAAGTCCAGTAGATATGTGAATTTTAGACTTTTGAGTTTTCTTGAAAATTTTGGATACTATAATTGCATGATTTCATAATCTTATTAGTTTTAATAACATTTGCTTGTTAACATTTTGGTTTCCGTCAATCTTAACCACAGACTGCACACAGAGTACCCGATAAGGAACATATTCAAGCTGTTCATGTGTGCTATATGCCAGACTGAACTAAGGCCTGCCGAGGGTGTTTCTGTCCATGCTGACGCCTCTAGTTCTGAAATTGACAAGTTACGACCTTGGGATGGTCCGTTCCTCTGCTGTGAATGCCAGGAGAAGCGTGAAGCTATGGAGGGGAAACGGCACCGTAGGCGTCACAGCAGCTCATCAAGTGACTAGAAATGGCACTCTCTAATGTTGATTTTCTCTATCTTCTTGGCTATCCAAAGGAAGGACAAATGATGCCATCTTTTATGCATCAGTCCTTGAGTGCGTATTTTATTAATGGAAGCCACCATATAGAGGAGACTAGGTTGCTGTCTTCTAGGCTATTTGTATTTTGCCAATAGCGTGTTGGAGAAATTTTTGTTCTGTTGCGAAATGTGAGCTGCACTTGATCAAAATTGAAAGGTGGTGTTCAAAAGGGTTGCGTCAAACGCCACCCTGTTTTGATGTAACTTGCAATCAGCGGCCAACAACATTTTGGGTGAATGTAGATGATTAATTATTCTTCCTTTTTCCCTCTTAGAAAGTATGATAGTCAACTGTTTATATCAGTTGATGTAACTGAAGGAAAGATTTCATTGAGCTTCATTCCTTCTGTTATAATCAATCTTCTCAGTTCTGACAGTTGTGTTCTTCTCAATTACATCACCCAGTTCCCAAGTTTTAGCAATACTAAGATGCCAAAGAAACAACATGACACACAAAACAAGGAACAAAGAGGTTTAAGATCCCGAAAGCACATAAAAACCTTTTAGTTGTTGATTAGTATTTACGTATTAAGGATTTGCTAGGAGAACTCTTAGGCATTAATTTATTATTATTGTCAGGAGCGAAGCTGTAAGGCCTTTCTGGACATTAGATCACTGCTAAGCGATTAACCTTGTTGCAATCCATTATTAATTTTTCAATACAAATAAATTATTTATCTACTTAAGAATTAAACATGTCTCTACTAGAACAAATTCCAAATTATACACATAAATTAATGAGTTTATTATTCATATCTACATTTATTTTAATGCACCACCAAATGAATTTGTTTATTATATTATGTACTAAATTAAACAAGAAAAAATTATTAATGACATAACTTTACGAATTTGCATGCATAATTTTATATGCAATTAACAATTAACAATTCCAAGTTCGGACTTCAAGGTTTTCTTATTATTTGTATTGTATATATGTTGGCTCAATTAACAATTTCAGAAGAAAAAAATTGTAGTTGGAGTCATGAAAGTAGAGGGACCTCCATCTTGCACAATACTTAACAAGGAGCAAATCACCAGAAGTTGTCGTTTTCTTGATTAACTAAACAAACTTTTTTTTTTTTTTTTTTTTTTGAAAAAGCTTAACTAAACAAACTTGAAATGTGTAAGGTCCAACTACCAAAGAATTCTTTCGGAAGCAAAACAAGAATCTCGATCTTCTATAAACAAAGACAATATTGATGTGTGTGTGTGTGTGTATATATATTTACACCGAAGACTTTGAAACAATCATATTTCTCTACTAACATACAAACCCGAAAAAGGAAAAAAAATGAAGGCTAACTATATATATATATATAAAAAAAAAGGAAACACTCACTAAATTAACAATTAAACCCTCCAAAACTTCAAATATCAATCCTTTTACTAGATTAATTAGGAACGACCAAAAAGTTATCTACACATCTTCTTGCAAAATTTCGTGACAGGAGACTGGTTGATTGTAAGAAGAACAAATTGATCCTTCGTTTTCTGTAGAGGAGTTTATTAGACACCTTACAACTTGCCGGTATCGTCTTCTATATGTAGGGAATTTAGTCATGCTCCTTGTTATACCAACCAACCTACAATCCAATTAATACTCTAAACTAGTAAATCTTGCTCAATTTCTATCAGAACAAGACAATGACAATATGTTACCTTCTGCTAATCGCCTGGATCTGAGCAGCCCGTAGCGGGTCCTGTGGGGCATGGGATTCACTGTGCCAAGAACTTGCAGGTACACTTGACAAATCCCCAACAAATAGCACTAACTTCCCAAGAAACATCACCTCCTCCTCGCTTAACTTCAAGACCCTTATCTGCTCCTTTATAACCATCATAGGATGGAAGAACCAGTTAAAGATCTTATCCTTAGGCCGGTTGAGTGGCGTTAACTCTATCCCATTCGCTAACAACAGGCCGTTTGCACCGGCCTTGATGGAATAGATTAGCGAATGGAGCATTGTGTATGACGGGATGCCAAAGCCAATAGTCTCATTGCCGCTGTTACCCTTTGAGTTCAACCATTCAGTGAGGCCAGCTTGGGTGATTACATTTGCATCTAGGAGTTCTTTGCCACTCATTGCCAATGCTCTCATGTGGTTTTCTGAAATCTGCAGGGATATTTAAAAATAAGCTTAAAGATGTATTTGCTGAATGAATGGCTTATTTCACAGTATTGAATCTACTGCATATTTTTCAGGCTTAGTATACTGGTAGGTGTGCAGCAGATGGGCAACAAACATAAATTTCTCTTTCTTTTGAATTTCATTTTTTGTAAATTTTGTTTGGTCTTATTTAATGCAATTATTGTGCAATTTAGGTTCTGATTATAGGATGACATGTAATCAGTATGTAAAAAGTTTAGGTATGGAGAAATATGTCAGTACATTTTAAAGGTATTTGGTATTGCAAGGAGGTACAAACGAAAAAGTTGGGAAGTTTCTATTTTGTTTACTTGACCAATTGTCATGAACATAGACTTGGTAAATGTAGAGGTTTGTTGGTGCTGCATTTTCTTGAAATAGTGAAATTATTTCAAATGTACAAAAAAAATTAAAACAAACCTGAAGCATTTTGACCTCTTGTATTGTTTCACGGACTGACCGAGAGGGAGCCAAGTTTGGTACGAGAAAACCAGGGGCCTCAGATGCCTCAGAAAGAGAACCAGCTCTTTTTATTGAAATATCGGGTCTTCTAGTCGATAGCTCGCTTGAATAGGGCATCTTCTTTTTCCTGTATTGGGGCCTTAGTGGAAGCAAAAAAAGCACCTTCATTGACTGATTCATATTAAGGTTGGAAAGTAGCATACCATCTTCCCTAAGTCCCCAACTGAAGTGTAAGAAACCACATGATCTGTATGTTTTTTTTTATTAAAGAGAACCTTTACTTCTACGGTAATTAATCACATCCCCATCAGAAAATTTTCTGTTGTTCATGTTCTTGTTCATTGGAGGGGTACATAAAAAAAAAAAAGGCAAAATTACTTGGGAAGAATGGTGCCATCTCTGAGATAAAGCCAATCATTGGTGTACTCATCAAATTCAGCCACCACTGCCACCACATATGCAGCCCCCCTTCGAAAGGACCTCTCCTGGAAAGCATAATCCATGAACAAAAGAACAAGAATACTCAGATTAAAAAAATTCATTTTATTTATTCATGCTGAATTTCCAATATGAGGGCAGTACTGTTGTATGATTTATAAGAAAGCCAATAAAAACAATTATCCCAATCTGACCTGGTAAACAATAACTGCACCATAGAGCCCAACAAAAATGCTAGACACAATGGCCATGACAACACTTCCAACAACAACCAGAGGCCAAAAGAGGATTGCAAGACCAGCGATTGGTATGCAAGCTGTCTCTAGAAACAAGCCTTCTCCGCTTATGACATCTTGCAGGAGCCTCTGCCACCCCTTGAAGAGCATATAAGGGCTCTTTATTAATGCTATTATGGTGTAGAATGGTACATCTACCACTATCCCCATAATGCCTACTATAACACATGATGGTATGTCCCGAAATCTGAAGGAAAAAAAAATTACACAATAAACAAAGCGATTGTCTAACATTTGATCTTATGATACCATATAAGATTCAACATGCTGCGTCAATTGAGGGTAAGTTCATTTATATTAGATGGAACTACAATCAAGGTAATACAGGGGTCCATTTTTTGTAACCTGACAATTTATGAGGACGACTTATGCAAAGTACCAAAGTAATTCAGGGGTCAATTTGTAAGTTGTAACCTGTCAATAACTAAAGCTAACAGTTGCAAATGTCAAAAATGGTGTCATAGGCAGGGTATACCCGGATGCAGATTAACTGGTCTCACCATGAATTATGCATTCTACAAAGCAAGTTTTCTCTCTTGCTGAAAAATTCAGATTGGGGGCAATTTTGTCAAAATATTTAAAAAGACCAGCATTTATCTTAATAATCTGATATACAAATAACAGATACACAAAATTTGGGTCAATTTATGTGGTCTTCACATATTTTGACTGTTTCTACATAGTTTCATGAACAAATGATGGTGGGAAAAAAATGGTAAATTTCAAGTTCTGACTTCTGAAAAGAAAGTAGACAACAAAACAATTGCTAGTTATCCTGATAAAGAAAGAAAGTTCTGCACCTTATAACATGTTGCTGGTTCTCAGGTTGACCTTCACGCAATTCTTTGAGAATAAGAGGGTACGAGTGCCAACAAATATCCTTAAAATCCCTCACTACTGTACAGCTCCCTTTTATTGTTCCCCATGTACCATCCTGTTGAAGAAAAGTAGTATGTTTAAATTAAATGCTAAATCAGACTAGAAGTCTTCTATATGTTTTTGACTTAAATTCCCATTAGTATATAACTAATTCAACAATGAATATCACAGTCAATAAAAACCAATAGAAACCAATAGAAACCAATGAATATCACAGTCAATAACTAATTCCACTTCAGCCTGAAAAGACTAGTACACGTCTCAACACTAATATAAACCAATAGAAAGGAAAGAAAAGAAAAGACAACAAAGCATTATTTAAGTGTAAATTGGGTAGTTATTATTCAACTAAGCCAGTCTGCATAGATCTCAGCTCTAAACATAAGTAAAGGCCCCTTTTGCATTTTCATAGATAGAATACTGTAAAAGTTAGAAAAACTGTATGAAAATTGTAAGAAAAAGGCCATGAAATATCCCATAACACATGGCATAATGCAGTGGATGAATTTCATCAAAGTAATCAACTTCAACTACATACCACAATGCCATGAACAAATTTCTCTCTTCGTGTTTCCTTTCTAAATGCCTCAAATGTGGAGATCCATGGAGTGAAGAAACCATAACCAAGCCCAACGAGTATGCTTCCAAATATACCAAGACCAAGCCAGAGCCCAAACAGAACTGGCAGAGCTAAGAGAAGCGCCACTTTCAAAGCGATGTTTACATGGTTAGTTCTGCATTCAATTGCCACTAATGTTATTTGATAATTAATATGACAAGACAGTGCTTTTCGACAAGTCAGTGCTGGACACTAATACTGTACATATGTTAAATATTACAGTGCCAGTACTGTACATGTAAAATTACCACAAAATTTAATTCAGCAAATTATTTGATGTATGTAGAGAGAAAGAGGAAGAGCCTATATATCTAATTGGTTATTTCAAGGATTATCAGATCAAATTTCTACAACAAAAAAAAATGAAGCCGACTATTGAGCTCGCTAGTAAATTAATAAATATTGGACCACTTACTTGATTAGAGTATAAATGGTCCATGCAACATGAAAAGGGAATAATACAAGAATAACACCAATGTTTCCTACTATTAGAATTGCTGCTGCAAAGGGGCTGACAATCAAAGCTGCAGAAATGAAAAAAAAACTGTCATAAATATATGTGCAATTAAACAAAGAGAGAAAAATGAAAATGCAAAGAAAAAATTGATTGTGAAAGACCAAGAAGGGTTTTATCAAGTTTGATGTTTCTGTGTTACAAAAATGCAGAACTACAATAGTAATAGTGCCTTTCATCTCAAGTTAGATGAAAAAATTATGGAATTTTAGTCTGTGGTGGGAACAAATTATTTAACGTGAACTTAAAAGGGCTGGAACTAGTTCGTATTGCTTTATTTCCTGAACTTAGAAGGGCTGGAACCAGTTTGTATTGCTTTATTTTCCAAAGAAAAGGGTGGTACATCCACCATTTCTGTTCCACACTAAAGTCTGGGAAATTTCCTTAATCCAATACAAATCAGGATAATTCTTGCATATTTCAAGTGAATTGAATTCAGGTGCTAATGTGGAATTAGTACGTACCTTTAAGGCCACCAATGAAGAAAGCAGCACAGAAGACGAGAACTACATAGGCGACCCTGAGACCTTGCTTGATAGATTCTAGCCATGTAGAGGACCCCTCCATGGTGGATTAGTGAACATAGAGTTGAAGAAGAAACAGAGAGACAAGGAGATTCTTCGGATTTTGGAGGGACTTCGCAACGCTGATGACTTTCGCAAAGTAGCACCTAATATTTTTATAATTTAGGAAAAATGCTTCCAGTTAACACCTACCTTTTTATAATTATATAATTTATAATTATGTCAATGTCATTTCATTCAAAAAAGAACATCAAGCTCTCCAAAATGCAGATGTTCCAATCTCTAAAAGTTTTTTTGCAAAGTACCCTTAGTTTTTTAAAATTTAGCACAACTCATCTTATTTGCTCATACAAAAATTTAAATAAGTTATATGAAAAAATTTGAGGTTTAGTTTCTGGAATATTTGAGCATCAACTTAGTCTTAATAATTACATGAATTAATATTGCAGGGTCTACCAAAAGTAAGGAATATGTACAAATTTAAAGTTATTGAGGGGGTTTTGATGTAATTTGGTAATAGAACCGGAAACGAACGTGGGGGCCCAACTGCCGTTATAGGCCAGGTAAGCAAAAGCCTAGAAAAATGAACATTACTTCTACACTTCTACTTGACTCTACCTATATATACTTAATACTTTGTTTGTATTAAATTCAGTTTTTATCCTTATCTTGTTTTTATATATATACCCTTTAAGGGCTGATAAAAGTCACCAACGAAAAAGTCTAACAGCGTAGCCACCGGACGATTCAATGCATTCATTCATATAATAATACACAAAAGGTTGAGAAATTGATAACAACTCCTAGCTTCTGGATCTTTTGATGTTATACAAAATTTGATGTGAATAAATAATGTTATGTGCTTTTGAGTATCTTCTGCTGCAGTGTTACATGGTGGAATAAATATTAGAGCTTCGAAAAAATGATAGGGACTTCTATTTTTTTTACTTGAGAGAAAGTGGTGGTTTATTTTATTTTATTTTATTGTTTTTCGGGCTGATAAGGATGATTTTAATATTTCTCATCTCATCATTGTATGAAAAACGCATTTTTATTTTTGAAATTTGATTAATTAAGCTCTAACTACCATTCTATTTCTGTGCTCATCCTCTCATCGTTTAGATTTTTTATTTTTTGTGCTCATTCTCTCATTCTTTGGATTTTCTATTTTTGCCATACATAATATGAACAATTGTCCTAGCTAGTAACTACAACAATTATGTATATGAACTAGAACAATTAAGTGTATGAACTAGAACAATTATGTATATTTTTTGGATTTCAATATCAGTGACACTTGTCATAAAATTTCTATAGTATACTATTTCTATTTGCGCATATCTATTTGAATGAAGGCTAACTTATTGTTGAATGAATTCAAACATTGGTATGAACACTAAGTGCCTTGGAAACCAGCATTATTACTTCAAAAATAACGGTTTTATGGAAAACGTAACAAAAGCTTTTTTTTTTATATCGAATATAACAAAAGCTAATATAATATGAGTGATTCGTCATCAATTTTGAATTGACTTTCCTATTACAAATTCCTATAAGATGTTAACTTCAGGTTAAGTTACACTTTTACTATCGTCAGTTAAGTAGGGGATTTCATTCAGGATACTGAACTTATGTGGGGTTTTCTGTACAATTTATAACGTGACTAGAGTGTTTTGGAGTGTGTTTGAAATTTGAATGCATGATAATAGCATTTTTAAAAATAATAATTAAGAATAGGAAATTAATTTTGAAGAAAAAAATTGCAATGTATACTCAATATTAAGACGACGCATTTACAAAACCTAACAACAAGATCGGGATCGAAAGTGATTTTTTATTAACTTTTATTGTGACCTTTTTCAATGTGTGTCTTTACAATATTGTTACAGTGTAGGATGATAAGAGTGTCTTGCCATAGATGGATGGATGGAGCTCTCCTTCGGCCGGCCAACCTCTCCTCTGCATAAGATGAAGGAATCATAGTTTTTCAGGAATGATAAGTGTCATCACTAAAAAAACTCATTCCGCATCATAGTTGCTGTTACAAATGTTTAGTTTAATAATCAAAATTATTCAGTTAAATGCGTCAACTGTGGTTTTATTATATAGGACCGCGCGTCAGTCGCGTCAGTCTTGGAGAGAGGCATGCCAGGGACAAAGTCGAAAAAATTTTAATTTGAACCGGATCGATTTTTTTGGGTTCGTGACCCCTTCGCTTGACATGCACCTATTAAAAAAAACTGAAAGTAATACGGAATAAACTAAACTAAACATTTATATTTAATAACCTGAACAATTGTACTTACAAAACTGAACATTTGTTCTTACTAAACTAAACACATATACTTATCCAAATGAACATTTTTGCTGATAACATTTATATTTTTATTGCAACTAACTAAATATTTATACCCAATTAACAGAACATTTGTACTTATCCAACTGGACATTTACGTACGAGATAAAGTGCGCTGGATAAGAAGAGGATGCGTTGGGTGAGGGATTGCTGGCTTAGCGGAAGCATTTCTAGCGATGACACTAATCAATTTTCTTAGTTTTTAAGCTGCTTCGTAGGACAACAAATCTGATTTGGGGCGGATATTTAGTAGGTCAGATCAAATTGGGCCCTAACAAATATCATTCCAGATAATTAAAAAGCTGGAGTCTCCATAATGTTAGAACTACTTACTGTCATTCCACATTCTACCACCGAGCATCATCCAGCGCGAGCCTCTCCCATCTTTCCGCGCGTCCATCCCCTCGCTCCTTCTCCCTCCCTTCAATGCTCTTCTTCCTTCCCCTCTTCATCCCACTAATCTCATCTCTTTTTCATTTTGCCATCTCCTTCCTTTATAGCACGTATCCCCTCATTCACTACTCATTTCTCTTTTTTTTCCTCGTTCTCCAAGCTGTTCCTACCTCATTCTCCTCTATTATTTTCGTTATTCCTTCTCCCAAATAATTTTACATATCCTGACAGTTAGTAACACTAAGTACTTATTTAATATGTAATATGAATAAGTATTCAATTTGTTATAAATCTAACGTTTACTCAGTTAGTAGTACAAAGAAATCATTTAATAGATTTAACTGTTCATTTAGTTATAGCAAGTGAGTATCTAATATATACTGAGTGAGCGATATTTAAAAAAAGTATCCAACAAGTATATAAGTTCACTTTGTTTATTGTATATGTTCAGTTTTCTAAGTATATATGTCCACTTTATCTGTTTTAATGAGTTCACTTTGTTTTGTTTTATGTGTTCATTTTGGTTGGTATATATATTCAATTTTTTCTTATATCTGTTAACTTTGATTTTTTTTTATTCATCTTATCTTTTTATATGTTCATTTCGTTGTTGTGCATGTGAAGAAACTTTCAGTTAATGGTTTTGTGTAATTTAAATCAAATTTAATAGTGACTAAAACCCCATACAATAAGAACTAGTGGAATGAAGCATAGTTTATGCATTAATTACATAGAGATGGAAAGAATGATTCATACCTCCTCTCATATCGCAACGAGAGGGCTCAAACTATAGGAGGCGGTGGCGTGCCCTTGCTCCTTTTCTCCTCTCATCTTAGGTCCACACAATGATTAATCAAATCCTAATCAATTTGTGATAGCAAATTGAAAGAAAATGCCTAATTTTTTTCTTCCATTTTTCAATTAACTCTTTAATTAATTAATTAAATTTAATCTCAATTCTCAACTCATGAGAACCAAATTAGATGTGAGAGGATGAGAGAAAGAGAAAAAATTCTCATGAAATTTTGGCCTCCAAGGAAGGAAGAGAAAGGTGGCTACAGATGTTGTTCTAATTCTCTAATTAGATGGTCTTTATATAGACCTCCCAACCTAACCCTAATGGGTACCACTCCCAACCTAATGGTTGGATCTAATATGGGCTTTCGAACCCATATTAGTTTGTCTTTATCTCCTCTTAATTTATTTCTTTAAGTGCATTTCATGTTAGGTCCGAATTTGCATATGAAATGATAGTTTAATTAATTAATATAATTTTTATAATTATATTAATTTTAGTTGAGACGTAAATAAATATGAACTCTTTGATAGTTATTATTGGATTAGACTTTGCATTAATTTAGTTTCATATGATTCCTTCAAATAATGAATCATAACTGTTCATAATAGTTTATAATTAATTATTCAACTTATCATATTTTGTAGTCTACAATACAAATAAACTAAATATAATGAAATATTGGTTAAGAGTTTTGTTACTACGTGATCTTCGGAGGATTTATGTCATGTTGGCCATGGAAATTAAATCACCATTTATTTTCAATAATCATAAGCGATATCTAAAAATACATTATGATTCCCAACTAACATAAATAAATACTATATTTTTATAGTATTTCAATCATGCATAAAAATATATAATTTTCTTGTTTTGATACTTATATTTCATGATATCACTGTATAATTCAAGATGAAAATGTGTCATTCTTGCAGATAATACATTTCTTGATCTAGAGTTGATCGTCTAGTTTGCATGTATACAATCTAACTATATCAAGGGGCTCAATAGATATCATCACTCACTAGGACTACTAATCAGGGACATACGGTTGTCTTGATGAATAACCTTTTTTCCGCACAATTCATGTAAAATTAAATAGAGTCTATATTGCAGGCCTTATCAGGAATTAGTGTTAGACATTATTTATCGAACTAATACTCTGTTAGTTAAGTGCATAATTTTCATTTTTATAGCTAATTCTCTTAATTAACCACAAACAAGCATGCACAAATACGAATCTAGTACTTAAGCTAATCGACACAAAGAGAGGGTTCAAGGATTATACCTCTCTTGATATAGTAATCAAGAGGCTCGAACCAAGGCTAGGATGTAGGTGGTGCGCGTTTCAAGCTCCTCCTTCGTGCCAAGCTCGACCTCGAGTCCACCACGAAATTAACCAAGACCTACAAACTTTGCTAGAAGCTAAAAGGTCTAGGCTAATCCCAAGCTTTCTCGCCTTCTTAATTAACTCTTTAGTAAGTGGAGAGATTGGAGCTCAACACATGAGCAATGTGGAGGAGATGGGTGTGTTTGGTGGCGGCCAAAGAGAGAAGAGAGGGAGATAGGTGGCGGCCTCAAAAGGAAGAGAGAGAGGAGCAAAGAGCCTCCACAAGGGCCCTTTTGACAATGTTTACTTGCTCCAGAACTTAGGGCCCGAGTACCCGAGTACGTGACGACCATGGGGGAAACCGGCACGGCTTACCAGATGCAGCGGCGTCCCCAGCCCTACCTGAAACCTAACCCGTCGTCTCTGTCCTCTACCTAATTCCAAGCTCCCTTCTACAATACCTCCACTCTCTCTTCTTCTCTCTCTCATTCCCAAACCCACTAGTCTCTAGACCAAGAGCTCTTTACTACCTATCCTTTAACGTTTTTTATTTAAGGCACTACTTTCCCACCTGATTTTCTTTACCTGCTCAGATTTTATTGTGCTCCACATTAATTTTTACCGCCCCCCTCTTTTTACCAAACTTTACTGCTCTTTTTCGTTCTGTTCCCATTTTTACCATTATGCAATCAAAAAGGCACCTACGCAACATGGCTCAAAAATACCCCTTCAGAACCACTAGGAGAAGATTCACCCATGTCACTATGCACACCAATAATACCTTTGACCGCCTTTGCGAAGACCTTAGCCGTTCCCTCACCATTACCTGGCCTTCACAAAGCCCTAATCCTCACACTATTCACCAAATACAAACACATTTTTCTCGCAGCTTTGGGGGCACACAAGCATATTACAGAATAATTAAACCAACTGACACTAGTATTATTATCCAGCTCCCCTATCATTTACAACCAGAGGCAGTTAGACAACTAGCTGCTCCTTGGCTGTTGAGCTTAGGAGCCTCTGCCCAGCATTATGTCAGGCAATGGCGCCCATATTACCACCCTGATTACATCATCAGAATCAAGTTTATTATCCCTTTGAATTTTGGGACTATGAGTTTTTTGAAAAAGCAACGGGCGAGATGGGATTCATTGAGGAAATCATCCAAGAGGAAGGAGGCCTAATAGATGGTGTGCTTAGAATGTGGATCAAATGTCGCGACCCTTTTGAAATCCCAGAATATTTAATACTTGATTTGTCAGAGGGATGGTGTGCTTGCAAGGTGGAGATAGATAATTGGAGAATTTCACACCGCTCACAGATGGATGATAACCCATACCTCATTGATGCAAGGGATGTTATGCCACATTCCAAAGAATCTTGGGGGCATGATGCCCACTATACGGTCCATCAATCCTTGTTTAGGACTCATGCAAAATACTTACGTGGTACACTGGAACTTGATGTGCCACTTGATGATGAGGCGGTCGAGTTGCCGGAGTTACAGTTGGAAGGGGCTATGCGCCAAAACATGATATGGTCTATGGATCCTACACATACACTGGGTTCAGCAACAAATCACAGAACTATTGGGGGGATGACACGTGTAGAATCGCAGGGATCATGTGTGGGTCATAGTGAAGATTCCTCAACAGACCAACTATCAAGGACAAAGCAGGCATCCAACACAACCTTTCACCAAAATGGAATGTTGCAGCTGACAAGTGAAAAAAGAAGGTATGATAACACTTTCAATATGATTAGTTTGGATAATAAACCCAATGCATTTATAGCATATGGGAAGGTAACAGCTGGCAAAAATGAACATAATAAGGAAAAGTCTCTGAGTGACTCTGTACTCCAGAAAGCAAAAGGAATCCATAGATTAAAATTAGAAGACCCAAAATGCATGCCTGTATGGAACCCAAACCCTATCACAACCAAAAGTGCTCCTGACCTTTTTCCTTTCTCCCCTAATAACTCTAAAACAACTGTACAAAAACCAGAACTTTATGACCATTCCTTTAAAGGTCTTTATCACGATCCATTAAATACCCACCATAAATTCATCCACCAAACACTAGCTTTAAAAAACCATAAATCAATCCTTGGCCCAATACCTCAAAATTCAAAACATAACCTGACCTCACCCAGTCTTCCCAGCGAAAACTTGCTACCCAACCTAACTCCAACACCAAAAAATTCCATTATGGACCTTAATGATGAGGAATTCCTCGCTCAGTTTGCCTCGCTCAGTTCAAATGATGATGAAATATTGAGGCGGTGGATATTCCTCAACATGCAAAGAAAGAGAGGAATTGGTCGGCTTGCATTATTGTTAGGGTCATGTCACAAAGAGCAATATCTCACTCACTGTTGTCTACTACTATGCGAAATGCTTGGGCTGTACACCCTGACACCGACATTGAAGCGGCTGGCTCAAACCATTTCATTGTAGAGTTCAAGGGACAGGATGAGATGTTTAATGTGCTGAGAGGTAGTTGGCATATCAGGGGTGACATGGTGATTTGCAGAATGGCTAGAGGGTTAGAAGACACTGTCAAACCGCATGTCAAAGAAGCTGCTGTATGGGTTGAGGTGCATGGTATACCGGCTGAAACGGTCAACCTTGATGGTGTGAAAAGGGTTTTTAAAAGAGTAGGAACCCCACTGACTGACATAAAAATGGGTTTCTTTGGGAGTTACAAAGTATACAAGCATCAAATTCTGGTGAAAGTTGATGAAGCGTTGCTGCCAAAGGTGCCGGTTAACCGTACAAATAAGAATTCTTTTTGGGCATATATAGTATATACAGGGTTTATAAATGTGTGCCTATTTTGTGCATACATTGGTCATGACCATGCTAATTGTCCCATTAAGATGAGGCTCTGGAGGATGAAACTTGAAGGAAAATATGCAAAATAAATCCCTGACCAACAGATAGGGAGATGGATCAATGATAGAACAAGGGTACCAAGGGATGATGGCACAACCCCCTCTACTCCTTCAATACCTAGGCCGGCTAAAGAGAAAGAAACTCAAGATGACAACAACAGTCAAGAGTCGGTGGGACCGAGTGAGAAAAATAGCCTGAAGAAACAGAAACGTGTCAGTGACCTCAATGAAGAAGTGGCAAGGCTGGTCAACCTAAATGAGAAACAAAGTCAACCCGTGCTGCAGATAAACTACAAGCGGGCCAGGGAGGCGAACCCAAACTCGCCTTCAAGTTCTCAATGAATGTCTTTTCATGGAATTGTCGCGGCTTCGGGAGCCCGCGAAAAAAACAGTTCCTATGAGACACTCTCCGTGCGACACATGCTGATATTGTCTTTTTGTCGGAGACTAAGTCCTCGAGGAGGAAAATGGCGAGATTCATGAATACTATACCAACACATGAGTACTATGTTGTGCCGGCCAGAGGAACCGCTGGGGGACTTTGCATGGCATGGAAGCATTCGGTTAGTATACAAATCTTGAACTCTTCACTCAGCTATATTTGTGGACGAGTAACAGTAAAGGATAAACCACCATGGGTTATTATAGGAGTGTATGGTGACCCTTCTCACCTCCAGAGTAGACATATTTGGTTAAGTCTGGCTGAACTTACTCGTATGCATGAAAGGGTTTGCATGATTGGTGATTTTAATGAGATCCTTGATATTTGTGAGAAGTATGGTGGCACATTTCGTTTGAAACCTCATTCATTAGACTTTCAGGAGTTTGTTTTCAACTCGGGTTTGGTTGATATTGGCTATAAGGGACCCGCCTTTACATGGACCAACAAAAGAAATGTGTTAGAAGCTATTTACCAAAGGCTTGACCGTGCATTAGCTACCCCAGAATGGTTAGCTATCTACCCGGGTGCTTATGTTAACCATCTCCCTATGATCCATAGCGATCATTGCCCCATCCTTTTGAGAATCAAGAAACCCCCTGATAAAAGAAGAGAGTTTAGAATAGAAACTTGGTGGCTCAAAGAACTGGGTTTTCAATTGTCTTGGGAAGAGAAGTGGAAACAAAGCCCTAACTTGCAGTGGGAAGATCGATGGGATGGTATGAAAGAACATATACAACAATGGGCAGCTAGGCATAAAACGCCAAAGAAGAAATTAGATGAAATTGCTGCCAAGATCTATGAAGTACAGATGCAACACCCGGCCTGTAGAAACCATGCTTTAGAGACTCAGTTGATGAATGATAATAATTTGGTGGAGGAACAACATGAGCTTTATTGGAGACAGAGAGCAAGGTTGCAGTGGGAAGAAGGAGGTGATCGCAACACAAAATTCTTTCACACAGTGGCAACGAACCGCCGGCGACACAACCTAATAACTGTGATGGAAGATGAAAATGGAAGGTTAACTGGAGATGAGAAGAAGATCAGAGCAGCCTTTGTTAATTATTTCAAGACTTTGTACAGCCCACAGCCTACCCTAGCTCATACTAGCCTAACTCCAAATACAGACCAACACAACCGTTCAATGTTCTTTCAATCCCTGTCAAATGACCACAAACCAAAAATTCCTGACTCAGCCCACAGTTCTCTAACCTGCTTACCAGATTTTCATGAAGTGAGAAGAGTTCTTTTTCGAATGGGCCCAGACAAAAGTCCATGCCCAGATGGAATTACCTGCCGTTTCTTACAACAATATTGGCACATCCTAGGCCCTGACCTAGTTTCTCAAATACGGCAAATCTTCTTCAATTCAATCATTCCAGCAACTTGGCTAGGTTGTAATATTGTGCTCATTCCAAAGAAAGATGATCATGTCTCCCCGACTGATTACAGGCCCCTAAGTATAGGTAATGTTACCTATCAATTGGTCACAAAAATCATTGCTCAACGGTTGAGACCGTATATCAAGAAAATAATCTCTGAGGAGCAGACGACGTTTATATCAGGAAGATGCATTTCTGATAGCATCATTCTTGTAAAAGAAATAATTCATTCTTTCACCTCAACCAGATTCAAGCATAAAGCCTTTATGTTGAAAGTCGATATCACAAAGGCGTTTGACAAGTTAGATTGGGCTTTCCTGAATGAAGCTAAGAACTATTTAAATGTGCCAAGGAAAATCATTGACCTGTTGCTATCTTCTTTCAAAAATGCCAAGGTCACGATCAAAGTGAATGGCACTGGGGATGGTTTCATAACACCAACAAGGGACTTGCGCCAAGGCTGTCCGATGTCACCTTACTGCTTCATTATGGTGATGGAGATGCTCACAAGAAAGTTGCACCAAGCGCTGGCAAGGGGGCAAATTCGAGGGCTCTATTTGGCATCTGCAGGTACAAATTGTCCCATACTAACACATGTTGTTTATGCAGATGACCTCATCCTGCTAGGGCACGCTGAGAAAGTGCAGGAACTGTGTGATATTATGGAGGACTTTGGAGTTGTTTCTGGTTTAACTATCAACCCGACAAAATTCAAGTTGTGGTTTTCCAGAAAGTGTGAAGAGCAACAAACTTAGATAGTGCAACATTGCTTTCAAGCGGATGAGGCGGGTATAGAGGAGAAATATCTAGGAGCCATAATTTCAAGAACCAACAGTGCAAGAAAAATTGCTCAGATGCTCTTGGAGAAGCTGCAACAAAAACTCACAGGCTGGCGTTCCAACATGTTGTCCCATGCAGGCAGGCTTGTATTGTTGAAATATGTCCTAATGAGCGTGCCAGTCTATCATATGAGTGTAGAGGTACTGCCTAAGGGTATAATTAAAAAGATGGAGAGCCTAATTGCAAAATTCTTTTGGGGTAAAAGTGATAAAACAAAATATCTGACTTTTGTTGCTTGGAAAAGAATTTGCCAACCCATTGAGAGGGGAGGATTGGGGGTGAGGCAACTTGATATTTTTGGAGAAGCGTTGTTCCTGAAGCTGATTTGGGCAATGATGAGTGATGAAGACAAGATTTGGGTCAAAATCTGCAAAGGAAAATACTACAACAACTTGGGTTTTTGGAGAGCGGTTAATGTGGCTGGCACCAGCTCCTTATGGAGGCATACTGTTAAGATGAGGGATTTTTTCAAACAAAATGTGAAATGGCAGATAGGGAATGGACAGAGGGTAGAGGTTCTATCTCAACCATGGTACAATGATTGGCAGGTAGCAACGCATGCATTGAGGAGGGACAGGAGAATTAAAATTGCTGATATCTATGATGCAAGCAATGACCAGTGGAAGAGTGCAGAGATGGTAAGGCTGCTGGGGAGTGAGGCCACAACACATATTATGCAAAATGTCTCAAAGCCGGGTAGGATGCAGGGCTTGAATGACAAACTTATCTGGAACTACAATAACTCAGGAAAGTACACAGTGAAAGAAGGTTATCGGTGTGCTGTGGAGAGATTCAATAGGCAAGAAAATGAAATCTCATGGAAATACATATGGAAATGGAGGGGGATACAGCCAAAGGTGAAAATATTTATGTGGAGACTACTTGTAAATGGCCTACCATTGGCTCAGAATATGCATGCTAGAATTCAATCCATTTCGCCTATGTGTGCAAGGTGTAACTAGGAAAATGAATATCCTACCCACTGTTTTTTCTTTTGTCACAGCTCTAGAATGGTATGGTTTGGAGGTGACCTGGGGATAAGAACTGACAACTTGCCACTGGATATAAAGGAAGCATTGCAGTATATAATACAAGGCATGAATGAAGATTCCATTCAGATTTTCTGTTACACTCTATGGGAAATCTGGTTGGCATGGAATGAATGGTTGTTCTAAAAAAAGAAGTTTGACCCGATAGGTGTATGCATGAAAGTCAGAGCTTCGATTGCTAGAGCGATCAGTGAAGTAGATGTAATAATAAATGGGGATGCAATTGCAGAGGTGGTGCCTTATGAGATTGCTGCTGATGGATGGCAGATCATTACTGATGGCTCATGGGACACAATGCAAAAAACAGGAGCGGCATACCTGTTATACCATGGGGGAAGGTTGTACATGATGGGGATGGAGAAATATGATGAAGAAGATGCCTTCCTGGCAGAAGCTATGGCACTGGAAGCGGGTTTACATCGTGCGGAAGGATCATTAATTGGGCTAGAAAATCAATTAATTCAGTTGTACACTGATTGTATACTCCTGGCTGATGCAATTGAGCATAAGGATTTGGATAACCTGCCATCCTAGAGAGCACGACCTATTGTGGCAAGAATTATACAAAGCATTGAGCAGTCGGGGCATCAGATTTGGGTGAGATATGTGACAAGGGAGGCTGTGAAACTGGCACATGATTTAGCAAATCAAGCCAGAAGAACGGGTTTAACTTATCATGGAATACCTATGGCAATGCTGATGTGTCAACATAATATAGGAATGCACATGGATACCAGATTTTTTCAACAGGTGTTAGAGGCGACGCCTTGATATTTTTTTACTTTGCTCCGGTCCCTGAGTCTTTTTTAGCTTATTAGTGGTTTGTGCTTTGTTTGTTTCTTTTTATTTTCTTCCTTTCTTGTCCTTTTAATTTACTGGTAAATTAGGTAGTTGCTTCCCTTGTAAGGGGATCTGATATTTCCTCTGCTAGGTAGTTTATTTTGGGGGACCGCTTTTATGCTATGTAAGTGAACTTCAATTGTATTTTTCTTTGCTTTAATGAATAGCCTACGGACAGATTATAAAAAAAAACAAGGGCCCTTTTGTAATGCTCAAACCCTAGCAAATAGTTCCAACTATTTACAAGTGTGTCACCTACCTACCACCTACCTTCATGGCCGGCCACAATATGGGTCTTTTGGGCTTCACACACTTATTTAATTGATCCCTTTATCAATTAATAAGGCCCTCCATTTATTGCTCTACAATTGGACTATATATATCTATATATTATTGGCCCATTATTTTAATATAACCATTTATATTAAATTGTGTTGAGTTGAAAATAATTATTAACTAATTAATAATTATTACGGGATTAGCTCATACATTAAATCATTTCGATATGATCCGTTTGACTTAATTAATTATATCGGTATATAATCAATTAATCAACTTATCATATTTTCGCAAAAACACACTGATGCAAAAAAATGATTAATGCACTGTTTGGTTATATTTCAATCTGTGTGACCCTTTGAGGATTTATGTTAAGTTGGACATGGAATTAAATCGTTATTTAATTCCAATAATCATAAGCGGTATCTAGCAACACGTTATGATTCCCAATTCGCATAAATAGTGTACTGCTACAGTATTTAAATCCTGCATAAGAGAATAAGAGTATTTTTCTATTTTGATTCTTATGTCACATGATATCATCGTATAATTCAAGATACGAATGTGTCATTCTTGCAGATTATACATTTCTTGATCTAGAGATAATTGTATCAGTTGCTAGCAAACAATCTATCTCCATCAAGGGGCCCATACAGATATCGTCACTCACTAAGTGAATTAATGAGGGACATACGGTTTTCTTGATTATTTAACTTTTTCCCACACAATTCAAGAGAACATAAATACCGTCCGTATAGCATCTCTTATCGGGAATCAGCGGTAGACGATATTTATAGAACCTATCCTCATGTGGAAAAGATAAACATCTCGAACTTAGAATCAAAATCATAAGAAAATAAATAATGACACATAACACAATCCATATATTTATTTCGTTGGTTCATGTCCTGTACTATGTTCAATTAACATAAACATATGCAATTAAGTTGGTTACTCTTAACCTATGATTTATAGAACTTAATCATCACTTAACTTGCATATTAATCTTATTCATAATTAATGTTCCTCGTTAATTATCAAGATTATGGACATTTTAGATTTATTGTTGTCATTTACTACTAAATGAAAAACAGAGATCTATAATTCAGATTCTCAACCTGAATGATCTGTCAACAAGTAAATCAAGGAACAAATGATATAAAATCATCAATGACATAAAACCATAGAAGTAGCTAGATATGATTGGCTTCTAGGACATATCTCTAACAATCTCCCACTTGGCCTAGAGTCAATCAACAGTGACTTCTAGCCAGTGCATAGTACTCAATGTAATATCTAAATATACATGTCTCATACTAAAGCCTAAATAAAAGATACAACTCAAAGCCAATTAGGCATACGCCTAATCCCCATGGATGCAACATGCAACTCATGCGCGGCTCGAGACAAAGGCTTTGTCAGAGGGTCGGTTGTGTTCGCAGCACCGTCCACCTTCTTGACCTTGACCCAACCGTCATTGACCAACTGACGGATGAGATGGAATCGTCGTAGAATGTGCCTATTCTTCTGGTGAGACCTAGGCTTCTTGGACTGAGCTATGGTTCCCGTGTTGTCGCAGTAGATATCCACTGGACCTGAGATGCTTGGAACCACCTCTAGCTCGGTCAAGAACTCCTTGATCCATACGGCTTCTTTTGCTGCTTCGCCAGTCGCTAAGTATTCCGCTTCGGTGACGGAATCGTCCGTAGTATCTTGCTTGGAACTTTTCCAACTTACGGCACCACCATTGAGCAGAAATACAAAATCGGACTTTGATTTGGAGTCATCTCGATCGGTTTGGAAACTAGCATCGGTGTAACCAGTTACAACGAGCTCTTGGTCTCCACCGTATACGAGAATGCTCTCCTTGGTTCTCTTGAGATACTTGAGGATATTTTTTACTGCAGTCCAGTGTGGCATGCCGGGGTTGGCTTGGTATCGACTAGTCACACTAATCGGATGTGCCACATCGGGGCGAGTGCATAGCATGGCATACATAATTGATCCGAACACAGATGGATACTTGAATCGCTTCATGTATTCCCGATCTTTCTCATTTGTCGGACCTTGAGTCTTGCTCAAGTAAATGCCATGTGACATAGGCAAGAATTCCTTCTTGGAATTAGCCATGTTGTGTTTTTGAAACACCTTGTCAATATATGCATCTTGGCTCAAACCTAACATCATCTTTGATCTATCTCTATAGATCTTGATTCCTAAGATGTAGGCGGCTTCGCCCAAGTCTTTCATTGAGAACACTTTCTTTAATGAATCCTTGACTGCATTTAACTCGGGGATATCATTCCCGATCAAGAGTATATCATCAACATATAGAACAAGAAACACAACCACGCTCCCACTAAACCTCTTGTAGACACAAGGTTCCTTCTCACTTTGAGAGAAGTTCAATTTCTTGACTTACTCATCAAAGCGTTTGTTCCAACTCCTTGATGCTTGCTTCAATCCATAAATGGACCTTTGAAGCTTGCATACTTTGTTAGCATTCTTTGGATCCACAAAACACTCGGGTTGTGTCATGTACACATCCTCTTCTAAATTTCCATTTAGGAAGGCGGTTTTGACATCCATTTGCCAAATCTCATAATCATAGAATGCGGCAATTGCTAACATGATCCGAATTGACTTGAACATGACAACGGGCGAGAAGGTTTTTTCATAGTCAATACCATGAATTTGCTTGTAACCTTTCGCTACTAGTCGTGCCTTGTAAATGGTCAAGTTGTCATCCATGTCGATCTTTCTTTTAAAGATCCATTTGTTCTCAACGGATTTTACTCCGTTGGGAAGGTCAACCAAGGTCCATACCTTGTTGTCATACATGGATTGCATTTCGGGTTCCATGGCTTTTAGCCGTTCCTTGGAGTCGGGTTTCTTTCTCATGTCATCAATGGTCCAGGACTCATCATTCTCCATGACGAGAACGTCGTGCAAACCTAGTCTTTTTCGAATTTTCTTTTTTTCTCTAGCACAAAAAAATCAGAAAAAAAATTATTGTTAATTTTCAAATACAATTATGAGTGGAGTCAAGGCACTGAGACACACATCAATTTTTATCTCAGACACAACCCACAAATTTAATAAATAGATCACAAAGTTTAAAAAATTTATCCCTAACACTTGCCTAGGGTGTCTTATGATGGATCCGCCCATAACGGCGGAGGAGAGAAGAGAAGAGACGACATAGTAGAGGATGACAGAGGTGAAGCAAATGGGAGAGAAGCAGAGGTAAGGGAAAGGAGAGATAAGCGAAAGGGGATGAGAAGTAGAGGTGTGTGGAAGAGAGAGAAGCAAAGAAAAAGGGGAAAAAAATGGAGACAGCGCCATGAGAGGGAAATGGAGAATTGGATGACGTTGGATGGAATTTTGTCGGATGGGGTATATCACTTATGCCGTAATATTTTGGTTTTATTTATGACTTCTTTTTTAAAAAGAAAAAAAATCATATTATATCGAAATCTAACACATGATCATCCTTTGCATTAAGTGTAGTGTTGTTACTATTTAAGAAAAAATATATTATTTAAGTATTTTAAATGGAAATTATATATGGGGAAGGTTTAATATTTCAACATCGTGGAGACATTCTCAAAAGGCGGCGGGTCATATGTACAATTACAAGCACCCTAATTCTAGTCTAGAAGATGAACTTTAAACTTTCCGAAATTCTTTCCTGTAGAATCGTTTGAATTCTACCTTAGTCCTCTTAGATTTTGACCACAAATTTTGTAAATTAAAATAAACCCCAGCGGCCCAGGAGAAATTCTACGAACCAATTTAGATTTTAGACCGAGACAACGAGATCTTTCGCCGATGAGATGAAAATAACAAAAGAAGTTTAAAAGGATTAACTCGGATATTTCATGGAGAAATCCAGCGTTAAACGTCATATCTCACCTCGGAACGTCCAAAAACAGCATAGATTTTAGAAAATGATTAATTCAATGAGTTCTTAATTGTTCAAAAACAGTAGTTTTTAAAAATCCCTAAAATATTTAAAAATTTTAAAAAATATATAAAATTTGGTTTGAATTGAGATTTCAATAGAAAGATCGTATTGAACGGTTTTGATCAGTCATTTTGAACTAGATCTAAGAGTTTTTTAACGCGACTCACCATAGCAAAACTCATATATGTTTGTCCTATTTTTACCTCATTTTTCTGAACAATACAAATTTCACAAATTCCTCCCTGGTTGTTACTGTTATATATTGTAAGTAAAAAATGCTGAATATGAAAAATTAACAAGGTATTAATATATTCCTCATACTACTCACAAACTGGCAATTAATTCAGAATAAATTATTTCTTTTAAAAAAGGAAGTTCTAAGTTCTAACCAGAGTACTGTTTTCTGTGCCCTTTAGCCCAAATCTCCGGGAGGAATTAATGAGCAGTTGACTTGGTTTGGGTATGGACGTATGGTACCTAATAAGGACTAGTTATGTTAGGTGTTCACCAAAATGCATCATAAGTATCCCGCGGTGTTTTCTCATGCCTGTTAACAAAATAATAGGGTGTGTTTGGATAAGCCTTGAATAAGAAATAAGAATAAGAAATTTCAGTATGCATGCTTATTCTTATTCTTTTGCAACCCAAACAATTGAATGTGCGTCAGTCAACAAAGGTGGCATAAAATTGAATGTGCAGACAACATAGTGGATATGTCTAATGTGGTCATAATATTGCCTTTAGCGTTAATTTCTTTACTATAAATTAAACTACATTCGAACTTAATCTAAGAAGATCTATATAGATCGGAAACATGAAATGTTCATAGTGATAGTCCAAAAATCTTTGGTCTTTGGTCCGTTCTTTGAAAGACCGTTCTAAAATCCAGACCGGACCGGTCCTTCGAAGGGCTTTTCGATGGACAAGGATCTAGAAGGGCCAGATTTTCAAAGGGCCGGGTTTTGAAGGGCCGGATCCGACCTAATCGTTCAATAGTAGTGACTATTTGATCATGATAGGACGATAGAGATTAAAAAACTATTAAAAAAATTAAATGTTGGTATTATTTTAGAAGGACTAGAAGGGCCAAGGACTTATAAGGGCCGGATTTTCAAAGGGCCGGTCTCGTGTTTCAAAAAACAAACCATTCTAACCCGTTCCATCTCGATTCTTTTTCTTAACCCGGTCCGATCCGGCCCTTCTACCAAACCCGTCAAGTCCGGTCCTTTGAAATCCGACCCGGCCCTTTTGCCTTTCACTGAATGTTCATGACCTGATATTAATTAAATGAAACAACTTTGACTTAAAATAGTTCATACCTTTACCAATTAATTGAACCCGGTATCCCACTAAATCAAACTCGATTAAAAAAGTAGACTTATTATTCCTCCTGAATTCCTTTTAAGGCCTATAGTAACGCAATAGCCTCTGCCTCAAAGGAGTCATGTGCCAAATGATAAATTATAATGAATTTTGTGCAAACTCTCACAATGATTAATGGAGTAGCATGTAACAGTAGTTTGTAATGAAAGAAACGAATGGAAAAAATGAAATAACAATAATTCATTTGTGCAAACCCTTTCACTGAATGTTCATGACATGTTATTAATCAATAGATCCATACAAATTTTAGCTAGAAAATATTTTGGCAAAGGAAGGGAAAAACGAGGGAAACTGAATAGTCTAGGGGTATTCATGTCCTTTTAATTTATTTCGGAATTAGTTTTAAGTTTTCTTATATACTAGGCATAGTTAATTCAATATGGTTAAGTTAAAGGACAAATAAGAAATTATTTAAAAAAGTTTAGTGACAAATAAGAAATACACAAGTGTATAGAGAGAAATAAACAAATAAAAAAGAGTTGAGGGTTATGCCTTATATTTATATCAGATTGTGTCGAAGTTTTTAGTTTTGTCAGTTTGAATTTCAAATTTGTAAAGATGGGTTTTTGTTGGGTCCTGGTTTGGATCTAAATGGAAATTGCATAACTATTGTCTCTCACTGGTACAGTCAAAATACAAATAATGATACAGTTACACTACTTTCGTCGAGTACAACACTTTCGTGGAGATCCCTAATTCCTTCCTGCAGTTCGCCTATTTTCCAATTTGTTTTCTTTCTCTCCAAAACGAACCCATTGGCTGGAATTGAATATTCTAGTGGAGCTTTGGTGTTGCATGACGTGCAACTAGTTCCAATGTGGCGATTCTATGCCAAAACTGGTACAGATGGAAAGCACATAAATAAACTCAAACAGCCATAAAATATTTCTAAGCTATCAATGATTTTATGAGAATATAAGAACATGCGAAAGCTTGCAATACTGTAAATCTATAGCAATTCCTTCTCATGAAACATGGCTGAAGAGGTATGCTAGCGGGAAAATATTCTCGAGAAGGGAGTGAAAAATAGTCTAGGGACATTTATGTCCTTTTAACTTAATTTGAAATTAATTTTTAGTTTTTTATAAGATAGCCATAGTAAATTCTGTATGATTAAGTTGAAGGGCAAATAAGAAATCATTTTGAAGAGTAAGACTGTCAATGGGTACGATACGGTACGATAGAAGGTATTTTCATACCCGTACTCGTTAAAATTTTCTTTACCCGTACTCTACTCGCACCCTTTAAAAAATAATTTTACCTGTACCATACCCATACCCGTTAAAATTAACGATATGGGTACGGTAACGGTAAAAAATGAATATGATAATAAAATTTGTACATTTTGTATAAATAAATTATATCAATAAGTATATTAATAAAGTGCAACAATGATGGCGAATATTTTAGGTTTTTGTTTTTTTATTTTTTCGTACACTGAATGGAAAGAATTATAGATCTTAAATAAAATCTAGCAATATTTTTTTACCAATCATGCAATATAAGATGCCATATGTATCATGTAATTGTATTTTTTTAATTGTGGCAATTATTCGTTATGAAAACGGGTATGAAATAGTTTTTACCCGTACCCGTACATGTTAAATTAACGAAAAAATTTTCTTACCCATACTCGTATCCGTTAAATTAACGAAAATAAAATTTTACCCATATTTGTCTTATACGGTACGGTACGAGTTGGGTAAACGGATAAACGAGTTTCATTGACAGTCCTATTGAAGAGTTTAGTGGTAAAAAAAATACACAAAAGTAGAGGAAGAAATAAACAAATAGAAAAGAGTTTGGGACATACAAAAAATTAACTAAATATAAATTTTTGACCGGACTAGATATCAATTCAATCGTTATCTATAATATAATATTATATAATATAATTTGCGTGATTTTTTTGCGCGGATTTTAAAGTAACCGTTCGCTAATTCTCGCATTCGCTTAGTCTGATGCATCCTTTTTCATATTCCGGTGACGTATTACTATGTGACTTTATATGTGTCGAATTTTATTATACTATCCCGACCCATTACACCATAATATCTGTAGTTGCCATCCCATCTTATTTCGCTCTTAATTGATGCATCCTTTCTTTCTCAGAATCGGATTGCTTTCCCATCGTCGTTTTCTAGGTCTTCTTTCAGATCTCTTCCCTCCCCTCTGTACAACGCCGCTCCTCCTGCCTCTTTGCATCGTTTCCCAAGCCCCTCTCTATGCATTCCTTTCTTTCCTTTTCGTGGCTTTTTACCTTTGTGCCTCATATGGATATGGTACTTCCTCTTAAAGGTTCGCCTCTTCTGATGTTGCATATCGGTCGATTTGTATTGGAGCTTTGGAGATAATCCGATGGAATACGAAGGTGAGGCGAATTCTTTCTCGCAATTAGTGGCAACATAACCAAAATCCCACATGAAGAAATCAAATCCTCTTCTCCTGGTGAGCTCTTCTTTCCTTTCTAATTGCTTTAACTTTCGTATCACCATGGACCTCCGTTTTTTGATGAATCGTGGCACCTATCACCCATGTCAATTATTTTGTAGGTTCTTATCAATATATAATTGTCTTGACATTTATTTTATTGTTTAATTTTGTACTATTTTTTTGCGCCTAAATTGAAACACTAAATTCCTGGATTTGGGGGGCTTGATCATTTTCTTTCTTTGGATCAGAATATGCTCTTTTTTTCTTTTTCTTTTTGAAGGAAATAACCCAAGGTTTGCCGTATATCTAATAATTCAAAAATACATCTCTAATCTACTAAGAAAGAACATTTGTTTTTTCAGCAAATACAAGAGAAATTTCTCTTCTGATGCCACATCTCTAATCCGTATCCTTTCCAAATAATCTAATATTATTTTAAAATATACTCAATTTTGGTTTGTATTATATTTCTTTGGTTTGGGGATTTTGGGTCCGTGGGTCTTAATTAATCTTAGAATTTAGCAATTTCAGATTTGAAATATTTTCTTTTTGGCATCATATTTGAAATGAGCAACAAATTGATGATTCATACCAGTTTATTGGTGTTTGGTTTCTATTACTTTAAACTATGTAATTATATCTTTATAGTTTAGCTATTTTCGTACCAGTTAGTATATATTTATATGATATGTGATATATGATATATTTTCGTTGGTGCTTTAGTTTAATTAATATTGTTTACCATTTCAAACCAATAATGTTGTCCTATACCTTAATTTTAATCACCAAATTACAGTACTGTCAACAACAGGTATATTATGATATATAAAGTTTACAACATAATTTATATAAATTAATCTCATTAATTTCCGGCCTATATGAAAAATACCAATTGCAGTTGTCTTATAATTTCTGTTTTGTGAGCAATGACTCCCTTTCTGCATTATTAATTTGGAATTTGTACATCCTAATTTTTCATTTATTTTCCTAACTAATTTGAATCAACATCTGCTAGGCAGCTCCTTTCCTTAAAAAATATGGATGTATGCACAAATCCGGCCTATGAACTTTGTTTTTTCTGGATAAAGAAGTGAGGATATTTAGACCACAGACAATTTATATCTGACAATTTGCATATTTAGATCATACATTTAGCTGGTTTAATAATTTAACTTTGATTTTATGCACTAATCTATTTCATATTGACAACATAGTTTACTGCTAGGTCAGCTATCAAGATGTTTTCATGTACGCTCAGCAGTCATATCAAGCCATATGTTAGCCCCTCAGTTTCTGCTTCCCCGCCACATGGAGCCATTGCTCAACCAAATTTTCTATAAGGGGTTTGAATTGACAGATGAGGATGAAATGCAAATTGTCAACCCATCCGCCCGGTGTAAGATGAATCAGTCAAGAGTACTGGTCATTGTAGGAAGCTTAATTGGTATCAGGTATAAATTGTTGATATCGGGTTTGTGGTAGCCATTACCCAACATTCCTTTTTCTATTCATTACGTCGTTGCTTAAAATTGTATTGTCACTTTGTTAGTAAACATTTTCGAATAAATTTTAAAAATCCTAGCATAATCGGAATCCAGTTCCAATTTATATTTTTTTCAACTTATATTTCTATGCAAAGGGTGAGGCCTCCTGATTTGCCATTAGTATTTCAAATTTTACAGTAAATCAAGAGTGGTTCAATTTGACACTAATCATCCTTTCAAATCCTGGTCCTTATCAAGATACACATCACTGCAGTTATAGGCTAAGCCGGTTTTGTGATAGACAAATGAACAAGGTGGTTGGGTTGCTTGGCTGGGCTCAATGTCTTTGGCCAGAGCACATTCTTCATACATTATTCGGTGCCGCCAAGTCAACATGGACTGTCAGGCTCCTGGCACAGTCGATCCATTCTCCTGTGCCCACTATGCAAGTTAATCCAGGCACAAGCTTTGACTCTCGATTCATGGAAGATGTTGCAATGGACGAAACCGAGATTGCACAACCAGTAACGGTCAAATTGTTGGTTGCTCCAGGATTCAATGTGTACACGTCTTAGTTACATGATATTCAATAGTGCGTGTACAGCTTCCATAAGTTTGATTTTTAACTATTTTCAGTAACAAACGACAAAAAATATGAAATTGTGGGTGGGGTGGGGGGGCATGTTTTGGATCCTAATTTTTTTATAGTACTGACAAATTAAAACTCATTAGAATAATTTCTATGAACGAAAATGTTTACCTAACAAAAACGTATATAGTAACGCCTAAGCTATAAATGGGCCTGCGTTGGTAATAATTATTGTGGGGATGAAAAAAATTATTATTGTATCAATATATTTATGACTCATTGTATTATTGATGATACAATTAACTTTTGTATTAAACATTTTTTACCGTTTAAGCAGGACGATATCTTCCCCACTTAGACATTTTTGCTTTTTTGCTTTCAATTTATTCATATAGTTCCAAATTCTTCTCATTAATATATAAAAAATTTTTTAGGTATCCATTTGCTCCATTTATTCAAGCCAACATAACAATTGGAGTGGAAGAATTCAAACAAAAGATGAAGGATATTTGACTGATGACGAAGGAGACCCCGTAGGCACCATATATAATGAAGACTTTTCCCTATATTAAAGGGAACTAATATATCTTACTGTATCACTAATCCCTCATAAACTTTTTATATTTTTGTTCTTATCTTCAGTGATTTATGTCTAAATAATAACCAGCTTTCCGTTTCTCATTGTACAGAATTTAAATAAGAGGACACTTTGTATCTATTTGCAATATCTGATTTCATAATCTCTCCAAACAAATTGATATCGATATTTTATTTATATCTTCAAATTATTATTAACATATATAAAACAATTTATTTTACATAAAAACAATCAAAACTATATTAAAAAATGGTATCGAGCGAAGCTCGATGTCCAACCTAGTTATTATTACAACATATAATATGCGTGATTTTTTTACGCGATTTTTAAAGCTACCCTTCGTGACCGCTTCTCTCCTCCGCCAATTATGAACTTCTGTTACACTTCGTGGCACATTATTGTTTAGGTTATCATGTGGTGGATGTTAGTAGTTCCAATAATGAGTTAACGACCCGTTACGCAAAAATCATTCAATTATGAATTTGTCTTTATGGTTTGTTTCTTCCTTCGTTTTCTCTTCCGATCTTCGTAAAGCTCTCTTCTACTCTCCCTTTTATATCCAATTAAAGCTCTTAATTGCATTTGTTCATTTTTTATCTTACCGCATGTCGGGTTTAGCTTGGCACCTCAGTGGCGACGCATGCATCCGTCCGTTGATTTTAACCTTCTCTTCGTATCTCTCTCTCATTTTCCAATCAGAAAAGAAACGGAAGAGGCAGAGAGAAAGAAGACGAGCAACGGCAGCAACGCCTCCTCCTCTGCCTTTAACCCCTCCGCCTAGCGTTCTGTACCCATCGTTTTCTTTCCTTCTCCATCCAGCGTTCCAACCTGTACTTTGCTTAATTGGTCGGCTTCAATCTCTACTTTTTTTTTTGTGAGGTTTTATATCTTGCTTCATTTTGTAATTTTATTCTAATTCCTATTTTAATTTCTGCTGCTCTCTGATTATGGTGTTCTTTAAGGTTTCATGTCGATAAAGAGCACGCTAAAAAGTTTGAAAGGCTTGCAGGATTGAAAAAGGAGATGGGAAGTTAAATGCACATAAGATGTTCGATAAAATGCCCATGTTAGAAAACAACAACCAAGAAGAAGGTATTTCATCAATTTATTGTTACTTTACTTTTTGATCAACTAATGTTTAATTAGGAAAGGCGATGCGACTCTAGCTGCTGCCTCCATCATGTATTAATTATAGTTAATTTTGCTATATTTGAAATCAGATAAAATTCTTATACACTGGCCAGTTTTCTACCCAATATGTTCATTGTGATATTTTATCTATTTGTAGAGACATCAAGATCGAGAAGATATTTATCTATATCTAATTATCTATTTAAAGTATACAATATACTTCCTCAAGTTAAACTATTTGAAGCTTATTTTCATTTTTTTTTTCAACATCTCTGATTGATTTATCATTGGTTATATTACCCGATGTAGTTGGTGGGGAGAATGTTGACCTCTGTCTTGATTGGATTCACAAATTGACCAACATTTGCACACAAATTGCAATAAACATGTTTTGCTTACTGTACCGTAGAGACATCAAGACCAAGAGAACAGTTGAATTTGTTCATTGGTAAATGGTAAGAACTAACATATTTCTTTCACTGTCTATTTAAAATCTTATACTATTTTGTTTCTAGAATTTGGCAAAATGTTTCGAGACAAAAGGACCAGGAAGGTCTCCAAAAAAAAAAAAAAAGATTCAACTGAATATTTACTTTGGTTTTGTGCATAGATGATGGAAAGTTAAATTTGTTGCAGAACGAGCATATTGTTGTTTTTTTTTAATTTGGATTTATTCTACTAATACATGTTTTCCATTTTGACACAAAATAAAAATGATATTGTCACACCAACATCTTTTAAGCAGTAACGATGCAGTGGCATTAATAGTTTGGAAAGTGGTTTTAATTACTATGTGTTTTGATCAAGTATTTTTTTGTCTCTACAAAAAAAAAAAATTATATTTGAATGATTTTTGTTCCATGTTCGCATCCATCTTCTCCAATCAGTTCAACGGATCAATCTTCATCCTCTCTCTTTTGCCTCAGCACCAAACCCTCTTCGCCGATCGATTATTCACCAACACCATGGACAAAATGTGAGGCCAGGAGAGGAGAAGAAAATGAGATACCATGGAAGGCTTGCAACCGGTTCTATTTGAGGACAAGAAAAGAGCACCAAGTTGGTTTCTCTATTGCAGCTACCCCTTATTTCTGATTTCTATTGCTCCAAGGTATCGATGCATGTACTATATCTATATTTTGTATTTCTGAACCTTCAATTCATTTGGTGCGAGAGGGTATTGATTGATTTTGTTCTATTCAAGATTTGAAATTATTGAGTTCTATTTTTTTTTTTTTTGAAACAAGTGAGCATAAGCTGCCCACCACTCTTTTCATTAAACGAAAAAAGCATTCTATTACAACCTCTCTCAACCATCAACTCTAGAGTCTGTCGCACTGGTACCAAAATCGTGAGATACCAGTGCTCCAATGCTATCTCCCTTTATTCATTATTATTACATTAATATCCTTATTCATAAAGATAATCATAACCCAACAACAAGCAAACAACACAAAATGGATAAGATAAATAATAAATTCTCTCCTTAATCCAAGAGTTAACCCATCATATATATATTATTGAGTTCTATTATCAAACTAAATAACAATTTTGGAACATATTTGATATTATATATATGCTATTTCGTACCAGCTTTCAATCTTAAATAAAGAAAATTTTGATTGTATATATTCAATTTGAATTCCTAATATCTTTATTGTTTTGCTATATTAGTAGCACTTAGTATATTTGTATTATATCTATGATATTTTCGCTGATGATTTAGTTCAGTTTAAAGATTATATGCAACATCTCATAATATTTCAAAATGATTTGCTAGACGGCTCCTTTTTCTTACGATCAAGGGAAGCTTTAATGCTGTCGTTTTAATAATGTATTAAAGATGCTTAAAAGTTGTATTTTTCTTAGCTGATCCTTGAGACAGCTTCTCACGATTTATGGATAGATGCACAAATCAAGGGAAGATTTAATGTTGTCGTTTCCTTTTTTTTTTTTACTAAACATTACCTTTCATGCCTAATCATTATTATTTTCATTGTGTTTTTTAAAAATACAATGAAATTAATGCCTCTATAAAGCTAACAGTCATTTCACTTGCATGGTCATTTCTTTCTATGTATATAGACCACAACTTTTCACATCATCTTAGGCATATTTTCAGAGGTTGCTCCATTTTTTTCTTTTATTTGTCAATTTTCTAATTTTCTCAATCAATTTTTATTCACATTATTTCTAATATATATTTTTAATTTGTTACCTTACTACATATCAAAATATAATGTGATTATTATCGATTTGAATAACGTTAATAAGTCTTATTAACGAAAAAAATTCAAATATGTTTTTTGCTGCATATTGAAAATTTAGAGGTAACTCCGTCTATATTAAGCTTTGCTTGCATTGTTTAGTATAGCCCGGTCCCAAGCCCGGGTAAAAGAAGGAGGGTTGTGATAGGCTAGGCGAGCCAACGTAAAAAATCCAGTCATCTCTATGGAAATGAAATCCAATTACTTTTCGTTGGGGCGTAACCCTCTTAGCGACGCGTCTTATCGGAACCCGGATGAGATGATAAATGAGCAAGGGCCGGGTCGCCACCCCTTTAGTGGCGCGCCTTATCGGAACCCGGATAAGGTGATAAATGAGCAAGGGTCGGATCGTCACTCCCTTCGTGGCGCGCTACATTAGCGCCCGGATGTAGTGGCAAGTAAGCAAGGGTCTTCGCACTTTTCACGACGGGTGCGGGGGGCAAGGAAGATAGTCAGTGAGAGTAGGATTCGTTTAGGTAGTTGGAATGTAGGGTCTCTAACAGGAAAGTTAAGAGAGTTAGTGGATACGGCGATTAGGAGGCGTGTGAACATCTTGTGTGTACAAGAAACAAAGTGGACGGGCCAAAAAGCAAAGGAAGTGGAGAACACCGGTTTCAAGCTATGGTATACTGGAAAAGAACGAGGCAGGAATGGAGTAGGTATCTTAATCGACAAGAGCCTTAAGAATGGAGTCGTCGACGTTCGGAGGCAAGGGGATAAGATCATTCTAGTGAAGCTAGTTTTGGGGGACTTAGTTTTGAACGTCATTAGTGCTTATGCACCACAAGTAGGACTAAGTGAGTCCATTAAAATCGAATTCTGGGAAGATTTAGATGGTATGATCAGAAGTGTGCCAACTACTGAAAAGCTCTTCATCGGAGGCGATTTCAATGGACATGTAGGTAAAACTAGTGGAGGGTTTGAGAGGGTGCATGGGGGTTTTGGGTATGGCGATAGGAACCAAGAAGGTGAGGACTTCTTGAACTTGGCCATAGCTTACGACCTCATGATAGCTAACACCTTCTTTAGAAAAAGACAATCCCACTTAGTTACCTTTAGTAGTGCCTAACACTTTTTCCAGATTGATTTTGTTCTTGCTAGGAGAGAGGACAGACGAGCCTGCGCCGATTGCAAGGTTATACCTGGGGAATGTGTCGTCTCACAACACAAACTTGTGGTGGCTGATTTTCGCTTTCCGCTATGTTCTAGAGTTGGTAGAGGCGCTCGAGTCGTGAGGACGAAGTGGTGGAAGCTCAAAGGAGACGTGTCTCATACATTTAGGGGCAGAATGATTGAAGAAGGTCCGTGGAAAGCAGGTGAAGAAGCGAACCAAATGTGGGAATATATGGCAGCTAGCATTCAGAAGGTAGCTACGGAAGTGCTTGGAGTTACTAGAGGAAGCAACCGCGAACCTAAAGATACTTGGTGGTGGAACGACGAAGTGCAGAAAGCTATTAAAGAAAAGAAAGAGTGCTACAAACGCTTGCACCATGACAAGACTGAGGACAATGCGCAGAAGTACAAATTGGCCAAGAAAAATGCAAAGAAAGCTGTGAGCGAAGCAAGAGGTCGGACTTATGAGGATTTATACCAGAAGTTGAGTACGAAGGAGGGCGAGAAGGACGTGTATAAGATAGCCAAGCTTCGAGATAGGAAGACGAGAGACTTAAACCAAGTGAAGTGCATCAAGGACGAGACTGATAGGCTTTTAGTGAAGGACGACGAGATCAAGAATAGGTGGAGGGATTACTTCGACAAGTTATTCAATGGAGAGGATGACGACTTAGGAATTGTGCTGAACGACTCCTTCGATGACTCCAATAGACGTTTTGTTAGGAGAATTCAAGAGTCTGAGGTGAAAGAAGCCTTAAAACGAATGAAAGTAGGTAAGGCTCTAGGACCTGATAACATACTAATCGAAGTATGGAGATGCCTCGGAGATGTGGCTGTAGTTTGGTTAACCAAACTATTCAATAGCATTTTCCGATCAAATAGGATGCCAGATGCGTGGAGGAGAAGCGCTCTAGTACCAATCTTCAAGAATAAAGGGGATGCTCAAAGCTGTACAAATTATAGAGGGATTAAGCTTATGAGTCATACAATGAAGCTTTGGGAGAGAGTGATAGAACATCGCTTGAGACGGATGACAAATGTTTCGAAAAATCAATTTGGTTTTATGCCTGGGAGGTCGACCATAGAGGCCATCTTCCTAAAGTTATGTGGTGGGCACTAGAGATATCGGGAGCGAAAGAAGGATCTACATATGATTTTCATTGATTTGGAGAAAACATACGACAAAGTGCCAAGGAAAGTTATGTGGTGGGCACTAAAAAAGAAGAAAGTTCCCACGAAGTATGTTACCCTCATTCAAGACATGTATGATGGTGCTGTTACTTACATCAGGACATGTGATAGTGTGACTAGTGACTTTCCTATTAAAATAGGACTACATCAGGGATCAGCTTTGAGCCCGTATATTTTTGCCTTATTGATGGATGAGATCACGAAGGATATACGAGAGATTCCTTGGTGTATGCTCTTTGCCAACGATGTGGTGTTAGTCGATGAGAGTAGGACGGGGGTCGATAGAAAATTGGAGTTGTGGAGACAAACTCTAGAGTCCAAAGGGTTTAGGCTTAGTAGAACTAAGACAGAATATATGGGGTGTGAGTTTAGTGGGATACGACCAGTGGATGGAGATGTCTGTCTAGACGGTCAGGTAGTACCTATGAAGGATACCTTTCGATATTTAGGGTCGATGCTGCAGAGCGATGGCGAAATAGATGAAGATGTTAGTCACAGGATAAGAGCGGGGTGGGTGAAATGGCGGCAAGCATCAGGCATCCTATGAGATAAAAAAGTCCCGCAGAAGCTAAAAGGCAAGTTTTACGGGACAGCGATTAAACCTGCGATGTTGTATGGCGAAGAATGTTGGGCTACTAAAAGACGACATGTCCAGAAGATGAGTGTAGCTGAGATGCGTATGTTGCGGTGGATCTGCGGTCACACGAGGAAAGATCGGATTAAAAATGATGACATACGGGATATGGTTGGGGTCGCACCGATAGAGGAGAAGCTGACCCAACATCGTTTGAGATGGTTTGGACATATTCAACGCAGACCTCCAGAGGCACCGGTACGTAGCGGAATTCTTAATCATTTTGAGAACACACGGAAGGGGAGAGGGAGACCAAGATTGACATGGGAAGAAGCGGTGAAAAGAGACCTTAAAGAATGGAACGTCTCCAAGGAGTTGGCGATCGATAGGAGCGCTTGGAAGTTAGCAATTCATGTACCGGAGCCATGACGTAGGAACTTAGGGGTAGGAGCGATGTCATAGGTTTGTAGGACCCTCTATTAGATCATGGTCGAGGTCTAGGTTTCTACTATTACTATTATTATTATAGGTATTATTATTAGTATGGCTACTCTTATTTTTAGTATGTTTTTATGTTTTGTTTTGTTCTTGGATGTGTTCTCTTATTGGGTTTCTTTCTAGCCTACCCCAATTTGTTTGGGACAAAAGGCTTAGTTGTTGTTGTTGTTGTATTGAAAATTTAGAGGTGGTGGTTGCAAGAAAAAGCAGCAGCACAAGTAGATCGAGAAGATGAGGAGAAGCATATGAAGGAAGAAAGGAAGAGATGTAAGGAGTGTAGTGTTTGGTTCAAAAAGTAAGTGCATCTCAAACAACGCATGCTCTCTTATTCTTGTTAGGTCATACTCGCTTTTATTTGTTGAATTCTGTTCGTTATAATTTGAAGTTCTGATAACGAAAAGGACGAATTTGATTTGAAGTACAGTAAAAGGGATTATGAAGGTATTTTCATTTTTTAAAACTGAGGAGTTATTATTGTCATTTTGATAATAGTGTATTTTCATGTTTTAAAAGGGATTATGGAAGGTATTTTCATGTTTTAAAACGGTGGAGATTATAAACGTCATATGCAGGATTTTTAATAATAGTGTTCCTGTTATATAATATATTTGCTTCGTCTGATATATTCGAATCTGATATGAATTTTCTAAACATAAAAGACAAACGTATTAAATAAAACCAACCGGAATGAAGCATTGGATCCCATAGAAGTCCGAAATTCGAAGAGGCAATGATTTATGTAATATATCTCGACCTCCTGTGAAGCTCTTTCAAGGTTTATACCTTTGCAATTTCAAAAAAAAAAAAAAGGTCTATACCTCTGTATCACGCTTCTTTCTTTCGAGGTTTGATTGGTTATATTTGTTTTCCTGCTTCTTCCAAATAGCACAGTTTTAAAATTAAGCAAGAATGGCTGAGAAAATGATTTGTAGTATTCTATTAATGTTTGATGGTTAAAAAGATAAATTAGTGATGTTTAATTTTATATTGTTTTATGATTTCGGATGTTATTAATAAAAATTTGATTATGTTCCATTGAGCTATTATTAACGATGGTTCAATAATTTTTGGTAATCCATTTCTATTTTAGAATGTGAAAGTTTCGCAGTTGTGATACTGTCTCGAGCGAAGCTGGATGTCCAACTCTAGTAATGGATTAAAATACGTTCCCCCTCTCTCACATCATGCTCCTAATAGAATAAAATCCCTAGATATAAAAATGGATATTAATAGAGGTAAAATTTTAATATACTGTTTTAAAATTGATTAACTTCACTGATTGGAAAAAAGGAAAGGAAAGAAGGGAGAAAGCGAGGTGCTTCTTTTAATTGTTTTGATATGTGTATCATTAAGACAGATTGCATAATTTATTGTAATGGTTTGTAATTGGCAAGACATGGTTGGCAGTTGGCACTTTCCCAACCAGTGCTTTGTAATCTTATAATTTTATAAAAAAACAATAAAAATAAAGAGAAACTGTTTACTATAGAGCTGATGACTCCATCAACTTAGAATTTTTAATTTATATTTTGTTAAACAATTATATCGTTCTTAACGAGTAACGACCATTCCAGTATATATACACTCGACTAAATAATAAGCATTCTGTAGCCGCGTGATAAGAATATCAACTTTCATGCAAATTACTATTATCAAAATTAAGTTCCAGACATGTGTTTACTTGTCTGTAAAAACAAATTTCGTGTTCTAAAAATATATATTCAAGTCCAATCATGCTACCAAACTGATATATAACTTGAGAGTTTAATTACAATATCCCTCCAATGTTTTTCTTTTTCTTTTTTCCTTCGAATAATTGACAATAATTTCCAATTGAAAATTAAATTAGACTACAATCTTAATTAACATTTTTGACAAAATTTGAAAGTTTATTTTAGTATTTATAACTTGAGAAGAATCAGTTATCATGAAATTTTAGTATTAGTACCACAAATTACTTTATGGTCTCTTAAATTTTAGGAATGGTTTTTGGGGCTCCTCATTTTAGCAATATAAGTAAAAAAAAAAAGGCAGCAATACACTCCTGGTTAACCAAAACACCCCTATTTTTATTTAATGGGAATAATTCTATATATGGTGGATAGAAATTTTAAATTAGATTTGAATCATGATCACTCATCTCTGTATATGATTTTAATGCTCATAGTAGAATTTTCCTTTATATTTTTTCCGAAAATCAACCATAAAACACTATTGGAAGAGTATTCTTGTCATTTATCAAAATTTAGGAATGTATTGGTATAGATGAGGGTGTCAAAAACAATTTTCCTTAAAAATATGAAGCAAAAAGTAAATTGAAAAAAAATTACAAGATAGATTAGCATGAGAAAACGAAAACCACTTCAAATTTAATTTTTGATTAAATATAAATAAAAAAATATTATTACAATTGTGCACCGAAATTAGGGCTGCATAACGTGAAAAACTGTGACGAAAATCACCTCTTCTGTTAATCGTTCTGTGGATAAGACGAAAAATTTAACTCTTTTCGTTTTGCGTTTCGTCCTCTGAACGCAACATAAATCTGTTGCGTTGATCGTTGTCTAATACTTACACGATCACAGCAGCAGAACTTAATAAATGACGGTCACTTAACTATTAAAAACAAAAACAACAATTGAATTAATTTTGAACTTTAACACAAAAACAACAATCACAGCAGCAGAACTTAATAAATGACGGTCACTTAACTATTAATTAACACAGAAGCAGAACTTTAAATAGCTATCATTTACTTGAGACGGCAGTATCTTTTGCAAATATAAATATAACATCAATTGAACTTTAACACAAATTACTTACAACAATAGAGCAACCAACAAGAAGAGCAAAACTCGTACAAAATGAAACTGATTAAATTGGCTGAATACATCGTTGATTTCAACTGACAACAATTGTTTTGACGATCTAAGGGTGTGTTTGGATCGTTGGAAGAAAGAAGAAGAAGAAGGAAGAAGAAGAAAAAAAAATTATAAACAATCCAAACTCTTCACAAAGTTACACACTTCCCAATACTTCTTCCCACTTCTTCCCTTCTTCCTTCTTTCCACACCTATCCAAACGCACCCTAAAGGAAAATTGCAAGGAATAATGAATTCTATTTGTTTATTATGCAAAAACCAGAAAAATGAAAAAATTAGTATGAAACTGCAATCAACACTGCTTTTACCAGAAAAATCAACAAGTTTCCCTCTGCTATCAACATGAACAGAAAAATGAAAAAAATTCAAGAAAACCAGAAAAAAACTGAAAATCAGAAAAGCCAGAAAAACCAGTTTATACTGGTATCCTAACCCTAACCTTCAATTTTTTCTCTGTTCAGAAAAACCACCGTCAGCCGTCTAGCCGTCAACCGTCTCTCTCCCGGTGGAGAGAGAGACAGGGAACGAAAGTGAGAGAGGCTCTGTGGGGGTTCTGAGCGAAGAAGCGAACGAAAGTGAGAGAAGCTCTGTGGGGGTTCTGAGCGAAGAAGGGAAAGGGAGGGAGAGAGACAGGGACCGTGAGTTGAGCGAGGCAAACGGTGAGCGAGAAGGAAGGGGTTCTGAGCAAAGAGAGGGAGGGGTTCTGAGCGGAGAAGGGAAAGGGAGGCGAAACTGGTACCAGTCCAAAGGTGAGGTGAGGGAAAGAGGGGGTCCGGTGGTCGGATCTGTTGTGGAGTCGAGTGAGGATCTGTTGCGGCTTGCTTGCGAGAGAGAGACAGAATAGAGAGGTTAGGCGGAGAAAAATGGAGAAGAAGAAAAAGAGAGAGAAGAGAGCGGCTGAAACATACAGGTTTACTCTCTATTTTCATTCGCTGCAATTCACTTAATAATAATCCTTTGCAATGTTAACCGTTTCGTTATACGGACGAAACGATTTTATAATTGCGCTGAATGGTCGAAACGAAACGATTTTAATCCTTTCCCTGACCGTTTTCGTTTCGTTTTGGACGAAACGAAACGAAAGAATGGTCGAAACAATTGCCGTTTTCATCCCTAACCGAAATCCTCTCCTTGATATAAATAGATTTATCCATTGTTGTTCCTAAATTTATTTTTCGGCCCAAATTGAGTCAAACTGATGAGCTCTAACGCAAGGAACGGGTTTGGTGTGATTTCTAACTTCTTAAAAGGCGTTGTTGGGTTCAGTTCTATTTGTTCCAAAACCAGACCATTCAATCTAAATCCAGTACCTCAATAATGATCCGTTCTGGACTTGTGGTCTTGTCGACATCGTCTGATGGTGATTTTTGGGTCCATTTATTAAAACTAAATTTATATAAATATTGAATTTCGAAAATAAATAAAAAAAATATTTTAAAAATAATGTTGTAGTATATTCTGAGAATCCGATACTAGAAATCGTTTGGATCGAATTCCAAAAATCCGATACTAAGTTTAATGTGGTTTTGTTGTGAGAAATGAAATAATATAATAATCTTGTTAGACTGTAATGTAGTTTATGGCAGGGTTTCACCACGTAGATTCAGTGCATGGGATTGGCAAAATAATAAATTAATACAGATATTGGGAGCACCAAGTTGGATACAGCTGTTTGATGAGACTTGTATCTGGTTCCTCTGATATCATTTCTAATGGAATCCTAAGTGTCAATCATGCTTTCAAATGTCAAAATTAAAGTCTATATATGCATGGGCGCTTATAAACATTTCCTCTTGCTTAGATTCAAAATTTTAAGTAGCCAAACCCAAACATAAGGTTTTCTATTTATATATATTAGAGATATATATTCGTAGCTTTTTTTTAGAGTTGCACGATGTTATATATTAAACTAAAATTAGTTTCTGAATCTTAATTGGCAAAAACTTCTAAAGTTCTAATAGATCTGACTGATGTTTTAAGCAATTGTTCAATCGATCTTTTAGTATATATTATCATTTTTACATCCCAATATCTTTTAACAATTAGAATATTCGATTTTTTTTAATCTGAGAAAGTGATTCAAAACTAAGTCATTACATCACAATTACGGTGTACATAAAATTGAATGGTGAATCTTTGTACTAATAGTCTAATAGTAATAGCAGGCATTATATATAGCAGCAGAACTAGTAGTATAGCAATAATAATATGTTAAGCCATCCATTTTAGAAAAAAAAAATTACAATATTATTTGTGAATTGATTTAAGACGGATTATTTTTCTTTAAAGTTAAGACAAAGCTTATTGCGTACTTATTAGTGTTCTCCAAAATGACACGACACGAGCATATTGATATGATACGCACGCATATTGACATGACATGACACGACACATTTATGAAATTAGCACGACACGTGCGTGTCGGCGTGTCGTGTCAAAGTCGTGTCGTGTTGGAGACTTCGAAACATTGACAGATCTTTGCTAGAAATAAAATATTAATTTATCATAATATTTATTAATTAACGGCACAAAACTATATATTTCATATAAAATAATAAATCGTAATAGAAAACTACAGTTTTTTAACACCTCTGTAACATATGAGAAAATATCAGACTACGTTTCAGTCTAGCTAATTAGAATAATTTCATTAATAATATTGAAATGAATAAAACTATAAAAATAATACTCAGGAATAACTCAAATTACTAAATAATAACCTCAAGAAATAAATCCAACGCAATGATGAAATCGAATTGAAATCGAAAATTTCTACCTTATGTAGTATTTATAATTAGTCTACATGATTTTAGCAAAATCAAAGCTTGGTGTATATCAAATTCCCAATTATAATAATTAAAATCCTAATAAAAATAATTATAGATATTAATGTATATGAGTTGCATCATTCTTGATAAAAATAAACATAATTACTTGTGAACTTAATCCAGACATATAAAGGATATTCAATAAAATGTAAGTCGACCAACAAAAACATTAGGTGATGAGCACTAAAATTTCTGAAGCCTAAACAAATAAAAATATGAAATTTATAGGAAATTGATTAGTACCATCTATTGTCTGACCAAGCTGCCATCGTTATCGCCAGCGAAGCGCGATGCTCTCCTCACCCAGCGAAACGCTCCCCTCTCCTCACCCAGCGAAGCACTTCCCTCTCCTCACCCGGGTACGCTCCCTCTCCTTACTACGCACTCTTCCGTCTCCCTTCCTTCCCTCTCCCTTTCCTTCTGTGCATCTCTCTCTCTCCCCCTCCTTTCCTTCTATGCGTCAGACTTTGTTCACTTTGTTTATTGCATATGTTCAATTTGTTATTTTAAGTGTTCATTTTGTTTTGCTGACTTTTGTGTTTATTTTATAGGTCTTCACTTTGTTGGTGTAGATGTTCACTTTGTTAATTCATATGTTCAATTTGTTTTTTTTATGTGTTCAATATGTTTTGTTGTGCGTCAAACTTCTGTGTTTATTTTATATATCTCATTTTGTTAGTGTATATGTTCACTTTGTTCATTCATATGTTCAATTTGTTACTTTTATGTGTTCAATTTGTTTTGATGTGCGTCAGAATTCAGTGTTTATTTTATGTGTCTCACTTTGTTGGTGTATATGTTTACTTTGTTCATTCATATGTTCAATTTGTTACTTTTATGTGTTCAATTTGTTTTGTTGTGCGTCAGACTTCTGTGTTTATTTTATGTCTCGCTTTGTTGGTGTATATGTTCACTTTGTTCATTCATATGTTCAATTTGTTACTTTTATGTGTTTAATTTATTTTGCTATGCGTCAGACTTCTGTATTTATTTTATATCTCACTTTGTTGGTGTATATGTTCACTTTGTTCATTCATATGTTCAATTTGTTATTTTTATGCGTTCAATTTGTTTTGATGTGCGTCAGACTTCAGTTAGTTGTTATATATTTTCAATTTGTTGATTTAAATGTTCAGTTTGTTGTCATATATATCTTCTTGAAAAATCGAAACAATTTTGACAGAGAGGAAATCTGAAGAGAGAGGAGAGAAATGAAGATAAAGGAGATGATTTGGGGAGAGGAAATCTTAAAAATGAGAGAGGAGAAACGAGAGAGGAGCGTTAGGAGATGGACATGGGAGAGTTACGGAAGAGAGCGCGCGAGACATGAGAGATGGAGATACGGAAGAGAGCGCGCGAGAGGGAATATAAGGTGCGCGATGGCAGCGATGGTCCTTTTAGCGATGGTGGTTATAATTCCTGAAATTTATAACCTCAAAACTTATTAACTCAAATTTTGGTTAATCTGGACCCTTGGGTCATGAAAAAAAATCCTGGATTTATCTGGGCCATGGGATTAAGATCCGGAACCCAAACCTCATTTAATTCCGCTAAGTTCTCTTCTTCCCCGTTCGGATCCGAACCTCCATCCTCATCCTTTCTTCTTCGTTCTTATCCTCCTTTTCTTTTCCGATTGGCTCGAGCAGAGGAGCGGCTCCCCCTCCGTTGGATTAAAATTGTTCGATCCTCTTTCTATCAACACCGATAAGCTCAATGAGACCTTGATGTTTATCCGATTATGTTGTATTGGAAGCTCCTCATTGGAGCTGTAGAGATGGCCAATCAACTCTCTCCACCTTGTTCAATTCTCACCGCCTATTTTGCTTTCTCTCGGCCTATAAATAGCACCTCTGTAAGACTTGAGAGAGAGAGATTGAATTTTCTATTTCATTTTATTGATTGATTTTTACAAGATACATTTCTCTCTCTTATATACAGTAGCTTCTATAGGGACGCTAACTAACTATTACAGCTGTGCTTAACTGAAACATTAAAGCTACAAATAGAATCAGTAAAACTAATTAATGTCTGTCTCTTCTCCTGTGACTACTGAACTGGACATATCCTGTTCATTGTCTTTTACAGTCCCCCTCAAGGTCAGCACAGTGGGACACAGTGTGAGCTTGTCCCTTAACAATTGAAAACGTGCTTTAGACAAACTTTTAGTGAATATATCTCCAATCTGATCATTAGAGCATATGAAATGGACTGAAATTCTCTTGTCAGTGACTTTTTCCCTGACAAAATGATAATCAAGTTCTATATGCTTGGTTCTGACATGAAATACAGGGTTTGCAGCCATGAATGTGGCACTCAAATTGTCACACCATAAAGATGGGAGTAGTTGTGATTGTTGACCCAATTCTCCTAAAAGAGACTGTAACCACATTAGTTCTGAAGTTGCTGCTGCCATACTTCTGTATTCTGCCTCTGTAGAAGATCTTGCCACTGTTGGTTGTTTCTTTGAAGACCAGGAGACAAGATTAGGTCCAAGAAAAACAGCAAATCCTGTTGTTGATCTCCTGTCGTCTGGATTCCCTGCCCAGTCAGCATCACAGAATTCTTGTAGCATCTGTTGTTTAGCTGATTTGAACTGCAGACCTAATTGAAGTGTTCCTTTGATGTACCTCAAAACCCTTTTTACTGCTTGCCAGTGTCTATCAGTTGGTTGACCAAAGAACTGAGACACTTTATTGACTGCAAAGGTCAAATCTGGCCTTGTAATTGTAGCATACTGTAGCATGCCTACAATTGTTCTGTATAGATGTGGATCAGTAAGGGGTGTACCATCAAATTTTGACAATTGAGCTCCTGATTCTAAAGGTGTTGCACATGGTTTTACTCCAACCATTGCTGCCTTTTCTAGAATGGTCTTGAGGTAGTTTGTTTGAGACAGATGAATTGTATTGGATTCAGTCTGAACTTCAATACCCAAAAAGTAATTGAGAGACCCCAAATCTTTGATTGCAAACTGAGAGTTCAGATTTCTTACCAGTATTTGAATGGCTGTCAGATTGTTACCAGTGACAATGATATCATCTACATATACTAGAACATACACAATGATGTTGTTAGTATTGAAAATGAATAGTGAATGGTCTGATTGAGATGATTTGAAGTGATTGGCTATGAGAAATGCTTTGAGTTTGTGAAACCAAGCCCTTGGTGCTTGCTTAAGACCATAAATAGCTTTCCTTAGTTTGCAAACAAAGTCAGGTCTAGTTGCATCTATGAAGCCTGGAGGTTGACTCATGTATACATCTTCTTTAAGATCCCCATGCAGGAATGCATTGTGCACATCAAGTTGATGAAGAGACCAAGAATGAGAAAGTGCAATTGATAGTATCACCCTGACTGTAGTAGGTTTAATCACTGGACTGAAAGTTTCAAAGTAATCAAGTCCTTCTTCTTGATTGTACCCCTTAGCCACCAATCTTGCTTTGAATCTCTCAATTGAACCATCTGACTTCTTCTTTATTTTGAATATCCATTTGCAGCCAATTACATGTGCATTGGAGGGTGCTGGTACCAAATCCCAAGTAGCATTCTTTGCTAATGCCGTTAACTCAGATGCCATTGCCTGGCGCCAGTGTTCAGATTTACTGGCTTGAGTGTAACAGGTAGGGTCTGGTTGAATTGTTGGAGGAGATACAGGAAATTGAGTGGCTGTGTAAACATGGTGTTGAGGATATGTTTTTGGTCTGAGAGAGTTTGTTTTACTTCTGGTTAGCATTTGATGAGATGAGATGATGGTTTGAGGTGGTGCAGGAGATTGTTGAGTGTTAGTATCAGATGAGGAGCTGGAGGATGCAGGTGAATTGGTGGTATTTGGAGTAGTGGGTTAAGGATGTACAGATTGTGGTTGTAGGGGTAAAACTGTCAGAGGAAGTGAAGTAGTGCTGGATGAGCTGATCTGAGTAATAGGTAGTGCCTCATTGAAGGGAAATTCAGCTTCATTGAACACCACATGTCTTTTGATGTAGAGCTTTTTGGTTGGTAAGTGCAGGCACCTGTAGCCTTTATGAAGAGTGGAATACCCCATGAAGACACAAGTATCTGATCTTGGCTCCAGCTTGTGAGAATTGTATGGCCTGAGCAATGGATAACATGCACATCCCAAAACTTTGAACTGATTGTAATCAGGAGGTTGGTTAAATAACTTTTGAAAAGATGACATTTCTGAATTCTATTGAGAGGGTAGTCTGTTGATAACAAAGTTAACACTCTCAAAAATCCAATCCCAGTACTGCAATGGAATGTTAGCATGATACATTGAAGCTAAGCCTAACTCCACTACATGTCTGTGCCTTCTTTTAGCAAGGCCATTTTGCTCAGGGGTGTAAGGGCATGAAATTTGGAAAGATATTGTTGGATGTTGAGTTCTGATTGGTTTAAATTCAGTTCCTCCATCACACTGAACTACTTTTATTGAAGTAGACAGTAAGTTTTCTGCTTTGAGTTTGAACTCAGAGAATAATTTGGGTATATCTGATTTACAAGTACATGCATATAGCCAACTGAATCTAGAAAACTCATCAATAAAGTGAACATAATATCTATTTCCTTTGTTTGAGACAACTGGGGCAGGTCCCCATACATCAGTATGAACCACTTGCAATGGTGCAGTGGCTTTATTCATAGAAGGAACAAAAGGGAGTTTATGGGCTTTTGCCTTATTACAATCTTTACAAAAGGAAAATGTTGAATTTGTTGCAGCAATGAGTTTATTTCTGATAAAAAATTGAACTACTGAAGATGAACAGTTAGCTAATCTAGCATGCCATATGTCAGGTTTCTTGTGTTCAACTTGTAAAACTTGATGAGGAGTTGAGAAGCCATTTAGAGCATACAATCCATTATGCAAAGTGCCATGGAGCAGAATCTGTTGTGTTGCTTGATCCTTGACAAAACATTAAGGATGTGAGAATTCAATGAATACATCATTGTCTTTTATCAGCTGTGAAATACTGATCAAGGACTTTGTTATTTGTGGCACATGTAGGACATTGTGCAGATACACAGGTTTCGAGTTTGCGTTGAAAAGTACTGTGCCAAAGTTGGAAATAAGCAAACCTGAGCCATTTCCAATGTGAACATTGTTAGAGCCTGTGTATGGTTGATTATATGTCAGGTTGTTGATGTCAGGAGTGACATGTGCAGTTGCTCCAGAGTCAAGGAACCAGGTGGATGTGGAAGGTTGAGTAGATGCAGTCACCAGTGCCTGATGCTGTTGTGAGTGGGTCTGAGGTTATTGTATTGGTCTGAGAATAGTTGAGTTGTTGCTGTGGTGTTGTGCCATCATATCTGATATCAAACCTATGGTGACACTTGTAGGCTGGATGACCCCATTTGAAGCAAATTTGACACTGTGAGTTCTTATCAGGATTGTCAGACTGTGAGTTGTTTCTCCCTCTACCTCTACCTCTATAACCCCCTCTTCCTCTGTTGGATTGAGATCTACCAGTGTGATAGTTATAAGAATTGTTTGGGCCAGAGGTATAGTGAGCAGATGGATGTGAAGTCATGGTTGAGTTCACATTAGAATTTGTTGACACAGTGTTAGAGGAAGAAATTGTGCCATTTGCTGTTACTTGAGAGGTATGATGAGCCATTGGGTTTGAATCAGATCTTAGAGAGGCTTGAATACGAGCTTCATGAGCCAGCAACAGACTTTGCAATTCAATCATAGTCACTGGTTGAGTTCTCATAGACACATCAGTCACAAAGGTATCAAATTCAATTCCTAGACCTTGCAGTGTATACACAACCAAATCTTGATCTGAAATGTCAGATCCTATGCTACGCAAACGATCAGCGATTGATTGCATATGATTAACAAATTCAAAGCATGACATTGCACCTTTCTTTGATGTTTGAAGCAACAATTTCAATTCCAACACCTTAGCTAGAGACTGAGAGTTGTGCATTTGACTGACTGTGTGCCACAATTGAGCTGAAGTTTGACAGTTTATCACCTGAGCCAAAATTGGAGGAGTAATTGAGATGAAAAGCCAGGCAAGAATCAATTGATCTTGTTGAATCCATGAAGAAAATTCAGGATTTGCCACTAAGACTCCATTTGCTCCATCGATTGTGCTTTCTGGTGGTGCGACTGAGCCATCAACAAAGCCGAGAAGATTATGACCCCTCAGAACAGGAAGAATCTGAGATTTCCATAGGAGGAAATTGTCGTGACTCAGAGTTGTATGTATGTGATGAGAGAAATGCACAAGATTTTCAGATCTGAGAGAAGATATGGCAATATTGGTTGAATTCGCCATGAATGAGGTGAAAGCGGAAGCAAAGAATGGATCGAGAGAGAAGAGAAAATCTGGATTTTGTGAAATTTGTGCTAAATTGGAAACAAAATCAGGATTTTGTTGTGCCTTAGAGCGTTGGCTCCGACACCATGGCCTGATACCATGTAAGACTTGAGAGAGAGAGATTGAATTTTCTATTTCATTTCATTGATTGATTTTTACAAGATACATTTCTCTCTCTTATATACAGTAGCTTCTATAGGGACGCTAACTAACTATTACAGTTGTGCTTAACTGAAACATTAAAGCTACAAACAGAATCAGTAAAACTAATTAATGTCTCTCTTCTCCTGTGACTACTGAACTGTCATTGTCTTTTACAACCTCTCTACTTTCCTCTTTTTCTTTTTCAGTATATACCCTTTTCTCCATACTTTTCTCTGTTCTCCTTCTTGTTTAGACGAAATTATTGATGGTGGAAAGGTAAAGAGAAAGAGAAGGAGTTAGAAGTCGAGATTTGCTTGTTAAGTTGAGGTATTTACTCATTCTTTTGCTTATTCTGTCAATACCGTGCCATTTCGCACGTTTTCCGTTCCGTTCCGTCCACACGGAACGAAAACGGAATGGATTTTGATTACGTTAGAGAGTGCGAAACAGAAACGGAAATGAAATCGGTAACGTTTATACCAACGAAACGTAAACGGAATTCCTCATTTCCGTTCCGTTGCCCACGTTTCTTCCGTGGCCCATCCAAAAATGTGAAGCCCAATACTTGTTCCTGTAACCCCTTCGCTTGCTTCATAAATCATGTAATAAAGGCTAAGTACTTTATAGAAAGTATACATAGGTAGCGGAGAAATAGAGGCGCCGCTGACCTCTCCCCATTAATTCACCTTCTTCTTCTCCAATCACTTTCTCAACCCTCTCAGCCTCTCGTCTCTCCAAAGAAGCTCGCCTCGTGCGAAGCCTTGGCGGCGCTTCGCCTCTGTCCCTGCCCCTTGGCCATACATCTTTCCGACGCCTGGACCCAAAATCCTAGACACATGTGCAAAGAAAACGAAGCCACCATCACTGACGTTCTCAACTACAAAAAGTAGACAGCTGCAAGGGCATCCATGCCGCCATCACCGACATTCTCGAGTTTATTACTGTCATTACCCCTTCTTCCTTCACTCGAATCCAGGTTGGGGTATTGAAGACTGACAAGCTGAGTTTGCTCAGTTTTGATTTGATTTGGGATTTAAATCAAAGTAATTTGTTCCCTTTCGAAGGCTCAAAGTGATTTGATTTGATTTGATTTGTTGGGTTCAAAACAATTTCGTGATTTTGTTGAGCTGCTCCTCTTTCCCACTTGAAAAAAAATTTTAGCATGATTTTCTGGGTTTTGTTAGCTTGATTGAAAACAATCTTTGATTTTACTGGTATAGGGGTTCAGGGATTGTTGATTTCTTTGTGGGTCTGAACAGACGATGGATTTGTCGCCAGAGATGAAGTACCTGTGATGGTCTGAATGAGCTGATGAGACTATGCTTTGGCGTGCTTTGTATGTTGGTTAATTTGTTGTGATTTGTTTGTTAGCTTGGTGATTGTTCATTTTGTTCTTATTTTTAGATTTTTTTGGGGTTTTGTTGAATAAATAAGGTAGGTCTCTTCTTGACAGAGACTAATTGGTTGGGTGAGAGATTTAGAAATTTTTTTTTTGTTGATTGTTACTAATATTTGTTTGGGTGAGAGATTTAGATGGTTGCTTTTTTCTGTTGATTGTTATTGATGTAAAATCGCTAGCTCACTGCAATTTCTGATTTTATTGGTAAATAGATATTGAGCTTCTGATTTCAATAACAAAAACGTTACTAACGTTAATTTCCGTTGTAATTACGGAACAGAAAACGGAGGAGATTTTATTTCCGTTTTAAATACGGAACATAAGTGAAAATCGATGTTGTTTCGTTCAATACAACGGAACACAAACGAAAATGTCCATTTCCGTGCCGTTATGCACGTTTGACAGCCCTACTTTTGCTGAACTTCCGGATTCTCTTTTAATCCGAATGGATGGACTTTTGAATGCTAAAATTAGATTGAAATTGACCTCGGTACCTTCTTTGTACCATTCTGAGACACATACAGATGTAAAGCTAAGCCTAGATATGTGGTACAACCTCAATACCAGTTGGTACGAAATGGAAATCGGGTTCTGGTACGAAAAAAAACCTGATGCTAAGGACTGGTGTGCGAAGGTTCAGGATCTGATTCATAGTTTTAAGGGATTAAAATGAGATGTCAGTAAAAATTAAGGGATTAATGTGAGAAAATGACTAAGTATACTGACTCCTCTTTTTCATTCTAAACCGTGTACCTCCTCTCTGACTGGATCTGTGTGAATTTTTGGGTCTTGCTTGTTCCTAGTACGTGGCCCACTTTGCCTTAATGTGTGATTTTCCTTGTTAATTTGGGTTAATTCTAAACTGATATATGATAATTGGCATCAATATAAAATGATACAAGAACTAATAACTTGCTGGCACGTTATAAACTAAAGCTAGAACTTGAATTGAAAATGATTATATTAAAAATGAATTTTAAGATTTGTAACCAAGGTTGTCATACGATGGATAAGTTCATGGACACTCTAGTAAATAGACACTGCGATAATAAGCTATAAATAAAATTTCATGTAACTTAGGTACCCATATGACATTAGTATGTGTAATAGCATTAGGTAGCTAAGTCCATTTATATATACTCGTATTCCTTCCAGTATCAAATATGAGTCAATACAACTGTATATCGTTTCTTCATCATCTTCCTTCTGAAACAGTAGTTCAAGAATTGCTTTTAAGTAACAATCAAAATGAGTTATTCTACGTAATATTTTTGTATACTTAAGTAATGATTTAACAAGATAACATTTTAGCTTAATTAATTGCAGGATATTGGCACTTCATATAGCTAATTCTTATATTTTCGACGTAAAGGTACTAATTATGAAATGGTAAAATTCAAATAACTTTGAAGAATAAAGCATAGGAACAGATTCAAAATATAAACTATATATTCTAAGTATTTCTAACTAATTAATTCAATATTACATAATCAAATAAATACTAAAAAAATATATAAATAAACAAATACTTTATTCTTAAATAAAGTTTACATAATTATTTCAGAAATTTTAAGAGTATAAATTAATAATTTATATAATGGAAACATGCAAGGTCTCATCATAACTATTTAACAACTGGAAAGTCAAAACTAATTATTAAATAGCAAAATAAAATACTTAATAATATATTTTAAAATAGAACCCCCTAACAAGGAATCTGAACTTGATTATCCAAATCTCAACCAGTCTGGTTAATCTAGACCGTCAGTATGGAAATCCAAGAACCGTCTAGAAGTAGATTACTTAGGTTACTTTAAGTATTTAATGATTAATAAGAAAATCACCCATTTTATTAGGGAATCGAACTAGAATCAGATGACACGAGACTATCAAGCAGAAAGGACCATCAAGCAGGAGAACCTAAGTAGGGTTATCGTCAAGCACTCGAACCATCATAGGGTATCGGAGAGCTACGCTTAAGCTTGCGATTCAGGTGTGGAATTATGTTGGATTTTTGTTAAAGTTTAAGTAATTAATAAAATATGTTTTTATTCATATGCATATTGTAAATCTGTTTGCTTGCATGACCGTATTCTAAATGATAGTGCCTAAATATTGATAAAACTGCATTTTGAGATGCATGTTCTCCGCTTTGAGAAATTTGAAAGAAATACAGTCAGATATTTGGATACGCCATTGTGATTGATAAATCCGACTCATGAATGATTTGACTGAAATGATTTACTGTGATATGCCATGACATGCCTGACATGATATGTATGTCCCTGGTCAAGAGTTACATCTCTCATGCCGGCCAGGTAAGGGAAAGATCCCTCATGCTACCTGGTCAAGAGATGTAATCTCTCATGCCGGCCAGGTAAAGGAAAGATTTTGTATGATTTTGTATCACTCTCCGGAGTCGGTTTGCCCCCGGCTTCGGCCAGTTCGATAGCGCTATGCGGATATGGAATTCCCTCATGCCACCTGGTCAAGGGATAAGTCCCTCATGCCGGCCAGGTAAGGGAAAGGTCTCCTTATGTGCCCATCCGGATGGGAAAGGGACCTAAGTGATTATGACTATGGAAATTATGTGAACAAAATGTGACATGTCCCGACTGATGATATGTTCGGACCCCTGACACGCTCAGTTTACTATCATATACAGACATGTGTTGTCTGTGATGGGATTCGTGCCACGTGTTCAGTTCCGATATGTGCAAAATTTATGCCTTGTCAGATTTTGTTATCCTGTCCAGTTTTGATTAAAATCATATGCAAGCAATCATGTTTATTTGTGACAACTTTTCAAATAAAAAGTTATAAGGTTTTTATAAAATTGCAGCACGCATGTTTTATTTTATTTACGGGTATTATTTCTAGAACTTGGATTTTAGTTTAAATCCACGTACTGGAACTAAAACCCGCACTGAGAATTTATTTCTCAATCTGTGCTTTTGCATATTTCCACAATGGTTGTGGGTTCCAGGTTGCAGAGACGGGCTCGATCAAGTCAAGCGAAGATTAAGCCAAAAATATCTTGCCATGATGACTCAATAAGTGTTAGAAACCTAGCCTGATAAATCATGATAAGTTAGAATTTAAACCTTGTAACTTGTAAGAAACGTCTTGCGGGTACGCAAACATTGTGTATTCGCGGCGAGATTGTCATATCCTATCTGTTGGGATGTGACAACCTCATCGACATTAATTGACCCGAGTTGTCCGTTTGACCAGTCTTGTTGATTAAAATTTGACCTTAGACTAGTCAATGTCTATGGTTGACCGAATCAGATGGGAGAAAATAAATAAATAAATAAAATTGTTTGCCTTAATCTTTTCTTTGACCACCGAGTGAAAAAAAAATGACCGAATAAAAATTGCCACCTGCCATGCTCCTTTCATCCCCTATTAACACATGTATGTCCTCAAATGTTTGCATGCACAATCCACTGTTTTTCTTTCTCCTTATTTAAACCGATATGCAACTCTTTAATAAGCAAGAGTCTCTTTTATTTTTTTCTTGGATATGAACTTATAGGCAGGGGTGAAATTGATGGCACCTGTAAATCGTGGATAGATAAGACGGTGGTAACAACGGTGAAGTAAGGCGAGATAGGATACATTGGACTCGGCTCCTTCTTCTTCTTCTATTTTGGTAGGTAATTAAATTGCAATCCTGAGTTAACTATTGTTCTGTCAGAGTTTAAGGAAATAAATCCGTTTCTGATTTTATGATGTTGTTTAAAGTTTTGGTTCCGTTTTAGTGATATGTATCTACGTACACACTAGAAACTGGAGCTTAAGTTATACCTTTATTTTTATTACAATTTCAGTCGAATTAATATATTGCTTTGTATGTACTGAAATTGCTATTTGAGCTTGAGAACAAATTATCTCTAGAAAATATAGGACGTTGATGTGGCATGGTAATTTTATTGGTGTCTGGATACATGTAGCTTGTGAGGATTCTATAGCAATCAGGCATTTTAAGTACTATGTATAATTAATATTCTTATCAATTGAAGTGTTTATTATCATAGATTGATTCTGGTAACATTAAGCAACATGTTATTGTAAATTATTATTAGTAACTCTGTACATTCTAGCTTAGGATATTGAGTCTTAAAATGATCATTTTTTTTTATCTTCTGAAAGGGCCAATGAAAAGGCAATTGAAAAGATTGTATTGGTCGGATTTCATTGATATATTTTAAAGACTAGAATACGAAGTGCAACCTTAGTTGTACTTCTATAATGCACCATTGGAAAAATAGTAATTATTTTGCTGGAATGTTATATGATTTGTTGGAATTATTAAATATTGGCTGCTTTCTTTGTGAACTTTTGGACAACAAGGAATATAAGGTATGGACCTTAATAATTGTTATGCTTGAGTTTACCGATAGGCATGAAGGGCACCGACTACGGTTGCACATGTCTTGTTTGATTTCTGAGTTCTTGATAGGCATGAAGGGCACCGACTACGGTTGCGCATGTCTTGTTTGATTTCTGCGTTCTTGATAGACATGAAGGGCACCGACTACGGTTGCGCATGTCTTGTTTGATTTTTGAGTTCCTGATATGATCATGAGGGCACCGACTACGGTTGCGCATGACCATTTAAATTATATTATCAATCGTTGGCAACCTTTATAGAAGGTGATTCGCGGTTTAAAATTTTGACTAGTTGCATTGAAAAATAGACTGTCGACAGATAGTTGTATAAATCCAATGGCTAGACTTTAAACTTTAAAGTCTGTTTATTATTAAATAACCAGTTGGTTGACCGTACAAGTATTTTGAAAATTTTTAACTTGCTTATCTAAATATATTATTTGTTCTGTTAATTAATCTGAGTTTCATTGAATTAACTGACTATTGAGTTGTTTGCCGACTCTGTTTGTTTTTCAGCTGTCATGTAGGTTGACGAATCGTCAAATGAATGAAGAAGATATCGTTTCATCTCGCATGCCGCGATCTATCAGTGCGGTACGTGATAATTTTGAAGGACAGACATGGCGTTAGGCTGAAATTTCTGACCTTCTTCAATATTCTTTAGTCCAAAATGATGGTTTCTTGAGGGCGTTTTTACTTATTCTATCACTTTTCTTAAATGACAGAATATTTAGTGAAAGGGTGTCTTTCTTAAATGACAGAATTTAGTATATAAAATTAAGGCTACTGAAGGGATAAAAAATGAATGAATCTGGTCCATTGATTTTCCATCATAATCAATGCACTCTTTAATTAAAATTAGAGAAAGTTTAATATGCACCATAGTGCATAGGGTATTTTATGCACCGCGGACTTTTTCGAAGGTACTTTTATAAATTGACAAATCTAATTTAACCAATCTAATCTACACATTGAAATCTCATAGCATATTTTACAACATTCCAAAAATGACATATTTTAAAAATTCGAAAAAAATAGTAATAAAATTCTAAAAATTATAAAATTTGATTTGCTATGAGATTTCAATGTGTAGATTAGATTGGTTAAATTAGATTTGTCAATTTATAAAAATACCCTCGAAAAAGTCCGCGGTGCATAGATATTCCTATGCACTATAGTGCATATTAAACTTTTTCATTAAAATTAATAAATAAATTTGGTTCAGATTAAATCATATATGCTAGTTTAATTATAATTAATATTAATTATAACATTCTCCCACTTGGTCTATAAAATATCATAATGACACACAAATTTAGAATTGGCCAATAAAACTTAAACCTTGTTTAGTTAGAAATACCAAACTAAATTAATATAATCAAAATAACTATTATTGTTATTTGATCCCTATTAATTATAGAAGTGATATTGTTTCCAACAAATGGTTAATATAATTCATTCGATCCACTTAAGTAAATTTGCTTAAATCAAACATAATGTGCAACATAAGAAATAAGCAAATTTTATAAATTCAAAGTCAAAGTCATAATATGAAGGTTCACATCGTTACATAATGCATAATTCAATTCAACACAATCAAAATGTAGCGACCAAATCCGTGCCGGAAAAATTGGACGGTAATACTTTAGTGAGAGAATCATTTAGCATAGCTCTCAAATTAATATATTGTATTGATATAATATCATCTTTGACTTTGTCTTTAATAACAAGATATTTAATGTCGAGCCATTAGACACATTACTTAATTTGTTGTTACTAAAAGACAAGATAGCAGTCGCATTATCGCAAAAATAAGATAGGTGACCTTACAATATGCCACAAAAATTTCTTCTTGCATAGTGGAAAATGACATTATAAATTGCTCGGTACTCTTCCATAAAATTATTCATCATGTATGCAAGCATAAATAAATAACCTAATGTGAATTTCTTATTGACTAATAAAATATCATCCACGTATAAGAGAATGATAAATTACTCTTACTAACCCTGAGATATATACATTGATTTATAATATTTTCTTTAAATCCAAACTTGACCTCATCAAATTTGAAATATAATTTAGCAAAATTAGTATTTCATCATTGCTGTCTTTATTAATAATTGCAGCGTGTGTATATTCATAATGTCTGGTCCAATTTCTAATAACCAAGACAAATCTCAATTATTCTTTCCAAGTTGGAAAAATTAGTTTTATTCAATCCGATAAAATTCAGAAAATATAAAGTGGTTAATAGTCGACTAAATTTAAATATCATAATAAAAAAACTCGTAATTAATTAAACTGAAATAATTAATAAAACACCAATTAAATTTCAATTTTAACATAATAGTTCTTCACATTCATTTTATATCACCGTTGGACAGAAAATAAATTGAAGATAATGAGACAATTCTATTTAATAAACTATAATGTCAATTAAAATTGTTCAAATTGACATCCTTAATATTTATTAAATATAAACATCATAGTGATATTTAAACTAAAATATCACAAATAATATAATAGAATTGAATAACTATAAAAAAAATAATAATTTGTCAATATGAAATCAATAATAAAATATCAAAAATTTCAGTTTTGACATGATAGTTGTTCCATTAAAATTAATTTTCATCACCGTTGGACAGAAACAAATTGAATCATAAATAAAATTCTACTTAATAAACTACAATGACAATTAAAATTGCTAAAATTGACATTTCTAATTTATTAAATGTAAACATAAAAAATACACCACATAATGTATAATTTCATAAACTATAAAGGCAATTAAAATTGTTAAAATTGACCATCATAATTTATTAACTATAAATCTTCATTGTGATACATAAACTTAATATATCACACATTTCCTTTTAATAAAATGGTAATTAAAATTAAAGTTGTTAAAATTGATAACAATCAAATATTAAAAGTAAATTTATATGGTGATAAATTATATATAACATAGTTCGTTGGATTACATAGCATATATAATATACAACCATATACTTAATAGATAATCCTTATAAATAATACGTATATACAAGTCCAATAGTCCATATGAAAACTTAATATAGAAAAGTTGAATGAAATTATCACCATCACTTTAAAATAATCCTAGGAACTTTCCCAGTATAAAATATCACATAATATTTATCTGCCAAAATTAATATGCCATGAAGGCATGTGTTGATGCATTATGGAATTAATTGGCAACATATGGCATCTAAATACCCTTCTTGATTTAACTTGAGGAGACCAGGAATATATTAGCACACAGCGCACAGGAAAGAGAATGAAAGAAATTCGTAGTTTGATCCTTTACTATTTATGTAAGGCGGCCATGGCCCTTGGGCATAGCAATTAACAGCATGGATGGTGGTTGGATTAAAAAATTGTTCAACACCACTGCACTCAATCTACTAATAAACCAAACACAAAATGTTCGCCTCACAAAGATCGTGAATGCTTCAATTTGTTATTTATTTTTTTTCTTTAAAGCATACGAATGACACTTGACACCTGAAAAAGATAACTAAACTACTAGTAATTAAAATTATAGGTAAAACTGCTTAAGAAATTACTGAACAATATATGAAACTCCTACTGCTCAACATAATTAAGTACCATAGAAAAGTGACTTAAAATTTAATGATTTGTTCTTACAGAAATTTAATGACATAAATAAGAAACACAGCTAGTTATGGACTTTTACCCTAATTGATATGTGATATGATACGAACACATAAATTTCACGAATCTCGGTTTAAATAGGTTGGAATATTTAAGGAATAATACTTACTACACTTTATTCTTCAAAGTTTAGGCCACAGGGATCTTTTGTTTTATGCGGCCAATGTGTGGTGAGTAATTATGTGTCAGGAAATGTCTTTTGCAAGAATTTAAGTAAACAACTTCTAGAAAGAGAGATCAGACTAACCTTTCAAAGTGAGAAATAAACGTCATGCATGATTGAGGGTTAATATTACATCATCTTATCGCGAAGAAATTTCATACACTTCATTATCTAATATCTACCCTTTTTGTTTTCTTGATGGCAATCTCTCATTGTCCGCACTCCAATTTTCTCCTCTTTCTTTTGGAAAAATAGCACTCAGTCCGTGAAAAATTAATGTTCAATTTTTTTGATGTTGATTTATTTCCATAATTCCATCATAGTGAGTCTTGGAGTGCTCTTAGAAGGGAATATTACAAAATACTTTTCCTCAAAATTTATATATTATTTTTCTTTATTCTAATTTTTCTAATATTTCAAACTCCGAAAGTGTACTACAAACTTAATTTGGAGACGAAATATCATTAGTTAATTTGAGTTCCGATCCGATTAACAAAGTTGTGCTCATAACTTATTTATATTTTGTATATGTAAGAAAACAAAAGGGGTTAAATAAATATTAATTGTTATATGCAGTGAAGCATTTGCCAAATTAAGATGTTATTAAAATATAATCAAGTGTAACTGGAAACACCAATTAAAAAGCAACGGAGAGGAATGATCCCTCTCGCAATCTAGAAATAGCGGGACCGCGCTCTCTCACACAGACACGGTCACACTTCTCGCCTCCCTTTTCTTTTCTGACCTCTTATCCGATCTTCCTCAGTTCCTCTAATGGAAAAAGACCCCGACACAATTGTGGAGCATGACATCTTCCCTTTCATCAGAATTTACAAGTCCGGCCGCTTGGAGCGCCTGCTCGGTACCAGTGTCGTCCCAGCCGGTACTGACCCGGTCACTGGGGTCATCTCCAAGGACGTGCAGATCAACCCAACTACTGGAGTCTCAGCCCGTCTCTACGTCCCACCTCACATCCCATCCCATGCCAAACTCCCAATTCTGGTTTATTTCCACGGTGGCGGCTTTGTGATTGAAACCGCAGCATCCCCTACGTACCATAACTACCTTAACTCGCTTGTGTCCAATGCCCGCATACTTGTGGTTTCCGTGGAGTACCGGCGTGCGCCTGAGCACCCGCTGCCGGCTGCTTATGATGACTGTTGGGAAGTGCTTGCTTGGACTGCAAGTGGCTCCTGCCCTGATGAGTGGGTGTCTGTCTATGCCGATCTGGGACGTGTGTATCTCGGTGGGGACAGTGCCGGCGGCAATGTAACACATCACATGGCAGTGAAAGCTGCCTCCCAAGGGGTATGAGATTTTTGTTGTACCAATAGAATGACAGTAAAATAATCGCAATTGCAAAACAAAATAAAAGAAGAAATTAAGAGGTGAAATACAACACTACTTAAATGTCCGCAATCAGGTGATCAATTCATTTTTGGATTGTGGCAAGTAGGTTTCTGTACATTAGGAAATAGACATCAGTTTACTTTGTGCAGTTGTGCTGAATTTGTGACAAAATTTTGCTAATAAGACGGATTAATTTTGAAAATATTACCGGCTTTGATTTGTTCCATAGCCTACTCCGATTACCTTTTTCCTTTCTTTTTGCAAATGTGAAAGCCTCTCACTAATTGTACAATTCAACATCGGTAAAACCGGCCGGGGTACTCTCCTAAAAAAATTCCACTTAGAAGTTAGACCGAAAAATTAAAAAATAATATTAAATTAATATAATATATTAAAAATAATATCAATATAATAATTTTTTTAAATAGTATCACAAGCTCGGTATCCCGGATTCCGACAGCAAGATCGGAATTCCGGATTCCGACCTTAGCTAAGATCGGAATCCGGGATTCCTAACAAGCCCAGAACTGGATTTTTGACGTTTTGACTGATTTTAATATAATTCTATATTATAAATATTAGTTTAATATTAAAATTGTTATATTAATTTAATATGAATGGCTTTATTTTATTTTTTTTCAATTATGTAAAATGTTGTTGTTCTTACTTTACCTTAATAATTAAATAATATTATATGTTAGCCTCTATATATAATCAAATAATATATAATACAAAAATAATTAAAATATAAATTTTTAATTAAATATAATATTTAATTAATTTATTTAATTAAAAAATAAATAATTAAGTATAAATTTTTAATTAATTTACATTAAAATTATAAATTTTTAAACAACCATTTGATCTGCATCCCGGGTGTCGTCCTCTGTATATATTATTTCCATATTATATATTAAACAATCATGTCGAGTCTCATGATCAAGGAAGCACTTTCTGGATTGCGTTCGAAAGGAATCACACGAGGTTGGTGTTTTACTGAGACGGAGAAGAAAGACTATAAGAATAACTATCAAGAAAGTCACTTGATTTATTGCATTTATCTTTTTGATGATTAATTTATAATTTTAAAAAAAATTTAGTAGTTTACATTGGTTTTTAGGTTTGCAAACTTTCAAAGTGGATTTTGGAGGTCCAGAGAGCGTTTTTTGGCTCCGAAAATAGTTGTTACGGGGTTTTACCGCGATTAAACGTGTAGATCTCATCGCCAGCTTTCCGGAATGTGTTCGTTTGCTCCAAACGGACCTTCCTATCAAAAGTTATGCCTGTTTAAAGTATTAATGTTCAAATCTTTTAATTAAAATTATATATATATATAGAGACTAACATAAAATATTATTTGATTATTAAGGTAAAGTAAGAACGACAACATTTTACATAATTGAAAAAAAAATAAAATAAAACCATTCATATTGAATTAATATAGCAATTTTAATATTAAACTAATATTTATAATATAAAATTATATTAAAATCAGCCAAAACGTCAAAAATCCAGTTCTTGACTTGTTCGGAATCTCGGATTCCGACCTTAGCTAAGATCGGAATCCGGGCTATGGTCGGAATCCGAGATTTCGATCTTGCGGTCGAATTCAGTGATTCCGATTTTATGATACTATTTTAAAAAATATTATTATATTGATATTATTTTTAAGATATTATATTAATTTAATATTATTTTTAAATTTTTCGGGAAGTAAAAACCTTGAAGCTATCATGAAAGCCCATTTCTTTCCTTTTATAGCTCAAAGCCCATTCGAAATTGTGATGGGCTTGAGCACCCACACCACAAATCTAGCGCACTAAACAACTGGGAAATGAGAATGGTTACAAGATGCTATCTTCCAAATTGGTTTGCCTAATTGCTTGACCTATTGATGTACGTTAGTAATAAATAATCTTGGCAAAAAATTGCATAATGTCAAACAAAACCGATTTTCTAAATTAAACTACAACACAAAAATGCATGAATGGATAGATCATATATTAATTAAATAATTATATGTCTCAACTCTCAACAGATAAAGACAAAGGTCTCATATTATGTCACCCATGGTTTGGAGGGAGCGGCTCCATTGGTTCAGAGCCTGAAGATCCAGTGAAGAAAGAGAACAGTTTGAAATTTTGGCGGTTCGTGTATCCTGCAACAACCGGCTTGGATGATCTGTTTATGAACCCGATGGCCAAGGAAGAGAGAATGGACAGCGTGTACAAGTGCGAGAAAGTGTTAGTAGCTGTTGCACAGAAGGATGGGCTGAGAGACAGAGGGAAATTGTACTATGACAAGTTGAATGAGGCTGTGTTGTCTGGAAAATGGGACGGCCGTGTTGAGTTTTATGAGGCTGAGGGAGAAGACCATGTCTTTTATTTGCACAACAGCAGCTGTGACAAGGCAGGGGAGATGATGCAGATGGTGGTGAGCTTTATTGATTGATATATTTATGTGCAGATTTGAGTTATTTGTATGATGCATTTACAATATATATCTAGCTATATGGTATGTAGTGCCACAGGAATAAATTTGATTCGTACGGTATGCGTAATGGCCTAATGGGGAAGATTAATTTTTCTCAGATAAAATCTTATAAAATAGTTTAAAAAAATTAAAATCTGAATCTCCAACGAGATTTTAATGTGAAGAGCCAAAAGGAGAGATTCAAAGTTGATCATTTACATTAATTGAGATCCGATTCTAGATCATTTATCAAACACATTTGACTCTAGTATTACTCCTTTTATTAATGTAATTTTGGTTCATATAATTGTTTTAACTTGTCATATAAACTTTCAACTTTGCGTCATTTCCCTATAATCATATAATAATAACAATACATTTCGGTGGGGGGAGGGGGTTCTATATCATGGTTTATCAAAATCGGAATCAGACTGTTGGCCTAAGGAGTCGAATCGGAAAAAATCGGATGAATTGGAGCGGAAAATCGGATGTTCATGAAATTCATATTTTATGCATTTAAAATTTAGAAAAAAAAATAACGGAATTTTTTTTTTCAAATATAAGCTTAAAGATCAAAGATTGGAACTATAAAATCAATTAATTTATAATAATTTCATAATTATGGAAGCCAGTATAATGCGTTAAAACTTTCACAAAATAAAAATCTTGAAAATAATTAAGATAAATTTTATGATTAATGAAATATTTTTGTAAAAAAAATTATAAACAAATATTTATTAAAACACTTTATTATCTCAATTACTAACGTAGAATAAAAAATTTATAAATGAAGTGCCTTTGGATCGGTCTCTTTGATTAACATGTTTTTGTTTAAATTATTTTTTCATTTCAGAAAAATCTAAACCGTCTAAATTATAAAAAAAATATCTAACTGGACGGACAGGTCCAGTTTAGATCTTTCTTCTCCATCCTTAATTTCCCGACTCCCTTTCTCTAAAGGGCTAAACCTAGGTGCGCCACCCTCCTCCAAACTGGTTCTCTCTGGTCCCAACCCTTCCCCACACCCCTTCTCCTCTATCCATTGTTGAACACCACCATTACTAGTGGTTTTTGTTAATCTCAACCCAATTCCGTTCCAAACTGCCTAAATTCGGATCGGTCTCCGGCAACTTTTACCCTCAAAGTTCCTTTGCAGGATTTTTTGTGTTCAAATTTTCGCAGACCTTTACTATAATGAGCCAACTTTTAATTTGCTTAGTACATAGATTTCAAAATTGCAACATACAAATTAAATGAGATCCTCTGCAAAAAAAATAGGAAGAAGGACACCTTTTTATAGTACATAGATTTCAATTTGCAACACACAACTTTTAATTTGTATAGTACATAGATTTCAATTTGCAACACAACTTTTAATTTGTACAGTACATAGATTTCAATTTGCAATTTATTTATAGCAAAAAATGTCAAGTTTTAAAAAATTCAAAAAAATAGTAAAAAAAATTTCAAAAATTGTAAAATTTTGTTTGCAATGAGATTTCAATATGAGCAAGGTTCCGCTACCAATATTTTGGTTGCCCCAAAATGCCAACATTTTACTATTAAGTTATTTTTTCAAATAAAAAAATTCAAACGTTTAATCCAAACCGTTGATCTTATTTAGTTTAATAAGCGATGCGTTTTCATATAAGTTTTGTAAATTTTATAATTTATTTGATACTCGATCAATAGATAGAAAAACAAACGAACCTTGTTAACTATGATAGATTCATTCTAATACGTTCATGTTTTATCCTTTGATCAAATATCAAATACATTTAAAAAATTTACAAAACTCATATGAAAACGCATCGCTCCTTAAACTAAATAAGATCAACGGTTTGGATTAAATGTTTGAATTTCAAAATTTGAAAAAATAATATAAAAGCAAAATGTTGGCATTTGGGGACAAACAAAATGTTGGTAGCGGAACCTTACTCTTTCAATATATAGATTAGATTGGTTAATTTAGATTTGTCAATTTACAAAATCACCGATCAAACGGTCATGGTGCACGGAGCCTCTATGCATCATGGTTCACAATAGATATCCTCTCTCTCTATATATATGTATATTAATTTTAAATTTTTTAAATTTTATTTAAATTTTTTTTAGAATGATATTATTTTTTACATTCTGAGTCGGACGAAATTTTAAAAGGCCGATACTCTTTTTTTTGTTAATAAAAAGAATAAAAAAGTCAACTTTAATCTGACATTCATCGTGCGCGACACTATAGTTAGTATTTAGCAATTTGAAGATAAAGTAGCACTTCTTATCAAATAATCTCAACTGTCTTTGATTCTTTGATTGAAGAGAAAGTAGCAACTTCTTAAACGTAACACCACAACACCAATCCCGATTCCCGAACGGGAATTGTTTTTGACAAACGGCTTTTTATTGCTCGCAACGTAATATTTTTTTAAATGACTAACTACCCTTTGATCAATCTAATCATTGCAAACCAAATTCGATCAATCTCCTCTCCTCGACTCCATCCAATATTTCAGATTTACCGTCCCTCTTCCCTTAACTTCCTGACAGTGGCGGATCTAGCAAAAATATTTAGGTGGGGCTGAGTGTTCTAATGAATCATTTAATCGAACGGTTTCTCTTTTTCTGTTCTTCAGCCCCACCTTTGAGTGCTCCAATGGCTGAAAAAATTCATTGAGACTAAAGAGAGGCTTCAGGGCTGGACGGCGGTAGGTGGGGCTCTAGCCCCACCCGCCCCACCACTGAATCCGCCCCTGCTTCCTGATATATAGCTTCTCTCTTTTTTGAAGTATAGCATCATTCTCAAAGCAACAACAAACAATGCTGCATTACGAAACAACAATACTGACTTAGAAATTGTTTACCTCTTATGAAAAGTTTGTATTGAATTTATTTTTAATGGAAAGGCGGGGGGCTTTGAACCCCATTTTTATTTTAAAAAAATGCAAATCCCAAATTTCTAAGGGTGCGTTTGGATCGTTGAAAGAAAGAAGAAGAAGAAGGAAGAAGAAGAAAAAAAATTATAAACAATCCAAACTCTTCACAAAGTTATACACTTCCCAATACTTCTTCCCACTTCTTCCCTTCTTCCCTTCTTCCCACACCTATCCAAACGGAGCCTAAGAAGATAGAATGGACGAAACGGTTATCGGCTTATCGCAAATATCAAATTTTGTTTAGCAAATATTAAATTTCTTAAACAAAAGAATATAGTTGTATATTAACGGTTGATTTAAAAGAAAAGGAAAATAAAATTTAATTAAGGAAATAAATCAGGGTAAACTTTATAATAAAAATCTTAATTGATACTTAAGATTCCGTTTGGATTCCATTTGGGAAGAAAGAAAGAAGGAAATAAGGGATTTGCATATGAGTTAAGAGCAAATTAATCAGAAAATTGGAACAAATAGTGTATTGTTAAATACTTATTTTTAAAGCTTGGTAGTGGCTACCAAGGTATTGTTAAATACTTAAATTTTTATAACTGTAAGGTCCTGTCTGAGCCATTTGATCAACAAATCCTCATTCAAAAGAGGCAACTGCATGTGGAGTCCTCCTGTACTGTTTTTGTTTGTTGTTGTTTTTTTTTTTTTTCTCTTTTTTCTTTTTTCAAATTTTCTTTGCATTGTCGTTTGTCTGATGTAATCTTGGTAGGCTGGTAGCTTATACGCATATCTAAAAAAAAAAAGTTTGGGGATAAGTGAAATAATTGAAGGAAATATAATGGCTAATTAGATAATTTCGATTCATTAATGATTTTGTACTGTGGCTATATTTTATTTCGCTGTTTTAGCGTGAATGTCGACAAAAAATTTTAACCACACGGCTGCAACATGATGTAGACAACCAAAAAGTTGGGGTGCAAATGCAACCTAAAACTGTTTGATCGTTTCGTCTCTTCTCTTTGAAACAGTTAACAAAAACTATTTTTTATTTTATTTGTTAAACGAAATGGTTAACTGATATCTTTGATTTCATTTAACCATTTTATATAATTTTTATGTTATTTTGACATATTTTTTGTGTTTTCTTGTTGGGTTTCTTTCTAGCCTACCCCAACTTGTTTGGGACAAAAGGCTTAGTTGTTGTTGTTGTTGTTGTTGTTGTTGTTGTTTTGACATATTTTTTTAAGTATTTAGGAATAAATTTTGATGAATAAAAAACATTACAGTATCGAACCAGTCAATTGTGCATGCAAAATAGAAAAACATGTATAAATTATTTTGATCTTTTGCGCATTGTAAATTATTCTTATTTTTGAAATAAGGCTACTTATTTATAGAGGGTTTAGCCCACTAAATAAATTAGAGTTTATTCCTCTTCCGCCTCCGGCGGGAATTGAACCTGTTATTTTGAGCAAAGAGGTCTTGTTGAACTTTTGTGCATTGTAAATTATTTTGATATATAAAAAAATTGATCGTCTTGATCATCTTTTGAAATGGAACTGTTAACACAAATAAATTTTTATTTCGTGTCATAAATAAAACTGTTAACGAAAATAAATTGTTTGGTCACTGTTTGTGATACCCTGAATTTCTATTGTTTCTGATTTTTTTATGTAAAATTGGGTGCACTTGCTTGGATTGTTTTGAGTAAATTTCCTTGTATGAAATTAAACTTTTATTTTATATACTCACATTTATTTTTGGAATAAATGAAGCATAATTTTCTTTTGTGGTCGATGTTTGTAGGAATCAGAAAAAAAAATAATAATTCATTATAAATCCATCAATTATAATCTTAGTTCATTCTATTTTATATTTAAGTCAAGTGGACCAGTTGCTAAGGACAGTCCTTAGTTCGTATAATTAATAATACACCATGTCTAATAATTAGAATGGAAAAAGTTGGAACTTGGGAGAAATATCTCTTCACCTTTTTGACTTTTGAGGCTGGTACCATGCGACCTTCCATACCCCCTCTTTTTTTTTGCACAATGTACACATTCTGTTCCCTTTTCTCAAGCTCACTGATTCCTCTAAATCTCTCTAACTGATGCATTACAATTTCTTCTAAAATTCTCGAAAAATCATAAGAAAATCTTTTGGAGTGTTGAGAGCAAGTTCTATTTGGGATTTAGTATTATGAAAACCGAAAATTAGTGGATGCGGCCTCGTATCTCCCTTCTTCGATTTTTGGCTGGATTTTAGTAAGTTCGTTCTTGAATTAGTACTATATTGCTATCCTCTATTGTAATTGTTTTAGGTTATTTTAGAATTATTTTTTTTGAAACTAGACTTCCAAACGAAAATTTCAGTATCTAATATGAATTTTTTTTGAGATTAGTTGATAATTTTTCACGATTTTTGAAACCAGGCAAAGTTTTGAAAACAGTTTTCTGGAACAGACAGACCCCAGTGCGGTTTTTGATTTTTCATTTATTCTTTGTTTGCTGTTAAGACTTGAATCTTTTAGATCTGAAAATAGACATACATAGGCAGCTTCTGTAATTTTTACAAAATTTTTAGATAGTTATTTGAAGGGTTTCAAGGCTTGAACTTTCAGACATTTTCTGACACGATTTGCTGGAACAGATTTCTGAAACTTGATTCTGTCTGATTTCGAAAATTCATTATAATTAATCTGTATGTCCAAAAATTATGAAATTTTTACAGGAGTTACGTCCTAGTATGTTTCATTCACAGTTAAAGTTTTATTTGATTCCATTCAGCCGTTTATGAGATAAAATGATTTTTGTAAACTGTCAAAAAAATACCCTTCACTGGTTGTCCCAGAAATTGTCCAGCACTGTTGTTTTATCGTTGTGTACTGATTTTTCTAGCATTGTTAACCACTTTCTAGTCTTTGAAATCTACTGGTACAAGTAATAAGGTATGCTATAATTGTATGGTATAACCAAAGAACTAATCAAATCCCCAACTTTATCTACGAATTTGTTGAATGCGAATTGTTATTTGTTTGCTTGCTTAAGGACTTAGTCTAGTAATTGTTTATGTAGAGTCAGGGCAGGTTTTCAAGCTGGATATGGCTGGTACAACTGAGGGTTTGTATGATTATTGTCGGCTAGCTGTTGTTTATTTTGTTATCAGGTACGGATTCCACTTGAGTTTTAATTATATGTGATATATTATTATTATGCATTTTGAATTCATAAATTGATCTTCATTCATGAGAATATATTTTGTGAGAATGTATATTGATGCATGATTGTACAGTGACATATTGAATGGTATCCGATTGAAATTTGATTTGATTGAGGTAAGTACAGCTTGTGTGGTTGAGATAGACACTCGTAATGTTTGGAGGTGGAGTCATTACCCATCCTACCAAGCACTGTGTAATAAGCGCTTATGTACCGGGACTCAGTAGGTCCAGTCTAGAATGGTCCGGAGTGTGAGTGTTCCCAGCTTTCTTGTACATTTTGATGAGTTAATTGACTGAATTATATCTGAATTGAATTGGCCGTTGGCATCCATCTATAAGGTGGTTCGCGGTATCTGAAGGAAATGATTGAAATAATTGACTTGTGATAAACCAGACTTGCATATTAGATAATTGTCCAACCAAATGAATCGGCATTTGTTATACTTTGAAATTTAAATTGTTATGGAAGTGATTGCCGAACTCACATTACATATTGCATTGATTTAGTTAATTTCACATGGTCTTGCCTGCTTGAAATGAGATGTGAATGTTTTACAGGTTAGTTGTTGCATACGAATAATCACTTTTCCAAGAAATTGAAATGACAATTGTTATACTTGAATTTTAAATGATTTATGAAAGATATTGAATTTATTTCATAGTTACATTGTTTGATCGAAACCTTATATTTAAATGTTTATTTAAAATAAATATGGATTTAAATTTGAAAATTTTCTTGGCTCAGTCATGTATTTAGTTCCAACGCATGATATTCAAAACTCAAGTGGCTGGAACTGAATACCGTACTGAGATAAAGTTTTCTTTATCTCATTCTCCACTTTGTGCGTTCCAGGTTTAGCGAGCAGGGTCAGGTCGTGGTTGCAGAAGAGTAAGCCATTTTAGTTGTCACTTGGTTAGTTTCGTGTACATCTCCAAGTATTGTATATTTATGTACAGGTTGTACAATTAGTTTATACTCAAGTACTTGATGTCAGTTAGATAAATTACAAACTGTCTGTGTGCACTTGAGTTGTCCTTCTTGGAGAATGTGCTTGAATTCCTACCAACTGCTTATATAACGTACATTCATAGCATTGTTATTTTTATATATAAATATATGACTTATCTATACTACAAGCATTGAGAGGTGCTTTTAGTAGATACTTTATAATTAGCTACAATCTTTCTTTATGAATTGAAGTTTCTTTGTGCTTTCAAGTTAGGGCACAGTAGTATATTTTGGTACAATGTAAAGTTGTTAAATTTCTGATAGTATAGATTTCTATATTGTTGTTTCAAGTATGGTTGTATTTTGGTTCTTAGTTTAGTATTATTTTGGGTGATCAACATATAGTTATTTGGGTGTGGAAAACTATTTAAGTATCAAGCAGTGGGTTGTTTTAAACAAATTGTGGAGTTATTTTACTACCGTTATTTGTTTATTTATATAAGCATTGTCAAAGTAGAATCAGGATTATGCTTATAATTATAAACATGCATATTAATTGTATATAATGAACATGAAATTTTAAAATGAGCATTAGTAAGTCTTGCGGGTGCAGCAGGCATCCGCAACGGGCACTCTGTTGTGTGTTGTCAAATTATGGATTTTTGACGGGGTGTCACACTGTTTTTCACGTTAAAAAAGACTTGTTGCGAAAGAGAGACTATCCTTTTACTCGGATAGTCGAATATTAACAATGCTAACAACCTTCCAGCGAGTAACTCTATTTCATAACGGACACTCAAAAAAAAAAAAAAAACTCTATTTCATAACGGGCTTAAAGCCTTTAAATGATAGAGGCCTTGGAATTTACAACTTCTGAGCTTCCGAAATTTTAAAAAATAATATTAAAATAATATAATCCAATAAAATTAATATCAATATAATAAGTTTAATATAAATAGTATCACGAGATCGGAATTCTGGATTCCGAACGTTAGCCGGATGGGAGGTATAATATTTTTCTTAAATAAAATAAATGAAATTATAATATCAATTTTTCTTAAAATTAATATAACATCAATTTGTTTGTTTAAAAATTATAATCAAGAATTTTGGTAAACAAATTTGATAGGTAATAATTAATTAGTTAAAATTAGTCCAAATTCGTTGTTTTAAATTAGTTAGTTAAACAATTAAAATTAGGCATAATTGTAAACAAATTAGAATTAAATTAGTCATAATTGTAAACAAATTAAATTACGTAATTTAAAATTAATTACTTAGTTAAACAATTAAAATCATGATAATTGTAATGATTTGCCAGGCAATGGACGACATGGCTTAGGTCGAAAAAGGTGAAAGGTCCCGTTCGCAGCGGTATTGAGTACGCTCGAGACGTACTAATGAAGATGGAGCATGCACACGTGGTGTGGCGGCCATACGAGGATGAGCTCAGACAGGTGGTCATGCTTCCTTATGCCCGCTACGAGCAGAGGTACTACCGGCTCCGCGTTCCATGCATCCATTTCTAGGTCGTGGCGTGGCACTATGCCGATCGGGTGATGCATCAGTTCATGCTGTTCCAGACTGTTCCTCCTCCTCTTCCTACGGTACGTTATTCTTTTCACCTTCGTGATTTAAATTGAAATATTTATAATACATGCATTAAATATGACCTAAAAAAAACAGGCTTGGAGGAGGATGGAAGTTTTGTTACAGTACCGGCATAACACATTTCGTCAGAGGGATTTGCAGGACCTTTTCACAGTAGAGGTTGCGATGTGGGACGACACGACGCAGGTCGAGGTGGCAGAGGCGCGGCCATGGAGTGACGATATTTTGCCCGCGTACGATAGATGGATGCGGATACATGGAGGTGCTCATCTTGTCCCCATTCCGGGAGTAGCACAGCAGATTCCAGCTAGCCAGATGACCTATCTAGAAGATGCGCCCGAGCGGGTGACTATGGTAAGTTTTTTACTCAATTAAAATGAATTGATTTGTATTTTGGTCACTAACAACAAATAAACAGGTCAAGCACATATTGACGCAAGCTCTGCGAGCATGTGCATGGGCGGTGAAGAAAGGATTCAGACGGGCTGGGAAGGAGATGCTAAAGGGCTGCAGGACGCAATTGGAGCTCGTTGGGGAGCCGCATCGGTTACCTCACCTTTTAGAGTCGAAGGGTCTAGCTACAGACATAGACTCCCTACCTGATTCGCCTGAGGAGGATCACGCGCCAGAGCCTGGATTTGAGGAGCAGCAGTTTATGACGGTAACCTAAAATTTGTAATATTATTATTATTTATTATTATGTTATTGATAATATTAATATTATTTGTAATATCATTGTATGTAACAGCCATCTGGGTATACTTTACACGACTGGGACACATATTTTGATCAGCCGAGACCCAGCCAGCCTATTGTGCGGAGCAGACGGACAGAGAGTCAGCCATCCACACAGTCGCCCATCCACCCATCTACACAGCCACCCATATCCACTGGCGAGTTACCGACACCACCAGGCCCACCTCCTGGTCCATATCCAGACCCACCTACCCATTATGAGTACCAGACCCAGTACCCACCATACCACACACAGTATCCGACACAGTATCCACCTGGACCACCACCATATTCTCAGGGCGAGCCTATCTTGAGCCCGGGTGACGCTTTTTTGTCATCCATTGTAGTACATTTGGACGAGCCGTACACACCTCCAGTTCATCCATCTCCTTTCGGTCAGAGCTATGGTCCATTTGGTCAGACATATGGCGGAGCCTCTTCTTCTAGTGCACCGCCTCGTCATTCCACTCCTCAGATGGCTCCTCGTCCACCACCTGCCGGACTTGCTCGCGGACGAGACCCCCGTCAGCCGCCAGGTCCTCCGTATATTTGGTCCCCTAGTGAGGGGAGGTGGATCCCCCGTACTGGACATATTTAGGATTTATTTGTATTTTATATTTTATTTACTTATGTATGACTTATATATTCATGAGTTCTATATTTATGACTTCTATATTTATTTGTATTTTATAATAACTAAAAACTTATTAGGATCAATCACAACGAGTACGAAACACCTAAGTACGATAAACGCTTTGAAAAATATGAAGTTTGGCGCAATCACACCTAAGTACGAAACACGCAACTATAAACTGTTGGATTCGAAAAGTTTGGCGCTAGAAAAATATGAAATGCGCTTTGAAAAATTCTAACAAAAATACTGTGCTGTTAATTGGCGGACCAATTTTCCTAAACTTAAATTTCAAAATTTTTAGGCGTACCATTTGTTCAAAACAAAAATGACAAAGGACCAAGATAGTCACACTTTGAACTGAAAAAATAGGTCTGGATTCGAAAAGTTTGGCGCTAGAAAAATATGAAATACGCTCTGAAAAATTCTAACAAAAATACTGAGCTGTTAATTGGCGGACCAAGTTTCCTAAATGTAAATTTCAAAATTTTTAGGCGTACCATTTGTTCAAAACAAAAATGACAAAGGACTAAGATAGTCACACTTTGACCTGAAAAAACAGGTCTGGATTCGAAAAGTTTGGCGCTAGAAAAATATGAAATGCGCTCTGAAAAATTCTAACAAAAATATTGAGCTGTTAATTGGCGAACCAATTTTCCTAAACTTAAATTTCAAAATTTTTAGGTGTACCATTTGTTCAAAACAAAAATGACAAATGACCAAGATAGACACACGTTGAACTGAAACAACAGCTCTGGATTCAACTTAGTATTACGAATATTACAAATATTTTTCACATCACATAAAAGTACAATTCAACTAAATATTAAATTATCACCACAAATATTACAATTATTTTCTTCCTCCTCTTGCAAAATTAGTTATTCTTGCGCCAAGACGTAAAATTCCACCACGTATTCCGGTTTGTGCTCTGCTACTCGATGCTCCTTGACTGTCCCTTGTAATTGATGTCCCCTGACTTGTGACATACCTAGCAGAACTTGAGAGTGGATCCACGCTAATGGAATTTCGGCGTGGTTCATTTCCTCCTATACCAAGACTAATACGGCTTTGAGTTCGTGGATCTACGCTAACAGAATTTCGGCTAGGTTGAACTGGCTCCCTGGAAAAAGAACTTTCACCTCGGTTACCTGATGAAGGCGGAGCTCTATTCCTTGTACTTGTTCGTCTATGCGTGTTGGCACGCCTACCAGATTGAAGTTCCTCCAAAGAGATAGGTGGTTGTGGGTTATTGTCCTCTGTGGTTCTTCTTTTTTTATTTTTATTATTTCGCATTGCATCCATCCACATCCAATCACGGTCCTTCTTCCGCCGCCCCCGATTAATCATATTCTTATCAGGGAACACCACAGGTCCATCGTAGCGAGGCCAGTTCCCTTCGTCTTCATAGCAGTGGAAGTCACTTGATAACCATATTTTAACCATGTTCTCTGTACTATATAGTGGGTCTATAAATTCATCGACTTCCCATCTATATGTACCACATATGGCAACAACATGAGCACATGGTATTCCAGTCAGTTGAGGTTTTTGACATTTGCACGTCACACGCCTGGTCGGTAGTTGAGGATCTTCCGGTTGATAATTGCGGTTGATGAGAACTTTGTACTTCCACGTTCTTCCAGGAAAATCTTTCTCGTTGGGCACCTGTACTTCGAACTCTCCACGTTCAATATCAATGGTTACCACAGTCATCAGCGCTGTAAATATTAAAATATATCAACAAAACATGTAAATATAAATGAAGGTTAATTTTTATTAAATTATACAACGGTAATCCTTACCCGCTTTAAGAGTATGTTTCATAACTTTTAATTGCACCTCTTTTGGCCACCGTTCTCCATCTGCCTGTCTTCCCAATGCTATTTGCTTCCTTTCATTAAACCACTGCACATTCTTGTACCAAGTGCCTTCTACGAGTCCAACAACTGGGAGTCTTCTCTCAACCTTGTACCGGCTATTTAGACTTTCAGATCCGTTACTAGTCATAAGACTCCAACGTGCACCAGTGTCAAAAGTTTGTGCCCACCTCTCTGGTCTCATTCGCTCATTGGTATCTGTCTTGTTTTCTTTACCACACTTCTTAAGATAATCAATAGCTTCAGGGTTTGTCACTCGGAGTTCATCCCACATTTTCATGAATGCCCGTTTCTTTTTCTTGTTAGCCAACTTATTTCTAAATTTGTGTGGTATACCTTTGTCTTTACCAGAAACCTTGTACACATTTTCACATAAATGTTGCATACAATACCGATGTACGGCCAATGCAGGCTCCACACTTTCTTGCCATCCGTACTGTGGTCTTTTAAACATGTTCCTTATTCCCCAATAACGGTCTGAGACAACACAAAATTTTTTTGGTCCCACCACTTGTTCCCTTAGAAATTTCATGAACCAACCCCAGCAAGCTTCATCCTCCGTTCGCACTAAAGCAAATGCTAACGGAACAAGCCGTTGCTCAGGATCGTAACCGCAAGCCGCTAAGAATTTACCCTTATAGCGACCTGATAAGAAAGAGGCATCAATGCTAATCACGGGCCTAATATACGGAACCGCCGCGATACAAGGCCCGAATGCCCATGCTGCTGCTTCGAACATAGCTCTGTTCGGATCACCTACGCTTTTAAACAACCACTTTATCTGCGTGCCGGGTGTCGTCCTCTGTATAGCCAATAAAAGACTCGGTAGTTTGTTGTATGAATCTTCCCATGATCCAAAAAGATGTTCGATTGCTCTTTCTCGCCCCCGCCAAATCTTGTTATAAGTGGGCACCACATTCGGATATTCTTTCTCCAATAGAGATTTAACGTCGGGTAAGGAAATACCGACATCTCTCTTTACTGCATTTGTAATACAGTTGGCAATAACCTCAGCCGTTAAATTATCATGTGTGAAGTCTCCGGCCCTCCTCACGCATGTATGCTCATGTTCATTCGTTATTATCTTCCAAAATTTGACTTCTCTTTCTGTACGGGCATACAAACGCCACTTACAACCATATTCCTTACAGTTCAATATTAATTTTTTCGGAGAACTAGCAGTGGTTTTATGTTGTACATTTAAACGTAATGAGTATTTATTACACGCTCCTAAGAGTTGCTCTTTCGAGAAAAAATTGTCCCTTCTGCTATTGGCCCTGATCCATGAAGTTGAGACGGTTGAGGTACGGAATTTCTATACTCAGAAATATCTAGAAATTGCTCTACAGGATGGTATGTTTCTGTCCTTCCTGTAAGGTAATACTGGTGATTGGGGTTCACGTTTGATTGGGGTTCACCATCGATTCCCTCGGACTCAAATAAGTCCACTTCTTCATCACTAAAGTCCTCACCTGTTGCATAGTCTGACTGAAAACCGGGACCTCGGTCGTATAAATCATCGAGTCGACGTGTTTCTTCTTCGTTTTTTTCGTTTACTTGAACGACCTCTTCTTCTTCTTGTGGCCGGCCGTGCCTACTACTGCTACTACCACCATGTTCTTGCCTACTACTACCACCATGTTGATGCCTACTACTACCACCATGTTCCCAAGTGCCTTGACCGGTGTAAGACTCGTAGTATGTACCTTCTTCTTCCTGAAGTGTACTATCACGAGGATCTATACTGTTTGGGTCCCAAGGATCCCAATCTAATGTAATGGTTTCATTCTCTTCTTCTTGATTGGTTGCATTTGGTTGTTGGTGTTCTTCTTCCTCATAATTTTGTTGTTCATTATAATTATAATTATAATAACCACCTAATTATAATAAAAAAAAGTGTTATAATCACATACAAAAATTAAATTAAATTAATTCATAATTAATATAGTTATATTTATTTATATTTTTAATAATAAATATATATATTTTTAATAACAATAAATTCATAATTAAATATATATATTTTTAATAATATGTTCTTCTTCATCACTACAATACTTATTTATATTTTTAATAATAAATAACATAGCTATTTTAAATATTATTTATACTACTACAATACATTTTTATTTCCTAATAACGATTTTAAATATTACTTATAAATCACATAGTTAATATTGTAGTAATAGCATAGTTAAATATAGTTAATATTTAAACATAGTTAAATTGTAGTAATAGCATACTTATAAATCGCATAGTTAAATAATAACGATATTAAATATTACTTATTAAAAGCCATTTCTAAAAATTGTTCTTATTTAGGTTTTTATGCATAGTTAATATTACTAAAATATGATTTTAAATATGTTTTTAAATATTATTTATAAATCGCAATTATAAAACTGATTTTTTTCATAGTTAATATTAATATAAATATATATATTTAAGCACATAATTGTATTATTCAAAATTAAATGTCACATAATTACATTGAAAATTAAATTTACCTTGTGCCGGAAGTAAATCGACATGCATTTCTAGACCATCAAGTCGCCTTGCCTCAAAGCACTCGTGTTGAACGTATCGCCATTCATTTTGAGAGTTCATCGGCAAAATAATTTGTTGAAACCTTCCTTCCATAATTATGTTGAAACGCGAAACGATTCTCAAATTGAACTCACCTTGATAAATTCCCAATGAGGACAAAATGATTTGTTTAATAGATTCATAATCAGTTCGTGGAAAAACATCAAAACGAAAATTATTTGCTGGATTAAAGGGAGATTGATTGACAAAAACACTAATTGAATACATTTCTATATGACTAAGAATTAATTGGAAAAGATAGATGATATTAAGATTGTGATAACGACCAACTATTTATAGTGATAAGATCGGAATTTGAGATTCCGATATTAGCAAACAAAATTAAAAGTTCACGTCAATTCCCAATCAGATCAAATAATCTGCAATGTTTGGCAAAATTATTGCTTAGATCGGAATCCTGGATTCCGATCTAAGCTTAGATCAGATTCTCATATTCCGACCTAAGCTTAGATTGGAATCCAGGATTCCGATCTAAGCATGTCACGAATCCACCGTCCAATCAAATCACTTTTTTTGGTCTTTTCCCTTTTACTGTTATTTATTTTATTAAATTAATAATATTTATTAAAAATATTTTAATTTTATTAATTAATAAATTTAAATTTAAATATATATATTATATTTTATGTAATTATAATTGAATTTAATTTTATCATATTCATTAATTAAAATAATTCATTACCTAAAATAATTCATTTTTTGAAATATAATTACTTACATTAAATTAGTTAAATGAAATGCAATGAAATTAAATTAAATTAAATTATTCCATCTTTTTGAAATATAATTACTTAAATTAAATTAGTTAAATGAAATTAAATTAAATTAGTGAAATTAAATTAGTTAAAGTAAATTATTTTGTAAATTAAATTAAAGTAGTTAAAAAAATATTAGCTCAATCAAATTAAATTAACCAAATGAAATTAAATTAAATTAATTACTTCAATTATCTAAATAAAATTTTATTACTATAAATTAAGTCAAATTATTAAATAATTTTATTTAATTAATTTTTAATGTCATTAAATTCATGCAACTGATAAAGTCTGGAAATTATATTCATACCTACCTAAGCACTGTAAAAAGGACAGGCGTGCTCTGATAAAGGCTGAAAAGTATACTGATGCCTACCTAAGCACTGCAAAAGGACATGCGTGCTCTGATAAAGGCTGAAAAGTATACTAATGCCTACCTAAGCTATGCAAAAGGACAAACGTATTCTGATAAAGTCTGAAAAGATATCACATTATTTTTATTAATTTTAAATAATTGTAAGTCTAAAATGATCTATAAAATTATCCTTCCTCAGCCAAAATATGTCACACCCACTCAATCCTTCTTTCTTAAACATTCACTACCATGGAGAAAGGAAATACCTCCAACAGTGAAGTGCCGGAATGGCTATCTACTCGACATGAGTACTGGCCAAATTACGAACATTCCCCTGCCAATCCAAATGAGATCGAAAAAGGAGATTATCATGCGATATGTAATAAATGTTATCGCAATTTCGACTACAATATCTATACACGGAATGGTGGCGAGTGGCCATTATACACCCACTATCAGTGGCACATTCAAGGTGGCCCAGAAAGAGACCGCAGGGAGAGATTGCGACATTACCTGACTAAACCTGAGTCGAGCAACTCTGAACGCTATAAAAAGTACTACACAGAACCTGAACCGATGCCGGAACTTAAACCGTGGAAACCAGATCCTACACCCATGATTGTTTACGAAAGCATATACGATTTTCGTGGAGACCACACAGTGAGCTGTACAAAGTGTGGTAGGTTTTCAATTTCAAAGATACCATTTTGCGTGACCACTACGATGAACACAAAAAACAAGAAGAGAGGGATGAAATTCTAAAGAGATTCAGAGTGAAAGAACAATGGTTCGAAAGGAGAAGAATGTAAGAAAAGGCCGCCGAAGAGAGCCGGAGGTTACAACAAGAAAAAATTGGAAAAAAAATTAAGGAGAGCCTAATAAAGATCAAGAAGAGAGATGAACAACGCAAAATTGCAGTAGCTAGAATGGCTGAGATTGAGCAACAAGAAGCCGAGGCAGCTTTCTGGAATGAAGCCGCTCAATTCGCAGACAACCCGGCTGCGAATAATCAACAAGAACATGATGAGGCTTTTTGGAACGAAGCAGCTCAACTCGCTGAAAACCACGGTGCCAGTAATGAACAACAACCTGATGCCGCTTTCTGGAACGAGGCCGCTCAATTCGCCGACAACCATGGTGCCAGTAATCAACAAGAAATGAATGCGGAAGAAGATCAACCCTGGTGGGATGAAATTCTGCAACATGTAGATGATCAAGATCTCTAAGTATATTTATTACTTTGTTTTTAAGTACCAAACTAAATTCAGTGTGTTCATTTATATTATGGTTTTTTATGTACATTTTTCCTTTTTTATTATTTTAGTGTGCTAAATTATATTATGATTTTCATGTATTTTTCCCTTTATTTTATTTTAGTGTGCTAATTTATATTATGGTTACAAAATTCAATTCTTTTTCTAATGGTGAACATATACATAAAACAAAGTGAACATACAAACGATCTAAGTGAACACATACAAACAAATAAGTTCTATAAAAATAAGTTTGTAAGTGTTCACTTAGATCATCTATATGTTCAGCTTATTTACGGTATATGTTCACTTTGTATTTACCGATGGCTGGGATGGTATATTTGCCGATGACACTTATAATTCCTGTATTTTTATATTATGAATTAAATGAAATAAATCTAATATTTAATTATAAGTTAATATTATAATTATTGCCATAAATAAATTATTACATAAAGTATTATGTACTTATTATGTACAACATTTAACATAATTGAAAATTTTTAATATTAAAAATAAAACCATCCATATAAAATTAATATCAAAACTTTAAATACTAAAATATTATTCATAATATAGAATTATATTATATTAACATTCTTCAAAATATCAAAAATCCGGTTCTAAACAAACGACAAAAATTTTATAATATATTAATTTAATATTAAAATTTCATATATTTAATTAATGTTTATAATAGAAGTACAATAAAATATATTATTTTAATATTTTATCTTCAAAATATATTACTAATATTTTATAATATATTAATTTAATATTAAAATTTTATATATTTAATTAATGTTTATAATAGGAGTATAGTAAAATAATTAAAAACGACAAAAATTCCTGTTACAACACTGTTCGGAGTCCTGGATTCCGATCTAAGCTTAGATCGGAATCCCAGAATCCGATCAAAGGTTAGATCGGAATCCAGGATTCCGATCTAACGTTCGGAATCCAGGATTCCGATCTCGTGATACTATTTATATTAAACTTATTATATTGATATTAATTTTAATGGATTATATTATTTTAATATTATTTTTTAAAATTTCGGTCTGAGCTTAGTGTGAAAACCCGTAAAATTGTAAAATAAAATTTAACTTTAAAATTGATATAATTTCTAAACTAAATGGAATCGATAAAAAGGAATGACTGACTTAAAATTCATAGAAAATTTTCAAAAATTATAATATAAGACAGCCAAAAATTGAAATTTAGATAATAATATTTACTAAATTTCAAGCAAACAAATAAATAAAATTAATCAATAATCTGATATCAAGTTCACAAAATTTATATAGATTAAAACTTAATTTAAAACTATAGTCTACTGATCAATTAAATTAGTAGTCAATTTTCTGTACTTCTGAGTCGTCCGATTTGAGTTTCAAAATCCGGATTTTTCTGGACCTTTGGATCAGTTGCCGTTTTGGAAATCCAATCAAGTCCTTGGATTTTGTCAGACAGTATAGTTTCCATTTCAATTTCCCTTTGGTGTCCACCGTCTTATCTCCTTCTTCTTCTCTTAAATTCCTCCTCGAGAGCTCCGTCTCTCTCTCACACTCCTCTTTCACCTCACCGTAACCCCTCCTTCTTCTCTCTCTCGCTCGCCCTCACCTCAGCCGAGACCTCAACATTCCGCTCTCCTTTTCCCTCTCGAGCAAACCCCAGCCCTCACCTCTCTCCATCTCCGTAGCCTCACTCCCTCACCCCTCCTCTGACTCAACACCAAACCCACCTCACAGCTTCCCTTTCCCTCCGCCAATTCCCTCTCTCACCTCAGCTCCACTCACGGCCAACCCCTAAACCCTTCACTGTTTCCCTCCACCCCACCTCCACAGAAAACCCCAGCCACACACTCACTCCACCTTCTCTCTCTCTCGTTGGTGACGACAGTAATTGGCAGTGGCGACGGTGGCGCTTGGCGGCTGATCGGAGACAAGGAGACAACTCAGGCGGCAGCAGGCTGAGCACCACTCTCCTTTCCTCCTTCCTCTTCCTTTGCTTGCTATCTCGGTTTGGTAACCAACTTCCTCTCTCTTTCTCTTTGTTGTGCTGTGATTGCTTGTTGAAGCACGCATAAGAATTGATCTGTCGGATTGCTTGCTTTGATTGTGCGTTGCTTCTTTGATGAATTGATCTGTCACTTGTTTATTGGAATATGTTGAGGCATGCCTTATGTTGATCTGTTGCTTGCTTATGTGGCTCGACTGAGCCTTAACTGATCTGTTGTGACACTTATTGTTGGCTCGTGTGAGCTTTGCTTGCTTTATGTTGAGCTTTGATCTGTGTTTGTTACATGCCATTGCGGCTAAATTGAATTGTGATTGAGATAGTTGAACTGTTCTGTGCATGAGTTGCTTATCTGAGGCTTGCAATTGAAATGTTAAGTAGAATATGCCTCTATTTGAGTTTATCTGTGTTGATTGATGCTCTCGGCTTGGTTATCAAGCTGGTACAGGCTTGGTACCAGCCATATGTATCTCTGTTTGTATTCTGGTACGAATCCAGGGACTCGTTTGTGATAATTTTGGTGTCAGGGACTATTCTATAAAAATCTTTGAACTGATTTTGGACTAGTTTATAAATAAAACTGTTATAAAGGACTTAAATGAAATTTTGGAGTAAATAAAATGAATCTGTGGGCTTGTATGTAAATGTGATGGCTAGCGGGTCGGATCTGTGATAAATGACGGATCTGGACTTTAATAAATGGGTTCGGATTTGACCACCGAAACCCATTAACCCGCTGGGTTTATACCCGACAGGTGGGCCCCTTATTTCCACCTGGGCCGTTACTTCTCTGGCCCATTCGGCCTGCTGGGCTGTTCCTTTGAATTTCTGTGTTTGGGATGTCTGTGTGGGCTCTGTTTTGAGCCGAACTGAATTGTTAAGTTTATTCAATTGGACTTTAAATTTAAAATGGGACTGGACCAGGTCCATAATAAAATCTGGATTAACACTTAAATAAATAAAGTAATTAAAAGAAATGATCAAATTAAAATGGGATTAATTATAAAATTAAATTGTGTTTAATTAAAATGGACTAATACGTAAACTTAAAGATGGCAGATGATTACCATCAGTACAGTCATCCAAATGCGTATGATCCCAAACACATTAAAACACCAACACGTTAAAATAACAATTATACTATTTATATTATCATTATGATAAATTATTTGAGAACTATGTTAACTTTAGTTAATAATAATTTTATTCACTGTTATAACTAATATTTATCACCCTTAAAATTACTTAACTAAAAAGATAAAAGTAACAATACACTTAGGTTACTAAAATCCGTTTAAATAAAAATTAGTTATAAAAACTTAATAAAAGAATTTCATACTTGAGCAAAACACTATTAAAAATATTATTGAACTAAAATATTTAATTATAATTATAACACCACTTTTAACTTGTAGAATGGACTGTAGAAATTTTTATAAAACCGCTTTTCTTCACACAACATTTTAAAAGGAAACTCTGTCAAAATTTTATAAAATACTTATCTAAATAAAATAATATATTTTAAAACATAATTCCTTTTCAGAAAAATCTCAAATACAACTCACTTAATAATTTAGACTAAATGAGGGTTAACTAGAGAACGTTAGCGAGCGTTTCTTAGACTTTGTTTTCTAAAGTCTAGTCTTATGTGTTTGGTCAGGTGACCAGCAGGGCTACTCAGAGTTTGTAGAGGACGGTTTTGCTGACCTTGAGGGTGGTGTTGCTGAGCAGGACTTTATTGACCCTCCAGCTGAGTAGCAGTTCTACACCCGACTTTCCAGGTGTGTGGAAACTTTAGATTCTCTTTAAACTATAGCTAAATATTAGATCTTTAATCTTATGTGTGCATGACATGAAAATAACATTAAGTAAACAGTTAAGAGCATTATCAAAAGATTAGTTGCATTTACAGGTTATGCATCTATATTAATAAAGTGATTAATGAACTTAAAAGTGCTTTAATTCAACACTTGCATTTGGTATGGATCAGGATAGTGAGACCGAGTGAAATAGGAACGTTTTGTTCGCGATCAGGAGCTGCACCCAAGCTGAATGCCGGTGAGTTCAGGACGATTCTCTGATCATGAGCAACACGTCTCCGATTATCACTCTGCAGACCGACTTATAGACGGTTCTGCGGTCACTTAGTAGTTATTTATTATTGTTAGGATTTATACGTATTCCCACTTGTCTCTATCGGATTCTTTGGGGTTGCTTGCCAGTATTAGACTTCCTCTCGATCTCCCTCTTCAGGAGCACGGTACCGCGACTCGCTGCCTACACCTCGACGGGGGTGCAGGGTTGGAGCTGGCCTTCGGGGCTCATCGAGACTTCCTGCGGGACTCTGGTTGATCTAGGCAGAACCCATGACTTTATGGTTTATGTGAGATGTGATTCTGGATTTTGGATACGCTTATATTTGACTACCGAGTGAGGGTGCTTGATTCTCGTATTATTATTATTATATTGGACTTTGTATATTACTATTCGCTTCTCCAGATACTTTTTTCTGATTTCTGTTTGGCATGACATGTTTGGTATAGTATTAGCATGGTTACACTTAAGTCACACTTAGCTTCTGCATTAATTATAGGATTTTAAAAGTGTTTAAGTATGGTATAGTTCTAACTTTAGTTTAACCAGAATCTTTAGTTTACCCTGTTATTGCAATGAGTATTCGCGTACTCAGCCCACATGTTATTTGTGGAGCAGGTTCAGGTTTGATAGATTGTGAAGACGGTGTTTTATCTGAAGATCAAACCCAGCTGGACTAGTCACTTACCTCTTTTTGTATTTTGTTTACATCTCTGGCTGAACAATTTTGATCTGTAAATTTGTGTAAATATTCTTTCAGCTATGTCTTGTATGAACAAACCAAATTATCATTTTGGTTATGTGACATTTATTTTTGTGATTGCTTGTGATGATATAACTGTACTTAGCCTTTCGTGTGCACAATTAATGTGTACACGTGGCGGGGGTTGTCCTCCCTGGAACAGATTTGGTTCGGGGTGTGACACTTAGATAGATGAAACCCAGAGCCCTTCAATTCAATTAATTTCGTACGATATATTGGCATCGTTTCGACCCGTTAAATTATCAGTATTTAACTATTTATTGAGCGACTATAAATAGCAAGTATTAGCAATATTTACAAAATTAGCGAAAGATGCCGGCTAATAAGAAAACGAAGTAATTAATATTATTTTTATTTTATATATAGAATTTAATTTTAGGCAATAAAGATATTATTAACTCAATAATTTAGTCATCCTATTTTTAAATAAACAACCAATTTAGTACCAACGTGACTCTTTTCTAATAAAAAATCTGATTTTTTTTAATCTAAAATCAAAATCTAGATCACAAATCAATAGTCCATAATTAATATAAAATACACTCCCTTAGATTCGATTGTAAATAGTACGGATAAATAAGGACTAAACGAATATAGACAAAAAACGAACGATCGTTAATTTTAATTTTGAATATGTATTTTAAACAAATAATAATTAGCCGATACATGTAACAAATCTGAAAACAAAATAGGTAGTATGTAGATATTTTAAGACAATTAAAAAAAATGAGTTCATAAATTGATAACCAATCAACATATATTATTTGGTAACAAATTTAATCTGAACTTATTTCAGAAAAAATAATTTAGAATTGTTAGAGAACATTTATACGTCCGGGGTGAAATAGTCCAGCAGCAGGCGCGAAAAGAAGGAAACAGCACATTTTACTAATCGTATTCCTTTTATACAGCACGATAATTAGAGCAAAATCAATAATTAGAGCACATTTTGCTCTAATTTTGGTATGGCATTGCAGGGTCGTCTCTATTTTCCTTTTCATTGTTGCATTTGCATGTGGTTTTAATTATGGATGGAATGGACCCTTCACCCTTGGACCTGACAATTAATCATCATCTTTCCTTTGTTGTTTAATTTATTACTATATATCTCGTGCTTTCTTGATTGCAAAGTAAAATATATAATTGATACTTACCAGAATATTTTTGTGTCTTCTTCGCCGTTCCGTTTTCCAATCGACAAAACAAAAGAGACCCTAGCAGAAGCAGAATCAAATCTAAAGAAACCTTGGGTAGTTCGGCATACAGTTAGATCATAGAAGTAGAACTCCATAAAAAGTGCCATGAAGAAGAAAGAGATAGAAGAAGAGGAAATTGAAAACGCATGTAACTGGGGGGACCTTCCCCTAGACGTTTTCCCTCTCATCCTGAATAAACTCCCCGACATTGGCGACTTCATCCGGTTCCGAGCAGCTTGCAAGCCGTGGCGCCTCTACACCTCTCTCTCCGACCTTCCCTCACAGTTCCCTTGGCTCGTGGAAGTACTCTGCCAGGGACCTGATCTACACTTCTACTCCATCCCTTATTGCAGAGCCTACAGCACCCGCACTCATAGCACCTATGGCAAGCAGCTGTTCGGACGTACCTCCTGCGGTTACATCATCGCTTGCCAAGTTCAATATTATGCTTCTAATGCCGATCATCTTTCTCTTGTGAACCCCCTTAATAATCATGAGGTTCCTCTCCCTGCTCTAAAATATGATTTTCATGAGCACCTTAGATTTTTGACAAACATCAGCTGGATTTGTCCTTCTACTTTTAAAAAAGATGACTATGTAATCGTCACTGACCGTGCTAGAAGGTTGGCCGTTTGTAAAATCGGGGACGACAGGTGGGACATCATTGGATCTGCGAGCATGAAGTGCTGTTTCTATTTAAAGGGCTTGCTTTTCATGCTTGACCTTCAAACTAGGGTGACAGAGGTTATGGATATTGCCGGCCGCAAAGTGCTCTATGTCATACAGCTACCCCAATCTGAAATATTCAGGTTCTCAGAAATTCCACACCTTGTTGAGTCTCGAGAAGAGATTTTAGCAGTTTTTCGCCATCCTTCCTCTGGCTCAGAAGTTTATAGGTTTGATATATACCGTCTGGAACTTGGAAATGGAGAAGGTTATCCTCGCTGGATCAAGGTAAGGAGCATTGGAGACCGAATATTGTTCCTGGATTTTAGCACTGCACATGGTTTCTGTCTCAGCGATAATGATTTTGGTTTGTTCAGAGGGAATTTCACAACCAAATTCACAAATTTGTTCCATAATTATACTCATCATACTCATGGTAATAGTCTCAGAGCATCTGTTGCAGGGTTCAAAGGCAACCGTATCTACTTCAGAGATCGGAAGGATTTACGTTTAGCTCATGTGATTGCAATGTATGACATAGAGAAGGGTCAAACGTTTGTGACCGATAGCCTTTTCAATGGTGATGATAATATTGTTACCTGGTATATGCCTACTTTAAGTCATGTTTCACATTAATGTGTCAACAGATTCATGTAAATTAAGGAATTAGATGCAGTCGGCCGTTTCTTCTGGCACAATATTCCTTTTTGTGTTCTTTCAGTCTCATACTCTCATGGTCTGGTAGGGCTTATTTGCTTCTAAGGAAAATCAGTCATGTTCATGTACCATTCAAATCTTGCCTAATTGAAAATATCCCCTCTAATTTTGAAATTATGATGACTGCAGATATTTACCCTTTCTATTAATTTAATGGATTCACAATTCTAAAAAAACAACCAATTTTAATAAATTCAGACAAAAATGCCCTCAGCCTTTTGACTATTGATTGATCTTTCCTTTATCTTTCTGTTCTATGTAATATCGAAAATAAACAAACGCCTTAAATCACCATAAAATCACCTCTGTATATTGTTAACTTACTATCACTGGACTGGGCTCTAATAAGCAATCAATGTGTACTGGACAACTAACTAGGTAGTGTTTTTTTTTCTTTTTTTTATTTGTTTCACTAATATGATGATAAAAAGTAAGGATCTAATTAGTAGAAAGAGGAAGATGAAGTTCCATTGCCTCGTCAAAAAATGAAATCCAAAAAAAAAAAAAAAAGTTTATCACAAGATGGTTCAAGGGAAATAATTTCGAATCAAAATTGCTTTCCGTCATACCCACAGATCCATCATCAGCATTTAATTTTTTCCTTTTTTAAACAACGTGTAAATTCATTTTTAGAATGCAATTAATCCAATCCTATCCCCATCATCCCCTTCTAAACTCTGGTCCCCATCAACGTATTTCTGTATTTCCCTCCCTCCTCTCTGTTTCGCTTTTTCTCCCCTTCTAGAGGCACGCGTTTTCTTTTTCTGTCATTAACCCGTGCATCACCCCTCCCGCTTAACTGTTCTAGTTAATGTTACTAGCTGTTTAAAAAAAAACTAATTATTTTAGTTAATGTTATTAATTTTTCTCGAAAAAAAACTAACTATTCTAATTAATGTTACTAACTAGAACAATTAATTTTCGAAACTAGAACAATTAGTTTTTCATTACATATTAACTAGACAATTATTTCTGAAACCAAAACAATTATATGTATTAAATAAAACAGTTACTATATTAACTATAACAATTATTCTCATAACTAGAACAATTAGAAGGAAGGAGTGATATAGGGGTAAGTGTGACTCTGAGTGAAGCGGGAAGGAGCGAAACATAAGGGAGGGGAAGGGAGGGATGACGAAAATGACAATTACAATAGATTTCTAAAAATAAAAAATACGTTTTCAAAAAATGAAGTGAACGATGGAATCTGAAAATGATCCTTATTAGCCTCCATTTCGAATGTTTGTTTACTGATCCATTGTTGTTTAAGTGTTACTGTGCCAAAAAAAAAAAGATAAATAAATAAATAAAAACCAGAAGCCTAACAATAATCTATTTCTCATCCTTACAAGCGACATATGATATATCACAAGGAAACCTAGAAAATTAACTTTTAATGGTTAATCTTGATAAGCGATTGGTAATCTAGTTTTGCATTTGTTTCTATTTCTTTTAATAGCACCTGTGCTTCCTCCACTTTCAAATTAGGGGTTGGCTGGGAGCCTGCTCCATTGACAGGTTGAATAAAAAAAGCAAAGGAGGAGCAAGAAACAACAAAAATTGTTGAATAATTTTCAGGCGATGGGTTTCGAAGAAATTTGTTGAAGCGTTCGCGATCGTTTGTTTATTTCCGATTTTCGATGTTACAGAGGAATTGGAGGAAAATCAATCGTCACAAGTCTAAGGGCATATTTGTCTGAAATCATGAAAAATTAATTTTCAGAATAGAAATTATTAAAAATAAGCAAAGGTTAGATTTCGATTCTATTCATAATTATAGGGATATTTCCAAATTTCAAAATCGGAGGGAGGTATTTCCAATTAGGCAAGTTTTGAGGGGTATATGACTGATTTTCCCTTACTTTTATTAGGGAATTCTACTCTCATTTTCAAGCTTGCACGTGAAAGAACAGAAACATCCTGCCAGCACAACGTGATTGTTGTTGTGATTAAAAGCTGATTTTAGTAGAATGTTCCTGTTGGTGTTTCAGTTTTGCTCACAAAATGTTTGATATATTTTTTTCTTTGAGAAATCTGGCAATTTGGTTGGTTTTGTTGGTCTTTTTGTGTTTCTGGTAGCACTCGTACCAATCTAGTAACTGGTAAGAGTAAAAATTTTTACGTGTTTCATCTCTGTTTTGTTATTGGTACGAGTCAGACCTTTGAAATATAAAACCATCTATTAATCATAGTTACGGTGCTCATGCCAACCTGATCCGGTACTTTTGGTGTGTTCAGACCAAATCCCTTAATCTGCTAATAAAGAGACACCAGGTCAAAGAAAAAAAACATATCTCCCACCCGTCAGCCCAAAGATTACTAGAGGAGTGTCCTTATTTAATCCAAATTTTTGGATTATTAATTAGAGAAGAAGATCCAATTAGAAAATGATTTTTCACAAATTAAGTTTTCACTGACAATAACAAAGGTTAAATTGTTTGTTAACTTGACACCAACAAATCTTTTGGATCTTACAACCAGAAACTGAACATGTTTGCATATCTGTTCATTACATCTGGGTAGGGATTCATATCTTCTGGAAATAAGATTTCGAGAGTGGAAAATGTTCATTATGAGCCGTTCGATCTAAATTGACAGCTGGATGTGAAGCGCTCTCATTTCTCCTCCAAAATATAAAAAAGAAAATTGGAATATTAGGTCATCTATTGTGGCGCGAAGACGAATACAAATCGACGGAAGTACGAAGCTTTGTCTCTTGTGGAGCGAAGAGCAAGCCCTCGTTTCTTGGACGATTGTGAGGCACCTATTCGAGCGCAATGGCCTGTTGTCTGTTGGAACAAAAGATTTGGGTGCACACCATACCAGATTAAATCATGACCAGCTAGATACATTGGATATGATCTGAGTCTATGGTATGATTATTGCTAATCTATACATTAATTTACTTTTGATTTGGTGGCAACCGCAACTAAAAGTTAGTAAATCCAATACTGGTCAATATCATTTTGACTACTTTGACAAATTAATTAATACTGATAAAAATCACACCTTCCTGAGTGACACTTCCACTATCTGTAGATCTCAAATTTGACATTGAGTGTGTGAATGCAATTCCATCTGAAACAATGCAATAGTTAGATGCTTGCATCAGTAATTTGAAAAACTTGTTTCCACATAAGTTTCGCGCGCAAAGCCACATGAACTAGGCATATTGCCAGAAAGAAATTCTTGTATTGACAATACCAATAGATATCATGCTTTAGAGAAGGCATATTTTCTTAACTGATACCATCTTTACTTTGCATTCTAAGCTTGTTATGCTAAGGACTGACAATATTACTTCAAGCAAAAAGTTTAGATTCTACTTCTAGATGTGAAGTGTATAAATGCTTGTTATCCTAGGATTGACTATTCAAACAGTAAACAAACTTAGAAGAAACTTACAGGAGAGTTCTCATCATTAAGAGATTGCATCAGCTGTCTCTTGAAAGTCTCTAGCTACAAAATTTATTCAAAAAAAATGACAAAAGTAAGTGCATTAGAATATCTAACGTTTGGTAATTACACAAAATATAATCAATCGGAGGCTGAGTTCTAATAATTTCCTTTTTTTTGCAGCGATTTGACAATTACACAACTATTGACAAGATGTTGTTTGTAGAGATGATTAGACAAGGGTAGTCATTTTGTTTTGGCAACATTTTGTAGAAAAGAAATAATAGTAGTATAACAAGTTACTGTTAAATACCAACCCGTGGAGTGTGTACCAAACAGTCAAATAGAAAACAATATACTTTCTGTACTGGATTGAATATAGAAATCCTGAAATCTAAAAGACTGGATTAAAGTGAAAATTTTTTGTTTTTCTAGTGCTGCTATCTCTAATGATGCTGAACAAAGTGCCTTCTCTTCTTTCTATATGTTGTCAAATTTTGTTTAAACATTGGTAATATTGAGCAGTAACAAACTTTCCCTATAAATTGAGAAAGTTCCTTTGTTTGACTTTATTATTCTGTGAGCTTGCTCAGCAATACAAACAGCAGCTACCCCAGAACGGGACAAGGTTGTCTGTTTAATGGGATAATTTTTTTCTGCTATCATATGCTTATTTCTGGCCATAATGTAACCATGTGAGATTTAGCTGTTATTTGCAAATATGGGGACATGTTAGAGTAATTTGAGTAATGGATAATAGATTTGTCGTTTATTTAGATTTTTGTTTAATTCTAAAAATATGTATTCTAGTACAAGAGGAAAAAGAGAAGGCTATTTTGGAGGGTGCATCCCTTTATTCAGCGATTTTGGAGGGTGCTGGTAAAATCTGTCAAGATTGCACATAGGCCCCTGTCAGTTGTAAAATTTGTGCTGGTTCCTTGTACCAGCTATCAGTTCTGGGTCTTCCTTTATTGGATTCATCTGAATTGGAATCTCATTCTAATTAGAAGGTAGCCATTTCTTGACAGCGTCCTTGTATTGTCCATTAACCTGTTTAATATGTTATCATTCCATTAATCATTCACAAGTTTTTGATTGTTTTAGTTTTAGGGGTTTTGTTTGGAAGATTATTTTAGTTCTCATTATCCAAGTCCCCAACTGTTTGGTCCTTCTGAACTTTCTTTCTTTTTCTTTTTCTCTTTTTTTCCCCTTTTTCCTTCTAGTTTGAAGCAGGGCTATAGTTTCTTGGGGTAAAAAACTTTGTGAGAGGGTTAGTACTTGATAAGCTCAGTTTTGGTAGAGATTAACAACGTGAAAGAGTTTATAGATGAGAATGAGTGGAAAATGAACTTTATTGATTATTTTGGGGATTACAATCTGTTTACAATCTGTCTAATACAGGCGCTCCTCTCTACAAAAATGCCAACCTCCTATACCCTGATCTACCCCTTCTATTTATAGGTCTATTTCTCATAACAGAATGCTGACGTCACCCGACAGCCGTTAGCCCACTAGATGCCTCTAGATTCTCCCGACTTATGTTCGGTGAGGTGCTCCGTATGAGTTTGTTATGGCATGTCCTCCCGACTTCATTTGGGGTGCGCTGTTTAATTCTACTTTTCCCGCTTCTTTACCCCCATTGCAGGCCTCTTTTGGGTTGGGTTCCATATCCTTCTATTTGGGGCCGAGCTTTATCAGGCCGGCCCTATCATAAGCCCTTGAACTTGGGATGAGTATTCATCGTAAGTTGGAAATCAAGTCGCAGGATTCAGGACTCTTAGGTGAGGTACGAAGTGGTGAAGCCCTTGAGTCCCGAACATATGACTCTTGGGTGAAACACGAAATGGTGAAGCCCTTGAGCCCCGAACACATGACTCTTGGGTGAAGCCCGAAGTGGTGAAGCCCTTGAGTCCCGAACATATGACTCTTGGGTGAAACATGAAGTGGTGAAGCCCTTGAGTCCCGAACACATGACTCTTGGGTGAAGCCCGAAGTGGTGAAGCCCTTGAGTCCCGAACATATGACTCTTTGGTGAAGCACGAAATGGTGAAGCCCTTGAGCCCCGAACATATGACTCTTGGGTGAAGCCCGAAGTGGTGAAGCCCTTGAGTCCCGAACATATGACTCTTGGGTGAAACATGAAGTGGTGAAGCCCTTGAGTCCCGAACACATGACTCTTGGGTGAAGCCCGAAGTGGTGAAGCCCTTGAGTCCCGAACATATGACTCTTGGGTGAAGCACGAAATGGTGAAGCCCTTGAGCCCCGAACATATGACTCTTGGGTGGAGCACGAAGTGGTGAAGCCCTTGAGCCCCGAACACATGAAACGGTCAGGCGGTCATGTTACCTAGCTGTCGTTTGGTATGCACCTTGATCCCAACGCCAACCCTTCCATCTTCGCCTCGTGATCTGTGAAAGTTATTACCGCCTTTACTGCTGTCCTTTCAACTTCTTGCCTTTTATACTCCCATTTCTCTCTCTTCTTCTGTCATTTATCACTTCAACCTTCTCTTCTCCTCCTCTTTCTTCTCTGTCGAGCTCTCTCTCCTTTCTACTCTCCCGTGCGATCGTTCATCCTTCCTCTCACTCTCCGGTGAGCCTCTCTTCTCGTTCTCCGACGAGCCTTCCTCTCCTTCTCCGGCGAGTTTTCTCCGGCGTACTCCTTTTTTCCAGGTATCCTCTCTCCCTTATCCTCCTTTTGTTCTAAGTTTTCCTTAAAAAATATCACGAAATCGCCTCTTTCTATCTGTTTGGTGTGAATGTGAGTGGATTTAGAACTGGTATGGTTGATACCTACTATGGTCTTGGTATAAAGATTATTTAATTCTCCATGTTCTTGCTTATACCCTTCCTCTAGTTAGCAAACAGTTCTCTACTGTTTCTTGTTTTATCTTTTTAGGTATGGTATATGCCTTTTGTATCGATTGGTATAATAGGTACTGTTTACCCCCACTATACTGCTGGTATTTGTTCTGCGATGATCCTGTTCATTATTACCAGTCCCTGTTTTACTTGCATCCGAACTCCTTTCGTTGATGTCGCAATCTATCTTTAGGTATTAAGCTTATGTGCTTCTGTTTTCCAGTTTCTATGGCTTCTAGCAGTTCTAAGCCACAAATTCCATCTTCGGACGCCCCAGAAAAATCTGCCAATTCGGAACGACAGATGGTTGTTCATTCCTCAACTGAGAGAAACCTGGAAGTCGACACTTCTTCACCTGTTCGGGATCCCGAAAAGGGGAAAGGTCGAGTGGCTCCCAGAAAGGAGGTTTTTCGTCGCACCTCTCGTCCTCTTGATGAAGTATTCAAGAAGACGCCTACCTTCCAATCTCAACCCAGGAGTGAGAAGTCTTTGTATGTCTTTTCTTGCCAGATTGGTCTCACTGAGAAGGATGCCTTAGAAGCTGCAGCCCCAGACGATCGACCTTACGATGAAGAAAAAGGAGCAGTTCTTTTCAAACCTTTATCGAGGTGTGGTTTCAAAGTCCCTCTTACTCAGTTCGTGATCGACATTCTATCACTTCTCGAGATTGCTCCTGGACAACTTCACCCCAACGCTTGGTGCATCATTAGATCCTTCGAGACTGTGGTGACTTTATTTTCTTTGGCTATGGGCTTTGAGGGAATGACAGCTTCCTTGCGGATGTTCGGGCACTACTTTGGGTTTTCCAAAGCTGGGGATCTTTGTACTGTTCAGAACAAGGTGAATATGGTCTTGTTCGGGAAGGTCAAGAAACTCGACAATTGGGAAACTCATTTCTGTTATCTTCGTCAGCCTTATCTAGATGTGTTCGGGATTACTAAGAAGTGGAATAAGGACACTGACAGTTTCAATGGCGTCTCCATCGATCCTCCCACTATAGAAGAATACGCTTTCCTTCTCAAATTGGACTCAGTCATCAAAACCGAAGGTCCAATTCGCTTGGTGTTCAATGGGACTTCCTTAGAGGAAGAATCTCCGATCCATCTCGGGGTCGAAACTGTTATTCCCCCAGTGGCTCCCCCGAAGGTCTTAAAAAGGGGGGTTGGTTCTACCACTGCCTCTGAGCGTCGCCAGAAGAAAGCGCGACGAGATGTTGGACCTGCTAGGGTGTCATATCCTGCAGTGTCAGAAGGAGGTATTTCATTGAAAGGGATCGGAAGTACGACTAGTGGAAAAGGTCCTTTTCACACCCAGCCTTCCCTGGAGGGTCCTTTCCATACCCAACCTTCCCTGGAGACATCTTCTCACCCTCTAGAAAGGGCGACTGCTGATATGTCCGACGACGAGTTGTTCGTGGTCCCCCCTCGTTTGCCAAAACCTTGTTCATCCAAAGTCGCGATTCCCCCTGCTCCGGAGCCTATTCTGGAATTTGTTCCCGAGGTCATCCCAGAACCTGTTCCCTCTCATCAGATTTCGGAGGGTTCAGCTCGTTCTTGTCCTCCAACTCCTGCCCGATCTCTTCCTTTGGAGGATGAAGACCTGATGCATTCTGCTTCTACCCCTCTTCAAATGCCTGCGAGTTCTTTGAGATCTCACCTGGATGCAGCTGTTGTCACTTTGCATCCAGTATCTCCTTCCTCTTCTCATTTAACTCATTGCCTGACAGAGCTTCGAGCGATCTTTTCTGCTCAAGAAGCTCGCATTGCTTCTTTGGAAGTAGAGTTGGCGAAAGAGAAGTCAAAGGTACAAAATTTACATGTTGAACACGACCAGTATTATAAGGACTGGCATTCTATGACTCACAACTATGTTGACTCTAACAAATTCATTATACTGTTCGCTCAGAATCTTCTGAAGGAAAATATCGAGCAGGCCAAGAAGTTGGAGGATTTCGAACTGCTGAGGCATTTACTACTTTTGAAATTAGATTCATCCTTGAGACAAAAAGACCAAGTCGTGGGTCTTCTGACCTCTACTCGGAAAGATTTGGCTGAGGAAACAAGTAGGAGGCAGAAGTCCGAGAACGTCTCGGAAATACTCAAGGAAGAAGTGACAAAGTTATCAGTGGAGAATTCCCTTCTTGCCGGGGCTGCCGAGTTGTCTCAAGATGACAAGTATAAGATCTTTGAAGAACTTCTTCCTTCTTTCCTTCGTTCTCGTGCTTTCAAAAGGGCTGCTGGAATGCAGTCGGCGTCAGTTCTTAGAAGTGTTTTACTTCGAGTATGTCGCGGGCTCCAATGGTCCTACCCGATTACAGATGAAGAGTTTGGACTTCTTGCAGCTAGTGAAATTCCACATCTTCCTCCCGTTGCCGAGTGCCGCTGGCGTCGTTCTGATGATCGACTTTTAGGCCCAGATGGAAATGTGTTATCGGGTACCATTGATGTTTTGGGAGAGATGTTTGCTCCTCGGTACCCATGGCCTGAAGAACAAGTGCCTTGGCCTGCAGATGTTCCGAAGCCTGTAGATGACGAAGATAATTCGGGATCTGGATAGGCTAGTATTCTTATTATGTTTTTTAGGTATAGCTGGGGTCTAGCGAATTAAGGTTTTGGTGATGTGACTTTTGATGTAATATGGTGCTTTGTCTGAAATGAAAATCGTGACTTCTTTTGCCTTAGTTGTTTCTACTCTCTCCTAATTACTATTTTTTTTTTTTTTTTTGCGAGATGTTAACAACATCATCTGGGTACATCTTTTGCAGCTTAGTTTCGAGATTTGTTCTCAAGATTAACAAGTATACTAACTCCGAGATACATTCTCAAGGACAAAAATAAAAAATATGTTAACTCCGAGATACATTTGCAAGGAAACAAACATATATAAATTCCGAGATACATTCTCAAGGAAATAAACATACACTAATTCCGAGATACATTCTCAAGGAAATCAACATACACTAATTCCGAGATACATTCTTAAAAAAATAAAAAATACATTAATTCCGAGATACATTCTCAAGGAAATAAAAAATACATTAATTCCGAGATACATTCTCAAGGAAATATATTTTCTAACTATTGCTAACTGCACCGAGGATAATTCTTCTTGACTTTCTTTCTGTATATATTCGCGGACAATCCTCAGAAAGAAGTGATTTGGGTCATCTAACACTAACAACCCCGGGCTAGTTAATAAATCTTCCCAGCCTTAGAAAACAATCTCCTAAGGCTGGGGAGACCTACATCATCCGAAACAAATTCGATCCATTGGATTCGGAACGACTGAGATAACAAAGCCGCTCCTGAATTCACTGGATCCAGGTGTTTCGGGGATGTTCGGAACCGAAGATTGGTGAATATCTGACGTGAGTAATTTGCTTTACATCAGCTATCCACCTAAATCTCTGATTCCTTCTCAGCTATCCTCCTAAATTTCCTCTTATCTTAGTGGAATATATTTTATTTTTCTTTTTCTTTCTTTTTGCCATTGTTGACTTCAAGCTTGGTGAACGTGTTCTGGTGCCTCCTTTGGGGAAGACGATGGGTTCTATTTATAGCTTTTTATCAGCTAACTGCCAACTAACTGTATTAATTGTCAGCATTTATTGTCAGATTTGCCCAGTTTTTGTCTTTATTTTCAAGTACAAACAAAGTACAGATATTTGTCAGCTTTTCCCGACTTTATTTTTCTATGCGCTTATTCCGAGAATTCTCTCGAGGAGGGTCACGACTTTATTTTTTCATGCGCTTACTCCGAGAATTCTCTCGAGGAGGGTCACGACTTTTATTATTTCATGCGCTTACTCCGAGAATTCTCTCGAGGAGGGTCACGACTTTTATTTTTTCATGCGCTTACTCCGAGAATTCTCTCGAGGAGGGTCACGACTTTTATTTTTTCATGCGCTTACTCCGAGAATTCTCTCGAGGAGGGTCACGACTTTATTTTTTCATGCGCTTACTCCGAGAATTCTCTCGAGGAGGGTCACGACTTTTATTTTTTCATGCGCTTACTCCGAGAATTCTCTCGAGGAGGGTCACGACTTTATTTTTTCATGCGCTTACTCCGAGAATTCTCTCGAGGAGGGTCACGACTTTATTTTTTCATGCGCTTACTCCGAGAATTCTCTCGAGGAGGGTAACGACTTTATTTTTTCATGCGCATACTCCGAGAATTCTCTCGAGGAGGGTCACGACTTTTATTTTTTCATGCGCTTACTCCGAGAATTCTCTCGAGAAGGGTCACGACTTTATTTTTTTTTTTATTTTTAAGCACGCGAGAATCAAACAGAAAACAAACTGTCTTCATTTATAAACCAACATTATATTAAGATACAGGGGTCTTCATACCCCACCTAAGAATAAAAAGACCCAACTACGATACTGGTCTGGTTGTTTTTATCCATAACAACAAAAAACGAAAACAAACAACTCGGATATGAATAGACCGGCTACGATATTGGTCTGGTTCTTGTTTTTATCCATAACAACAAAAAACGAAAACATAGAAAACAACTCAGACACGAAGAGACCGGCTACGATATTGGTCGACTTCTATCCTTCCTAAGTGTAAAACTTTCTGAGATGGGCAGCGTTCCAAGCATTTGGAAAGCGCTTGCCTCTCATATCCCTGAGATGGTAAGCCCTGCCTTCAATAGACTTGATGATCTCGAATGGGCCTTCCCATGCGGGATCAAGTTTCCCCACTTGTTTACCTGTGGCTTCGATCTTCCTGAGCACCCAAGTATATGACTTCGTTCTCAAAGTAGGGTGTACTGCTTCCATAGGTGTGACAGCCTCCATTCCATAAATCATGGAAAAAGGTGAACGGCCTGTGGAAGAGCGAGGTGTGGTACGGTAGGCCTATAAGATTTCATCGAGATACTCAGGCCAAGTATTCTTGCTGCCTTCAATTTTCCTCTTCAGTCTTTCCCATATAGTTCGGTTGGAAACCTCAGCTAAACCATTAGATTGGGGATGACAGACCGAGGAGGTGCACGATCGGATGCCTAATCCTTTGCAAAAATCCTGGAATGGGGCGCCAGTAAACTGTGTACCATTGTCGGAGATGAAGGTATGTGGGATCCCATATCTATACACGATCTGGTGTCTCGCGAAGTCCACTATTTTTTGCGACGTGATGGTTGCCAGGGGTTTAGCTTCGATCCATTTGGTGAAATATTCCACGGCCACCACTAGGAATTTAACATTTCCTTGTCCTTGAGGGAAAGGCCCCAACAAATCTAGCCCCCACACATCGAACGGCCATGAACTGGAGATGGATTGCATCGGATGAGGTGGTTGTCTCGGTATGCGGGCGTGGAATTGGCATTTTTCGCATCTGCGAACATATGTCTCGACATCTTTCTTCAAGGAAGGCCAGTAAAACCCTGCTCTAACGATCCTCCTTCCTAGCGAAGTTATTCCTTGATGGCTACCGCATATCCCTTCGTGCACTTCGGTAATAATTTCGTCCGCTTTTGCTCTCCCAACACATGTGAGCCAGGGTATTCCGTATCCTTTTTTCAATAATAGACCATCTCGGATAGTGAATTCGAGAGCCCACCGCTTGACTTTTCGGGCAACCTTGTCATCTTCTGGGAGTTTTCCTTCTTTGAAAAAATTCCATAACAAAGCATACCATTCCTTTCCTGCTTCCACGATATATACTTCGAATGCGAGAACATCAATGCTGGGATGTGGCACTTCCAGCATAATAATGGGCTTTTCTCGATCTAGATCGCTTTCTTTAGCAATTTTTGACAGAGCATATGCTGTTTCATTTTGAGTCCGTGGCACGTACTCTACAGAAGCACTTTCAAAAGAAGCTAACACTGTTTTCACCTTCTCCAAGTATAGGGCTAGCCTTTCATTTATTGCTGCATATTCTCCTTTGATCTGGTTTACGACCAGCTGCGAATCCATGTAGAAACGCACACTTCTTGCTCCGATTGCCTCCATAAGTCGCATACCTGCCAGCAACGCCTCATATTCTGCGACATTGTTGGATACCTCGAAAGTCAAATGTATCGCATAATGAAATTTCTCGCCTTTCGGTCCTTTTATTTCAACGCCAACACCCGAACCCTTCTCAGAAGCTGCCCCATCCACGAATACTTCCCACACTTCTTCCTTGGGATTTTCAGTTTGTCTAGCTGTGCACTCAACTATGAAGTCGGCAAGAATTTGTCCTTTGTATGCTGTCCTTGGTTCGAAACTCACATCATATTCGGACAATTCTACTGCCCATTTTAACATCCGCCCTGCTACATCAAGCTGTCCCAAAGCTTTTCGAAGAGGCATGTCGGTGAGCACTTTGATGGGGTGTGCCTGAAAATACGGTTTGAGTTTCCTGGATGCTATCATGACCGCGAACGCTACTTTTTCAACAGGAGGGTATCTTATCTCAGCATCTCGCAGAATGCGAGACACGAAATAGACAGGTTTTTGTTGGTTTTCTAAAATCCTGATGAGAGCTGCACTCACAGCCGTTTCGGAAGTTGCCACATAAAGATAGAGAGTTTCCCCTTTCACAGGTCTACTGATTGTCGGTGGTGTGGCTAAGTATTCTTTTATCCTTTCAAAGGCATCTTGACATTCCACTGTCCATTGGAACTTCTTGTTTTTCCTGATTGTTTGGAAAAAAGGTTGACACACTTCGGCTGACTTTGAAATGAATCTGTTTAGGGCAGATATTCGCCCAGTTAATTCTTGCACCTCTTTGACTGTTTTTTGTGGTTCCATGTTCGCGATCGCCTGGCACTTGCTCGGATGGACTTCTATGCCTCTTTCGGACACGATAAACCCTAAAAACTTTCCACTTCCGAGACAGAAAAAACTCTTCTTTGGGTTTAATCGCATTCCGACTTCTTTCATTTTCGCGAACACTCTTTCCAAGTGTTGCACATGTTCTTCCCCCGAACAGCTTTTGATCACCATATCATCGACATATGCTTCCATAATCTTTCCAATTTCTCCTTGAAACAACTTGTTCACCATCCTTTAATATTCTGCTCCTGCATTCTTCAGACCAAAAGGCATGACCTTGTAACAATAGATCCCCTTTTCTGTAAGGAAACTGGTTTTTTCTTCATCTTCGGTACACATTTTAATCTGATGATATCCCGCGTTGGCATCGACAATGCTCAAGTAAGAAAAACCCGCCGTCGAATCCACAAGTGCATCAATGTTCGACAATGGGAAAGGATCTTTCGGACAGGCTTTGTTGAGGTCAGTGAAATCAATGCATACTCTCCACTTGTTGTTAGGTTTCGGAACCACCACTGGATTGGCTAACCAAGCAGGGCATTTGACCTCGCGAATAAACCCAGCTGCGAGTAACCTTTGCACCTCCTCCTCAATTATCGTTCTACGTTCGGATCCGAACTTCCTTTTCTTTTGATGCACTGGTCTGGCATTTGGGAAGAGCTTGATTTTGTGTTCCGCAATCTCCCTCTTAATACCCGGCATCTGCCCTCCTTCAGCGACAAAAATCTCTTGGTTTCTCTTAAGACAGTCCTTCACTAATTCTCTGTCCTTGGCCCCGAGCGCCGTCCCCAGTTTAGTAGTTATTCCCTCACTCAGCTCTACTTCTTCCACATCTTCCCCTGGAGCGCCCGAACTGGGCACGCGCACTTTCTTCTCAACACTACTCTTATCTATTTGTGTTACTTGATCTATCACTGCTGCCTGATAACATTCTCTGGCTTTTTGTTGGTCACCTTTTACCACACCTACTCCAAGTCTAGTGGGGAATTTGATCATGAGGTGTTTGGTCGAAGCGATTGCCCCAACATCATTCAGAGATTTCCTTCCCAATATCACATTATATGCAGATGGTGCATTAACCACTATGAACTTTACTCTTCATATTACACTGTTGGGTGGTTCCCCGAACTCAACTTCCAGATCAATTGTCCCAAGTGGTATCACGGTGTCTCCCGCAAAGCCAACTAATGGTGTGTCCATCGGAGTCAGGGGGTATGAGGCAAAATTGAGTTGCCTTAACGCGTCGAAATATAGCACATCTGCTGAACTTCCTGTATCCACTAAGATCCTTTTGACACGACTGCCATGTATTCGCAGCATCAACACTATGGCATCATCATGTGGGTAACGGACGCCTACGCAATCTTCAGCCCCGAAGGATATTCGGGTGTTGGTTAGGGACCCCTCTGCATGCAAGTGAAATATCTCATAACGCGAAGGTTGAGATAATCTTCTCGGATCTGCGTATGAAGCTCGTTGATGAGGTTTGTCGCCGCCAGATGCGTCCCCTCCTGCGATGAACATCACTACCGGAGATCCTTTGTTTTCTTCTCTAGGTTTATTCGGAACATTTTGTCGCTGAATGGGAATATTGTTCGGGTTGTTTCGGTTGTCGGTTCTTTTCCATTGGTTATTGTATGGTTTTCGTTGCCATTGGTTGTTGAAAGATTCTCTAGTTCGGTTATCCTTGGCTCCTTCTTTCTCAATGTATTTCTCCAGCAGGTGCGTATGTCGGATTAACCTTTCTATTTCGTCCTTCAACTTCAAACAATCTCGGGTGCGATGTCCCGAACTGCGATGGTACTCACAGTAAGCCGACTTGTCAAACTTCTCTGCTTCTACCAATGGTTCAGGTTGTTGCAACTCCTTGCTATCTTTGATGACGTTAAACAATCGCTCCCTGGGTTCGGTACATATGTGGTAGGTGGAGTATAGAGGTGCATATGCCTCTCCCGTCTTTCTGTAATTGTGGAGTTTGTATGTCGCTCCTTTTATCACCTTTGCATTCCTTCTTCTCCCAGAAGGAGATCCATTGCGAGGTTGAGGCAGAGGGGAACAACTTCTTCTCGTCGGCGTTGTGATGCGTCGCTCCGTGACATCTTGCCAACCCATTCGTTCTGCATCTTCCTCTGCCTGTATCACTTGTTGTGCACACTCCCTGAATTCTCGAAAAGATCCACAATCTTTTTTTATTAGCTCATATCTCAGATTTTTACTCCGAATATCTTGTAATACTGCCGCCAGCACCAGTTTCTCATCAAAATCGGAAACTTTGTATGCCTCTTCCGAGAATCTCGCGAGATATGCTCGTGATGATTCATATGGTTCTTGCTTTAGTGTCATGAGGCTTGTGCACTTGATGGTTGGTGCTCTCAATCCTCCGAATCTTCCCAAAAACTTGTCAGTTAGGTCATCAAAACTATGGATTGACCCTCGGAGTAGTCGCGAATACCATTCCTATGCACTTTCTGTTAGCCTTGTCGGAAAAACTAAACACATCACCCTGTCGGATGCATGTGTGATGGCCATCATTGCTCGAAAGCTATTCACAAAAGCTTGAGCATCTTTAACTTCTCCTCCCGGATATCTATCAAGATGGGGGTAATTTTTCATGTCAATTCGCGCCCCTTGGTATAACCTTCTCGCTAGGGCGCCGACAGGTGGTGACCCTGATCCTTCTGATTCACGCGCACTATCTGAACTATGTTCGCGGCGCTGTCTTGTTTTCGCACGGCCCCTAGGAGATCTTTTCTCTTCGCGTTCCCTTCTTTCATTATTCAGGTTTCTTCCCGACAATACCTCTCTGTCTTCACCCGTTTGTGGTGCCCTTGTTCTTTCCATTCGAGATCCTAAGGGCTCTTGATTCACTTGTGGGGCAGGTAATGTCGGGACAGGAACTGCAAAAGATGGACTTGGGTTTGTTGGGATGATGTTTTCGGGAGGCCTTGGAGTAGTTTGTGGCCTAGGATGTTCGGGTTGTTGAGGTGGTCGTGTCCATGAGTAAGGATTAGGGGTGTTCCACGAATTATGTACGCCCCATTGAGCTGGATGGCCCCATGGAAAATAGGTGGATGGAGGCTCTGGTCTAGGAAAATCATAAGTATTATGTTGGGGAGGATACCAGTCTGTCATGTGGGCTTGTGGTATTGTGTGGTGAACATATCCCGTGGGATGCCATTGGAACATATGTGGAGGCTGTCCGACATTGTACACTTGTGGTGTTCCTGCTCTCCATGCTACGCTTTGGCGAGGATCAGCGACATATCCGTAACCTTAAGGAGGTGTTACGTTTGGCATCTGTCGCGGATCCTGGATCTCCGGTCTTGGTGGATTGAACTGAACTGTTGGAGTTGGAGTAACTGATGTGAAGGCTGCTTGCAGTGTTTGCTCTACAAGGTTTGTGAGATCTGCTTGAGAGAGAGAGCGTTGGTTCTCTAAATTGGTGGTGCTTCTCTGTTTTGCTGTAGATGTTTCGGGTTTTTCCAATCTTGGCTCTTCGCGAGGTTGTTGAATAGCTTGCAAGATCGGGTGCATTGTAACTGGTGTTGTTCTCTCTGACTCTTCGCGAGATTGTACAGCTTGCAAGATCGGGTGTATCACCACTGGCACTGCTCTTGTCGATCCCAGATCTAATGGTGTATCGTTGTCTGGCTGTTCGGGGTTGACTGGTCGCGTAGTTGAATCACCGACCACTGTTTGTGTTCTTGAAGTTTCAGCGTTTTGCTTGTTTTGAAACTCAGCGTTCATCAGATCTGGTTGTGGTGGATGAACTGCACCGCCTGGTGCTTGAGGTGTGGAGAGCTCGATCTGGGTTTGAGATTCAGATCTAGCTTCGTGAAGAACGCGGTGTTTCTCCTTGTTTAGTTTATCGGTAGCAAACTCCAAATCCAACCGCCTGGGTTGAATCGCACTTCTATTCTCATCCATTTCTCAGGTTACCAAATGCAACTTTGAATTGCCAATGGTCGAATTCAGGTGGGCGCCAGTTGATAAGCTCAGTTTTGGTAGAGATTAACAACGTGAAAGAGTTTATAGATGAGAATGAGTGAAAAATGAACTTTATTGATTATTTTGGGGATTACAATCTGTTTACAATCTGTCTAATACAGGCGCTCCTCTCTACAAAAATGCCAACCACCTATACCCTGATCTACCCCTTCTATTTATAGGTCTATTTCTCATAACAGAATGCTGACGTCACCCGACAGCCGTTAGCCCACTAGATGCCTCTAGATTCTCCCGACTTATGTTCGGTGAGGTGCTCCGTATGAGTTTGTTATGGCCTGTCCTCCCGACTTCATTTGGGGTGCGCTGTTTAATTCTACTTTTCCCGCTTCTTTACCCCCATTGCAGGCCTCTTTTGGGTTGGGTTCCATATCCTTCTATTTGGGGCCGAGCTTTATCAGGCCGGCCCTATCAGTACTTATACAAGTAACTTTGGGGTAAAGAAAATTGTTTTATTATCTCAGTAAAAAAAATCTGAGAAAGACAAACGAGTTGATCAGCTCGTCTCATTTGTACAGAAAAACTAAGAAGCTGCATATACTCAACTATACCACAACTGCACATCCATTTAATTAACCTGGGAAAACGGATCTATCCCTTCTGTGTCCTTGAGTTAAGGGAAAGGCCTCCTTCTTGGGAAAGGAAACCTGAGTGCAGGGGCAGAACCAAGGGGTGGCGGGCGTGTGCATGACACACGTCAAATTTATAAAATTTGTTAGAGAGCTTATAGTTGGGCCCTACGTCAAAGTCCTAACGCTGAAGCAAATTGTCTATAGCAGTAGAGCCCAACTGGCCTAGTTAGTTGTCTACTCTCTCAATGTAAACACTGAGAGACCAATTCTCATTTTCTTACGCAAATCCATCTCCCAATTTCTGTTAGGGACAGAAAGAAATATATATCTAATTTCTAAATCATTCCTCCTAATTTCAAATCTCTCCCAATTCGGCAATTCCCATTCTCTCTTGCGCAAATCCATTTTACTCTCTCTGTCTCTCGGCTTGGGAGTCAGGAGTCGGGAGGTTGCAAGCCACACCGCGATAGGAAATGCTATTTTTCATTCCACGGTCGGCTGGTCGGCCCACCCTATGTCGGAATCCTGGTTCCGCCCCTGCCTGAGTGATTGTATTAAGAAAATCATGTGAAGAGAATGTGGTATGCCCAAACTTATATCATACACAATTTCTATAATGCTCGGACCATTGACACGCTCAGTTTCTGTCACGCTTAGACATTTGTCTGTGATGGAATTCATGCCATGTGTTCAGTTTCTGTCATATACAGATTTTGTCATGGTCAGATTTTGTTGTTTCATCCGATTTTATTTATAAGCATGTGCTAGATAACATGTTTATTTGAGACAAATTTTAAATGGAGATTTGCAACTGATTTTATTTAAATTGACTCATTTATGCTTATTTTATGTTAAGAACAAATAATGTTTAAACATGCATGTTTCGTTTTACAAACAAATTATCTTATTTACGAGTATTATTTCTAGAATTTGAATTTTAGTTTAAATTCACGTACTGGAACAAAAACTCGCATTGAGTGCTTTCGCATGTTTTCCACAATAGATGTGGTTCCATATTGCAGAGACAGATTCGATCAAGTCAAGCAAAAACTATGCCAAATACCTTGCCATGATAACTCAATGAGTCATAGAAATTAAGTATGGTAAATCATGGTAAGCTCGAAATTATACCTTATGATAGGTAGGAAAACGCCTTGCGAATGCATAGGGAGTGTGTATTCCCGACGGGATTGTTAAAGCAAAAATTCACATTTTTGGAATATCATTAAAGCAATATAAATTGTATATTTTCTTTCATGAAATATTGAAAAATTATATTATAACTGTAAAATGAATTATAAATTTCTCATAATTTCATTAGAGTAAGGAACGGGAGGGTCAATCTCTTATAAGATAATGGATAAGTCATAGATTCGGCGGAATGAAATAACAATAATAAAGCTCAGATTGTTTCGCTCTAAAAGCCTTACAATTAACTATCCTTCAAGAGAGGCTTCACCAATTTTGTCTAATTCTATCACAAAATACATTTTATTTTCAGCTATGCAACATTTTATTTTACCATCACATGCATATTAATGATAAGTAGGTGAGTATGTCATATTTTAAAATCTATCTCGGTAAGTTTCCAAGGTCATTTAATTAGTTGATTGAAATTATAGTTACCATTCAATGCCTTTCGCTAAATTTATTCCTTATTTGTTTTAATGTCTACCTCGATCTGATAATGGATTTCGTTTACCATGTGAGTTGAGATCCATTTATACGGCAGAGTACGATCATGTACGCATTTTCACGATACAAAATTAATGTGATTTAAATATGTCTTGTTGCAAAATACGATGATCGATGAGACCACAAATTACGGTACAAGCAATATGGTTAGATAATCTGATCAAGTCAAATAACAATTCCGACCCGATCCGAAGAACCATGCCGTTTAGATTTTATAAGTAAATATGAATTTTGTTAGAAAGAGAGCTAAATCCTATCTGACATTCCATTCTATTTTCTTTTATCAGCTTAGCAATAATTATTATTTGAGCAATACTATCACATATTTTATTACAATTATTTCATCAAAAACAATTGTACTTTTGATTATTATTTTTAATATTTTTTTCAAACGATTTCTTCATGTATCATATGCGTTGGTTAAACATTTTCTCTCGATTTGCCGATTTGCAAAACAACACCGAAACCCTAAAACTAACATCTCCATTTAGTGTTTTATAGCTAGATCATTTGAAGAATGGATTAAAGCAAGTGTGGCACATGGTTTGGAGCTTCAAGAGATTGCATTGGACTAGTTAGAATCAATAGTTTAGGTATAATTAAACTCTAAACTAATCTCAATCAATTTGCTGGTAAAATGCTCAGCTTTTTTGTCAAGTGTTATACAACGCCAATTGCCGTTACACAACGCAGCGTTAATTCGCTCTTAAATTGTAAATTTTCTGACAAGGTTGGAACAGCGTTACACAACGCTCAGTAGCGTTGTGCAACGCTAGTTCATTTGCTTTTAAACCTGTTAAATCTATTATTTCCCCTTGTCAGAACGTTGTGCAATGCTAAGTAACGTTACACAACATTTCCGCTTCTATGTTGTGTAACCCTACTCAGCGTTGTACAACGGTGCTCTGAAACAGGCAACACTCCAACGGAACTGTCGAGCTTCTGCTTTGGATTTTTACTGAAGCGTTGTACAACGCTATACAACGTTACACAACGCTCTGACAACTCACAATGTCATTGTCTGTGACCGTTTGATTTTTCAACAGCTATTTCTGCGTTGTACAACGCCATATAGCGTTGTATAACGGTAGAGTCTGTTTTGACTGGTTTTTGGAGCTGTTGGCGCCCTCTATATATATGGGGCCTCTTGGAACTGTTGAGATACTTTTGAAACCTTTGAAATTTCTCTCTTTTGAGCTCCAACCAGTTAGACATTACTCTCTCTTGTGTTTGAGCATTAACTTAGCAAAATCATTGAGATTAGAGTGTGTAAACCAATCCACTAGTACTAATTGCTAAATTTGTTGAGTGATTTGGTTAGAGCCTCAATCATTTGAGTGATTGTGTTTGTTTAATCGAGTTAAGCCAATCCACCTTGAGAGTGATTGTAACAAGGTGATTTGGTTCGAAATTGTAGTCCCGTTCATTGTGGAATTGAACGGAGCGCGCCCATTTCGAGGTTGTGGAACTCCCGGAGACGTACGACTAAGGCTAGCACTTCCTAGCGGGTCGGAACTCCGTAATATATCGCGTGTCACTTCTTTTCTTCTCTATTTACTTTAATTGTCTTTTGATTTGCTTGTGGCTTGTTGATTGGTAGACTAAACTTGAATTGAACCGATTTTTTACCATACCGGTTTAACAACTTTGTGTTTGTGCCTATTCACCCCCTCTAGGCTTTTATTTAGGGACAACAATATGGCCTGCAAATAATAATTGGCGAGTACATTTATTTTGTACTGATTTGTCTTTTCTTATAAAAAAAGCTTCTGGAGAGAACTTTTTCTCCAGAGAACCAAAACCTGCTAGAACGTTTTAAGAAAACATTTAAATGGAAAATCTGAGATGGGCAGCCTTAAATGACACTTGTTCTAGAAAATAATTTTTTTTCCTAAAATGGGAAATGAATTCTTCTCGAGATTCATAAACCAAACTTAGTGTAGAAACTGAATAAATTCTTAGATTTGCTGTTTCAAATAAGTAGAATAAATTCTACCGATAAAAATTTTTTGAAGGATTACAAATTCAAAAAATATACACTGTTCTCTTTTCTTTTTAAAAAAAACATTTATTTTATGCTAATGAATCTGTCGAGTCTAAAAAAATTTCGCCAGTTCCCATTGAGATAAAGCAACATACCATTTATTGTCCTGTAACAGCCAGCTATGCAATGGCTACAAATTGAAAATTTGGTCTCAATTATATTTATGTAAAGTTGCTTAAGCAACATTATTTGAGTTTCCACTCTAATTTATACTTCTATACTAAGTGATGGTTCAATCATATCCCGCTTCTTTTCAGATTTTATTATCCTTTTAATAATTCTGTATTTTTTGACAAACGCTATACCAAAACTAGCTGTTTCACTACAGAAACAAAGCCACTTTTTCAATACCCAACATTCCCTGATTCAATCACACAAATAAATTAAAGATTAACAGGAAACCTTTTACCTCCTGAGTCCTGAGTCCTGACCAAATTAAAAGCCCTCCACATAAATTTTTGTAGGGTTCCCAGATATAATATACATTATATAAAAAAAAAAATGCCTTCGGATCAGGAATTTACAAAAGAAAGACTGGCATGCACTAAACCAGAGTATTACGATTTGATGGGAGTGAAGCTAATATCCAAATATAATCTAAATTGACCGCAAGTGTACAATAAATCATTGGTACAGTTCGGGTTGAATCCACAAAGAGAGTAAGATATAAGTATTAGACCTTACTTATTCATAAAATCTAAACAATCGAATGATTGGTTTTGGACTTAATCAACAAGTAACAAAAACAATCAACTAGCGGTAAACAAAATAATATAAATTTTTGGTGTTTTTGGTAGAAAAATATGGTATAAAAAAGTCCTAAGAGTTCAGTTTCATCCTTGGTTAGGCCGTGGGCTGTTAACGTTTGTCACTCTCGTGTCGAATCGTTGATGAGTGCGGGCCAGAGGGTCTTGTGCGGTCCCTCTGTGCGACCACATAGCCCTTGGTTAGTGCCGGTTTGCTATGATACTTTGGTTTTCAGCTTGTGTGGGACAGGTCTAGCCGTACCTAGACTTCTAAAACTCAACTGTGTCACAGTATTTGGTGCGGAATATAAAGATACAATCTCCATGAAAAATACAAGGGAAAGAGGAAGGCAAAGGCTCCTTCTCAAGTCTCAATCATTTTATTGATCAGCAAAGGAGATGCTTAGGTGGAATGGTGAGGCAAAGGAGGTCGAAATAAGGGTTTTTCCAAGGAGTGGTGCGGTCGCACTTAGGTGCTTTTGGTCGTGGCACCGCCAAGGAATGGTAGGGTTTAGGTGCTTCAGGTGCTTTATATAGGAATGGTAGGGTTTCCAAGGCGATTCAGGTGCTTTATATAGAGGTTTGGTAGGGTTCGGAGACCCGCGCGGTCGCACCAAGGTCATTGGACCAGGATCTAGTTAGCTGCGCACAAAACGAGTCTGAAGTGAGGTGGTGCGGTCACACCAAGTTGACTGGACTAGGTTTGAGCTAGAGGTGTGCAGTGTGAGCCAAGATGGGCCTGTGCGGTCGCATGGGATCTTGTGTGGCCGCACAGGGTCTTCTGGGACTTGGTTCGTGGGCCATTTCGTGTCGGAATGCACCGTTTTCGCTTCGACTTGGACCAAAGTTCCTACAAATTAAAATAAAACCAAGCAGTGCCAAAATCCTAAAAATGTAAACTAAGCACACATAAAATTAAGAGTTTTGAGTCGTGATTTTGGTTAGAGTCCGGCCTAAAACTATAAATAATTATGCGATATATATCACAATTTTACTGATTTCATCAAGAATTAGATAGCATATATAACCAAACAAACAAAATATTCATCAAGAATCTTTTCAAAATATATATATATATATATATATATATATATATATATATATATATATATTCATCAAGAATCGCATTCAATAATATGTGTAGCGACTAGAAGAGGAATGTATTATTGTATATTAAATGCACTATTTCATACTTTAGTTTCCAAATCTGTATTCTGTAGCAGCACTTCTTCCACGTACTCTATTTAATAATTTAGTGAGTCAATGGTGCAGACTTCAAAATGGTGGCATTTAACTATACACAGAACACTTCAAATATTTGAAAGGTCAATTCATGACATGCAATAGTAGGCTTATATCTGATTTAATTCCTACTTGCATAAATATGCATCAAAACCTAGCTAATAAGAGTAGAGAACAAATTAAGGAAGCTAATTGGTATACCATGGCCGAAAGCATTTTATTGTCCTTATTCACTACAACAAAAAAGATTATTAGTACCGGCTCATTAGTACCGGTTTTTAAGAAAACCGGTACTAATAATAAATCATGGCATTTTCGTAATTGTCAGATTTATTATTTAGTACCGGTTTTTTTAAAAAACCGGTACTAAAAATCGTCTGAAAAATAAAAAAACGTTTTTAATTTAGTACCGGTTTTTTATAAAAAACCGGTACTAATTAATTGATTATTAATACTGGTTTTTTAGAAAAAACCGGTACTAAAGTTTCGAAAGAATAAAAAAACAGTTTAAAATTAGTACCGATTTTTTTATAAAAAACCGGTACTAAAAATCAATTAATTAGTACCGATTTTTTTATAAAAAACCGATACTAAAGATTTAAATAATAAAAAAAATCGTTATATATTTAGTATCGGTTTTTTATAAAAAACCGGTATTACTTAATTGATTTTTAGTACCGGTTTTTATATAACGGTTTTTTTTTAGCATCAGGTATTTCCCCAATTTCTAACTATTATCTTACAATTTCTAACTCTCGAGTCTCGACCCCTGCTCAGACCTGCTCAACTCGCAAAATTTTCTTCTAAAATTCTTTGCATGCTTCGTCCCTTCCGTACAGTCGAAAGAAAATGAGAGAGAGAGAGAGAGAGAGAGAGAGAGGCGATTCTAACCTAGATCGAGAGAGAGAGAGGCGATTCTAACCCTAGATGGAGAGAGAAAGAGGAAGCGGCAGAGAAAATCCGGCGATTCTAACCCTAGAAGCACGACTCTCTCGCAGTTTCGCCTCTAAACTCTAGCCACCTTCGATTTCGTAAATCAAGCTCGTCTAGGTAAGTTTGTTCTCTTCCTCTGATTTTGGTTAAAATTTAGTTGACATTTCTTAGCTTATTTAGTTGAAATTTCTATATTCCTTTCATTTCTCTCTTCAATCTGCCAATGTGGTCCTTGAAGTTCTGGTTTTTTTTTATGCTTACCTTTTTTAAACTTACATTTTAGCCTTTATGCTAAAGATAAAGGAGCGTGCTTTTAAAATTTTGACGCTATGCAATTTTGATGAAGTGGAGAAGAAACTCTAAAAGGTGTTGATCATCATAATGTTTGATTTTACATTTTTAATTGCAATATTTGAAGTCTTATCTTGGTTTCATTTCTAATATTGAACTCCCTTTTTAATTTTTCTGCAGGATGCAGAACTTGGAGAACATAATGTGCAACAAAATGACAGAACTGGGTGAGTTGATACTTTTTTTGGACATGAATTTATTAATTTATTTTATTTATATAATTGATTAACTTATGTCTGTAACTTCTCTGTTGATATTTACTATGAATCTGAACAGAGCTTGCCAAGGAAATGCAATTCAAGAGACCAGAGATCAAGATTTGAGAGAAGAAATAGAAAGCCGAAAGTTGATTTCCTTTTGACTGTGTAAGTACCAAAATCCGTTACTTGAAATTACTGGGAGATTTGGGAAGCATTTTCCCAATACCAGCCAACAGTTAAAAAATAGCAGCATGGTGGTTTTATTTTTTTTAAGAGAAAATGATTGGTGAATGCTGCTGAAAATAAGGATACGTACGTAAAGTTAATTTTCTAAAATTAGTACCGGTTTATTTTTTTTTGTTTATTTTTTAAAATTAGTACCGGTTTTTTATAAAAAACCGGTACTAAATGTTTAATATTTAATTACGGTTTTTTAATATATAATTAGTACCGGTTTTTATAAAAAACCGGTACTAAATGTATTATTTTTAGTACCGGTTTTTTATAAAAAACCGGTACTAATATCGTTTCCCGCCACCTTTACTACCGGCTTATTAGTACCGGTTTTTTATTGTTGTTAGTACCTCCTATTATTAGTACCGCTGCAAAACCGGTACTAATGATAGGAAAAAAACCGGTACTAATATTAAAATTTGGCGTAGTGATTATATTAGTCGTTAGTGCTACCACAACTAAAGTAACTATGCCTGTAACTGTTCCGATTGCAAACATCTCAGATCCTGAAATCCAATCTATCGGCAGGTAAATAATCATTTCCCTCTCTGTACATTCCTTAATATATATAGTTCTTTTTTATTTTGTTTTGGGGGTTTGAACTTTGAAAATAATTTGAGATATTTCAGATTTGCCGTCACGAATACGACAAGCTGGGTCAATCACACCTTCTCTTCCAAGTGGTGTTTGGCGGCTACGTATTTTTCTATCCCCCGGCCACCGGCCACACTTTGTACTTGGACCTCACAGCAATGAACTGTAGCCAGTTTGGTGCACTGGGAAATTACACTGCCCAGGTGTTTGTGCTTCCTTTGGAGTTTGGACAATAACACAACCTACTAGTTTGAGGGACTCAAACCAAAGCAAACTTGACAAATTTATATACTTCTATCATTAATTCTTAATTTATAGTTTCGTTATTTATTGTGTCTTTATGCTTAATAAGAATTGTTGCAAGGGTAAAACTGTTAACGTAGTTGGTAACGTAGTTTGTTTGATTCTTCTATAAATAATTGCAGTCTTCAAATTTAAGTATTTTCGTTATATTTTATATATTGCTAGATCTAAATATCAGTTGAACTTCAAAAAAAACAAAAATCATATATTCAGTTAAATTTCAAATCCTATAGTAATTAATACTTTTTTTGAAATATAATTTCTAGGTGTACAAAATCCAAGTAATTGATAATTTATAAAGTCAAATTTAAAACTTCAGAAAGTGCTAGCTAGCACCTTGAAATTAGGCAAAATATAAATAATAAGTTCAGTACAGCAATCAATTGACATTGTATACAATATATATAAAGGCTAGAATCAAGGTTACCCGGTGCTTTGGAAATTCAGTCGTACCTGTGCTGGACATGGTACTGTATCCGGTACTTACCGGTACGTCAATGGTCAACGGTTAACATTACATGTATTGATATTAGTGTTGATGTCATTTATTTGTGTAAACTCCAAGTTTATGTCATTTATTTGTGTAAATTCAAGCCTTAACTACACAAAATTATGTTATACACATTATATTTTATAATATAATCTAATTATAGAACAATAAATTATTCAAATAATATATATATATATAGAGAGAGAAAACCTATGGTGCATACTAATGTACGGAAGATTCGGTGCATACTGATCCGAACTCTTGGATCTGCTTTAAAATGACCGATCCAAACCGTCCAATATGATCTTCCTATTATAATCTCCTTACCGACCAAATTTTATATTTTTTCGAAATTTTTAAGTATTTTTTTCAAATTTTAGAAAATCGCTAATCTAATTTTTTCTAAACCGTTAAAAAATAGCAGTTTTTAAAAATACAAAAAAAAATACTTAAAAATATCGAAAAAATGTAAAATTTGGTCGGCAAGGAGATTTCAATAGGGAGATCATATTGGACGGTTTGGATCGGTCATTTTGAAACAGATCCAAGAGTTCGGATCAGTATGCACCGAAGCTTCCGTACATTAGTATGCACCATAGGTTTTCTCTCTCTATATATATATATAGTATTATATCGCCGTACCCATATCGAAAATTTTTTAAAATTTTCATACCGCCGTACCCGAATCGTATCTGGTACGGTACTCGTCCCGTACCCACGAACCATTCGATGTTATTTTCTTATTTAAAATATCAAATTTTACATTTTGTAAATCTCTTTACTATTTTCATAGATTTTTAAAGTATCCGTTATAATTCAATTGTGCATAATATTTATATAAAATTGATTTTTCTAAAAAGCAAAGAAAATGCAAATTTATTACAAAACTATTTAGTCAACTCTGAATTAGAAAACTAGGTAGTGGATGAATGACATTAATTTAGCCGAGTATTCCCTAATTCAATTCGTAAATCCCTAGATTTTTGTCCACTCTCAATGATACATATAATTTAGTCCACTCTGAATTATACATAATTATATGAAGAAAGTACACCGAATAGCCCGCCCATATTCTCCAAGGCCCAGAAAGAACAGTCCGCTCTCAATTATACATATTTATATCAAAGAAATTCATTCAGCTAATTAATTAAGTCGAACCTGTTGCGGCATAAAGGAATTAATAGTAAAAAATATTCATAATTAACTAAAATTAATTTTTTAAAAAAGTTTAAAAACTTGTCAAATTTATATAAACTAATAGTAAGAAAATTTTAATAGCAGGTTAATGAAGGATAGTTTACATTCTCAGCCTTTTAGAATCTGACCCTGAAACTTCTTTTTTTTTTTAGCATTTACTGGTTGTACTTAATTGGATACTGAGAAAATTTTGAATTTTGATAAATGCGGTATTGAAAGCTGCCTGTGTCGATGATATCCAAATACCCTTTAGAAAGTAGAAACCACACCATATATAACAATTAAGTCGAACCTGTCCAAAGGTAGACTTTCCCAACATATTTACATACGCTCTTTAACAATATTTAAGTGATAAATATTGAAGTTTTTCTGGCATAATTATTTCTTTATTTGTCTGACCTGCCAAATCAGTTTTCTTGTGATTTATTTTTAATACTACCTTAGGATGCCCTCATACATGGGCAAACAAAGAAAAAAATAATATTAGATAATAAAAATATTTGTTTAATCTAGCATCGATACAAATAGATATGTTATTTAAATTATTTTTTTATTTGTCGGAAAATCAAAATATGTTGTTACTTCGTATGGCGATTAATATCCGATCACAAATCAAATCGATTGAACGACAAAAACACCTGTTTACATACTAGACCTAGTGTGTAATACCTCTATGGTCCGTGCGTTTATAAGTAGTATAGATAGAGATAAGAGATTTTAAGCTTGGGTTTATCGACATTTGAAGCACAAACTAATAAGAAATATTTATTTTCATCAATATTTTTTCCAGTTCATTTTATTTTTATATATTAAAGTATAACAATATGTTTTCAAAATAAAAAATTGTCCACATGCATATGTTTGACATTTGAAGCACAAGCTAATATGAAATATTCATTTTCATCAATTTTTTTTGCAGTTCATTTTATTTTTATTTATTAAAGTATAACAATATGTTTTCAAAATAAAAAAATTGTCCACATGCATGGTTGGTGGTGGTTATTTCTAGTATTATATAAAAAGTGTTCGGAACTAGAATTTACAAAAGATGAACTGGGATATACGTACTAAACCGGAGTATTCTGAGTTTACTGATTTCACTGAAGATTCAAATAACCAAATCAAGAAATCATTCGAACACAAATTTTAAATCAATGGCAGTCAATAATATGTGTAGCGAGGAAATATCCCTACTACTTATAATTATAAAAGCAACCGTAAAAATATCGGAACAATTTCACTAGAGGAAACAAGATTTTTTGTTTTTACTATGGACCATTGATTTATATGATATGATATGATGTGTGATTTAGATGTTGATTTCAGATAAAATATTACTCTTTGACGGAAAAAAGTAGTTCAAACCATTTACTTTTTGGAAAGATATCAACCTATATTATTAGTAGATTGAGCCACCTACATTTATTGCCTGACATGCATTGTTTTATATAAAACAAAATTAACATCAATTATTTTATTTTTCTTATTTGGCCACATATTGGAGGCATCTTTTGCTAGTATAATGAAAAACACTCTATAATACTATGTATAGTTTGGAAATCTGTAGCAGCACTTCTTTCAATCGTCTATTAATTGAGTCAATGGTGCAGACTTCAAAATAATGGCATTTAATTATACACATAACCATAGATTCAAAGGTCAGTTCATAGCAATAGTAGGCTCAGATCTGAATTTCTGTTTGTATAAATATACATCTAAACCTTGCTAGCTCATGATCATAAGAGAGTAGCTAGAGAACAAATTAAGAAAGTTTGTACACAATGATAGCAAAGCGTTTTATTGTCCTTGTTATTTTAGTCGTTGGTGCTACAACCACAAGGGCAGGTATGCCTGTGTATATGCCGATTGCAAATGTCTCAGATCCTGAACTTCAATCTCTTGGCAGGTAATTAATCATCTCCCTTTCTATGATCTGCACCTTTTTCCTTTTTCTTCATTTTTCTTTTCCTTTTTTTTTTTTGGTTTTGGGATTGAAATTAATTTGAGGTTATATTTCAGATATGCTGTGGAAGAATACGACAAGCTGGCCCAATCACACCTTTTATTCAAACTAGTATTTGGCGCAGATATATATTTCGAAGTCCCATACAAAGACGAAACATTCGCCGGCCAAACTTTATACTTGTACCTCACGGCAACAAACTGTAGCCAGTTTGGTGCACTGGGAAATTACACTGCTCAGTTAAAGCCTTCTTTCAACAGTTCCTACATCTTTCAGGGACTGAAACCAAAGCAAAGTTGACATAATAATAATATGTTCTTTTCATTCAAAGAAGTTTTATCGCGTTCTTTATGTACTGTGTTTTTATACTAGTATGCTTAGAATTGTTGCAAGGTGAAAACTGTTAATTATGTAGCAGGTGATGAGTAGTGTGTCATCAGTGTGCAATTCTTTGATCTGTTTGTTGCCGCTGCCAACACCGGCATGTTGATGTAGTTCTTTTAATTCTTCATTCAATAATCAATATAATTGCAGTGTTCAAGTTTGAGAATTTTTAAATTTTATCTTATATTTTAAGATTAAAATATATATCAATCAAACTTCAAAAGAAATAATCGTCATTCAGCCAAATTTCACTTCCCATAGTAAAAATTTTGTACTAGAATTTTCTAAAATCACATTCTGGTGAAAGAAGACCCTAAATCCGTAATAAAACAGAAAAAAAAATATATATCATTTCCTGTTGTTACTAGAAGCTAATTATCCTTTATTTATTCAACAACAATTTTTTTTTAAAAAAAAAGGAGGAGTGAAGAACAGCAAATTTGATAAGTTTCCTCTCAGGCAAAAAATCTGAAGGAAATGTGTGAACAAGAGGTCATAGATGATCTGAGTGTCACAGCTTGCAACTCGGTCTGAATTGTTAGTAAAAATGTGTGAAGCTATTCCAAATGGATCACTTTCTAGGCAAGCGAGCCACTACCACTGAACGACCTAGCAGACCGCTTGTAGAGCAAGCAAATCACTGGGATCCGGATCTAAATAGCCCTTATCTGTTCAAACCAACTCCCATAAATTAATACCTCTCTAAATATAGCCACCTCTTTGGTTCTTGGATCTATGTTTCTTTCTATTCCAGAGAGAGAGAGAGAGAGAGAGAGAGAGATTAAAGAGTTTGAGAGAGAGGGAAAGCCAACCGACTGCTCAGAGCAATCGGTCAGGTAGCACACGCGTGAGTAGACTGGCACTTACAATCATGGAAATTGACTTCAAAGTTCAAACCTTATCGTGAGGTTGTGGTGTACTTGCTGCTTATGGAGTGAGAGACAAGGCACTGCAGAACCAAGGTTCGAGAAAGGTCTAGCATTCGATCAACTTCCGTTGCGGTATATCTAATTCTCTAAGTTATTCTTATGTGTTTGGATGGCACAAGAATATCTCTTCCTAAGGTGTGTTTGGATGAGTTAGGAATAAGGAAGGAAGAAAGATTCCGGGAAGAAAATTTAGGAAGAGTGGGAAGAGTGTTATTCTGGGAAGAAGTAATATTGTTTGGATGGTAAGTTATGAATAAGGAATGGAAGAGTTGAATTAGAATAATCATTTGTATTTTTTTTTATCTATTTATAGTTTATTCATTTGTCTTTATTTTAATGTTGTAGTTTATTTATTAATAATGCTAATAATTGGAAAACTAAAATAAGAAACAATAATAATAATAGAAAATAATTAATAATATAATATTATAATAAAAATAAAATAATCATTCATTTTAATTTTTTTAAACCAATTTTTGTATCCTTTCCTTATATTTTAATATTTAATATTTTAAAATAAAATAATAATTATTTTAATAATAATAATAATAAAGTTATAATTACATTTTAAAATAATCAATTTTTTAATATTGTAATATTTCAAAATGTTGTTTTGATTGTGAGTTGAGAATAAAAATAGAAGAGAAGAATAAAATAATCATTTACCTTATATTTTCACAACTAATTTTAATTTGTTATTCTTTTCTTATTTATTATACTAAAATAATTAATAATTTTATTAAATTAATTATTGATATTATTTTATACAAATAATTAGACTAATAAAAAGTAAGTAACAATAATAATATAAAAATAATTAATGTTGTTATATTACAATAACATAATATTATCATTAAAATAAAATATTTATATTACAATCAATAACCGTGCCAAAAGATATTGAAATATTTTATTTGAGTATGGTTGTGGCCTGTGGGGAATGGAACAGAGGCTGCATGCATGTGTCGAACCAAAAGAAAGAATAAAATATTTACACTATTTTTCTCTCTAAATATTTTATTGATTTTCACTCTTGCCAGTTTCTTTCTTTTCCTTCTTCTAGCTACTGGGTGGAATTAACTCTTCCGAGAATTTTTCGTTCTTTCCTGCTTCTTCCTAACGCGTTTGGATGATATATTTCTTCCAGAAAGAGGGCTTAATCCGCTCCATTCAAACAAGTCCAAAAAGAAAATTAAAAAAAGAGTTATTCCTAAGCATCCAAACAAGTTAGGAAGAAAGGCTCCGTTTGGATACGTGTGGGAAGAAGGGAATAAGGGAAGAAGTGAGAAAAAGTATTGGAAAGTGTGTAACTTTGTGAAGAGTTTGGATTGTTTATAATTTTTTTTCTTCTTCTTCCTTCTTCTTCTTCATTCTTCCAACAATCCAAACACACCCAAAGGGAAGAAGAGGCTTCTTCTTGGAAGAGCTTCTTCCAACTATTTGCTAGTATAAGGTATTAGAAAGAAGCAATTTGAATTAAATAATAATTGATCGAGGTGTAAACCAAGGTCAAAGAAATAACTCTTGTACTCGACTAGTCGTTTGTAGTAGAGTAAAAGTGTCCATCCCACAAAAATGGATATGAGTATTATTCTTATTAGTTCGTTAAATCTAGACAATAAAAATTGAGATAAGAATTGGTGTCACAAAAAAGAATAAATTAAAGGAAAATAAAGGAATGCAATTGCAAGTATGAAAATAATGCAAAACAATTCAAGTAAATATTTTTGAGCTTTTCTAACAGTTTAATATATGAAGAAAAATATGCTTTAGGGTTCGATTTCACCTAAATTCGGTCACATGGTTACAAAACCTAGCACTGTCGTGTTCAGTCTTGCTAATTCGGTCCGAATTCCGGACCGAATTCCACTGTGTAAATGTTGTGGCTTACTCGTTCGTTGATTTGTTCAAGCTAAACGTCTATCTAGCCATACCTAAACTCCCTAATCCTCCGCTTTCGCTTATTGGGTATGGTATTTGGAATGGCATCTAGTGTTAAATAACCCTCATCGAATACATTGCACCCCAACTTTCGTTGTCGGTGGAGTTATTCGAGTTTACAATTGGTTTTCTGCAAGGTATTGTCCGGCTCTTTTTGACGGATTTCCCCGTTTGAGAAGGAAAACAAAAAGAAGGATCGGATCAGATATCCCCTCGCAGGCCAAAGCCCCGACCACGGGCGCCTCCCATTAAAGAGATGCTCGCTCGCGCGGACTTATGTTCCTCCAAGAGTTGATTATTTGGTGTAGGTTCTTTCTTTCCGACGGGCGCAAGCCCCCGCCGTTAATTACCCTGGTTACTCTCCTAGGCACCTCTGGATCGGGAATATCAAAGAATATATCCTGCAGACTGTTAGAGAATTGTCAATAAAACGATTAGTATCATGCATATGCATATGAATATTTTGCGGGTGTTGATATTTCGATGTTTATCACTTTTTGTTTCAATCCTTGTTTAATATGGTATGCTATAGATGGAAAATGGCGTGGTTTGATCTTGATGAGTTCTCTCCTTTTCTTTATGAGACAATGAATGTGAACTTTTTGTTTTTTTTTTAAGAGATTATTTCGAGGCCTCGTTCAAAGTGAAGTAGGATCACGGGACTACTCAAATGTCACGAGGTTTCAGTCTTCCATCATGAATTCGTCGGGTAGGCTTTAGTCGCCGGGACTTATTTTATCTGACAAGGCATAATGTCGTCTGGTAGCTTGTTGCCAAGAATATCTGCATGATTTAGCAGCATGTTGCAGAAGATATTCATCTGACTTAGCGACTTATTGTCGGGGACATTTGTGTAACTTGGTGGCTTGTTGCCGAGGATGTTCATCTGACTTGGCGACTTGTTGTCATGATGCCGGGAACATTCATTATGTTGATGGCTTGTTGCAATGAATGTCAGACTAAGAACCTCAAGTAGGATCGCGGTGTCACCCTGGTTCGAACTTTCCTTCATTTGATGACTTGTTGCCGAGAACATTCATTTGGTTTAGTGGCTTGTTGCCGAGAAGATTCATTTAACTTGGTTGCTTGTTGCCATGATTGCTAAGGTCGAGAAACGAGAGTGGGATCGCGGTGTCACCCTTGTTCAGACCTTCCTGCATTCGGTAGCTTGTTGCTGAGGATATTCATTTGATTTGGTGGCTTGTTGCCGATAAGATTCATTGGTTGCTTGTTGCCGTGATTGCTAAGGTCGAGAACCGAGAGTGGGATCGCGGTGTCACCCTTGTTCAGACCTTCCTGCATTAGTGGCTTATTGCCGAGGATATTCATTTGATTTAGTGGCTTGTTGCCGAGATGATTCATTTAACTTGGTTGCTTGTTGCCATGATTGCTAAGGTCGAGAAACGAGAGTGGGATCGCGGTGTCACCCTTGTTCAGACTTTCCTGCATTCGGTAGCTTGTTGCTGAGGATATTCATTTGATTTGGTGGCTTGTTGCCGATAAGATTCATTGGTTGCTTGTTGCCGTGATTGCTAAGGTCGAGAACCGAGAGTGGGTTCGCGGTGTCACCCTTGTTCAGACCTTCCTGCATTAGTGGCTTATTGCCGAGGATATTCATTTGGTTTAGTGGCTTGTTGCCGAGATGATTCATTTAACTTGGTTGCTTGTTGCCATGATTGCTAAGGTCGAGAAACGAGAGTGGGATCGCGGTGTCACCCTTGTTCAGACCTTCCTGCATTCGGTAGCTTGTTGCTGAGGATATTCATTTGATTCGGTGGCTTGTTGCCGATAAGATTCATTTAACTTGGTTGCTTGTTGCCATGATTGCTTAGGTCGAGAACCGAGAGTGGGATCGCGGTGTCACCCTTGTCCAGACCTTCCTGCATTTGGTAGCTTGTTGCCGAGGATATTCATTTGATTTAGTGGCTTGTTGCCGAGAAGATTGCGTTTCATTTTGTTTCATCTAGGTTCATGCCTCAAGGTGAGATCATTAGACCTCCTCAGCTGCACGAGGTTTTGGTTTTCTAGCATGATTTCATCAGGTAGATTTCAGTCACTGATGATGCTTTATCTAGTAGTGGACGGTGTGCCGTCAAGAATGAGGTCGCGGGATCACTCAGACACTATAGTATTTGTGCATCTGGAAAAGGTATCATAGAGCCTTCTCAGGGTACGGTGCTTTGATTTTTTTTATTATTATTTGGACTTGGACTTCGATTCCAATCTTTGGCGGGATTTGAGTTGGTTTTGGGATTGAGCTGAACTTCATGTTTTCTTCTTGTTTTTCTTTTTTTTTGGCTTTGATTCTGGTTTTGGTATCAGGATTCCATGCCTACGGTCTAGCGGCTGGCACCTGATGAGATCACACACACACCTTTCTTTTATTTTTGCCTTGCAATCGGGACTCCTCATCTGAGACCTGGTGGATTAGGTCCTGAAAGAGTCGCTTTTGGTCTTGTTTTAGGATTAAGACTCACATAACGAGAGGCCCTTCTGCCTGTGGTATCATACCTTCACTCTCTAGTTCAAAACATTATTCCGTTTTTCTATTGAACCCGGAACGATTCCAATATAGACCTACGCACCGCATTTGAGACGAAACGATTTCATGCTGCCGCCCAACAAACAAGATTAGGATTGAGCCTCACTGCGCTTGAGCTTTCTTCTCTTTTCATTCGAGCGACTCGCTTTTCGCTTTACTCTCTTGACTGCCCTAGACAGCTTTTGAGCACTGGAACCTGAACTTGAGCATGATTTGCCCCTGTAAGACAACTTGAGAAGAGCATACTTTAGGAACATGGTACGAAATGAGACCGAGCGGTTGGGCCCTAGAAGAGCTTTGGTTATAATTTATCTTCTCAACTTGTTGGAAATACGTGGCCCATACTTCCTTTGATTATCAATGTCAGATGAGAATCTTCTGAAAACACATCATCTTTGTCGTGGATGAGTCTCAATTCCGCCGAATCCCTGAAACTAGACAATCTTTTAAACATTTTACATTAATGGGGTTCCTGACACCCGTGACGAATTCATTTTTTGGGGGCATGATAGAACTACGCCATGAGCATCTATTCTTTTCATGGCCTCAATTTCAGAGAATTCTTCCTTTCATTTATCTGAGTTTTCGGTGATTCTCGATGAAACGTTTAATGTGGCGATATACTGATCAAATATAAGTTTGGGGTTTTGGGTGATTTAATTGAGTTTGGAGGGTTTTTGGACCATGATATTTAGTAGAAATGGGTTCCTTATATTTTTCTGGATTTATAGGAATTTGATTTGGATTTTTCTGAGCCTCCCATGATTTTTGGTGAAATTTTGAAGTTTTGACGGATTCTGATTGATCCACGTCAGCACCATTACTCATGCACACGGATGGCTGCATGGTATATTGTCAGGGACCCACCACATATCAGAAGCCACAGGAGATCCAGCGATTTTGAGTTCTCCTCGCATCTTCTTCTGTGGGCGTGGTGTTCTCCATTGATACAGAAAGGGATACGGTGGGGGCCACGAATCAGTTCCTCATGAGGCATGCACTGAGTTCATCGGAAACTTTCTTCTTTCTACCCTCCTTTTTTCTTTCTCCCCATTCGATCCAGTCGAGGGACGTTAGACGTCGATGACTTCGTTGAACCATCGAGCAGACCTCAGACCAAGGGAAGGAGGGAACCTTACGGCTTCTGTGGAAGCTCCTTGAATGAAGCATTCTACGACCTCGAGACAAGGCCTATCCCTTAATGCACTTGTCCATGGCGAGAGACATCGCTGCCCTGCGAGTTGGAGGCATCGTTTGGAGGCCTGATGGAGCATCGCCAGGTAAGTGTATCTGCTTCTTCCTTTTTCTTTTTGGTGATGGAGGTTTGACACCATTCATTTTGAGTAATTCCTCCCTTTTTGTATACTCGCCAGGCGTTCGATGAAATGCCAGAGAGGGAGGAAGTCTGTCACTGCCATGTTCCACCATCAAAGAAGAAGGCTGGCATAGATGTGAGAAATGGGGACGGCAATAGGAGGTTATGCAAACGCCCCAAGAGGTAAATGCAGTCATTGTTTCTCTCTTTTTTACTCGAGTAATGGGGGGTTCCTCAGGACAGAATCCAACTCAGCCATGCCTCTGCTTTCGCATGTTCATCAGGTATTCGATTAAATGCCTGAGAGAGACTGTGAAGGAGCAATTATTCGTCAGCACCACGTTATGGCAGTGAAGCCTCAGGGAGTCCTCCTCATGTTGGGTCGGATCTGACGGCATGAGATGACCTACGGATTGCGAGTGCTCTGAGAGGTAAACGCCATCATTGTTCCCTTCTTCTTTTGTTTTTGAGTAATAGGGGGGTCCTGGGTACAAAGTTTAACTCGGCCATGACTTCATTTCTTGCATACCCAATAGGTGTTCGATAGAATGCCTATGAGAAGCTTCAATGTTTCTGTTTGATGAAGGCAGATTATCTGGGTCCCATCACGGTGTCGGGTAGCAACACTCGAAATCAGCCCATGCCGATATCTTCAGTCGGTGTTGCTTGGGTCCGATTTGATTCAAGAAAGCGATGGTGAGGGCTCAACATCTTCTGACATTTATGTATGTCTTCTTTTCTCTCTTTTTTTTTGTTCTCCCCCTTTAATTTGAATTGCCAGTTGTGTCTCGTTTGTGCGAGCATGTTGACGGTTTGATGATAACTGAGCCTGAACATGACATCTCGTGTGAACATGATGATCAGGGATGGTGGCTCGAGGAGTGGTGAAGTCTAACTCCATCTCAGGTCAGCATCTGAATCATGACTCAACTTGCCATCTTTTCTTTTATTTTCATTCTCATTTCTTTGACGAGGGTTCTGGTCTTACTATAGGTAGTTGCTTGTTGGTGATATACAACGGTTTGTGTGCGCCTTTGATGTGGCTGTTGAAACATCATGGGGTTGTTGAGGAACTGCTGAGCCCCTGGCAACTCGAGTTGGCAAGGAAGACATAACATCAGCCTCTGAAATCAGGTTTCCTCTTTCTCTCTTTTTTTGACTTGATTCTCTTCATTCTTTTGATAAAGCATGGATTGAACATAGATTGTCGATGGTGTGTCGGGTTCGATAGCCAGTGACTTCTTTTGGCAGCAAATGGCTTCCATCATTATCAAGATTTGGCAATGAGATGGCATCTCCTGAAGTTGAGAGTGTCACAAATGTGTGAGTATTATGATGGTTGAATGGAGACATGGAAGATTGCAATGCCGACATCATCTGAGTTAGCCAGCCAAGATATGATATCGGCTTGAGCATCTCTGAGGTTAGATTCTTCCTCCTACTTTTTATTTTTGGCCAGTACCAGCTCTCAGCATGTTTATTGTGAGGTGGCATGAAATTTGTGAACTTTCTTTTTATTTGGTTGACAGGCACTGGCCTTGATCCAGCTATCATCACCTCGAGTTGGCATCATGAGTGTAGCTCAGCTTGACCTCCTGAGGTTAGATTCTTTCCTCTCTTTTTTATGGGATATGATGGGGAGGTGATATGGTATGGGGATCGGTTTTAGGTGGGTAGGAGTTGGCAGAGCTTTTTGGCAGCATGTCGCCTAGGTGAGGTGGTTTCAGCAGGGCAAGAGGGATATGTCTTATAGTCACTGGTTGGGAAGAGAGGCCATATGGCATGGGATTGGTTGTTTTGAGATTGATATTCCTCCCCTTTTTTTTTTATTAACTCATGGAGAGCTATCATCTTGGGTTTGATGTTGTAGGGATGGGACTCTTCAGATTTGAGCAATGACTTGCAAGGTGGAATGGGGTTTCTGTGGCTCATGGTGGCTACGGTCACTTGGCATGGCTTCCAGGGCATCATGGAGACATCTCAGGGGCCCTGATTATGAGAAGCAAGCCTTCATAGGCTGGTACCTGCTGTCCTGAAGGTATTCACCTTCTCTTTTTTTTTAATTCATTTTTTTTGTTTATAAATTATTTTGTGTGTCTTCTTAATATGTGTAAGAGAAAGTAATGCATATGCAGATTACTTATATGTGTATGAAGCTTCCTATTAGATGTAGGGATTCCAAAGAAATCAAAGCAAAAGAGAAAGAAAATAAATGGCCTATGGACATATGAAGTTTAAGGTCTTATTATATTGTTATTTATGCCATCATTTATGTATTACCTCTTCTTGCATATGCATGCATGTTTATGATCATGATCTTTTTTTTATTTGTTTGAAAGTAAATGAAAGAACAGAAAATGGGTGTGTAGCCTTATTTATATAATAATGCAAACATGATACATGGTTAAATAATTTTACTATAATACCTTCCCATATTACAGTATCTAGGCCAAGAGCATAAGTGTGTATCTCCTTTATTTATTATTTTTTTTTTGTATTTAGTTGTGTTAATAGATAGGTACATGCATACTGTTTTGTCTTCTTTTTTTTATCTATTTTAGAGAAGATGAAGATGGGGTAACAAGGAGAAGAGAAATGATAAAAATAATCAAAACATGCCATGATTCTTTTGCTATGTACTAATCTAATGCACATAAATGCAAAGAAAATCCAAAAGCAAAATAGATAAAAGGAGATGGTTCTCAGGTTTTACAACCTTTGAACTTATGCAAACTAATATACCCATGCACACCATGGATTGGTGGCTGGGTCAAATACAAAGTTGACTCTCAAAACAACAAATGGAGAATTTACCACTTTTCTATTGATTGAACAGAAGGGGATTACAAGCTTGCTCTTCCTTCTTGCAACTTCACCTACAGAGTCTTTCCTATTTTTTTTATTTTTTTATAGCTATCCTAAACTCACTCTCTTTTCTTGTTTTGCAAATTTTATTCTAGGTGCGTGTGTGATTTCTTGATGCTTCTTCAGAAGCTCTTTTGCTCAGAGTTTTCTCTCCTTCCAACCTAACCCTCTTTTCATGGTGCAGCTGCCTCTTTATTTATAGAAGGAGTCAAGGGCATTTTGGTCAAAACACATTTCGGGTATGGAGTTTATTTGGCTTGGAGATGTAGCATGCTGGATGGGTATTTCTCTTTCATCTTTACTGTGTGTACACAGTGATCATACATTGCTCTCTGTCTCTCCCTCTATGGATTTTTTTATTAATTCTCTTTTCTTAGGTATTCATCCAAGTATGCTACAAGAAATATGGCACTGCTGCATTGGTATTCTTTCTCTCTTTTTTTTTCAGCTCAATTTTGTTGCAATGTGTACAGTGATGGGCTGGTCTTAGAGCCTCAAACATATTGCCTTGATGTATTTATCAAGTTCTTTGCAGGCTGCATCATTTTTTCTTTTTCCAAACATTAATTATGCATGATAATTTCAGTTTGGTCTGTTGGGCTTTGATCGATGTACAGTTGTGCAAATTTCTTCTCATGTCATATGTTTCTCAAGGACTGAGGCAGTCTTGCTCCTCTTTTTTATTTCAATTAAAGATACACAGCTTAGCATCCTATACTTTGAATTACTCTTTCTCGACTCGAGCTAGCCCAGCACTGTTGTTTCTGGGTGCCTCCGTTTTTTTTGTGCTACATTGCTGTAATTGATCCATGACTGCATTGAACAGTTTTTTTTTAATTAGGCCAAGAGCTGACGGTTCTTCAATTGGCTTATAGTCTTCTTCGAACATGTGGATCATCATTTGAATGGTGTGTTTGATATTCCTGGATCATCATTTAACTTTCCAAGTCACTGTTAACCACTGTTCAATCAAACCCAATTCTGGCTGCAACTGCCATTGGAGCTCTCACACACCTGTTCTTTCTCAGGTCTAATTGATATGCCTAACTCATTCCTGGCATCCTCCCAAAGGTGCACAAGCAAATAATTTTGTGTTGATGGATTCAATTACTTTAATTTCACACTTCTTGTGCCAGCTTGATTGTCTGTCTCTCCAAAATTGAGCTTCGATTGATACACTACAGAGGTCGAGGTCCATGTCTCTGTGCTCTCCTCTTCACCAGCTTTCCAGCGGTACCAAAAGCATGGGTTGCAGTGCCGTGGTTTGCCGTAACGGTGGTTGTCAGAGGTGAGCTTCGTCTCCTCCAGCTGCTTTGCCTCTCTCTTTTTATTTCATCGACTGTTTTGTTTAATTTTTTTTTAGGTGCGGGGCCCAGGGGCAGAACCTGTCGCGTGCTGCCATTTGTTTGTTGTTTTTATTGCTGACAAGTGGGGGGCCGAGCAGCAGTGGCCAATCGGGGCAGCTATCGGAGGTTTGGAGAGGGAGGGTCTGACAATCGGGACCCGATCCATTTTTTTCTTCTTCTTCTTCTCTGTTTTTTTTTACTGGGCCGGGCTTAGGAGGTTTCAATAAGGCCATGGAAGCCGAAATTTTTTATCATTACCGTTTGTTTGAGGAACTAGTTTGATCTAATTCATTTGTGGACGAAATTTTGTATTCACTCTGTAGATTGTAAATGATATAAATATTTCCATTTATCGATCATTAGAAATACTTCATATCATTCTCCAAATCTCATAACTATATTCGAATTATAAGGATTCGAGTATTAACCATGCATCTGAGCTTGACGATGGATGCCAAAAATCATTGCGGGTATCTCAGCTCGACTTTCATGGAATTATCTAATTTAGTTCCATGAAATGACATATTCGGCTTGTCATAAAATATTCATTAAATATTTCATGGACTTGTAGCGTTTAAAAATTTTCTCATAATTCATGATAGTTTCACATGAATTTCTAAGACTCCAAAATTTACTTGGCACATTTCGGCTAATCCCAGGGCGCTTTGGTATTTTTCATGCCTTATCCCCTTCTGAATAATTCTCGAGATTTTCTGAGGCTATCTCAGTTTTTTATAATCCTCAAAATATGCAGGGCATCTCGTGTCATTTTGACCACACATTTTTAGGGGTCAACAAATGCCCCCCACCAGAGTTGGTTGTGAGAATATGTATTCGAACAACCTACTCTGGTGCCCCCTGTTTGTCACGATCTTTCACGTGATCGAAGAATAAGTTTGTTTCCATTTGAGTATATGTTACCTTTATCTTTCATTCCAGCGCCTATTTCCAACGGTCATTTTCTTCGGCTTACTGTTCCAACGGTCACTTTGGCGTCTTTTTGAGGTGAGTGTAACGGCTATGTTGCTCCGTTCCGCGTGTATCTTTCTCCAACGGCTACCTCTTTTTTCCTCTTTAAATTTCTTCACCATTCATTTCTATTTTATCATTCTTTCTTGAAAATATTCTCTCTCATTTTTTTTTACTGCTACATGGCTAGTCATAACAACCATGCTGAAGACGGTGCAGTACCAGAGTCAGACTCTTTTGTAGAGAATTATGAAGAAATTGAAGAAGTTGTAGAGGATGCTGATTTGGAAGTTGATCATGCAGTTGGTGATGCACTACATGACACAATAAACAACTGGTCCCCAGATTATGCATTACACCAGGAGCGGGCATATTGGAGGCCGCTTCCTTCACATGACTGGGGAACTAGTTCAGTTTCGACACCTTTGGAAATTCACGAAGACCAGTGGTGGCTCTGTATCCACTTTTTTTGGCTTCCTTTGATTATTGGTATTATTGCAGTGCTGCTTTTGGTGCAACTCTTGCATGAGTGATGCATATAGTTGGGAACTAAGTCTGATGTAGGTTGTGTTGTGCCCAACTATATATATATTTTTTTTATGAGGTTTCCGTGTAACATGTTTCGATACTGTTAACACGATATAATTATCATGTTTCTCCTCTTTGTTTTGTTTGATGAGCCGAAATGTATACACCATTGTGCATGATTTTGGGTCGGTCCATGCGAGATTTCTTTGACTAGGGATTTCTAAAGAAATGCCCCCTGTATTTAGCGTAGGGGAATCCTTTCGTTTTTTTTTGCAAGGGTTTGCCGCCTTGATTTTTTGGTTTGATTTTGGTTAAGGCCCAAAACTTCCAAGAGCCTCTCTTATTATTATTATTCCTTCTTGCTTTGGATTCGGCAGAAGGTCCCATCTGCCAACATTAGCGGAATATTTTGGAAAAAGAAGCGCCTTAGATTGCCTTGCGGAGGGGCGACTTGCGGTCAATCTCCTGGGAAAAGACACTGCTTTCTTTGCAGATTTTTACCAAGGATCATGCCAGGCAGCTACATATGTGGGTTTCCCTCCTTTTTGATCCAACGACTTCCTTGTCGGTTCTTGCGTTTATTCAACGCATCTTTTGTCTGGGGGGACACCCATCATTTCTTTGTCTGTCATCACACTTGACTTGCGTGTGACATGCGCAATTTCCTTCAGGTTGCGTCTGACTTTGCATTAAAGGGGATTGAATGCTACTGTGCGCTACTTATGTATATATAAGGGGGCAACGCGCCAAGGCATTCATCGGTAAGCCTAACAAAACTCCCAGTTCTTTGTGGTGAACCATATGGCTTTCATGGCTGACTTCTTTTCTAAAGTGCAAAGGTTTTTAAGCACCATAGTGTTGCCATGGATATATGAGAACCCCTATTTGCTGATTTACTCCTTTTTTGGGCCCCAGAAGGTGACTATATGTGTCAACTCCGGCGGCGTGCCTTTTTCGAAAGTTTGTATATCATGGTGGGTTCTGATTATTCTAGAATTGTTGATCATTTTCATGTCGCGTTACCGACTTCGAATAATAGTTACGAGCGTCCTCGTAATCCTCTTCTTCCTTTCTCAAGGCGTCCCCCATGCTCATTTTACATGAGCCGCCGCCTCACCCCCGCTTAGCTGAAGCTTCTCTTGAATTTACATGAGCCTTGGAAGTCTCTTCTGCTATTTTCTTTTTTTTTTTGTTCATGGTCCTGCTCGGTATGTTGCAGACCCAGGAAGCATGTACTTAGATTCGTAGGCGGTATTATGAAGATTGTATTTGGCATCTTTTTTGGTTGCTTGTATCCCTTATGAACAAAGTTGGCTACCGTTCTCTTTTTTTTTCATCTTTTCTTTGTACATTGTAGATCTCTTGTTCCAAGAATCGATCGCACGGATTTTCATTTGGTTGAGTGATAACCCGACTTTGATTTTGATTACCAAACGAAATGCTTTATAAACATTCAATTTGAACAAGGCATTCCTTGATGCACTGCCTTCAGGGACGTAAAGTTTCATTTGCTCCTTGTTCTTGTAACGGGAGTTGATAGCCCTCAGGAGTAACTCGAGAGTCACCGAGTCACTGCACACGGCATTCGTCATAGGGCTAATTTTGATTAAGGCCCAAAATTTATAAAAGCCTCATTCATCTTTTCGGGTCCGGTAAGATGAATGACAACCGGTGTCAGTTGCTTATGGCGCACTCCGACATAATCGACCATTTTTTTTGTGGATTTTTGGTTTGTGGAATTTTTGGGGTTTGGAAATTTTTATGGAAGAAATGCCTTATGGACGTTCAGCCAGAACAAGACATTCCTTAATGCATCGCCATCAGGGACATAAAGCTTCAGTTGCTCCTTGTACCTGCAAAGAAAATGGATAGCCCTCAGGAGCGACTCGAAAGTCACCAAGTCATTGCACATGGCATTCGTCATAGGGCTAATTTTGGTTAAGGCCCAAAATTTATAAAAGCCTCGTTCATCTTTTCGGGTCCGGTAAGATGAATGACAACCGGTGTCAGTTGCTTATGGCGCACTCTGACATAATTGACCATTTTTCTTTCTTGTGGATTTTTTGGTTTATGGAATTTTTGGGGTTTAGGAATTTCTATGGAAGAAATGCCTTATGGATGTTCATTTTGAACAAGACATTCCTTGAAACATTGCATTCAGGGACATAAAGCTTCAGTTGCTCCTTGTACCTGCAAAGAAGATTGATAGCCCTCAGGAGCGACTCGAAAGTCACCAAGTCATTGCACATGGCATTCGTCATCGGGCTAATTTTGGTTAAGGCCCAAAATTTATAAAAGCCTCGTTCATCTTTTCGGGTCCGGTAAGATGAATGACAACCGGTGTCAGTTGCTTATGGCGCACTCCGACATAATTGACCATTTTTTCTTGGTGGATTTTTTTTGTGGGGGTTTATTTGAGATTTTGTTTTGGTGGATTTTTTTTGAAATATGGTGAAATTTGGCTCTGATGGAGGATTTTGTTTTAAAGTTTGCGATTTTCCGGTCGGAGGGTCGTCGACATTCTTATTAAATTTGCCTGTCTTAAGGGACCATCACGAGGGACATTTTTTTGTCGTTGCCCCCTGACACATTTGACCGTTCTCTGGAATAAAGCTGATCCATCGGTAAGTGGGATATCCTCGAGCCTTGGATCCTCTGTTGGTCTCCTGAATCTTTGTCGGCCACGAGGCGTCCTTTGGATTTGACATCTCAAGAGAAGGCTCGCGTGCTTGTCTCTTAGAGGATCCGACTTAGGCTTGTGTACTTTGATTTGGGTTTGGTTTATCCGACCCTGCGTATCTTCCTTAGCACGAGTCTGACTTATATATAGAGTTTATTTCCCTTTTCATTACTCATCACCACTTACTCAGTTTTTTATCCAGAGTAGTTCTCTCATGGATTCTCCTTTAGTCCAATCTAGAAAACGTCGGCCTCACTTGCCTGCACTCGTGCTTCCCGATTGGTCTTATGGTCCGCAAAATCGTTATCTTTTCCGGGACCGTGAAGCCTTTGAGCATCATAACGTGGGTACTGTGGATAGACCTGTGGTCCAGTGCTGTTATTTTGACCCCCTGGGGAGGCTAGATAGGGAACATTCTCGCCTTCTTGCTAGTTGGGCTGAGTTTTGGAGATTGCGAAAGTTGGCTGGCCGCCAGTCTTCATACCACCCTGAGATCACCCGCTTGTTTTATGCCAATTTTCGCATTTCGTATAACCACAAGAACGTGCCTCAGGCTTCCTCTTATCTTTTTGGAAGATACATTCCTTTAGGGCTTAATGAGCTTGCACAATTTCTAGAGACCTCAGCGACTCTTGATGGCCTTCCTGTTTATACGTACGTTTGCTGGCCCCGTGACTGTGAAAGTCGTTCTGCCTACAGGCGTTGGTTTAGGTTTCGAGCAGACCCCATCAATGGGACAATGTGTACCTCGTCCCTCCCTGCTCTGCATAGGTCATTTTTTTTTTACCCTGTTTTTATTGATATTCAAGATTCTTGCTCCAAATTTTCTTAGTTTTCCTTTTTTTTTTAGCAGGGTTTTATTTGCGATGATTAGCCACATTCTTTTGCCTCAGAGTGACTTCACCAACTTCACAAGTTCTGAGACCCTCTTTTACCTGCGTCATTTAATCGCAAGAGATAAGAAGGTTAATGTGGCACACGTCATCCTCCGGCATATGCATCATGCGTCTGAGTCTCCGCGTGCACCGCTGCCTTATGGGCATTTGGTGGAGGAATATATGGTTGCGCTAGGCATTCCCTTGCCAGAGAAGCTGTGGGGAAAAACTGTCTCAGGTTGTGATCGAGCATATCCGCGTAACTTGGTGGGCGACCTTACTTCTCTGGGGTGGGTTGAGAGCTCTAGCGGGAGGTTGATCCCTGACCCTAACCACGTGGTGAATGATTACATTCTGACAATTGGTGCAGCGCCTAACCAATACGGGCCTCCACGGGAGGGATCTCCGCCATCTGATGCTGAGTCTAGCACTGACGGTCCCAAGGTTTCTTTGTCTCATTTTGACAAGAGGTTTGATGATATATATGCTTGCCTTGGGACTATGGAGAAGAAGATTGACACAGTTCTCGCTGTCCTTGGCCCAAAAATTCTGAATGTCTCCCAAGCCGCAAGCTCATCCAGAGCCATGGCAGTATTGCAAGGCACACCCATGGCAGGGGGTATGGATATGTCCCAGGGCATAGGCTCGGACGAGGAGGTGGACACAACCATCAGGCTCTGAACATTTGGGGTTGGTTTGTGAGTTTGATTTCTTTCCAGTTTTCAGCTTAGGTGCTTGTACTTAGGAGGGGTGTTTTCTTTTGGGGTTTATGGCGAGGTTCTGAGGTTGGCCGTCATTGACGCTGGGTAGTCGTCGGGCTTCCTTCTTTGTGGTACTGGGAGACAACAGTTTTCTTTTTTTTTGTTTCAACATAAACGTCTGTTTCTGTTGATGTAGACCTTGAAGACAAGGGTCTGGTGCTTCGAGCTGGCATGATTGAGTTTGTTTTTCGTGTGGTACTTTGGTGTTCTGGGGGTTTAATGGAATTGCTGGGAGTGCTTATCCAAGTTGGGAGGTGATGTAACTTTTTTTTTTTTTTTTTTTTTTTTTTTTTTGAGATGGTCATTTTGAGTTTGGAAAGAGGGAAAGGGGCGTAGGGTCCCCCTTCTTTTAGCAAATGTAGAGGGGAATGAAGCTTTTGGTCCGTGGTGTTGTTTTGTCACTTGAGGAGAGAGTGCTTTTGTAGCCGACCTTGTTGTATCTATGTACAAAGGGTTTCTTTCTTTTTTTTTTTTTTTTTTTTTTTACCTATGTACATTACTATATACATATTTATGGTCTTTTAATAACCGTTGTATTTACTTGTGTGGAGCAAGCTCTTGTAGAACATGTTCTGGAAGTAATACCTCTCCATTTTGGTATTTCTTTTCTACCCAATCTTTAAACACAATGCAATCCTCGATGGTATGGCCTAGGACTCTATGATATAGGCAAAAATTTGGTTTGTCTGAGTGTTCCTCCTCCTCTGGACGCTTTATTTTTGGTAAGAGAAGACCAAACATCCTTGCCATGTGAAAAATTTCACGGGTTTTATCTTTCCGAAAAGAGTAAGGCCTTCTCTTTCGCTCGGCCCATGTTTTGAAATTGCGGCTTCCATCTAGGGCTTTAGCTGCTATAGTCGTCGTAGGCATGATGTGGGTGTCCTCAATTTTGTTCTTTGCTTTTGCATGACTTAACTTACTTATCCTTTCAAGCACGAGTGTCATGTCCCCTTCAAAGATCGGGTTTCCGTATTGAGCATAGGCATTTTCCTGCCGGGCCACATGACTCGTAGATGGTCCATCTCTTTTTGGTTGGGCTTCGATATGAGTTGCTTGATAAGGACTACCAAGTGTTGCTTTCATGACCCCCGTCGAGGCACCGCCACATACGTTTGAGCAATGGACTTCTTGCATTTTTCCTTCAACAAATGACTTAAAATCGGGGATTTCGCTTTTGTCGAGGCATGCCCTCGGATCATATTCAAAAAAATGTGGCTTGATATTTCTCCCCATTACAGTAGTTGTACTGTTGTTATTTGCTCTCCGCGTATCTTCTAACATTTTTGCCATTGCATTATTTTCTTGCCATAGTTTGCTTATCTCTTGGTGCATTTCGGCATTTTCTTGCCATAGTTTAGTGAACTCATGACAAAAATACCTCCTTGCATCATGGAATGAGGTCACTGCCTGATGTAATTTAATATTCTCTTGTTGAAGCGCCATGATTTGCTCCTCGTGCATTTGCAACCGCTTGATGAGATTCACCATACTATGTTGTTCATTAGTAGTGTTAACAGCTGGGGTTTCTGAACTTGTATTATGCCCCCCGGGTGAGATCTCAAAAATTTCATGCTCAGACTCTGATCTGATTTCTTTGATTTCTTTCTTTTTGTCACATACATTTCTCTTTGAGGGTTTATCATCATGTGTGACGTGGGGCTCCACACTATTGTGTGTGCCGATATCAATCTTTTCTTCGTGTACTTTCTTTCTTCTTATTGATTTTCTCCTTATTTGATCTCTCGGGATACGACTTCCCATGCCACCTTCTCGGCTTGACCAGGTTTTGTTATCTTTTTCAGAGATATTGGAGATGCGCCTCTTCTTGAGAGGCTTCCACTTTGTTTTGTCTTCATAAGGGACTTTCATTTGAAGACTCATTCGTTCAAACATTTCTTGGAGGCAGGAGATTGTATCACTCTCCCTCTTGTTAGTGTCTTCATTTGACTTGATTTCCGGATCCTGTTTGAGACCCTTTTTATTATCTATGATTTCAGCCGCATATGGGAGTATTATTCCTTCTAGCTCAACCTCCTCCTCGGACCATCTTTTGGGCATGATATCGGTTACACGCGTGGTTGTACCTTCTTTAAATGCGCCCTTTCTTTCAATATTCTTGTTGGTTTCCGCTTTAGAGGGGTTGTCTCCAAATGAGCGGTTGTGAACCATGGTCGTGTTATCTTCAGAACTACCTTGGCCACAAGTCTCAATAGGTGTTTTTTCTGTATTCCTTCGTGAACCTTGATCGGGTTCCTCTGAATTTTTACTATCATAGCCATCAATTGGAGAGGGCAACCCCTTCAGATTGCTCTTAAGCGCGATCATATTTACGAACGCCCGCCTAGGGAGTCCCGCCATTCTTTCTTCTTGGAAATTTTGCCTTGGTGACATGATACCGAATTGGGATTCTCTTAGCAAGGATCGCCGGCGTGAATTTACACGACTGAGTTGGCCTTCTATTTCTACCCAGGTTTGGAAAGCAGGACATCTTCTTGTAGTGTGCCCCCTTTCTTGATGATACAGGCAAAATTTGGAGTGATTCACATCCACGATTCCTTGGGCGCACCAGTCCAACGGAGGGTGTCCTTGTCTTCGTGGCGCCCTCCAGAATGCCGGAGGCGGTTGCCTGTGAGCATTATGCTGACCTCTCCTTCCCCTGACTGGTAGAGCTTCTAATCTGTTATGGCGATTTTGAGGCCGCGCATTATTTGGGTTCAGTTGTGCAAAGGGTATGTTTCTCGATATTGCCCCAACTCGGACTTCATTCCGGCTGGATCCTCTTGGCTGCCTTTGAACAGTCTCTTCCCTTATAATAGAGTCCACTCGAGGCATGCTCAGCGGATGTGCTCTTCTTGTTGGAATGACATTAGGCAGGGTTCGGGGCGGAGCCTCCTTTCCTGAGCCTTTATTTCTCGGCGTCTGAAAAGATGGAGTTTGTTCTTGCCTCCTGACTACTTGGGCAGCATGCTGAGGTTTGCTCCCTAGATTTGGAACTATGGGCCACTGTTCCTTCCTTCGAGATTTTTCTGGGGTAGGCCTAGCACTTTGCGTTTCTCCCCTTGAGATCCTTGGGGGCTGGCTTTGCTTTAACAGCGTAGCGTCCAACGTATTTTGCAATTCAGACTTTCTTTGTAAATCCTGAATTGATTCCTCGTGAGGTCCTTTATTCTGCACATCGCGCCCTGCTTTCTTTTGATGTTGTCTTTTGTCTTTTCTGCGGTTGGCATCATTTGGGAGCCTCAAGGAGTCGTAGGAAATCTGCGACCCTGTTTTCTTTATATCCTTGCCCCCATATTTATTAGGGGTCACGAGGCTTAGAGTTTCCTTCAAAGCAGTGAGCATTGACTCATTTTGTTGATAGATCATGGTGACTAAGCTATTGTATTGGGATAGCTTTTTCTTGATCTTTTGCATGTCTCTATCGCACGTCCCAATAGGTATTTTACTTTTGTCCTTTTGTGGACTCCCATCGGGTTCACGTATAATAATCCCTTTGCTTCGTGCTTCAGGAATACCCTCGGATGCGGATTTTTCAGGTAACATCAAAAATTCATCCTCGCTTTCTTCACTTCCTGGATGGGACAGGGGCAGAAGACATGATTCTTCTTTCTTGCTTTTCGATGACTCTCCTTTCTCTTGGCAAAACGCCATAGTTTCTGCATCATTTCTGGGGAGAAGGGATGAGCAGGAAGCTTTATTTGTCTCATCTTCTAGGGTTGGCTCCTCCGACGAGAGTTCATCCTGTTTTTCACTCGCTGCTGCATCGAGGTTTTCAGAGATGACACAACAATGATGGTTTTGAACATTTCTCCGATTGTAAGAAGAGTCGCTTTTTTCATCGTCAGCATCACTGATGGTCGAGTCTCCTTCTAACTCACTTATTGCATCATGCAACTCTTTTTCGATCAATCGCAGCAACTCGTCAACCACCTCAGGTTCGAATTCAAGCATGCTTCCTTGATGTTGCTCACAGGCCATTATTCGGATTTCGGGCTCATCTGAGTCTGGCTCTAAGATTTCTAATTCAATAATCGTTGGACCCAGGGATGCTAGTGTTGATTCTGGCTCAACAGAGATATTGAGTTCGAGAGTATGTTCTTGTTGGGCAGGGCTGTCATGATCAGCTTCCAGTTTGGTTGCGGCGTCTTTTCTGACAGCTGTACTGCAACATGAGCGCCTTGGGCACTTCTTTTTCCTTATATTGCCCTTTCGTAATGAAAATGGCTGCGATTTTCGGCATCGTGGGGTCAACTCTGACTGAGCCACTCTTGCTTTCCTTCGCCGATAGACCTTTGGAGATCTGGGAATGTCGGTCTCCGTGGGTGACTGATTTAGGTCAGTCTCCTGGCTTGCTTGTTTTCCTTCAAGGTGTTCAAACATCTCATTCTGGATCATACTCACCAATTGTTGGACATCTTCTTGGATTTTAGTAGCCAACAGGAGGAGTCGTGTAAATTTCGCCTTCTGAGCACCGCCCGAAGGTTGGACACAGTGATTGTCACATGTATCCATACTCCTGATTTTGACCATGTTGCAAGAGTGCCTTTCTTCGCTTCTTGGTGTTTTATCAGGCGAGATCTTGTTCATAATATGTGGAGGGATAAAATGGGCTAGGGTTACGGCTGTCGGTCGCCCCTGCTCATAAATCTCCTCGACTCTTTTTGTTGGTGGATTGACTCCTGCAATTCTTTTAATTATGGAAAGCTTCATCATGGGCTTCTTCTTTTTCTTGACATCATTTGTGGCAACAGTTATCACTCGAGGTGAGGGGATTGGTGCTATCGGAGCCAGTTCGCCTTGCCACTTAACTCGAGGCTCTTCCTGGAGCCTTTTCAGCATTTTTCGAGTTTTCTTAGATAGATGTATCGTCCAGGGGTTCGGAGGTATTTCATTCTCCGCCTGCTCGTGATGAGTTATCATATTCACCGAAAAGTGGGGAGTCGGAGTTTGTTGAGCTGCTTTGGGAATTTTAAATTCTTTATTTTGTATCTTCCTTTCTAGCCAATCCTTGAAAACATAACAATTCTCCAAAGTATGCCCCAGTATTCTGTGATATAAACAAAAGTTGGGGTTGTCGGATTTGTCGGCATCTTCTGGGCGCTTGCTCGGCGGCAATTGCATCCCCTTTTCTGAGGCGGATTTGAAGAGTTCTACCACATATTCCTTTTTAAAGGAGTATGGTTTGCTCTGTCTCTCGCGCCCTTGATGACTCAGGGGGATCATCTTGTTTTTCCACCTGATTCGCCTTTTCAGAGTCGGTGTTTTGGCTTCCAAGCACTCCAGAGTTCCTAACCATTTTAGCTTCGGCCCTCTTGTAATTCTCCCTTCTTTTCTCTTTTTCAACGCGGGGCCCTGCTGGCGGATTCCACCCTTCTTGGTTCAGCGTTTCATACTGAGATGCCAATGTGACCAGCCTTTGGAAAGTGGTTATCTGAACTGGTAACAGATGGGATCTGATCCACACAGGCAGATTGTTTATGATCATCTTGACCTGATCAGATTCTCTCATCGGAGGTTGGCAACGGATGCTCAGGTTCCTCCACCTTGTTATGTACTCCATGATTGATTCTCCTTTTTTCAATTTCACCGCAGCCATTTGTATCATGGTGATCTCTTCAGTAACAACCATGAATTTAGAACAGAAAGCATCTGCCATTTCATCCTAGGAATGCACACTATTTTCCTCCAACGAGGCGTACCACTCGAATGCAATCCCTGACAGACTTTGTGGGAATTGTCGCAAGAGTAATGCCGGATTATCAGCAGTGTCACCACACGCCGTCAAGAAGTGTATGAGGTGTTGCTCTGGGCTTACCTTGGTTCCCGCTCCGTCAAACATACGAAAGCGAGGTATGGTGTATCTCTTCGGAAAAGGCTCTTTATCAAAGTGTTTCGGGTAGGGCCGGCCGATCCCTTTTCGGGGTCGCTCAGATTCTCCCATATTAAGATCCTTGATTTGCTTACGGATCATTTCTTGTATGTCCTCATTGGTCACAGTGAGCGCCTGTTCCTCAGATGAATAACTTCGCCTTATGTTTTGACTTGGTGTTTCTGGTAAGGCATAGCGGCCTACCCTTTTCTTATCTTCTTCATTTCTTGTTGACTTTTTTGAGGGTTCTTCGGCACAAATTCTTGTATGGCCCTTCTTATGGTGCCTCGCCTCGTTTTCTCCTTCAGAAGTATCTGACATGGCTTTCGCTCTTAGCCTTGCCATTTCTTCACAAAGAGTTTCCATTTGATGGTTCATTCTTTCAATTATTTCTTGGAAGTGGGCGATCATATTATCTTTTTCATCCTCAGAGCTTTCTTCCTCTGAAATTTCTTGATCAGGTTCAAGCTCCTTGTCGCTATTTTCAGCCTCAACGGTGGGGCCAGAGGGTCCTCCTGTTTGGGCGGTCATTTTCTTGGACCTTGTGGTGGTACCGGCCACAGGCGCGGGTGCCTTTGGTTTAGTTGCTGGCCTTCCTCTACCTTTCTTGGTAGTTTTGGCTCCGCCGGGGTCCCCCTTTTCTGTCAGCTTTTCAGCCTCAGTTTGATCGTGTTCGCCTTTGCCATCGTCGAGTGCATAGGTTTCTTCCATTTCTTCAGGATCCCCTATTGTGCCCACCATGTGCACGGCAAATGAGTTCTTTTGGCCTTTCTTTCGCCATTCCATCTTGTTACGATGGGTTCTTGCGGCCTTATTAATTTGTGACCTAAAAACTCCCAATTCTGTTTGTAAATTCCTCCGGAATGTCGCCTTGACTTCTCCAGTGTTATGATTTCGTATTAGCGCCTTTTGCCACTTTTTGGGCAGGACCGTCTTTTCTTTTGGGAAGGTCAGTCTTTCATGCACAGAGAGGGGTTTCTCTTCTGAAAAGACTAATCTTTCATGCACGGGGCGTTGTTTCCAACTGCGTGCACTTCTACCACCCTTCTTGGCCTTCTTGGCAAACCGTTTCGCTGCCTCGTCTTCAAAGGTAGGAACATAAGACACCTTTTCCCAGTTAGATCGTCGGTTTAGGATGCGTGCCTTCTTTTGGTCGGTGATGACACGGTATGCCTTGTAAATTTTCTGGGTAGTAGTGAGCTTTTTGGTCTGGCGGGTGGTTTGTGCCGGAACCGTCTTGAAGCGGGCCGGTATGTCCCTCCAAGCCATGAGGCGAGTATTAGGTGCCTTCCATTTTAGACTCCTGAGTGGCGCGAATGAATTACGCACCGGCAAGTTGGGCTCTGCTATCAGACTGTTCTGATATGCCTGCAGTGCTCTGATTTCGGAGACCTTCACCCTCTTCATGGGTTTGGGCGTCGGTCTTGGTATGTTGTTCTTTTTCTTGGATCCGCCTCGGTGTTTGCTTGCCTTAGCCGGAGCCACAGCGATATTTGACAGGGGTTGATGCACCTTGCCTCCAGTGATGGTGAAAGGTACACTTGCTTTCATCATGGGGATGGTGATCGAGATAGACCCGACCATAATCACCTCGGTTGCGCCCCTTTGGTTCTTGCTTTTCTTGCGTGCCATCTGATTCCTGCAAAAAAAGAGGTGCCTCGGAATCATGGTTAACACATTTGATAAACTTGTGACAATATCTCTCTTTTTTTTTGTCTGCGTGTTTCATATTCTTTGATATTCCCAGATGAGAGGAAAAAGATGTCCCACCGGGCGTGCCAGAAACCTGTCCGGCTCTTTTTGACGGATTTCCCCGTTTGAGAAGGAAAACAAAAAGAAGGATCGGATCAGATATCCCCTCGCAGGCCAAAGCCCCGACCACGGGCGCCTCCCATTAAAGAGATGCTCGCTCACGCGGACTTATGTTCCTCCGAGAGTTGATTATTTGGTGTAGGTTCTTTCTTTCCGACGGGCGCAAGCCCCCGCCGTTAATTACCCTGGTTACTCTCCTAGGCACCTCTGGATCGGGAATATCAAAGAATATATCCTGCAGACTGTTAGAGAATTGTCAATAAAACGATTAGTATCATGCATATGCATATGAATATTTTGCGGGTGTTGATATTTCGATGTTTATCACTTTTTGTTTCAATCCTTGTTTAATATGGTATGCTATAGATGGAAAATGGCGTGGTTTGATCTTGATGAGTTCTCTCCTTTTCTTTATGAGACAATGAATGTGAACTTTTTGTTTTTTTTTAAGAGATTATTTCGAGGCCTCGTTCAAAGTGAAGTAGGATCACGGGGCTACTCAAATGTCACGAGGTTTCAGTCTTCCATCATGAATTCGTCGGGTAGGCTTTAGTCGCCGGGACTTATTTTATCTGACAAGGCATAATGTCGTCTGGTAGCTTGTTGCCAAGAATATCTGCATGATTTAGCAGCATGTTGCAGAAGATATTCATCTGACTTAGCGACTTATTGTCGGGGACATTTGTGTAACTTGGTGGCTTGTTGCCGAGGATGTTCATCTGACTTGGCGACTTGTTGTCATGATGCCGGGAACATTCATTATGTTGATGGCTTGTTGCAATGAATGTCAGACTAAGAACCTCAAGTAGGATCGCGGTGTCACCCTGGTTCGAACTTTCCTTCATTTGATGACTTGTTGCCGAGAACATTCATTTGGTTTAGTGGCTTGTTGCCGAGAAGATTCATTTAACTTGGTTGCTTGTTGCCATGATTGCTAAGGTCGAGAAACGAGAGTGGGATCGCGGTGTCACCCTTGTTCAGACCTTCCTGCATTCGGTAGCTTGTTGCTGAGGATATTCATTTGATTTGGTGGCTTGTTGCCGATAAGATTCATTGGTTGCTTGTTGCCGTGATTGCTAAGGTCGAGAACCGAGAGTGGGATCGCGGTGTCACCCTTGTTCAGACCTTCCTGCATTAGTGGCTTATTGCCGAGGATATTCATTTGATTTAGTGGCTTGTTGCCGAGATGATTCATTTAACTTGGTTGCTTGTTGCCATGATTGCTAAGGTCGAGAAACGAGAGTGGGATCGCGGTGTCACCCTTGTTCAGACTTTCCTGCATTCGGTAGCTTGTTGCTGAGGATATTCATTTGATTTGGTGGCTTGTTGCCGATAAGATTCATTGGTTGCTTGTTGCCGTGATTGCTAAGGTCGAGAACCGAGAGTGGGTTCGCGGTGTCACCCTTGTTCAGACCTTCCTGCATTAGTGGCTTATTGCCGAGGATATTCATTTGGTTTAGTGGCTTGTTGCCGAGATGGTTCATTTAACTTGGTTGCTTGTTGCCATGATTGCTAAGGTCGAGAAACGAGAGTGGGATCGCGGTGTCACCCTTGTTCAGACCTTCCTGCATTCGGTAGCTTGTTGCTGAGGATATTCATTTGATTCGGTGGCTTGTTGCCGATAAGATTCATTTAACTTGGTTGCTTGTTGCCATGATTGCTTAGGTCGAGAACCGAGAGTGGGATCGCGGTGTCACCCTTGTCCAGACCTTCCTGCATTTGGTAGCTTGTTGCCGAGGATATTCATTTGATTTAGTGGCTTGTTGCCGAGAAGATTGCGTTTCATTTTGTTTCATCTAGGTTCATGCCTCAAGGTGAGATCATTAGACCTCCTCAGCTGCACGAGGTTTTGGTTTTCTAGCATGATTTCATCAGGTAGATTTCAGTCACTGATGATGCTTTATCTAGTAGTGGACGGTGTGCCGTCAAGAATGAGGTCGCGGGATCTCTCAGACACTATAGTATTTGTGCATCTGGAAAAGGTATCATAGAGCCTTCTCAGGGTACGGTGCTTTGATTTTTTTTATTATTATTTGGACTTGGACTTCGATTCCAATCGTTGGCGGGATTTGAGTTGGTTTTGGGATTGAGCTGAACTTCATGTTTTCTTCTTGTTTTTCTTTTTTTTTTGGCTTTGATTCTGGTTTTGGTATCAGGATTCCATGCCTACGGTCTAGCGGCTGGCACCTGATGAGATCACACACACACCTTTCTTTTATTTTTGCCTTGCAATCGGGACTCCTCATCTGAGACCTGGTGGATTAGGTCCTGAAAGAGTCGCTTTTGGTCTTGTTTTAGGATTAAGACTCACATAACGAGAGGCCCTTCTGCCTGTGGTATCATACCTTCACTCTCTAGTTCAAAACATTATTCCGTTTTTCTATTGAACCCGGAACGATTCCAATATAGACCTACGCACCGCATTTGAGACGAAACGATTTCATGCTGCCGCCCAACAAACAAGATTAGGATTGAGCCTCACTGCGCTTGAGCTTTCTTCTCTTTTCATTCGAGCGACTCGCTTTTCGCTTTACTCTCTTGACTGCCCTAGACAGCTTTTGAGCACTGGAACCTGAACTTGAGCATGATTCGCCCCTGTAAGACAACTTGAGAAGAGCATACTTTAGGAACATGGTACGAAATGAGACCGAGCGGTTGGGCCCTAGAAGAGCTTTGGTTATAATTTATCTTCTCAACTTGTTGGAAATACGTGGCCCATACTTCCTTTGATTATCAATGTCAGATGAGAATCTTCTGAAAACACATCATCTTTGTCGTGGATGAGTCTCAATTCCGCCGAATCCCTGAAACTAGACAATCTTTTAAACATTTTACATTAATGGGGTTCCTGACACCCGTGACGAATTCATTTTTTGGGGGCATGATAGAACTACGCCATGAGCATCTATTCTTTTCATGGCCTCAATTTCAGAGAATTCTTCCTTTCATTTATCTGAGTTTTCGGTGATTCTCGATGAAACGTTTAATGTGGCGATATACTGATCAAATATAAGTTTGGGGTTTTGGGTGATTTAATTGAGTTTGGAGGGTTTTTGGACCATGATATTTAGTAGAAATGGGTTCCTTATATTTTTCTGGATTTATAGGAATTTGGTTTGGATTTTTCTGAGCCTCCCATGATTTTTGGTGAAATTTTGAAGTTTTGACGGATTCTGATTGATCCACGTCAGCACCATTACTCATGCACACGGATGGCTGCATGGTATATTGTCAGGGACCCACCACATATCAGAAGCCACAGGAGATCCAGCGATTTTGAGTTCTCCTCGCATCTTCTTCTGTGGGCGTGGTGTTCTCCATTGATACAGAAAGGGATACGGTGGGGGCCACGAATCAGTTCCTCATGAGGCATGCACTGAGTTCATCGGAAACTTTCTTCTTTCTACCCTCCTTTTTTCTTTCTCCCCATTCGATCCAGTCGAGGGACGTTAGACGTCGATGACTTCGTTGAACCATCGAGCAGACCTCAGACCAAGGGAAGGAGGGAACCTTACGGCTTCTGTGGAAGCTCCTTGAATGAAGCATTCTACGACCTCGAGACAAGGCCTATCCCTTAATGCACTTGTCCATGGCGAGAGACATCGCTGCCCTGCGAGTTGGAGGCATCGTTTGGAGGCCTGATGGAGCATCGCCAGGTAAGTGTATCTGCTTCTTCCTTTTTCTTTTTGGTGATGGAGGTTTGACACCATTCATTTTGAGTAATTCCTCCCTTTTTGTATACTCGCCAGGCGTTCGATGAAATGCCAGAGAGGGAGGAAGTCTGTCACTGCCATGTTCCACCATCAAAGAAGAAGGCTGGCATAGATGTGAGAAATGGGGACGGCAATAGGAGGTTATGCAAACGCCCCAAGAGGTAAATGCAGTCATTGTTTCTCTCTTTTTTACTCGAGTAATGGGGGGTTCCTCAGGACAGAATCCAACTCAGCCATGCCTCTGCTTTCGCATGTTCATCAGGTATTCGATTAAATGCCTGAGAGAGACTGTGAAGGAGCAATTATTCGTCAGCACCACGTTATGGCAGTGAAGCCTCAGGGAGTCCTCCTCATGTTGGGTCAGATCTGACGGCATGAGATGACCTACGGATTGCGAGTGCTCTGAGAGGTAAACGCCATCATTGTTCCCTTCTTCTTTTGTTTTTGAGTAATAGGGGGGTCCTGGGTACAAAGTTTAACTCGGCCATGACTTCATTTCTTGCATACCCAATAGGTGTTCGATAGAATGCCTATGAGAAGCTTCAATGTTTCTGTTTGATGAAGGCAGATTATCTGGGTCCCATCACGGTGTCGGGTAGCAACACTCGAAATCAGCCCATGCCGATATCTTCAGTCGGTGTTGCTTGGGTCCGATTTGATTCAAGAAAGCGATGGTGAGGGCTCAACATCTTCTGACATTTATGTATGTCTTCTTTTCTCTCTTTTTTTTTGTTCTCCCCCTTTAATTTGAATTGCCAGTTGTGTCTCGTTTGTGCGAGCATGTTGACGGTTTGATGATAACTGAGCCTGAACATGACATCTCGTGTGAACATGATGATCAGGGATGGTGGCTCGAGGAGTGGTGAAGTCTAACTCCATCTCAGGTCAGCATCTGAATCATGACTCAACTTGCCATCTTTTCTTTTATTTTCATTCTCATTTCTTTGACGAGGGTTCTGGTCTTACTATAGGTAGTTGCTTGTTGGTGATATACAACGGTTTGTGTGCGCCTTTGATGTGGCTGTTGAAACATCATGGGGTTGTTGAGGAACTGCTGAGCCCCTGGCAACTCGAGTTGGCAAGGAAGACATAACATCAGCCTCTGAAATCAGGTTTCCTCTTTCTCTCTTTTTTTGACTTGATTCTCTTCATTCTTTTGATAAAGCATGGATTGAACATAGATTGTCGATGGTGTGTCGGGTTCGATAGCCAGTGACTTCTTTTGGCAGCAAATGGCTTCCATCATTATCAAGATTTGGCAATGAGATGGCATCTCCTGAAGTTGAGAGTGTCACAAATGTGTGAGTATTATGATGGTTGAATGGAGACATGGAAGATTGCAATGCCGACATCATCTGAGTTAGCCAGCCAAGATATGATATCGGCTTGAGCATCTCTGAGGTTAGATTCTTCCTCCTACTTTTTATTTTTGGCCAGTACCAGCTCTCAGCATGTTTATTGTGAGGTGGCATGAAATTTGTGAACTTTCTTTTTATTTGGTTGACAGGCACTGGCCTTGATCCAGCTATCATCACCTCGAGTTGGCATCATGAGTGTAGCTCAGCTTGACCTCCTGAGGTTAGATTCTTTCCTCTCTTTTTTATGGGATATGATGGGGAGGTGATATGGTATGGGGATTGGTTTTAGGTGGGTAGGAGGTGGCAGAGCTTTTTGGCAGCATGTCGCCTAGGTGAGGTGGTTTCAGCAGGGCAAGAGGGATATGTCTTATAGTCACTGGTTGGGAAGAGAGGCCATATGGCATGGGATTGGTTGTTTTGAGATTGATATTCCTCCCCTTTTTTTTTTATTAACTCATGGAGAGCTATCATCTTGGGTTTGATGTTGTAGGGATGGGACTCTTCAGATTTGAGCAATGACTTGCAAGGTGGAATGGGGTTTCTGTGGCTCATGGTGGCTACGGTCACTTGGCATGGCTTCCAGGGCATCATGGAGACATCTCAGGGGCCCTGATTATGAGAAGCAAGCCTTCATAGGCTGGTACCTGCTGTCCTGAAGGTATTCACCTTCTCTTTTTTTTTAATTCATTTTTTTTGTTTATAAATTATTTTGTGTGTCTTCTTAATATGTGTAAGAGAAAGTAATGCATATGCAGATTACTTATATGTGTATGAAGCTTCCTATTAGATGTAGGGATTCCAAAGAAATCAAAGCAAAAGAGAAAGAAAATAAATGGCCTATGGACATATGAAGTTTAAGGTCTTATTATATTGTTATTTATGCCATCATTTATGTATTACCTCTTCTTGCATATGCATGCATGTTTATGATCATGATCTTTTTTTTATTTGTTTGAAAGTAAATGAAAGAACAGAAAATGGGTGTGTAGCCTTATTTATATAATAATGCAAACATGATACATGGTTAAATAATTTTACTATAATACCTTCCCATATTACAGTATCTAGGCCAAGAGCATAAGTGTGTATCTCCTTTATTTATTATTTTTTTTTTGTATTTAGTTGTGTTAATAGATAGGTACATGCATACTGTTTTGTCTTCTTTTTTTTATCTATTTTAGAGAAGATGAAGATGGGGTAACAAGGAGAAGAGAAATGATAAAAATAATCAAAACATGCCATGATTCTTTTGCTATGTACTAATCTAATGCACATAAATGCAAAGAAAATCCAAAAGCAAAATAGATAAAAGGAGATGGTTCTCAGGTTTTACAACCTTTGAACTTATGCAAACTAATATACCCATGCACACCATGGATTGGTGGCTGGGTCAAATACAAAGTTGACTCTCAAAACAACAAATGGAGAATTTACCACTTTTCTATTGATTGAACAGAAGGGGATTACAAGCTTGCTCTTCCTTCTTGCAACTTCACCTACAGAGTCTTTCCTATTTTTTTTATTTTTTTATAGCTATCCTAAACTCACTCTCTTTTCTTGTTTTGCAAATTTTATTCTAGGTGCGTGTGTGATTTCTTGATGCTTCTTCAGAAGCTCTTTTGCTCAGAGTTTTCTCTCCTTCCAACCTAACCCTCTTTTCATGGTGCAGCTGCCTCTTTATTTATAGAAGGAGTCAAGGGCATTTTGGTCAAAACACATTTCGGGTATGGAGTTTATTTGGCTTGGAGATGTAGCATGCTGGATGGGTATTTCTCTTTCATCTTTACTGTGTGTACACAGTGATCATACATTGCTCTCTGTCTCTCCCTCTATGGATTTTTTTATTAATTCTCTTTTCTTAGGTATTCATCCAAGTATGCTACAAGAAGTATGGCACTGCTGCATTGGTATTCTTTCTCTCTTTTTTTTTCAGCTCAATTTTGTTGCAATGTGTACAGTGATGGGCTGGTCTTAGAGCCTCAAACATATTGCCTTGATGTATTTATCAAGTTCTTTGCAGGCTGCATCATTTTTTCTTTTTCCAAACATTAATTATGCATGATAATTTCAGTTTGGTCTGTTGGGCTTTGATCGATGTACAGTTGTGCAAATTTCTTCTCATGTCATATGTTTCTCAAGGACTGAGGCAGTCTTGCTCCTCTTTTTTATTTCAATTAAAGATACACAGCTTAGCATCCTATACTTTGAATTACTCTTTCTCGACTCGAGCTAGCCCAGCACTGTTGTTTCTGGGTGCCTCCATTTTTTTTGTGCTACATTGCTGTAATTGATCCATGACTGCATTGAACAGTTTTTTTTTAATTAGGCCAAGAGCTGACGGTTCTTCAATTGGCTTATAGTCTTCTTCGAACATGTGGATCATCATTTGAATGGTGTGTTTGATATTCCTGGATCATCATTTAACTTTCCAAGTCACTGTTAACCACTGTTCAATCAAACCCAATTCTGGCTGCAACTGCCATTGGAGCTCTCACACACCTGTTCTTTCTCAGGTCTAATTGATATGCCTAACTCATTCCTGGCATCCTCCCAAAGGTGCACAAGCAAATAATTTTGTGTTGATGGATTCAATTACTTTAATTTCACACTTCTTGTGCCAGCTCGATTGTCTGTCTCTCCAAAATTGAGCTTCGATTGATGCACTACAGAGGTCGAGGTCCATGTCTCTGTGCTCTCCTCTTCACCAGCTTTCCAGCGGTACCAAAAGCATGGGTTGCAGTGCCGTGGTTTGCCGTAACGGTGGTTGTCAGAGGTGAGCTTCGTCTCCTCCAGCTGCTTTGCCTCTCTCTTTTTATTTCATCGACTGTTTTGTTTAATTTTTTTTAGGTGCGGGGCCCAGGGGCAGAACCTGTCGCGTGCTGCCATTTGTTTGTTGTTTTTATTGCTGACAAGTGGGGGGCCGAGCAGCAGTGGCCAATCGGGGCAGCTATCGGAGGTTTGGAGAGGGAGGGTCTGACAATCGGGACCCGATCCATTTTTTTCTTCTTCTTCTTCTCTGTTTTTTTTTACTGGGCCGGGCTTAGGAGGTTTCAATAAGGCCATGGAAGCCGAAATTTTTTATCATTACCATTTGTTTGAGGAACTAGTTTGATCTAATTCATTTGTGGACGAAATTTTGTATTCACTCTGTAGATTGTAAATGATATAAATATTTCCATTTATCGATCATTAGAAATACTTCATATCATTCTCCAAATCTCATAACTATATTCGAATTATAAGGATTCGAGTATTAACCATGCATCTGAGCTTGACGATGGATGCCAAAAATCATTGCGGGTATCTCAGCTCGACTTTCATGGAATTATCTAATTTAGTTCCATGAAATGACATATTCGGCTTGTCATAAAATATTCATTAAATATTTCATGGACTTGTAGCGTTTAAAAATTTTCTCATAATTCATGATAGTTTCACATGAATTTCTAAGACTCCAAAATTTACTTGGCACATTTCGGCTAATCCCAGGGCGCTTTGGTATTTTTCATGCCTTATCCCCTTCTGAATAATTCTCGAGATTTTCTGAGGCTATCTCAGTTTTTTATAATCCTCAAAATATGCAGGGCATCTCGTGTCATTTTGACCACACATTTTTAGGGGTCAACAGGTATCTAATTAGATTTTCGCCTAACTAGAAATGTTTACTTTTGGTTACTAACTGGTCGACTTTCGCCCTTGACCTACCTTGAAATACTCGTGCAAGACTCGGTTATTATAATGGGTTGAAGTTCCCAACAATTGTGGCTGTACAAAAGTCAAGCAACACAAATAATAAAAAGACTCAAACACAAGCAAATCAATGATAATCCCAAAAGTAATTAGTTTCGTCCGTCAACAAAACAAGTAAACCAAGCAACCCTAATTATAGGCTATATCTACCCCTAAAGCATCAAGATTTTAGCCTAGCATACTAATAGAAATCATGCAAATATAAGTTGATAAATTCAAACAAACTATAAATCCAGAAAATAGAGAAAAAATACTAGAGATACACAAATAGATCAAGTTTTTGGGACACAAATCACTGCCAATGCACTAGATAGAATGGAGAATCCTTCGGAAAACGTCGGAGCAGCAAGCAACATCACTAATGTCGCCTCCTAACTTTGTCCAAGTCGCAGCAAAAGAGAGAAAAATGCCCAGCACTAGATCCATATCTACTGGAGAGAGAATGGCTGAAAGTGGAATGAAATATGGCATTTTTCAAAGATGGAAGGCGCCTATAACATCCTCCTCTGGCTGGCAGACAGGTTGGCACGCATTTCCCCCCAATCTAGGCCGAAATCGAGACCTTCCATAAAGAGAAAACGCTCCAGAACTTCAGCTGAACTCTTTCCCTGTATAGCAATTCGGACCGAACTCAGAGGAATTCGGACCGGATTGGTCCTACTGGAATGAAGTCACTTGGCAATTCGGACCGAATTCAGGGCAATTCAGACCGAATTGCTGGGGATGGCTAAGGAATGTGCTGAGTCTCGTGTTCCTGCTGCGTCTGGTCGAGTCGGGGTCTGATCTAGACTAGGAATGAGTCGTCTAGCCATCTAATTTGCTATTTTTTTGCTGATTTTCTTATATCTCTGCAAATCAAAACAAAGTGCAAAAGGCAGTGCCAAATCTGACAAAGAAAAGCAAAAACAACATAAAATAAAAGTTTTAGTCACTATTTCGATGTAAAGTCCGATAAAAATATCAACATAAATACGAGATATCAATAATTTTTACATATGTGACAAGAGAGAGAAATGAATTATTTAAGTTTGTCATCCCATTTTGGATAATTTAATTAAATTCTTTATGCCTTTGAAATTTGACAACTAATTGTTATAATAATTTTATCATAATTATACGACATTGTTATTATTAATTATTTTGTTATTTGATTATTAGTATTAAAAATTATTATTAATTTTTATAATTATAATATTATAATATTAATTATTTTTATAATATATTTATAATATTATTATTTTTTACGTATTTTATTATTCTGACTATTATTATTAACACTACAGCTGTAGCAATAGCATCAATCTTCTAACCATAGCATCCGCTCTTTTTTAGTTGCATCCGTTAAAAATGAATGCCTAAAAAAAAATATTTTTATGTCGATTGCATCAATTATGTGGATGCTAGTATGCTAGCAAGAGCAGAGGCATCAAAATAGTAGATGCCATCATATTTCCGTCGATTGCATCGATATTGTACGTGCAATTGATTTTGAGTGCATCTACACGACCGATGCTACTAAATATTACTTTTTTCTGATTAAGGGGCTCGCGCCTCTTCGGAAAAAAAAAAACAAAAAAGCGAAAAAAAAAATTCTAAAATCGAGGGCCACCACCGGTGGGGAGAGGCTTAGGCCTCTCCTCCGCCGTCACATCTGAATTTAGATCCTTTTTATAATTCTTCTTTTTCGTTTAGTTTGTTCCATTAGTATTTATTTTCTTAATTTTCTGTTTTATTTTTGTCTTCTCTTTAATTTTTCTTCTTTTTTCAAGAATTTGTTAATCATGTTCAATGATGTCTTTCTACTCATCTTCTATTCTCGACGTTTCTCTTCTTCTTTACTATTCTTTGGTTTCTCGCTTTTCTACTCTTCTTTTCTGATATTATCTCCATTTCTTACATGAACGGTTTAATAAATATATAGTTCGTGATTATATATGGTTTCCGTGGTTGTTTTTTTCAGGTTTCTTAACAATCACGAAATGATTATTCTTATTTGACGGTGAAGCGACGTTAAAAATAAGAAACCTATGAAGAAAAAGATATTCCATGTTGGAAGTCTTTTGAATCTTCATTTTTTTTTCTTTTTTTCTCTTCCTTTTAATTTTCAATAATTGTGGAATGTAATTATAGTTTATTTGCTTATGTGTGTTTTTATGTGTGTATTAATAGGTTAGTTGTTTGGATTGATATTGTATGATGTCGTAAATTTAAAAAGTGTATATGGATATGTAATATTGATTGTAAGATTTTTATTAATAAAATATTAAGCCTACGGGCCTTTTTCTCAAAAAAAAAAACATTACTTTTTTCTATAATTTTTTTAGGAGTGATCTTCCTTTTTAATTGGATCGATAAGCTCTTTATTTTTCTTATTATATTCTGTCTTATGTCCTTTTTGTTATGACCCATGATGTCATTTGCACAAATAGTAGCCCACGAAAAATTTCCGAGTATTTTTACTATCTCTGATTTCCCCCAAATATTTCACTTCGCTCCAAAAATTTCAGTAAGCATGGAATCGATCTCTATCGAGATTTCGCTCCAAAAATTTCACTAGAGCCGACCTTCTCTTTCCCCAAAAATTTTTTGCTATCTGAAGCCACTCTGTCGCCTCCTTCTTATTCTCTCAATCACTAACCCTAGAGTGGTGCCGCGTTGTATATTCTCGCCGCGACACAATTTCTTTCGTTGTACAATGGAACAACTCAATCAAATGGAGTGAGATCCGAACGGGAGCTAATCGGCGGTGGAGTCAACTGGAGAAGAAGACGACGCAATGATTTGTCCCGGCCACGGCCCCGCTCCTGCTGGGCAGCACAAAAAGCAACCTCTCCAAGTTCGAGCAAGCCTCCCTCGACACTCTTCCTTCGGCTCACAAGTAATTTTAAAGACCCGTTCTCATTCTTTCCTCTTTCGGTATACTAGTACCACTGTACCAGTACCAATCGATTCGTAATTTTAGTTTTAAAGATGAAATATTAACCAATTGTGTGTTAACAGTACAGTAAGAGAAGGGCTAACTCATGTGGCTGTCTTCTCAACCAATTTCTTTATCACCGGCAGCATGGATCACACACACACACACTCTCTCTCTCTCTCTCTCTCTCTCTCTCTATCTCTTTTATAATCCATTATTAAAGTTGAGAATAGGAAAATGTGGTGTGGTCTGATTATTTGGTTAATTTGGTACTGAATCAGGTCATCTAAATTTTTGGAAGAAGAAACCGTCTGGAATTGAGGTTTGCAAAGCATTTCAGACACTAATTGTGGTGTGATCTGATTATTTGGAGTGAGTGCAGATTAGGGATGAAAACGGATCGGATACGGAGCGGATGTTGGTCTTCCCATATCCGCATCCGTATTTTTTTTCCGGATACGGATACGAATACGAATGCGTTCGGATACAGATACAGTTCGGATATTAAACGGATACGAATACGGTTCGGATATTATCGGATACGGTGTCGAATACGAATATATTTTGTCGGATACGGATTGCATTTTAATTTTTATTATTTATTTATAATAACAGTTTCTATAAATATAATGATATTCAATATACTCAGTGTCTATGTTAGTACTTTGTCAATATTAGAGAAAATTAATTTTAGTGTTGTTATCATTTATAATCGTCTCAATTAATAGAAAGTAAAAAATAATTTAATGTTACTAGTCCAAATAAAAATATTTATTATAAGAAAATTTATTTAATAAAAATTAAGTATTATCTAATTAAAATTTAAAAGTATTCTCTAATACAGAGAAGTAATTATATTATATTAATCATCTTATGTCGTTAAAGATACGGATAAACGGATTAATATTTATCGGATACGGATAATATCCATGTCGAATACGGGTAAAGAGCGGATATTGGTCTTCCCATATCCGCATCCATATTTTTTTTGACGGATACAGATACAAATACGGATATGTTCGGATACGGATACGGTTCGGATATTACGCGTATTTTTCGGATTCGGATACGGATCGGAGCGTATTTTATCCGCTCTGTTTTCATCCCTAGTGCAGATGGATCGGTCTGCGACTAATCGTCTAAGAGATGCCTATCCTTTGTTGCTGGTACGGTCAAGTGGGTTTACTGGCATGGTGATGTCAAGCTCAAACTTGCTGTTAGCGACCAAAGTACCCCTGCAGTTCACATTTTTGACGCTTATACTGGTTTGAACAAACCTATCATGTCTAGAGATATGACACTTTGTACTATTCATTTTTTAGTTTGAGGTTTATTGTGTTTTAAACTTTTAATATCTTGTGATGGTGTGATGGTGTGATGCTGTATTTTAAGGTATTGGGTTTCATGCAGGTTCATATTGGACTGGTTAAAGCGATTGGATATAATGCGGCTTATGATGTGGTGATATTTGTTGAAGCTAAAGGCCTTTTGGAATTAGTCTCCTTCTGATCTCAAGTTTCCTAAAGATGTGTAAGCATTCTTTTTTTATTTTATTCCATGAATTTCTCTTATTAATATATACAGAAAATGATACCATTTAGTCTTTCTGACCCCAGTATCCTATGAATCTGCATAATAATGGGGCTGTTTGGATTCCCCAAGGAATTTGGAGAATTTCATCTTCCTACCATAAATTTATTATAAACAATCCAAACTCTTCACAAAATTACACACTTTCCAATAATTTATTTCTAGGAATTGCAACTTCTCCAAATTCTCCAAATTTCCCAAATTTCTAAGCGATCCAAACGGCCCCAAATTAATAATGTTTGGTGTTGGCCCCATCTAGGAATAATAATAATAATGTGTTGTTAATGCTAAGGATAGGAAATGTGATGTGGTTTGATTATTCAGTCTATTTTAGTTCCTTGGTGCGAGCGCTCAGAGCCTCAAAGTCTCCATCTTTGTATGGTTCCTTCATCTTGCTCTTAGTCTCCATCATTGTACGGTTCCAAAAAAAGTATCCACAATCTGAGAAGCAACCAAGCAAGCCGTTCGTGTTTGGTAGCAGCATTTTTTTCATTTTCAAAAGCAACCAAGTTAGTACATACTAAAGTTAACTACACCATTCTTCCTTTCTCCAATGCGGCTCTAGAAAGTGAGGGACCTGGATGCAAATCCTACCATCTATTTATTTATTTATTTTTTTGCTTTTTGTACCTCATCAAATCCTACCATCCTCTAAAAGCAAACTAAAAGTGCAGAGCTGGTAATCTGGTATTATTCATGAAAAGCAACTGAAAGAATAGAAATTAATTTATGCTTTGACTTACAGGTAAACGACACTAAAAGATTCCTCAGGCGGCATTTGAATTAACTCTCTGTTTCTTTTTTTTTTATCTTAAAGGTTTGGTGACCGTGAAAATTATTTCCATGAATTTTTTACAAATTCAACACTAAACACATCAAATTATAACCTTAAAATTTCCTCAAGCCTTCTTAAAATACTTTTCACATCTGGCCTCAAACCCGGTACCAGCGCACAACAATCCACGACCAATCGGAAAAACTCTAGCGATGACGAAGCATTGCCACACCCTTTAAACACACCTCACTTATCTCTCTCTCAAAAACCAAATCCTTGGAATGCAACAAAGAGAGAATTTTGATTGGATCCCTTTGAGTAAGCATTTCAAGTAGAACAACACCTAAAGAGTATACATCAGTCTTTTTGGTTGCATGTTTGATTTTCATAAGCTCCGGCACCTTGTAGCCTTGCAATGCGGAGGCTTCTAGCATTCCTTGGCCAGCGGTCCAGCTTAAGAGGAGATTTGAAGAAAGTAAATATAATTGGCACATCAGCCTTTAACTTTCCATTGAAAATCTGTTTTTCAATCTGATTCGAAGAAAGTAAATATAAGAAACAAACACAGATGCTTAAAAAAATGACATGAACATTTCAATAGCCCAACACAAAAATAAGACGATTCCAAAGAAAATAAAATAGCTCTAAACCTGAAGCTGACAACATCTGGACAGAACAAAAACCTAAAAAATTATACCTGGGGAATGTAAAACCTTCAAGCACAATCCAAAAATAGCACCATAAAATCAACCAACCTGCAGAGTGTAAACAGAAGGACAAAATAAGAGAAAGAAATTAGAAGAGACGATGAAATACAACGAAATTATTTTATTGGCTACTAAAATACTGATTTAGTTGAATTGCACTAATTGGATCATGCCAGTATGTCAGATATGACATTGGTACACCAAATAAGAACTATAGAAAATCAATACAAACTAATTGGATCTAGATCAATATTGTACAAACAAAATCACCACCTAAGATGAAATATTTACTCTCCAGATCATCAAAAGTCCCTAGAAGTTTCGAAAGGCAAACATAAGAAGGAAAAGATTATAGTGGACATTAGTACTTCTCCCACAAATGCAAGGAAAAAAATTTAATTTATTTCTTTAAAAACCAAGCACTGTATAAGAATTGGGATCGAGTAAAGAAAATATCACCTGAAGACTTCAGAAGCAGCAGGTGCCATATGTAAGTGGAGTAATGGACTTGTTTTTAGTTTGTCTCTGTTTCAGAAACAAAACGCTGTCAGCATCTTTTGGCAAAATTAATAAAATATAAAACTGAATTTTTTATGATGCTTTACTATCTCATCCAGCCTCAATTTGTTTTTGAATGCACACAATAATTTAAATATTAGCAACATTTGCTTACCTTATTTGGGAGGAGCGAGAACGTTAGCTCTGATGATTCCTAAAAACAAAGCAACTAAATAAGCTAGAAAAGACACCTCACATGTATCCTTGTGTTTTGCGTTTACTAAAATTTGAATAAGAAATTTAGTTCATTTATGATAATCTTGGAAAAGTGTATGATTAACTTTACTGACCAGCACAGCAAGAGTAGAGGCATGCGGCAAGAATTTGCAAAAGCTAATCATATCATGTAATCAAGCAGGCAAGAAATGACAAAATAGAACATCAACCATCCTATAAATGAAATTATGAATGTCTCGATCAAATTAAATTTATGAGCTAAAAGAATGAAAGCCAAAGACCAACACAATCATGCATCAGATGTAATACATCTATATAATTCAGTTAACCTTGATCTCATAACTGACCACATTAGCATATATATAGTAAAATCTGAAATTACCCAAAAATACCAACACAATCATGCATCAGATGTAACATCTATATAATTCAGTTAACCTTGATCTCATAACTGACCACATTAGCATATATATAGTTAAATCTGAAATTGCCCAAAAAGCCTTCTGTATTGGCATATTTCAAAAAGGCAGCACGAAGAGCATCTGAATTGGCATGGCATCCCAACCAAGGCCATGCAGGAAGTTGCGGGCAGGCGGTTCTAGATCCACAACCTATCCCGTCGGATCTCAGACAAGGTAGCAGGATCAGTCGAAGCAGCATGGCGGAGAAGAGTGACAAGTTGCTCCCTAGAGAGACCTTCGAGTAAAGAGGAATAGACGCTTTTTCTAATACAGAATTCAAAGAGAGATGGAGAAAAGTGTTTCCATTCACTTCAGAGAGGAAGAGGGCAGAGAGAGAGATAGGGCTGTCAAACGTGCACAACGGACACGAAAATGACAACTTCCGTTTATGTCCCGCTACATTGCCGTAACTTCTTTTAATTCCGTTTAATGTTCCGTAATTTTAGCGGAAATGAAATTAACTAGCTACTGCATCGCGCTTCGCGCGATGTATGATTAGTCTAAGATGATTGTATTATTAATTTAGACTGTTTATAAAAAACGACGATTCCACTCGCTAAAAAAATACACTCGCAAATAGCAAAGAAACAAACAAATAGCAAAGAAACAAAGAAATTGATAAGTGCTAATAAGGCCATTATACTGATTGAGAATTTGGGACACATTTTGCCAAATTAAAAGAAGTGCAAACCAAACATGAATATGCCCTTGTTCAGATTTTGCTACATTTATATCCATGGGCACTTTAATATTCAACCACGGCTATATACATAATTACATATAATTAAATAATCTTGATGTACACGGTGATTCTTGAACTATTTGCACACAAAAATAGCAATTCTATTTTTCTAAAAATAGATACCATACTAAAATGGTTTCGCCATAAAAACTTTGTAATGAATAATCTGTGTAACAATTTGGTTATTTAGATAATTTAACTATAACTAATATTTGATCATCTGCTTGCACGGTGCAGACTGCAGACACCTATCTCTTCCTTGCCTGTTGAGATTTTCCTTTGTTGCATTATTATTGAATGCATCCCTAATTGTTTGATTTCTTGACACCGCTCCTGACAGGCAATTAATTGCAAAATTGAGTAAAAGAAATAAGCAATAAATAGAAGTTAAAAAAAATGATAATCGATAGTCTGTAGCTCATACCAATGAATTCTTCATAGTGTGCTCTCAATGCCTGCATGACAATCGTTGAGTATATACTGAATTGTTCAAAGTCATCTGCACCGAATTTATTTACATATCAAAGATTAATATTCATGTGGTAAGTTTAGATGATACATCAGTGATTTTAAATTTTTAGAAAAGTATTTACTTACTGTCGTGCTCAATAGATCATAACTAACATGCTGTTTTACCCCTTCTAACACATGATCATTAATGTCGCCATCTTCAGCATCAGATTGCTTAGTCAGCTGTAATTAGATCTAGTCAAATAAATATATAGTATTATCACAACTACAAAATGAAACATTTTGCAATAATTTGACTACTTGCCTCTGATATAAATACATCGGAAATGTTTCCAAGGTCTTTGTATAGAAATTTCTCCACATTAGTTGCGTCAGCTACTGCATCTCCATTAATCTGTGGTTTATCTTTCCTAAATTTTTGTTTCCGGCTTTCTGCTCTTCTGATGGCTCCTTGGTTTTTTTTTTAATAAAAACCAAAAAGAAATAGAGTATGGAGTGATTTTGTGTCTACACCAACCCCATCCTTCATAATAGTTTTTTTTCTCTTATAGGGTGTGTTTGGATTGTTGGAAGAAAGAAGAAGAAGAAGGAAGAAGAAGAAAAAAATTATAAACAATCCAAACTCTTCACAAAATTACACACTTCCCAATACTTCTTCCCACTTCTTCCCTTCTTCCCTTCTTCCCACACCTATCCAAACGCACCCATAAAGAGAAAAAAGACGCTAAGGTCATGTTAAGAAAGCTCGTCAAGAGCATCAGATATTTCTATGTTATTCGGGACACATCAGATATTTCAATATTTTATGAGGTATACGAACGAACAAAGCTTGTAAAGAGCATACATGAAATTCGCTCAAATGTAATGTTAAGAGAACAAAATCAGGCTTAATAACAAAAATAATAAAGTGTTTAGGTTGTTTGTTTTATGTTCCAAAGTTGCACTGGTCTGAGCAGGTTTAGTGCTTTAGCTGGTACCAAGTATGCAAGGTTATTTGTTTTTAATACCGGCCCACATGCAATATCATTAATCATAAAACTCATTACAAAGTTTCTATCTGCATCACATTACAAAGTTTCCCATCTACATCCGCTATTTAACCAGACTTACCAATTACTACTTCAATTACTGGTACCAACCTACACTTCTACTTAAGAGAGATTAATACTACTCTGAGGAAAAAAACATCAATAAATAAAGAATTAAATAGTAAAATATCATTAAAAAAAATCAAATTATCACCAAAGAGATTACCTGCAAGTCCAAATAAGCTGGTTCACACCCAATTGAAAGTAAAAATTTATCAAAATCGCTTGGGGTTAGAGCTGAGAAATTATGCCATGTTGATTTTCATTTTCATATAACATAGTATTGTGCTAGCTATTAATTATTTTGCCTGAAGTTTACAGCTTTAAGCATTCAAATGCAAAAACTTACCAATTGTCACCTCATTTGTTAGAAGTGGTAACTCTCTGAGATGCAGATCTGTTTCGTTATTGTTGGAGGATAAAATACATAGGTGAGGCATCAAGCCCTGCACAAATAATTAAGCACATCCTTAAAAAAACTGAAAGCCAAAAAATGACTTACCCCAGCAACAATCAGGATTGTGATGACAGAAACTCACAATACAACCTTAGAATAGAAAGCTATATAATACAAAAATTTACACGAACACTATCGAGATTAGGATAATACTAAATACATTTATGAAAAAATAAACCGAAAAATCACCAGAAAATATTTCTTGGACTGATGATTTCCAATCCCACCCATCCCAGCACACGATGAATGTACATTTGCAGAAGCATTTAAACATAAAAACTGAAAAAAATGCATGAGACACAAAATCCAGTAACAGGTTCGGGTCAGACTCCAACATGACCAAGATTTTGCACTTAAGCCGATTTTGAAGCTCTTTAATCATGCACAAACGAAACAACAAATTGAATGGAACTTGCGAAAAATGATTTTAATATATTGTAAACTTAGAAGTAGAGAGAAAAGAACTGCATGGCAGTAATCGCAAAGGTTGCCTGAGGTATACTGAATTTTTAAATACTCAGAAAAATCTAACAAAAATAGAAACCATTCTTTCATACCATAGTTGTGGCCAGCGTGATATGTATATCGGATGTGTGGCGTGCCAGTAGGGCATTGGCATACTACATATATTGTGTCCTCGGAGATGCCTTGCTCACTATCATTAATAGAAGCCCCGTCTTATCAACAGTGGTGGTCACTCTCTGCATCGCCAATAGCCCCATATAATTTCCCAGTTGTCTTTCCCTCTTAGCAGTAATTGAGAAATAACGGTACACTGAGAAATATATATGAGAAATATATATGTAGTGGTCCACTGAGAAATAATGCGATCAAATGTTTTAATGTTTGACAAATGCAATTGACATGTCTATTCTATCACACAACAATAAATATATATGTACTGGTACACTGAGAAATAATGTACAAATGATTTTCAAACAAATATAGAGCATTGTTGCGCAGGGGAAAAATTGAGAGAGAAAAATGACCTAATTGACCGGTGCTAATTTTGATGGCCATCAAGGCATGGTAATTGGCCTGAACACTCTGTCAAAAGAAAAAAAGATTAAATTTTGAATTTCTTTGTACCAATTCCATCATACGATAATAATAGACAGTTCTATAGAGTACAACTCACCTATGTTTAGAATTCAGATCTTTAACTTGCTTAACATAGAAGGCATGATTTCCACTTCAATGGCACTATGAATAGCAAACATAAAAGTGACGTTTAGATTAATATAACTCTTTCGTATATAACATTAATATAGTTTTTAGAATGGCACTGGTTTTAATCAACACCACTATGCAAGCATGGAACGATCAAAAACACAGATATAATCAACCCAGATACAATTTCCACACAGATACAAATCAAAAAGGTCGATCAGACATTTAATGAAACGATGAAATGCAACATTCTAAAATCAGTGCAAATTTCCTACCAGTAAATCACACAATCAACCCAATTAAGACGTACCAAACCAAAATCACGAAAAATAAACCAAGAAAGAGAAAAATAAAGGTCGATCATACAGAAGCAAGAAAAAAAAATAACGAACCAAAGCGAAGAAGAAGAAGAGATCAACGAAGAGGTTGGATCTGGTCGGCTTCTTCGGTACTGTGATGCTTGAATCGAGTACTTCCATGGCCGATTTAAACCCTAGATCAAGGTGCGAGATAGGATTTCTGTAGCGAAAGAAAAGGAGAAAAGAGAGAGCGAGAGAGGCGAGAAAAGTTCACACCTTTCAAGAGAGATTACTGGTTCAGAGCTTTAGATTGGGGTAGAAAGAAGTTTACATAGCTATGACGGTGGTCTTGACCTCCCTATCACTCTATCTTTCTCTGTCTTTCCATTTTGGCAGAGCTTCTGTATAGAAGAGGAGAAGGATGTGGCTGTGTGCTGAAGAGGAAAAGGATGGAAGAAAGCTCCGCGAACACAGCCCCTTTCGCTCTGGTCCATCCTCCGTCGCGATTGGTGCTGATTTTACTGTGGCGATCGAAGAAAAAAGGGGAAAGGAAGAGGGAAAGTTTCTGGAGAGAACCAATCGGAGAAACCCTAGATCCGGTATCCAAGAGAGAAGGACAGTCTGTGGAGGAAGCTCTGCGAAAGCGAGAGAAAAGGCAGCGGTAGCGGAGACGAAGGGCTCAGATTCATTTCAGAACAGTAACATAACCGTTAAGATTTGAGTTCTTTCTACAGTGAAATGAAGGATTGGAAATGAAGTATTTATTATTACGTTGTACGTTCCGTCTGTAATGAACGGAAGAACGTAACAAACGTTTAATTTCTTTTTCCATTGATAATACAGAAATCACTACTTAACAAGTTCAAAATTTGAAAAAAAAAATATGAATAAAATAAAATAATAAAATGACAAAGTTCAATATTTCAAAAACAAAATTAAAGGAAAAATGATATCGTCTGATAACCTTGCAAAATTAGGAAGAAGCAAAATTATAATCAATAGCATTAAATTAATCAAAACAATTTAGACTCATCAGCAAAATTTTGCCCAATTTATACAAGGCACAAGTACAGTGTAAATAAGAAACAAAATACCTCATGAAAGATTTAAACAAAAAATGATTGCAAAAGCATATTATTAAGTTAACACACAAAATAAAGTACTAATTCATAATTAAAAAAAAAAAGAAGATGGCGCTCAGAATGAGTAGGAGTTTTTGTTAATCAACAATGAATATTCAGACCATTGAAATCCTCATAACGCCATAAGCATCAAACTCAAAGCAAAACTAACAAAGAATAAATATAAATAAATCACAAATCACAAAAACAAGTAACGATTGCAAGATATATTGAGTGTTTATCTCAGACAAATGCCTCTTTTAAATGAATCCAAGCCTCAAAGACTAACGATGCTCCCAAAGATGCTCGAGATTGAGTACTGGTTAATTACCAGTAAAATGCCAGTGAGCAATTACTTGCCTGTAACTTGCTTATTATCTTTGTCCTCATTTTGGATGGATCAATTGAATGAAAAATAATCAAAGAACTAAGAAAAAATAATCGAAAATAATCAAATGCCTTTTCGTCTAAGAATAACACTAATCACAGAACTAAGAAAAAATAATCGAAAATAATAATAACCAAAGAAAAAAGAGAAGAAGGTATTACTGCTGCACAGAAGAAGAAGGACGGAGAAGAAGGTCGCCTTAGGTGTTGCATCTGGTTTGGGGTTGGTGCTCGGGTCTCAGAGGGAGAGAGATACGGCGGAGGGAGAGAGAGAGTGTGGTGGGGTTATGGACTTGTGGTGAGGGAGGCTATCGGAGAGGAGTGGGAGAGGGGTTTGCACCTACGAAGGTAGAACAGAGAGGAGAAGGAGAGGGAGAGGCCGAGAGAGGTTTGCCATCGGAGAGGAGAGGAGAGGAGAGGGAGAGGGAGAAGAAGAGGGGTTTGCCATTGGAGAGGAGAGGAGAGGGAGATGGTTTGCCATAAGAGAGGAGATGAGAGGAAGAGGGAGAAGGATTTGCCATCGGAGAGAGAGGAGACGAGAGGCCATCGAGTGAGAGAGAAACAAGAGCGGCGTTAGGGTTTGCACCTCTATCTGTTTGCCTCACAGTTTCCCTCCTCTGTGATTGATTTTAATTTCAGAACATAGAATTTTGCGCTGAAACGGAACAACGTAAATAACGAAACGTAAATGGGCCGTTTCGTTTACGTTCCGTCCATCTGAACGAAACAACATTCCATTCCGTTTCTGTTCGGCATGCTGAAACGTAAGTAAAAATTCTTCCATTTTCGCTCCGTTCCGGACGGAACAGAGCGGAAACGTGCGAAACGGATCATTATTGACACCCCTAGAGATAGATACCCATCCAACGGTCCGGAACGGAGCGGAAACGTGCGAAACGGATCATTATTGACATCCCTAGAGATAGATACCCATCCAACGGACAAGATCTGTGGAACGAAACGTACGGCCTAGATTGATTTACTGTGGATCAATAGTGCCTTAGGAACAGAACAGTGCCTAGTCAGTTCCGAGCTTGTATGTACTTCATAGAGGTTGTGCCACTGTGCCAGTGGTTTCCCTCTTAAGTTTTAACCTATCAGAAAATATGAAATCTTGTACTGAAGGCCTACAACTGCTCCCAGCCCGGCCCACCAGGCCTTTTTGATGCTCAGGTGTTTGAAAGCCAGATTGAAGCCTATGGTTCTCACTTCTCACTTCATGACTTTTGGTTCCATTAACCAATTATAAATCATGAAGATGCAATTTTTGTAGCAGTCATACTGCTTCCATTGCGAGATGTCTTTTCTTTTATTATTGTTTTTCCAATTTACTAGTAGTATAGCTCGTTTCTTATTTTTAATTTTGCCTTGCGAGTCATGCTGCTGTTGTTATTTGGTGTTCTTCGTATTCAGGATATATTCATGTGTTTTTTGTTAAATTGTCACTGCTTTTTATTCTATTTATCGTTTTCTTTTTCTTGAGAAAAAAAGTTGTCTATGCTAGTGGTGGTGGTTGTGTGGTTGTACTTGTATAAATTCTTATAAATTAATTGCATGGCACTGGTGCTTCCATGTTTAGAATTTCCCGTCTATAAATCTGTACAACTTTAATGCTTTGTTGCATGCAAGGCCGAAAATTTTGATCTAAAAAAATGACAAAAAAACTTGAGTCACGGCAATTAAGTTGTAGGTGATAGAAAACCTTAAATACTAAATGATAGGAGCAATCATACATTCATACACTGCTTTAATGAAACACAGGAGCAGTTGGGTACATTTCCTAATCAGTAATCTGAAACTTGAGCATTTGTGCGTCTCCAATTGGTATTGAATCTGAACCTTGTCACAACTATATATTTTCCTTAAATTGTTAAGGAAATCTTACTATCCAATGATCATGCATTGAGAAAAAATGAAGAACCAAGAACAGGGAAAGCTGATAATAATTCTTTTCAGAAAGGGTAAAAAGAATATAAAAAAAAAATGCGTTGAGAGTACACTGCTATGACCTTATTAGTTAAAATTGAGTCTGAATCATAATTGAATTATATATCAAACTGTTGTGTTTCTTGGGCACAACCGTAATTGTGCCGACAGGATATATATCTTGTTCAAGTTTCTACGTAGCAAAATCTCATTCCGGTACAATATATAATCGTCATGCGAAATCTTTTATTGGTCACACAAACAAATCATGCTATAATGATACTGATATATATATTTCACATCCCTTCTAATTCTCAACAAAAATTCATTGCATTAAAGTACTTAGCTTTAAAGTTCTTAATTATAGGAGCAGTACACGTAATAAGCTTAAAAGGAATAGAAAAATATTATTCTAGAAGAAGGGGCCCTCTGGAGCACTTAAGTTCCGTTTACATGATCTTATTGATACATTGATACTAGATATGGTTTAAAGTAGGCAGAAACCAGGTAACAAAATTATGACGATTAAAAGGGCTATTGATATAGAATGTTTGATCATTCTCTATATCATATATATTGATGGCATGAACATAACCTGGTTTACGCACCTTACCATCTTTCAATCCTAGAAATCGTATGAAGTAGATCGAGTTTCTTCTGAACGCAGCAAAATCACATGATCTGAAACTATTATCAATATGAGAAATAAAACCACGGACAAAATTGGTACCAAAATCATTCTCACTGAGACAAAAACCATGTCCAGTGTGAATATCCAAGAACAATATTTGATCCCCAATGCTTGTAACCTTCACCCAGGAAGGATGGCCTTCTCCATTTCCAAATTCCAGACGGTAAACATCGTACTGAGGCTCTGCCCTCTTGTTGCAGGAATTATGGCAAACTCCAAAAATATCTCCACAAGACTCAACGAGGAATCGAATTACTCGGGGTGATTTTTCAGATTTTGGTGGTGGGATGTCATAGAGCTCTTGATGATAGGCGATATCCATAACCTTTGTGACCCCAGTTCGGAGCTCAATCATGAAAAGCAAGCCCTTCAAATAGAAACAGTGCTTGTTGAACATAGATCCAATGATGTTCCACCTCTCATCGCCAGGTTTACAAAAGGCCAATATTTTATGCCATCGGTTGCAAGTGATGATAATATAGTCATCGCATTTAAAACTAGAAGGACAAATCCAACTAACTTGGCACACAGAATAAACCTGATGACGAAGATCAGGGAGAGGAACCTCGCGATTGATAAGGGGATTCACAAGGGAAAAATTAATGACGTTATTTTTCTGAAGTTGGCAAGCGAGCATGTAACCGCCGGCCGTTTGTCCAACCAGCCTCTTGCCAGAGCAGACAGGAGCAGGGATGGTGTATACAACTCCAAATCGTTGGAGGCAGGTCCCTTGTTGAGCTTGACAAGCAAAGGAAATTGTGGGCCAAGATCAGAAAGAGAAGTGGAGAAGCGCCAGGGCTTGCAAACTGCTCGGCATCGGAAGAAGCTGCCGATGTCAGGAATCTTTTTCAAGATGTGATGAAAGAGTTCTGGAGGGAGGTCCCCTGTTACAAGCTGAAACTGCAATTCTGAGTGCGGGTGCACTCTGGGATGCAGGTGCATATGATTTAATTGCAGAATGAAGTTTGAATACTGGCGGCAGTGACCTGGACAATTTTAAAGCAAGTAAAATTGGGCCGGGCCTTCCTGAGTTAAATGAACAGAGGCTGACCAAGGGGACCACTAAAGGAACTGGAGAGGCGCATGCATCTTTTACCGGAGAAGAGGCGAAGAAGGAGGGAGTTGCTAGTCTGTTACAAAGGAAAAGGCTTCACGCTAACTAAATCTTCTTGATTTTCGTTTTAAATGATGTAATTAGGAAATAAAATGATGTCAGCAAGTTGTACTATATAAGGAGAGGTTGAGGAGAGAGAAATAACATCTGAAATTTGAGATCTAAACCATTTTCTCATTTTTATGCCTATTTTCCACGAATTTCCTTGTATTTTCTGAATTCAATAAAAGAGTTGATTTCCAATTCAATTTCTTCTTAGATTCTCATCTTACTTCAATTCTCATCATTCCTTATCTCAATTATACTCAATTTAGTGTTCTTTTTTCTCAATTACTAAATCCAGAATCAGATCTGGTCTGGTACGAGTGCGCCCGCATTTCTGTACCAGTGCGAGTGCATTTCCTGAAATCTGTGATTTCTGTTGTCAGATCAAGTTAGATCGTGACAATCTGTGATTTCTGGATTCACAACTCGTTCAAGATCAATTGAGAAGAGTTTGAAGCAAGATCCATGGCAAACAGCACAAGAAATGCAAGAGGCTCAAGTCATGATGGCATTGAGGAGCTGAGAGCTCAAAACAGCCAATTGCAAGTCGATATGGAGAAGATCGTGCAAGAAATGAGGGAGGATAGCAAGCAGCTCGAGAACAAGCTATCAGCCTTGGTAATTGAGCAGATCAAGATCTCGCATCACAACCTAGAAGGAAGAATGGCAGCTATGGTGGGAGATCATGTGAAGCAAGCTAATCAAGGGCTAGAAGAGAAGTTGAGCAGCCTTGGCATGCTTTTGGAGAGGTCCTTGAGGCATCAAACAGGTAAATGCTCAAACTTTGAAATGGGAGGAACTAGCAGCTCTCATGGAGGGCCTAGAGTTGATGCTAGTGTCAGAATTGATAAGGAAGTTGGAGGTGATGAGAAGGGCAGTGGATTCAATTATGTTAATCCCCCAATTGATCTAGATGAGGAAGAGTTTAGATGGGGTGAAGGTTGTAGAAAAGAAGCAGAAAAGAGAAATTTCAGAAATGAAGGAAATAGGGGCATAAATGTCCAGCTGCCTAGGATGGATTTTCCTCATTATGATGGAGGGGATCCTGAAATTTGGAGAAGGAATTGTGAGTTTTATTTTGAGATATACCAAGTTCCAGAGGTGTATAAAACTAGGATGGCTATTCTGAATTTTTCTGATGAAGTACATGAATGGTATATAAGTGTGACTAGTGGCCATCATCAATTGCCTTGGGATTTATTGGTGGATGAGGTGATAAACAGATACAAAATGAATGGTATGAAGCATCCAGTGGATGAATTCAAGAGGATTCACCAAACTGGTAGGGTGGATGAGTATATCAAGAGATTTGATAAGGCTAGAGCAAGGCTAATGAATTTCAACCCAGCCTTGAATGAGGAGTTCTTTATTGCTGGTTTTATTAGTGGGTTGAGGGAATAGTTGAGATATACAGTTGAGTTGCACAATCCAAAGAGGTTGTATGAAGCTTTCAACTATGCAACCAAGGTGGAACTCAGCAATGACAGCCAAAATAGAAGGCCAAAGGTGATGAACAAACCCTCTAATCCCCAAAATTATCCCTTACACAAGAAGAAACCAGCAGTAGAAAGAAAGGATGGTGGAGGATACAATCAGTTTTCTAAACCTTGGCAAACCAATAATAATTCCAAAGGCACTACTTATGAACAAAGAAGAGCCCTAGGCCTATGTCACCACTGTGATGAGAAGTACTTCCCTGGTCATAAGTGTGGAGTGAAGTTGTTGAATGCACTCAAAGGGACACAAGAAGAAGAGAGTGCAGGTGAAGAAAGTGAATTTGAGGAAGTAGAGGAAGAATTGCAAGTGGAGCAAGCTGTAGTCACAATATTCAATTCCAAAACCAACCCTAAAGTGAAGGTCATGAAGTTCAAGGGGCAAATTGGCACCGTCCCAGTATGTGCACTGTTGGACAGTGGTAGCACACACTCCTTTGTGAACCCTAATGTGCTGCAGGAGGTGGAGTGCAACCTGATTCAGACTGCACCCATGGTGGTCACTGTTGCCAATGGTGCTAGAATGGTTACTGACCTACAATGTGAAGCACTACAATTCTCTATTCAGGGGCATACATTTGAAAAAGATGTTAGGGTTCTAGATGTCACTGGTTATGACATGATTTTGGGATTGGATTGGCTTACTGGTTTGGGTCCAATGCAAGTTGATTGGGTTGCAGGCAGAATTGCATTCAAGCAAGGTGATAAGGATGTACAACTGCAAGTTAGAGAGGAAATGGCTAAGATCAAATTCATCAAGGAGGATGTAGACCTGGAGAAGAAAATGAGGAAGGGTAGTGAGGTATTGATGGCTCAGATTTTCAGCACAGAGGTGGAAGAAAGAGCATTGAGCAGAATGCAGCATGTGTCCAGGGTGCATCCTTTCTCTCAGGTGCACCCTGCGCCCAGAGTGCACCCACCTTCTCAGGTGCATTCAGCACTGCAGTTGCATCATGAAAGCCAGACTGAGATGCAGCCTGAATCCAAACCAGTGCACCCTGAACTCTCTGCAGTTTTAGAACAACACAAGGCTGTATTTGAAGAGCCAACTGCACTGCCACCAAGGAGGACCGTTGATCATGCTGTGCCACTCCTACCTGACAGCAAGCCAGTGAACCAAAGACCTTATAGGTACAGTTACTTTCAAAAGGTTGAAATTGAGAAAATAGTAACTGAATTGCTTAAGAACCAGCTGATACAACCCTCTAGCAGTCCCATCGCATCACCAGTTCTTTTGGTTAAGAAGAAAGATGAGTCTTGGAGAATGTGCATAGACTATAAGCAGTTGAACTCAATAACTGTGAAGAACAAATATCCAATTCCAGTGATTGATGATCTTTTGGATGAATTGAAAGGGGCAAGGGTATTTTCTAAAATTGATCTAAGGTCTGGGTACCATCAGATTAGAATGAAGGATGAGGATAGGTACAAGACTGCCTTTAGAACTCATGAAGGGCATTATGAATTCAATGTTATGCCCTTTGGACTCACTAATGCACCAGCCACATTTCAAGCCCTTATGAATGGGGTTTTTAAGCCATATTTGAGGAGGTTCTTGCTGGTTTTCTTTGATGATATTTTGGTGTATAGTCAGTCCATAGAAGAGCATAAGGAACACTTGTCTCTAACCCTAGAACTGCTGTCCAAAAATCAATTGTTTGCTAAAATATCAAAATGTGAATTTGGATTGGGAGAAATTGAATACCTTGGTCACATAATCTCTCACAATGGGGTTGCTACTGACCCTAAGAAGATTGAGGCTATGTGCAACTGGCCATCACCAAGGACAGTCAAGGAATTAAGGGGATTCCTAGGTCTAACTGGGTATTATAGAAAATTTGTGAAGAATTATGGGATTATTGCCAAGCCATTGACTGATCAGCTGAAGAAGAACTCTTTTAAGTGGGATGACAAGGCAGAGAATGCTTTCAACACTCTCAAGAGTGCAATGGCATCAGCACCAGTCCTAGCAATGCCAGATTTTACTCAACCCTTTGTGCTAGAGACTGATGCATGTGACAAGGGTATTGGTGCAGTCCTCATACAAAATAGGCAACCACTAACATATTTGAGCAAAAGTCTTGGTCCTAAGAGCATTGGGCTTTCAACTTATGAGAAGGAGTTCCTAGCATTGTTGACAGCTGTCCAAAAATGGAAGCATTACCTCATTGGAGGGCAGTTCATTATCAAGACTGACCAAATTGTCCTTAAGCATTTGTTGGAGCAAAGAGTGAATCATGCCATGCAACACAAGGGCCTTTGCAAGTTGATGGGCCTAGATTACAAGATAGAATACAAGAGGGGAGTTGATAACAAAGTGGCAGATGCACTGTCAAGAAGAGAGGTGCATCCTGAAACTGAAATGCAAGTTGCTGCTGGGTGCATCCTGAAGTGCAGTCTGGAGTGCAGGCTGAGATGCAGGCTGTCACTGAGTTGATACCACAGTGGGTAGAGGAGCTAAAGTCAAGCTACACTGGAGATGAGTGGGTTCAGGAATTACAAAACAAGTGGGAAAAGGAAGAACTTGACAAAGACAAGTATTCTTTTCAGCAAGGCTTATTCAGGTACAAGAATAGGATATGTGTGGGGCCCACTAATGGTTGGAGAATTAGACTGGAGGTCACTCAGGAGTGCTACCAACCTACCAGAGAATCAAGAAGATGTTCTATTGGCCAAAGTTGAAAGAGATGGTGCAGGAAGAAGTAAAAAAGTGTGAAATCTGTCAACTAAACAAAGGTGAGCATGTGCCAATTCCTGGATTGCTTCAACCAATATCAATTCCTGATGGAGCATGGCAAGGAGTTAGCATGGATTTCATCTCAGGTTTGCCTAAATCAGAGGGTAAAACAGTAATTTTGGTGATTGTGGACAGATTTACCAAGTATGCACATTTCATTCCTATGGCACACCCTTACAAGGCCAAAGATGTGGCACAATTGTTCATGGATAACATATACAAATTGCATGGGTTGCCAATGTCCATAATAACTGATAGGGACCCTCTATTTACCAGCTCATTTTGGAGGAATTTGATGGAAAGTCTAGGGATAAAACTGAACTTTACCACCGCATATCACCCACAATCGGATGGACAAACTGAAAGGGTGAACCAATGCATTGAAAACTTCCTTAGATGCATGGTCTTTGATAAGCAAAAATAATGGTGCAAGTGAGTATCTTTGGCTGAACATTGGTACAATACCAGTTTCCATTCAAGTCTCAAAACCTCACCTTTCAAGGCTTTGTATGGTTATGAACCACAAGAGTTACCAATGTTGGGTGCATCCAAGGAAGGAGGTGGAAATGTAGGTGAATTGATTGAGAGAAGGCATAATACTCTCCAAGTGCTCAAAGAAAATCTTGAAAGGGCACAGAAAAGAATGAAGAAAAATGCAGATCTGAAGAGGAGTGAAAGGAGTTTCAAGGAGGGAGATTGGGTGTACATGAAGCTGCAACCTTATAGGCAGGTGTCTATAGCTGGTCATGCAAACTCCAAGCTCAATCCTAAGTACTATGGACCTTATGAGATTCTTGAAAGAGTGGGTGAAGTGGCTTATAGGTTGAATCTGCCACTTGGATCTTCTATACACCCCGTACTTCATGTGTCTCAGCTTAAGCACAGGTGTGGTGAGGATACAGTTACATCCCCAATGCTGCCAGTGGTTGGACCAGATGGAGAAGTGAGAATAGAGCCTCAAGCAATATTAGCTAGAAGGATAATAAAAAGAAAGAATGTACCCATATCACAGGTGCTGATTCTGTGGTTCAACAAATCTGAGAAAGATGCTACTTGGGAGGACTTTGATGATATTAAAGAGAAATATCCAACTTTTATTCTTGGAGACAAGAATCCTTTCAAGGGGAAGGGAGTGTTACAAGCTGAAACTACAATTCTGAGTGCGGGTGCACTCTGGGATGCAGGTGCATCTGATTTAATTGCAGAATGGAGTTTGAATACTGGCGGCAGTGACCTGGACAATTTTAAAGCAAGTAAAATTGGGCCGGGCCTTCCTGAGTTAAATGAACAGAGGCTGACCAAGGGGACCACTCAAGGAACTGGAGAGGCGCATGCATCTTTTACTGGAGAAGAGGCGAAGAAGGAGGGAGCTGCTAGTCTGTTACAAAGGAGAAGGCTTCACGCTAACTAAATCTTCTTGATTTTCGTTTTAAATGATGTAATTAGGAAATAAAATGATGTCAGCAAGTTGTACTATATAAGGAGAGGTTGAGGAGAGAGAAATAACATCTGAAATTTGAGATCTAAACCATTTTCTCATTTTTATGTCTATTTTCCACGAATTTCCTTGTATTTTCTGAATTCAATAAAAAAGTTGATTTCCAATTCAATTTCTTCTTAGATTCTCATCTTACTTCAATTCTCATCATTCCTTATCTCAATTATACTCAATTTAGTGTTCTTTTTTCTCAATTACTAAATCCAGAATCAGATCTGGTCTGGTACGAGTGCGCCCGCATTTCTGTACCAGTGCGAGTGCATTTTCTGAAATCTGTGATTTCTGTTGTCAGATCAAGTTAGATCGTGACATCCCCCGTTTTAGTTTCCTCTCTCAGCTCTCTCTCGTTCTGCTCCATGACAGATCGATGTATACGTAAATATGTAGGGTTTTTGTTTCGTCAATCGCGAATTTGAAAAGCGAGGGATGTAATACGTAGCCCAAGCAATTAATGGCATTACTCGCATCACGTATAAATGGAGGACACCGTGCTGTACTCGCATCACGTATTAATGGCATTACTCATCCAATCCAAGATATATAAATGGAGGACACCGTGCTGTACTTGCCATATCGTAAATATAGCGGCGAAATAAATTGCGTATATATTGCATATAAAAGGAATGTCAAAAAAGATAAAAGGAATAGTTAGAATAGCCGATTTGAAATATGTCATTATTAGATTGCTAATTAGATATATGTCATTATCAAATTATTAGAATTATATATATGCCATTATTTTCTCCTTAAAATGATTAAATTCTAAAAGTACCATCCCTAAATATTTCGTTATTATTTGTATTTGTAAAAATTGCCAAACTTCCTTGGCTAATAAAGCTAAAAAATAAAAGCGCTTTACAAAGAATGCGAGAAAAAAAAAAAGAGAAACAAGGGAAAACTGCTGTACAAATTACCTAAATCTCTCATTCTATAAATGTTTACTTGTAGCTTGAACGAATATTTAAAGGGAGTGGCTAGTGTCAAACATATAGGACACGTACACTTGTCCAACGCGATAAAATTTTAATTTTTAAAATTGGAATGGCCGATCCAAACCGTTCAAATTGTTCTATGTTATAAAATTTTCATGGAAACCAAATTTTATATTTTTTAAATTTTTTTACTATTTTTTTGGAATTTTTCAATATGCTCAATCTAAAAAGTTCTGAACCCTTCAATTTTGAAAATTCGAAAAAAATAGTTAGAAAATATGAAAAAATATAAAATTTGATTATCAAGGATATTTTAATATAGAGATCATATTGAGCGGTTTGGATCGACCGTTCGAAATTTTAATGTGCGACGTTTGTATCGTGTTTGACGTCCTATATGTTTGATTCTAGCATTACTCATATTTAAAAACTCCTTATTTGGACTTTTGTGGCTTGATACTGCAATACTTCGTGTTTTCTTATTTATTTACATGCTTTCGTCTTTTTCTTTTTTTTTTTTACATGCTTTAGTTTTTTTTTTTTGTGGTTAACAATACAAGTTAAAATGGTTATATACAGATTAAGATATATAAGATGCAGAAACAATGTGGTGGTGCCAAGACATATGCATAAAGGCCAAAATTTTTATTCCTTTCAAATAAAAAAATAATAAAATTTCCTATACAATGAATGGATGAAATTTAATGAATGCATAAGAGCCAAATTCTTTATTTATTTAAAAAAAATAAGAAAATCTCTTAATACATATGAATGGATTAAATTTAATTTGTATCATATTTATTAGCATACTTTTTTTAATTATTTGATTTATGTCATTGTTAGATAAATAATTTAAGATGTGTCACTAAAAAATTGCAAAAATATTTTTTGTACCACTATTTTAATATGAAGTAGTGGCATAAAACTAATTTTTATATCTTCATAGCGGCATAAAATTCATTTTTATTAATTTGTAGTGGCACAAAACTAACTTGTCATTTAGCAATGTCATTTTTCTAATTTCAAATTTTTTAGTGGCATATTTAAATGGTTAATATTATCATATCAACAATTCAATAAAATAAAATTAATTTTTACAATCTTGTAGTGGTATAAAAATAATTTATGATGGTATTTTTAATTTTAATTTTTCACAGCAGCATAAACCTAATTAACCAAAGTAAAAAGTCCGGACAAGTTTATTTTTGTTACCTCGATAATTACAGGAAATGTGTCCAAATTTTAATTCAACCAAAAATTGGCTATCTGACATGGGAATCTGATTCCATAAGTGGCCTTCTCTTATTGATCGTTGGTCAAAGAAGTTTTTAACTAAGAATAATAAATAGATAGAATTATCTTTAGAGCGGAATATGACAAGGGTTAATTTTATTGTTAATTTTAAAACCAAATAAAATTATAGCCTTCTTTCAAAATTTATTTTAAAGAATATCGACAATTAATAGTGATATTCATTGTGTTAATAAAGTGAAACTTACCAGAAAACTAAAATATACAAGGATATAAGTATTATATTATTATAAATAAAGATGCATGAGAGTCGACATTATTTTGTTGATTAGAGCCCGACACGGCATCCTCAGCTTAGATTCGGTTTTCAATTTTTCTATTTTTCGATGCCGAGAGTAGTAATGTTCCATTGTGTACTGGATCTTATATAACTGAAAAGAGACCCGCTACATTATTAGTTATATTATGTTGTATACAATTTTTCTCCTTTTCTTAGGTTTTTCCCCTCTTCCCCATTTTTCTCTCGCCTGATGACGCCCCTTTCTAGCTTCATCGCCCTTCTTCCTGTCTGCTCCCCCCTCCGTTGTTACTCTTATGTATCTCTTCCATTGTCGTTCTTTGTGTGGTTCTCCATCTCCATCGCGCTCTCTCACCACTGCCTCCTATAAAAACTCAAGGCAAGTTCTTGTTTTCCCGTGGCCTCCCGTAGAAATTCAAGTCAAGGCAACCATTTTTTTTTTGTTGCGATCCATGGCTAGATAAATTGGTCCCTTCTGATATTGTTCTTTGGCTTAATTAAATTTGTCTTACTGATTTTATAGTTCCCTATTTTATTGTAGGTTCTATGCTGACAAGAAGAAGAAATTAGAAAGCTGAAGTTGCCTACAGAGCTACTCAGGCTCAAAAGTATGTAAGAAGCCTCCAAATTACAAGTACAAAAGCTAAACTCTCTTGATTAGTTTTTATTTTCGGACTATTACTGCTCTACTTATTTATTTTTACCGTTCTGAATGATTATTTAAATTTTGATAGATTTAATATTTTCAAATATAATCCAAATTTTAGATAGCTAATTAAAGAAATGGGTCAGTATAAGTGATCTGATATTTTAACTTGCCTCTGTTGATTTCTTTCCGGAATTTCTACAGTACAGTGGGTGCTGTCGACTGTCGAGACAGTGTTGTCATTCAAAATTAAAAAGCACGAGTTTATAATTACGATCCTTCTTTTTATTCTTCCTTGCAAAAATAATATTTGGTAATTTTTGGCTGGGGGCTACGATTCTATTTATCATTTTCTGGTCACATGTTTATCCTTCTTTCATAATGTCATATTACTTGATAATATCCTAACAAAACACATAATGTGATTCGCAGCAAATATAGAAGGCGCTTGGTATAAAATTTATAAAGCTAATTAAGTAGAACGTAACTGTTACATCAACATGGATAAAATTGGAAAAGAGATCTCAACACATGTGGAATTACCAGGAGGTCAAACACTACATGCCCATAAAGAAAGAAATATTATTCTTGGATTTACAATTTGAGCTACATTTTTTTCCTGGTACATATAAGTTTTCCTTTTTAGTATTAATTAAATTTGTGTCCATGTGTGCTTTTTGCATGAAAAAAATTAAATTTATTGTATGAACTAGCTTTTGTCATGTTAGGGATCTTACTTCTCATTGTCCATTGTGATTAAGATTTTATGTATTGACTTCTTACCAGAAATTTATTTGTGCTTTAAAATTCCTTATTTAGGTCTCTTCGTCACTTCTTTATTTTTTTTTTTTCTAAAATCAAGGCAGTAATTTTTTATAATTGAATGTTGGACTTTTGATCCTTACCAATGGTAACTTTTGAAGGTAACTTTTTCCCTTATTAGCTTCTTTAGTTACTTCTTTTTTATTAATTTATAAATTCGATGTATATTGATATTGAAGAGCCATTACGGTTCATTTATAATCGGAATTGCTTAGGACCATCTCTAAGATTCTATCATCTCCATCATCCTCACGCGTATGCTGCAACTAACTCCTCTCTCCTCACGCATACGCTGTCCCCCGCCCCCTCCCCCTTCCTCCCTCCCACATACGCTGTCCCCCTTCCCCCTTCTCCCTCCCACGTACGTTGTCCCCTCTCCCCCCTTCCCTTCCACGTACGCTGTCCTCCCCTCTCCCTCCTCCCTCCCACATACACCGTTCTCCCCTGCACCCTTCGCCCTCCTCCTCATACACACTTCATAACTGTTGAAGTTAATATATTTAAATGTTGAAGGTAATATCGTAACTGTTGAAGTTAATATATATAACTATTATACTAAACTTGTTGCAGAGATGGAATAGAACCAAGATTTATTTTTCTGATATTAATTTCAACAGTTACGATATTACCTTCAACATTTAAATATATTAACTTCAACATTTACGATATTAATTCCAACAATTATCTATTTAATTTTAACAATTACAATATTAACTTCAACAGCTATCTATTTAATTTCAACAATTACGTTATTAACTTCAACATTTATGTATAGTAATTCAACAATTATGAAGTGTTAGGGAGGAGGGTGAGGGGGAAGGGGGGAAGGGGGAGGGGGGAGGGGTGGGAGGACAACGTATGTGGAAGGGCAAGGGGGAGGGGGTTAGGGGGCGTACGTGGGAGGGAGGAAACAGAGTGACGAAGGGAGAAAGGGATGAGCGTACACTGAGGGATGATGGAATAATTTCCAAAAATAGAAAACGCATTATGGGGATGACGGGAATGATGGATATTGAGGATGATCCTTATCAGTCCCGATTTATAATGCCTATATGCACTTAGTTTTCTTACAGCTTATGTATAAAAGATAGACTATGACCGTTTTTTTTATTTATAAGCTGCACACACATTATATATGGACTTTTGCAACATCGATTTCCACTATAAAAAGTCCAGGATAGCAGAAGGATAACAGAATTGGTGCTGCTATGATTTGAAACCTATAGAGTAGCTTACTTTGTGTTGATATGGCTATTGGATGTTACTATGTGGAGCTGTAATTAGTTTTATACGAATGTGCTTAACTATAGATAAATTATTGACAACGGTACATTAGATGAGGGGTACCGGTGCAGGTTGCCTTTTGGGTAGCTATGTTTTATAGCTAAAAGTTTGTGTTTGAGTTTACTTTTTATAATAGAAATGTGGTAGATTCCTCCACTAATTTTTTAAAAATAAAAACTATGAAAAGTCCAGATTCTGATAAGGTTACACATGCTGCTGCAAGTTAGGAAAAAAAAATCTTATAGAATTAAATTTTAATTCTTTGATTTTGAAATCTATTTGGTTGGAATTAATAAAATTAAAATCTGAATGAAACCGCTGCAACCTGATACTAACTCAACTAAATTAAAAATTTGAGAAAATTCCTATACCGAGCTGCTCAAAACTGATTTCTTTTTATTATTTTTTAATCCGAGAGAGCAAGGTGCGCATAACAACCATGTCATTCATGTGTATGGCTCTGTTTGGATAGGTGTGGGAAGAAGGGAAGAAGTGGGAAGAAGTATTGCGAAGTGTGTAATTTTGTGAAGAGTTTGGATTGTTTATAATTTTTTTTCTTCCCTTCTTCCTTATTCCAACTTCTTCTCAACCATCCAAACGGAGGTTTGTACATATTAAAGCCTTTTTTATAATTACGTACTACTCAATTATTAAAGCCTACTGTGTCTTAATTACCATTAATGTCGTTTTGTACATATTTACTTCCTTGATATTCCAGACATCATCCAAAGGAGTACCAAAATGAGCATCAGTATTATGCGCTCAAGGTACAACACATTTATCTTCTTGATGGCTCCGTTTGGATTGCTTAGGAATAAGATGAATAGTCTATTCCTAGGCTGAAAGTATTGGAAAATATGTAATTTTGTGAAGAATTTGGATTGTTTATAATAAATTTATATCTAGGAAGAAGCTATTTCTTCTATTCCCATACGATCCAAGCGGGATAGATATTATTTTATATCAAGTGGAATTTGGTGAACTTGGAAGCGCATCATTTAGCCCATTATGCTAGAATTCATAGGGTTTCTCTATTCTTTTATGTTTGCTTAATAATTTGTGACTGATGTTACTTGAACTCTGATTCAATGAAAGATGGCCCAAGGGTGTTTGCTACCCAAAAAAAAAAAAAATTGTGCAAGTATAAATATAATTAGCGATATAGGTGGCGTTTGACTACTTTCTCTGACATATCTATGTGGTCTAATGGACTATATAAAAGTTAGATATATATTTCCTTTTTCTTCTATTTTAGGTTTATCATGATTGAAGTATCGTATCTTTGGTCATAATTTTACCACTACAACAATTCCACCACAATATTTTTTGTTTGTTCCAATTAAATAACATTGAATTATACAACTAAAGATTTTCATAATTAGATTATAAATAAATTAATTATAATAATATTATAAAAAGGAATTTAATAAAATAAATATATCGAAGCTCGATGTGCCCCTATAACCTTGACCCAATTCAAGTCCGCAATAAAAAGTGTTGGAATTCGGAGAAATTTCTGATGGCCAGCGGCCCGATGAAGGGTCCAGCGACCCGCTGGGTCGCGGAATCAGAAAAGCGTCTGTTCGGTTCTGTAACCGACAGAGGCTTTATATATTCAGATCTAGTGTTCTGTTACTTGGTGGTCTTGGTGATTCCGTCCCCAAAGGTCCAGAACCCTAGAGAGAGATCTGAGAGAGAGAGGGAGCCTTCTCCTCCCTTGCTTGATGGATTTCCAAGCATGAATGAGAAGCACGGCATGTCGGGCACTTGGAATCGTGGATGGTGGCACTAGGCCCTAACTTGAGGTCGTAGTGCATCGGCCGCATACGGAGAGAGATTGAGGCTGTGCGCAGCGGTTGCGTGGTGGTGATGGCTTGCGGTATCGCCTACGAGATCGAAGTCCGGTATATTCGATTCTTCTGCAAACGGTAATCTAATCCCTATTAGATTTACATTATTCATGATAGGTTTGTAGTAGAGGTCCTACCTACCCAAACCTTCATTGGTATCAGAGACAGGTTGGCTTCCTTCCGTAGGAATGGTACCGCTAAGGTATAACCACCATTGTTGTGACGATTTTGTCCTTATGAAACCCTAGATCCATGACTGATTGGTTTTCGCACATTTCTCTCCTTGAGAGTTGATGAGAATTGTTACAAACTATCATTTCAAGTCTGGTTCTATTTTGGACACGCTTACTGGTCGAGAAAAACCATTCTGAAGCACTCCGTTACCAGAATTAGGGTTTCAACACGTGAAACCTGCGGGTCGCTGGCAGGGCTAGCGGGCCGCAGAAATCTCAGCTGACAGAAGACCAAGGGTTATTCTGTATGGTTATCAGTCAGACCGCTGGCAGGGCCTGCGGGTCGTTTGAATAGTAACCTAAGACCAGTATTATGTTGTCTGTCAAGTCTCAGTGGGCCGCTGGAAAGCCAAGCTGGCCGCTGGGATTCTGAGCGGATCGCTTAACGGATCAGCGGGCCGCAGAACCTGAGTTTGACATAAACTAAAATGTGTCGTTACAACAATGACTTGATCTGACCAACTTTGAACATACCTTTATGTCCAAAATGGTATATGAGATTATCCGGACGATAGTCTCATGGTTTATACCCTTCATTATGTGCATATTTGCATTGTGGGTGATTGATGGTATATGTGGTACCGTCTCACCATTGTGATTGCATGCATGGCACAATTGGGTGCCAGCTAGCACTGTGTGGTAGCACACGAAGGGTGAATTTGGTATGTAGACTATCGTGTCTCATCCAATTTCTGTGTCTTGCGCCAATCGAGTCGGTTGGGAGGTGGTGCACTTAGTACATGAGACAGGATTGGTGGCCCTGGTTGTCATCTTTCGGTTATCGTTGCTAGGTTTGCATTATTTCTTGGATTGATTCAAGGGTTGTGCGGTGAGACTAATTATGTAGTGCTAACTTAAGTGCTTGTCTCTATGTATGGCATTGGCTTAGAAAAAGCTGATTATAAAAGATATTGATGGATGTATATTGCTGGGCATTATAGTATCTCATTATCTTGCAGAGAATCAAGATGGACTTGAGACCATCACATCTAATGAGAAATCCCAAAAGAAATTGTGAAAAGTTAGAAACAAATTGAGTAAAGGGTAGTGTAGCGGGCCGCTAGATTTGGTAGCGACCGCTAGCGTACACTGACTGCAACAAATACACTCGCATTCTGTTGCTGAGCAAATTTGTTGTTTTCTTGTATTAGTTACAACTTAACTTAATCTCTGATGATAGTATTGATAATTATTGACTATATTGATTTGCAAGCTCAATAAATTTTTGACAAGTATAAGAAGCGCCTTTGGGGCTGCATCTTGACATGAGGTCAAATAAATTTTGAGTTGCATAAAGAGAGTCATAAGTTGACATTTGAGCAATAAGTGTTAGAGTTAACTTGCCTGCTTTCTAATTGGTGAGAGCATGTGCAAGCAAACTTCACTGTCTTGTGTCGTTCGTTTCATAACGAATGTTGCTCAAATTGGTCAAGCTTGATGACATAGTCAAGTAATTGTATAAATACTAAGAGATTATTGTTGTGGACTTGATATACAAGAAAATATGTTTCTAAATATGGATAAAGTACTAAAATTGTAAATTGCTTGAATGTTACTACCTTGATGTTAGTTAAGTAACATAGCATTTTGATTGTCATAAAATGAAGTAAAGTGATCTATATGTGAGAATCAATGCAATGGTGCAGTCCAGGGGATTGGCACATGCAGATTTGTTGTTCCTAGAGGGGGATACAAATGATTGCTCCATGATACTTTAAGACACTTCAAACCTTGACAATAAATAGTACTTGTGAAATTTTTTTTTTGGTGTTGGATTTCAAAATTGAGCATGTGTATGGTGCTGATTTTAGTACCAAAACATTATGGTTTGTGGTGCTAAGTAAGTTTTCTTTCTATGCATTTTCTTATGTTTTACATAATCTCATGAGTTGTGATTATATGGCATGCTTTATTATGCAAGTTGAGGTTAAATGATTGGGATTGACTTTTAGGTCATTATCACCAATCTATTCCAACTTGAGACATAATAAGCGATATGTAAGACTTGAATGCTTTTTGATACGCGATTCAAGTTATGGAGATTTAATATGTTCATTGCACTAAGCTTTTGGTTCTTATCACATTTATGACTAGGTTTAATTCGGTCATAAAAGTGTGAAATCTCTTAAAACGAGTCGCAGTCATTTGGACTTGTTGTACGAGTTTATGAGTTGTGATAAGATTGAAATAGTTCGATGATTCACTATTTCTCACATCGAGCGACAAATTGTGTTGCATGATGATGATAAAAGTCCCCTTATGGATATGGTTCTTACAAAAGCTAAGTCGCAGCTGATGTGTTCTGCAAATTGGTAATATATACAGTTTGCATCGATAAATACACATCACAAAGAGAATTTCCAATTGTGGAATTTCTGCTTGAGTATTTAAGCGAGCCCCTGGCTGGGTTAGCGGGTCGCTTTCACTGAACAACAAGTTGATCGCTGGAACGCCATGCAGGTTGCTTGATTATTGTGCGGACCGCTAGGGTGCTAAGCGGATCGCTTGTATTCAGTCTGTGGCAGACTGAAATCTCCAATTTTATGATTTGAACTATGTGCTTCTGAAGATTCCTAGGAGGATTCTCAAATAGCCATAGGTTCAGTTGCATGTATGATTGCACCTTCTCATAGATTTCAAGGAAATTTATTGAAGAAGAACCATAATTATGCCATTTTGTTAAATCACTTGATTCCTTGAAGAGTGAAGATTTATAATAGTTTCTTATGCAAGCTACTTCAGTTATTATGAACTAGATTCGGATGCTGAAGAGAAGAGAGAAATGAAATAGGTTCTTCCTCAACATTCTCGCATAAGTTCAATGAAGTTAAGCTTAGGAAAAGATACTATAAAGTTTAAATCTCACTTTGAGCAATTTAGACACAGGTGTCCTAATATCCGATTTTTAAAATTGAGAGTTAGGAGGAGTGTTTGCTCAAAAAGGCAATGTAGAAATAAAATTGATGTTGAGGTCAATTTGAGTTTCATTGCTAAAGGAATTTATTCGATGATGAAATATGAGATAGTGTAAATAAAGAAGGATTATTGCATGACTTGTATGATTTATAATATAGGGAGTACTTCAAGAGCAATGGCTCCGGTATAGTCCGTTTGAAGTGATACACCAAAATAGAGGGAGTCTAGTGTAAGGAAACTATCTTGTTGGAGATGAGTTTGCCTATACCTATCTCATTCTAAGCAATAGATATGATTATGTTGAAACTATTCTAGGCATATAACAGTTTTAGACAAGGATCACTTCACTGATTGTGCAGTGGAAAACTAAGAGCACAAGAGGTGCATACTTAGTTGATCCATGGCTGAGAGTGCACGTTTAGCCAATTGATTAGTTGTCTAAAATATATGTTACATTGTCCAAGAATAAGTTGTCAAATAATCATTGCACAGATGGTGCACTATTGGCTTGAAAAATAGATAAATGACTCTTCTTTATCTTTAGGTGTTGTATCTCCTATGCTTAAATCTAGATAAGTCTGAAAAGAAAGAAAGTAATCTGTATGATAATAGGGTTCACTTAGTACTACTGGATGTTGTGCAATGTGGTACATTGATGTTATAAAGTGTGTTTGGAGCCATTCTTAGCGGACCGCTAACTGGGCTAGCGGATCGCTGACGAAGAATGACCTGGCAGGTCGCTAGCTGGGCTAGCGGACCGCTTGGATTAGAATCTGAATAGACGACTGTCTATTTCAGATTGCTCCTTATATATACCCCTTATAATAACCATTCTTCTCTCTTCTACTATGAGAATAGAGAGTAGAACTAGGTTAGAGAGGGAGGCTATTCCATTGCTTGGAGCAATTGGAAGACACACATATCTAATTGCATTCCATGAGTAGTGTAAGCAGTGAAATGAGTTCCTAAGTAAATTGAGGTTTCTTGAGAGAAGTGTTGAATGTAGCTATGCCTTCATAATTCAATGTATCTGACCAGGGGTCAAATATTATTGATGAAGAGGAAGCTCAACTAGCATCAGACTCTTAGCTGCATAATCTAAGCTGACCGCTTGCTAGGCTAGCGGACCGCCTTAGACTGAGATGACTTCCAATACAAGTCCTCTGTCAGTTCTAAATGCAGCGGACCGCTGGGAAGCCTAGCGGACCGCTGAGAGTTTAAGCGAGTCGCTGAACGAATCAGCGGACCGTTGGAACTGAGTCAGACTTGTAAGAAGCTGCAGAACCTTATATGATTTATTTGTAATGTGTTGATTAACCATTACAGTAATCTCCTAGTTGGTTGCATGGTGCAACAGGACTAGTTCAAGCAGCAAGAGAGGCTTGCTTGGTTTCTATGCATGTGACAATAGAAATGAGATATTAGGACTCATGAGCTTCTACATTGAGTTAGAAGCATAGTAGACTAGTGCACGAGGCACATTCTACTTGTAACCCTATTGAAGATTATAAAGTTAGGTCACTCTAGCAAGGCTATGAGTTTGACATATGTTATAAGTCAATTCCAATACCTATTTGCAAATGCATATAGAGTTTGATATATCTGAAAGAAAGTATGACAAATAACATGCCAAGTATACTTTGATGATAAAGTTTGCTTGATCACAACTGTTTCTCATGAAACAAATTATTTGCTCTCTCATTTGGGAGATCGAGTGAATATGATACTCTCTCATAGTGGAGATTGAGTTTGACTCTCTTATAGTGGAGATTGAGTTTGACTCTCTTATAGTGGAGATGGAGTCAAAAGCATGTTTTGATTTTCATACTAGCTCTCTCATTTATGAGATAGAGCACATTGACATAACTGATGCTTATGTCAAGAGGGAGTTTGGTTGAGATAGTCCTTGAAACAATTGAAAGTTGTTGTGACTTCAGGGAGGTCGATAACAACTCATTGTTAAGTATTGCTCTAGAAGCATACTGTGGGGTAATGGACTAAACCAAACAGATTCAGATATATGGAGACATGATAGCACAGAGGGAGTTGATCTGATATTGAGTGGATTCCTACATGGAACAGTTCATAACACCCTAATGATCTGTTTCAGGATACTCAAAATTCTCTGATAGTTCAGAGAGATGTCAAATGAATTGTTTCATTTGGAGATGGTCTATATGACAATCAGATCCTCATAGTTATATGTACTTGAACTTGGATAGTGAACATTGAGTTTATTATTAATCAAGTACATGTTAGCACTTATGGTAGTGTGTCATTGAACTTTAGATTGTCTCGCTCACACGAGCAATCGCCTCTAATGCCTGGGGCATGTAGAGATGAGACTAGATTGAGCTATGTGCGCTTAGTCAGGGACTAAGGAGCCATCTGGGATGGACGAAGCTCATTGTCGCTTCAGTCTGGGACTGAAATGAGGCTTGTCTTCTTTTAGGCGATCCGATATGATTGTGCCCCAAACAATCATGTAGTCCAATAAAAGCCGAGGTGAGAATCTCCTTAGAACTCGGGGAGTGTCTAAGTGGAGAATCTCAGGATTAGTTGCAATAAGAAGTGGTCTAGACCATAGACACTTGATTTGCAAACTGAATCTAGACTCGTACAATGAATGTGAACACACGTCTGTTTAGCAGATAATTCATTGTAACATGTGCTCATACCACATGTGCTTGGCGACTTATGGAAGTGGGTTGAGTGGTTCCAGGACCAAGACCGTATGACTCCCCATGTGTGAGTTCCATGATTACGTAACCTTTGACTTTTGACTATGTCATGAAAAATGGGGTCAGGGCTTCTACTTTGGTGTGTACCCTATGGTGATGTATATTCCGCCTGTCGGGGCATTGCTGGGCAAGCGACTGATTTCGTTTTGAGTCTCATGAGTCGAAAGGAAGATTCAATTCATCATGCACAAACGATAGATCTGTTGGTGTTCAGAGCTCACCAAACTCGTCATATGGATTGAGGTTGGGAACATACAGCAGACTAAGACTGAGACGGAAAAGACATGTATTATTGAGCGGTCCATAATGTCTGATCTAGTGCGGATTTGAATGTTTCTAAGGTACTAGTGTACACATTTATATAACTGTTTTTTATAAAAGGATAGATGCTCTCTCGCTGGCTTTGAATTTATTCAAAGTGAGGTTTTTGAGCTCCCGCATGGACAGGTGTATGCGCTGGTCGCACGTTCCATTTGCCGTATGAGTGACATGCTGTGTGAAACTTCTCCGAGAGGGAGATGTTGGAATTCGGAGAAATTTCTGATGGCCAGCGGCCCGCTGAAGGGTCCAGCGACCCGCTGGGTCGCGGAATCAGAAAAGCGTCTGTTCGGTTCTGTAACCGACAGAGGCTTTATATACTCAGATCTAGTGTTCTGTTACTTGGTGGTCTTGGTGATTCCGTCCCCAAAGGTCCAGAACCCTAGAGAGAGATCTGAGAGAGAGAGGGAGCCTTCTCCTCCCTTGCTTGATGGATTTCCAAGCATGAATGAGAAGCACGGCATGTCGGGCACTTGGAATCGTGGATGGTGGCACTAGGCCCTAACTTGAGGTCGTAGTGCATCGGCCGCATACGGAGAGAGATTGAGGCTGTGCGCAGCGGTTGCGTGGTGGTGATGGCTTGCGGTATCGCCTACGAGATCGAAGTCCGGTATATTCGATTCTTCCGCAAACGGTAATCTAATCCCTATTAGATTTACATTATTCATGATAGGTTTGTAGTAGAGGTCCTACCTACCCAAACCTTCAAAAAGAAACCTAAGAAGAACGTCATAAAGAGAGGGGGGGGGGGGACGAATAGCCTATTAAGATATACACGAGAACTTAAACAACAAACGGTACCACCAAATCTTAGGATTTTCAAATAACGTACTTAAACATATTTTTAAACATACAAAGTAGCATATCATATTTTAAAAAAATTAGAACTTCCGGGCAAGATCTAGATGGAAAGTAAAAAAACGATTTATTTGTTATTTTATATAACAAACAAAATCGTGATAAATGAGAAGATTTCTTAATAAATTTCTAATTTTTGCTTGAGGGAACCATCTGTACCCAACAGAGTAAAAAACTCTATAAAAGTTCATTTATGAAAATATATATATATCTGAAATTATATCGAGTACAATTCTTCTGTACTAACATTTCGTTTCTCTATCCAACAGCAGCTGTTTAGTCAATACTCAATAGTCAATCCATTTGGAGAAAAACTCGAATTTATAGTAACTAGCTATCGCATCGCGCTTCGCGCGATGTATGATTAGTCTAAGTGGCATCTTTCAATCATTAGCTATTCATACCATCCTTTATAAGTTGGTGTTTTTTTTTTGGAATAAGTGGAATATATCCCTCTACTTTCCATTACTGAAAAGCAATACGTAATCATTTAACCACAAATCATAGAACCAAACCCTCTATGAGCTATCAAGCTCACCCAATAAACTAATCCTGACAATAATCACAACAATCTAAATATTACAAACAAAACGTTATAGCAAACTCACAATAAAAACCTCTCTCGTTACTCATCAATAGAGTTGCTTCCTCACTTCCAACGTTTGAAAACTTGGATCAGCATCTAATTTTTCAAAGTCAATTTATGCAAAACATCACCCACAACTCCAGAAATGACACAATGTTCAATTATTGCAACCAAGTGAAATAGCAAAATATCAAAAATAAAGGAAGATCCCTCTCATTCTATTCAGCAGTACTCAACAAATTTTTTCTTTCTCCTGATATGCCGGTACTTTCAGCTAATTCACCAACTTTTTCTCCACAGACCTTGGCACTCCATACTTTTTTTTCTTCAAATCCTTTTTCCACAGTCTTGACCAGTATGCCAAAAGATTTGTTATCTCACAAATATATCTCTTAGTAGTATATATCATGTAAGATTACTAAAATTACAATCATTCCTATGCTTCCAAGGATTTGCATAAAATTGCTGCACAACAGTATCTATATCCCTCACAATAGTTATTCCCTTCTTTTATTCTTTTAAAAATCTTGCAAGGACTATTCTTGTACTTTGTTGGCATGTTTGTCTGAGCTTGAAAATTGGAAAAAATAAATTGAAATTGCAAAAAAAAAAGAAAAGAAAACCTCTAAATGACTGATGATGAAGGATATATTTTAAATTTTGTAAAAGAGAAGAAATCTACAGAACTTTTCCTATGTTGTTTACTGGTAAAGGAAATGCCTTATAAATGAACATTAGCCTTGTCTTTATCGGAAAACAGGCCAACTACATAATCAGTTTTTGTAAAAATAGCAAAATCATTTGCGCTCCAAATCACTAACACGATTGCACCTAAACATTTAATACCATTGATTCATGCATTTGGCAAAAGATTCAGAATGCACCTAATGAAACCCCAATAAATATAAAGATGAAAAGATGTTGTACACATCATAAAGCACACAAAATTGTACCTTGAAAGCTTTCTCCGTGCATTTCATAATTTTTTTTGGAAATTCAGCTCAATGTACTCTGACAGGGCTAGTACTTTCATATATAACCTTGCCCCTCATATCTAGTTGCACTTGTAAGCCTATAAGAAAAGAAAACAAAATGTCAAAGGTCAAAATTCTGACATTGTACTTTTTGAAAATATGCTCTGAACATTCAAAAGATAGTAATAATACATAAATGTAATAAAATACTTCTTCCTTTTCCAAACAAAAAGGCCTTTAAATCACCACATTTTTCTAAGCACAAAAAATATATATATATTGATCAGATTGTTTTTTCAATAGAATATCAAATTTGTCGCGCTGCCTTTAGACTATTGAAAGTGAAGCGATTAACATAATTTATAGATTATAGAAACAACAAAGAATTAAAAGTGAATTTCAATTCTCAGATGAAAATAAAAACCAACAGCCATAAAAAATGAGAATCATTGTTTAGTTTTTTTTGTGTACCTCTAAACAGATTATAAAATATTAATTGCACCTTTAAAATGCATACCTTATATCTACAAAATTAGTTCAACGCTGACACCGCAACTGGTTCAGCTCTTCTTAGAATCTACAAACCTGAAAGTTCATAGGCACACATCAGACTTCTATCGATATGATATTACTGCTATACAATTCACCGAAGATTCCTTTTAGCAATCAATTCTCCAACAACTCGAAAGTTAATAAGGAGTTTGTAGATTTGGAATCGAAAACAACAATCCATGCCATTGAAGGTAACACATCTGATTCGAAGAACTGTTTGCAATCTGCAAAGATATAATATGTAAATTTTTTTTAATAACCATCATAATTAAGCAGGCCAATATGCAAACAAATGTATCTATTTATTTTGTCAATTACTTAGTTATCTTTAAATAAATACGTGCAATAGAAGATAGCAAAACAGAAGCTAAGTGCGAAGGTCAATATAAAGCAATAAAAGTTGCATACAGCAGTGTTCGAAATATCTTGATGATTTAATAAACAATAAACTCAGATTAATTTTCATATGTAAATGGACCAAAATGTAAATCGATTAACGAATATCATAAATAAACAAACCAAAGTTTCCTTAGCTGATAAAAGCACCAAGTATTGAATATGGTACAAATACGCTTGAAAACTAATTCTTTGCGCCACAAATCAGGTCTTCTGTCAGTTGTTATGAGTATGAGATACCTGCAAGAAAGAACCAAGAAACAAAGCAAGCCAAAGTTGTATTTGTAAATGACCATCAATTATCAAAACTTAAAAAAAGGCAGCTAACATACTGTATATTCATGGCCGATGTTTTGCTTTAATATTATACAGTGATTCAAAATTTATATATTGGTAAGTATAGTATTTATTGGCTTAGAACCAAGTATGTGTGTTAACATCGTACCAATAGTTACTGTCACATGGATACGTGTTTCTAAATTCTATCGAAAAAAAAACTTGAGGTGAATAAATTTGAACTAAAACAAATAATTTAGTTAACCTTCAAGGAGCTCCCAGAACTCAGGCAACACGTAAAGCTTCCTCTTTTTTTTTCTTCCCTCACCTCTCCTACTGTCCTATATCTAGCATTATCTCTGCAGAATTTAATAAAGATCATTACAAATGAGTTCAGGAATAAAATAAATAAAGAACAACGAAAAATGTTGTGTTCAAAAAAAAGGAAAACATGGAAGGGGAAAAGGAAACAGCAGCTAGCTGCTTAATGCTGAACAGTTCGTACTCATAGATGAGATGGAGGAAAAAATCGATGCTAACCTCAAAGAGGAACGTACCAGCTAATTGGACACACAATGGACGGTGATACAACGTTGGAGAGATCAAAAGTTGACCACCTCAGTGTGCACCTTGACCTCTTCTCGCTCAGTGCAGAAACGTGCAACAATGAAAACCAAAGAATTGATCAGAGCCTTATGAATCAGCCCTAAATGAGGGATACAACACAGACTCAAGAGAGGTAAGGTATAACATCCTACAACAATGATGAACTAAAGTAAAGTAGGAAGTACCACTATAAAAGACAATAAATTCAAATGACCCGGAACATTCAGGTGACACACCTCCCGAATGCTGAAATTCCCAAGCAGGCAATCTACAAAAGAGAGAGAATAAAGAAAATTCAACTGAAGATGAAAACATGGACTTCAAATTGGAGAAGAAAGCAAAAATGGAAAGAAATAGGAGCATAAAAATCTGTAAAGTGGAACTTAATATTAATATTGAAATCTTAGTACTTACAAATCTGAAAAGCTACAAATGAAAAGTCCATTCAATCATCAAGTATAAGCGGTACCTAAAAACATAATATCTGTTAATAACGAAGCTACTTACAAATATTCACAAATCAAGAGTATTTAAATCTGCATCGCACATGAATATATAGTTGAGTTGCTTGAGATGAGTATTCAGTACTTCTGACAGGAATCAAATTGGGCTCAAATCGTCCACACAGATCTCTGTCCTACCAAGAATGGATGAAGTGATTACCTTCCTTCAACTCCTTCGCGACCTCTGTACAGAAATAGTAACAACACGACCAAAGAAATCAAGGAAATGCAGATGAGTAGATCCATAGACAGATAATTAGCGAAATCTTCTTCGAGATTAAAATAGAAAGAAAGTAATTAATTTAGAGCACTGACCTTTGAGAACAAAGAGATTTCGAAACAAAGCTGCTCCCAGAACTTTCGGCCCTTCATCTTGTTGAGAAAGCAAAGTACAGAAACAATGAGTGAAGTAAATTTATAAAAAAACAACAAAACAAAAGATATCAGAAAAAGAAAAAACTGAAAAGGAACTAACGCTATGAATTTAAGAAAACCTTCTCTCGAAAATCACCTTTGAGGCCAGATTCTTGAAACCATGATTCGAATGATCTAGATCGAACAGAAAGAAAGTTAGGTAAAAATCTGAAAATAAGTAACTGATGTATATCAATAATCTACAGTTAGTTCTAAAAAAATCGAAGCAACACCTTGATTCTCTAGTTTTTACCTTTTCCGAATGTTGATAAAAAACGGAGCCAGCGTTGTCTCCAAGCTCACACCGCCTCCTCCTGGAATAATCAGAAAAGAAGGGACCCAAGGGGATAAAAAAACGGAGCTCAATCGAAAGAGGAAGACACGATCCACTTGCCTGTACCATCGACACTGAAGATGGAGGCCGGAGCCGGCGAAAATATGGCGACAAACAGGTTCAGCGGTTCGTTCACTCTCGCCTCGGCTCGAGAGCTGCGCCCACCTACTACTCACTGAGTTGAGGTCTAGAGTGCGAAAGAAGAATCGAGAGATAGAGAAAAAGGGGAGATGAGTTGAAAGAAAGAGGAACTCTATTGATTTGTGTAGCAGCTCGCGCATCTCTCTCTTTCCTCCAATCGCCAGTGAGAGTCGCAGGAATCAATTTGGAGCAACACGGTGGAGACAAAGCTAGACACACAGAAAACTTGCGACGAATTTGGTCAGTGGAAACCAAGGGAGGAGATCAGATCCATCTGTGAAGAGGAAAAATTGAACGGTCCAGATAATTGAACAGTAACTGGCTGTTTGAAATTGAAGTATTTAAGATATGAAGATGAGAACCCAAAAAACAAACCCGAAATCAATTTTTCAGAGAAATCGAAAACGCTAACATTTTTTTCATCAGCAATAAATGCATATACATACTTATTTTTTTAATTAAAAATGCATAAAATATGTCTAGATAGAAGAACCTTTTAATCTTTTCTTGTGTGCAATAGCACAACACACCTTGAGAGACTTATATTAGGATAACCTTATAGTTGTAATCTGTAAAAATCAAAATCAGAATCCAAATCGTAATTGAATTTGGATGTATAGCAAACCGAAATTGCTTAGTACCATTCTAAGCTTCTATCATCCTCATCATCCCAACGTACGCTGTCCCATCCCCCCTCTTCCCTCTCCTCCCTCCTCCCGCGTACGATGTCCCCTCCCTCTTCCCTCCCACGTACGCTGTCCCCCTTCCCCTTCTCTCCTCCTCCCTCTCGCGTACGTTGTCCCCTCCACCCCGCCCCCCTCCCACATAGTTGAAGTCAATATATAGTTATATACAATTATTGAAATTATTATCATAACTGTTGAAAGTTAATATATATAACTGTTATAGTTATATATATTAACTTCAACAGTTATAAATATATATTAATTTCAAAAATTACGATAATAATTTCAACAATTATATATATTAATTTCAATAGTTATCTAATTAAGTGCAACAATTACGATATTAACTTCAACAATTATAAAGTCTGAGGGAGGGGAGAGGTGGGTGAGACAAAATACGCGAGATGGAGAGGAGGGAGGGGGAAGGATAGGGGAGACAGCGTACACGTACGCGAGAGGGAAGGAAGCAGAGCGATGGAGGAAGAGGAGCGAAACATAGAATGATAGCCAAAAATAGAAAATGCGTAGAACCAAAAAAAAAAAACGCGTTTACTAACTGATAGGGATGATAGGGATAATAAAAATCGAGGATGATCCTTATTCTCCGATAACAAACAGCTGTACGTCTTAGTTGGCCACGGCAATTAATTAGCTTCACATGCATTATCAATATAAAAATCAGAATCAAAATTATAGTTGACATAAATGTAAAAATCCCTGAAGACTTGGTACTAAACTAAAACCCGACTAATACTTCTACTGACACATGAACATACAATAACTAAAAAAGTTCTCTAAAATATATAAGCATTAAAGACAGAAGTAACATAACAGCAACACTGCAACACAAAATACTCTAGAGCTAAAATTAAAGTAAAAACAAAATATACCCTAAAGAAAAGGAAAGTACTGCCGGACGATGACATGTACAAGTAACAGAATTATGAGGATCAAAAGGAGGTCTGTTGATGGAGAAACATTAACATTTTTCTATATCATACATCATAATACGTTGAGCAGGAGGTGTTGGATTAAATCTATGAAATGTTGATCTCCTTTTGATGAAGTAGATACAGTTGTCTTTGTACATAGCATCAGATTATCTAATACTATGCCAAGCACAAGCAGGGGTCGAATTTCTAAAATTGGAAGAGGAGACTCCTTTGAACCCGTTAAAATCATTCTCGCTGAGACAGAAACCGCGCTCAGTATGAAGATCAATGAACAGTATTAGATCTCCAACGCTCCTAATCTTAATCCAGTAATCTGACTACATTTCCAAGTTCGAGACGGAAAATACTAAACATAGAATCAGTATCTGAACCACGAAAAATGGTCAAAATCTCGGCACGAGACTCAACAAAGTATGGAATATTGGGCAGGATGGGTTTTGCTGATTTGGGCGGTGGTATGACATAGAGCTTGGTATTGGTGGCAATATCCATAACCGTTGCAATCCCAGTGTGACGGTTAACCATGAAAAGCATGCCCTTCAAATAGAAAAGGCGCTGCTGCTTCGGGATGAGAGGATCAAAGATGTGACAACTGTCATCGCCGGGTTTACAAATGGCCAGCCGTTTAGCACGGTCCTTGAGAATTACATAGTCGTCACTGATTTGAAAAGTAGATGGAGAAATCCATTTGCCTTGGGCCTCTGGCACCAAGAATTAACCCGACAATGAAGATCAGGGAGAGGAACCTCAGTATGGGTAAGGGGATTCACAAGGGAAAATTTATTGGGCTCACCATAATTCTCAACTTGAACTTGGCAAAGGAGCATGTAAGCACCGGCATGCCCAAATAGCACCTTGACGGTGTAGACTCTGTCGAGACCGATAGAGTAAAACTCAAAAATTGGAATTCGAGGAGAAACGCCTGTGCAGTTCGAGGAGGCAAGAGAATTATGGACCCAGGTCGGAGGCAGAGGTGGAGAAGCGCCAGGGCTTGCAAACAGCCCGGGACCGGATGAAGTCGCCGACGTCGGGCAGCCTTCTCAGGATGAGAGGGAACAGTTCTGGGGGTAGGTCCTCCCACTTTCCAACCATTTCACTCGTCTTTCTCTCTTTCCCTTTCCCTTTTTTTTTTTCTGTTTCGCCTCCATTATCAGATTTTGTTTTGCCTCCGCTTCTCTGGGGTTTTTGTTTTTTGTTTTTGAATTGTCGTTTGGGAGTGGAAAGTGGAAACAGAACAGGACAGTGGCATATTGCGGGATTAGTGGTTACAGCCTTACTGCCTTATTTTGGGCTCTTAATTTATGCTGGATCAAATTTTGGGCCTCGTTAATTTTGGGCTCTTAGTTCTCTGCTGGATCATTACCCTGTCACCCATTCACAAATAGCCGAATAATTAAAACTGGAACACATTCATCCCAAGTTCCCAACCAAATCAATTCAATTTACCTACTGTACTTAGGATGACTAGAGCTGATCACATTTATTTAGTCATTTTCTAACATAGTAAACGTATAACAAATATATATATATAGTAGTATAGTACTGAAATATGGATTACCAGCATCTCATTAATTATTTTTCTTAGGATCCATTAATTTCATAATCCGTGCAACTAAAAATTACCACGTAGCTGAAATTAGTGTAACAACTCTTAGCTATTCTCATATAAATGAACTTAATAAGAAATACTGTTGAGTTCCACTGGAAGACTATGTGGACGCATCATTACTGCTGCACATTGTCGACTCATCTACTCATTCCAGGGCAACCTGTGCCAACAACATTTAAATGAGAATGTTGCATATATATGTACTTAGAATTAAAAGACATTTAAGACTCACTACAAATATTTATCTGTAATATTAGAGCAATGATATGTAGTGACTATGGCTTCTGCATAGCACAAGTAATAACTACAATGGAAGTGTATTTTGCGCCAGAAAATGAACTGGCACACATAGGCATATAGCATAAAGCCTAGTAATGGAATTCAGCCTTTCATATCCATAATTTAATGATTTCATCAGTGTGTCAGTTTCCATCAATTTGAACTAATAAATTTAACCTAAATCCTGCAGCAGTTTGTTAATTTAGCCACTGATAGTGCCAACAATATCTTAATTATTTGTTAAAAACACCCATTACTAGCTAGTCCTGCATCAATAACACTTTGATGAACAACCCTAACTATTTTTGGGCTTTAGCCAACCACTAAACAAGTAACCGCGCGTGTCTAGCATGGCAAAGTGTAATTGGAAAATTGTAATATTCAGAGATAAAGATGATACAGTCTAGGAAACATTCTTAGCCACTTAAAATAACCATTAATATTGTCTACAGTATATATATAGAAGCACCAATCTAACTAAATGGGTTTCTGGGCATCCATAAAGAACAATTTGTTCATGGTGCGTGCAACACTATATATAATAATTCCTGCATGCATAAAATTAAAACCCATTTATCCCACTGACTAAAGCGACCCACTAATTGTAGAACTAACAACTATTTAATAAAATTGACTGCCTCAGAGAAATCATTACTGCTTTTCCCAAAGGAATGTAAAGCACAACATAATGGACATAAAATGTACTGTAAGTCTGTGATCAATGTTTTGTAGTATGCCATGGACAATACTATACAAGATGAACACTTCATGGGTAAAATTCCCTGAGTTATGCGGCAATAAAGCTAGATCTCAAGTTCGTTCCATGTACAACTGCAAATGATGTTTTCTTCTTTTGCTTTAAATTTTCCTGTTTGTGGCCTTTGTTCTTAATTATATAATTAATTATTACTATTATTTTATGATAAATTGATCAGGGTAATGGATTTTTCTTATTGTGTGATGCTTGCACAAAAACAAAAAAAAGATCTTATTCAGTGAGCTTATTTCTCTGAATAAAAAATGAGTTAAAGGGTAAAATCAGCAGTAAAATTGCAGCTTCTTTCTTCTATCAGTTAATGGAAAAGAAAACTAAATCTCCTCAGCTCAATTCTAATTTGCTCCCCTCCGCTTTCTTCTCTGAGTAATCACTAGCTAGGGGTTACGATGGGCTCAGGAAATAAAGAGTAATTGGCACAGATATCATAATTAAATTGACTTACCCTAGCTTAAGGGATGTGTCAGATGCATCATCATAATCCTGGGAGGCTCCTCCGGAGTGAGAAGCTGTCATGACAGACTCCGAAGATAGCCCATCTTCAGCATGAATGGTGTCATTGTCATTTGCGATTTGTCTTCCCACTGAAGATATCTGCATGAGCTACAATGTTACTGCTCAGTGTGTGTTAAAAAAAATAATAATATAATGAGACTAATTATCTGCTGTTTGCTTCTACAAAACTGTAGTAGACTTTTTTTTTTGGGATTATGTGGTCTTCCAAATATGGTTATTGCATTTCGTGATGGATGGTGATGTATATATAGTAGATTTGAATTTTTATTTTTTTTTCTTTTTCACCCCCCACCCTCCTATAAGAACTTGATCTGTGTAGAAATTTAGTAAACAAATTTTGAATGAACAACAAACCAACAAAAAAAGTATAATAAAAACAGGAGACAAGGTATTTAAGAAAAAGGAAAGGAACTCTAACAGCAATCGTCTCAAGGTTATACATGATAGAATCATAACAATTATCCCAAGGTTAAACATGATAGAAGAATAACAATAAAGGTAAATCCTACTTGATCTCTTAGTTTCATATTCTCTTCCATCAGTTCAGCCCCCTGCAAGCCAAAGCAAATACTCAAACAATGAATAGCCTATATTAACATATATAGCGCATAAATATTTTAAAATTAACACTGAAGTATACACCTATGATATTTTTGAGGCAACAACCATTCAAGTATATATCTATATTATGAAAAATGCTACGATTAAAGCGATTTGAACGATCGTTCCATTAAATCTGGTTTCATCTCAAATTCAAAAGTTCAAATTATTGATCCAAAACTCTCAATTCATATAGAAATCTCCTTGCTGATCAAATTTTATATTTTTTCTGAATTTTTTAAACATTTTTTCAGATTTCTATTAGATAGATCGAGAATTTTCTAAAATTTTTAAAAGAATTGTAAAAAAGTTATTTGGTAAGGAGATTTCAATGAAGATAAAATTGGTTGGAATCTTAAGATTGCAAAAGTTATTAAGATTTAATGATATGCTATGAAAAGGGTTGGAATCCATTGACAATACGTTATCAAAGACAACCTCAATATTAACAGCATGTTGTTAATCTTATAGAATTGGTCACGTTGAGTGTCATGAATTTAATATTCAATAAAAAGGTAAAACATGAACACTTCATTCAATGCGCGTTTGATGAATATAGTGCACATATATATGATTTGCATATAGTGCACATTTCAAATGTTGAAATTTATAAATTATGAATTATTTAAAATAGTTATTTATTCTGTTAAAGTAATTTAGTGTCAATGGATCTTGACCACTAGCTAAAACACTCTTTCGTTTATATGCAATTCGTTTTACAAATATGCATCCTATGTATATATCATGGTCCTCAGATGCTCTAAAAAGGAATACACTGAGATAAGGTTCCTAACCTTTCTGCGGAGACCATTGATTTGATCCGTGAGTACTTCACCCTGAAATAGTGTTTAAAAAAAAAAAATCTTTTTACCATTGATTTAACATGTGCCGTAAAGGCTGAAATAATCAATAAAGTCTACATTACCAATCCCAGGTTATGATTGCAAATAAAGCCAAACTATTTTAAAGCATTGATGCAACATGCAATGAGGCCAGTTATCAGTTAATTAATCTCAAATGTTACAGGCAACCCCCAATTTACTCAAATTTTGAACAACAAAAAGCCTAACATAAATTAAGAAGATTAATATATTCGCAAGGTACAAAAATTTTATTTTATTTTGTACCCTTAAAATAAATAAATAAAAATACTCCAAAAAATGATATTCCAATCCTACTCCAAATATAGATGTTGAAGTAGTACCTTTCTATCCAACACTCGAGTGAGACCTGATTCAAGTTTCTTCTCCAAAAGCTGCAGACCTTCCACACTCAATCCATCTAGCTCCTCTCCTCTCATTTGCCTAAATGCACAATATAATAAACCCCTTTAAATTGTGTTTCTGTCATGCAAGACAATCTAATTAGATTTATCAAAAGTCATTTTCTTTTTCATTTTTTGTGTACATTTGAAATAACAAAAAGAATATGTTAATCACTAATTCATTCATTACCTAATAAAATCTAGTTTTGCATCTTTAGACTTTTACCTTAAAAAATGTCGTAATTTTAAAATAAGGTGCCCAAGAGTGTGTGCTGCATGTAGATAAAAAAGAAACTGCCTTTTTATATGTCAATATGATCTACTAATAGCAACATTAACAGGCATTGCAATAGCTCAAAAAAATTGGATGCTGCTAAGTTGCAAGACATTATGTGGTCTTACCCAGATTTAAATTTTATTTTACTATAGCAGTACCATATGTAAAATAAAAAATTCTGCAACGTCTTGCCAACAATCTAGCATGGACCAATTTGAGCATATTGTAACCTTCATGTGTCTCTCTCACTATATTTTATTCCTGTTGTAGTGAATGAAAACAAACCTGAGGAGAATGCTAGCTTCCTCCACTTGTTTGGTCAAGCTTGAGTACTTGTCGTTCTCAATCTGAAAGGGAAAAATATTTTTTTTCCATGATGAACTTGAATTAGAATTCATACATATCTTCATCGACATGAAATGTACTCGCTACATCTAACACTGCACACCTTTATTCAATGCATGCTTCATTGAGGCTGAACTCTAAAAATTTTCGTCAGATTTCAATATAAAAATGTTTGTCCTTGTGAGAAAAATGCATTGACAGTTCATTATGTGGGAATTGCTTCATACACGTTCCAGTTTGGAGATCCACTCTTTTTGATGAAAATGTCCTTCACGTTCCAAACTAGAGTGTGAATTGAAAGGCGTAAATTTGAAAGAATGTGACGGGTATTTTTGTCCACAAAGGAGTGCATCTCCAAATTGAGTGCGTGCATAAAGCAATTCCCTTCATTATGTGCATGAAATAATGTATGTTGTATAATTATAAATATTTTAGAAAAATGGGAAACATTAATTTTTTATTTTTACCGAATATATGTTACATCCCACTGACAAATGCAACATGACCATAGTTGGCAAGGTCATGTATGATGTAATAAACATGAATCCATTATTTAGGTAGTACAGCCGAAGCTGCTTTTCAAAGCTAAGTCTAACAATACTCCATTCTGACCTAAAAATACAAAGACAGTTGTCCCACCCCCCCCCCCCCCAAAAAAAAAAGGGAGAGAGAGAAACAAACTTAACATAAAAGTTTCTATTATAAGTCTATAACATGAATAACTTTTCATTTTGATATATCTTACTTATTAAAGTGATTTTTTGTAACATAAAAGTGAAAAAATGCATTTGAAATAAAATATACATATAGAGAGAGAAAGTTTAATATGCACCATAGTGCATAGAACTTTTTATGCACCGCAAATTTTTTCGAGAGTTTTTTTGTAATTGACAAATCTAATTTAACCAATCTAATCTACATATTGAAATCTCATAGAAAACCAAATTTTACAATTATTGAGATTTTATTACTTTTTTTTCGAATTTTTTAAAACTTGTCATTTTTGAAATGTGATACTATTTACAACATTTCAAAAATGGAATGTTTTAAAAAATACGACAAAGACAATAATAAAATATAAAAAAATTAAAATTTGCTTTACTATGAGATTTTAATATGAAGATTAAATTGGTTAAATTAGATTTATCAATTTACAAAAATATTCTCAAAAAAGTACGCGGTGCATGGAAAGTCCTATGCACTATAGTGCATATTAAACTTTCTCATATATATATATATATATATATATATATATATATATATATATATATATATATATATATATATATATAAAGGCTAACGTGTCATCGATGACAACTGCCATCAATTTGTCATCGAGTCATTTTTCGAGATCCAAAATTCAAGTTGATCACCATATTGAAATACCTTTGGAGACCAAATTTTACATTTTTTTCGAATTTATTTACAATTTATTATGATATTTTTTCAAATTGGAGGGCCTGAAATACTCCAATTATGATGTTTTTTTAAATACCATAATAGATAGCAAAATAAATTCAATAAAAATATAAAATTTTGTCTCCAAGGGTATTTCAATATGATGAACAGCTTGAACGGTTTGGATTGACCATTTGAATTTTGGAACTCGAAAAATGAACCGATGGCACGTGCCATCGATGGCATATTAGCCCTCCCCCCCTCTCTCTATGTGTGTGCATATAGAGGGAGGATTCAATCAAAGCGCTTTGACCAGAGTCTCGGTTAAACCCCATCAGTTCTCAATTTTGAAAATTCAAATAATCAATCCAAACCGTCAAATATGATCTCCATATTGAAATCTCCTTGCCGACCAAATTTTTCATTTTGTAAAAATTTTTAAGTATTTTTTTCGGATTTTCAAAAACAGCAATTTTTTTAGGGTTCAGAACAAATTAGATTAACGATTTTTTAAAATCCGAAAAAAATATTTAAAAATTTAAAAAAAATGAAAATTTTGGTTGGCAAGGAGATTTCAATATGGAGATCTTATTTGACGGTTTGGATCGGTCATTTGAACTTTTAAAATTGAAATCTGACTGGGTTTAACCGGGACTCCGGTCAAAACGTTTTAATTGAAGGCTCTCTCTCTCTCTCTCTCTCTCTCTCTCTATATATATATATATGCAATGTGTGAGTTATCTTACATTCAGGTCGAACGATGGATGGTCTGATGATGATTTCTGAAGATTCTTTGATTGCATCCGTTGCTTTTCAATGATGTCATTCATGCTTCACAAATTAAAAAGAAAAATAGATAAATCAATAATAACAATCAATTTTTAAAGATTTCCTTAAGCAAACTTCTTCAAAAAAAATATAAAAAATACTTTAGCAGTTCCAATGTTATTTTTTAGTTCCTGGTGAAGTGATGATAGACATGATGCTAGCCTGCAATTACTAAAATCTAATTTTATCAAATTCTGGCAAATTTGATATGATGCTTTTTAATAATATTCATAAATAAATAAAACAGATAAATAATCACTGCACATCGTCATGAGAGCTGTGTTGATCAACTCTATCCATATATAACTCCAGAGTACAGATGCATCAACATCGTGACCTAATTAATTATGTTGTTAATATATAGAGAAGAAGCTTGTTCGTTTTTGAAATACTGATTTGCTTTTCAGATTATTAGAAGATGATTTATCTCGTGCATTCGTAATATATAGATTGTTCTACAAACTAGTAATAATGTTTAACTTCATGTACATGTATTGTTGTTGATATCTTTTTTTTTACTTGAAACTTTATTTTCGTTATTTTAAAAAATAAAGGCATTACTCTCACATAGAGTACATTCCTTGGCAGTTTTTAAGACTAAATATCCTAGGGCTGGTATTGGACCGAACATGTCCATGGGCCTAAGGGCCAGATAGGATTGGTTTAAACATTGGACCGGATATTGTTCGGATATTCAGTTCGGTCCGTTATATCCGATGTATCATATTCGATTCTATCAGAACGGAGGCCCTTCGAACCTATTCGAACCTGAGAATCGAGTCGTACCCTCTCTCCGACTCTCCGTCGTCTCCGACAAACCGCCTCCTCGACTCCGCACGCAACCACCGCCTCTCCACACGCAACCACCACTTCTCCGTCGACAGTCCACTCCTCTCGACCTCCAAGTACTCTCTCTCTCTCTCTCTCTCTCTCTCTCTCTCTCTCTCTCTCTCTAGACTCTGCTGCCTTGCCTTTCTAGGCTATGTTGCGTTTTGGATTTTGGGAATTAGCCAAGTACTCTCTCTCTAGACTCTGTTACATTTTGGGTTTTGGGTATTGGCTCATTTTTCTTTTTAATTTCCTCAAATTTATCTTGATTAAGTGCCATTTCTGGTTGCATTTTTCTTGTTGAGTGAAATATCGAGGCTTGACATGGGTGGAGCTCTTATCAGTGAGTTTTGTAAACTGAGTTCAGATATATTAAGTAATGAAATCCAATCCAAGATGCATATTAAATGATCAGAAACCTTCTAATTCATGCAATAATTATGAATATATGTAGGATAGCAGCAAAGGTTCAATCACAAGATATTGAAGCAATACCAGTCAGGCGATGCATTAGTAAAGGCACTGGTCAAAGAAAACCTACCCTTTTTTCTGAGTAAGGTTTGTAATTAGTAAAAGATATATACAATAAAGTTGGCACAACACTCGGCCAGACTACTATAATAAAAGAACATAAAGGGAAAATCAGTATTAGTTAGGTTTATATGGTTATGATTAGAAATCTTTAAGATTTCAATTCATAATTTGTATCCTCAATAACAGTATCAGTTAGGTTTGTATGGTTTTAAATGAGTAATTTAATGAAGTACTGGTTCATATGGAAAGGAAAGGAACACTGGTGGAAACAAATAGGCATAAACAATTAGTTCTTTATTTGTTTTCGCAATTTCAGGTGCTTGGTTTTGGACTTTTGATGAGAGTATATAGATGAGGTATATGCTGCATATGGATAACATAAGTTAGACACGTTGGTATGCATCTATCGAAACCATTTTTGGTTTTGGACTTTTGATGAGCATCTTTTCATATTTTTTATTGCTAAATTGATACTATATGTCATAATCAGGCCTTGATGGATTGAACAGTGGGAGTGCTATTGTCAGTCAGTCCTGTTTTTATCAAATAGAACCAAATTGTTCTAAATTTCCTTTGAAGTTTACCTTTGATGTATTATCATTGGTATATAGGTTATTATACTATTAAGTTCAGTATATAATGAGTAATCTCATTATAATCCATCATTTAACTTCTTTTGGTTCTTTCTTTTATAATAGGTGCGTGAATTGGCAGAGAAAAAGCCAGAGAATTGTGTCTTCAGAATGCTTCGTGTTGATGTCACTTGCTTCCTGACCACCATTCTCATTGGCACTACGTGTTGATATCTATTTCTTTTGAGTTCTATTGTAATGGTGTCGATCTAATGCACTCTCTGTGATTTGCCTTCTGGACTATCTATAGTTTCAAATAATTCTCATTCTGATAACTGGTACAGCTTATCTGACAAAATTCTGTCGTGTGGTAGTTGTATCGACAGAGTTCATATTCAGCTAAACCTAAATCTTTACCCACTTTTTGTATTTCACTATTTGAAGCTGGTTTAGAAGGAAGCGTGTTAAGAAAGAAGCTCTTGTTTGTTGATTAGAATTTAGTATTATGTTTGTTTGTTTGTTTGATCATAAATACATTTCTTGTTAGTTGATAAGCATTTAATATTCTATTTATTTGGATCTTCAAATGATACTAAGTTTGATAAGCATTTAATATTCTATTTATTTGGATCGTCAATTGTTACTTTTATGCTACTCAGAATATTAGTAATCAGACTTGTTTCTTTTATATACTGAAGTAATTATAACCGAATTATTGGCTCGCCTATATCAATAATTACTTTTTTTCTCTAAATTATATACAGCCATATATATCAGAAAAGGTGTCCGTGTAATAATTTGTAGTGTAAAAATAAACTGATCAACTAACATTTATTTGAGTTGATTAATTATAATTGCGGATTAATTTATAGAAGGTTTTTGCACATTGTATATTGTATAAGACGTACAAGACATTCATGAATTTTCAGTGTACATTATTTCGTACAGATTTCATCTTTGACATTTGTTGAAGGAATTTTAATTGAATCCTTGTTGTGACACATTTTAAAAATATTTAAGACTGTTTGTGAAGATTTTGTAGCAAATTTGACTTATTACCAAGTTTAAAAAATGTAGAGTGTTACCTTTATAGGAACGCACTTAAATTTATTAGAAGTTCAGTCGTAGTTGATACAATTAGTTTAGTGATAAATATGCAAATTTAATTTTTATTTACTAATTTCTGCAGAATACCAGTTAACCATGTAACGTATAAATATTGGATTAATATCACGTTCTACGCAATTGACACGAAATATATTATTTCTAATCAAAAGGATTAATTTATAGAAGACAGATAACTTGTACGAGCCTGGAATCAGTCCAATACCACCCGGTTTTGCTTCCTGCACTATTATCCAATCGGGGCCCTTTGAAAGCTTGAACGGGCTTTTTTCGGATAGCCCGAGTATAGAGAATGGATACCAGACCGAGCCGAATATAAAAAAGGCTGGATATGGACTGGACTGCATACTAATCGATGTGGGGCCGAACCGGACTATCCGGTCCATATTGGTCCAATCCCACCCCTGAAATATCCTTTGAACTAAAAATCCAACCTGTGCTAACTTTCAGGATTTTACTACAATTAATGGGAAATTCAATTTTAATTTAAATCAGGGTCACAATCAATCTTAGAAAGAATAGAGCTTTGTTACAATCCAAAATAAATGCTGCCGACACTGGAATATATTATATATATGATATCATTTAGAGTAGACAAGAGACCATTGCATAATCAGCCTTCATAAACATGTAAAAACTCTCAACACTTCCTAATAGCTAACTTGGTATACAGAAATAATACAATATCAAGAACAAATGTCATGGAATTCGAAATAAAATCACATAAAATGAACTATACAATATAATATATGATGTCAAATTTCTTCTGTTACCTTAATTTTTATCTTCTCATTGAAATAATAAAGGAGTCAAATATTTTTGTATATATATTTTGTTCTCCTCTTCGACATTTTATTCAAAGGAAAAGCATCAAGTTTTGTTACAACTCAGATTATTAGAAAAAAAAACTAAAATCTAGAAACTAAAAACCCTCAAAACCGGCACAACACCAAACCTTAACCTATCTAAAGAACACTGCAAGTTTAAATTCAGGTACTGTACGGCACTTGCCATGCATGAAGGCAATAGTTTCTATTAATTATTAGCATACAGGAAGCAATTAGGAACAAAATGTCATGCGTCAAAATTATTTAAATAAAGCATGATGATGGTATATGACAATCTAACCTTTACAGATTCGCTTACTGAACATAGATATATATCTGTCCTAGAATTTTATACAATGTAATCTTTTTTAAAAACGCCACAATATTAACGTCTTCGAATGCATTTTTTTAATATAATAATTTACTATTGTCGATGTCTTAATAAAAAGAGCAACCCCATTAGTATGGAAGGTGACTTGTATTAATTGACGACAATAAGCATCTTACTTGTGACAATATTTAGTGGAATTCCTTGAAAGCCGTCAAAAAAGTTAAATAAGATTGCAACTCTCAAGAGAGTCAACAAACTACATCATTGATATATGCTCATTCAAGAAACCAAATTATATACCTGGAACTGGAGAACTGGAAGAGCTTCCCCGTAGAAGAGAAAACAATGAGAGCAACCTCTGCATCACATAGTATTGATAGCTCTTCTGCCTTCTTAAATAAACCTCGACGCCTTTTGGAGAAGGTAACTTGTCGAGCTGTGGTATTGTCAATCTTCTTTATCTGTATCCTCTCCCTAGCCATTGCTGCTGGTCTTGTCTCCTGGGAAGATATATATATAAACCATAAAGAAAATGCCGAATATTGCTCAATTTTTAAAGAAAAAACTTCCTTTTCAACAGAAAAACTCATAGCTATTGAATTTGTAAAACTTCATTCGACCAGTGTTAGTCCATGCCACACTTAATTAACAACTAATTCAGTGTGTATTGAGGAAGTCACTAATCGAAATATCCTATATGCTGTGGCAATGGGAAAACTTAATTGCAAGAAGAAAAGCATATCACCCTCAAAAACATATATGTACTTTACAAAATGTATACATATAGGCTCCGTTTGGATAGGTTTGGGAAGAATGGAAGAAGGGAAGAAGTGGGAAAAAGTATTGGGAAGTGTGTAACTTTGTGAAGAGTTTGGATTGTTTATAATAAATTTGGGCCTTCTTCCTTCTTCCTATATCCAAACGGTGCCATATATATTATTTAATTTCAAATTTCTGTGGATTGAATTAAATAATGCAACTTAACCAGTGGAGACATTAAAAAAAGATCGAACTATAAAATTATATTCTGTGTTAAAGAAAAATAGTTAGGGGCTGTTTGGATTGATGGAAGATTTTGGAGAATTCCATCTTCCTACCATAAATTTATTATAAACAATCCAAACTCTTCACAAAGTTACACACTTCCCAATAAATTTATTTCTAAAAATTGCAACTTTCTCAAATTCTCCAAATTCCTAACCGATCCAAACGGCCCCTTAAAGAATCATTTTGTTCCTTTTTTTTTTCTTGCCAGTCTTTGAATCTATAAGAACTTTTTCGATGCTGATACTTCGCGAATTACTGAATCACATGTGAAAAAATTTTGTTAGACATGTTTTCAAACTGGTCTTTAGTTTTATTCCTTTTCGTTGGAGCAGGCAAATTGATATTTTTCCCTTTCATGATTCAGAAAATAGTGTTAGTAATACCCCCAAAAAAAAAAAATCGACATGCAATAAAACTGCATGCTTCATTAATTTCCAAAAGCAAGTGCGTATATATGTTTCTGTGTGTGTATTTGTCCTTTTGTGCTTGAAATAAAAAGGAAGCAGCCCAAATATGATATGATATGATATGATATGAGATAAACCAGCATACATTATAATAATAAGATTACACAAGGTATAGTCAAGCACTCTTTCTCTGCATATATATGATTCCAACATACATACAAGAAGGAAAAATATAATTGATTAGTCTCTATTAGTCTATTTCAAATAAACGAAAAAAGAGATAAGACAAAGTAATAGAGAGTGGATGTGTGAAGTCTTGAAGTCAGTGAAAGGGGATTTTTTTTTTTTTTTTCATTTTCTCAATCTTTAACAGTTGTCAAGAGTGTGGAAGCAATGCACCAGAGGGGGAGAAAGAGAGAGGTGGGGACGTGGGGTGGACATGGGGAGTAAGGAAGGTGAAGCTAGAGAATGAGATCTCTACTTCATGTTAAAAGAAATACAAAGAACAAAGGAAACTACAAAATTGGACCACAATTTAATCAAGAAAATGCCCCCATCACATATCGAGATTGGAAAAGGAGAATAAGCAAGGCAGGAACTCACCAAACCTCACCTATTACTCAGATAATTTAAATTATCCATCTAATTTTTCATTAAAATACTAAACTTAGGCTCACCTGAAGAAGAGAGATCTGAGTGGGTAGTGCAGAATTTCTCTCTCTATTTGGGGATGAACAAAAGCCAATAGCCAATAGGCAATAGCACTTGTACACAAGGAGAGAGAGATGGAAAATAAAAAGGGAAAATTGCCTTTTTGCCACTCAAAAATGAGGAAATTGTGGAAATGCCACCCAGAATTTATTTCTTTCATAAATGCCACTCTCACCATATAAAAATGCTTTAGGAACCCCAAAAACTGTCCCCAGTAAAAACCAGATGTGTAAACAAAGGAATTTAAGATTTTGAACAGAACATTAATGAAATGGTATAATTGAACCCGAAATACCGACCTAGGATATTTTTGAAATAAAAAGTCATTTAGAAATTAAGAATAGACTTTAGAAACTCAAAAATTCTTATAAAAATTTTATTTTCCTATGAGCGATTGGCGCCTCAGCGCGAACAGCACAATTTACAGAGAAGCACTAAAAGCAACCGAATCAATCCATTCACCGGCGGTCGGTTTTGTCAAGCCACAGGACATAACCGGGAGAACAACAGAAGTCCAATTTAAGCAAAATAACACAATTATACAATTGTTGCTTAAATTGACTGAACAAATCGAGGATCTGAAGGTAGCAGTCAAAAGGCTTGAGGCTGTGAAAGGGAAAGAAGGCACTCAACCTGACGACCTGACTGACTCCCTAGACCAGATCCAGCAACAACTTCAGAAGCTGAGCTTAGGAGAGCCCAGTAAGCCGGCAGTACCAAAACCGAAAGGCAAACTCTTTGTGTTCAAAAACCCAAAAGAAATATTTGAAGCTGAGAAAAAGAAAGCAGCATGAGCAGTACGCAAACAACAACAGAGGCAGCAAGACCATCAGTGTCAGAAAGAGACACAAATCAAACCCCTACTGTTGAAGATCAGATCCGTGGCTATCGCCTTGGATCTAGACTTAGATTTGAGGCTCAGAGGAGGCTCCCTGGTCAATCTCGACGGTATCAGCGAAGCCTTGAGTCACAAATGAATCCTGATGCTGAGCTCAACATCTCCCAATACAGACGAGCACAGCAAGTCCCAGCAGAAACTCTGTACCAAGCTGGATGGTCAGAGAGCAGGCACCGAGTATACCAACATTACTCGGATGAAAGAACGTTGGTCACAGATGGCCAGCAAGTGGAGCTACCGTTCATCTCTGAAGAAAGTTTTAACAGACTTTTGCAAGAAGGGCTCCAACATCTGCATATCGGACTAATTATGGTTCGATTGTACACGTTGCACAGGCGAAGTGCAGGTGTGAATGCACTAGTATTAATCAGAGATACTAGATGGCGAGATGATAGAGCTGTCATCAGCTCTATGGAGATGGATCTCACATCTGGGACGCAGTTGGCATATACTGCCCCAGATATGACTCTAAGTATCCGTGACTTCAGAGATCACATTCAACTAGTGATTCAAACTCACGGGTATGAAGGATGGCAAGGTGGAGAGAGTAACCTTTTACTCTCAAGGTCTCTAATTGGACGACTGTCCAATACAAGCCACACAAATTTCAGATACAATGTTCAGAACGTGGCAGACCACCTAGCAAGTCGAGGAGTTCGGGCCATCCCTGGCTCGCAACGTACAACTACAGAACTCCGTGGAAGGCAGTGGCTTGTGAGACCAGCTGTCATCTCACAAGTTCAGAATCCCCAAGTAGCACGAATCCGAGCAAGGACAGACGGCTCATTATCCGTCAGATTTGCGGGGTATACAACAACAACCCCTGAACAAGAAGCTATTCGTGGAGAAAATGATGAAGAAGAATTAGAACAAGAATTCATCAATCTACTCACAATAGATGATGATTGGCCATTTGAAGATGACCCAGAATTCCCAGAAATATATTCAGACCCTGAGGAATTCAGCGAAGATGACGAAACTGAGCAAGATGATGGTCCCTTATTGGGAAAATGGTTCTTGGCAATACTCAAAGCCGAACAAACTGAACCAACAGTTGAAATGATGGAACCAATAAATCCGTATCAATGGTTTGCTATTGAACAACTAGACGACGAAGACGAACTCGTGCAAATGACATTTGCAGAGTTTAATTGGCTAGAAACCATTGATGCAGAAAGCGAGTGGTTTGAGGAACAAGCCCTCATGATGACTTGTCAATGGGATGAGTCAGACGAAGACGAGACATTCTCTACGGTGCAATTCCTATCTCAATTGGATGCATCGGCAAACCAAGATGAAGACTTGCTATGTCTTCTAGCGAAAGGTGGTGGGGAAGATGCCAGTTCAAGTTCCCCAAATTCTAAAACAAAGTGGGACGAGGACTTATTCGAAACGGTCTATATGGTAGAAGAGATGGAATACCCACAGTTCAAAAATCTCAAAAAGAAAGTGGAGACAGTACTCTCAACCGCAGAGTCTTCACTCACAAGAATACCACCTGAACCAATCATGGGACCAGCCATGTACCCACCTGGTTCAAGACAACCCCAGAATCCCCAAATCCCGGAGATAAAAGCACGGTTGGGCAACATCCGCGGTGGTTATGCAAGGCAAATGAATGAAAGGTTTAATTTGCCAACAGCCCAAGCCAGTCAAGGCGCAATCCTGGTTTTACCAGAAGATATTGGGCTATACTCAGAGGTTATTTCCCGGTGGGAATCGATCACGCTCAACCTGATAAATGAGAAAAACTGGGCAGATAACAAATCGAAGGTCAACTACATCGAAAATCTCTTAGGAGAAACAGAGAAAAAGACCTGGATTCAGTGGAGAATGGCATTCCCCACTGAATATGAAGAATTAGTGAATATCGCCGATGATCCGCAAAATGTAATATCACAAATCAGACGAATGTTCCTGTTGGAGGACCCGACGACCGGGTCCACTGAAGAGCAAGATCGAGCGTACAATGACCTGGAGAGGCTTTCATGCCACAATGTGAAGGATCTTTTCGACTATATAAATGATTATAAGATCTTAGCGGCAAAATCAGGAAGAATGTACATATCTCCTGAACTCTCAACAAAATTTTTCAGAAAAATGCCCCCGATTATTGGTGGAGAAATTGAGAAGGCGTTTACTGAAAAATACCCAGGCAATACTGTAGGTGTTATTCCAAGAATACATTTCACCTACCAGTATCTGGCAGAGCAGTGTAAGAGAGTTGCACTCCAAAGAAGTCTCAAAGACCTCTCATTCTGTAGCCGTATACCAGTGCCGGGTTACTATCAAAGGAACAAGAAGTATGGTCTCCGAAAGGCGAAGACATACCGAGGCAAACCACATGATACGCACATCAGAGTATTCAAAAGAAAGCACGCAGATAAAGTAAGGAAATGCAAGTGCTTTATATGTGGTGAAGAGGGACATTTTGCCCGCAACTGCACAAGACAAAAGGGCAACATTGCAAGAGCAGCCATAGTCGAAAATCTAGATCTAGATGACGACTGGGACGTGCTCTCAGTAGATCAAAATGAACCAGATAGTGATGCAATCTGTTCATTTTCAGAAGGGGAAGGAAATACTAGTCATTCTTTGATGACTGGTATAAATGAGGTACCATACGAAACTGCAATGATGATAACGAATGAAGAAATCTCATGGCGGGTGGTGACCTCGGTGCCCCAAGAAATCCAAAACTGTGCGCATCAATGGGAGGACAACAGACCAGTGGCGCAAGAATTTATGAGGTGTCTGTTCTGCAAGGAGCAGACTAATCCAAGGATGAGAGCACATTGCAGTATATGTCATTTGACTGTCTGCCCGATGTGTTCGAGATTCAACCTGGGAAGAAGGTTGACAATACAAAGATCAAATCCCCAGTATGACAACAAAGATACCCTAATCAATGAGCTGATGGGGTATACAAATTTCCTCTTAGCAGAAAATCAAAGGCTAAAGGAAAGAATTGAGGAATTGGAGATGGGAAAGGATCGGGATGAAATGCGAGATCCAACAAAAGGAAAAGCTCCAGAAAAGCCAATTCTTGAAGAAGTTGATTCGGATGATGAAGCAATTGAAAACTATATCCAGAAACAAAATGGAGTGGTAATCAAGATGCTGACAGATAGAAACGAATACATTAGTACCCAAGTTCCGGATCCAAGAAAAGGGAAAAGAGTCTTAAACAGACTCTATAATATTGAGCTGACAATGGAAATACCAGGGGTTGAGAAGTTCAAAATCCAAGCAATTTTGGACACTGGCGCAACAGTTTGTTGTGTAGACCAGAATGCAGTTCCAAAAGAAGCTTTGGAACCAAGTGCGTACCCCATTCAAATCAACGGGGTTAACTCTTCTCAAATAGCCAACCAAAAACTCAAAGGCGGAATGATGGCTATCGAGGAAAACCGTTTTCGTATCCCTTTCACCTATGCATTCCCAATGGAGCAGAGGGATGGGATCCAAATGCTGATTGGTTGTAATTTCATCCGAGCCATGCAAGGAGGGCTTAGGATTGAGGGCCAAATGGTAACATTTTACAAAAATGTTACAACAATCGCGACAAAAGTTGACGCTGAGGTGGCAGCTTCAGCAGCAATCGAAGAACTAGAGCTGTCTGAGCTAGAGTATTTTGAGATTCAGAGAATCACTGCATACTCCTGTGGTGAAGAATCGCAGAAATTCAAGGAAAGGTTCAGACCTCTTTTGGAGAGATTAAGAGAACAAGGGTATATTGGAGAAAATCCTCTCCAACACTGGGAAAAGAATCGGGTTAAGTGCAAGTTAGACATTATCAACCCGGATATCACAATCCAAGATAAACCCCTGAAACATGTCACACCAGCAATGAAAGAACAATTTGACAAGCATGTTCAGGCGCTACTCAAGATTGGAGTGATACGACCCAGTAAGAGCCGACACAGAACCATGGCAATGATGGTAAACTCAGGTACATCAATAGATCCAAAGACTGGTGCTGAAATCAAAGGCAAGGAGCGTATGGTATTTAATTACCGCACCCTCAATGATAATACCCACAAAGACCAATATAGTTTGCCAGGAATTAATACCATCCTTAAGAAAGTCGGCAATAGTCGGATTTATTCGAAATTCGACTTAAAAAGTGGGTTCCATCAGGTGGCAATGGATCCTGAATCGGTTGAGTGGACGGCTTTTGTCGTTCCAAATGGCTTGTATGAATGGCTAGTTATGCCATTCGGGTTTAAAAATGCACCAGCAATTTTTCAAAGAAAGATGGACGACTGCTTCCGGGGAACGGAAAACTTCATAGCAGTCTACATCGATGATATACTGGTGTTTTCTGAAGATGAAGAACAGCATGCCAAACACTTGGAGGCTATGCTGACAATTTGTGAGAAATGGGGGCTTGTACTCTCCCCAACTAAAATGAAAATAGCTGTACAGGAAATCGAATTTCTGGGTGCAGTTATTGGGAACAGAAAAATCAAACTTCAGCCGCATATAATCAAGAAGATCATTTCTTTTGATGAAGAAAAATTGAAGGAGAAGGCTGGTATGAGATCATGGCTTGGCATCCTCAACTACGCCAGATCATACATACCAAAATTGGGAACACTACTTGGGCCATTATACTCGAAAACAAGCGAACACGGTGATAAAAGGCTTAAGAGCTCAGACTATGAGATCATCAGAAAGGTCAAACAAGCGGTGCAGCAACTCCCAGATCTCGAGCTTCCTCCGGAAGGATCCTACATCATCCTTGAAACAGACGGATGCATGGAAGGGTGGGGCGGAGTATGCAAATGGAAGAAAGCGAAACATGACCCCCGAAACACGGAGAAAGTTTGTGCGTATGCAAGTGGGAAATTCCCAGTGATTAAATCCACAATAGATGCAGAAATCTATGCTTGCATGGAAACAATGAAGGCACTCAAGATCCACTACCTGGATCAAAAGGAGATCACTCTCAGAACTGATTGCCAGGCCATAATCAGTTTCTATAACAAATCAGCACAAAACAAACCTTCAAGAGTTCGATGGATTAATTTTGTTGATTTTGTTACAGGAACAGGAGTGCAAGTAAATTTCGAGCATATTGATGGCAAAATGAATGTATTGGCTGATTCGCTATCACGATTAACAGCAAATATGGTGAAGACCGGAAATTGTTATTTTGTTAACGAACAATTAGCAGATTTGGAAAAGGTGCTCGAAGAAACAAAGGAAGCTCCTGAGGAAATAATCAATCATCTAGCAACAATTGTCGGGCATATTGATAATATGTTAGATGAAAGATCTTTCTTTCAAAACCTCTAGAGCGAAAGCGGGCATGGTGGACCGCTGGAAAAACCCACCATAACCATTGTATCTAAGGACCCGTCTGGCAGTAATCTACGGAAAACTGCTGACATTTTTAGAAAATTTATTTCTGTTTTATATATAATTTTGCAAAATTATTTTCAGGAGATGGTGCTTGATCATTTGCGAGATTTAATGAGAACCCATGAAGGAAGCTCAACAACTGGGTTCAGACCAGGAAGTAGGCAAGCTTTCCAGCAAGCCGAAAGATGGGCAACTTTAGGAGAAGAGACAGACTCACTTCAGGATTACGAAGTGATCACTGGTGATTTAATAACAGTTTATCCAAGGTCTTTTCATTGGGAAGGAGCCATGAAACTTAAACTTAAGGAAATACACGATGAGCAAATACAGAAAATCATGAAAGAGGTTGAAAAACTCATAACATTGAGTTATCTTCAAAAGATTCGGCTTGAACAAAGTGCCTCCAAAGACAACTGGGCTAGCAGTGCACTAGAACCAGTTAATCATAACATTGATGAGCTGTTAAGAATTCACCAAAAGATACAATTGATCCAGCAAGGCCATTACTATTAGTGAGTCCCACCATCATGGGAATCACATTATTGTATTAACTTTCGGTACCACTCAAGGTAGGTCGTGTCATTATTAGCCTACTTTATTGGTGCAGGAATCTCTTTTTATTTTGTCGGGCAATTATTGTACTATTGATGCCCACTAGTGTGTGTAAGGACAAATTCCACCTGTAAATGCCACTAATTGAGATGGACGATGGGGCCCAAACAGCGTACCCGCACTCAATTATTGAGCATCAAAGGAAGAGTCCCTTAGGCTATATAAGCAGATGGTGTTTCACTTGGGAGGACACACATCCAACACCAAGTAATCACCCTTCTCTTGTATCATTTGCCAGATATCAATAAAATTCCTTAATTTCCTCTCAAAACTTTGGAACCAGTATTCATTAGTAATCAGAAGTTTCAAAGTCGATCCGATTTTAACTATTCCATTCTGGTATCAGAGCGAGGTTTGTTTTCTTAATATCATGGCTTTCTAATTTTCTAATTATTCTAGGTAGGTTTCTAGGGTGAGATTATACCAAACATATAAGAAAAATGTTCAAATCGACCAACTAAGATAATTCTAATTTAAAGAAAGTTTTAAAGAACCAAAAGAATCATCCTGCCGTACAGTACCAAAAAGGGGAAGATCGCGGGTTAACACGATGATGTGAGGTTATAACCAAAGTAAACCATCTTTAAATTAGTAAAATAAAAGAAGATTAATTAATAATCTGGGTGCATAAATTGGGTACATATAGCAGCAAATTTTAGCAAAAGTGGCAAAAACACAAAGGTGACCATAGTTTTGGGTGGCAAAATTGCAAACTTGAAAAATCAGGTGGCAATTTCATAATTTCACCAGTTTTGGGTGGCACAAACAAAATTGTCCCAAATAAAAATAGTTCTGTTTGAAAGCAAGTGGGTCTCCTTTTATGGTAAGAGCTAATAAGAGATCTTTCATTCTTGAAATATAACTGGGCCACGTGGCATCCGTCCACTGCTATCTGTCTTCCTTCATAAATATACAAGATCTTTTGTCAATAGGAACTTTGGTAACAAGTATGCAAGTCGAACTTATTTAATTCCTAGGCCATCTAAGAAGTCATTGTTTGTTTTAACATGTCAGGCTTAGTTAACGTTATCTCAAAGAAAAATAATAAATGTCATCTGCAATTTTGTCATCGCTTGTCGTCACTTGAATAAATGAACAAAATGAGCAGGTGAACATATACTTGATCAAAGTGAACACATACAAACAATGGCATATTCAACTTATTATTATTGAACTTATTTGATTGTATGTGTTTATTTTGATCATTTATACATTCATATTGTCTATTTATCTGTTCACCTTGTTCAAACAATGGTAAGCGATGATAAAACTACAGATGACAGTAATTAATTTTCTATCCGAAACCTTGTATTTCTTTTAGGGACTGTTGAGATAAATTTCATACCTTTAATAAGGGAAAAAAAGAGGATCATTCTGCAAATTAATTACTGAATTTAATAAACAAAAAATAAATAATAGGGTGATTGAAACTTCGGCACAAATAAATTATTCCACCCACAAACATAAAACGCCGCCATCATTTTCTGTAACGAACATAACCCGCAACTTCTGACATCCTAAAAAATGTTAGACTCGATGAAAATATTAAATTAAATTGATAAAAAAAAAAATCTGCATTATGCCATTATCTTTTTCTTTGGCACCAGTATCAACTACATTTTTTTAACGGACATAACCCGCAACTTCTGACATCCTAAAAAATGTTAGACTCGATGAAAATATTAAATTAAATTGATAAAAAAAAAATCTGCATTATCTTTTTCTTTGCCACCTGTATCAAGTACAATTATTTTTTTTAGAGGCACTTGACTGATCTACAACATTGGGTCCATATCTCCATTAATATTCATGTCTTAAATACAGGACTTTATGGTTCTAGTATTCTGAAAAGAATTAATTAATGGATTGAACTCGTAGCATCCAAATGATATAGGAAAACTTTCAAAAAAAAAAATGATATAGGAAGTTTTATAGTTTGAACCATAGCTATATATTGACCAAAAGCGCGCATGTCAGATATCTAAAACTCATTTATATATATGTTATTATAATTCATGTGATAAATAAGAACAAATTAATAATCCTACGGCATCCCACATGTACTAGACATTTAATTTATTTCATATTTTATCCTAGCCAGTTTGGTTCCTATTTTTGTTTTTAAGATCCGCTGCTACAATCATATCGGCCTCTATTCACCTAATATAACTTTTATTTTATGTTCTTTTTTTCTGTATATTAATTACACCAAGCTCATTTTTTCTATGTTGTGGTGAAAAAGAAATAAGTGAGATAAAAGTATCAAACTTATGATTTGATCTAGATATATATATCTAAACTTGGCGCAAAAAAGAGGAAGATTCAGTACCTCCTTTATGGCTTTTTCATGGAGGCCATCATTCCTATTTTCTGTTGAAAGAACTAAAAGAAAGATGAGAACAATCAGAAATTTTCTTCACTTGACAGCCTCTGTCTAGTTTATCCAAAAAAACAATCAAAATTTTTCTCTCTAAAACGAAATTTGTGTATTCAACTTACAACTCTGTTACAAACTGATTACAAAATACTAAATTTAAAGACAATACAAATGCTAAATTAAAATAAAACACCTCTAATTAATTGCATTGGAATACCAATACTAATAACTGAAATTCTAAATTAATATGCCTAAATTACCTAATTATGATAGAACATTGATTCACTAATAACGTTGTTGCAGTTTCTGGTATGCAATACACAGAGTTCTAAATAGTAAATACAAAATTCTATTTTCTAATCATCTTTCAACGTTCCTCCTCAGCGAAAAAATAATTACATCTGAAATACACCTATGTGTTTCCCGTTGAGCTCAAACTTCTCCTTTGGTAGCGCCCTATGTAAAAATGTCTGCAAGTTGTTCATTAGTTCGACAAAACTTCAACTGCACTTCTTGTTTCTTTACTACATCTCTGGCGTAGTGATACTTGATAGCAATGTGTTTAGTTGTGTCATGGTTGGTTGGATTCTTACTCATTGCTATGGTTGATTTACTGTCATTGTAGATAGTGACTGGTTCTTCTATTTTCTATTGGCATCTTTCAGAATTCTTTTGAGCCAAATGCCATGTGCAACAACTCTTGTTGCTGCGCCATATTATGTTTCTAATGTTGATAATGCAACCATTATTTGCTTTTTGGATAACCATGAGCAAATACCTAAACCGAGTGAGAATGCATAACTTGAAGTACTTTTCATGTCATCTTGAAATCCATCCCAATCGCTATCAGTATAACCAATTAATTTTGAATTGTTGACTAGTTTATACCAAATTCCATAAGCAACAGTTCCTTAATATATCTCAAAACTCATTTTGTCGTTGTAAGATGATATTGAGTCAGACAATCCATGTATTTGTCATTTGGAACCAATGGTGTTGTGACACTCATGCAATCTCGCATCATGTTCTTCTTCAGTATGTTCTCTACATACTTATTCTGAGATATGAATATCCCTTCTTCACCATTAGCTACTTCTATACTCAAGAAGTATTTCATCAATCCAAGGTCACTCACTTCATAGGTATTCATCATGTCTTCTTTAGATGCTTCCATCATTGCTTCATTATTGCCTGTGTAGATTATATCATCAACATATAAAGCAACGATCAATTGAGTATCTTATTTCTTCACACAGAGAGTTGGTTCCGACTTGCTCTTCTCAAACTGATTGTTCAGAAAATATTTATCAATTTGACTGTACCAGCTCTTGGAGCCTATTTCGGTCCATAGAGCACCTTCTTCAATTTGTAGACTTTGTGTTCTCCTCCTTGAGCCAAAAAACATTCAGGTTTCTCAACAAAAATCTCTTCGTCAAGTTCTCCATTTAAAAATGTTGATTTGACATCAAGTTGAAAGATATGTCATCTTTGTTGTGCAGTTGTCTCACACTGTATCGCAGCCCTCAAAAAGAAAAATGAAAAATCCGATCTCAGATTGAGACGGAAAAAAAATATGGATCAGATACCTCTCATGAGTCTCAAGAGTTCGATACTAATACCACTCCTAAAAGAGGTAATTGTATGGTCTTGAGTTCTAACAAGAGTTTATTATTTTATAGGGGTTTTTTCTTTCCATTAGACACAAGCCCCTACTGTTAATCAACTCTGACATAATCAAGAGCACCTTTAGATATAGAAAATAAAAGGATTATGTATCGTAAGCTTTTAGGGAATTGTTATTATGTAATTAGCAGCCCTACTATATATGTATTTATACTAATTTATTATCATGCGAGTATGGTTATATTATATTTGTATATTTAGTGGACTTTATATTACAAGGACAACACTCTTTGGAGTTCATAGTTAAGCTTTTGGTTGACTGTCGTTGCTGGATGCTTGTTTTTTTTTCGTTTTATGAGTTCTCCTTATAATATAAGGAATTCAACATAGGATTTGTTAGAATGACGAGCTCTTGGTTTAAAAAAAAAATCAGAACAATGAACTCTTTGGTTAAATGATCTTCGAAAGGAGGACGGAGTAGACCACCGAGAATTAGGTATTTTGGTATGCATTTCACGGCTCTAAGGCATGGAACCTTGAAGTAGGTTTCTGAGACTCCATTTGACTGATTTGTCAGGAGGGTTTGAATATAATGTCGGGTTGACTGACATTTGGTTATATAACCATAATGCTGGATTATGTTGACACCCGGCTCCTGGCCAGAGTGTTTAAGTGGAGTGATGTCTGGTTTCTGATCAAATCGTTGATTGGATTGACATGCTGCTGAGGATTTTAATGTGTACTTATCATCAAGTTGACGTCGGGCCCCTGGACTTGGGGACGTTATTGGTTGATGTCGGGACCCTGAGTTTATGGGGTATACACTCATTCTATGGGCATAGAACGTAGGATGACATTTGGTTCCTGATCGAGATGTCGAGTAAAAGGTGCGCCGCCCGTGAAAGTGACATCCAATGATGTTAGGTAGACGGTTCGGTTCCTATAAAAGTGACATTTGAAGATGTTAATTAGACGGTTCAGCTCCCACCCAATGCGTTAAAGTGTCATTTGACAATGTTGGATATACTGTTCGGCTCCCACCCAAAGCGTTAGAGTAACACCTGGTTGCCAACCAAGATATTAGATAGACGACTTGGTTCTCTTAAAACATTGCGGTAATACTCCAATTACCATTTGAAGCGTTGGGAAAGAAATCTGATTACCAATTAGGTGTTAAGTAGACGGTCAACTGCCACCTAAAATGTTGAAATGATACATGGTTGCCAGCCAGGATATTGGGTAGACGATTCGACTGCCACTCGAAGTGTTGAAGAAGACATTTGATTGCTAGTCAGATGTCGGGCAAATAGTTCGATCATCATTCGAAACACTGAGGTGATACCTGATAGCCTGTCAGAATATCAAACAGATGATCTGATTATTATCGAAGCATTCAAAAGACATCTGATTGCCAGTCAGAGTTCAACCGCCATTTGATTTCCAGTCATATGTTAATTTGTCTTTAAAATTTTGTCTTCTAAAAAGTTTTTCCTTTCTATTTAATTAATATATATTTTTGGGGGATCGATGTTTGTGAGGAATTTCTGGTTCACCAAATAAAGGTGATTACTTTTTCAAATAAATTATCTATTTAGTAATTTACTTAATTTATTTCTTGAAAAAACTGATATAGGATAAGTCGCCAGCTTCCCTGTAATTCGATCAGCTGCGTAAAGCCAGAACAATAGTACTAGTGTACCAAACGAGATCCTCTAGACTTTTTTATCTGAGCCGTCCGAATCAATCTCAACGGTTAATAAATGTCCCGTGAATAATATCAGATTGACAGGTCCGAAACAATTAACCGTTGAGAGGTTCATAACGAAAGATGTCCACCGGTCGTTTTAAAAGAACGACTAGAGGATCCGAGTCCACTAGTGTACACACTGTGCTTGAAAGAAGGAAGCAAATTAAGGAAACCCTAGGCGCCTAATAAAGTTGCTAAAAAATTGTGGCACATTCCATCAACTAACAAATAACAATTAATTAATTAAGTATCACAGATAGAGAAATTAGAATGACGAATAATGAACAGGCCAGTGCTCTCAGTAAAATAGTAGATGCATTGCATGACACAGAGAAACAGAAGAACTGGGGCATCGCTCGCTGTGTTGGCTAATGGTGACCGGTGAATTGGAGTACTGTACGGAAAATATGTTGGCCAATCAAAAGCCGCAGATTTTATTTTTCCCTTTTTTTTAATTCAATTCGGGGGTAATAAGTCTCACGTGTTCACAGGTCCCAGTTCTGCATACAGCATACCCTCTTTTGTTTGCATTTGCCGATCGATCCTTCGAGAAAATGGAGACTCGATCCGGTCTTCTTTTTAATCGCTGTGCTAGTCTTTGCTACTTACAAATCTTGTCCATTAAAAACTTAAAATTCTTTCAAAAAAAAAAAATTAAAAAACTTAAAAGTGGTAATCCAACTATAATACCATCCCATGCAATCTAGCCACATCATATACAGTGTTCGTTCATTTAAATGTGTGTTTCATTCAACACATGAGAAGACGGATAAGATTAATGCGTGACATATCACAATTTTATTAGTTGTGCACATGTGGACAAGTGGCTCGGTGATAAGAATGCTAAACTGACTTCAAAAAAGTTAAGGGTTCAAATTTCACATGCATTTTTAATTTTTTTAGAAAAAAATTAAATGACAAAGACTTTTCTTTTTCTTCAAAACAAATTTAGTTATGCATTCATCCTCTTAGGTGATAATTTTAAAAGTACTGTAACATCATCGCTATCATTGCTATCTTTGCAAGTTGCAACAAACCGAATTGGCTTGATTATTTCTTCATTTTCCAAAATTGTAATTCACATTAACTGGACAGTCCTTGATTTTTATAATTTGAATTATGACTCATATATACAGAATATTGAATTAACCTTTTTTTTTATTTTCTCCAGTAATCAAAGCTAATTTAAGGCCCCTCTTAAATAAGTAAATAACTTTTCCTTTCGTTACAAAGTTTTGCGGTTTACAACTAGTTTAGAATAATAATTATCTAAACAACCTAAAAGTTAATTACTATAAACTAAAGTAGATCACGCAAGTCCAATACAACAATTTTTTTTTTTTTTGCGCACAAAATGCCAATCTCGTCTTTTAAATTTATATTTTATGTTAGATCATTTGCCTAAGAAAATGAACCTATCTAACTAATGATATCTTTTTCTAGAATATATAAGAATTTCAAAAATCACAGATGGCATTATATATGCAGCACCTAAATTTTATGGTAATAGAATCCTTTATCTTTTTATCTTTTCACTATGCGAAATTTTGGTTTCTGTAACGGTTAATAAAAGACTTCTGTAACGGTACACGAAACGTTACTGTAGCCCCCGTTACAGAATGTCTAATAACCGTTACAGATCTATAACGGTTATTAGAAAACAACCGTTACAGTAGCCCCCTCTTCTGTAACGGTTATTATCTAATAACCGTTATGGTATTATGCAAGAAAAATCTGGTACAGTTTTTTGTAGAACATGTGTAACGGTTATTAGATAATAACCGTTACAGAAGCCAGTCTTCTGTAACGGTTATTATCTAATAACCGTTATGGTATTGTGGACGGAACGTGTGGTGTTTGGAGAACTTCTGTAACGGTTATTAGGTAATAACCGTTACAGAAGACATGATTCTGTAACGGTTATTAGATAATAACCGTTACAGATAATATTTATAAATAAAAAAAAATGAAATTATAATATTCTGTAACGGTTATTATCTAATAACCGTTACAAAAGTCTTTATTTTTTTTTTGAGTTTTGCCTGTTTGATTGGCTAGCCCCAATTTGCTAGCCGAATTGGTACCAAATTGGTACCCAATTTACATTAACAAATGCAGCATATATATATATCACAAAGCACACATATATCAAACATATATAATCATGCATATCACACAAACAATAAACAAAGTATTTACATATATCACAAGTATAATCAAACATGACAAGTCATCAAATAACACATTTTAATCAAAATAATACCCCTTGCATGAAGTCCATAACTTCTGTCACGACACCATCAATCATTTCTTTGTTGTATGGTACTCCAACCGGGTCGATCATCTGCATATTATGATAAACAAGTCAAAAATATTATTAGTTAGATCATGAAATTCTAAAATCTAATTGTTTGATCAAATGTTATTAGTTAAAAGAATAAGTTACTTACATGAGGTATTTCCTGAATTGCTATCCAATAAGATAATACGTTTTTCATGGCGAGCATTGTGAAATATCCACATTCTGTGCAGCCCTTTTGTATCGGACACTAATTAAAGATCCAACAAGAAAGATAGTTAAGATTTTGCACAGTTTCAGAAACCCTAGGTAGCTAATATATTTTTTTAAGTCTCGTACCTGAATTTTGTACCAATCAAATGTTGTTCGGGTCCTTGCATTATATTTTCCATTTTCCATAAGGTATCGCTTGTATATCCTGCATACAATATCATTAATAGCTTAAATAGAACCGTACTTAGTCCTTATCTCAATATCAAAATTTCATTTAGAAACGAAAACTTACTGGGTTATGAATCCCTTAATCAATATCTTTGGATTCTTGCGCTCGATAGAATCTGCTATTTGAACGGTGCGCTTCTCGACATTAATAACAAGAAGGACCCAATGAAAGCTGCAAGAATAGAGATTATTGTTTTCATGAAAATGAAACAAACATGTAAACGAGATAATTGATATTTTATTAGTTATAATTGTCCTTACTCTTGTAAATAAGGCAGAACCATATAATTGGATGAATATTGCGCGAATGACTTCATCAAGTAGTCCGCAGCTTGGTTTTGTTCTTGTTTGATTTTAGGAGCAGACAACATCTCTGGATCTAATACGGTGATGTTGTTTTCTCCCTCTGAAAGTTCATTCATCCAAAACCTACACTCACGGATATTAATCCATACATTTTTCACCTCCAATTGAATACGGTACTTTAAAAAAATATTTTAAAGATTGAAAATTCATACCAAGAGTACAACTTGACGATCGACACGTTTAGAGATTCTCTTCTAAAGCATTGGAGGATGTCGCACAATTCAACGTTGAACTTAACCTCGCCGCTGTGTGTACCCCAAACATCACATTGGTGCAACTCAAAATTTTTCTCAAGCTCTGGTTGGAGCATCAATAGTTCATACAATTCTCGTTCGGATGGGGTAAGCTTTTCAATTGCATCCTGCTCAAGTAGCGGATCGCGAGCAACAATCGACCCTGAAATAATCAGACACAAAAGAATAGATTATTCGACGTTGAGCAACAATCTACCCTGAAACAATCAATTGAACTAATTAGGTTTTGGATGAACCTGCACTTGGAACCTTTGGACTCTCGATCACCTTTTTCGCCACCGCCTTACTCGCATCTGGCTTCTTTTTTATCAAACTCTGCATTCAATGTCATCACATAATTAATTAGTGAGTTCTACTAGAGATGGATGAAATAAATTATCATAATTAAATAAAACGATACCTTGTGGCCTATCTCCACCAAAAATGACGGCCATGGGAATCGCCCTCCTATATTATTTCCTAATAGCTCATCTGACCTACCTGGGACTTGCCACTGACGAAAATCATCGCCTACTCGGAGAAGATGGATATAGAGTTGTTGATCAGTTAGTGGCACGCCGTGTACGATCTGACCAACAACACTCGGAATAATATTTCCCTCGGCCACCTTAATCTTCTGGTTAAGATGATCAAGGGAAAAGAGATCGCACGGCGTTTCTTCCTGAAATTCAGTTCGATCAGAAACCCTAATGCTAAGCCAAACATAAATCTAAATAGAAAAGAGAAAAGTGATCAATATGAACCTGAACAACGCTTCTCGGATCCGGAGGCATATAGCTTGAGGCAACCGTTCGGAATAACTGCTCGTTTGGCATTCCTGAGTCTACCTCAGCTTCAACGAATGGCTGGTACGGCGTCACAAATTGTTGCGGAGCTTGAAACTGCAATCCGCTACTGGCCAACCATTGTTTCACCTCCTGAAAATTATCAAGCAACCGAATGATGAATAATAGTTTTCATTCATTTTGATTACATTTTGACTGTCAAAAAGGATTACCTGAAAAGCTTCTTGTCTCGCCGCATTCATTATCTCCTCGGAGTGAATCAAGTCCCTTTTGGTTTTCTCAGCGGCTTCAGCTGCAACCCTGCTCATCAATTCTTCAATCTGGTCTGGTGCCATCCATCCTTCATGCGCATCCTTTCTAGGCTTTCTTTTATACACATCTTCCTTCTTGGTCCATAAAGGATATCCCCTGATTCTTCCTGGATGTTCTGGCCTGTCAACCGCCCGATTTAAGATTTCTTGTTCCGGTATTGACCCGGAATTGATTTCACCAGACATGGCACTCAACCGACTGAATGCCTCAATAGTCGACGAATCAGAGCTATGGAACGTGTAAGTATCTAACAAGCAACAAACAAATCTTATTAATAATCACAAAACAGAATTTGAAGTTAGCATATATAATAAGTATTTACATGTGTAAGTACCTTTATCCTTCGTAGCCACAGTCCTTCCCATGAAATACCTTTGACTCCTCGGTTCCAAATCGCCGATGGTAATGCTCGTGGAACCGGCCCCTTCAGAATCTCCGGGTATGACAATCTTGTCTGTAGGTTTCCATGAACCTTTTTTTCCTCTATAGCCAGTGGAACCCATCCTATGAGGCTCTTTCCATTTCTTTCTCAACTCCTTCGCTTTGTTGCTCTTTTGTACAAAATCTGCACCCGTACTTTTGTTGAAAAATTCTTCCCATTCCTTTTGTGAGATTGGGTGTTTATCGCATGGATTTTTTGGATTGTTTGGATCGGCATTTGTGATGTACTCCTCAGCAATCCTACTTCTATAAGCCCTGTGACTTATGCCCATCGCTTTGAGAGTATTGTTCATGGCTTTATCATCTTCGATGTTGAACATTTTCTGAAACATAACGAAACGTTAGTTAATTGGTAGCATAGAAATTTAAATTAGATGATTTAAGTGAAAAATTATTCACCTTGATGTCCAACCACAACTCAAGTCTGGTTTCCTTTGAAACGTCCTTCCGCCAATCATTAATTGTGATTGGCACTCTTACTCTAGCCAGATACCCACAAACTTGTCAATCAAAAGCTTGAAAAAAATTGCATGTTTTTCATATTTTGAGAGGCTCGGTTGCCCCTGGTTTTGAGAGGCTTGGTTTTGATTTTGAGAGGCTTGGTTTTGGTTCGTCTGGTTTTGAGAGGATGGATTGGCACGAACATTGCGCCTAACATAGACTCGTTCGATGGGCTTTTTCCCCTTTGAATTGCTTCCTTCACCTTTCTCCATTACTACCTAATTAAAACACCATATATAATATATATTAATGTTTGGCGCAATGTTCAATTTATTCAAACATGAACAAGTTTAAAATTCAAATAATTAAAAATACATAAATTTAAAATTCATTTAATTAAAACACACTAATATTCAAACATGAATTCATACACAAATAACATAAACTTCAAATTACATAAATAAAGTTCACACAAAATAACATAGATAATTTTATTAATTCCTAAGACAATTCAACCCTAATTCTTCTCTTCCTTATTCTTCTCCTCCTTATTCTTCTCCACCTCCTTATTCTCACTGGATCCCTCATCTATTTTAATTCCCATACTAAAATCAGGACCCCTTTCACAGCCTGGAGGAAGACGACGTACAGCCGACACAGCCCTTCTTTTGAGAGGTCCGTAAAACGGGACCCTTTTTGACACCACCTTAGGTGTTTCCTCCCCCACCTTATTGACGTTTTGATCCTTCTCCATCTAATTTTCATTTTAAATAAATTTCTTAACTCCTTATTCATAATCAATTCACAATGCATATATATCTATTTAAATTAAATTCTAAATTATCAAGAAAATAACAACCCCATATCAGTCCTTAAAATTGTGCTTTATGCACCACAGCCCCAAAATAGCCCCATATCAGACCCCAAACAGTTCAATTTTATGCATATCAGTCCTTAAAATTGTGCTTTATGCACCACAGCCCCAAAACAGCCCCATATCAGACCCCAAACAGTTCAATTTTATGCACATTAGTCCTTAAAATTGTGCTTTATGCACCACAGCCCCAAAACAGCCCCATATCAGACCCCGAACAGTTCAATTTTATGCATATTAGTCCTTAAAATTGTGCTTTATGCACCACAGCCCCAAAACAGCCCCATATCAGACCCCGAACAGTTCAATTTTATGCACATTAGTCCTTAAAATTGTGCTTTATGCACCACAGCCCCAAAACAGCCCCATATCAGACCCCGAACAGTTCAATTTTATGCACATTAGTCCTTAAAATTGTGCTTTATGCACCACAGCCCCAAAACAGTCCTTACAACAGTTCAAATTATGCAAAAGAGTCCTTACAACAGTTCAAATTATGCAAAACAGTCCTAAAACAGTTCAAATTAATCAAACAGTCCCCAAAACATCCCAAATTATGCAAAATAGTCCTTACAATAGTTCAAATTACCTGAGAGCAGAGTGTTGCCTGAGAGCAGAGTCAGAGAGAGCCGCCGAGAGAGAGGTATAGCAGATCTAGAGAGAGAGAGAGCTGTAAAGACAGAGAGAAACAGAGTGAGAGGGAGTCAAAGAGAGCGAGGGAATGAGAGGGAGGGGAAGAGGAAAGAGGGATTACCTGAGAGAGAGGGGCCGGAGAATTCTTCTGTCGTTCGAGAGAGGCGCGAGAGCTAGGGTTTCGTCTGTCGAGAGCTAGGGCTTAAGAAAGAGGCGCTTGATCGAGTTTAGAAAGAAGTGACCAGGAGACGCAAGCCAGGCTGGTTATTAATAAAGGGTTCAACCTTCTGTAACGGTTATTAGCTAATAACCGTTACAGATTAGCCTCTTCTGTAACGGTTATTAGCTAATAACCGTTACAGAAGGTCAAACGTTTTAGGTGTATAACCTTCTGTAACGGTTATTAGCTAATAACCGTTACAGAATAACCTCTTCTGTAACGGTTATTAGCTAATAACCGTTACAGAAGGTTATACACCTAAAACGTTTGACCTTCTGTAACGGTTATTAGCTAATAACCGTTACAGAAGAGGAAACGTTTGTACTAATTAATTTTGTTTTACAGAAGAGCTAATCTGTTGGTTACACATGAATTTAATTTTGTTTTACATTTTTTCTAACAAAAAAAAATTACAATTTTAATTTCTGTGTTGGTTACACATGAATTTAATTTTGTTTTACATTTTTTATAACAAAATAAAATTACAATTTAAAAAATTAACCAAAAATAAAAATAAATTAGCTCCTTGTTAACAAAATTTTTCACCAATTAATGACCTGCAAAAAATAAAAATAAAAATATTAACATAACAATTTAGCACATCTATGTTAAGAATAATTTATATTAGCACATAACAGTTTTTTAAACTCACATGTGATTATGTAGCTACTTTCTTTTTTTTCCTCCGCGTATCGACCCACACGCCTTCGGTGTTATCTGTACGCCTATAACTGATCGATACTGGCTGTGATGTATCGTCGATACCGATAGAAAAAGGAGGTATTTCCTCGAAATGGTCGTATGCTTCTTCATCTACGACATCACCAACACCGACAATACGTCTTTTTCCTGAAAGTGGCAAGTAATAAATAAGATGAACATTTACCCTCAATAAGGTGAACATTTGTACTTAAATAAGATGAACATTTACCTTGAAGCACAACATGTCTTTTCTTATCCGCCGGATCTTGAATGTAAAAAACTTGCATTGCTTGCTTATTTGCAAGTATAAACGGATCGTCTCGATAAGCCCTTTTATTGAAGTCAACAGTTATAAACCCCATCTTGTCTTTTTTAACTCCACCGTGACCGTTGTCGATCCATGCACACTTGAATAAGGGTATCTTAAATTTCAGGTAATCTAGTTCCCAAATCTCCTCGATCCACCCATAATAAGTAGCCGACCTAACATTATCACTAGATAAAGCTACAACAGTGACTCCACTATTTTGCACGGCACTTTTACCATCCTGTTTCCTTGTGTACCAGGTAAATCCATTCAAGTCATACCCTTGGTATGTCTCGACCACGGCATCAGGACGTCTGGATAACCATTTCACGGTTTCATCGACCTCTGTTCCTTCTTTCAACTGGGACTGGACTTTATCTTCTAGCCATTGGACAAATTTTATTTCATGCTCTATGGTAATCAAGTTTTCGGTGTAAGAAGGGTATTGTTCACGTAACTCGATTAGATGTTCATTGATGTAAGGCGCCACAATAGCAAGATGTTGGAGAACTTTCATATGTGCTTTGGTTCTCATTGCAAGATCCGGTATATGAGTACTAGCTCCAATTGTACCTGAAAGGTGAACATTTGTGCTAAATAAGGTGAACAAATATTGTGCTTTAAGTGAACATTTGTGCTAAATAAGGTGAACAAATATTGTGCTTTAAGTGAACATTTGTGCTAAATAAGGTGAACAAATATTGTGCTTTAAGTGAACATTTGTGCTAAATAAGGTGAACAAATATTGTGCTTTAAGTGAACATTTGTGCTAAATAAGGTGAACAAATATTGTGCTTTAAGTGAACATTTGTGCTAAATAAGGTGAACAAATATTGTGCTTTAAGTGAACATTTGTGCTAAATAAGGTGAACAAATATTGTGCTTTAAGTGAACATTTGTGCTAAATAAGGTGAACAAATATTGTGCTTTAAGTGAACATTTGTGCTAAATAAGGTGAACAAATATTGTGCTTTAAGTGAACATTTGTGCTAAATAAGGTGAACAAATATTGTGCTTTAAGTGAACATTTGTGCTAAATAAGGTGAACAAATATTGTGCTTTAAGTGAACATTTGTGCTAAATAAGGTGAACAAATATTGTGCTTTAAGTGAACATTTGTGCTAAATAAGGTGAACAAATATTGTGCTTTAAGTGAACATTTGTGCTAAATAAGGTGAACAAATATTGTGCTTTAAGTGAACATTTGTGCTAAATAAGGTGAACAAATATTGTGCTTTAAGTGAACATTTGTGCTAAATAAGGTGAACATTGGAAGTTAATATATAACCTTTTCCTTCAAGTCTACCCTCATGTCGAGACTTTGGAAGACCGATTGGTTGTACATCCTGCAAATAATCGGTGTAGTACTCAATAACCTCCTCGGCCACATATCCTTCCACTATGCTTCCTTCTGGTTTAGATCGGCTACGAACAAGCCCCTTCAATTGACCCATGGCTCTTTCGAAAGGATACATGTATCGTAGAAATACAGGACCACACATTTTTATCTCTCTAACTAAATGAATGGTCAAATGCACCATGGAGTCAAAAAACGATGGCGGAAAGTACATCTCCAGCTCACATAGGGTTAGTACAACACCTTCTTGTAACTTGTCCAAACTATTCGGATCAATCACTTTAGAGCAAATGGAATTAAAGAAAAAACACAACTTAGTAATGGTTTTCCTCACTTCTTCCCTTAGAATTCCTCTAATTGCGACCGGAAGTAACTGGGTCAGTAGGACGTGATAATCATGTGACTTCATACCAAGTAATTTGTTGTCCTTAATAGAAACTTTTCTTGATATATTCGAGGAATAACCAGTAGGAACCTTAATAGATTTCAGGCATTCTAATAAGCTTTTTTTCTCTTGCTTTGATAAATTAAATTGTGCTGCAGGTAGCCAAGTTCGACTTTTTCCCTTATCTTGTGCCGCTAGTTCTTGCCGGATCCCCATTTCAACCATGTCCTTCCTCGCATTTACGCCATCTTTAGTTTTCCCTTGAATTTCCAACATGCAACCAATCAAAGCTTCACATATGTTCTTTATTATGTGCATCGCATCTAAGCAATGCCTAATCTCCAAACTCTGCCAATATTCAAGATTCCAGAATATAGACTTCTTCTTCCATATCCCCTTGGGTATCTCATTTGCAAATTTCTTACCAAATTTTACATTAATGTCCTTCACCTGTCGATACACCCCTGAACCGGATAACGGTATTGGGGCCTTGTCTTTTTCTACAGTACCGTCAAACCTTTCCTTGTCTCGACGGTAAGGGTGATTGCGGTTCTTAATAAACCTCCGGTGTCCCAAGTAAACATTTTTTCTGGAGTTTTTCAAGTACACAGAATGGGTGTTTTCCATGCAAATAGGACACGCTTTCGCTCCTTTATTCCTATACCCTGACAGGTTTCCGTATGCAGGAAAATCATTGATTGTGCAAAATATCATGGCACGGAGGTTAAACTCACTTCTAGAGTGTGCATCGTATATTTTCACTCCATTCTGCCACAATTCACCAAGGTCATCTATTAATGGAGCCAAGTACACATCTATATCATTGCCTGGTTGCTTGGGACCAGAAATCAACAAGGGCATCATCATGTATCTCCTTTTCATGCATAGCCAGGGAGGAAGATTGTAAATACACAATAAAACCGGCCATGTAGTCTGCCGGCTACTCATGTTGCCGTAAGGATTCATCCCGTCTGTACATAAACCCAATCTCAAATTTCTAGGTTCACTGCCGAAATCTTCAAATTCCATATCTATATTTATCCAATCTGGAGAGTCTGCTGGGTGTCTGAGCATGCCATCGCCTTTTTTCCTGCAGTCAGCGTGCCATCTTAACAATTTGGCATCCTTCGCGTTAGAGAAAAGCCGCTGAAATCTTGGTATTATTGGTAGATAAAACACCACTTTTGCAGCTGGTCCCTTACTACCTTCATCTTCAATTTGATCGTCCCTCGGTTTATACCGTGACGCATTACACTTTGGACATTTATGCAAGTCTCCGTACTCATTCCGGAATAATATGCAGTCATTTGGACATGCATGAATTCTCTCAACTCCAATTTTTAAAGGACATAACATCTTTTTAGCCTTATAAATTGAATCTGGCAACTGGTTATCTTTTGGAAGAAATTCTTTATGTAATAGTTTGAGCAAAGATGTGAAACTCGCATCACTCCATCCATTTTTGGCTTTAAGATTGAACAGTTTGAAAACAGCATTAAGTTTTGACAATTCACAACCAGGATATAAAGCTATTTTATCTTCTTCACGTAACATACCAAAAATTTCAACATTATCAACAAAATTTTCATCCACATTGTTCACAATTTCATCTAAATCGGCATTAAATTCTGAGTTATCTACATTTCTATCATCATCTACATTCTCATCATCAAATACATTGACATCATCAATTTCATCATCCAATGATACATTTTCTTCCTCATACACAGAATCCAATACATTTGTGCTAGTACTATCCCCCCCATTCTCTCCATGGAGTGTCCACCGACTATAATCCGGTTGAAATCCATTTATAATCAAATGAGCCTTCACTTCTTCAAAATTAGACCACTTCAACAAATTCTGACAAACACGACAAGGACAATACATTTTATCATCTTCTTTCATTTTCAAATTCTCTTTAGCACAAACCATAAATTCTTCAAGTCCTCTCAAAAATGTAGACGAGCATCGATTACTTGAGTACATCCACGTCCGATCCATCTGAACAATAAAATTTAGGCAAATTATTAGGGTTTCGGACCAATTTGTCATATTAGGTTTTCGGACCGGTCACCATCCTAGCCCGCTCTTTGGATACTCTGCCTCATTAGCGAGCGTACGTTAGATGCAATGTGCTATCTGAGAAAAATTCGGCAGCATTTCCCCTTATGTTCCCTGAATACGCCAACACACGATTGCTCGTGCGTACGTATCCGTGGGAACACAAGGGAAATGCCGCCGAATTTTTCTCAGACAACACATTGCATCTAACGTACAACTCGCTGTCCTAAATGAGACAGATCGTATCCAAAGAGCAGTACTCCCGACCGGGAGTACTATCCGAGATTAATCCCTAATGGATTAATCTCGGACGGGCAATGACCTAAATTCAGTTGAGTTCCGGTATTTGGTTCCTATATGACAATACGAAATTCATGCCTATATATATATATATGCAAATTATTAACGAAATGCAAATAATTTAAAAAAAGAGAAGTTCATGAAAATATACTTTCAATTGTGTGCCTTCCGATCCGTTGAATCGTGCGACTTATCCGGCCGATGTAAGATCTTCTCCTATTCAATGATAACTTGAAATATATAAAAAAACAAAAATAACCATTAAATTAATGAAAAAATCGAAATAAATAAGAAAAAAATGTAAAAAATAAATTACGGTTCAAATTTAATTTTTTTTACCTTAAATCTGCTCTCCTTCTTATTCTCTTTCTAATTATTATTTTTTCAGAATTTTTAGAAATTTTTGGCTATTTTTTTGGAGTGAAGCCACCACCACAAATTCGCAATAAATGAGAAGATCAGAAAAGAGTTAAGTGATGCGGCGCTCTAGCTGTGAGTTTGTTGGGATGGGGAGAAGACCTAAATACAGAACAAACTATTCTGTAACGGTTATTAAAAAATAACCGTTACAGAATCATAAAAATATAAAAAAAAAGCCGTTACAGAATCTTAGATCCCTTAATAAAATTCGTGCTATAATATGTAACGGTTATTAGAAAATAACCGTTACAGAATCATTAAAAAAATAAAAAAAAACGTTAAGCTACTGTAACGGTTATTTGCTAATAACCGTTACAGAAGATGGTTGATATTAATATATTTTCTTTTTTCTTTTCTGTAACGGTTGATAGATAATAACCGTTACAGAATATAAGAAATCTGTAACGGTTCTAATCCAACAACCGTTACAGAAGGTTGATGCATTTTTTTCCCTGACCATGACGGAAATGTTATTACGGTTGTTTAATAATAACCGTTACAGATTTGTGGCGCCAATTTTCCCGCCTAATGCCTCACTATTCTGTAACGGTTATTTCAAAAACCGTTACAGAAGTGTCGTTACAGAAGGTCCTTTTTCCCGTAGTGTTTAGAGCCAATTTAATAGTTCAGCAGTATAAATTCTTGTTATCTTTTTGTTCGCTATGTATTCAATTTCTTCGATTTATATATCACTGATTCAAGAACCGTATATTTTTCAGCTGATAGAAACGATGATTAATACGTTTTAAGCTAAATTCCAAGTCAAACATCCTTTTTTTGAAAAAAGAAATACTCATAAATCCTAAAAATGCCAAAAATAGTAGTAAGAATGGCAGTACCGTAGAAATGATGGTATTGATATTTGCTTCCTTTAGAAAGATCTGTTAATATGAAGCCACTAATATTTAATTCAATATTTCATTAAAAATTAACATTTTTTAAAAGGATTAGCATTGCCCATAGACCTAAAAAAACTTACATTAGAAAATAGAACAATTGGGAATTTTGAGTTTCCCAAATTTGATGGTGATTTTTTTTTAAAAAAAATATGCGATATGAACAGAGGATTAATAGTACTATTAATTGTCCCCGTTATAATAATAAAAATAGCTATCATAAAATTTGATCAAGCTATATAGGAAATCCTATTTCGTACTAATAGTAATGACAATTAAGTAATATATAGATATATTTGCTTTAATAGCGCCTTAATGTATTATGTTTTGTCATATTAGAAATGCAGGGAACGGGTATAAGAGCCACGTAGGCATGAACAAAGATGTCCTCGGTGGAAGCTAATTTCACGGTGATGCTACAAGTACCAGAAAATTGAAGAAATAATGTACAATTTGTACGGTTCCATACGCCATGGCCAATTATAGTAAACTTATGTGCGAGCTACGTACATTTATGTTCCAATAACTTTTGAAGGAAACACGGATGCATGCTTAAAGCAGCATATACTCCCTTTTAAATTATTTATCGACGGGTCAAATGGTACTGTCATACACAATTGTAACAATGACGCAAAAATAAATAAATAGACAAACTGTACCCAAAAGTTCACCAAATATTGTCATCCTTCGTCCTACCTGCACTTTCCGATTAAATATCGAGTTTTATACTTCGCATTTTGAACACAATTAATATATTCAGAAAATAACAGATAATATACTAACTTTTTTTTAACAAAAAAATTCTTTTCAAATAACACAGTTTCTCGTTCTTTTCCAAATAAAAAAAAATTTGACCGAGCAAAAGAACAGCAATATCTATATCTATACTAATAAAAGCACCCATAAAAAAGTTTGAACAATTTTACTAAAGAGTGGAAACAATTGTTATATCAATTATGGTTCCATTGATTTGAGTGATTTAAGTGATCTGATCTGGTGTGTGGTCTAGATGTAGATTTTAGATAAAAGGCCAGACTCTTTGACCGAAAAGAGTTAAGTGGTGTTTAAAATTTATTTTTCGGAAAAAAATATCTATCTGTATTACTAGAAGATTCAATCAGATATTTTTATTGTGTTATATTATTTTATTTCTTTATTTACTCGAATATTGAGGACAACTTTTGCGAGACAAATACCAATCCATCTTTCTTCGTCTCCTCCTCTCTTGTTTACTTTGGGTGCATTTGGCACCATTGAGGTTAGTTCTAACCTTGGTTAGTGACTAAAATTTTCTAAGGTTAGTTTACCAAATGAGTTGTGATTAGTACGGTTAGCGACTAACCAGTGTCTAACCTTCTAACCATGCAAAATGGTGAGTTAGAATTTTCCCCTTGCATTAACATGGAGAGAAAAAATATTAAAGTAGTTCATTTCAATTTTTTAATGATAATTAATAATAATTAGTAACTAATAATTAATAATTAATAATAGTTAATATAATAATAATAAAAGTAATAAATAATAATATTGATTAATAATTATGGTAATATTTATAATAATAAATAATAGTTATTTTTTGAAAAAAAATAATTTTTCGAAATTTTTTTTGCTGACGTCAGTACGAAAATTGATGACGTCATCAAGCGAAAACTGAACTCATCCATTGAAATAAGGTTGGATGTTTGGATGCTTTAAAATTGAATTTTGTATATATCAGCTCCGTTTTCTTTCCTTTAAAATCAGAAAATATACGATATTCTTCTCTGGCCCATTTTCTTGGAACCCCTTCAGACATGCTTATAACAGCTGAAGTAAACCTCATTTAGTTTTCTTTATATTTGTATATAATCACTAGAGCAAGGCAAATGGTATTTAGAGTCTTAAGATGTTTCCTCTTGAAGTATCCCTCACTGTTATACACGCCTAAAGAAACACTTCTAAAAAAAATCTTGATGTAAGCAAATGGTGCATAGCACTTTACTAAGGATAATTAATTCTAACGACATGCATGACAGAGTAATTCAGCAATGGCCAAATTTCTGGAGTATCATGATTGACTCTACTGAGCAAGTCATGTGAGCTACCAAGAAGGTTTGGTTCTGGGATGCCTACTACAACAAAAAAAAAACAATGAAGGCTTGCTCCAGGAGAAAGAGCGGCCGTGAGAAAATTAGGCAGAAGGAGAATATAGTTTTCTTATTATTTTAGAGGAACATACTCAGGTAGCTAGGAAATCGTGGGAAAATCAATTATCAAATTGGCTTGGGGCATTTTTCATCTATAATTCTACAAATTGAATTTTCAAATTTAAAATGTTGTTAAAAATAATCAAGAGGGTAAATTTTTATAGAAAGTGTGATTAGGAGGGGATATTTTCAATTTCAAAGATTAGAAGGATATTTTCAATTATATTAGATTACACTGGTATACAGGCATACAGCTAATTTTTCCTATAGTAATATACTTGTATATGTGGAGCATCTTTCAACTGCAAATATTCTCTAGTCCCCACTGTTTCTTTTTTCTCATTCTTTTCTATTTTGGTTCCCACTATTTCTCTCCCTTCCATTTTTTTCATTTCTGGTACTCATATTAACTACAACAGTTAATATCCAAACTACAATAATTACTTATATTAACTACAACAGCTACATATACACTTCAACAGTTACACATATAACTTCAACAGTTATATATTAGGAAAAAAAATTTCTGTACCCCTCGAAACTGAGGAAATACAGAATTTTTCCCCCGAAAGTCAAAACTCCTGATTTTGCCCTTCCGAATTTCGGACCCCTTCTGTATTTGCCCCTCCGCAATATTTTCTAATATAAATAAGATTAAAATAATAAATCAGAAAATTTCGCATCCTTTTGCCCCTCTGCATCTTTAGCACATTGAAATTCATTTATACACATCAGCCCTTGTACTTACGTGAAATAAAAACACACGAAATCACACGGTCCCTCAATTCTGACAAGGCCATCGATGTCTATCTTCCATTTGATATTTCTGCAATTTATATAAACTTTAATAATTCTGTTTGAATGATTTCACGTTGAAGAAATAAATATATGGGTATGATTAGATATATCAGGCACATGTGTATAAACTATTTCATGAAACAAGCAAACACTTCTCGGTAATTATACCCTCTCCAATTTCTGAAATTGAACTTGCTCAACGGATCTCTCCCATGGCCAATTGACTACTATTATTATTACGTTTTTCCTCACAACTCTAATGTTGCCAAGCAAACTTATACAATCATTTCTCCAAAATCTAGTGGTACCAATTCCCTCTCTCATGACGTACCAAACTCGAGATGGTCCCACCAAACAGAGTCGACGCAAACAAAACTAACATAAGTCTCATGCTCTCCTCCCCGTCCCCATGCTATAGAGATTGTTTTTGTTAATCACGGTGGTCAAAATCGCCGGAAAGATTAAATTCAAAAGATGAGGAACTTGTGTGAAAATAATTCTTTTTCTTTTGAAGGACGGACTAAAGATGGAGAAGGCAATTCTGACGAGTGGGTCCCACTGTGTTGCGCGTCCTTTATTTTGATTTTTTTCGGATCCAATATGAGGGGACAGAGAGGGATCCGATATGGAAGGAGCGGAGATGAATAAACGCGAGTCGTTAGATCCGGAGGAGGGTAAAAGGGTCCGAAATTTTTTATTTTATTACTTTAATCTTATTTATAATAGAAAATATGACAGAGGGGCAAATACAGAAGGCGTCCGAAATTCGAAGGGCAAAATCAGGAGTTTTGACTTTCGGAGGGTAAATCCTGTATTTCCTCAGGTTTGAGGGGTATAGAAAATTTTTTTCCTATATATTAACTTTAGCAATTAGATATATAACTTCAACAGTACATATATAACTTTAACAGTTACACATATAACTTCAACAGTTACATATATAACATATTAACTTCAACAGTTACATATATAACTTCAACAGTTATATATATTAACTTCAACAGTTACATATATAAATTCAATAGTTATATATATTAACTTCAACAATTATATATATATTAACTATTAAGAGAAACAGTGAGGATCAAAAATAAAAAAGATGAGAGGGAGAGAAATAGCGGGGACGAAATAGAAAAGGATGGGAGGGAGAGCAACAGTGGGGACCAAAAACGTGTTCCCCCTGGGGATGATGGAGGATGATGGAATCCAGAAGATGGTCTTAAGCAATTCCGATTTTTTATTAATAATTTTAAATTACAAATTTAGACGATGGATGATTTGAACTACATAACCATTTTGTGGCGTACAGAAAATAAGCTCCGACTGTTTTCCACAAGCCTTCTTATAATATTCTAAAAAACAACGCTGATTAACAATACAACCACTAGAAAGGAAATACTGATATTAAAAATAAGTAAATGTATGAGCAGTCACTACGGGAAAAAGGACCTTCTGTAACGGTTTTTGAAATAACCGTTACAGAATAGTGAGGCATTAGGCGGGAAAATTGGCGTCAAAAATCTGTAACGGTTATTATGAAACAACCGTAATAACATTTCCGTCATGGTCAGGAAAAAAAATGCATCAACCTTCTGTAACGGTTGTTGGATAATAACCGTTACAGATTTCTTATATTCTGTAACGGTTATTATCCAACAACCGTTACAGAAAAGAAAAAAAGAAATATATAAATATCAACCATCTTCTGTAACGGTTATTAGTAAATAACCGTTACAGAAGGTTAACGTTTTTTTTATTGATTTTGTAACGGTTATTTACTAAAAACCGTTACTGATATGGGACGAATTTTATTAATTTTTTTATGATTCTGTAACGGCTTTTTTTTTATGATTCTGTAACGGTTATTTTTTAATAACCGTTACAGAAAAGTACTGTATTTAATTAGGTCTTCTTCCCCATCCCAACAAACTCACAGCTAGCGCCGCACTTAACTCTTTTCTGATCTTCTCATTTATTGCGATTTGTGGTGTCCACTTCACTCCAAAAAAATAGCAAAAATTTTCTAAAAATTCTGAAAAAATAATAATTAGAAAGAGAATAAGAAGGAGATCAGATTTAAGGTAAAAAAATTAATTTTGAACCGTATTTTTTATTTTTATATTTTTTTCTTATTTATTTCAATTTTTTCATTAATTTATGGTTATTTTTGTTTTTTTATATATTTTAAGATCTCATTAAATAGGAGAAGATCTTACATCGGCCGGATAAGTCGCACGATTCAACGGATCGGAAGTCACATGATTGAAAGTATATTTTCATGAACTTCTCTTTTTTTAAATTATTTGCATTTCGTTAATAATTTGCATATATATATAGGCATGAATTTTGTATTGTCATATAGGAACCAAATACCGGAACTCAACTGAATTTAGATCATTGCCCGTCCGAGATTAATCCATTAGGGATTAATCTCGGATAGTACTCCCGGTCGGGAGTACTGCTCTTTGGATACGATCTATCTCATTTAGGACAGCGAGTTGTACGTTAGATGCAATGTGTTGTCTGAGAAAAATTCGGCGGCATTTCCCTTGTGTTCCCACGGATACGTACGCACGAGCAATCGTGTGTTGGCTTATTCAGGGAACATAAGGAGAAATGCTGCCGAATTTTTCTCAGTTAGCACATTGCATCTAACGTACGCTCGCTAATGAGACATAGTATCCAAAAAGCGGGCTAGGATGGTGACCGGTCCGAAAACCTAATATGACAAATTGGTCTGAAACCCTAATAATTTGCATAAAATTTTATTGTTCAGATGGATCGGACGTGGATGTACTCAAGTAATCGATGCTCGTCTACATTTTTTAGAGGACTTGAAGAATTTATGGTTTGTGCTAAAGAGAATTTGAAAATGAAAGAAGATGATAAAATGTATTGTCCTTGTCGTGTTTGTCAGAATTTGTTGAAGTGGTCTAATTTTGAAGAAGTGAAGGCTCATTTGATTATAAATGGATTTCAACCGGATTATAGTCGGTGGACACTCCATGGAGAGAATGGGGGGGATAGTACTAGCACAAATGTATTGGATTCTGTGTATGAGGAAGAAAATGTATTATTGGATGATGAAATTGATGATGTCAATGTATTTGATGATGAGAATGTAGATGATGATAGAAATGCAGATAACTCAGAATTTAATGCCGATTTAGATGAAATTGTGAACAATGTGGATGAAAATTTTGTTGATAATGTTGAAATTTTTGGTATGTTACGTGAAGAAGATAAAATAGCTTTATATCCTGGTTGTGAATTGTCAAAACTTAATGTTGTTTTCAAACTGTTCAATCTTAAAGCCAAAAATGGATGGAGTGATGCAAGTTTCACATCTTTGCTCAAACTATTACATAAAGAATTTCTTCCAAAAGATAACCAGTTGCCAGATTCAATTTATAAGGCTAAAAAGATGTTATGTCCTTTAAAAATTGGAGTTGAGAGAATTCATGCATGTTCAAATGACTGCATATTATTCCGGAATGAGTACGGAGACTTGCATAAATGTCCAAAGTGTAATGCGTCACGGTATAAACCGAGGGACGATCAAATTGAAGATGAAGGTAGTAAGGGACCAGCTGCAAAAGTGGTGTTTTATCTACCAATAATACCAAGATTCCAACGGCTTTTCTCTATCGCGAAGGATGCCAAATTGTTAAGATGACACGCAGACTGCAGGAAAAAAGGCGATGGCATGCTCAGACACCCAGCAGACTCTCCAGATTGGATAAATATAGATAGGGAATTTGAAGATTTCGGCAGTGAACCTAGAAATTTGAAATTGGGTTTATGTACAGACGGGATGAATCCTTACGGCAACATGAGTAGCCGGCAGACTACGTGGCCGATTTTATTGTGTATTTACAATCTTCCTCCCTGGCTATGCATGAAAAGGAGATACATGATGATGCCCTTGTTGATTTTTGGTCCCAAACAAACAGGTAATGATATAAATGTGTACTTGGCTCCATTAATAGATGACCTTGGTGAATTGTGGCAGAATGGAGTGAAAATATATCATGCACACTCTAGAAGTGAGTTTAACCTCCGTGCCATGATATTTTGCACAATCTATGATTTTCCTGCATACGGAAACCTGTCAGGGTATAGGAATAAAGGAGCGAAAGCGTGTCCTATTTGCATGGAAAACACCCATTCTGTGTACCTGAAAAACTCCAGAAAAAATGTTTACTTGGGACACCGGAGGTTTATTAAGAACCGCAATCACCCTTACCGTCGAGACAAGGAAAGGTTTGACGGTACTGTAGAAAAAGACAAGGCCCCAATACCGTTATCCGGTTCAGGGGTGTATCGACAGGTGAAGGACATTAATGTAAAATTTGGTAAGAAATTTGCAAATGAGATACCCAAGGGGATATGGAAGAAGAAGTCTATATTCTGGAATCTTGAATATTGGCAGAGTTTGGAGATTAGGCATTGCTTAGATGCGATGCACATAATAAAGAACATATGTGAAGTTTTGATTGGTTGCATGTTGGAAATTCAAGGGAAAACTAAAGATGGCGTAAATGCGAGGAAGGACATGGTTGAAATGGGGATCCGGCAAGAACTAGTGGCACAAGATAAGGGAAAAAGTCGAACTTAGCTACCTACAGCACAATTTAATTTATCAAAGCAAGAGAAAAAAAGCTTATTAGAATGCCTGAAATCTATTAAGGTTCCTACTGGTTATTCCTCGAATATATCAAGAAAGGTTTCTATTAAGGACAACAAATTACTTGGTATGAAGTCACATGATTATCATGTCCTACTGACCCAGTTACTTCCGGTCGCAATTTGAGGAATTCTAAGGGAAGAAGTGAGGAAAACCATCACTAAGTTGTGTTTTTTCTTTAATTCCATTTTTCTCTAAAGTGATTGATCCAAATAGTTTGGACAAGTTACAAGAAGGTGTTGTACTAACCCTATGTGAGCTGGAGATGTACTTTCCGCCATCGTTTTTTGACTCCATGGTGCATTTGACCATTCATTTAGTTAGAGAGATAAAAATGTGTGGTCCTGTATTTCTACGATACATGTATTCTTTCGAAAGAGCCATGGGTCAATTGAAGGGGCTTGTTCGTAGCCGATCTAAACCAGAAGGAAGTATAGTGGAAGGATATGTGGCCGAGGAGGTTATTGAGTACTACACCGATTATTTGCAGGATGTACAACCAATCGGTCTTCCAAAGTCTCGACATGAGGGTAGACTTGAAGGAAAAGGTTATATATTAACTTCCAATGTTCACCTTATTTAGCACAAATGTTCACTTAAAGCACAATATTTGTTTATCTTATTTAGCACAAATGTTCACTTAAAGCACAATATTTGTTTATCTTATTTAGCACAAATGTTCACTTAAAGCACAATATTTGTTCACCTTATTTAGCACAAATGTTCACCTAATTTAGCACAATATTTGTTTATCTTATTTAGCACAAATGTTCACCTTATTTAGCACAAATGTTCACTTAAAGCACAATATTTGTTCACCTTATTTAGCACAAATGTTCACTTAAAGCACAATATTTGTTCACCTTATTTAGCACAAATGTTCACCTTTCAGGTACAATTGGAGCTAGTACTCATATACCGGATCTTGCAATGAGAACCAAAGCACATATGAAAGTTCTCCAACATCTTGCTATTGTGGCGCCTTACATCAATGAACATCTAATCGAGTTACGTGAACAATACCCTTCTTACACCGAAAACTTGATTACCATAGAGCATGAAATAAAATTTGTCCAATGGCTAGAAGATAAGGTTCAGTCCCAGTTGAAAGAAGGAACAGAGGTCGATGAAACCGTGAAATGGTTATCAAGACGTCCTGACGCCGTGGTCGAGACATACCAAGGGTATGACTTGAATGGATTTACCTGGTACACAAGGAAACAGGATGGTAAATGTGCCGTGCAAAATAGTGGAGTCACTGTTGTAGCTTTATCTAGTGATAATGTTAGGTCGGCTACTTATTATGGGTGGATCGAGGAGATTTGGCAACTATATTACATGAAATTTAAGATACCCTTATTCAAGTGTGCATGGATCGACAACGGTCACGGTGGAGTTAAAAAAGACAAGATGGGATTTATAACTGTTGACTTCAATAAAAGGGCTTATCGAGACGATCCCTTTATACTTGCAAATAAGCAAGCAATGCAAATTTTTTACATTCAAGATCTGGCGGATAAGAAAAGACATGTTGTGCTTCAAGGTAAATGTTCATCTTATTTAAGTACAAATGTTCATCTTATTTATTACTTGCCACTTTCAGGAAAAAGACGTATTGTCGGTGTTGGTGATGTCGTAGATGAAGAAGCATACGACCACTTCGAGGAAATACCTCCTTTTTCTATCGGTATCGACGATACATCACAGCCTGTATCGATCAGTTGTAGGCGTACAAAAAACACCGAAGGCGTGTGGGTCGACACGCGAAGGAAAAAAAAACAAAGTAGCTACATAATCACATGTGAGTTTAAAAAACTGTTATGTGCTAATATAAATTATTCTTAACATAGATGTGCTAAATTGTTATGTTAATATTTTTATTTTTTGCAGGTCATTAATTGGTGAAAAATTTTGTTAACAAGGAGCTAATTTATTTTTATTTTTGGTTAATTTTTTAAATTGTAATTTTATTTTGTTAGAAAAAATGTAAAACAAAATTAAATTCATGTGTAACCAACACAGAAATTAAAATTGTAATTTTATTTTGTTAGAAAAAATGTAAAACAAAATTAAATTCATGTGTAACCAACAGATTAGCCTCTTCTGTAAAACAAAATTAATATGTAAAAACGTTTGACCTTCTGTAACGGTTATTAGCTAATAACCGTTACAGAAGGTTATATGTAAAAACGTTTGACCTTCTGTAACGGTTATTATCTAATAACCGTTACATATTAGCCTCTTCTGTAACGGTTATTAGCTAATAACCGTTACAGATGGTTATATGTAAAAACGTTTGACCTTCTGTAACGGTTATTATCTAAAAACTGTTACAGATTAGCCTCTTCTGTAACGGTTATTAGCTAATAACCGTTACAGAAGATGTGAACGTTTTTTATATAGACATCCTAACCGCGTCGTTCCGTCACTTCTTTCCAAACTCGAGAACTCCTTAAAACCCTAGCCTCTCCCTCTCTCAAGCACTCTCTCTGCCGCTCTCTCAACTCCGATAGGCGCTCTTTCTCTGCCGCTCTCTCCCTCGTCTCGAAGGTAAACTCCTTTCCCTCTCTGTCTCCTCTTCCTCTCCCTCTCTGTCCCCTCTTCCTCTCTCCCTCACTGACTCGCCTCTCACCTTCCTCTCTCAAGCACTCTCTCTGCCGCTCTCTCAACTCCGATAGGCGCTCTCTCTCTGCCGCTCTCTCCCTCGTCTCGAAGGTAAACCCCTTTCCCTCTCTATCTCCTCTTCCTCTCCCTCTCTGTCCCCTCTTCCTCTCTCCCTCACTGACTCGCCTCTCACCTTCCTCTCTCAAGCACTCTCTCTGCCGCTCTCTGAACTCCGATAGGCGCTCTCTCTCTGCCGCTCTCTCCCTCGTCTCGAAGGTAAACCCCTTTCCCTCTCTGTCTCCTCTTCCTCTCCCTCTCTGTCCCCTCTTCCTCTCTCCCTCACTGACTCGCCTCTCACCTTCCTCTCTGTTACAGATCTCTCTACCGCTCTCTCAACTCCGATAGCCACCAACCCCCGACAGCACTCTCTCGAAGGTAAACCCCTTTTTTCTGAAATTTTAATTTAAGGGCTGACATGAAAAATTAGAGACTGTTTTGCTTAGTTTGAATTGTTTTAGGGACAGAAATGCTTAATTTGTGGGGTTTAATAGGGACTGTATTGCTTGATTTGTTATTTTAGAGACTGCTTTGATTAATGTGAACTGTTTTAGGAACTGTTTTGCATAATTTTAATTGTTTTAGGGACTGTTTTGCAAATAATAGGGACAGAATTGTGAATATGCAAAATGTTTAATTTGGGGTTTAATATGCAAAATGCTTAATTTGGGGTTTAATATGCAAAAGGCTTAATTGGGGTTTAATATGCAAAATGCTTAATTGGGGTTTAATATGCAAAATGCTTAATTAGGGTTTAATATGCAAAATGCTTAATTGGGGTTTAATATGCAAAATGCTTAATTGGGGTTTAATATGCAAAATGTTGGGGAAATGCTTAATTTTAGGGACTGTTTTGCATAAATATGTGCGGTTTTGGGACTGAAATGCTTAATTTGGGGTTTAATAGGGACTGAAATGCTTAATTTGGGGCTGTTTTAGGGACTGAAATGCAAATAATGGATTTAATTGCGGCTGAAATGCATTGTGAATTGATTATAGATACGTGCATGTTATTACTTGATAATTTAGAATTTAATTTAATTAGATATATATGCATTGTGAATTGATTATGAATAAGGAGTTAAGAAATTTATTTAAAATGAAAATTAGATGGAGAAGGATCAAAACGTCAATAAGGTGGGGGAGGAAACACCTAAGGTGGTGTCAAAAAGGGTCCCGTTTTACGGACCTCCCAAAAGAAGGGCCGTCTCGGCTGTACGTCGTCTCCCTCCAGGCTGTGAAAGGAGCCCTGATTTTAGTATGAGAGTCAAAATAGATGAGGGATCCAGTGAGAATAAGGAGGTGGAGAAGAATAAGGAGGTTAAGGAAGAGGAGAAGAATTAGGGTTGAATTGTCTTAGGAATTAATAAAATTATCTATGTTATTTTGTGTGAACTTTATCTATGTAATTTGAAGTTTATGTTATTTGTGTATGAATTCATGTTTGAATATTATTGTGTTTTAATTAAATGAATTTTAAATTTATGTATTTTTAATTATTTGAATTTTAAACTTGTTCATGTTTGAATAAATTGAACATTGCGCCAAACATTAACATATATTATATATGGTGTTTTAATTAGGTAGTAATGGAGAAAGGTGAAGGAAGCAATTCAAAGGGGAAAAAGCCTATCGAACGAGTCTATGTTAGACGCAATGTTCGTGCCAATCCATCCTCTCAAAACCAGACGAACCAAAACCAAGCCTCTCAAAACCAGGGGCAACCGAGCCTCTCAAATATGAACAACATGCAATTTTTTTCAAGCTTTTGATTGACAAGCTTGTGGCACCGTACACAGAATGGAGAGAAGAAGTCATTGTTTTGTCGGATGATGATGATGAAGTCATTGTTTTGTCGGATGATGAAGACTAGTTTTAGGATTTAGATTTATGTTTGGTTTAGTATCAGGGTTTCTTATCCAACTGAATGTTTATGTTTATGTTAATGTATTTTGTTATTTGAGATTGAACTTGTCGTTTAATGTTTATGTTTATGTTAATATATTTTGTTTATGTTGTTAATGTTTATGTTTATGTTTGTTTATATTTATGTTTATGTTTGTTTATATTTATGTTAACTTGATTTGATTGCTTTCATTGTTGTTAATTATTTGTTAATAGATATGTCTGGAGATCAAGATAGAGATTTACAGGGTGAACAGGCTGGTACAGAATCCAGCGATGAGGAGGTCACAACGTTCGAAATAAAAAAAAGGAGCAGAACGACAATGGAATAGTTTAGGAGAAAAAAAGCTGCTGGGGAAAAGTATGAGATTAAATTTGACAAAGAAGGAGTGCCAATTGGTACTGAAGAGGCGGTGAATAAATTTGCATCATATTGCGGGTATCTGGCTAGAGCAAGAGTGCCAATCACAATTGATGATTGGCAGAAGGACGTTTCAAAGGAAAACAAACTTGAGTTGTGGTTGAACATCAAGGTGAATAAATTTTCACTTAAATCATCTAATTTAAATTCCTATGCTACCAATTAACTAACTTTTCGTTATGTTTCAGAAAATGTTCAACATCGAAGATGATAAAGCCATGAAGAATACTCTCAAAGCGATGAGCATAAGTCACAGGGCTTATAGAAGTAGGATTGCTGAGGAGTACATCACAAATGCCGATCCAAACAATCCAAAAAATCCATGCGATAAACACCCAATCTCACAAAAGGAATGGGAAGAATTTTTCAAGAAAAGGACGGGTGCAGATTTTGTACAAAAGAGCAACAAAGCGAAGGAGTTGAGAAAGAAATGGAAAGAGCCTCATAGGATGGGTTCCACTGGCTATAGAGGAAAAAAAGGTTCATGGAAACCTACAGACAAGATTGTCATACCCGGAGATTCTGAAGGGGCCGGTTCCACGAGCATTACCATCGGCGATTTGGAACCGAGGAGTCAAAGGTATTTCATGGGAAGGACTGTGGCTACGAAGGATAAAGGTACTTACACATGTAAATACTTATTATATATGCTAACTTCAAATTCTGTTTTGTGATTATTAATAAGATTTGTTTGTTGCTTGTTAGATACTTACACGTTCCATAGCTCTGATTCGTCGACTATTGAGGCATTCAGTCGGTTGAGTGCCATGTCTGGTGAAATCAATTCCGGGTCAATACCGGAACAAGAAGTCTTAAATCGGGCGGTTGACAGGCCAGAACATCCAGGAAGAATGAGCGGATATCCTTTATGGACCAAGAAGGAAGATGTGTATAAAAGAAAGCCTAGAAAGGATGCGCATGAAGGATGGATGGCACCAGACCAGATTGAAGAATTGATGAGCAGGGTCGCAGCTGAAGCCGCTGAGAAAACCAAAAGTGACTTGATTCACTCCGAGGAGATAATGAATACGGCGAGACAACAAGCTTTTCAGGTAATCCTTTTTGACAATCAAAATGTAATCAAAATGAATGAAAACTATTATTCATCATCCGGTTGCTTGATAATTTTCAGGAGGTGAAACAATGGTTGGCCAGTAGCGGATTGCAGTTTCAAGCACCGCAGCAATTTGTGACGCTGTACCAGCCATTCGTTGAAGCTGAGGTAGACTCAGGATTGCCAAACGAGCAGTTATTCCGAACGGTTGCCTCAAGCTATATGCCTCCGGATCCGAGAAGCGTTGTTCAGGTTCATATTGATCACTTTTCTCTTTTCTATTTAGATTTATGTTTGGCTTAGCATTAGGGTTTCTGATCGAACTGAATTTCTAGAAGAAACGCCGTGCGATCTCTTTTCCCTTAATCACCTTAACCAGAAGATTAAGGTGGCCGAGGGAAATATTATTTCGAGTGTTGTTGGTCAGATCGTACACGGCGTGCCACTAACTGATCAACAACTCTATATCCATCTTCTCCGAGTAGGCGATGATTTTCGTCAGTGGCAAGTCACAGGTAGGTCAGATGAGCTATTAGGAAATAATATAGGAGGGCGATTCCCATGGCCGTCATTTTTTGTGGAGATAGACCACAAGGTATCGTTTTATTTAATTATGATAATTTATTTTATCCATCTCTATTAGAACTCACTAATTAATTATGTGATGACATTGAATGCAGAGTTTGATAAAAAAGAAGCCAGATGCGAGCAAGACGGTGGCGAAAAAGGTGATCGAGAGTCCAAAGATTCCAAGTGCAGGTTCATCCAAAACCTAATTAGTTCAATTGATTGTTTCAGGATAGATTGTTGCTCAACGTCGAATAATCTATTGTTTTGTGTCTGATTATTTCAGGGTCGATTGTTGCTCGCGATCCGCTACTTGAGCAGGATGCAATTGAAAAGCTTACACCATCCGAACGAGAATTGTATGAACTATTGATGCTCCAACCAGAGCTTGAGAAAAATTTTGAGTTGCATAAATGTGATGTTTGGGGTACACACAGCGGCGAGGTTAAGTTCAACGTTGAATTGTGCGACATCCTCCAATGCTTTAGAAGAGAATCTCTAAACGTGTCGATCGTCAAGTTGTACTCTTGGTATGAATTTTCAACCTTTAAAATATTTTTTTAAAGTACCGTATTCAATTGGAGGTGAAAAATGTATGAATTAATATCCGTGAGTGTAGGTTTTGGATGAATGAACTTTCAGAGGGAGAAAACAACATCACCGTATTAGATCCAGAGATGTTGACTGCTCCTAAAATCAAACAAGAACAAAACCAAGCTGCGGACTACTTGATGAAGTCATTCGCGCAATATTCATCCAATTATATGATTCTGCCTTATTTACAAGAGTAAGGACAATTATAACTAATAAATATCAATTATCTCGTTTACATGTTTGGTTCATTTTCATGAAAACAATAATCTCTATTCTTGCAGCTTTCATTGGGTCCTTCTTGTTATTAATGCCGAGAAGCGCACCGTTCAAATAGCAGATTCTATCGAGCGCAAGAATCCAAAGATATTGATTAAGGGATTTATAACCCAGTAAGTTTTCGTTTCTAAATGAGATTCTGATATTGAGATAAGGACTACGTACGGTTCTATTTAAGCTATTAATGATATTGTATGCAGGATATACAAGCGATACCTTATGGAAAATGAAAAATATAACGCAAGGACCCGAACAACATTTGATTGGTACAAAATTCAGGTACGAGACTTAAAAAATATATTAGCTACCTAGGGTTTCTGAAACTGTGCAAAATCTTAACTATCTTTCTTGTTGGATCTTTAATTAGTGTCCGATACAAATTGGCAGCACAGAATGTGGATATTTCACAATGCTCGCCATGAAAAACGTATTATCTTATTGGATAGCAATTCAGGAAATACCTCATGTAAGTAACTTATTCTTTTAACTAATAACATTTGATCAGACAATTAGATTTTAGAATTTCATGATCTAACTAATAATATTTTTTACTTGTTTATCATAATATGCAGATGATCGAGCCGGTTGGAGTACCATACAACAAAGAAATGATTGATGGTGTCGTGACAGAAGTTATGGACTTCATGCAAGGGGTATTATTTTGATTAAAATGTGTTATTTGATGACTTGCCATGTTTGATTATACTTGTGATATATGTAAATACTTTGTTTATTGTTTGTGTGATATGCATGATTATATATGTTTGATATATGTGTGCTTTGTGATATATATATATGCTGCATTTGTTAATGTAAATTGGGTACCAATTTGGTACCAATTCGGCTAGCAAATTGGGGCTAGCCAATCAAACAGGCAAAACACAAAAAAAAAAATTAAGAATTTTGTAACGATTATTAAGGAATAACCGTTACAGAATATTATAATTTCATTTTTTTTTAATTATAAATATTATCTGTAACGGTTATTAGATAATAACCGTTACAGAATCCAGTCATCTGTAACGGTTATTACCTAATAACCGTTACAGAAGTTCTCCAAACACCACACCTGTTCCGTCCCCAATACCATAACGGTTATTAGATAATAACCGTTACAGAAGACTGGATTCTGTAACGGTTATTATCTAATAACCGTTACACATGTTCTACAAAAAACTGTACCAGATTTTTCCTTGCGTATACCATAACAGTTATTAGATAATAACCGTTACAGAAGAGGGGGCTACTGTAACGGTTGTTGTCTAATAACCGTTATAGATCTGTAACGGTTATTAGACATTCTGTAACGGGGGCTACAGTAACGTTTCGTGTACCGTTACAAAAGTCTTTTATTAACCGTTACAGAAGCCAAAATTTCGCGTAGTGAGTAACAATCTATATTATTTTATTTTTGTACACTAACATTTTGATGCTTTTATTATAAGGTGTGTTAAAATTGGATTGATCAAACTAAGAATGTTGCAAGTTATGGAGATGCATCGATTTGAGAACAAGTTAATTCAGGGTTGTAAAAGTAAATTAGAATGACAAACTAGATATGTTCAGTATACATAGACAAACGCAGCAGAAGCACAATAGTTTGTTACAAGTTAGATAGTGGCATAGTTGTAATAACTCTGAACTTTCTATTTGTAAGCTGATGGTTATATATAGCACACATTATATTGTTTTAAACAATGAGAAATACGCATTAATTATCTCTTATTCAATAAGCTTATATGGTATTGGAGCCATTCAAAGAGCAAACGCTCGTTTCTTGTTTCTTTCTTCTTCTCACAAGGTCAAAAAATTCTGAGAAAATTGCTCAAAATGTTTGAAACTTCAAGCATCTCTACATTAGCTTCCACTATTCGTTCGAATCAACCAATTTAGTTCACTCACCAAATCAACATCACTTTCACGCATGATAATTTCTTGCTACGGAAAATTCAAGTCACACCAATCTTACGTGGTCATGGCTTGATGTCATTTCTTGATGGCTCGAAGCTGCAATGCTGATGGTGTCTCCATTCCAAATTCAAAGCATGAGAGATGACTGAGATAAGATCAATTGATCTTGTCGTGGATCTTGAACTCATTGTCGGCTCAAATCTTGTCTTAGGTGGTGAATTGTGAAACTTCAGAGCAATTTTTTTTCGACGGCTGCATCAAATCTAATTTGCTGTCTCTAGCCAAAATTCTTGAGCTAAAACTTCTCCTTCAGACAATTCGCAAAGGAAATGATTCTCCTGCTTAGTATTTACACAAAATTCAATCCGTTGCTAACAATTTGAGGAGTGTAGGAACTACCATACCAGACCAAGATTTGGTCTTGTAAGCTCTTCAAGGCCTTGGATTTGACCTTGATGTGTTTATAACAGTGGTTTCCATGCATCGAGATCCTCCAACCATGGCTGAACTTCATGGTTTACTCCTTGCACATGAGACACACAACATACTTCACACTTAAACAATTGTCATGCTCCACAATGTGCATCTCACACAGCAGCAAGGAGGAGTTTCAACTGACGCCAGATCTGATGCCAATAATCAAAACTTTGGCAGGATCTCCTCTCACCAGGCATTTGCCACTCGATACATGTCACGTCAACACAATACCTCTTATCAAGGTTGTGGTGTGTCAAATGCAGGAAGAAGAGGTGGTTTTAGAGACCGTGGTAGAGGTCGTCAGTCAAATATACCAAGGGAGGATGTCTATCGCCATATCTACTCTAAGTGGGTTCACCCAACCTACAAGTGTCATCACAGATTTAATATTATATTTACTTGACCATCTCCTCAGAATTCAGCTTAGTCTCAGCAATTGATAGCTGGCCAGACTCACCAAGCTCTTTGTTACTGTTGACCCTAAAAATTAAGTCTTGAAAACCAAAGTACAAAATACAACTTCAAGACAAAATCAAATTGCGAAAAACAGAAGTCAAACAGCGAAAACCAAATTTCCAAATTGCCAAATTGCCAAAAACTCAAAACCAAATTACGAAAAATACCAAACAAACTCCAAAAATCCTCAAAATTTACCCAAACTTTTTTTAAGAATTATGGTGATTTATCATAATTTTTAAATACCAAAAATGCCCACACAAATGCCAAATTTTGCAAACAAACCTAAAAACTTCACAAAATTACCAAAATAAATCCATAAGGAATTTTGTAAAACCAATTGAACCATTAAATTCCTTATATTTTTCTAAACTCCCCCATAAAACATTATCCAAAAATGACCAAGGGAAGGCCCCCGAACAATTTATTTTGGTTCAGCATCAATGAAAATATGAGAAATTAAAGAAAATCAAAGGAAATTCATAGAAAAATCGATGGGAAATGACGCGTGCATCCGATTGGAGGGGATCGGGGAGCAAAGAAGGGCGCTGTCCCGATTAAAATTCACTATCTCAAGTAAATCGTTGAATATGCATGGTTCATGCACCGAAAGGGGATTGTATCTGCTGGATTTTATTGGTGCACCATAAGCCTAGACCACCTATTTCCTTTTCTCTCATTTAACCTTACAGGTAGGCCCACCTGTAAGGGTCTTCTTCTCCGCTGGTAAAAAGAAACAGGAGTTGAAAAATGCGATTTTCACCGTGTGCACGCCGGGTAAAACCGTGAAGACCATCGACGTGGCCTTCTTCAGCGCCACTAACCCAAAACCAGCAATGTCGCCCCTGGTATTGCGAAACTAGAGCCCTAGCGCAGCCAATGCCAGGTCGTTGGATCAAAATCAAAGGTGAAGATGCTCACGTCCAAGGAAAGGGAACCCTAGTCCCCTGCCTATAAAAGACCCCCAAATCGAAGGGAGAAAAAGAGGAGAGGAGGCCACAACATAGGCTAGGTCCAACTGCTGTCAATTCATTCAATTAGGCTAGTGAGAGATCAAATTAGAGAGAGGCATTTTGTCGAGCAATTGTAAAAAAGAGAAAGAAGGTGAAATTGAGTGAAAAGAGCTTGTAATCTCCATTTTGCAAACGAAATAAACCTGTTTCAAATATCCATTTGCTGTTTTGGTTGTTCTCTTCCTCCAACTCAACCACCAAACAATGGTGTGCTTGAGTATATGTAGTATAGCTCTTATGAGTCATGGTCTGCAGCGTAGCAGCAGTCATGGCCACAAGATGGCTCTAGAAAAGATGCTTCATGAGGGTTTAGAGCCTAGCTCTTCGCTTCATGGAGTATTCTCATGTCCAATGTAGAAGGCACCATGACTGCCATGTAGAGGTCTTTAGCCCAGGTTTCTTGCAGTGATTGCACTTAAAAACACGTTTTGTACTAGATGTACTTGCTTTGTTAACACCAAGACCATCATCTTTCTTATTATTTCATTTACCATTGTTCTTTTTCTGTTTTGGACTTTCAATGGCTGCATGTGCAAAGTCAGGTTTTTCAGTCTTAAGCCTTTCTTCTTCTTCAACACACATGGCAATCAATTCGCTCATTTTCCACTTCTCTTTCTACGTGTTGTAATTGATCTTGAAAGGACCAAACTGAGCAGGAAGAGAAGTCATAATGAAATGAACCAAAAATCCCTCAGAAATTGCCATGTCCATGCCATTTAATTTTGCGGTCATATCATTCATCATCATGATGTGTTCACGTACACCGCTAGTCCCATTATACTTGGTAGTGAGCATTTTCATTATGAGAGTACTTGCATTAGCCTTTGATGTACTCTTAAACTACTCCTCAACAGAGGCTAAAAATTCTTTAGCAGTAAAAATTTCACCAGCAACATTCTTTTCAGGAATGCCTCCCCGAATAGCCGAAGAAATGGTGCTTTTCATAATTATGAGAGACATGCGATTAGAACGCTCCCATTTTGCATAAGCAGTTTTTGTTTCATCTGCAACATCATCTTTTGGTTTCTCAGGTTTATCCATACGTAATGCTTGGTCCATTCAAGAACACCAAGACAGATCTCAAGTTGCTCTTTCCAAGTTGAAAAATTAGTTCCATTCAACAATGGTATTCCAGACATTTGGGTACTAATATTGTTCAATGCTGCAAATTCAAATTCATCATGACAAGCATAAGGCTTACTATTAACTAAAATCCACAGACATATAAAATTAAATAAATTAGATCAACTATAATTAAGGGACTAATAATTAACTAATCTGAAATAATAAAACGCCAATTAATATTTCAGGTTTAATAGTTGATCCATTAAAATCAATTTATATCACCGTTGGGCAAAAATAAATTGAAAACATAAGACGAAATTCATTTAATAAATTATATTTGACAATTAAAGTTGGTAAAATTGACATTTATAATTTATTAAATGTAAACATAAGTAATACAATAGACATAATGTAAAACATAGTTCTCTTTAATAAAATGGTAGTCACAATTAAAGTTGGTAAAATTGATAACGGCCAAATATTAAAAGTAAATTAATATGAAAATAAATTATATATAACATAGTACCGTTGGGTTACTTGATATATATAATATAGAATCATATATGTATAATATTATTATTTGTAAAACCATACGAACTTTATATACGGTTTTGAAAATAAATACATAAAATAATATTATATGATAAACTATATGAATTATTAAATCATATATAAGAAAAATCACTGTATAAAGTCGCATATATACATAATAATTGAGGATTAGTTCGTACTTCCTTAATTTAGTTAAGTAGGAGTGCCATTTAATAGCGCCTCCTCAGCGGGACCAGAGGCAATAAAACGCGTGAAAAGAAATAGACAATAGGTCGCGTACAATTTAGGAATATAGTCATGCGTCCTCACTGTTTATACTCGCTCCAATGAACTTAACCTTTGTACGAAAATAAGTATAAAAGTGCAGCAAATAAAGGCATGGATTGAGGTTGTACGAAAAAATTGAACTTAACCTTTGTATCTAATCCAAATAAGTATAAAAGTTGTTTCCTCTCATGCAACAGAGAGAAACATGATTCCGAGAAAGTTAAAAATGGATATTAATTGATTGAAATCTCCAACTTGCACTCAAAAGATTACACCAACAGTAAATACTATAATCATAGTAGTAATTAAGTCGAAAAATACGGAAACAAAAAAGATTCAGTAAATTCCAGATTCAAAAGTTAATATTAATTTTGAATACGAAAAATACCATTAAATTCTAGTAATTAAATCCGAAAATTTTATATGAAATTACGTACCGCTCTGATACCAAATGATAGACGTAAAATATTTAATTCGTAATAATACTTCTGAAATTACTTAATAAGGATCACGTAATTCATATAAAATTAAATAAATTCATGAGTTAGAACTTACAAGATTGGATAGACGACATCGTAAGGCGGAAAATCGATCTTCTCCAATTTTCCTTGGTATTTCTTGATGGAAGATTAATGGCGTTTTTTAATATTCTGTCTATTTTTCTTTTTGGGCGAAAATGAGTGAATAGGTGCCAAATTATGACAGAATATTTTAATTAATACCAAGGCAATTGAAGGGATCAAAATTTAAATGAACATGGTCCATCAGATTTTCCATCAAAATCTGATGCACACTTTAGATAAATTTAATAATTAAACCCGGTTCACATTTATTATTATAGGCCATAATAATTATAACAGCCAATCCATAGAAGCTGAGTATAGAAATATGGCCATGGCTACAACTGAATTAATTTGGATAAAGTCACTGTTACATGAACTTAGTGTCAAGCCTGCAAAGGAGCCAATTTTGTGGTGCGATAACTTGGGAGGCACATTTCTGACTGCCAATCCAATATTTCATGCTAGAACAAAGTATATTGAGTTAGATTTTCATTTCATAAGGGAACAAGTAGCTGCTATGAAGCTCAACATTCAATTTCTTTGCTCAGTTGATCAAGTGCCTAATATACTCACCAAACCTTTGCCTTCTCCACGTTTCTCTCAACTATATCATACAAGCTCACTGTGTCAGAAGACCCACTGTGTTCGAGGGGGCTGTAGAAGTAAATTAGAATGACAAATTGGATTTGTCTAGTACAGAGACAAACGTAGATGAAGCACAATGATTTATTACAAGTTAGTTAGTGGCGTAGTTGTAATTACTCTGATCTTTCTATTTGTAAGCTGAAGCTTATATATTGCACACATTGTATTGTTTTGATCAATGATAAATACACATCAATTATCTCATATTCAATAATGGATTTGTTGGTTGAATTTGAAATTAAAAATTATGAATGAAAAATAAAAGGTAGGAGCAATTGATTACGACATTAATTATGATCCTCCTTAAAATGAAATTAAAAGTAACTCAAATCCTGGGGTCCACTATGTATTAATTACTACACATTTTTTCCCTTTAATTTTAACAGAGAGAAGATAAGAAGGGAGCAGGAAAATTTAAAATAAAATGCAACAAAGTTCAAGTCATTTATCAAATTCACTTACATCAATTAATGAGTTAATGTTAAAAAAATTCTAATTAGGGCATTGATCCCCTCGTATGAAAAATATATAGGTTAGAAATTCAGTGCACACACCACCGAAGAAAGTTTAAGACTTTAAGATATTTCACTGTACGAGTATAAATTAATAATGGAACAAAAGTTGAATATATTTTTTTGAATCTATATTTCCATAATTATTCGTTATATGTATTTATAAATAAATTATTGAGACCTGTCCACGCCATATCCACAAAAGTGCAGATACGGATAATAGATTTAGTTTTTCGGTTGTAAAAACAATGTGAATAAACGTATATCATCCTAGTCCGAAGTAAAAAATAGATTATATGTCTTATTATCAAGAAGACATCAAATGCTGTCAAATTTTTATTGTGCATCTGGACTTCTAAATTTTTCAATGAATGTTGTCTAAATAATCTGGTTTTTGTATACTTATTAAGGCTCCGTTTGGATAAGGTGTGAGAAGAAGGGAAGAAGGGAAGAAGTAGAAAGAAATATTGGGAAGTGTGTAACTCTGTAAAGAATTTAGATTGTTTATAATAAATTTCTTCCCTTATTCCCCTCTTCTCTTTTTTTATTATTAGTATTATACGAACATCACCTACAGGTTTTGTTATCATTTTTTATTTTTTATATACATTTTTTTTATTATTGTAAAACACTTACTTTGTTTATACGTGTATATTGTTAATTGTTATCAATTTATGTCTATTAGTTATTCGTTCGTCATGTGTAACCATGCAATATCCGTTCCGTATTTAACTAATGCGTTCGTACCGGTGGATTTCGGTTCATACCAATATTCCCGTGAGCATTAATCATTTTAAATTGGGTAATTTCGATTTATGGCACTGTAAATATTTAAAATTAGGGATACGTCGTTACTTAACGACAAATTATTTTTTGCCACTATAAAATTATAGAAATTAGTTTTTTGCCATTGGACAATTATTTGACAACTTTACCCTTTTAAATATGCCACTATAAAAATAAAATATTAGTAATATGCCATCACAAAAGATATAATTGGTTTTATACCATTATAAATCATTAACAATTAGTTTTATCAACTTTATATATACAAGTTATGACAAATTCTAGTTAGTAATATATTCTTAGCTTTTATGTGAAAGAAACAAACAAACATTATTATAGTGATGTTTTTTTAGAAATAAAGTAACACTCTATCAAGTCACGTACAAATATAAGAATTAAAGTAACACCCTATGTCCAATATAAGAATTCATTAAAATTCGTATAAATTTGAAATGAGCAAGGAAACTTATTATCAAATACAATATGGCAAATATGAACGCAGTTTGTTTTTTTTTTTTTTTGGTTTGTTTTTAATAAGGGATAATTTGGTCATTGAAAAAACTAATGACAAATTTAGTAATGACATTTTTAGAATTTAGTATGCTTTTTGAGAAATAGTGGCATAAAACTAATTTTAGCAATTCTATAATGGCATAAATTTAATTAGCAATTTAAGAATGACATTTTTCTAATTAACAAAAATCACAGTGGCATAAAACTAATTATCTCTTTTAAATTTTAAAGTGATAAAGATAGAATAAACTCAAATTAAGCATATATTTGGATTTCTTTTGCTTTAACGCATCCTAATTTTTAACCCGAAGTCCCGAACGCATGTTAAAAAGAAAATAATTTGTTTTGCACACGGGGAGATGGGTACGTACCATATCAATCCGACTCCGCTGTTGCGCGACACAGCGTGTAGCGCACTACGAGCCGTCTAATCTTGATCGGACGGTTCACTTTTTACGGGCCTATCAATCTAGGTTACATGCACGGGGCTCCCTTGTACATTGGATCTTAATCAGACGGCCAGCGTACCGCGCGACACGCTGTGTCGCGCGGCAGCGGATCTGAATTTGTACCATATAGGTACCACGGTAGGAAGCTAAAAGGGGTTGTGTCCCAAACAGTACTATTTTTCTTTTTATGCCAAAAAAAAATCTCATAGTCCAGCTGAAACAGTACTACCGTCAACTGGTCAACCTCCGCTTTAGAGAAAAGACTTGTGGCCAGCCAATTCCAGAGCACAGTTGTTTTTCCTCTTTCATCAGCAAACAGGAAACAGCAGACAACAAAGAGAAAAGCTGTTGTGTTCCATGAATGTGGCCTCCTAGTACACTCTATTGTGTTGTGTTGTGTTTTTGTTGTGTGGTGTTGTGGCCTCTCTGGCCGTCAGAGCCAGCTCAGACTCAGACTGTCAGCGCATGCACCTAGCTGCCTTCTTGCCTGCAAAATTAATTATGGCAGTGTTTGGATGGAACGGAATAAGCCGTGAATAAAGAATAAGAATAAAAAATTTCGGTTTGCGTGTTTATTCTTATTTTTTATTTTTATACTATGGTTTTGTTAGTATAGGAATAAGGGTCCAAATTTCTTATTCTTATACCATTTGTTTTGCACAAGAATAAAAATAAACACGCAAATCAAAATTTCTTATTCATATTCTTTATTTCCGGCTCATCCAAACACACCCTATATATATGCATGCTTACCTTTCATTTTTCTTAGATATCTGCATGCACTAACCGTCACTAACGTGATGTCACTCAAAGTTAATAGATCTCTCTTCTTAAGAGTATAACCTCACTTTTGCTTTGGAATGGACAATTATCAGAATAATGGTCAGCCTAATTAAGTCAAGGACGTCCGAGTCCAATTAACAATAAAAAAAGGTACGATAATGAAATATTTTCTCCAGTTTATAATAGAACTGGAGACAATTTAACAACATTATTCCATTTCTCTCCAATCACGATTCAGCTCCAAATCTATTACTAATCTGTGCAGCTTTGTGTGTGGTCTGTCAACGAACGTAACAATCTCACGGGTTGATGTTGTCAGTTGTGCTTTTGCTAATTAAAGCGTTCTTATGTGTTATGTGGAAGGAAATGCCTAATACAGATACCAAACAACCAACGCAAGCATTTGAGTATTTTGTTCTTTGTTTTTCAGTTTATTGGGCTGTTTGGATGGAAGTAGGAATTTGGGAAAAATTTGGAAAATTTCTAATTCCTAGATATAAATTTATTATAAACAATGCAAACTCTTCACAAAGTTACACACTTCCCAATAAATTTATGTCTAGAAATAAGAAATTCTCTAAATTCTCCAAATTCCTAAGCGATCTAAACAGCCCTATAAATTTTTTGTTCTGATCATCTAGTCATCAGTCCTGATCCTGATTTCCTGAACCAAGTGGCAAGTGGCTCCAGCCTCCAGAGTCCAGAGAAAAGTTGTAGCAAGAGATCAAAGTTGGAAGTCAGGTACTATTCTATTTGTATTTGGCTATTTGTAGGCCTGAAAACGGTACAACCGTTAACCGTTTACCGTGCACGTTCCGTGCTTGCGGAACGTGTGACGAAATGGTTTAGCGTACCGTCGCAAGGAACGGAACGTATGACGGTATTCTCTCTGGTGACGTTGGTATTAGCGGAACGGAAAACGCACTGGTATGTTCCGTTAACGTTTCAAATTCGTTCCGTTCAGAATTCTATTAGTTTACAATTTATATAATATAGTAGAGAAGGGGACCTGGGAGGGATATAGTATACTCGAGTAATCTTCGCCTCTAATTCGACTCATTTACTCAACCCAGCTCAGCTGAGCCTAGGGTTTTCCGCCTCCTTCCCTGATTTTCCTCCTCCTTCCCTGATTTCCCTCGTACTTGCGCCGAATAATCTGAATTGTCTCTTCCATCCTCTAGCGACTAGCCTCCTTCACCTTCAGGCCTCAATCTGACAATCTCCCACTCTCCCAGTCTCTCAATCTCTCCTCCTTACACGCCAAATGATTATCCCTATATCCCTAGCTTTGTGGCTGTCGAGACCTTTGTCTATCGATTTGTCACAAGTTTCCACCAAAGAGAAACTTATATAATCAGATCTGTGACAATTAGACTGAGTTGACGGATTAAACAGGCCTAATTGTTGCGCTGCCTACTGGTGTGAGACGGTGACGGATCTGATGGCCAAGGCAGCACGACCAGAAGCTAGGGTTTAGGGTCAGTGAAACGATGTGGCTTTTGGTTATATATTGTTTATTCGAAGGAAAAGAGAGAGAAAGAGAGAGGCTGGGATTGAGAAAAGAGAAAGAAAGAAAGAGGCTGAGGCGGAGAAAAGAGAGAGAAAAAAAGAGGCTGAGGCTGAGGGAAAAAAAGAAAACGAAGGTAAATTTTTTCTTTAATTTGCCTTGACTTTGAGTTAATTTTTGTTTCTAGTCGTCTGATTTTTGTTCTTTTTTTGTAATTTTTGAGCGGAAGGATGGCAGAAGCACACAAATCTGACTCTGAGCCTGACATTTCAAGCGATCCTGATGAGTATGATTTTTATACTCTCAACTTTGCTATCTTCATAAATTTAATACTCTCAAATTTAATACTCTGCTGAAAATGCATTTAATACTCTCAAATTTGCTTTATCTGCTGAAAATGCATTTAATGAGTTATGATTGTGTCTGTGTGGCATTTATGTTTTGTGCCTTAAATTTACTCTGCTGAAAATGCTGAAAATGCATTTATGTTCTGTGTGCCGAAATGCATTAATGGTTTGTGCCTTTAATGGTTAGTTATCTGTTTAATGGTTTGTCCGAAATGCATTGAATTGTTTTAATGGTGTATGATTGAAGCTTGAGTTTGAGCTGAGAAGTAATTATTGTGTATGATTGAATTGCTTTAATGGATACCCAATTACTGTTCTGTTTTTGCACTTAATGAATACCCAAATAAATGTGTACTGTTATTTCACTTAATTAATTGAGTGAACTGTTATTTCACTTAATGAACTGTTATTTGAACTGTTATTTCATTAAAGCAATTATTTTCATTAAAGCAATTATTTTCAGTTTTTTCATTAAAGCAATTATTTTCACTTAATGAACTGTTATTTGAGTGAACTGTTATTTCACTTAATTAATTTATGTGAAAAAACTGAATTATTCACTTAAAGCAATTCTGTTTTTTCACTTAATTTCCTACAAATGTTATTTCTTAAATCAATTAATTTATTGCTAAAAATCATTTTATTTCCTACAACTATTATTTCCTCAACTATTATTTTATTTCCTACAACTATTATTTTTTGTGCTGGTTGATATATGCATGCATGTAATGCATTTATTGCTTAACACAATGCTCATTGATATATGCATGCAATTGCTTGATATCCTTTTGAATCTGATGCTCTCTTCATTATTGTATTAGCATGGGGCCTGGGTTGCACCTTGAAACCCCTGAAGAGATACAAAATATTCAAAACAATGCTGAAGTAGGATCACAACCTCCTCCTGTTGAAACCACTAAGAAGAGAAGAACAAAAGAAAACCTTAAAGCTGCTGTGTGGGCTCATTTCAAAAAGGGTGAAGTTCAAGAGGATGGTAGTTACACTGCCACTTGCCTCTATTGTGGACATGTGTATCCTATGGGTAACCAAAGAGGTACCGGCAACATGAGACACCATATTAAAAGGGGTTGTACGAAAGTGCCTCCATCAAAAAGACATAAGCCTGATGCTTTACAAAAACTCTTGCAGGCTGGTCGAGATCAAGGTAGTATTTGAACTTTAATAATTAATTCTTTACTTATGACATTGATTAATTTCCTATTCTAACTTTGATATGTTTCAATTCATAGCTGGTCAGCCAACCATTGCTCCTTGGGTGTTTGATCAGAGCAAGTGTAGAAAGAGTTTAGCTAGGTGTGTTGCTGCACATGAGTATCCTTTTAGTTGTGCAAATCACCACTTTTTAAAATTGTTCTTAGCTGATTTGTGTCCTAACTTTAAGTTACCTTCAAGAACAACAATTAGAAGTGATTGTATGCAACTTTATGAGGAAGAAAGAGTTCAATTGTATGAAATGTTGGGTAAACTTGATTGTAAGGTCAGCTTCACTAGTGACTTATGGAGTTGCAAAGGCAGAGATAGGGGTTTCATGTCTTTGACATGCCATTTTATAGATGATAATTGGGGGTTGAGAAAGAGAATTATAAGCTTCATAGCCTTGCCATCTCCTCATACCGGTAGGCATATTGCTCAGGCTATTTATGGGAAATTAGTTGATTGGAACTTGGATAAAAAAATATTGTGTCTTGTCTTGGATAATTCATCTGCCAATGATGTGTGTGTAAGGGAATTGTTGAGCACAACCCCAATTAAAAATGTGCTGCCAGCAGATGGTGCCATTTTTCATTTGAGGTGTGGTTGCCATATATTAAACCTCATAGTACAAGATGGTTTGGCTGTTTTGAAAAGAGAGATATCAAAAATAAGGGATGCTATGAAATATATAAGGCATTCGCAGCTAAGGATGGAGAAATTTAGATTGGCTGCATCTCAGGTCAAATTCAAACTTTTTGTTCTTTGTTAAATTTAGATTGACATGCATCTTGTACAATATTTAAGTATGTTAATTTTAAATTTTCAGGTTAATGCACCTAACAAAAAACCTGCTTGGGATGTAGAAACAAGATGGAATTCCACCTACTTGATGCTTGATCTTGCTTTACAATTGAAGGGGGCTATTAGTAGGTATGCCTTGCTTGACACTAACTTTGATTTATGCCCATCTGATCTTGAGTGGGAGCATGTCAAAGCATTGGTGTCTCATTTGAAACTGTTCTATGATGTCACCAACAAGTTGAGTGGCACAAAATACCCCACATTGAATATTTTCTTTATTGAATATTGTGAGGTGTATCTTAATCTCAAGAAAATGTTCAATAGTCCTTATGACTTTGTGGTTAATATGAGTATCAAAATGATAAGGAAATGGGAGAAGTATTGGAAGGCAGGAAATGTTTTGTTGGCAGTCGCTTGTGTTTTGGATCCTAGGTGCAAATTAGATGTAGTTGAGTACTACTTTAAAATGTTGCATCCAGAAGAATGCCCTAGGTTCATGGAAAACCTAAAGACTTGCTTAAATCAACTCTTCAAAGGGTACTCAGATTCATATTCCAAAGACAACCCACCTAACAACTCAACAACATCAACTGGAGAGATGAGGTAATGACTTCAACCTATGAACTTAATTATTTTTTCATGCTTGCTTAAATATCTGATCAATTATGAACTTTATTGGATAGGTCAAGTGATATTAGTGATACAAGGACTGGGTTAAAGAGCTTTTTAAGTGGTAAGAGGAATGTCGAACCGACAAAATCAGAGTTAGATGAGTACCTATCTGATGCACTAGATGGAACCAGTTTGGAAGTAGATTTTGACATCCTAGCATGGTGGAAACTAAAGGCACCTAAGTATCCTATAATGTCTAGATTAACAAGGGATATATTGGCCGTGCCAATTTCAACGGTTGCCTCGGAGTCCACCTTTAGTACGGCTGGGAGAACTTTAAGTCCAGCAAGAAGCTCCTTAAATGATGAGAGTTTAGAAGCTCTCATTTGTACACAAGACTGGTTGAGGGCTTCAGTTACAGGTATAGCTTTTCAATTCAATAATCTTGTTGTATGGCTTGATATATACTTTGTCACTTACTAACTTGCACATGACATGAGTACTTTAATTATCACTGCAGAAAATGGGAGAGTCTTTGGAGATGTTGTTTGGTCAAGTGAGCCCTTTGATGACACTATCTGTGATGGTGCCGACAGCCAACCATGAAGTTTGTGTGACCATGAACTTGTTAGCAAAGTAAGCTCTTCTATGTATATACTTATTTTGCTTATTTTGCTACCTACAAGCTAAGTGTTGCCTTAATTATGCAGCTGTCAGTGTTGCTTATTTTGTAATGCATTTCTAAATGATTTTAGGTTAGGTGGAGACTTGACAATTAAGACTGCTTCTAGTGACTGCATGTATTTTGTGTAATGTTTTGTGACTGTTTGAGTTATGTCAATTATGACTGTTTGGTACCACCTTTTGTTGTAATATTTAGCAGTGCTTGGTACCACTGTTTAGGTTGTGACTGCTATGATTTTAGGTTGTAATATTTTGTGAATTAAGACTTGAGTTATGACTGCACGAGTCAGTGCTTATGACTGCTTATTTTCATTTAATGAATGTAAGACTAGTTGGCTGCTATATATGCTTGTCTAATGTTCCTATGAATTTTTTAATGAATGCTTGTAACGTTTGTGTAATGCTTTTCTTTGCAAAATTCCAAGTTGTTTAAGGTACTTTGTAATTTACATTCATCAACGTTCCGAAACGTTCATAAACGTTACTAGCACGGAACGTCAACAGCATAAAATTTCATTACGTTTGTTAAACAGAACGTCAAACGCACAAAATAATGAATTTCGTTATTCAAACGGAACGGAAACGTATAGGTGCGATTCCGTTGCCGTTTTATACGTTAAACAGGCCTAGCTATTTGTGAATGGGTGACAGGGTGAGTCTGGTCTAATTGTGGGTCCCTGGGGTCAACTCAGCTGCTTGGACTCGTGCGCAGAAATAGTAAATGCAAATGCCCCACTCCCGAGGCATCAAGTCTAAGTCCGCATCCTCTCCGGTCACCTCCATTTCTCTTTCCATTGGTGGCTTTCTGCTTCTCCCACCATCTTAAACAAAAGCAGAAAAGTTATAGCTTTATCTATTCAGTTGAGGAGCCGTTCTATTTTATCAGTGAGCTATTTCAACTTACACTTCACCACAAATGAATACTTTTCAACATTCGCATTAGCAATGATAAATTAAACGGATGCTGGGTTCATTCTATGAAAAGCATATATATTATGACTTGTCTATTATACGAATAGTAATTAGTACTACCCATTTATAGCCTGCTCAAGATATGATAAATTATTAACATATTTTTTGAATTTGGCCGTTTGGCAACATTAAAGTTTAGCGTTTGAGTTTAAAGTTAGTAAAAGTTAGTACTAACTTAAAATTAGTGATCACCATTAAAAAAAAATTTAGTGATTGTAATTTAGCATGATAGTTTAAAGTTAGTGAACAAAGTGAATGTATTCACTTATAAGTTATAACATTCATTTTAATCTAGACATTTTTAGAATTCGAAAATTTTAAATCTTGAAATTTTGAAATTTCAAAAAGTTGAAATTTTAAAAAAATTAAAATTTTAAAGTCAAAAAATTGAAAATTGAAAATTTAAATTTGAAATTTAAAATTTAAAATTTTGAAATTTGAAAATTTTGAATTTTAAATTTTAAATTTTAAATTTTAAATTTTGTAATCTGAAATTTAAAATTACAGCAAGTCCTTCAACACTTATCGATTTCCTTTCCATTTCGATGTGCCTCGGCAAGACTTGTTTCTCCCTTTTCAACCCTATTGTGCTCAGCTCTGAAGCATTAAAATATGGGAGACATATATGGAATTGCTAAATTAGAGAGGTACTGCAGATCCAGTTGACTCCAAAATTATTTGGCGATGCAAGGCCCATAGGTTAGCTCGTTGACTCAAAAGTCAAACTAAACTTGGGACTGCAAACGGGCCCAGTGTTTAACTTTTAAAACATGATAAATATTTTGGCATAGTATCATTATATTATATATGTAACACTCCAGATTTTGACAGTTCTTTAGAATTAAAATTTTTTTTATTGTAAAAGTCTCAAATTTCAATAATAAAAATCTCTTCTTGTAAATATTTTTGCTATTTCATTAAAAAGAAAAATCCTGAAATTCTAATATATTTATTGAAATAATTATTTTTTAATCATCGTTGAATTTAATATGGTTTTCCTTGGATCTATTTAACCAACCCTTTTGGGTAAAAATAAAATTTTAATTAATGTCAATAATTTTAATGTGCCGGCTTCTAACTTCATTTATATTTGCTATTTTCTAATTTAACCATCCAAAAAAAATGTTATACATAACCGTGTCTATCTCCTCTTTAATTCCCTGTGCCTATTGTTTTGTATTTATAAAACCGACCGATTTTTTTCCTTAATTACCCATCCTATCGCAATATTAATCAGTGAATTCATTTGTCCTCGGCTCAAATCCTATTGATTTCTTGATAAATAATCCTTTTATTATTCGGCTTGCAGCCTTGCACTCCTTTTGTCTCGTCCCAAAATAAAATATTATACCTTTCTAAATTGTAAATTCGATACAACCCCAAATTGAAAATCCAGAATTTAGTTAGAATATCAATTCCAATTGGTTAGTATTCCAATTGAAATTTTGTTTCTCCATCTGATTGGATTCGAGTTCTACGTCGCAGTCATCATTGTTTCATTTTTCTAACTCGCTCGTCAGGTAATCAGACTTCTCTATAATTTAATTTTCGCATTGATTGATTTAAAAACCGTTTGTTTATTTGAATGAATTGTTATATGAGAATTGTGACTGATGTATTTTACGAGTCAACGGATCTCTGATGTGACTTGATTTGAAATGGAATTTGAAGCGGAATAGTCTAGAGAGGGATTCACGCTAATGTGAAAGTGATACGAGAAACTGATTTGAGAAAATCTAGACCTGTTGATCTATGTGAAATACATTTAATTTTATTGTTATTGATGTGTGGATTAATCCGATCGATTGATATTTTGATTATATAAATTGGTTATAGAGAAGTTTTATCGTTAAATAACTGATTACTCGACTTTATAGCTGATTTCATTTTGCTCTTAATTTGTTGTGACGTAGGTTGACGGATCGTTAGATGGATAATCAGATACCGTCTCACCTCACGTCTCGTATCTCAAATACGGAATGTGACAATATATTAAAAAGATGTTTTGATTTATAATTTTAGTATTTTTTTTGAATTATTCATAGATCCACTCACACATACTCACTTTTTTTAATAAACACTCACACATACTCTCAACTAGTATTTATTGGGATTCGAACCCTCGTCTTCGTAAGAGTCGGACAAATGTCTTAGCCTGCTGCTATAGCAACATTTAGTATCTTTAATTACGAATTTCGAGATCTTACTAAATTATTCTTGAATTCCAAAAAAAAAAAATTAGGTATTCCTCATAAAGGCTGTTGTCAGATACAGCTGTGTTATCATAGTAGCATTCTTTCCATAATTTATTACAAAATAAATATTAGAATAGTGTAAAGGAGGAGAGAGAATGAAACTTTTCAATGTGCTATTCTATCAGTTCCAAACTTACATAGCACTTCAGCTCCGTTTGGATACGTCTATGAATAAGAAAATAATTTATTCCTAGACGTAAATTTATTTTTAATCATTTAAATTTTTTACAAAATTATACACTTTCTAATATTATTCTTCTTATTCCTTAGCGATCCAAACGGAACTGAATAACACTATTTTACTATTTTTTTTCCTCCAACGAACAATCTGTTTTCAGCCAACCACTGCGTAGTTCAGTGGTCTGAGGCATAGCCCCTCCTACGGGAGGGCAGGGGTTCGAGTTCCAGTGGGTGGGACGGAAAAAATGTGTGTGAGTTGGCTACGGCCTTATATCAAAAAAAAAAAAAAACAAAACAATCTGTTTTCATAATGCCTTAATACCAATATTTTTATATTATTTGCTGCCAACATATATGAAAAAAAATTGTACATAGAACTCCTAAAGAAAAATAAAATAAAATAAATAAATAAGATGGTTTATGGTAGAATTTAGATAATTACAATGAGTCGGCATCCCTTCAAATACCCGACTCAAATGCCAAATGGATATGGGTATATAGTATCTAAACTGTATGATCAGTGCAGCAACAATTTTTAAGAAGTCCCTCAGCTCTCAAATATTTAAAAAAAAAAAGGAGACGTGAACTCTAATTCAAACTGGACGAATTAAAAATTATTAAATCGCAAAGAATTATTCCTAGGAAAGAAGAACAATTGGGCACTGTTAGTGAAAGCTGGTGGCCAATTGTGGGCAATTGCTGAGAACAAAAGGAGATTCTTATCAGAAAATGCATGGATCATGGGTCCCTGTAATCCTGTTTGATTTGTTACTTCATCAGCCCAAAGTTTACCTACGCTATGAATATGATTGAACCCCATCGCCTTCATGGCTTCATCCCTCACCTCGCATTCATTACATTTTAAATATTACTTAAAATTAATAAGTTTGAGTAAAATTCGTGATGTCACTAAAAAATGTTAATAATAAACAATACTATTGTTATTGACAATGTTTTCTCTTTTAATTTGGTGCTGTTACAACGTCTAACCAGGTACTTCAGTGGTGGTCTATATTAAATTGCGGTTAATGTTGTTATTTTTAAATTTCAGGGGTCCTTTTGTGTTCAATAGTTGAAAACACTTACTGAGATAAAGAGATTTAATTGAGATACTATTTGATTTCCCATTCTCACATGCATAAAAACTTTATCAAAATAAATATGGGCAGACAGGGACAACACACACACACACACACACACACATATATATATATATATATATATATATATAGAGAGAGAGAGAGAGAGAGAGAGAGAGGTATGTTATGATGCATCGCGATGTATTGAGGCTTTTGTACATCGCGATCATTATCCGTCAACCATTCTATAAATTGACAAATCTAATTAAATCAATCCAATCTACATATTGGAATCTCATTACAAACAAAATTTTATATTTTTAGAAAATTTTTTATTATTTTTTTCGAATTTTTTAAAATTTTCCTTTTTTGGATACCAATTAATAATAAAGAAATTAAAAAAAATGGCAGGTTTTAAAAAATCCGAAAAAATAGTAAAAGAATTTAAAAAAAATATAAAATTTGGTTTGTAATTAGATTTCAATATATAGATTGGATTTGTTTAGTTAAATTTTCAATTTGTAAAACTATCGACAAATATGATCGCGATGTACAAAAGTCTTAATACATAACGATGCACCATAGCATTTTTCTATATATATATATATATATATATATCCTGCTTTCTTATATATTCTCTGTTCGTTAATGGTCTAATTTTCTTAATTTCTTCCGCTTCCGGCCTTCCGCCCACCCCGGGCCCCCGGTTATTGCTTATTGGTCGAGTACGTGGTTCATATGTAATCTAATTGATGGAAGTGTTTCTTATCAGACGGATTTATTTCAATTTCTCTCCGTGACTAAACCAGCAATACCAGTATGGGTACTCATGGGAGCGTATTCTCTATCAACTTTTTGAGGTTGGTAGAGGGCCAATGTTTGATCCGAGCCGTTAGATCTAATCTCGACGGTTAAAATTTTTCGGGCCTATCAATCTAGATTACATGCACGGGGCTCCCTTAACCATTGAGATTAGATCTAACGGTTTAGATCAAACGTTGGCCCTCTACCAACCATAAATGGTTGGCAGAGGATGTGATTCCGGGTACTCATGGCCCATATATATATAGTTGTACTTGTACCAATTTACCACGATCATACTCTCATTAGGGGTGAAAACGGTCACCGTTTCGACCGTCCTTTCGTTTCGTTTCGTCCAAAACGAAACGAAACGGTTAAGATTTTTTGTTGCGTTTTATAAACGAAACGGTTAACGCAAATGGGTGATCAATTTCGTTTTAAAACGAACCGATTTACGAAATCGACCGTTTTCGTGGTCGTTTTAGACGTTATGCAGCCATAACTCTCATGATCATCGCTCCAAACCCAGTCCAAGGACCCAACAAGTATATTTATGAGGAATCCGCATGGATTGGCCACTTGGTCAGATTATATAATCGGATTAATTAGTTGGATATAACTTGCAAAACTGTTTCTTTTATGGAAGTAAGGATTTTTCTTCTAGTTTTATTCCCAACCAAGAGCCTTAATAATGCGCTCTCTCTCTTTGAAAATAGTGATAACGTTTTAATTTGCTACTACAAAAAAAATGTGCATTTCTGAGATCCTTCGAAATTATGTTTCTAGCCACCACTAGCAATCATAAATTAACTGTGACAAAAATTCTATCTCTACTCCAAAATAATAATAATAAAAAAAAATTCTCACACTTAAAAGCTAGTTCATAATCCTTATAAGCATGCAGCCAAACTAAATTATGCCCATCTCCATAATTATACCTAACATTCCAGTTGGAAATCCTGAAAAAAAAACAATTAAAACAAATTCTTTCCCTAGTGCTAGGAAGAAATTTCAGATGTCTTCTTCATGTGCATATCATTGTTTCAACTATCTTCAAAGTCTTGGGGTAATTAATGTCTCTCATGAGATAGAATTCCTCCACCTCCTAGGTCCCTTTCTCCCTTGTTCTGATGGCCCCGCCACTGGCCCGTGGGCCCCGGACATATCTTGCACATCTGAATTATTTATCTTAGTAATCTTACCCAGCTTCCACCACCCGCTGCTCCAAGCTGATCCCATCTGTGGCTTACCCGGCTTGGTGGGACCCGAATTGCCAGCAGTCATTTTCTCAAACTTATTCTGAAGTGCATCCATGTCATTTTGCAACTCCAAGTACTTGGCCTTCATGCTTTCAAGCTCAAATTTAAGGGTGTTTATGTCTTTCTTTGCAGTGATCCAGCCCTCCTGAAATCACCAGCATGGTACATTATTATACTATAAGATGATCTCATATGTGGACAACAAATCCAGAGATATATTTAGTTTCTTGTATCTAGTTAAAGTGTATATAAATTTAGTCTTCTTGCACCTAAATTTTGCTTATTGCATCGAAGAAACTCCTCCTTACTCTAGTCCTTGTATTCTATGATACAGTATCATGTGTTTCTATAATTTGTCAGATTTCTGGCACATTTCATTCAGAAATATTAATTATTTAACAGATTAACTTTCAAGCTAAATTACAAATTTTCCAACTGTAATAAATATATCAAATATAGTAATTATTTACCTGTAAGTATGTATAAATTAAGCATAATTTTGGAACTATCTAAAACAAATGAAGTAAATGTTTATGTTTGTAATTAATTTTGAGTTAGGTGCGGCAAGTGTGTTGTCATGCCAACTGAGTCTCAGCTTCTTCTGGCAACCCCAAATAGACTGAACACTGCATACCTGAAAGGATTGTGGGGTTCCTTCCAAGAGTTGGCGTCGTGTAGGGTTCGGGAAGTTGAGTTGCTGGAAGCTATCTGCTGGTTCCCCTGGTTGCTTTAAAGTGGAGTTTGCTAGGGCATTACTGATTTTCACTTGCTCAGAAAAAAGCACCTGTACTAGGTACTCCATTATTTTAGTTAAACTGTTCCAAAGCCTATTTTGAGATTAATACCCCTTGGGTAATTTTGTTGAACATTTAATAAAAAAGTGAAAAATTGTCCTAATTTGCAGTTCTGACACTTGTTAAGTTGTTTTCTATCCAATCTGGTACAATTTTTATTGAATCAAAGACATTAGACTTTTGCTAGTGTCTTATATCCACAAAATTGTTGAAATTCTGAAATTAACTGAGAAATTTTCACTTTTTGCTGAATTTCTTAATTAATTATGGATGTATTTAAGGTAAATAAGAATATGAAAAGTAATGGCAACAAATGAAAGTGAGGACCTGAACAACGACGCGCAGGGGAAGACGCTCATTCTGAGCAGCATGCATACATGCATCAATAGAGAGCTTCTGGCAATCCATCACCCGACACAGCCGTTTCCGTTCGTGCTCGGTTAAAGTTGGATGTGCCTAAACAATTAGTTTGAATAGCTATATTGTTATATTGGATAATTATGCCTTATTAAGCACAACGCTCTGAGAAAGAGTACTTCCACACACAAAAAAAAAAGGCTCTGAGAGAAGAGATTCAACAATTTCAGTTTTAAATTAAATCCACTATGATGTGCAGACCAAGAAATATGTTACTTTCAAATATGTTAACATTCATACAACATTCAGATTGAATTCAATTAAAATATTCAAGAAGTCCTTATATATAATAAATGTGTAGCAAATGAAGTTGGAACTATATGTGAAAGCAGATGAGTTGTCAGTACAGATATATCAATATTTTTTTACCCAAGCCAATAGAAAGGTTATGGCCCAGTAAACACAATTCTCTGTCTATTAAATAGAAAGACCACGGCCCGGTACAAATATTCTATGTCTATTAAAACTTAGAAGATACAACATGCAGTCGAACTCTGCTTTCCAACATTTACATTACCAATGACCAAGTACAGAAAAGGGTTCCCAAAATAAATCGAGAGATTATAGTACACAGGAGCTATTCAAAATTAACATGGGAACTGAATTACATTACTTGTTTTGTTGTTACAGCTCACTGTTGATCTCTGAAATTATTGAAATTCCAAGTTAAATTGAAGAAGGAAATCAATTCTACATACCTTGAGATAGGAATCCACTGCTCGATACAAGCCGTCATCACAACTCCTGGCAGATTCTGGCAATGCTTCAGCAAGTACCTGAAACTTTGTCAGAGACAGATTTCGGTCCCTTGACACCTCGGTGAGATAGCTGTCAATCAACCGTGCCACTCTTGCCTTGGCATTGGGCCCGGACGATATTCTCATACTGTCATGCGGTGTCTCCCCTCGGCTTGGGCTGCTGGGTTCTGTCTGCTCCTGCACTAGGAAATGCTCCACCAACCTTTGGACAAGGTCCACATCATATGCTGTGTCCCCGCGGTTGAATGAAGGTATCAACAGGTCTGGAAGAGTTGCCTGCTCCAATTGCATGCCTACACGCTTCTCCAACTCGGTCACCAAAGCCGGTGCAACCTTGATGTTCCAATGTAAACATTAAAACACATATGCCTTTTCTTGACTTTAATGCTAGAGAACTTGTTGATCGAAGTTCCTTTTGTTTGGTTTTCTCCTACTCCGTCATGCAATTTTGTACTTCTTGTGATGCTTAGTGAAATTAATCCCTTTATATAATACATTACATCAGAAGGGGAATAAAAGGAAAGTAGAAAGGCCCCAGAAAATAAACATTTACCTTGAGCATATTTGCAATCCTAAGAAGCCTCAGCAAAAAGCTACAGGAAACACAATCTCTCTGTGGAGGAATAATGCTGATCAAACTCTCAATCACCATCCTCTGCTCTCTGATCTGGGTCCCAGTAAGATCGTCCTTGTTGCCAGTACCAGCAATGATCATATGCAACCCAGCTCCCTGACTCCAGCCATCATCTGCCAATTGAGACGACCCGTCTTGCAATCCTGGCAACCACTTTGATGCATACTGTGTGATTGCTGCTCCTATCAGCTCATATCGCATTCCCTTCACCTTGATTGCAGTCACCACCTGCAATAACAAAAGATGATTTGATTTGGCTTGATGATTGAAATTGCATGATAATTATAAACATCAATAGTAATTGGCATTTTTATCATTACTGTGGCAGTACTCTGCCTTCTACTAATTCCTATACTAGACAAACAACTGTTGGCAGCAATAAAAAACCATACCAAGAGCCATCTAGCCAAAATTCATACTATTCTGATTATATTAGGTGAAAAACATGAAAATATTTTTCAGATGATTCCAATTTCCAATGTATATTTTGCATTGCAGTTGAGACAGTTCTTCAAATAATTCCTTACCCGCACAAAGTGATCGATGCGTAGAATGGAGACATCCTCAAACCACCAGTCTGGTGGCACTGGCTGAGCCCGGCTGGGGCTCGACTCTTTGGAATCCGAGTTCCACTTAGGGCTGGGCCTACCAGTGTATGCCCACCGGATCCCTCTCGGGTTTGCACAAGCTTTCCATGCAATGGATTCACTGCATCTCCTTACAATTTGCAAGTTCTCAGCCCACGGCGACAATCCTTCGCAGCTCTTCAAAACAACAATTGAGTCCCTCCATGAAGACAACACAACGTAGCTTAGAAATGCCTCTGTCTTGAAGATCAAGTTTCCTTCTTCCAAGTCCTCTGTCATCTCAAGGTACTCTGCCGCACAGCGGAGCCCTGAGATGTTGCTAGCTGTCAAGTCAACCGCAATGCCATAGCAGAATTTGGCTGCCAACTCGAACGCATCTGACCCACCTGGCAGATCGTCCAAGTCGATCATAGTCAAGTCGGAATCACGTGATGATTCATATATGATCCGGTTCATTCGGCCACTCCGAGAAAGTAGAGGGTACTGGATACATTTTTTTTAAAAAAAAGTTCAATTGTGAAATTAACATCTCTTATCGCATTTATCAGATGAGTTGATCCTTGATACTAAATAATAACTTTTACCATAAACGAGTTGGGTAGTTGGTAAGGTAGTTATCTTTCAAGCAGTGTGCCCTTTATATTTGAAAAACTAATGATGTTGGTTTAATTTCCATAATTGGTAATACTTTTGTATTTTTCTTTGCTAAATGCACAGTGCCATACATGATGCTAATTTTCTAGAGACAGGTTCTTCTGTCTGAGAGCTTCTGCCAACGATCTCTTAAAAAAAAAAAAAAAGGTCATTTGCTGAAACAAACATAACAGACTTTCTACAGAACTACAAAATAGGAGTTTTACAAGGCTGCTATGCAAATGGAGAATTGGTAGGAATGTGAGCGAATAAATTGGCAATATTGAATAATGCCGTTGTTAAATGTACCCACCAATAATATGGGAAGACAAGTATCATGTTTTCTTTGATATTATTAATTGTGATTTATTATCTTCACTTTTGATTGTTTTAATTTATTGGTAATTGTTGCTTTAATTCTCAATTTATAATGCCAACAGTATTATGAAGAAAAATGGAAAAGAAAAGAAGGGAAGTAGAAGTATCTTCGTTGCAGCTAGTCAAATGAATAAATACATGCCTTGTGAAGGTGGAAGCTGATGCCTCCAACTTTAACAAGCAAATCGCTGGGGATATCACTTGATACATACCTTGCAAAAAAAGTATCAAAAAAACACATGAGAAGTCCAAATTATATAGTTCCCATTCAAAATTTAGCTTTCACATGATCCAAGAAAAAGTTAACCAGTATCAATATGGTCATATTGTGCTACAGTGACACGAATACATAAATAATAGACATTCCCCAAAACAGAATTCGTATGATTTGTACTCAACCCGCTCCTTAATTATAAAGAGATTTGAACATTGAAGAAACAACAAAACTGTTACATTTATATAATATATGTACCAGGATTGATCGCGACGCACAAAAGCATCATTTTTCATGCCATCGTGCCGTTCAATCTCCAACGAGCTCACCCTCTCTCTGCCCCGGCTCTCACTCTCAGTCTCCCACATTTTTGCAGATATTAAAAACAGGTATCCTAAAACCACAATAATCAGATGTATATGTTTTAAAAGGAGAAGAACATCCAACAAACAGAGCAGGCTTAAATCCAGCACTTTGATGTGCTCAGCACAATAGAAATAAAAGAATAAGGTTGAAAATATTGTTACAATTTAAGATTGTTATAAGAAAAATATAAAATTTAGCTTAGTGCTAGTATTTCTTTAGCTATGAAACAGACTTTATGAAATGAAAAGCAGAGGGTGAATAAAAGACAGGGAGTGAATAGTGCAGAAAACTAGAGTTTGAGAAAGAAAGCAATTTAGAATGAGAAGGCACAGAAAAGTGTGACAGCAAGAACAGGGGAGAGGAGATAAGGAATAATGTTGCAATATCCCTCGGGTGGAAAGATCAGGAGCACATCACATGGGAGTATTTGGATTTTTCTAAAATATCCAATCTCCTTGCTAAATTACTCTATAAAAAAGTGTTATTTAGGATTAGAAAATATTATCTACTTTTTTTTCAAGTAGAATTTCTCTGCAAAGTGTCATGTACAAATTTTCTTTTTTCTGTCGTAAATACTTTTCGAAGTAGAATATCTACTTTTTTTTTCTGATATTAATTTTTTTTGGGGGAAAGTTTTCATAATTTTCTTGGTGGGTTTACAACCTATTACTTGGGTTATGTACCCAATAATACACTTCTATTGGGCTCCGTTTGGATGGTGCTAGGAATAAAAAAATAGTTTCTTCCTAAGTGTAAATTTATTCCTAACCATCTAAATTCTTCATAAAGTTACACACTTTTCAATATTATTCCTCTTATTCCTAAGCGATCCAAATGGAGCCTTGATGTTTTGTCTTTTCATTATAGACCACATAAAAAAAATAATTACCTGAATTACATATATTCCTTTAAATATAGTCTGAAAACAACAACAGGTTGATCTATAAGAAAAAAAATCAAGAAGCGTTTATATATCACTAAATATTTAATCAATTAGAAAGACAAAATAAATATATCAAACCAATCATTTAAAATCTCTGCCTCAACACAAGCCTTTAGATTATTGTCGGTCCTCAATTATCAGTTGTCCTACCCTACAAAGTACAAACCCTCTATTATCAATTCTCTTCCTCTTTTTATTTTATTTTATTTTGGAGTTCCTAATCTAAGGAGAGTTTAATAATTTAGGAGGTGTTTACTGTTTGTAGGGTGTCCTTTTTGAGTCGCTCCATTCTATGCTCATGTGCCGAGTAATCCCATCTCTTCACGCCATCTCTGCTGTCTGTCTATAATGGATTTTGCCAGAAAAGTTCAACTCGATCTGCAACGCGTGCTTATTTAGGCGTTTATTTTGTATTCATTACCAATTTAAATTTTGTATTTGCACCTCGTATAATTGAATTAATGTACTGTGTAAACATGCAATTCGTTGGTTAGCAACTTGAGATCCCAAACAAACAAGCAAGAGATAATTAGAATTGAAAAGAAAATGTGCAGACTTGTTTGTTATAAATGAACAAGCAAGATAAACATCAGGATTTTCTTGACATACTTAGAAATCTTTATTACTTTAGAAATGTGTGTCTATCCATATTTCTTATATTCCATGATTTTGTTAAAATATGAATAAGGATCTGAATAAGTTCAAATTCTTTATTTTTGTGTTATTTGAATTTCACGAGAATAAGAAATTTGAAGCTTATTTGGATGAGTCCTAGGAATTAGGGGAAAAAATAAGAGAATAAGAAAGTAAATTTATTATAAACAATCTAAACTCTTTACAAAATTACACACTTTCCAATCTTTGTTTCCTTATTCCTCTTATTCCCACACCATCCAAACGGAACCCTTATGCATCCAAAACACATAAACATGTTTTCAATACAAATTGTATACATTTAGTGACTCTTGCACCGGGCCCATCTTAAATCTTTGTTTTTTAATTAAATTTGAAATGAAATCCTAGTAAATATTAAGCATTCCAAAAAAATAGTCTAAAATCCCAAGTCTCAGGAACAAATCGTACTGAGATTTTATTTCTCATATATAAATAATAATACTAGAGCAGAAACGTCATAGATAGGACCACTTGACCAAGCACTGGAATTTGGTGTGATCAGAAAATCTTGACCCAGTCATATAATTAAGTTTCTAAGGTCCCCGTCCCAAGCAAAATGATATCCCTACCCTAATCCCTTTCAACAAGCAAAACCAGACAGATCCATCCCATCCAATATCCAACCAGCCATTTGGGAATTGGGATCCTCTAAGGCCGCTAAGAAATGGAAATTGCTCGTATAAAGTGAAGCTAAAGAGCAAATTTTTTGTGCGTTGGGGGTTTTGTGGGGTTGTAGACTTGTAGTCACCTCAAAAGTTAACTGGATCTTTATTTTTTTCAAGAAGGAAATTTAATTCCATAATCTGCCGTCAACATCAAGCATTTTTATATTACACACAATCTTAGAAGTTATAATGTGTTTAATGGATTTAGTGGATTAATTTTAAACTCCTAATATCGTATTTGAGCAACATTATTTCATAATATGAACCCAACAGGGTACGACGTTAGATTCCCGAAATGTATATTCCTATTAAAGTAGAGTAGTACATTGACAAGATCAAGATTGATGAAATAAATGATATGATATAGGAATAGGATAAACACAAAAATTCTCAAAGAAAATGTGAGGTTGTGGTAAGGCCACGTTTGACTATTTGAGGCCACAATAATTACAAATGTTTGAACAATGCTTTTGACGGAAAATTGATTACTGCGATCTTCGAATTGCCATCGTTGCCTTCCGCTCCCTTCTTCTCCATCTTCTCCGTCCCTCGACACCCACCTTCATTCATTCCTTCTTCCTCTATCTCACTCTTAATTATAAACATATTAATATACTCCCTTCTACCTTTATTTTTTTTTTCATTCAGTCTCTTTTTTCTACAGCCGCATAGAATATATTAATATACTCCCTTAACTATAAATAAACACTCTCTTAATAAATTTATAATACTCCCATAAATAAAAATATATACTTTCATATGTTATAAATTTATAATATAAAAAGATACTCCCTTACGCAATTATAATTACTCCCGTAAGATAAGTTAAATACTTCCTTAAAATAAATTGATAATCTTTTATGATATAAATATAATTGCATATAATCCAATAAAATACTCTCTGGTTATAAATAAATACTTCTTTAAAATTTATTAATTACTTCATTTTAACTTAGAAGTTACTCTCTTAAAGTTAATTATAATTTTTTATGATATATAGTTACATATAATCCAATAAAATACTCCCTCAGTATAAATAAATACTCTCTTTTAATTTATTAATTGCTCCCTTTTAATTCATTGGTTAATAGTGCCTTTTTTATTAAATCTTTTTAATCTATTAAATTCATTGGTTTGGCTATGCTAAATGCTAACTATATCCTGACAATTATTGGTTATGTTCCTATTAACAGCTGGGAAGTAAATCTAAATTCTGTGGCACGCGACACGGCTTGTAGCGCACCACAGGCCGTCCGATCAGATCTCAATGGATGAGGGAGTTCTGTGCATGTAACAGATTGTAAGGTTCGAAAAAGTTGAATTCGTCCAAATCTGATCGGACGGTCCGTGTGGCGCGCTACACACAGGATTCGGATTGCTAGGAAGTCGTCAGTGCTCTTGGATGCAGGGGCGGAGGCATGTATAGCCCAAACTGGGTTATTGCCCCCCTATATTTTTAAAATCACCCCTTAAATGTGCAAAAATTACATACATTTCAGTTTGATTTATTCAACTTGCCCCCCTAAATATTCTAAAATTTCAATGTAGTATCTCTTTGCCCCCCTTGTTCTTACATTCTGGCTCCGCCCCTGCTTGGATGTGAAGCTGTCAATGATGAGACTGACATGAAGAAGCTTGAAGAGACCGTCAGGAGGGTCCAGATGGAAGGTCTCCTCTGGGGTGCTTCGAAGCTGGTGTCAGTTGAATATGGCATTAAGAAGTTGCAGATAATGATGACTATTGTCGACGACTTGGTCTCAGTTGACATGCTCATCGAGGAACACCTCACCATAGAGCCTGCCAATTAGTACATTCAGAGCTGTGATATTGTTGCCTTCAACAAGATTTAATTTGGTTTGTCTTTTACTTTTCTTTGTTGAGTCTAGTTCTTTTTTAAAAAAAAATTGGTGTAAGTGGTCAATGAGGTAATGGCTGGGTTTTAGTACCTTGAGGTCCGATCCTTCAAAATGGTAGTATTATGGGACTGAAACTGCTGGTGTGCCAACAAGGAATGTCTAATTGTTTTATTAAATTATTATTAAGGGAAAATTGGATATATATAAATATAACCCCTCTTATCTTTCCTAATTGGCTATAATCCATGAAACAGTTGATTGCATACAAAACCATTGGTAGGTAAGAATTTGAGTAATGGGCTGATGGAACCTGCTCATTTTATTTTATTTTTTATAATTATTATTATTATTTTTTACAAAGTATGTTGAGTCTGTTTATGATTTGAGATTCAAATTTTCTGTGTTTGTCTTGCAGAGGTAAATTTTGATGTAGAGCGGGGATGACTTATCGAAAGCTTAGTTTATTTCCATGTGTTATGATGATTTTAATTCTCAAAATTTTTCCATGATACTTAATTTGTGCCATTATGTGTGCGTATGTACTGTTTTGTCTAGTTATTATTATTGCATTTAATTTTTATTCAAGAGAATATTGATTTAAAACAGAATTTATACTTGGACTGATTTAAAGCTCAAATTGTTATTCCTTGATAAAGATGAGCAGTTGTCTTGTATTACTTGCCAGATAGATGAAAACTAGAGAATGATTAATGATTATATCCCTCGTTTGTTGTAACAGCCGGATGTGCCATTCGACAACATCGTAGACAAGTGTGACAATAATTTTTAAAGAAAAAATTTAAATAGAGAAAATGTTACACAAGTTATTGTTCTTGATTGTCTATATAACTATATGTTCAACTCGCTTGATGGATGAAAACATTTTTATCGAATTTCATCAATTTTTTAAGTGGATGATGTGCATATGGATCACATGTTAAATGTAGCATTTAAAAAATTATAGAAGTTGAATTATTTAACATTTGTCAAACCATTATTTGTTGTTAATATAATATTATTATCATATGTAAACATAAACATGGAGGTCTGCAAAATCGCCTCAAAAAAAAAAGAGGAGTTTTATTAAGACTCCACTTACATTGTGGTTCCCGTTATAAAAATTGATGCTCAACCTTCTCTCGTCAACTGTGTTAGAATCCGAGTGTCATTTGATTTTTCAATGATGATCGTAAAAGATATGCTATATAATCAATTTGTTTGATGCATGAAAAAAATAATATCAAATTTCATCAATTTTTAAAGAGTATGATGTGCATATAGTATAGATCATTTGTAAAATGTCTCAATTTAAAAATGACAATTATTTGAGATAATCCTTTCAATAGTTATTTGTCACATACTCCTTTCCTCCCTACTCTCCCTCTTTCTCTCATGTTTCAAATCCAGTGTTTGATATGCGGGCCTTACTTTCCTTCCTTCTCAACAAACTTCCCTCCTTCTCTAGCGAATCTTGTTGTGTTCTCCATTTTCTTCCCCCCCCCCCCCCCCACCTCTCAATTCACCACATGGAGTTTACTCAGAACTAGAATTATGACGCCTCTGTCACCTTCACCCTTCTCCAGATATCTCGCTTTTTCCTTTCTCCAGCGAACATGACCTCTTTTTTTCTCTCTTCTTTGTCCCGACCCTCAATCTAGATCTATGACCTTCTCCCTTCTTTTTTTTCTCTAAACCCTTTGTTTTTAGTCTTAAAGTTCTTATAATAAAAAGAATAACTAATAAATGTAAGTGTTCAGTTTGTTCTAAGAAGGAATAATCTTATAAGTGCATTCATCAGATACAATAAGAAATCATCTTATAAATATAAATAAATATAAATGATCAAGTTATTATTGTTGGAATTGTGTTCTAAAAGTTATCTTATGGTGATTACTTTTATATGTTATATTTATGAATTGGATGTTATTACATTTTGTTCCATGAGTTTATATTCGTATTTAGAAGTGTTCAAGAAGATGCTCTTGGTCTTGAACCGCAAAACTCTAAATAAAATGAATATATATCTCTAAAATGTTCACAGGTCTTGGATATTAGCAGGAACACTAATATGACATACAAGACTGTCGTGTTGATTAAAAGTACGTTGTAGTTCTGTAAACGTTGATAAAGGATTATCATTTAATAACACGAGTATATGAAAAGTTTCATATATTGAACAGACCTAATTGATAAAAATATTATATGGATTGTGTTTGTGTCATTAATATTTTTATCGTGTCATTAATTCTAAGATTGATATGATATATTTTCACATAAGGAATATGCAACGTGATTATTTTTTGAAGCCATATAAAGCTTGTGGTGATAAAAGTAATAGTTCTTTGTATATAACTTGTGTAGGAGGGAAATATATATGTCAATAGCTAATTGCCACTCATGAATTGAGGAATGATATTATAAAGGGCCCCTTGGTAAAGTAAGATTATAAATGGATCCAATATAACTGAAGTGCAGTTATAATTATATAATCCTACTTATTAGAGACCAAGAAAAAGATTATAATACGAAGATGACACAGCCCTACTTTGTATAATAATCATAATATCATATGGCAAGGAATAGACACAAGTAATGTTAATAGCATTACTAGAAGGATCGTGTTTCGTAAAAAGATTTGCTAAATATCTATATTATTTGGGTAGCTGTAATGTATGCTAGAGTACCGCTTACAGTTTATGGAATAAAATATTTTATTCCATTGCCAACATAATATGGATCCTCAATATAGGTCACACCAACTGAATGGAAAACAAGAAATATATTTTCTATGTACAAGGTTTCATGTTGTATGAAACAAAGTGTACAAATAGAAAATTATATCACATGACGTGATTAACTAGCAAAGAATAAATTTATTGATATGTGAATATTATGAGTATAATATGTGTTTCACATAATATAATAATATATGAATATTATTATAGAGTGCATAAATTTATTTAAAGCCCAAGCCCAAATATTTTAACAAATGAAGAGAGAAAGAAGGCTTTAAATTCGGGTCAGAATTTGAGCCAACTTTAAACTGACAATTAGTATAGCAAATGATAACCAAATTAGATAAATGATATATGAAAATTGTATCCCTAGACGTGTAGAATCCAATGGTTCAAGTTTCATATCGTTTGGAGTTTCCTACAGAGAGTTATCAATGTTTTAGTGCTGCAACGTCAGAAATTAAAGTGCTGTTTTAATTTCTGATTAGTGGCTTTGAATGCTATACGAATTTGAAAGGTTTATTCTGATGTTTTAAAGGTAAAACAGATCAGAAAATTTGAACACAATTAAGTCTTCATGTGTTGAAGCTTTGGTTTTCTCATCCTCTAAATATTTGTTAAAATATTCTATCGATTGAGCAATCGATCAAGACACGAGTGGTGGAGCTAGCCGTTGACGGGGAGTTCGCTAGAACGGATTCAACTGTCATTCTTGTTTCGGATTTAAGGTGAACCGAAGAGGAATAAAGCTTCGTTAGAGACCATAGGTATGGCTCAACAATCCTTCTTATAGGAATATATGTGATTGTGATGCAAATATAATATAAGAAAGTTAATGATAATAAGAACGATCTTAGATGTTATCGGTTAATAAAATTTTAAATTTACCCGATTCGCATCATGAAATCCTTCAATTGGTATCAGAGCATTAGGTTCTTTATTATCGCTAATTAGGCTATTTTATTATGTAATTTTATTACATAAGTGCTTAGTTAATTGTTCTTTTGTGTTGCGGTTCTAAAATTCGAGCTGAATTTTTGTTACATGCTTTGCAATATTGTTATTAGATTACTGGTTGATTATTTTTGTAATTTCTAAAATTCTTACTATTGTAAAAGAAGTTTAGAATAGGATAATTATATAGATCAAGGTTTTTGGACAGATCTATGAGGTTAAACAAAAATAAGAAAAATAGCGCGTTGCTGGATTTTTCCAGCAGCAGTAGCAGTTTTTGCTGAAATTAAAATAACGATTTCTCTCAAATGGATTATCGTATTTTGATGAAATCAGTTTCTAAATTTAGATATTGAAGTCTAGTTTCTAAATAATAAAATTTTCCTATACAAAAGTTTTATGAAATTTCGTCACAAAGGCAAAACAGAAACAGTGCGCAGTTTTTCTGTGACAAGGACAATAACGGTTTGAATTTTCTTTTAAATGTTTAAAAGATTATTTTTCAAACTATGGTGCAAATCGTAACAGAGAATTATAAATCATTTTTCTGGGATTTAAATGATTTAGAGAACCGCAATTGCATAAGAAATGGAAATTAACTAAAAGGTACAAAATAGTGCATTGGTATGCAATTCCTATTCTAATTTTGTTTTGCAGGGAACCGAGTTTGTATGTCTCATTCCAATGCCTTGTGTGATGTAAATTTTGATGTGATGTGTTTATTTGATTGTAAGCAAGTTTAATAAATGTTTATTAATTAGGCACAAAAGGCAATTTATGTATAGAATGCATTTATTTATTATTTACATCATATGCATTGTGAGAATGAGATGGGTTCCTAATACTTGCACTTAGCAAATTTTATTTTGAAAGGATTCATAATAAAGTTTGGGGCAGCATATTTATTTTATATGCAATTTTTCATCCAATGGTGCAAGAAGAAAAAACGGTGGATGAAGAGAAGCGCAAGAGGCATACAAACTCACAAATGTTTTGTGATTGTGATATGTGATGTGCTTTATGATTATATGTGAATGATATGTTAGGATAGGTATGGGTGTATGGAAACATGACCTACCAAACTATAGTCACATTTGAATTGTCCAATGAAAAATTAAGTATTTTTCCTTCTTATTTTATCCACTTTAAGCTAAAGATTATTGAGATGCATAAGTGTAATCTTTAATCTTTAGAAATCGTGGAATGTGTTAGGATATATTATCAGGCCATTGATAGGTGGATTAAATGTGAGGCATTTGATACATTTATTTTATGGAGATAATATAGCCAAACATATTGACCAATAAAATAAGTTTGCTTAAAGAGCAGTCAAGATCTAGGCTTGAAGTCTCGGGAAAATCGTTTAATAAGAAAAGTTTCTTAATAAACAACAAGAGTCATAAAGTTTAGAAAATTGCAAAAGATTGCAAAAGTTTTCTAAAAGGTTATGATTAGTAAATGATTACTTACCTTGATTTTATATTTCGGATGAGTTTGATTTATTTATGATGGGATCTTGAATATACTGCATAATGGACAAATTTTAAATATGTAGTATGAAATTTTACATAAATATTAACATGAAATCCTTTAATTTATTTTATAGAATGACAAACAATGTACTTATCCGATCCATACTCGAAAAGTTTCCGTTGGAGAATGATAGTTCCAATTTTCTTGATTGGGAATTGAAACTCCAACTTATCATCAGGTCGGAGAATCTTGTTGATGTATTGGAGGAAGATGCTCCAGTACTAGGTACAAATCCCTCTGATGAGGAAAAGACCAAATCTGAAAAGTACCGCAAGGACGAACTGAGCGTTCAAGGTCTCATGTTGGCAAGTATGGCTACTGAACTTACTAGAAAGTTCATAAACAATACTCCAAAAGAGATAATCGAACGTCTCTCCAAGATGTTTATGGAGAATGCCCGTAAAGAGCGTTCAAAGATCACCTTAGCTTTCACAAGGTGTAACATGGCAGAAGGGTCTTCTGTCAACCAACATATGTTGAAAATGTTGGGTTACCTTGAGAAATTGGAGAAGCTAAATGCTCCAATGCATGCTGACTCTGCTGAGGATATAATCCTTGGTTCATTGCCTCCATCTTACAGAGATATAGTCATGCATCTTCACTTGCGTGAAAAGGCAATGATCCTGGATGAGATCCATCAGACTTTGAAGCAAGCTGAGGCCGATATGAACAGACATAAGGGAGAGAAGAATGTTCTTGCGATCTCACAGAATGGCAAGAAAGTTCAAAAAGGAAAGGGCAAAAGAAAGATATCTAAAAAGAACAAGGGGAATAGAGAAGCTCAAGCGAGCACCTCCAAAGGCAAAAAGAAAAATTCGCCAACTCCGCAAACCGAGTGCTATTATTGTCATGAGTTGGGACATTTCAAGGCGAATTGTCCAAAGTACAAGGCTGACTTAAACTCAGGCAAAATAGAGCGGAAGCGCCCCAAGGTTCCGAAAGGTATCTATGTTATTGAGATTAATTTAACCACATCTATTCATGATTGGGTAATTGATACTGGATCATGTGCTCATATTTGTGCAAATATGCAAGCACTAATGAATAGAAGACATCTCAAGAGAGGAGAAGTCATTTTGAAGGTGGGCAATGGTGTTAGTGTCTCGGCATTGGCCATTGGCTCGATAAACCTTCATTTATCTAGTGGTTTAATAATTAATTTGAATAATGTTTATTATGTTCCATCTATATGTAAGAACATTATATCTGTGTCATGTTTGACAAAGATGGTTATGTCTTTACCATTTCAAACTCGTGTTTGAGTATTGCAAAAGATGGAATTTTCTATGCAAATGCTACTGTTCATGATGGTTTATATTTGCTAGAAGTGAATGATAAACATGTTCTAAGTATCAATAACAAAAGACTCAAAGTATCTCATGAAAATAACACTCTCTTATGGTACTATCGTCTTGGTCATATAAATGAGAAACGCATTAAGAAGTTACATGATAGTAATCTTCTTGGTCTCATGGATTGCGATGCAATAGAGACATGTAAATCTTGTTTAGTTGGTAAAATGACTAAAAAACCATTCAAGAAGAAAGGTTCAAGGGCGAGAGACTTGTTGGAATTGATACATTCTGATATATGTGGTCCAATGAGAACAAGTGCACGAGATGGTTTTAGGTACTTCATTACGTTCATAGATGACTATAGTCGTTTTGGCTATGTTTATCTAATGAGGAACAAGAGTGAATCTTTTGACAAGTTCAAAGAATTCAAGAATGAAGTTGAAAATCAACTGAGTAAGAGAATTAAGATTTTACGAACTGATCGTGGTGGAGAATACTTGAGTAATGAATTTGGTACATATCTGAAAGAGTGTGGTATCATACCACAATTGACTCCTCCAGGAACACCTCAGTGGAATGGTGTATTGGAAAGGAGAAACAGAACATTGCTTGATATGGTTCGATCAATGATGTGCCAAACAGAGTTGCCTCTTTATTTTGGGGACATGCATTGCTAACTGCAGCTTACACACTGAATATTGTTCCATCTAAATCTGTCGAGAAAACTCCGTATGAGTTGTGGACAAGAAAAACTCATGACTTGTCTTTTCTCAAGATTTGGGGATGTGAGGCTTACATCAAATGATTGATGTCAACCAAACTAGAACCCCAAGCAGAAAAATGCTTCTTTATAGGTTATCCGAAAGAAACAAAAGGATACTACTTTTGGCACAAGACAACAAATAGAATATTAGTTGAAAGGGGTACAATTTTCTTAGAGAAAGAATTTCTCGAAAGAATCAAAAGTAGTGGGAGTAGTGTAATGCTTGAGGAAACTCAAGAAACACTACAAGACCTCGATCAAGTCATGGATAACAACCATGTAGATCGAAGTAGCCCAACGATAATTCCGACGGCTAGTGGGAGCATTAGTGTACAAGTTCCTCAACATATTGAGGAAGAGGTTCACGAATCACCACATGGTGTTCAATCGAGTATTGAACTAATTCCACAAGAGATTGTGCAAAAGGTTCGAGGTACTCAAGATGAACATGAAGAGCCACAAGAACTAAGAAGGTCAACAAGATCTAGGAAGAAGCCTGATATGTATCTAGGACTTCATGAGATCTTGGTAATGGATATGGATGATCCAAAGACCTTTGAAGAAGTAATGGAAAGAGAAGACTCAAAATCATGGTATTTAAGACAATTCGGATATTACTAACCATTGCTGCATTTTATGATTATAAAATATGGCAAATGGATGTCAAAACAGCATTCCTTAATGGGAATTTGGAAGAGGATGTGTACATGGTACAACCTCCAGGTTTTGAAGATCCAAATAATGGCAGTAAAGTATGCAAACTTCAAAGGTCCATTTATGGATTGAAGCAAGCATCCAGGAGTTGGAACAAGCGCTTTGATGAAGAGGTTAAACGTCTTGGATTTATTCAAAGTAAGGAAAAACTTTGTGTATACAAGATGGTCAGTGGGAGCTATATACTTTTCTTGGTCCTATATGTCGATGACATACTATTGATAGGCAACTTTATTCCCTTAATGGAGCAAACAAAATTTCATTGAAATAGATTTTCTCAATCAAAGACTTGGGTGAAGCCCAATATATCTTGGGGAACAAGATATGTAGAGACAGGTCACGTAGACTCATTAGCTTAAGTCAACGTACATACATTGACAAAGTGTTGAAACAATTCAACATGGAAAATTTCAAGAAAGAAAATGTGCCAATGAGTCAAGGTGTAAAACTTAGCAAGTCTCAACGTGCTATGACACGTAAAGACATTGATACCATGAAGAATGTAGAATATGCTTCTGCAATTGGTTCTATCATGCATGCTATGGTTTGTACACGACCTGATGTCGCGTATGCTCTAAGTATGACAAGTCGTCATCAAGCCCATGCAGGTCCTGCACATTGGAGTGCGGTCAAGAATATCCTTAAGTATCTTAACAGAACTAAGGATAGATTTCTTGTGTATGGAGGGACAAGGGAACTCGTTGTAGAAGGCTACAGCGATGCGAGTTTTGCAACCGATTATGATGATAAAAGGTTGCAATATGGATATGTATTCATTCTGAATGGAAGCGCTGTTGGTTTGAAAAGATTCAAACATTTAGCAAACAGCTGACTCAAGCATCCAATCAGAATTGATGGTTGTTGCTAAAGCCAACGAAGTAAATGTTTGATCAAAAAGTTCAATGAGGAACTTGACGTGGTTCACACTACAAGATCAAACATATGGATAGAAAGTACTTTGTCATTCGGGACTTCATAGAAGATGGTAAAATAAAATTGTTAAAGGTGGACACGGATGGTAACACAGCAGATCCGCTAACAAAGCCTTTATCTCAAGCCAAAAGTGAAGTTCACTTTGATTCCATGGGTTTGAAAACACATGGAGAGTGGATAGAGATAACAGAATGAGTCAAAAGGCAACCCTAATTTTAAAGTTAATGCATAAGAATGTATAAGAAGTAACTTTAAGAACAAGTGGGAGATTGTTGGAATTGTGTTCTAAAATTTATCTTATGGTGATTACTTTTATATGTTATATTTATGAATTGGATGTTATTACATTTTGTTCCATGAGTTTATATTCGTATTTAGAAGTGTTCAAGAAGATGCTTTTGGTCTTGAACCGCAGAACTCTAAATAAAATGAATATATATCTCTAAAATGTTCACAGGTCTTGGATATTAGCAGGAACACTAATATGCCATACAAGACTGTCGTGTTGATTAAAAGTACGTTGTAGTTCTGTAAACGTTGATAAAGGATTATCATTTAATAACACGAGTATATGAAAAGTTTCATATATTGAACAGACCTAATTGATAAAAATATTATATGGATTGTGTTTGTGTCATTAATATCTTTATCGTGTCATTAATTCTAAGATTGATATGATATATTTTCACATAAGGAATATGCAACGTGATTATTATTTGAAGCCATATAAAGCTTGTGGTGATAAAAGTAATAGTTCTTTGTATATAACTTGTGTAGGAGGGAAATATATATGTCAATAGCTAATTGCCACTCATGAATTGAGGAATGATATTATAAAGGGCCCCTTGGTAAAGTAAAATTATAAATGGATCCAATATAACTGAAGTGCAGTTATAATTATATAATCCTACTTATTAGAGACCAAGAAAAAGATTATAATACGAAGATGACACAGCCCTACTTTGTATAATAATCATAATACCATATGGCAAGGAATAGACACAAGTAATGTTAATAGCATTACTAGAAGGATCGTGTTTCGTAAAAAGATTTGCTAAACATCTATATTATTTGGGTAGCTGTAATGTATGCTAGAGTACTGCTTACAGTTTATGGAATAAAATGTTTTATTCCATTGCCAACATAATATGGATCCTCAATATAGGTCACACCAACTGAATGGGAAACAAGAAATATATATTTTCTATGTACAAGGTTTCATGTTGTATGAAACAAAGTGTACAAATAGAAAATTATATCACATGACGTGATTAACTAGTAAGGAATAAATTTATTGATATGTGAATATTATGAGTATAATATGTGTTTCACATAATATAATAATATATGAATATTATTATAGAGTGCATAAATTTATTTAAAGCCCAAGCCCAAATATTTTAACAAATGAAGAGAGAAAGAAGACTTTAAATTCGGGTCAGAATTTGAACCAACTTTAAACTGACAATTAGTATAGCAAATGATAACCAAATTTGACAAATGATATATGAAAATTATAGCCCTGGACGTGTAGAATCACTGCATAAATTTATTTAAAGCCCAAGCTTTCCATGCAATGGATTCACTGCATCTCCTTACAATTTGCAAGTTCTCAGCCCACGGCGACAATCCTTCGCAGCTCTTCAAAACAACAATTGAGTCCCTCCATGAAGACAACACAACGTAGCTTAGAAATGCCTCTGTCTTGAAGATCAAGTTTCCTTCTTCCAAGTCCTCTGTCATCTCAAGGTACTCTGCCGCACAGCGGAGCCCTGAGATGTTGCTAGCTGTCAAGTCAACCGCAATGCCATAGCAGAATTTGGCTGCCAACTCGAACGCATCTGACCCACCTGGCAGATCGTCCAAGTCGATCATAGTCAAGTCGGAATCACGTGATGATTCATATATGATCCGGTTCATTCGGCCACTCCGAGAAAGTAGAGGGTACTGGATACATTTTTTTTAAAAAAAAGTTCAATTGTGAAATTAACATCTCTTATCGCATTTATCAGATGAGTTGATCCTTGATACTAAATAATAACTTTTACCATAAACGAGTTGGGTAGTTGGTAAGGTAGTTATCTTTCAAGCAGTGTGCCCTTTATATTTGATAAACTAATGATGTTGGTTTAATTTCCATAATTGGTAATACTTTTGTATTTTTCTTTGCTAAATGCACAGTGCCATACATGATGCTAATTTTCTAGAGACAGGTTCTTCTGTCTGAGAGCTTCTGCCAACGATCTCTTAAAAAAAAAAAAAAAGGTCATTTGCTGAAACAAACATAACAGACTTTCTACAGAACTACAAAATAGGAGTTTTACAAGGCTGCTATGCAAATGGAGAATTGGTAGGAATGTGAGCGAATAAATTGGCAATATTGAATAATGCCGTTGTTAAATGTACCCACCAATAATATGGGAAGACAAGTATCATGTTTTCTTTGATATTATTAATTGTGATTTATTATCTTCACTTTTGATTGTTTTAATTTATTGGTAATTGTTGCTTTAATTCTCAATTTATAATGCCAACAGTATTATGAAGAAAAATGGAAAAGAAAAGAAGGGAAGTAGAAGTATCTTCGTTGCAGCTAGTCAAATGAATAAATACATGCCTTGTGAAGGTGGAAGCTGATGCCTCCAACTTTAACAAGCAAATCGCTGGGGATATCACTTGATACATACCTTGCAAAAAAAGTATCAAAAAAACACATGAGAAGTCCAAATTATATAGTTCCCATTCAAAATTTAGCTTTCACATGATCCAAGAAAAAGTTAACCAGTATCAGTATGGTCAAATTGTGCTACAGTGACACGAATACATAAATAATAGACATTCCCCAAAACAGAATTCGTATGATTTGTACTCAACCCGCTCCTTAATTATAAAGAGATTTGAACATTGAAGAAACAACAAAACTGTTACATTTATATAATATATGTACCAGGATTGATCGCGACGCACAAAAGCATCATTTTTCATGCCATCGTGCCGTTCAATCTCCAACGAGCTCACCCTCTCTCTGCCCCGGCTCTCACTCTCAGTCTCTCACATTTTTGCAGATATTAAAAACAGGTATCCTAAAACCACAATAATCAGATGTATATGTTTTAAAAGGAGAAGAACATCCAACAAACAGAGCAGGCTTAAATCCAGCACTTTGATGTGCTCAGCACAATAGAAATAAAAGAATAAGGTTGAAAATATTGTTACAATTTAAGATTGTTATAAGAAAAATATAAAATTTAGCTTAGTGCTAGTATTTCTTTAGCTATGAAACAGACTTTATGAAATGAAAAGCAGAGGGTGAATAAAAGACAGGGAGTGAATAGTGCAGAAAACTAGAGTTTGAGAAAGAAAGCAATTTAGAATGAGAAGGCACAGAAAAGTGTGACAGCAAGAACAGGGGAGAGGAGATAAGGAATAATGTTGCAATATCCCTCGGGTGGAAAGATCAGGAGCACATCACATGGGAGTATTTGGATTTTTCTAAAATATCCAATCTCCTTGCTAAATTACTCTATAAAAAAGTGTTATTTAGGATTAGAAAATATTATCTACTTTTTTTCAAGTAGAATTTCTCTGCAAAGTGTCATGTACAAATTTTCTTTTTTCTGTCGTAAATACTTTTCGAAGTAGAATATCTACTTTTTTTTCTGATATTAATTTTTTTTGGGGGAAAGTTTTCATAATTTTCTTGGTGGGTTTACAACCTATTACTTGGGTTATGTACCCAATAATACACTTCTATTGGGCTCCGTTTGGATGGTGCTAGGAATAAAAAAATAGTTTCTTCCTAAGTGTAAATTTATTCCTAACCATCTAAATTCTTCATAAAGTTACACACTTTTCAATATTATTCCTCTTATTCCTAAGCGATCCAAATGGAGCCTTGATGTTTTGTCTTTTCATTATAGACCACATAAAAAAAAATAATTACCTGAATTACATATATTCCTTTAAATATAGTCTGAAAACAACAACAGGTTGATCTATAAGAAAAAAAATCAAGAAGCGTTTATATATCACTAAATATTTAATCAATTAGAAAGACAAAATAAATATATCAAACCAATCATTTAAAATCTCTGTCTCAACACAAGCCTTTAGATTATTGTCGGTCCTCAATTATCAGTTGTCCTACCCTACAAAGTACAAACCCTCTATTATCAATTCTCTTCCTCTTTTTATTTTATTTTATTTTGGAGTTCCTAATCTAAGGAGAGTTTAATAATTTAGGAGGTGTTTACTGTTTGTAGGGTGTCCTTTTTGAGTCGCTCCATTCTATGCTCATGTGCCGAGTAATCCCATCTCTTCACGCCATCTCTGCTGTCTGTCTATAATGGATTTTGCCAGAAAAGTTCAACTCGATCTGCAACGCGTGCTTATTTAGGCGTTTATTTTGTATTCATTACCAATTTAAATTTTGTATTTGCACCTCGTATAATTGAATTAATGTACTGTGTAAACATGCAATTCGTTGGTTAGCAACTTGAGATCCCAAACAAACAAGCAAGAGATAATTAGAATTGAAAAGAAAATGTGCAGACTTGTTTGTTATAAATGAACAAGCAAGATAAACATCAGGATTTTCTTGACATACTTAGAAATCTTTATTACTTTAGAAATGTGTGTCTATCCATATTTCTTATATTCCATGATTTTGTTAAAATATGAATAAGGATCTGAATAAGTTCAAATTCTTTATTTTTGTGTTATTTGAATTTCACGAGAATAAGAAATTTGAAGCTTATTTGGATGAGTCCTAGGAATTAGGGGAAAAAATAAGAGAATAAGAAAGTAAATTTATTATAAACAATCTAAACTCTTTACAAAATTACACACTTTCCAATCTTTGTTTCCTTATTCCTCTTATTCCCACACCATCCAAACGGAACCCTTATGCATCCAAAACACATAAACATGTTTTCAATACAAATTGTATACATTTAGTGACTCTTGCACCGGGCCCATCTTAAATCTTTGTTTTTTAATTAAATTTGAAATGAAATCCTAGTAAATATTAAGCATTCCAAAAAATAGTCTAAAATCCCAAGTCTCAGGAACAAATCGTACTGAGATTTTATTTCTCATATATAAATAATAATACTAGAGCAGAAACGTCATAGATAGGACCACTTGACCAAGCACTGGAATTTGGTGTGATCAGAAAATCTTGACCCAGTCATATAATTAAGTTTCTAAGGTCCCCGTCCCAAGCAAAATGATATCCCTACCCTAATCCCTTTCAACAAGCAAAACCAGACAGATCCATCCCATCCAATATCCAACCAGCCATTTGGGAATTGGGATCCTCTAAGGCCGCTAAGAAATGGAAATTGCTCGTATAAAGTGAAGCTAAAGAGCAAATTTTTTGTGCGTTGGGGGTTTTGTGGGGTTGTAGACTTGTAGTCACCTCAAAAGTTAACTGGATCTTTATTTTTTTCAAGAAGGAAATTTAATTCCATAATCTGCCGTCAACATCAAGCATTTTTATATTACACACAATCTTAGAAGTTATAATGTGTTTAATGGATTTAGTGGATTAATTTTAAACTCCTAATATCGTATTTGAGCAACATTATTTCATAATATGAACCCAACAGGGTACGACGTTAGATTCCCGAAATGTATATTCCTATTAAAGTAGAGTAGTACATTGACAAGATCAAGATTGATGAAATAAATGATATGATATAGGAATAGGATAAACACAAAAATTCTCAAAGAAAATGTGAGGTTGTGGTAAGGCCACGTTTGACTATTTGAGGCCACAATAATTACAAATGTTTGAACAATGCTTTTGACGGAAAATTGATTACTGCGATCTTCGAATTGCCATCGTTGCCTTCCGCTCCCTTCTTCTCCATCTTCTCCGTCCCTCGACACCCACCTTCATTCATTCCTTCTTCCTCTATCTCACTCTTAATTATAAACATATTAATATACTCCCTTCTACCTTTATTTTTTTTTTCATTCAGTCTCTTTTTTCTACAGCCGCATAGAATATATTAATATACTCCCTTAACTATAAATAAACACTCTCTTAATAAATTTATAATACTCCCATAAATAAAAATATATACTTTCATATGTTATAAATTTATAATATAAAAAGATACTCCCTTACGCAATTATAATTACTCCCGTAAGATAAGTTAAATACTTCCTTAAAATAAATTGATAATCTTTTATGATATAAATATAATTGCATATAATCCAATAAAATACTCTCTGGTTATAAATAAATACTTCTTTAAAATTTATTAATTACTTCATTTTAACTTAGAAGTTACTCTCTTAAAGTTAATTATAATTTTTTATGATATATAGTTACATATAATCCAATAAAATACTCCCTCAGTATAAATAAATACTCTCTTTTAATTTATTAATTGCTCCCTTTTAATTCATTGGTTAATAGTGCCTTTTTTATTAAATCTTTTTAATCTATTAAATTCATTGGTTTGGCTATGCTAAATGCTAACTATATCCTGACAATTATTGGTTATGTTCCTATTAACAGCTGGGAAGTAAATCTAAATTCTGTGGCACGCGACACGGCTTGTAGCGCACCACAGGCCGTCCGATCAGATCTCAATGGATGAGGGAGTTCCGTGCATGTAACAGATTGTAAGGTTCGAAAAAGTTGAATTCGTCCAAATCTGATCGGACGGTCCGTGTGGCGCGCTACACACAGGATTCGGATTGCTAGGAAGTCGTCAGTGCTCTTGGATGCAGGGGCGGAGGCATGTATAGCCCAAACTGGGTTATTGCCCCCCTATATTTTTAAAATCACCCCTTAAATGTGCAAAAATTACATACATTTCAGTTTGATTTATTCAACTTGCCCCCCTAAATATTCTAAAATTTCAATGTAGTATCTCTTTGCCCCCTTTGTTCTTACATTCTGGCTCCGCCCCTGCTTGGATGTGAAGCTGTCAATGATGAGACTGACATGAAGAAGCTTGAAGAGACCGTCAGGAGGGTCCAGATGGAAGGTCTCCTCTGGGGTGCTTCGAAGCTGGTGTCAGTTGAATATGGCATTAAGAAGTTGCAGATAATGATGACTATTGTCGACGACTTGGTCTCAGTTGACATGCTCATCGAGGAACACCTCACCATAGAGCCTGCCAATTAGTACATTCAGAGCTGTGATATTGTTGCCTTCAACAAGATTTAATTTGGTTTGTCTTTTACTTTTCTTTGTTGAGTCTAGTTCTTTTTAAAAAAAAAAAAAAAAAAAAATTGGTGTAAGTGGTCAATGAGGTAATGGCTGGGTTTTAGTACCTTGAGGTCCGATCCTTCAAAATGGTAGTATTATTTTTTTTTTGAATTGCACAAAATGGTAGTATTATGGGACTGAAACTGCTGGTGTGCCAACAAGGAATGTCTAATTGTTTTATTAAATTATTATTAAGGGAAAATTGGATATATATAAATATAACCCCTCTTATCTTTCCTAATTGGCTATAATCCATGAAACAGTTGATTGCATACAAAACCATTGGTAGATAAGAATTTGAGTATTGGGCTGATGGAACCTGCTCATTTTATTTTATTTTTTATAATTATTATTATTATTTTTTACAAAGTATGTTGAGTCTGTTTATGATTTGAGATTCAAATTTTCTGTGTTTGTCTTGCAGAGGTAAATTTTGATGTAGAGCGGGGATGACTTATCGAAAGCTTAGTTTATTTCCATGTGTTATGATGATTTTAATTCTCAAAATTTTTCCATGATACTTAATTTGTGCCATTATGTGTGCGTATGTACTGTTTTGTCTAGTTATTATTATTGCATTTAATTTTTATTCAAGAGAATATTGATTTAAAACAGAATTTATACTTGGACTGATTTAAAGCTCAAATTGTTATTCCTTGATAAAGATGAGCAGTTGTCTTGTATTACTTGCCAGATAGATGAAAACTAGAGAATGATTAATGATTATATCCCTCGTTTGTTGTAACAGCCGGATGTGCCATTCGACAACATCGTAGACAAGTGTGACAATAATTTTTAAAGAAAAAATTTAAATAGAGAAAATGTTACACAAGTTATTGTTCTTGATTGTCTATATAACTATATGTTCAACTCGCTTGATGGATGAAAACATTTTTATCGAATTTCATCAATTTTTTAAGTGGATGATGTGCATATGGATCACATGTTAAATGTAGCATTTAAAAAATTATAGAAGTTGAATTATTTAACATTTGTCAAACCATTATTTGTTGTTAATATAATATTATTATCATATGTAAACATAAACATGGAGGTCTGCAAAATCGCCTCAAAAAAAAAGAGGAGTTTTATTAAGACTCCACTTACATTGTGGTTCCCGTTATAAAAATTGATGCTCAACCTTCTCTCGTCAACTGTGTTAGAATCCGAGTGTCATTTGATTTTTCAATGATGATCGTAAAAGATATGCTATATAATCAATTTGTTTGATGCATGAAAAAAATAATATCAAATTTCATCAATTTTTAAAGAGTATGATGTGCATATAGTATAGATCATTTGTAAAATGTCTCAATTTAAAAATGACAATTATTTGAGATAATCCTTTCAATAGTTATTTGTCACATACTCCTTTCCTCCCTACTCTCCCTCTTTCTCTCATGTTTCAAATCCAGTGTTTGATATGCGGGCCTTACTTTCCTTCCTTCTCAACAAACTTCCCTCCTTCTCTAGCGAATCTTGTTGTGTTCTCCATTTTCTTCCCCCCCCCCCCCACCTCTCAATTCACCACATGGAGTTTACTCAGAACTAGAATTATGACGCCTCTGTCCCCTTCACCCTTCTCCAGATATCTCGCTTTTTCCTTTCTCCAGTGAACATGACCTCTTTTTTTCTCTCTTCTTTGTCCCGACCCTCAATCTAGATCTATGACCTTCTCCCTTCTTTTTTTTCTCTAAACCCTTTGTTTTTAGTCTTAAAGTTCTTATAATAAAAAGAATAACTAATAAATGTAAGTGTTCAGTTTGTTCTAAGAAGGAATAATCTTATAAGTGCATTTATCAGATACAATAAGAAATCATCTTATAAATATAAATAAATATAAATGATCAAGTTATTATTGTTGGAATTGTGTTCTAAAAGTTATCTTATGGTGATTACTTTTATATGTTATATTTATGAATTGGATGTTATTACATTTTGTTCCATGAGTTTATATTCGTATTTAGAAGTGTTCAAGAAGATGCTCTTGGTCTTGAACCGCAAAACTCTAAATAAAATGAATATATATCTCTAAAATGTTCACAGGTCTTGGATATTAGCAGGAACACTAATATGACATACAAGACTGTCGTGTTGATTAAAAGTACGTTGTAGTTCTGTAAACGTTGATAAAGGATTATCATTTAATAACACGAGTATATGAAAAGTTTCATATATTGAACAGACCTAATTGATAAAAATATTATATGGATTGTGTTTGTGTCATTAATATTTTTATCGTGTCATTAATTCTAAGATTGATATGATATATTTTCACATAAGGAATATGCAACGTGATTATTATTTGAAGCCATATAAAGCTTGTGGTGATAAAAGTAATAGTTCTGTGACACCTGAAATTTTTACTGTTTCTGAAATTATTTTTAATATATAATTGGGTACACTTGCTTGATATTTTATATGGGTGATTTTATTTCATGAGATTTAATTTTTAATATAGTCACTATTATTTTTGGAATAAGAACGTAGAAATTGTAACTTTCTATTTTGTGTTATAAAGATTATGTGTCATAAATTTCTACAAACTGAAACACTTGGATGTATATGGTGAAATAATTGGTAATATTTTTTTTTAATTTAGTTGGAGTGATTGATTTCTTCTTTACACGTTAATTTATAGTTTGCTTGAAATTAGATACGATTTTTAATACCTCAAAAGTTTTTAAGGATGTAGACAATTTCTAAGGTTATTCTCATAATTGAATTTATTATTTTGTTATAAACATAACTGTATGGGATTTCCATTTACATACTTCGAATCAAGTGATTGACAATTGGGACCCAAGTGTCATTTTGTGTCCATGATTAAATGTTCAATGGTGCACCATGTATAAATGAAGTAAAGTAGTTTAGAAATTGGGAGAGCCATCTTTTTGACTTTGGGCTCTGGTTCTATACGCCTCCAATATCCCACTTTCTATTTCACTCCCAACAGAGAGCTTAGGTGCCTCCTCTTCTCTCCAAAACCGAACCACACCTCTCAAAGTTGATCTTCACCATTCCTACACTATTTCACCGGATCAAAGTACCCACACATTCTCCTGGTTACTCTCTTGCGTTATCTACCCTTGGATTGCGGATTAGTGGTATCTCCTTGTCGTATTTTTCGATGGAAGTTTTCGGAAATCAAATCCGGGAAGGTCTCTTCCGATTTTTCTTGCAAACTTCTAACTCGTTACACATACTGAGTAAGTAAATTTGTTGAGTTGTATTAGATTTCTACCCTTTTGTTACTCAAATTAATTTCAAAGGGGCCAAATTGAATAAAGTCATTTGCAGTTTTTCTGTTACCGCTGTGACCTTGCATCAGTCTTTAAGTAACTATTATTATTCTGTTTCGCATTTGGATGTGAGAATAGTTTTGTTTGAAACTAGACTTCAAGATGAAAATTTTGGTATCTAAAGTGAATTTTTCTGAGATTGGTTGGTATTTTTACAAGATTTTTGAAACTAGGGCCTCTTTTGAAAATCAGTTTCTGGAACAGACAGACCCCAGTGTGGTTTTTCATTTTTCATTTATTCTCTGTTTGCATTTAGGACTTGAAACTTTTAGGTATGAAACTAGACATCTAGAGGCAGCTTCTGTAAATTTTACAAAATTTTTAGAGATTTATTTGAAGGGTTTCAAGGCAGGAACTTTCAGACATATTTACTGGCACAATTTGCTGGAACAGATTTTCTGAAACCTGATTCTGTCTGATTTCGAAAATTCACTATAATTAATCTGTATGTCCAAACATCATGAAATTTTTACAGTAGACGAGTCCTATTATGTTTCATTCACAGTTAAATTTTCATTTGATTCCGTTCATCCGTTCGTAAAATAAAAAGGATTTTGTAAACTGTCCAAAATGCCCCTCACGGGTTGTGCCAGAAAATTGTCCAGCACTATTGTTTTACCGTTGTGTATTGATTTCTAGAGTTGCTAACCACTGTTTAGTGTTTAAAATCATCTACTGGTACAACTAATAAGGTGTACTATAATTGTATGAGGTAATCAAAGGACTAATCAAACCCCTAACTTTACCAACGGAGTTATTGAATGTGAATTGTTAATGTTTGCTTGCTAAAGTAAGGACTTAGTCTAGTATTTGTCTATGTAGAGTCTGGGCAGGTTTTCGAGCCGGATATGGCTGGTACAACTGAGGGTCTGTATGATTATTGTTGGCTAGCTGATGTTATTGTGTTATCAGGTACGGATTTCACTTGAGTTTTAATTATATGTGACATATGTTTTGATTGTTGTTATTGTTATTATTATTATTATTATTATTATTATCATTGTCATTATGCATTCTGAATTCATAATTGGAATGTTGTTCATGAGATCATTTTGTGAAATTGTATATTGATGCATGATTGGAAAGTGACATATTGAATGGTATCCGATTGAAATGTTGGAAAGTGGCATATTGAATGGAATCCGATTGAAATGTGAATTGATTGAGGTAAGTACAGCTTGTGTGGTTGAGATAGACACTCGTAATGTTTGGAGGTGGAGTCATGACCCATCCTACCAAGCACCGTGTAATAAGCGCTTATGTACCGGGACTCAGTAGGTCTAGTCTGGAATGGACCGGAGTGTGAGTGTTCCCAGCTTGCTTGTACATTTTGATGATTTAAATTGATTGAATTATGTATGAATTGAATTGGCCGTTGGCATCCATCTATAGGGTGGTTCGCGGTATCTGAAGGAAATGACTGAAATGATTGACTTGTGATAAACCAGACTTGCATATTAGGTAATTGCCCAACCAAATGAGTCGGCTTTTGCTATACATTGACATTTGAATTGTTATGGAATTGATGCCGAGCTCACATTGCATATTGCATTGATTTAATTAATTTTGACATTGCTATTCTGCTTTGAACAAGAGGTGAATGTTTTTACACGGTAATTGATATATAACGATTAATCATTTTTTTTTCTAAGGAATTGAAATGACAATTGGTATATTCTGAATTTTAAAGGATTTTGAATAGTATTGAATTTATTTATCTAATTGCATTGCTTAATCGAAAGTCTAGTTTTAATGTTATTTGAAATAAAAAGAAATGAAATTTGATTTGGATTTGATTTGACTCAGTCTTGTATTTAGTTCCAACACATGATAATCAAAACTCAAGTGGCTGGAACTGAATACCGTACTGAGATAAATTTTATTTATCTCATTCCGTGCTTTTGCATTATTTTCCACGATTGGTTGTGGGTTCCAGGTTTCAGGTCAAGTGCTGGACAGCAGGACGAGTAGCGAGCCATTGGATACTGTGGTTAGCAACCTATATTTACCAGACTTTGTAGGATTTAATTCATATTGAAGTTATTAGTTATAAATTTATAATTGACACGTATATTAATTGTGTATAATTAACAGTAATTCGTAAAATGAGTGGTTCTAAGCCTTGCGGGTGCAGCAGGCATCCGCGGCGGGCACTCTGTCACGTGTTGTCAAGTTACAATATTCGACGGGGTGTCACAGGTGGTATCAGAGAATGGTTTAGCAACCGAACCAGGCCAATAGAACACGTGAGTGGGGTAAGTCTAATGGGTTGTTCTTATAAGTAGATTTTATTTCATAGTATTTGTGACGGTAGATTTAAAATTTGTTTAACTTATGGATAAGTTTGCTCATGTGAGAATGCTCTGTATTTGTTTAACTTATTTATAACTGTGATATGATGTACTAATGATGCTTTGTATTTGTATATACTAGAATATATATATATATATATATATTGATTGATTGTTTTATATTTGTTTACCCTGTTGCTCTAGTGCTTACTTTAGCAACAAAATTGGATTCTTGAAAACTTTCCTCAAGGATTGTTCTTTTTGCGTGTCGAATAGTTGAATTAAGTTGGATGCTTATATTGCATAGTTTTAAGCTATAATATATATTTGAATTCATAGTTTAATATTTTATATGGGGTGGTTCGAAACTATTTGATAGTTTGACTGTATATGCCGGTTCAAAAAATTTGGTGTGATATGTTATAATTTCAAGTTAAAGTCACAACTCAAGATGATATTTTCTATTATATTTAAATATACTCTTTGGTGAACATTGTTTGTCGAGTGTGACTCATTTTAGTTAAAGGAAGAATAAATTATACTTTTATCAATCGGATTATCGTGCATAGTATGAATTAAGATAACATAAGGATCTAGTATGAAAAATTTGAAATCTATTAAATTCTAGTTTTCTTGGTGCAGTTTCATAAACTATTTTGAAAATATAGTTTTGCTATTACTAAAGATGTAAAGATATATATTTCACATGAGGTTTTTACAGAAGTTGTAAGCAATTCTTGTTGATAAGAACTTAAAAAAAAATTAGATTTGAGTTATTTTAAAGCTTCAGTGGCTTGGTTGAGTAAAGATCTTATCTTTTGTTGGCACAAGGATCAAACAAGCTGACTGATCATCTGACTTGTTAATTGAATCTCAATAGTACCAGAATTATTCTTACTTCCTTGACTGATCACCAAGGCAGCCAAGAATAATTTTGATATTTCCGTGCTTCCTAAAAGATAAGAAAATAACTGGACCTTTCAAAATGTTACTAATTACGAGAATTTAAAGATTTTGTTTTTTTTAAATGATAACATAAGAAGTGGTAGTATTATCTGCTTGTAGTACTTTGTTATTTGAATTGTTATGATGATGTGATAAGGAATTGTCTGAATTGTAAATGGAATTGATTGACCGTTGGCAACCCTCTTTAGAGGTGATTCATGGTATCCGAATATCTGTAATCGATGGTTGCTCTCAGAGGAAGAGACTCGCGATATCTGACTTTGAATTGATTGACCTGTAATTGTGACTTATGATTGTCATGCTTGCATTTAAGTACCAAGATTGGGCTGACATTCTTGTATTATCATTAGTATTCGAATTTTAGATGGAATAAAATGTCGGGCTCTTTCGCATTGCATTAATTTGAAATTGCTTGATAATTATTGCATAATATGTTCATTCCATCTGATTGTATTATTGACTATATGATTGCTATGTATTTAGATAAATTTCGAGGTCGAAATTTTTCTTTAAGGAGGGAAGAATGTGACACCTGAAATTTTTACTGTTTCTGAAATTATTTTTAATATATAATTGGGTACACTTGCTTGATATTTTATATGGGTGATTTTATTTCATGAGATTTAATTTTTAATATAGTCACTATTATTTTTGGAATAAGAACGTAGAAATTGTAACTTTCTATTTTGTGTTATAAAGATTATGTGTCATAAATTTCTACAAACTGAAACACTTGGATGTATATGGTGAAATAATTGGTAATATTTTTTTTTAATTTAGTTGGAGTGATTGATTTCTTCTTTACACGTTAATTTATAGTTTGCTTGAAATTAGATACGATTTTTAATACCTCAAAAGTTTTTAAGGATGTAGACAATTTCTAAGGTTATTCTCATAATTGAATTTATTATTTTGTTATAAACATAACTGTATGGGATTTCCATTTACATACTTCGAATCAAGTGATTGACAATTGGGACCCAAGTGTCATTTTGTGTCCATGATTAAATGTTCAATGGTGCACCATGTATAAATGAAGTAAAGTAGTTTAGAAATTGGGAGAGCCATCTTTTTGACTTTGGGCTCTGGTTCTATACGCCTCCAATATCCCACTTTCTATTTCACTCCCAACAGAGAGCTTAGGTGCCTCCTCTTCTCTCCAAAACCGAACCACACCTCTCAAAGTTGATCTTCACCATTCCTACACTATTTCACCGGATCAAAGTACCCACACATTCTCCTGGTTACTCTCTTGCGTTATCTACCCTTGGATTGCGGATTAGTGGTATCTCCTTGTCGTATTTTTCGATGGAAGTTTTCGGAAATCAAATCCGGGAAGGTCTCTTCCGATTTTTCTTGCAAACTTCTAACTCGTTACACATACTGAGTAAGTAAATTTGTTGAGTTGTATTAGATTTCTACCCTTTTGTTACTCAAATTAATTTCAAAGGGGCCAAATTGAATAAAGTCATTTGCAGTTTTTCTGTTACCGCTGTGACCTTGCATCAGTCTTTAAGTAACTATTATTATTCTGTTTCGCATTTGGATGTGAGAATAGTTTTGTTTGAAACTAGACTTCAAGATGAAAATTTTGGTATCTAAAGTGAATTTTTCTGAGATTGGTTGGTATTTTTACAAGATTTTTGAAACTAGGGCCTCTTTTGAAAATCAGTTTCTGGAACAGACAGACCCCAGTGTGGTTTTTCATTTTTCATTTATTCTCTGTTTGCATTTAGGACTTGAAACTTTTAGGTATGAAACTAGACATCTAGAGGCAGCTTCTGTAAATTTTACAAAATTTTTAGAGATTTATTTGAAGGGTTTCAAGGCAGGAACTTTCAGACATATTTACTGGCACAATTTGCTGGAACAGATTTTCTGAAACCTGATTCTGTCTGATTTCGAAAATTCACTATAATTAATCTGTATGTCCAAACATCATGAAATTTTTACAGTAGACGAGTCCTATTATGTTTCATTCACAGTTAAATTTTCATTTGATTCCGTTCATCCGTTCGTAAAATAAAAAGGATTTTGTAAACTGTCCAAAATGCCCCTCACGGGTTGTGCCAGAAAATTGTCCAGCACTATTGTTTTACCGTTGTGTATTGATTTCTAGAGTTGCTAACCACTGTTTAGTGTTTAAAATCATCTACTGGTACAACTAATAAGGTGTACTATAATTGTATGAGGTAATCAAAGGACTAATCAAACCCCTAACTTTACCAACGGAGTTATTGAATGTGAATTGTTAATGTTTGCTTGCTAAAGTAAGGACTTAGTCTAGTATTTGTCTATGTAGAGTCTGGGCAGGTTTTCGAGCCGGATATGGCTGGTACAACTGAGGGTCTGTATGATTATTGTTGGCTAGCTGATGTTATTGTGTTATCAGGTACGGATTTCACTTGAGTTTTAATTATATGTGACATATGTTTTGATTGTTGTTATTGTTATTATTATTATTATTATTATTATTATCATTGTCATTATGCATTCTGAATTCATAATTGGAATGTTGTTCATGAGATCATTTTGTGAAATTGTATATTGATGCATGATTGGAAAGTGACATATTGAATGGTATCCGATTGAAATGTTGGAAAGTGGCATATTGAATGGAATCCGATTGAAATGTGAATTGATTGAGGTAAGTACAGCTTGTGTGGTTGAGATAGACACTCGTAATGTTTGGAGGTGGAGTCATGACCCATCCTACCAAGCACCGTGTAATAAGCGCTTATGTACCGGGACTCAGTAGGTCTAGTCTGGAATGGACCGGAGTGTGAGTGTTCCCAGCTTGCTTGTACATTTTGATGATTTAAATTGATTGAATTATGTATGAATTGAATTGGCCGTTGGCATCCATCTATAGGGTGGTTCGCGGTATCTGAAGGAAATGACTGAAATGATTGACTTGTGATAAACCAGACTTGCATATTAGGTAATTGCCCAACCAAATGAGTCGGCTTTTGCTATACATTGACATTTGAATTGTTATGGAATTGATGCCGAGCTCACATTGCATATTGCATTGATTTAATTAATTTTGACATTGCTATTCTGCTTTGAACAAGAGGTGAATGTTTTTACACGGTAATTGATATATAACGATTAATCATTTTTTTTTCTAAGGAATTGAAATGACAATTGGTATATTCTGAATTTTAAAGGATTTTGAATAGTATTGAATTTATTTATCTAATTGCATTGCTTAATCGAAAGTCTAGTTTTAATGTTATTTGAAATAAAAAGAAATGAAATTTGATTTGGATTTGATTTGACTCAGTCTTGTATTTAGTTCCAACACATGATAATCAAAACTCAAGTGGCTGGAACTGAATACCGTACTGAGATAAATTTTATTTATCTCATTCCGTGCTTTTGCATTATTTTCCACGATTGGTTGTGGGTTCCAGGTTTCAGGTCAAGTGCTGGACAGCAGGACGAGTAGCGAGCCATTGGATACTGTGGTTAGCAACCTATATTTACCAGACTTTGTAGGATTTAATTCATATTGAAGTTATTAGTTATAAATTTATAATTGACACGTATATTAATTGTGTATAATTAACAGTAATTCGTAAAATGAGTGGTTCTAAGCCTTGCGGGTGCAGCAGGCATCCGCGGCGGGCACTCTGTCACGTGTTGTCAAGTTACAATATTCGACGGGGTGTCACAAGTTCTTTGTATGTAACTTGTGTAGGAGGGAAATATATATGTCAATAGCTAATTGCCACTCATGAATTGAGGAATGATATTATAAAGGGCCCCTTGGTAAAGTAAAATTATAAATGGATCCAATATAACTGAAGTGCAGTTATAATTATATAATCCTACTTATTAGAGACCAAGAAAAAGATTATAATACGAAGATGACACAGCCCTACTTTGTATAATAATCATAATATCATATGGCAAGGAATAGACACAAGTAATGTTAATAGCATTACTAGAAGGATCGTGTTTCGTAAAAAGATTTGCTAAACATCTATATTATTTGGGTAGCTGTAATGTATGCTAGAGTACCGCTTACAGTTTATGGAATAAAATGTTTTATTCCATTGCCAACATAATATGGATCCTCAATATAGGTCACACCAACTGAATGGAAAACAAGAAATATATTTTCTATGTACAAGGTTTCATGTTGTATGAAACAAAGTGTACAAATAGAAAATTATATCACATGACGTGATTAACTAGCAAAGAATAAATTTATTGATATGTGAATATTATGAGTATAATATGTGTTTCACATAATATAATAATATATGAATATTATTATAGAGTGCATAAATTTATTTAAAGCCCAAGCCCAAATATTTTAACAAATGAAGAGAGAAAGAAGGCTTTAAATTCGGGTCAGAATTTGAGCCAACTTTAAACTGACAATTAGTATAGTAAATGATAACCAAATTAGATAAATGATATATTAAAATTGTATCCCTAGACGTGTAGAATCCAATGGTTCAAGTTTCATATCGTTTGGAGTTTCCTACAGAGAGTTATCAATGTTTTAGTGCTGCAACGTCAGAAATTAAAGTGCTGTTTTAATTTCTGATTAGTGGCTTTGAATGCTATACGAATTTGAAAGGTTTATTCTGATGTTTTAAAGGTAAAACAGATCAGAAAATTTGAACACAAGTAAGTCTTCATGTGTTGAAGCTTTGGTTTTCTCATCCTCTAAATATTTGTTAAAATATTCTATCGATTAAGCAATCGATCAAGACACGAGTGGTGGAGCTAGCCGTTGACGGGGAGTTCGCTAGAACGGATTCAACTGTCATTCTTGTTTCGGATTTAAGGTGAACCGAAGAGGAATAAAGCTTCGTTAGAGACCATAGGTATGGCTCAACAATCCTTCTTATAGGAATATATGTGATTGTGATGCAAATATAATATAAGAAAGTTAATGATAATAAGAACGATCTTAGATGTTATCGGTTAATAAAATTTTAAATTTACCCGATTCGCATCATGAAATCCTTCAATTGGTATCAGAGCATCAGGTTCTTTATTATCGCTAATTAGGCTATTTTATTATGTAATTTTATTACATAAGTGCTTAGTTAATTGTTCTTTTGTGTTGCGGTTCTAAAATTCGAGCTGAATTTTTGTTACATGCTTTGCAATATTGTTATTAGATTACTGGTTGATTATTTTTGTAATTTCTAAAATTCTTACTATTGTAAAAGAAGTTTAGAATAGGATAATTATATAGATCAAGGTTTTTGGACAGATCTATGAGGTTAAACAAAAATAAGAAAAATAGCGCGTTGCTGGATTTTTCCAGCAGCAGTAGCAGTTTTTGCTGAAATTAAAATAACGATTTCTCTCAAATGGATTATCGTATTTTGATGAAATCAGTTTCTAAATTTAGATATTGAAGTCTAGTTTCTAAATAATAAAATTTTCCTATACAAAAGTTTTATGAAATTTCGTCACAAAGGCAAAACAGAAACAGTGCGCAGTTTTTCTGTGACAAGGACAATAACGGTTTGAATTTTCTTTTAAATGTTTAAAAGATTATTTTTCAAACTATGGTGCAAATCGTAACAGAGAATTATAAATCATTTTTCTGGGATTTAAATGATTTAGAGAACCGCAATTGCATAAGAAATGGAAATTAACTAAAAGGTACAAAATAGTGCATTGGTATGCAATTCCTATTCTAATTTTGTTTTGCAGGGAACCGAGTTTGTATGTCTCATTCCAATGCCTTGTGTGATGTAAATTTTGATGTGATGTGTTTATTTGATTGTAAGCAAGTTTAATAAATGTTTATTAATTAGGCACAAAAGGCAATTTATGTATAGAATGCATTTATTTATTATTTACATCATATGCATTGTGAGAATGAGATGGGTTCCTAATACTTGCACTTAGCAAATTTTATTTTGAAAGGATTCATAATAAAGTTTGGGGCAGCATATTTATTTTATATGCAATTTTTCATCCAATGGTGCAAGAAGAAAAAACGGTGGATGAAGAGAAGCGCAAGAGGCATACAAACTCACAAATGTTTTGTGATTGTGATATGTGATGTGCTTTATGATTATATGTGAATGATATGTTAGGATAGGTATGGGTGTATGGAAACATGACCTACCAAACTATAGTCACATTTGAATTGTCCAATGAAAAATTAAGTATTTTTCCTTCTTATTTTATCCACTTTAAGCTAAAGATTATTGAGATGCATAAGTGTAATCTTTAATCTTTAGAAATCGTGGAATGTGTTAGGATATATTATCAGGCCATTGATAGGTGGATTAAATGTGAGGCATTTGATACATTTATTTTATGGAGATAATATAGCCAAACATATTGACCAATAAAATAAGTTTGCTTAAAGAGCAGTCAAGATCTAGGCTTGAAGTCTCGGGAAAATCGTTTAATAAGAAAAGTTTTTTAATAAACAACAAGAGTCTTTAGAAAATTGCAAAAGATTGCAAAAGTTTTCTAAAAGGTTATGATTAGTAAATGATTACTTACCTTGATTTTATATTTCGGATGAGTTTGATTTATTTATGATGGGATCTTGAATATACTGCATAATGGACAAATTTTAAATATGTAGTATGAAATTTTACATAAATATTAACATGAAATCCTTTAATTTATTTTATAGAATGACAAACAATGTACTTATCCGATCCATACTCGAAAAGTTTCCGTTGGAGAATGATAGTTCCAATTTTCTTGATTGGGAATTGAAACTCCAACTTATCATCAGGTCGGAGGATCTTGTTGATGTATTGGAGGAAGATGCTCCAGTACTAGGTACAAATCCCTCTGATGAGGAAAAGACCAAATCTGAAAAGTACCGCAAGGACGAACTGAGCGTTCAAGGTCTCATGTTGGCAAGTATGGCTACTGAACTTACTAGAAAGTTCATAAACAATATTCCAAAAGAGATAATCGAACGTCTCTCCAAGATGTTTATGGAGAATGCCCGTAAAGAGCGTTCAAAGATCACCTTAGCTTTCACAAGGTGTAACATGGCAGAAGGGTCTTCTGTCAACCAACATATGTTGAAAATGTTGGGTTACCTTGAGAAATTGGAGAAGCTAAATGCTCCAATGCATGCTGACTCTGCTGAGGATATAATCCTTGGTTCATTGCCTCCATCTTACAGAGATATAGTCATGCATCTTCACTTGCGTGAAAAGGCAATGATCCTGGATGAGATCCATCAGACTTTGAAGCAAGCTGAGGCCGATATGAACAGACATAAGGGAGAGAAGAATGTTCTTGCGATCTCACAGAATGGCAAGAAAGTTCAAAAAGGAAAGGGCAAAAGAAAGATATCTAAAAAGAACAAGGGGAATAGAGAAGCTCAAGCGAGCACCTCCAAAGGCAAAAAGAAAAATTCGCCAACTCCGCAAACCGAGTGCTATTATTGTCATGAGTTGGGACATTTCAAGGCGAATTGTCCAAAGTACAAGGCTGACTTAAACTCAGGCAAAATAGAGCGGAAGCGCCCCAAGGTTCCGAAAGGTATCTATGTTATTGAGATTAATTTAACCACATCTATTCATGATTGGGTAATTGATACTGGATCATGTGCTCATATTTGTGCAAATATGCAAGCACTAATGAATAGAAGACATCTCAAGAGAGGAGAAGTCATTTTGAAGGTGGGCAATGGTGTTAGTGTCTCGGCATTGGCCATTGGCTCGATAAACCTTCATTTATCTAGTGGTTTAATAATTAATTTGAATAATGTTTATTATGTTCCATCTATATGTAAGAACATTATATCTGTGTCATGTTTGACAAAGATGGTTATGTCTTTACCATTTCAAACTCGTGTTTGAGTATTGCAAAAGATGGAATTTTCTATGCAAATGCTACTGTTCATGATGGTTTATATTTGCTAGAAGTGAATGATAAACATGTTCTAAGTATCAATAACAAAAGACTCAAAGTATCTCATGAAAATAACACTCTCTTATGGCACTATCGTCTTGGTCATATAAATGAGAAACGCATTAAGAAGTTACATGATAGTAATCTTCTTGGTCTCATGGATTGCGATGCAATAGAGACATGTAAATCTTGTTTAGTTGGTAAAATGACTAAAAAACCATTCAAGAAGAAAGGTTCAAGGGCGAGAGACTTGTTGGAATTGATACATTCTGATATATGTGGTCCAATGAGAACAAGTGCACGAGATGGTTTTAGGTACTTCATTACGTTCATAGATGACTATAGTCGTTTTGGCTATGTTTATCTAATGAGGAACAAGAGTGAATCTTTTGACAAGTTCAAAGAATTCAAGAATGAAGTTGAAAATCAACTGAGTAAGAGAATTAAGATTTTACGAACTGATCGTGGTGGAGAATACTTGAGTAATGAATTTGGTACATATCTGAAAGAGTGTGGTATCATACCACAATTGACTCCTCCAGGAACACCTCAGTGGAATGGTGTATTGGAAAGGAGAAACAGAACATTGCTTGATATGGTTCGATCAATGATGTGCCAAACAGAGTTGCCTCTTTATTTTGGGGACATGCATTGCTAACTGCAGCTTACACACTGAATATTGTTCCATCTAAATCTGTCGAGAAAACTCCGTATGAGTTGTGGACAAGAAAAACTCATGACTTGTCTTTTCTCAAGATTTGGGGATGTGAGGCTTACATCAAATGATTGATGTCAACCAAACTAGAACCCCAAGCAGAAAAATGCTTCTTTATAGGTTATCCGAAAGAAACAAAAGGATACTACTTTTGGCACAAGACAACAAATAGAATATTAGTTGAAAGGGGTACAATTTTCTTAGAGAAAGAATTTCTCGAAAGAATCAAAAGTAGTGGGAGTAGTGTAATGCTTGAGGAAACTCAAGAAACACTACAAGACCTCGATCAAGTCATGGATAACAACCATGTAGATCGAAGTAGCCCAACGATAGTTCCGACGGCTAGTGGGAGCATTAGTGTACAAGTTCCTCAACCTATTGAGGAAGAGGTTCACGAATCACCACATGGTGTTCAATCGAGTATTGAACTAATTCCACAAGAGATTGTGCAAAAGGTTCGAGGTACTCAAGATGAACATGAAGAACCACAAGAACTAAGAAGGTCAACAAGATCTAGGAAGAAGCCTGATATGTATCTAGGACTTCATGAGATCTTGGTAATGGATATGGATGATCCAAAGACCTTTGAAGAAGTAATGGAAAGAGAAGACTCAAAATCATGGTATTTAAGTCAATTCGGATATTACTAACCATTGCTGCATTTTATGATTATAAAATATGGCAAATGGATGTCAAAACAGCATTCCTTAATGGGAATTTGGAAGAGGATGTGTACATGGTACAACCTCCAGGTTTTGAAGATCCAAATAATGGCAGTAAAGTATGCAAACTTCAAAGGTCCATTTATGGATTGAAGCAAGCATCCAGGAGTTGGAACAAGCGCTTTGATGAAGAGGTTAAACGCCTTAGATTTATTCAAAGTAAGGAAAAACTTTGTGTATACAAGATGGTCAGTGGGAGCTATATACTTTTCTTGGTCCTATATGTCGATGACATACTATTGATAGGCAACTTTATTCCCTTAATGGAGCAAACAAAATTTCATTGAAATAGATTTTCTCAATCAAAGACTTGGGTGAAGCCCAATATATCTTGGGGAACAAGATATGTAGAGACATGTCACGTAGACTCATTAGCTTAAGTCAACGTACATACATTGACAAAGTGTTGAAACAATTCAACATGGAAAATTCCAAGAAAGAAAATGTGCCAATGAGTCAAGGTGTAAAACTTAGCAAGTCTCAACGTGCTATGACACGTAAAGACATTGATACCATGAAGAATGTAGAATATGCTTCTGCAATTGGTTCTATCATGCATGCTATGGTTTGTACACGACCTGATGTCGCGTATGCTCTAAGTATGACAAGTCGTCATCAAGCCCATGCAGGTCCTGCACATTGGAGTGCGGTCAAGAATATCCTTAAGTATCTTAACAGAACTAAGGATAGATTTCTTGTGTATGGAGGGACAAGGGAACTCGTTGTAGAAGGCTACAGCGATGCGAGTTTTGCAACCGATTATGATGATAAAAGATTGCAATATGGATATGTATTCATTCTGAATGGAAGCGCTGTTGGTTTGAAAAGATTCAAACATTTAGCAAACAGCTGACTCAAGCATCCAATCAGAATTGATGGTTGTTGCTAAAGCCAACGAAGTAAATGTTTGATCAAAAAGTTCAATGAGGAACTTGACGTGGTTCACACTACAAGATCAAACATATGGATAGAAAGTACTTTGTCATTCGGGACTTCATAGAAGATGGTAAAATAAAATTGTTAAAGGTGGACACGGATGGTAACACAGCAGATCCGCTAACAAAGCCTTTATCTCAAGCCAAAAGTGAAGTTCACTTTGATTCCATGGGTTTGAAAACACATGGAGAGTGGATAGAGATAACAGAATGAGTCAAAAGGCAACCCTAATTTTAAAGTTAATGCATAAGAATGTATAAGAAGTAACTTTAAGAACAAGTGGGAGATTGTTGGAATTGTGTTCTAAAATTTATCTTATGGTGATTACTTTTATATGTTATATTTATGAATTGGATGTTATTACATTTTGTTCCATGAGTTTATATTCGTATTTAGAAGTGTTCAAGAAGATGCTTTTGGTCTTGAACCGCAGAACTCTAAATAAAATGAATATATATCTCTAAAATGTTCACAGGTCTTGGATATTAGCAGGAACACTAATATGCCATACAAGACTGTCGTGTTGATTAAAAGTACGTTGTAGTTCTGTAAACGTTGATAAAGGATTATCATTTAATAACACGAGTATATGAAAAGTTTCATATATTGAACAGACCTAATTGATAAAAATATTATATGGATTGTGTTTGTGTCATTAATATCTTTATCGTGTCATTAATTCTAAGATTGATATGATATATTTTCACATAAGGAATATGCAACGTGATTATTATTTGAAGCCATATAAAGCTTGTGGTGATAAAAGTAATAGTTCTTTGTATATAACTTGTGTAGGAGGGAAATATATATGTCAATAGCTAATTGCCACTCATGAATTGAGGAATGATATTATAAAGGGCCCCTTGGTAAAGTAAAATTATAAATGGATCCAATATAACTGAAGTGCAGTTATAATTATATAATCCTACTTATTAGAGACCAAGAAAAAAATTATAATACGAAGATGACACAGCCCTACTTTGTATAATAATCATAATATCATATGGCAAGGAATATACACAAGTAATGTTAATAGCATTACTAGAAGGATCGTGTTTCGTAAAAAGATTTGCTAAACATCTATATTATTTGGGTAGCTGTAATGTATGCTAGAGTACCGCTTATAGTTTATGGAATAAAATGTTTTATTCTATTGCCAACATAATATGGATCCTCAATATAGGTCACACCAACTGAATGGGAAACAAGAAATATATTTTCTATTTACAAGGTTTCATGTTGTATGAAACAAAGTGTACAAATAGAAAATTATATCACATGACGTGATTAACTAGTAAGGAATAAATTTATTGATATGTGAATATTATGAGTATAATATGTGTTTCACATAATATAATAATATATGAATATTATTATAGAGTGCATAAATTTATTTAAAGCCCAAGCCCAAATATTTTAACAAATGAAGAGAGAAAAAAGGCTTTAAATTCGGATCAGAATTTGAGCCAACTTTAAACTGACAATTAGTATATCAAATGATAACCAAATTTGACAAATGATATATGAAAATTATAGCCCTGGACGTGTAGAATCCAATGGTTCAAGTTGCATGTCGTTTGGAGTTTCCTACAGAGAGTTATCAATGTTTTAGTGCTGCAACGTCAGAAATTAAAGTGCTGTTTTAATTTCTGATTATTGGCTTTGAATGCTATACGAATTTGAAAGGTTTATTCTGATGTTTTAAAGGTAAAACAGATCAGAAAATTTGAACACAAGTAAGTCTTCATGTGTTGAAGTTTTGGTTTTCTCATCCTCTAAATATTTGTTAAAATATTCTATCGATTAAGCAATCGATCAAGACACGGGTGGTGGAGCTAGTCGTTGACGGGGAGTTCGCTAGCACGGATTCAACTGTCATTCTTGTTTCGGATTCAAGGTGAACCGAAGAGGAATAAAGCTTCGTTAGAGACCATAGGTATGGCTCAACAATCCTTCTTATAGGAATATATGTGATTGTGATGCAAATATAATATAAGAAAGTTAGCGATAATAAGAACGATCTTAGATGTTATCGGTTAATAAAATTTTAAATTTACCCGATTCGCATCATGAAATCCTTCAATTATAATAAGGAATCATCTTATATCTTATAAGTATAAATGTTCTTGTTATAATAAGAGAAGACGGGAGCCAAGATACTGAGAAAATGAGAGGGAAGAAAACGCATCACGAATATTGGAGAGAAAAGGAAAATGATGCACATGCACAAAAAATGGGAAGGACGCTGGATTGGATGATACGCATGATAAATTATAGAATTGTACTTATCATGCTCGTTTAAAAATTTATAAGTTATGTGTTTAACATTTGTCGAACTAATTTGTTGTTAATATATTGCCGTGCAACATGCAAATTCATATACATATACTATTAAATAAAAATTAAATCAGTACTTTTATATCAGAAATTATAACCACCATCGTTAAATTTACCATCGCTACCCTCTGTATCTTTCTGCGCGCCCTCTTTCGCATCTCCCTCTCTCCTCTTTCACAATTCTTCTCTCTCTTAACGCTTCTTTCTCATTTCTCCTCTCTTCTCTCTCAAGATTTCCTCTCCCCAGATCCTCTCATTTTTCTTCATTTCTCTCCTCTCTCTCAAAACTGTTTCGATTTTTCAAGAAGACATATATGACAACAAAGTGAACATTTAAATCAACAAATTGAAAAACTTGAGAGAGGATAATACTTATAACGATAAAGTTGCGAAGTGAATACTTATAACAACAAAGTAAACATATGTATTAAACAAAGTGAACATTTAATCAAAACAAAGGTAACAAATATAAAAGATCAACAAACTGAATTAATATAATAAACAAAGTGAACACTTATGGAAAAAAGTGAACTGAAAAAATAAACAAAGTGAACATTTATAAAAATCGAACAAATAAAGTGAATACATATAACAACAAATTGAACAGACACAATAAACAAACCGAACATTTATAATAATAAAATTAACACATATAAAAGATAGAATTGAATAAAAAAATTAATTGATTGAACAAATAAAATTAACATATATAATAACAAATTGAACATATGCAATAGATAAAGTGAACATATATTTGAAATAAAATTAACTGGTACAATAAACAATTTAAACACATATAATAACAAAATGAACACATACAAAATATAAACAAAACAAAAAATAATGTCTGATATGGATTTGAGAGAGAGAGGGAGAACATAAGTAGAGAGAATAGAAGCACAAGAGGAAAAGAGAAGCGTGCAGAAGGGAGAAAGAAGGAATGGAGAGAGACGGAAGGGCGCGCAGAAAGGAAAGGGAACATATCCACGCTAGGTGAGGAGAGGGGAACACTTCACTGGGGAGAGGGTAGTGCTTCGTTGGGTGAGAAGAGGGGAGCACTTTGCTAGCGATGGCAGGAATGGTAAAAATAGGGATGGCAGTAATCAATTTTCCTATTCAGGAATGATAACTACCAACAACAGTTTTGTCATTTCCTGCCATTATTAAATATAAAATGAACATATACAGCAAACAAAGTGAACATATAGAAGACCTAAGTGAACACTTACAACTAAATAAGTGTTGTCATCATTTTATATTTGGCGATGGCAGGAATGACAAAACTGCAGATGGTATTAATCAATTTCCAATTATTATTATACCCATATAATACGAAAATTGATTACTGCCATTCTTATTTCTAATGATGACAACACTTATTTATTTGTAAGTGTTCACTTAGATCTTCTATATGTTCACTTTATTTGCTGTATATGTTCATTTTATATTTAACGATAACAGAAATGATAAAATTGTAGATGACAGTTATCATTCATGATAATAATTGGTAAAATCATGGTAGAGATTTTGTAACTTTTCTGAACTGAACCGTGTTGTAAAATCTAAAGCAGGCTTCCCTTGAACTGGAGGCCCAAAATATGCTCTAGTACTAGACTACTAGTATTGGTATTCCAATTCGTGAACCAGGATCTCCGCAGCAATTCACTTCTCACTTCTGGCGCAGAGAATGAGAGAAACCCTAAACCTAAATCTCCTCTCAGGCCAGGCATTTATCGGACCCCTCTCCTCTAATGTCATCTCATCTCAGGTCTTAACTAAATCTCTCCTCTCGTCTTTTCTCTTGTCATCTCTTCTCTACCTTTTAATCTCTTTTTCTATTAGTTGCCTTTTGTCTAATTAGCTTCAACGCTGATGGTGCTTCTGAAGTTTGATTTGATGGTTTCGATTGAATTTTTCTCTTTTTTTTTAAAAAAAAAATGAAACAGTTGATTAAATCTTTTAAATTCACATGGTTAAAATCAAATGTTTTGTGTGTCTCACTTTCATCATCCATAACAGTGCATTGTGTTTTATTGTTCGGAAGGCCTGATGATGCATAATAATATAGCATAAGAACAGAGATCTGAAAAAAATATGTCTTCTCTGTCAAAGCCCGATAAAAATGTACAATAATTGAAAGCTTTACAGTATGTTTGGATCGGGTAAGGAATTGTATGGTCTGTTTGGGTTCAGGGTTTGAAGAGCGTGAAGCTATGAGGTCAGCTAGTGACTCAAAATTGGAAATAATGAGCCCAAGCCCTTCTTCCATGCTCATAGCCTTTCACAATTTGAGCAATGGTCTATTTATTTATTTATTTATTGAGGAAAAAGCTCATGCAAAAGATTTGGTCCATTGCAAAATTTCTCTATGAAAATGTTAATATTAGGGCTTTGAGAATTGAGGTTGTTGTACAAATCAGCAGCTTACCTTAGTCATATTTGCCTTTCCAGTTGTATTGGGGACCCACATACTGCAGGTTGTGCATTTTACTTACGTATTTTTTGAGAAAATTTCTGAATGGGATTTGAACCTGCGACCTTTCACAAGGATCAAAACTTGAACCTGGCACCTCAGACACTAAACCACCATTGGGAAATCTATGTGCATTTTTATATGGGCCTCAGAGGACAGTGTGTTGAAATAAAAATTTAATATTTGCTGAGGGTCTTCACAATGCATTGTCCATATTTCTTGTTGTATTTGTTGTTGGCTGCAGACTTTCCTTCATCTTCATTGAATATCTTTTCTTCTGGTTGATAAAGATTCATTTATTTTTATTTTTATTTCAATTCTTTTATGTGAGAAGATCTACTATATTGCTTTTTAGCTTGTATTTTGTGTTTGTGTATATTACCGGTATATATATCTCAGTTACTTTGGCCATTTTCACTATGTCAACAATGCACTAAATTCCTTGAAGCTGAATTTTGATTTCTGGAGTAACTTGGTGCAGGCCTCTAAATTCTACCTTCCATGCTGTATTGTGGTCGGGTAGATGGTGCAATACATTGCTGGACTTGTAACATTTGATTTGATTTTCTTTCAGTTATTGGCCTAATGATGAATATGACTAAAATGTCCCAAATTCCATGTCACTGTTGAAGCCCAATATGTACTTTTATTGGATAGATGGATGGCTTGGAAATGAGATATCAGTTACAAATTATGTCTTTAACATGGCATAATTTTGCATCAGAAGCTATGTCATCATTAGTTACACCCTTCTTATTCCTCTACCAAACACACCCATACATCTGAAACACACCAATACTTTCCGCCTAGAAATAGGCTATTCCTCTTATTCCTAAGCAATCCAAACAGAGCCTATGAGAATAGGATTAGAATTGAGCTTTGAGAATAGATGTTGAGTTAGTAATATCTGGTGAACTAAACTTTTATATACACTTTGGTGTGTTTGGATGCATGGGAATCGCTTTGACAAATAGTACAATAGTAGTACTGTTTGGGCTCCAGTTACATGGCATGTTGAAGAAATAGTAATAACGAGATTTATTAACAATCTGAAGGCCTAGACATTATTTGTTTTTCTGTTTATTTCCTTTTTTGACATCTATGAAGTTTGATATTGTTCTCCATGACTCCATCATTCTTTTGTCATGGAATAGTTTTGTTGCTCTGTTTTGAAAATATGAATGCTAATTTTAAATGGTGCTTATAAATTTTAGATTTGATGGTTTCATTATTACAATAAATAGTTTTAGTCAGGCTAGAACTGAATTTTCTGAACTTTTTGAGGATGAAACAGTTCTTAAAACCTTTTGATAACATGCTTGATTGTTTGTCTTCTTTTCTTCATATATCATGTTGAGGAGGCCTAATGATGTATATGGCATAAGAACGGAGATCTGAAAAAATATGTTCTCTGTTGAAGCCCAATAAGAATGTACAATTAATAGGGATGAAAACGGCTCGGATATTGATTGGATAGTGGCCAAACCATATCCGTATCCATATTTGGATTGTCAATGGAACAGTATGGGTGCATTTGGATCAAGTGGCACCACGTGATCTCTCTCTCTCTCTCTCTCTCTCTCTCTCTCTCTCTCTCTTTCCCCTTCATCCCTTCCTGACTCAGTTATCTGAATTTGATGATTCATACCTTGGGGAATCTATGTACATTTTATATGGGCTCCAAAGAACAGTGTGTTGCTATAGCAATTTGAGGTTTGCTGAAGGTCTTCTCAATGCAAAGTTCATATTTCTTGTTTTACTTTCTGTATGTGTTTTGTGGCTGCAGACTTTCCATTGTAGCCATTGGATACTTTTTTCTTTTGGTTCATACCATCTTTTTTTTTTCGTTTCATTTTATTTGAAAATCTTCTGTATTCCATTTTAGCTATGTTTTTCTGTGTATTATCAGTTTGGGATATCTGTGAATGTAATTGTGAATTAAATTGCTTGCCATAATTTTGAACCATAAATTTTTCAATTTTTCTGCAATTGGCTTAGTGCCCACCTCTAAATTCTATCGTTTATTTCTCCTTTATTGTTTGGTTGATGGCGCAATACACATTTGGTGAATTTGTGTCTCTGCAAGTACTAACTACTTTGGTTGATTATGGCCTAATGATAAATAAATATCATGTATTTTTGGATGCATCACAAATTCCATGTAGCTGTTGAAGCCCAACATATATTTATTGGATGAGTTTGTACTGGTTTGCACTCAATTTCTAACATTATCCAACTAGGAAATGTTAGTGATAATAATAATAATAGTAATAATAATAACAATGAGGGTGATGGTGATGGTGATGGTGATGGTGATGGTGATGGTGATGGTGATGGTGATGGTGATGGTGATGGTGATGGTGATGGTGATGGTGATGGTGATGGTGATGGTGATGGTGATGGTGATGGTGATGGTGATGGTGATGGTGATGGTGATGGTGATGGTATATTAGCTTGTGAAGCTTTCATTCCTTCCCCTTCCATCCCTTCTCTTGCTCTGAATCTATCAAGATGTGGTAACATTTGGATTAACGAGAAACTGAGAAAAACAACAAGGAATAATACAAGAATGATATATTTTGGGCTCCAGATACTTGGCATGTTGATATAGTAATAATGAGCTTTATGATCAATCTGAAGGCCTAGATGTTATTGTTTTTCATTTCTTTTCCTCACTGGACATTTATAATATTAAATATAAATATTTGGCGTTCATGTTTCTGCATTTCTTGAGAAAGTTGTTTCAGTTTATATTCTCTGGACCTGTTTTTAGAACTTCTGCTAGTATAAAATTTTTATCTTAGTTTTTGGTAACTGTAATATCATAATATAGCATTTCACTACCCTACCCAGGTTTGGCATTTATGCAAGAAAATCAGTACCAGATGCGGATTTGGGTTCGATTCGGCACCGGTGTGTATGAGATGTGCCATGTGGCGCACTCAATTAATTTAATATATTTGACTAGCCGATGCGGTCTTGAACACCGCACTGGCGCGCGAATCGGATCCATTGAAGTGGCCGTATCAGATCAAGCTGAACATGGTGTGGCTGTCATGTGCGAATCAGTCGGAGCATGGTTTAAAAATTAAAACACTCGGGGACTCTTTCATCTTGAGAGCAGGGCAGCAGCTCTCCCAATCACGTGATGGTGCTCTTCCAAAATTAGCTTATACTGTCAAAAAAACAAAAAATTAGCTTATATAGAAGGTCAAAACTAGTTGTATTTACAATGTGACCATGTGGGACTAAAAGAAAAGTTCAAAACCAGACAAGTCGGACAATCAAGTAGCAAATGAGAGCTTGTATTTCTAATTGTGGATTTAAGACCTGTATTTTTATGAGCTCAAAAATTAACTATATATCGCTGCACTTGCATCGCACCGGATACGGTTCTCGAACTTGAATCCATGCAACATCGGTGTTTCACAATTTGTGCTCTGAATTTTCTTTTGAAGAACACTAGAAAATTGCTGTTTTTATTGGCTTATTATTATTTGTAATCATTTAACTTCGCAATAAAATTTACCAAAGGCCACTTTTCTTTCTTACCATGCTGGTAAATTTAGAATCATATGAATTTACAAATTCTCTCTTTACCAAAGGGCATTGAAAATAATCAATTTGAATATTTTATTGTATAATAAAGTTAAGAGAACAGCATTAATAAGGAACTTGCTGAATTTTTGAGGGGGGTAATGACTTGCTCTATTTGAAAAATCTCTGTTGCTTTTATTTATTTATTCTTTTACCTTTCTTGAGGTTATTTAGTCGGTTTTAATTTGTTTTTTTTTTCCCTTGTAGAAATGAAGAGTGGCCTTTTTCTGACCTTTACTGTACATTCCTTTTAATCTCTCTAATGTTGCATACCAGTTTTCTCAAATTTGTTGAACTCTTTCAGTTGAAAAGGTTGATAAAATTCTTCTAAAAAATTTGACAGTATTTTCTTCCTTGTGTTTTCTATGGAAGTATTTTGTTCTTCTTTTTCGCTTTGTTGTGAAGGACTGAAGGGGCTGTGATGATTTATTCGGTTAATATTTTATATTTTCTCTGTAGGAGCCTGATAACAATGTACAAATGCTTTGTCATGTGCAAACAGTTAAAATCCCCGTCTCCGATTATACGGATTTCATTGAAAACATAATTACATAAATGGGATGAATAATTGAATATTATTATGTCTTTGTGTGTGTGTGCGCGCGCGCTATCAGATAAGCGGACTTCCAAGTATCTTTGCAAACAAACTTGGGAAACCCATTACATTTTTATTTGGGCTCCAGAGAATAGTGTGTTGGAATATGACTAATCTGGTGAGGGTCTACATGACAATCTGTTTGCTATATTTTGTTATGTCTTTTTTGTAGCTTCTTTCTAATAAAATCTCAAGTTGCTTGTTGAAAACTGGTTGAGCACAAGACTTCGTACTTGCGTGATAAATTTGCTTGGGCCCAACGGCAGGTTATCAAAAAAATTATAGGCAGGACGCTGTGAGCATTCTTAGTTTGGTTTTTCACTGTCATCATGAATTCATGATCATAAATATATTCGGCTTTTGCCCATCTTTTTTTCCTTTCGAGTTTTGAGGTTAAATCAGAAATTATTGTTAATACAAAATGATAAACAAAAGAGGAGGCTAGTATAATAGACAGACTTCGTAGTCAGAAACAATGTCCTGCCGTAAATAAGTATGAAAAGTAGTACAAACCAAAATTTAATTGATATTATATTTATTTCCAAAACAACAAAATGAAAAGGAAATTGTAGGTGTTCTTCCTACTATTCGGCTAAGAATTAATCGATCATCAAAAATCAGGTGGATGTGTTAATTTCATAGTTCTTTTCATGCATCAACTTCCTAAAATTCTCTGCTATTTCCATCAAATCTACCTTCAAAAACTCATCATAAAGGTGTGTGCATGCTGAGATATCAAACTCAGGCCCCATTGACTGCCATTGATCAATAACCTCACCTGCCTCCTCCAACTCTGCTATGACAAGATTGGACGAAATCACGCAAATATAGCTCCTGTAAGTCATCTTCCCTGGGCTCATTTTCATGCATCTCCACATCTCCTTGATCCTCCCCTTGTTTCCCAAACTGGCATGCAAAATCACCAAAAGGTCATAAGTGATCCATTCTCTGACGCTAACCTTCATGTCAGCCTCAATTAACTTGGAACCACTGCCTGCCTCTGCCTCTTCAAACCGACCCACATTAGTATAAATTTGTACCAATTTTGTATAAATTTCCCACCGCCGGTCAGAATCTGGATCCTGTTCCATCTCAGAAAGTACTTGCCGAACACCCTTGAAATCCATTATGGCACCACAAGCACTTATCCACAAATTATAGCTATACAAATCCAATCCCACTTTTAATCTCTTCATCTCAGTGACTACTGCAAACACCTTGTCAGCTTCCCCAACTGAAACGTACAAAGTCATTAGTTCGTTAAAAGGCAATGTATCCATACAAACATTTTGGCTCTTCATTTGAGCAAAGAGTTGCTCAGCCTTGTCGACTGATTTAGAAGAAGCGAAGTGGTGTAGCATAGCAGTATATGCTTCAATGGGTTTTGGGGTAAGGGTGTTGAAGAAATCTTGAGCGGAATTGAGGCCGAAAACTTTGGTTAAAAGGTCGATTCGAATGGCATAGTCATTTCCTAAGAGGTGTGATTCATGGTGAAGCTTCATCCACTCTGAGACCTGTTTAAATCGTAATGTATATGTATATTATTCATGAGCAACGTTTTAGTGGAAATTGAGGCCTAACAAGGCAAAGACAAAGACAAAGAAATAGAGATAATATTAATTTGGGGTACTGGTGCTTACCTCAAGTGCGTGCTTGTAGTGGCCACATCGGCTGAGGTCTCTGACAGCCTCTCTGAGCGCGCCAGCCGGAGCCTCTCTCCCTTCTGAAACCCATCTCTCGAGCGCCGCCGTGGCACTCCGCTTGGGGAAGCGGAGGCGGAGGAGGCGAGTCTTGAGATCGTCGTGGGGCTCGTCGGAAGTGGAAGGATCGTAGTTGGTCTTGGAACCGCAGGTGGAGAAGGCTCTTGGAAGACCAAGACCAAGACCAAGGGTTCTCACTCGTAGTCGTCGGAGTAGAAATGGAGACGCCATCACTTCAGAAAATGAATCAGAGGGGAAACGACTGATGAAGGTGGAGACTGATTGTGGCCATCCAGTGGATGGTTTCGATCTCAGCCGTCTGATTTAATCTCAATGGCTTTAAATGCTCCGTGCATAATATCAAAATTGATAGGTCCGAAAAACTCTAATCGTTGAGATTAAATCAGACGGTTCGGATCGAAAAACGTCCACTGGATGGATAGTGTGCATAATACCCTCCCGATTGATTGTTTGCTTGTTCCAATTTGAGACATGAGCAAGGTTCCGCTACCAATATTTTAATTGTCCCAAATGCTAATATTTTTATTATTATGTTATTTTTTCAAATTTTAAAATTCAAACATTAAATCCAAACCGTTGGTATTATTTAGTTTAATGAGCGATGCATTTTCATATAAATATTGTAAATTTTAGAATTTATTTGATACTTGATCAAGAGATAGAAAAACAAACGAACCTTGTTAACTATGATAGATTCATTCTAATACGTTCATGTTTTAGCTTTGATCGAGTATCAAATAAACTCTAAAATTTTCAAAACTTATATGAAAATGCATCACTCATTATATTAAATAAGATCAACGGTTTGGATTTAATGTTTGAATTTTTAAATTAAAAAAATTAACTAAATATCAAAATGTTGACATTTGGGGGCAACCAAAATGTTGATAGCGAAATCTTTCTCTTTGAGACGTATTGTTTCATCATTTTTTTATGCGATTGCAACTAATCCATTAGTGTTTTTAACTATGCTTGTTTTATCATACTTAATCTTGTACCTCTCTTCTCTCGATTTTTCTGACTGTTGATTGGAATCATGAGTGTGCGAGCATGAAGGGGGGAGAGAAGATTGGAATCATGGTTGTTTTATCACACGTATTTTAATTAAAAGAGTAACTAATTATCATGAGAGAGCAAATAATATATATACACACACGGTAATACTTAATAAATTTAAATACATATTTAAATACATAGTTCATTTAGAAAGTAACTAATAATTATAAGAAAATATTTTACAAGATTATATAATTATTTATCAAAAGGGAGTATATATATTTATTTAAGTGAGTATCTATTTGTACATACGTTAGAAGCGTTGAAAAATAAAAAAACTATAACACAGAGTTACAAATTAGAGCAGAGGCGTGAACAGAAAATGAAAAAAGAGGTGTAAAAAAAGGCAATAGGTGCACATGGGAGGGAAAAAAGGGGAAAGAGTTGCGCGAATATAAAAGAAAGGAGGAACAAAAAAAAAAACAAGATTTGTGTAAGGAAAAAGAGGAGGTGATAGTCTAATTATATAGCAAGTCCTCCAAAAACTTAATCATAATCTTACTGAATGCTATTATTCAAGTCTTCAAATTTCTATTTCTTTCTATATAAATCTCAAATAAGATTATTAAATATCAAATGATATTATTCTGTAATCCACAAATTTAAAAGACATTTTGTACAACAAATATGATTTTTTTTTTCCAACATCAAGCACCAAACAGGTTCTAAATAAGAGACATTTGTGTTAGAGATATGTCCTAGAAGCCAATCTTTTGGCTACTTCTATGGTTTTATGTCATTGATGATTTTATATCATTTGTTCCTTGATTTATGTGTTGACAGTTCATTCAGGTTGAGGATCTGAATTATAGATCACTGTGTTTCATTTAGTAGTAAATGATAACAATAAATCTAAAGCGTCCATAATCTTGATAATTAACAAGGAACATTAATTATCAATAAGATTAGTATGCAAGTTAAGTGATGATTAAGTTCTATAAATCATGGGTTAAGAGTAACCAACTTAATTGCATATGTTTATGTTAATTGAACATAGTACATGACATGACCCAACGAAATAAATATATGGATTGTGTTATGTTTCATTATTTATTTCGTTATGATTTTGATTCTGATTCTAAGTTTGAGTTGTTTATCTTTTCCATATGAGGATAGGTTCAATAAATATCGTCTACCGCTGATTTCCGATAAGGGATGCTATACGGACGTTATTTATGTTCTCTTAAATTGTGTGGGGAAAAGCTAAATTATCAAGAAAACCGTATGTCCCTCATTAATTCATTTAGTGAGTGACGATATCTATTTGGGCCCCTTGATGGAGATAGATTGTTTGCTAGCAACTGATACAATTATCTCTAGATCAAGAAACGTATAATCTGCAAGAATGACACATTCCTATATTGGATTATACGATGATATCGTGAGACATAAGAATCAAAATAGAGAAATACTTTTATTCTCTTATACAGGATTTAAATACTGTAGTAGTACATTATTTATGCGAATTGGGAATCATAACGTGTTGCTAGATACCGCTTATGATTATTGAAATTAAATAGCGATTTAATCCCATGTCCAACTTAGCATAAATCCTCAAAGGGTCACACAGATCGAAATATAACCAAACAATGCATTAATCATTTATTTGCATCAGTGTGCTTTTGCGAAAATATGATAAGTTGATTAATTGATTATATGTCGATATAATTAATTAATTCAAACAGATCATATCGAAATGATTTAATGCATAAGCTAATCCTATGGTAATTATTAATTAGTTAATAATTATTCAACACAATACAATTTAATATAAATAGTATATTAAATTAATGGGCCGATATTTATTATTGAATAAATAGTCCAAATGAAGAGCACTAAATAGTGGATTGAATGGGTTGATTTAATAATCAATTTGGAGAGCTTGCAAAGCCCATTTGGGCCCATATATGGCCGGCCACAATGGAGGTGGTAGGTAGGTGGCATGATGGTAAATAAAGGGAACTTATTGCTAGGATTTGAGCATTATAAAAGGACCCTTGTGGAGGCTCCTTGCTCCTCTCTCTCTCTTCCTTCCCTTGGCCGCCACCATCCTCCTCTCTCCCTCTCTTTGGCCGCCACCTCTCTCCCCTCTCATCCACCTTAGCTCATGTGTTGAGCACCATAATCTCTCCACTTAATTAAAGGGAATTAAGAAGGCGAGAACGCTTGGGATTAGCCTAGACCTTGTAGCTTCTAGCAAAACTTGTAGGTCTTGGTTAATTTCGTGGTGGACTCGAGGACGAGCTTGGCACGAAGGAGGAGCTAGAAGCGCGCACCACCTACAACCTAGCCGGTTCGAGCCTCTTGATTACAATATCAAGAGAGGTATACCTTTGAACCTTTCTCTTTGTGTGAATGGCTAAGTGCTAGATCTTGTTTTGCATGTTTGTTTGTGAATAATTAGGAATTATTAACCATAAAAATACAAATTATGCACTTAATTAACAATTTGAACGTGTATCACACTCTTGTTCGAAATCTTAGACGATTTTTTTTCCTAGCATCAAGCCCCAAAGGACCCAAACATACATTATTCTAAGGCTGCCGATAGGTAGGGCAGACCGTGGGCTAAACGGACCGAACGGCTCAAAATTTTTAATTGACCGAGTTCTATTTGGTAGAGGGCTTGAAATTCGACTCGGTCCATTTTAATCGGAGAGAGAAAGATGGCCCTCGGTCTGCAGGTGTGATATACACCATGTCACCATCCATTAAAAAATCATTCAAACCATCCAATTGGACCATTTTGAATGGTCTGGGTGCAAAAATCCAGTGTACACCAATTTTCGCTGACGTCATCATGGATTTGCATCGGCTGACGTCATCACAATTTCTTTTAAAAAAATTACACGCTGACGTCATAAAAAATCCAGTGTACACCAATTTTCGTTGGCGTCATCATGAATTTGTGTCGGCTGACGTCATCAAAATCGCTCGCTGACATCATCAAAATGAGAGGTTTTTGTGTTCAGTTAAACAACTCAAGGGATCATTTAAATCCAGTTAAGTGTTCAGTTAGATGTCTCATTAAAATAAGACAAATAAGTCTTGTGTTCAGTTAAACAACTCAAAGGATGAGTTAATTTTATTTAAGTGTTCAGTTAAAAAGCTTCAAGAAAGCATATTAAAAAGTTTTTCTTGTTCAATTAAATTGTTCAAGGGATGAGTTATTTATAGTTATGTATTCAATTAAATATATTCCAAAATTGACATTTCGATAATTATAAAATGATAAAATATCATAAAAATTCTGATTATAATCCAATCACATGCGCAAAAGAAGTAAACAATTGTAACAACAAAACTACCAGTTTTTCATAATTCATCAGTTTTAACAACAAAAAAAACTAAAAACACAGAAATACAACTACAATTCAGTTTTCATCAAATTAAAAAAAAACTTCTGAGGAGAACAACCCGACGACTCCAACCATAACATCAACAGAGCACAAACTTGTTAAAATTGAGAACAAACGTTAACAAATACGAAATGTTAACAACATTATAATCGTTGCATTACTAACATAAATGGATAGAACAAAATATGTGTAAACACTAATTTATGCATTCCAGAAACTAACTGAACACATATGATAACTAACTACTCCATTACAGAAATTAACTGAACATTTATGACACGTAAATGAACACGAAACTAACTTCTCATTAATTTTAACTAAACCTAATCTAATTCAAGTACGCATCAATCTTTATTATGCATGATGAACACTTCATTAACTAAATTGAATACTTATTTCTTGTATCTGAACATCATTGATAACATAACTCTAATAATTACAAAATAAGTCAACTACATAATTCTAGTCTTATTTTCATATCTCGTGTCAACAATATAATCCCTTATCCCAACATTAGTATTCCTCGATACAACAATATGATCTCTTATTTTTATATCTCGTGTCAATAATATAGTCCCTTATTTTTTCTAATTTGTATAAAGACAAATTACATCACGATTACTAACTTTGATCTTTCTATCTCCTTTTATTTCTTCTTTTTTTTATCACGATTACTAACTTTGATCTTTCTATCTCCTTTTATTTCTTCTTTTTTTGTCTCCTTCCTCTTATATTCTATCTCCTATGATCAGTGAAGTACACAGGTGAAATTTTCCATCAAAATTCCCAAGAATTCAAATTTTTAACAAGCTTCATTACAAGGTAATGATACAGAAAACTTAATTCCACTCTAGAGACAAAGCAAAATAAAAAAATAATTATAACAAATGAACATAAAAGAGATAAATCTGGCAACACCAAGGCCAACATTATGAGGGAAAATGGTAGCACCAAACAAATTATTATGTCCATGAACAGCATCAGAGCCATAGATGATCGGAATCCCGAGCCTAGAATCAAGGGCCCACCTCTGCATCTCATCCACCATGTCGGCCCACTCCTCGGCAGTGGCGCCATCTCGAGGCGGGCTCCCGCCGGCTCTGAGCACGCTCCTGATCGCGAGATTCGTCAGCGCGGCGGGAGTGGCGACCCGTTGCTCGATTTACGCCATCTGCGCTGCCTTCTCTTAGAGCGTCTTGCTCGATTGAAATTGTATAATCATTATTTGAATTGACCGACAAGAGACGAGCAGGGGCGAGAGAGGCAACGAAGAAGGGATGAGAACGAGAGGATACGACTCCTGGGAATGAGAGGAGAGGGGGCCGTTTTTTAAAATTTTAATTTAATTTGATTTGCGCTAGATGGTTTATTGGGAAGGGAGGTAGGAGCGACGCGCTGGAAGAGAATGTTAGATGGTTTGGATGATATTATGTTGGATGATAGATATCAATTACCCTCGGTCTGTACGGACTCGCATTCTCGGCAGTCAAAAAAAGAACTGCTCCAAGCAGTTTTTTTTATTTTTTTTAATTTTTAAAAATTATAAAACTCAAATAGAAAATTCAAACCGTTGATCTTGTTAAATTTTATCGGCGATGCGTTTCTATATAAGTTTTATAAAATTTGAAGTTAATTTGATACTAGATCAAGTGGTCAACAAATGAACGAACCTGGTTTAATTAATTCTAATCCGTTCATAATTTGGTCACTTAATGAAGTATCAAATAAACTTCAAATTTTATAAAACTTATATGAAAATGCATCGCCGATAAAACTTAACAAGATCAACGGTTTAGATTCTCCATTTGAGTTTTATAATTTTTAAAAATTAAAAAAAATGAAAAGGACTGCTTGGAGCAGTCCTTTTTCGGACTGCTGAGGATGCGGTCGTCGGTCTGTACTCGATTCCTGCTCGAGCTGCTCGAACTTCAGTCTTCTCTGAATTTCTCTCTATCGAATCAGGGGTGGACAGAGACTAATAACTCATAAATTGAACCAATGGAAAAAAGATAAAAAGAATAACTTAGGTGTATAACACCATGTACATGGAAAAAATAACAAGGGTGGAAAGAAGGAAAACGTGTACAGAAAAAGTGCGCCCCTCATTCTTTAGTCTTTTTATGTTCTTCTATGAAGTCGAACGTGCATTCATTTGTGTGGCACTAATAAAAACAGAACATTAAAGTACTTTCTAATCTTGCTACACCTTATATTTCAAGCATCTTTTACAGAAAAGCGAAAAAGACGGGAAAGTTATTTGAGCTCATTTCTCAGCTATCTATTATAGATGTTATTTACAGATTTAACGCCACAATAGATCTCGAGCGGGCTTTCACTGAAAGATCAGCTTACTCGCTGACCAAGGGCCAGGCTCGGGATTTATGTGTGGACAGTATTGAAAGTTGTAAACAGAGCCGAGTATTTTAACGAAAAAAGGGGCCGGATCCGAGCCGAGCTCAATTTTCTTAATAAGAGGGCCAAGCCGGATATCTGGCTCGACCCGGTCCATAAGCAGCGCTGCATTATCCCCCCCCTCTTTTTTCTTTATTTTCAGTATTCCTATAATTTAGCTGCTTAATTTGTCAAAAAACAATGTAACAATGTTCTCTCGTCTATTAATTTTTGCTGGTTCTATTAAAAGTGTTGTTATCATGTAACTGGTACAACAGCTCAAAGTAAAAGTGTTGGTGATCATTTGATAGCAACCGGTTAGGATTGAAAGATGTAGTAACATGCAGAGATAGTAAACAAAGCTTCATCAAATTAGTTTTCCACATTGTCTTCATCACTTACAAAGTACTTGACACAAAACAAAAATCAATGCAAGACCTACCAAAGTTGTAGTTACTGATACTCATTCAGCATAATAATTCTCAACCTTCTAATGATTTTTAGAGTTAATCATGTTTGACCTGCCAAGTTTGATACAGGGAAAAAAAAATTCTTGCAACATTGGAAAATTCTTGCCAACTTCCCCTAACAACAAATTCTATTATTCTCCAGAGCAAAATATTAATATCCTTCTCTCTAGAGATCATTGTCATGGGACTCAGATTTGTTATTATGTTTATGAGTCTTCTCCTCATTTGTTTTCTCTTTCTCTTCGGCCTCACTCTTTTCAATTAAAGGCTCCAACAGTTCCTCTATCTCTTCTGTAATATGCTCTACCTGTTGAGACATTTTAATTATTTCTGTACAATTTGTTATGCTTGATCGCATTATGTTTCATGTTTACTTGCATCTTTTTTTCACAGATATGGTGTGCATGGTTTGGAGGTGTATTTGAACCGCTAATGGTAAAATCAATTCGCAATTAAATCTCAATTGCATAACAGAGGGTAAATTGTGATATGTTGGGTCAAATGAAAACTTCACAAATGTACAATTGAAAAAGTGTTCACTGGCATTATGAATAATTCTCAGCTGGCTAGGTCTGATTGATACCTTTAACAGCTACTCAGCTAGGGATCAATTGAGAAAATGTTAACTTAAATGAGCTGTTTTTATGAGCAATTTCACAATCAAGGCTTAGTTAGTGTCAATTGTGATTAAATTTATGAATCAGTTGTATTTTTAAGGGTACCTTATGCAAAACCTCTTCAGCCTTTTCAGCATCCCTCTCGACCCTCTCAGCAATGCCTTCAATTTTGAGAGCTACTTCTTTTATTTTTCCATTGCCTGACGTCTTTGCCAAGTCCGAAGCTAGCTTTCCTACTTCCTCAGCCGCCTTATCTATTGCTCCTATAGCTGACTCAGCTGTTTCCTCTGCCTTCTCTATTACCTCTGATTGGGACAAAGAAAAAAATTGACTAAAAAGCCCTCCAGAATAAAATATTCATAAGAAGTAGCACAGCTTGTAAGGTATACTATCAGATACTGTTTTAATATCCTTCAGTAATGGTATAGAAATAAAGTTTGAAATTTCGCACAACAAAAATAAATTAAGTAATGCATTGTTGAGAAAGATATCTTAATTAGAGGCATTACCTTCAACATTTTTAATTCTTCTGTAAAGTGGCACTGAGAGGAATACCGCTGCACCAATCAACCATGTGCTCCTTCAACATCATTACAACATTTATTCAATATATACACACGACTACAGAGCCCCACTAAATGCCTTAATTTACACTCATTTTTATGAGTTGTCTGCCTTCCAAACCTTTATGTACAAGTACAACTCAGCTCTAATTTGACCAATTTTAGTCCCACTTGATTCATAGATGAACTTTAGTCCCAGTAGAACAAATTTTTTAATTTTTTTTTTTTTTTTTTGAGATCTTGACAGAAGCTGTCAAGTTCATTTTTTTTTTTGAAGTTGAAGACAAAGAACAAAGTGGTAATAAAAGCAAAATTTGTCAAATTGGTAAGGTTTCAATATACTTGCCTGTACACACTGGACTGTGCATTTCTACTAGAGATAGATTGATGAAAAAAATATAATCATCTTAATTTTATTGTTTCCATTTGACTATGGCAATGAATACAAAGCAAAAGAGAAATATGACAATTGACCAGACCTGCAAGATGATATCTCATATTTATATGTGCTTTTTGACCGGACTTTACACTTAAATGGTAACTCAAACCCCTATATTCATTGTGCTTCGTGCTATATTTGTCTAGAATTGGGTACTGTTGTGGTTTTTGTATTGAATTGCAGGAATTCGGTGGATCAAACTCAATTAATGCATAAAATGGTGGATTTAAGAGAAACAATTGGTCAAATGGAATCAATAGCATTGAAGAGCTCATCCTAAGCTTTCCAACGCCTATTGAATCGCCTCAATCGGAGTTCGGGTGAAGGAATTATGGCCGAAATACTACCTCTCCTCAGTCTGGAGTCAACTCGGTCCGAGTTGGATCCATCTCGGTCCGAGTTAAAAGTCAGAAAACTGCTAAATTGCCATCTCGGTCCGAGTTTGAGCCAACTCGGTCCGAGTTGAGAGCCGACATAGTGCATTTGACAAGTTTTCAAGCATGGAAACTCAATATTTTGGTATGGATTCTTGCCATGACGCCCTATCCTCCTTTCCAAGTCCAGAAGATCACTATTTATGCTCCCCTAGCCCAGAAGAAAAAGGGGAGGAACCCACCATACACGAAATTTCACGATCTACCACGTTTTGGCACCTTTCCACCATCGTTCTCGCGCCGAAAGGCGTGGGATTCCACCTCTTGCATCATAGCACGACCATGACATCATCTTTGGAGCAATTCTAGGTGCGACGGCGGCAGAATCAACCCAACCACGGCTCTGGACGTTCAGTATCTTGAGTTAGAAGCGATATTTGGTTTATTTCTTCCATTCTCTTGATATTTGATTTGATGGAGCTTGTATCTTATTTTGCTTTCATGTTAGGCTAGATTTATGTTGTCTTAGGAGTAGGGAAGTAACTTAGGTTTCGATGTGTTGTGATTTGACTAAATATGATATGATATTTTTTGTTGATTTGTTTTGTTGAGAATTATGTTAATTGCTTGTTTAAATTATTTGGTTAAAGTCTAATTAACTTCTAGATGTACGGCCTCATTTAGTTAAGTTCTAAAGTTAGGTTAATCAAGATAATTTAGATAAGTATTTGGGATAAATCGTAGATCCGAAAGGGGAGATTAGTTGACACCAAAAGTGTAACTTTTAGACAAGTCCAAAAGATCTCTAGATATCCTTATGAACTCCAACAAACAAGTTTAAGTTGATTGAATTCTATACCAAAAGTTGTGAACCAATCGAGTTAATTAGGTTAGGTTGTGATTAAACCAGTTTTTAGTCCAACAAGCGACAGCTGAGGTTTAGAATATCTAGGTTCGACCAACAAACCCTAGCACAAAGCATAAAATATCATAAAAGGTCAAAACCACACACTTTCACCCTCTGTTCGGACCAAACAGATCCTTGTTCGGACCGAACAGAGAAGTGAACGCTTGAAAAACATAGTTTGATGCACGAAAGTGATAAGTTCTGTGTTCTAGAGTCCAAACCAAGGTGAAACCTGAACCCTAAGACGCTTTTTATACTGTTTGAAAATCCAAAAACTTTACTTTAGTTGTTTACATTATTTTAATAGACAAAATAATAAAAAATATTTATTTACTTGCACCTTTAGATTTAATCAACCAAAAACTCCATAAAAAATATAATTGTCTAGCTTTCGTGAGGAAGTAAAGTCCGGTACTCATTAATCCGTCCCTTGGGTTCGACCCTAAAGCTTAACTAAAACGACTAGTGAGGTTAGCTCTAGGTTTATAAATTTATTTGATTCCTAGGTTTTAAGCCTTCATCACAAGACACTTCACCTAGCTCATAAAAAAAAAAAGTAGATTTAAATTATTGATAATCTGATTTAGCTGCTGGAAGCATTATTCCACACAAATTACGTACTCAATACTAGAAATGAATGACATATTTCTAGAGGGATTCAATTACCATGACTTTTCCTCCCTGTCATGACCACAACTATGTTTTTCACTAAAAATTCAGAATTTAGAACTTTAGAAAACAAATACGAATAGTTGATCTGGTTTCATTCTTAAAGTAGTGCATGTATGCCAAATATCATAACCCTTAGGGATAGTTTTGCATGAGATCAAATCATGTTGCAAATTAATCAAAATTGACCCTTGATTTTAATTGAATGAAACCCTGAATTTTTTATTTTAATTTTTTTTAATATGAAATCATCAGTGTAGAAATACAAATACGTACACAACAAGGTCAATATATAGTTCACATTTCTTGTATAGAATTTAGATTTGAATTATTAATGAAAAGAAGTTGTCGTGCACCAAAGTTGTGGTAATTAGACCCCTTGTCATATTTTAAGTATGAAGTTTCTTAATTGTAAAAAAAATGCAAATTATTAGTATTCTCTAACAGAGCTTTGAAAGAAGCCAAAAATAATAAAGAAGTTGAGAGGTGTAATTAATTGAAATTGATACCATGTGGAAGGGATGTCTGGGAATTGAAGGCTGAAACCAGAGGAGTTAACTATTGTTGGTGGAGTGGGCCCTGAAATTCTACACAGAAGCAAAATTTTACTTTATTTTGGTAACTGAGAAACATGAAGAACAGTTAGTTTGACTAAATTGGTTAAGCTGTTAATTTGCTGTGAGCATTCCCTACTCAATAAAAATTAAAGCTTTCACTTAACACAGAGCTGGAGCTGTTAATTAGTTAAAATGAATGTCATCATTCATATTGCACGCACCTATAAATATTTAATTTGTGATCTTAGAGTGGAGTGGACTAATTAAAATACAAGTTTTATCTCTAGATAGCTATTAGCTGGCACCATGCACTTACTTAGCATCTGGGTTGTTGGGGGATGATGAGGCTGAGGCGGCGGGTTCCTTACTGGACGCATCCGTTGCAACCGAGCAGTGGCGAAGCCAACACAGGGGCCATGGAGGGCCTGGCCCACGCATGATTTTGAAATTTTTTTTACCGACTATTAAAAAAATGCTTAGTATATGGGATTTTTTTATTTGGGCCCCCCAACAAAAATAAGGTCCAATCCTCACCATATGGGATTTTTTTACTCCGTTAGTGCAAATGTTGAAATCGAAAAAATCTATTCCTATTCTCCTTTCATCTGTTACAACCCTCTCTGACTCTCAATCGGAAAAGGAAAGTTCACCCATAATTCTGCTCAAATTTAGGGACCTCCAAGGCTCCGCCGTATATATAATCTATTAGTTAGGTAATTTTAGTTTTTTGTTGTAATTTTTCTAGTACCGTTTCACATATCATTTTGAGAGCATTTTGTTTTAGGTTTCAGGGATGAGGTACTAAGTTATGTAGTCCGATCTTAAATTCTTAAAATGTTAATAGACCGTTGTTGAGAAATAAAATCTATCTTTGGTCTTTGGAAGCAGTTATTAGAGTTGTACTTATTGCCTTATGCGCCATGTACTTATGTGATTCATCTCATGGTTGAATTTTGAATTTTCTAATTTTAATCAATTTACACAACTAGTATTTATTAATATGAAATTACTAATGTCAATTTACACAACTAGTATCTATTAATATGGAATTACTCATGATTATATAATTGTTTATATTGAGAAGAAAATTGCTAAGATATTTACTTTTGATGAGATTATAGATTTGTATGATTTTATAGGTTCTCGTAGGGCTAAAGTAAAATTTACAGAGGCGTAATTTTATAGATAATGTAGTAGAAATATGATATTTTTTTGTTGAACTATGATTTTATTAGAATTATGATGTAATAGAAATATATAATTTTTGGATGTAACGGAAATCGGATGTAAATTTTTGAGACAAGAAATTGAATCAGTTATTAAGGGCTATATTTCAATACTCGGAAGTTTATATTTTTCTTATGGCTTCCATTGTTACATCTTGTATGACACAAAAAGTGACATTTTTTTAAAAATTTTGATGTATACAATCATATTTAAGTTTGATCGGTCGACCGAGCAACTCGAAGTTTGACCTCGGCCTCCCTTGCCATTAAATCCATGCTTCGCCCCTGCAACCGAGACGAGCACTGATGGGGATCGACCTCGCTGGAGCTGGAGAGCGAAAGGGGAGTGGTGAGAGATCTGAAAATGAGGATTGCTTCTAGTTTTGAAAGAGGTTGGAGACTGAGAGAGGGCTTTGATTTTGATGGGAGCGACAATGGATTGCGCCATTGGAGTTTGCCAGTTGAGTTGCGTAGAGACCAAAGAATCACTAAAGACTAAGTAGCAGTGAGAGAGATGGTAAACTGGTAAAGAAAGCAAGAGAAAAGTATAGTATATTATGTATTATGTAGATGCATCATGCATGCCCAGTCAGTGGACAGTGGCTTTGACTAAATAATTTATTTTTTATGCCATCGTAAAACAAGTCTTTTGTGTCGCGAATAACTTTCTTAATTAACAAGAACAATATGAGCGACTAGTCGACTACTAACTGTCTCATGGTTTGTTACACTGAGGAATTTCATAGAGGAACCCAATTCGGATTCAACTTGGAATTGGAAGCTCGCCATGGAGTGACGGAGGTAGGTATGTAAACTCAAACACGCGGTTCGCGTGCAAAATAATTAACATTGTGCTTCCAAAATTTCTTCGGACCGTGAGCTATTCTCTAATCTTTGCTGCTGCCCGGAGGGAATTCAGATCTGGTGCCGCGCGGCACACCATGTAGCGCGATATTCTAGCAGTCTGATCAAGATCAAATGGACAAAGGACCTCCGTGCATGTAACCTAGATTGATAGCCCCGTAAAAAATGAACCGTCCGATCAAGATCAGACGGCTCGTACGCGCGCTACCCGGTGTCCCGCGCTACAGCGGATTCAGGTCCGCCTGGAGGCGCACTAAATAGTCAATAGAGCAACGGAAATATGGGCTTCTATACCAATCCTTTTTTTTTCATGACACAAATTTTTCTATAAATTCATAATACAATTAAAGTCGTCTGATTTCCTTTTAAAAAAAATTTTGACTTGAGAACTTTATTTTTATATATATATATCCTAGTTTACATAGGAATTGAAGTTAGCATGAACGACTGAATGTCAATGTAATCAGGACAGTGGTCAATGTTATTTGTTTTGATTGTAGTTGTCTAGAATTAATAAAAATGATCACTAGGTGTAAATGCATTTCATTGATTGTATTTGTTTCAATTTAATTCAAAAAAGAAATCCTAACTTTGTCTCTCAAATTTAAATTTTGCCCGAACTCGTTTGATCCCTTTATTGGGCCCAGTTTGAGCAGAGACACTTTTACAGGCTGAAAATGCTGAAAGAATTGGAATTGAAATTGGAGCAGCACCACACGTCCACACAGACACAGCCCAGCAGCAATCCGTCACAGAAATTTTTCAATTCATATTGCATTATTGCTTATCCGGAATTAATAACGTAATTGGCATGTTGGTCAATGCCAATTTGCTACCCAGGAAATACCAACGTGAACACCACTCTGTCAGTCTGTCTATATTTAACTATTTAAAAAATATCGAATTCATAGGAACGTGAACTCCAGTGCTGTGGTCTGTGGGACTCATTTCTCAGTGCGTTATAACTTCACCTGTTCTTGAGAATCCCTAATAGAGTATTTGACTTCAGCACCAATCTGTTTTATTTTTCTTTCTAAAAATAAACTGACATAATGATCGAAAGGTCCAAAAAAATCAAACAAAAGTGATTTAATACATATATAAATTGGCAACCTATGGAATGAGAATCCATAGGAAAGGAAACCTTTACTCCTCTCACATTCAACGACTGTGTCAATGACAATGGCATGCGCGCTTCCCTTTTCTAAACTTGTCTCAGCCAATTCTCTCAAAGCAAACAGTGGTCACCATTGTCAGACATCGACATTCTATCTTGGAAGGGTTACGAGATGGACCACTGTTTCGACCAACCAAAGCCGATCACTGGTTTCTTCAGTTACAAAAAACGGCATGGTTGCCGATCCAAAAGCATCTCCTCCATTTAAAGAAGATGGAAAGTAAGTTGGTTGTAATATTTTTCTTTTTGACATCTTAGTAGCCTTGAATTATAAATTATTAAAGGAATTACCGTCCATGTTTAAACATATTCATGCATGATGATTGAACTATATTAAGTAATCCGGTTTGCAACTTCCTGTTTATTTCCCCTCTTGTTTTAAAATGGTGCCTTAAAGAACCTCTTCTTAACTAAATTTCCAGTGTACATTAGCATCTGGCGGGCCAATAGATGGCTCAGACAGTGTTCAACTAATGATTTTGGTAGAACTTTTGGTGTATGTGAATTTGAACCAGCACAACTAAATTAAATTAGCATGTTGAGAATTAGCATGTTGAGGCTTTTATAGTTCATAACTCACAGAGAATTGATGAAACATTTCTCTCTTGTTATATTAATATTGACAACTAAATTGGTAAGTATATTGATCACTTGTAATCATCTATCAATGAGCAGAATTTCAGGGAATGAATCACCATCTGCCGTAGCTTTTTCATCCGGTTTTAGTCTTAATTTGCCAAGCATTCCCTCAGCATGGTATAGATAATTTTTTCTCATAGCTTGTTTTTCTTCCTTGACAGACATTCATTTGATACTGTATAATCCAAACTGTTGATAGAACCATCGTGCTTCTTCATCTACTTCCATAAGAAATCAATTAATTAATTAATTAAACAACTATTGGGGGGAAAGTAGTGACTGGTGGATAGTGTTTTCCCCCTTAAAATGGATAGTATTTTATTTAGCTTCGTCAAGATGTAACAAAGCTTTTACAATCAGCAGTATAATTCTCATAGGTTCTGAAAGTTACCCTGGGAAAAGAAATGTGATTGCAAATGTAGAAAGCAAAAAAAATCCTTTGTTCATCATATCATCTAATGAACATTATACTGTGTAATTTAATAAATTCTTGCGTTTTATGTTGAACCTATTGAAAAGAGAAGTTATTTTTTTTTTCTTATTCTGGCACAAGTAAAGAAATCGTGGAATGTATGAAAACAGAGAAGGGTATTGGCTCTGTTTTGGCTATGCTTCATATATACAAATATGTAGTAACAATTTGTATTGATAATTAAACTTTTAAGGAATATGTGGCTGATTGGCGCAGCAATGCTTTTCACAGTACCAGTATACCGAAGAATGAAAAGAGTTGAAGGTACTAAATGTGGATCTTAGTAAATTCTTCTACAATTGATTAATTGGAAATTGTATAGCACATTGTAATGGGAAATGGTACAGTACAAAAAATAATAATAATATACTGTGAACAAAAATACCAACTTTATCTGCAGGATATGCCAATATATTTTTTTAGTAAAAAAAGATGTGACACAATTTCGAGTTTTTCTTTTATGTATCATATAAATATTAGCGATAATGGAAGAGGCAGAGAAAACAGCTGAGACAGCTAAAGAAGTAATGAACGAGGTAGCCATGGAGGCAGGGGAAATAGATGCTGATGTGGCAAACATGACTGATGAAGGGAGCATTAATGAAATAGTTTTCAAGATGGAGTACATATCTGAGAAGATAGGGAGAAATACACAGAAAGCTGAAGAGGTTTTGAAAAAGGTACAAAATATATATAGAGGAAGGATTCAATCAAAGCGCTTTGACCGGAGTCCTGGTTAAACCCCGTCAGTTCTCAATTTTGAAAGTTCAAATGATCGATCCAAACCGTTAAATATGATCTCCATATTGAAATCTCCTTACCGACCAATTTTTTTCATTTTTTTAAAATTTTTAAGTATTTTTTTCGGATTTATAAAAACAGCAGTTTTTGTAGGGTTCAGAACAAATTAGATTAACGATTTTTTAAAATCCGAAAAAAATACTTAAAAATTTTAAAAAAATGTAAAAATTGGTGTGCAAGGAGATTCAATATGGAGATCATATTGAACGGTTTGGATCGGTCATTTAAATTTCCAAAATTGAGATCTGACGGGGTTTAACCAGGACTCCGATCAAAGCGCTTTGATTGAAAGCTTTCTCAATATATATATATATATATATATATATATAGAGTTTTGCTATGGTGAGTTGCAACTCACCAAAGTGTCCGTGAGTCGCGCTCAAAATTCCAAAATTTAGTTCAAAATGACCGATCCAAACTGTCTAATACGATCTCCTTATTGAAATCTCCATGCAGACCAAATTTTATATTTTTTTGAATTTTTTTAGTATTTATTTCGGATTTTTAAAAACTACTGTTTTTGAACGGTTCAGATCTAAAATTTGGTCTGCACGGAGAATTCAATAGGGATATCGTATTAGACGGTTTGGATCGGTCCTTTTGAACTTAATTTCGAAATTTTGAGCGCGACTCACGGACGCTTTGGTGAGTTGCAACTCACCATAGCAAAACTCTATATATATATATATATATATATATATATAGAATTTTGCTATGGTGAGTTGCAACTCACCAAAGCGTCCGTGAGTCGCGTTCAAAATTCCGAAATTAGTTCAAAACGACCGATCCAAACCGTCTAATACAATCTTCCTATTGAAATCTCCATGTAGACCAAATTTTATATTTTTTCGAAATTTTTAAGTATTTTTTTTAAATTTTGGAAAATCATTAATCTAATTAGTTCTGAACCGTTCAAAAACAACAGTTTTTAAAAATATATATATAGAGAGAGAGTTGCAACTCACCAAAGGCTCCATGAGTCGCGCTCAAAATTTCGAAATTTAGTTCAAAATGATCAATCCAAACCGTCTAATACGATCTTCCTATTGAAATCTCCATGCATACCAAATTTTATAATTTTTTGAAATTTCTAAGTATTTATTTTGGATTTTTAAAAACTACTATTTTTGAACGGTTCAGAACTAATTAGATTAATGATTTTCTAAAATTTAAAAAAAAATGCTTAAAAATTTTGAAAAAAATATAAAATTTGGTATGCATGGAGATTTCAATAGGGAGATTGTATTAGACTGTTTGGATCGATCATTTTGAACTAAATTTCGAAATTTTGAGCGCGACTCACGGAGCCCTCACCATAGCAAAACTCTCTGTATATATATATATATATTAATATCTTGATCCCTTTGTAATTAAGCAATTGTTTTTAGTTTAAGCCATCAAACCTCCACCTTTTGTGTCACCTCTCGTCTCCAAAAGTGAAGACAATCTCATTTATAGAATATTGTTTGTATCAAATCCTCAGGTTGAGCATATAAAAGAGGAGGTAGAAGAATTGGTGGATACTAAAATGAAACAGATAGAGGCTGAAGAGTGATTCAATCAATAGGCACAAAATTATAACGGGAGAAAATTATCTACATATACTCTGCAAATTTTATATTTGTATTATTAGGCTTTTGAAAACAAATGTTCCTTTTTTTCCCCTTTTGAACTCGAAAAATATATTTTGAATGCTTGATTTACACATTAATTGTGTTGATCACGCTGTGACCTATTTTTACTTGTTGGTGTAGAATGATTATTTTTTCAAATATATATAGTGAATCTCACATGAAATTATATACGAGCGACTCAAGTATGCCATTTGTTCTCTGAGCGATATGGATCATCCGATCCACTGGTTGGTGTCTAAATTATCTCATCGGTCAGATCAAATAATTAATGATGGATTTTATCGTTAACAAGCCATTAAATAATTAATGCGAAATTTTATCAACTAAGCGGGATTATGGAAACGGGAGATAATTAAAACTAGGGTTGGACATCGAGCTTCGCTCGATATAGTATTTTAAACATAATTTAAAGTGTGATTTTTATTATATATTTTTTAGTATACTTTAATAATAATATGAATATACAATTAAAATGTCAATATCAATATGCTTTAAGAAATGATCAATTCAGTTATTGTAAATAGATTAGAATAATAAAATGTCGGCTTATATTTAAGTAAGGTACAATGAGTAACGGAAATTTAGTTATTATTTAAGCATAAATTACTGAAGATGCGAAGGAAAATCATAAAAGTTTATGAGGCATTAGTGACGTGATACAATCAGATATATAAGTTCGCTTTAATATAGGAAAAAGTGATCATTATACATGTCATCAGCCTAATATCCTTCACCCTCCGTTAGGAATTCTTCCACTTCAATTATAATATTGTATGGAATTTTTAACAGTATATAATTATTGATAGACAAAGATCAGTAAAAAAAAAAAGCCGAAAAGAGGGCACACTTAATTAAAAAAGTGATTTTCGATAGGAGAACATAATAGAACTGCGAATTTAAAGAAGTAAATATATAATTTGCAGTAATTGCATACTTACATGCTCTAGCTATTCCGAAATGTTTCTCGATCTTTATCAATTCTTCGATTTTCATCTGGAAAACTCGACAAGCCAAGTCAGGTATATCATTTATTTTTTTTTTTATCTTTCAACAGCCTCCCACAAATTCAGAACTCAAGCATAGATAACACCTTGTATCATGTTAGTCAGTCATGAAAGCGGCAAAACGATAGTCATGATAGCCTGAGAAAACCCGTGACTATCCTTTCTTACAATTCATAGGAGAAACTTCAAAAGGGATGACCTCTGCAGTACAGGCCAGAGGCATATATAGATGAAAAATTAATGGAGACTAATGACTGTTTAGATACCAAATTGATTTTTCCAAGCGCAACATAAGGGCATTTAATCAATCATGCCAGAGAAAATACAGCTATGAAGCACAATTGGCAAAAAATAAATAATAAATAAATAACAGCATAAGCAATAAATGAATCTCAAACTTCAATTTCATTAACAAAATATAAAAATAACGGCAGTAATAAATGGAACTTAGACTTTAATTTCATTAACCAAAAATAAGTCATAAAATTTGTAAGATATTTGGTAAATCAGTGAATCTCAATCCCTTTACCTTCCTATCATTAACACGCACAATAAACTTTATTTGGTGATAAAATTGTAAGAGCTGAAAAAATTACATGAAAAATCAAATTAAAATACAGTAAACCAAATAGTATCGATATACACTATATAAATCACATATTATAGATCTTGTAAATGCAAATATCAAAAAAATAATAAATTTCGGATATGGTTTTATGAAATAGGAATATGATTTAATGAACGTATTTTAATATGATGTTAAGAAAATTTATACAGGCGAGAGACACATATATAGATAAAAAATTAATGATTTGAGTAATGATTGATATATTGATACCAAATTGGCTAGCAAAAAAAAAAATAAAAACAATGAAATTCTAGTCAATATGACCATATCAGACATATTGAAGTTCGATTGCAAAGAAAAATTAAAATCGCAAAGTGTAAGAGATAATAAAAATTGAAATTGAATAGTTTTCAAAAAATTAAACGCCAATGAAATGCTTGGAAAGATTAAATGTCAAAAGGAAAATCTTTGAAATAGGAAATTAGCAAATAATCTGATTGATTAAGTCCCACTTGCATTGCTAAATAAAGAGATAATAGAATTTGAAATGAATATTTTTGGAAATCAAACACCATGCAAATGGCAAGAAAATCGATGGAGGAAAGAGCTTTCAAACCATAAATCGCTAAATAGCACAGCGAAAAGAAATCTAAGCGTGTTGATGAATAGAGAAGGCAGACTCAAAACCTGCTGTGACGATGTACCCGTTAACAGCGACGATAACAGGTCTAGAGCAAGAGTTTGTAATTGATAACAATTTGTTTGTGCAATGAAGTTGTTAATCAATACATTATAGGATAATATGGTGGACAATACATCATGTATTGATGATTTGACTAAACATGTATGCCATAACTATGTATTTGGTATTTATATTCCTAAGATCATTTGGCACCGTTCCACAACTTATACAAATATACAACTTAATTCATAATATATGGTCTGATCTCTGATTAACAAATTTTTATTGATAAAGCAAGCTATCACAACAAAGCTAGGGAAATGGTGCACATTCTTAGGTTTAAAACATACTAAACTAAAAAAGAATAGCAATTGTTTTTGTTAAAAAAAAGCTAGATTTATTGTAGTAAATCGAAAATTATTCAAATTATACTCTCTCAAAACATATAAATTCATGATGCTGCATAAAGTGTCAAAACTCACCATTGTGTCGGCCCCATGATCTTATTAAAATTGGTCATTATTAACTAAAACTATTACAAAATTCTGCAATAAGCTAGGAATCAATGATAAGCAGAACCTAAAACAAAATTCTCCTCATGTGATTGTATAAAATAAAATAACATAAGGTTTTAGCCCTGGTAAAATTGAGTAAGTAGCTGACCTGTTTCCACATATTTTTCAGCCTCTTTTGTACCATTGCATTAGCCAGTATGTCCAAATCCTAATACAGTAAAATCCACAGCCACTGGTTGAACTTGAAGTGACATGCGAGTTGAAAGGTGAACTGAAATAAAAAAAATGTTTGGGAAAGACATGGCTTCGTCATTGTTCCTTGCATGCTTCCTCGAGCAAGGCATTTTTCAAAGTGGACAGGGTCATTATCTGCACTCTTCTCGAATAAATGTAGTAGGATTAGCATCAGCAGAGATTGAAACTCTATAGAAACTGAAAACACTGTCGTTTAATGGTAAAATAATTTTCTTGAGTTAAGGGTTTGAAAAGTTAAAGGGGAATATTATCATTTACTTAGATTTGATTAAGAATTTAGTACAGAAAAGACCCTCAAAGAAAATAATTTAATACAAAAAATCTATAATCAGCAAATTTTAGAATCCTCTCATAAGAACGGTCTTCGTCATTAACTCAACTAATACTGTTAATCACATCTATATATCGTGGCAGGTTGCAAGATTAGCAAGCTTCTTGGGTCTGATACCTACTCATCTTTTTGCATTCGTGCTTTGGACTTTCATTGATGCACAGCTTGCAAATTGACTCCATAGACCTATCTATTTGTTCAGGAATTGGATTCTGAGGTAATCATTAGATTCAGGAATTGGATAGCTTAAAACAATCAACAGCTTAAAGTTTAGGAATTGGATTCTGAGGTAATCATCTAGCTCAATAACTGCTCTTTGGAGCCTATTTCCCGTATTATGTCAAGGATGCATCAAAAGTATAGATATAGTCAGATTACCATTTGCTTGATGAGGCGGATTCCCTGGCGACCTCACTGTAACGCGTCGTAGCTCCCAGCGAGGCATGCTTTCAATCTGCTATCGACTTGAATTTTCACGGGAGGCGACAGAGATGAAGCAAGGCAGGGGTTTTGGGGCGCGCGGTTTGGTGGAGGAGGTGGCGGAGAGACGACAGAGATGGAAGAGAGGAGGAAAGAGATGCGCTGGGGCATGGGGGGCCTGGGGAGAGGGGAAACAACCTAGAGTCGGAAAAAATGAAGGAGATAAATAATCTAACGGGTTGTATAACGGGTATCTAGAAAAGGAAATTATGACCTGATACGACCTGATACACGAAGAGTTACAGTCACATGTCACAATAACTTAAGGAACATCACTGGATTAAATGGAACGATCAGATTTCCTCTATCATAACGAATGAAGATTCGGGGTGATAAGGATCATCCCGATATTCATCATCCCATCATCCCCACGCATTTTCTCTATTTTTGGCTCTACGCGTTTTCTATTTCTGGAAATTGCTCTGTTTCTCTCCCTGCCGTGTACGCTCGTCCCCCCTCCCAGCCCTCCCACGTACGCTCCCCCTGCAGCGTACGCTCGCCCCCCTCCCACCCTCCCGCGTACGCTCCCCAACCCCCACCCTTCCGCGTACGCCCCCCTCCCCCCCACCCTCTGGTAATATCATACTCTCACACACACATTATATATTGACTATAAATATTGAGGTTAACATATTTAACTGTTGAAGTTAATATATATGCCAACTTCAACAATTTAAATATGCTCACTTCAAATATTACCTTCAACATTTAAATATGCCAAGTTCAACAATTATATATATTAACTTCAACAGTTATATATATTAACTTCAACAGTTACATATATAACATATTACTTACATATATAACTTCAATAACTACATATATAACTTCAGCAGTTACACATATTAACTTCAACAGTTATATATATTAACTTCAACAGTTATATATATTAACTTCAACAGTTACATATATAACATATTACTTACATATATAACTTCAATAACTACATATATAACTTCAGCAGTTACACATATTCAACAGTTATATATATTAACTTCAACAGTTATATATATAACATATTACTTGCATATCTAACTTCAATAACTACATATATAACTTCAGCAGTTACACATATTAACTTCAACAGTTATATATATTAATTTCAACTGTTATATATATTAACTTCAACAGTTACATATATAACATATTACTTACATATATAATTTCAATAACTACATATATAACTTCAACAGTTACACATATTAACTTCAACAGTTATATATATTAACTTCAAAGAAATATAGGACGGAACTGGGGAAGTAGGGAAGCTGTCAAGCTGCAGATGCTAGTGGTGGGGAGAAGAGGAATGGGAGGGCGTCGATACTGGAGGAGAGGCCATGGGCCCATGGATGAAGGAGAGGCGTAGGTGGAGCGAGAACGGATGGGATGAGAGATAGTGTACGGAGGAGGAGGAAGAGGCTGGAGATAACATACGCGTGAGAAGGGAAGAGTTAGTTACAGCGTACACGTGAGGATGATAGGGATGATAGAATCTTAGGGATGGTCCTAAACAATTCCGATTAAAATTTTGCTCACTTAATAATATGATCATATGCGATGATGAGATCAGATATTTTTATGATCCCAAAAAACTTTCAAAACAAAAAAAAATCTTGATTTTCAAAATAAACAAACTTATTATAAATTTGAGCAATTTGATACGTTTGAAAACCCATAAAACGCTAAGATGGGAATCAAAAGCTGGACATTAAGGAGAACCACACCCCACCATGTCCAATATTTAATAGACTTGCCATTTAATATATGCATGGTAAAAACAATATATCTTAATAATACCTTCATATTCGAAGATTTATAAAAAGATCATCTTATTTTATTATGGCTAACGCCGTATATATGTTTGTGGGCGATAATACACATACATACATAGTACACTCTGGTGTACGGATCGTCCTCATATACTAGAGTTGTTTTCGAAATAAAAAATTTAAACAGTTAATCCGAACCATTAAAATTGTGCTCCATACTGAAAATACTGAAGGAAAAATTGTAAATTGCACAATAACATTAATTGAAAACTAGTCTTTTAAATATTATATCACCACACCAATTTGCCCAATTTCAACACACCAATTTCCCCATAACCAATTTATGCTCATATTATATGTTTATGATTTTTCCTTCCTGGACAATAGCGCTGAACAAAGGAACAAAAACATCCAATTAATTTTGCATTTAAATCCGATTGGAAAAACCCAAAGAAAACGAACAGTGCAAAAAGGCATGAATCGATGAATTTTTATTCTGTTATGCCAACATCAAAGGTAAAAAATATCGAGTAAAAGGAAAGAGCCTATCAACTTGGCAGGCAAGTGCTTCAAAACAAAATGATGAAAAAAACATATGAAGTGAAAAAATCTAGAATTAAAGCAAAGCAAAACCCTTAAAGATTTGTTTCTTGCATGGAGAGAAATAGGAAACAATTGATCTATTTCTTGTACGGAGAGAAATCGCACCAAGGTTCTTTTAGTGTCAAGTTTCAGTCCATAAAAGAAAAAAATCGCTTAAAGATTTTGTATTAGTCATACCAAAAAGAGGAGATCGCGAGGGGATCCTTGTCTAGAGTAAAATCTAATCCGTCTGTTACACCTCAAATCTGGAGGTAAGATTTTCATACAGGAAGGAAAAATCGCGAAAAAAATAGATTTCGTTTGGTTAATTTTTTTTCTTACAAAAATCACAAACCAAACGTGATAATTTTACGATTCTTCTTCCCTTACGTTATTTTCCTTCAGTTTCCCTCGATCCAAACAGACTGTAAAGATTAGAACTTGTTGGATTACTACTATGCTAGATTTCTGTGTTTTAATGTGTCGGATCTAACTATCTCTTAAAGATATTAATTAATGATGCATTTTATGGTTAACAAGCCATGAAATAATTAATGCAAAATTTTATCAACTAAGCTGGATTTTGATTACGGGAGATGATTGAAATTTTGCTCGAAATAATAATTAATAATATGTTCAAATGCGACGATGAGATCGGACGTTTTTATGATCTTCAAACCCTTTTCAAAATAAAATAAAACTTAATTTTCACAATAAACAAAAACTTATTATAAATTTGATTTCATTTTGGTATGTTTAAAACCGAAAAAAAAAAGGGGAAATTGGGCCTATGCCACCCCAAAATCTCAAAATTAGAACAATGCCACCCCAAAACTTTTCTTTAGCTCAATGCCACCATAAACTCAATTTATTTGGATATTTGCCACACATACGGTATAAATCATTACTCAAATACAAATTTTTTTGGTATCGTCCCAAATACCCTTTGTCTTAGTTATTTCGTATTTTTGAAACAATCATCTCCTCTGTTCATGATTTTAGTTCCTGAGCGTCGTCACTGAACCCTGGCATTTCACTTGCTCCGCCAGCCATCGTCTTTACTCTGCCACCACTCCGCCACTATTTCAATACCGTTCACGACTGAAACCCTAGATGGCCCTTCGCTAGGGCACCAAAAGGGAGATCAGAGTAGAGGAGAAGAACTCGGCTAGACCTTGTGTTAGAGAAAATTGTGTCCTACCGTGCAAGAAAAAAACACGGAGATGAGAAAGAATATGGGCCAGCTTTTGTATAATTGCAGGTCCTTATGGCCGAACTTTACTTTCTTGTATTTTTTTTTTTAATCTCAACTCTAGCTAGAAAACCGACATACTTTAGTTTCTAGGCATTTCAGGTGGCCTATTCATTGCAACTAGTCAATACCAGAATATCAGCTTTGTCACTTCATAGATTTATTTTTCTAAGTAAGAAAGAGAATTGAAATTGGGGCACCTAGTCTATTTCTTATGTACTTAAAAATCAAAGTAAATCGATAGTTTAGAGATTCCTATTTCGATCACAACTCTCGGCCAATTTACAGATTCTGATGTCCATTACAATTCAACAATACCCATAGTAAGATACAAAATAATAGAACACACTGCAATTCCAACCTGTAATTTCAACTATCTTCCTTTTCGACACTACAAATGGGGACGTAAATAGCTTACAGTAATAACCAAAGGGAGAAGAGATGTACAAACGGGACAATTTTGTACCTCAAGACTGAAGAAATTGAAGATCAGGTGCGGCGGAGGCAGATTGGCGGCGGAGTAATAACGATGGTTGGCGGAGCAACGACGATGGCTGGCAGAGCAAGTGACGCTCTAGGTTTAGTCACGATGGTTGATGGAATAAAAATCGTGAACGGAGGAGGTCAGGAGGGGGTGTTTCAGAAAATAAAAAAGGGTATTTTGGTCTATATATATAAATATTGTATTTGGAAAATGATTTATACACTATGTGTGGCAAATATCCAAATAAACTAAGTTTGGGATGGCATTGAACTAAAGAGAAATTTTGGGATGGTATTGTTCTAATTTTGAGATTTTGGAGTGGCATAGGCCCAATTTTTCCAAAAAAAAAAAGGTAACATGGGATATCATCATAAACTGGACATTTAAACAGAAATCTAGGTGCTAGAATGGAAAAAGGAAGGTCGAATAAAGGATTATGAATAGGCCTGTCAAACGTGGCTAATGATCACGAAAATAGTCATAATCGTTATTGTTTTGTTTAATCAAACGGCACAAATTATTTTGCCATTAACCAAATCGTTTATCAAACGGCACACAAAATAGTTACGTTAATCGTTTTATTTAAGTAAACAATATAAACGATTTAACGTTAAATCATAGTATAGCTTAGTAGCGAAAAAAAATACATCGCTCAAATTCTCGAAAAGGAGAAAATAGCTGAACGCAATTTTCTTTTAAATAAGTGGATTACATCCAATCAGCATACGGCTAATGTACCAGTTATAAGTTATAACATATAAATTAGTTGTTCAATTTTTTTTTTATTTCTCATGAAGTCTGCTTATAAAGGCTGCCTTCTCAATTTTTTTTTATCCTCTATCTAACGTACCAGCACCAAAAATTTCAAACCCCAGTACACTTATTCTGATAATCACAAAATAGTAAAAGAAAGGAAAATATCCAACAAATAAGAAATCAGAAATATTAAAAAAAAAACTTAAGACTCCATAACTCGAACAACTCTTCATCAAAACAAAAACAAATATCCCTTACTACAATCTCCAAATTCTCAGAAAAAGAAAAAAATAGATGAACGGAAATGAAATCAAGAATCAAAACTTTGTAGCTGTCTTAATCAAGAATATTCGATATGTCCTCGTCTGTATCTCGTCATCGATGGTGACGGAGGCAAAAGCGCCCAATGGAGAAGCAACCAAGACGGAGGAGTAGTCGGAGGTAAGAATCAGTGGCGAAGCTAGGATTTTGTGTCAGCAGGGTCCGTAAATTTTTTTTTTTGCTGAAAATATATGTATGATGTAATGTCTAATATAAACATAGTATAATAATAATTTTTAAATAAAGAACTCTAAAATAATGTTGGATAAAAAAGTCATGAGAAATCAAATATATATTATAATAAAAATAGAAAATCTAGAATAATATATTTAATATACAAGATAACAATTTTCCTAATTCAAAAGTCAAGACAACAAAAAATTCAATAATTTTCTATGAATTTTTCAACCAAATATTTCATTCTATTCTAAATTTTGTTTTAATAAGAATAATTGAGTAGGAGAAAAGAAGACGATTAACCATGAACAAATGCTACCCGAGTCCCTATTCGATTTTTAGATGTCGTTATGCAATTTAAATCAAACACAACATATCCAGCTGGGTCCTTCAAATTTTTTAAATGGGTCCCTAACTTCTTGCGAAATTTTTTTTTAATTACAAACATATATAATATCAAGTAATTCTTTTTTGAGGTGGGTCCAAATGATACATAGCTTCGCCCATGGTAAGAATTTACACGGAGGCGGCGCTCGAGTGTAGAGAAGCTTTGCCAGCTAGGGTTTGTAGAGAGAAACAGACATGGATTTTTTTTCTTTTTCTTCCTCTCAAATGTTCAAGACAAATAGATGTTGCGGATCAGGGGAAAAAAAGAGAAGAAGGTAAGGTGCGGCGCTTAGATCCCTCGTTTCCTCCGCCCATCTTCTCTCTTATATTAATAATTCCAAATATGTAGAATGTATGTGCGAAAACGACATAACAGAAACGAAACGCTCTATTTCATTTACCGTGCCGTTTATGTGTGATTATACCGGCTGATTTCGTTTGCTGTTTCGTTTGTTTAACGAAATGAATTTCGACTCCGTTATTCGTTATGTTACCTTTTAACGTAACGAAATAACGTGCATTTCTTTACCGTTGACAGGTCTAATTATGAGAACAAATGACGTTGTAATGGAAAAGTCTAAACAACATTAATAAGGAAATTGTAGGAACATTGGCAGCCGTTTTGGTGCTTGTAAAGAGCAAATGGCTCGCGCGGTAAAAGAAACTTACGGGGCCGTTTGGATTGAAGAGGGAATTTGGAAAATTTCCTATTTTTAGGTATAAATTTATTATAAACAATCCAAATTTTTCACAAAATTACACACTTCTCAATAAATTTATGCCTAGGAATAGGAAATTCTCCAAATTTCCCAAATTCCTAAGCGATCCCCAATTTTTTTACTATTTTTCTCAGATTTTAAAAAATCACTGTTATTGAAGGGTCCATAATTTATTAGATTAAGTATTTTCAAAAAGCTGAGAAAAATAGTAAAAAAAATATAAAATTTGGTTTCTAATGAGATTTCAATATGAAGAAAATGAACGGTTGGATCAGTTGTTTGAAGCATGATATTCAAAAACGAATCCGTAGCACAAAAGACATCCGTGTTATGCATAGCATTTTAGCAATCCTCATTATATATATAGAGAGAGAGAGAGAGAGAGAAAGCCTTCAATCAAAGCGCTTTGACCGGAGTCTCAGTTAAACCCCGTCGGTTCTCAATTTTGAAAGTTCAAACGACCGATCCGAACCGTCAAATATGATCTCCATATTGAAATCTCCTTGCCGACCAAAATTTTCATTTTTTTAAATTTTTTAAGTATTTTTTTCGGATTTTCAAAAACAGCAATTTTTGTAGGGTTCAGAACAAATTAGATTAACGATTTTTGAAAATCCGAAAAAAATACTTAAAAAATTAAAAAAAATGAAAATTTTGGTCGGCAAGGAGATTTCAATATGGAGATCATATTTGACGGTTCGGATCGGTCGTTTGAACTTTCAAAATTGAGAACCGACGGGGTTTAACTGAGACTCCGGTTAAAGCGCTTTGATTGAATCCATTCTATATATATATATATATATATATATATATATATATATATATATAGTGTATGACCATATGAAATCGTAATTTAAATTTGCTGCCAAATCAACTAAAACGGGGAATGTACTTTAAAACGAAAAATTAGAAAATGCTACAAAATATATACTTACAGATATATCTTTCTTTTGAATTTGTCAATTATTCTGAGTTAGTGCTTTGTCTAGCTGCTTGCTTTCTCTTATTAGTGCTTTCTTTTGAGCTAGGTGTGTGTATAACTTCTCGGCGTTTAGTAATTGGTTTGCTAGAGTAGGCGTAGGACTTAGGTGCATCAAGTTGTTGGGACAGGTAAGTCTAGGTTTCTTTACAAGAGAGTGCTTCAATAAGAAGTGAACTTGAGTGAGAGACAGGCCGGATGATTGCATTGATTTTAATAGGGAGGGATGATAAATTGAAATGGACAAAGAAAACCTCGGCATACCGCAGCTCAGTGATAATGCTCAAAATGCGCCAGTAAACTCGCTTTTAGTACAAGATGAGGCCTGATCTCAACAAAATACAATACATACGTGGGCTTGGTAATAGCTCAATCCCAGCGAAAGAAAGAAAGGAAACCCCAACTCAAATCAGTCAGAGATGAGGAAAGAAGAAGTGAAACATGCTTATATTTAACAAACAAAAGATGTGAAGGTTTACGTACATCGGACCGCAGGTAAAAGAAAAAGGAAAAGAATATATATAAAACAAACTGGGAGACAAAATTCAAAACATAACAACTAACTTAATTAGAACTCCAAATACTGAAACTTAATGAGCATGAGCATGAAGAAGGAAGAAGACAACGGAAGCGACTGCCATAGAAGCAGTAAATAGAGCCAAAAGTACAAACAAGGCCAACCATATCAAGACAGCTTTGGGTCGCCTAAACACAAATGTACTTAAAAAACATGTAGCAATTGAATAATAAATCCAAACTCTGACTAAGTTGTCGACCCAACGGCACACACAGCAGGCTGCCGACGGGGCGGTGCGAGACTATACGGTAACAAACCACCTACAGCAACAAGCACTATCATGAAAATGGAACCGCAAATCAAGCTGCAACACATCGGCTGATCAAATGGCGTCAACTTCGGCGCTCTGACCAGCTCCTCATCCTGCTCTACCAACATCAGCTCCGCCTCAATGGGCGACGGCTCATGAGTACCCATCTCTACGTCTTGCGACACACAGACATTATTGGTGCGCTCAATGGCTGACGACTGATCATGAGCACTCATCTCAACATCCGGCGACAAAGACATATTAGCGCTCGATCGGGGCGACAGCCGTCAGGGGGGGGCTGCCAAGATAAAGAAGAGCACTTTGTTTAAACAAAGGGTAAAGTTAATTTTCTTTATTTGTTATTTCCTATGTTTTACTTTTACAATGGTACAGCGCAGCAGTATATATATAAGCTATACGTCCGACGACTCTCCCAGACTCCCAGCCGTACGAGTCCACATGAATTGACACTTTCCTATATTTTGATATCTTGTGAAGTTGTGATTTTTTTTTAAAAAAAAAAACTACATATTTGTTGTAAAATAAAGTGGAAAAAGAAAGAGAGACAAATCTTTCTTTATGTTATTTCTTAATTCTCAATCTTGAATACAATATACGTACAGTCAGTGGCGGAGCTATATTCATCGTATGGGGTCAATTGACCCCACTTATTTTTACAAAAATGCTACTTGTATGTTAAAAATATATACTTACCACATGAAATTTTATATGGATACACTAAATTGAACCCCATAAATAACCACATGATATTTTTTGTTGAACCCCATTTGATACTTACTAGCAACAGTGCCCGCTCAATGTGTAAGTATTTTTTTTGTTACATGTTAAAGTCAACTATTAATGTTTAACTATACTTCGCAAAATAAATGACAAGGTAATGGAAAGGATCTTTAAATATATTTTAACACCCATATATGTCCCACTTCTTTAAACAAAAAAAAGCCTAAAAGAAAAATATGGAGCAAGTATAAAATAAGAAACCATAATCAGAGAACTTGATTCATGTGAAACGACATTTCTTGAGATGCTAGATTGCCCACAGTCTATGCTAAAGATCTATGGGGAATTGATATAGATATAAATATTCCTCTTCTGCTACAGGTAAGCTTGTAATTTAACAAAGTGTCAGTTTGTCAGAACTAAAAAGTAAAAGAAACCCAAGCTTAACATAAACCCGATAAAGTGAAGCTTAACATAGACCCAATAACAACAGTACACATTGGTAGAAACCCAAGCTTAACATAAACCCGATAAAGTGAAGCTTCACATAGACCCAATAACAACAGTACACATTGGTACACATTCGTACAATAGTGAGTAATGCCAGGGTCTGAACCCAATGACAGAGCTTTTACCAAATAGCCTAAACTAAGGTTGTGATTGCTAACTAAACTAAGACTTAATTGCAAATCAAGGATTAATTGTATGCGCAGAGAAAGAAATAACAACTATAACACGAATAAGTAGCTCATATTGTGAAGGCCTAATTCTCCTCCTCTTTATAGTATTCCTCCTCATCTCCTACATCAGCAACTGCATCTTGATACTGTTGGTATTCTGAGACAAGGTCATTCATGTTGCTCTCAGCCTCGGTGAACTCCATCTCATCTATTCCTTCGCTAATGTACCTGATATTCCCCCAATTTAGTACCAGTATCAAATGTAACTTAAAATGAGTGATATTCCACCAATGCGAAATTTCATTTGACTCACTACCAAAATAACATGATCTGTCCACATAATTTAAACATCTACATGATTAACTGTAAAGCACCTGAGGTTATAGGGAAAGTCATCCAAGGAGCATTGAATTTCACTGGGTTCCAAAATAGATTGTTTCAGAGTTTCTTTCAATGCTTGGGGCCTTGACGATGCCATAATATTATCTCTTTGGTCTGGTATAGAAGCTTGTAGAGACTGCCAACATATGTCGTTTCTGAGTTCCCTGAAGAGTAAGTAAGACTGTTAGAGCAAGTTGTGTTTAACAGTCAAAACAAAAAATATCAATCACTAATAAACTGGTTCTAGGTTGTGCATTTCTTTAGTCACACATTTGCAAATCCAAACCAAATAAAACCCTCTCATCACTATATAAAGCCAGAGCTGCTAGCTGGCAACATCTTTCAATGAGAGATTGTGGTACACAGTTCGTTGTTGTCTTTCTATACAAATAGTATCCACCCATCTAACAGGAAAAATTGAAATCACACCATTTTTACATTCCAGATGGCATATACCCCATTTACCATATAGAACATAGGCTTTGTTAGGGGTATTTTGACACCAAGCTCAAGCTTGTCAAGATTCAGATATGAACCAAATTACCTGAAATAAATCCTTATTCAAAGTTACTGTCCAAATTACCTGAAATAGCATGAAAATTAAATATTATCATCTATGACTAGATTCAAGACATACAGAAAAAAATACACATGTTTACCTCATCATATATATCTGTATATCTCATACCCATACACCTTAAGCACATGGACATTGAATTGATTTCCATCTCCGAATCTGTCAAAATTGACGAAAAAGGTAAATCAAGGCTTAATATAAAAAAAAAGATGGAAATTAAATAGGAGCTCAATATTTATTGGTGCCACTACTCCTCTAACGCCAGCAAAACACATGTGACAGGAAAAGAAATACAATAAATTAGAGACAAATATAAAGTTACTGACAACATCTCATGAAATTTTAATAATTTTGTAGACATCCTTCCTCAATGATGTCTAACAGAACAAAAGAAAATAGAAACACCAACATAGACATTATATACATGCACTAATCCCTATGTTACATGTTAATAACATCCTTAAATGGTTCTGAATGAAAATTAAAATCACGACGATGGGATCCTAAACGACCTTGTAGTTTCTCTCTTTTCAAACCTTGATGTACTTTGAAAGGAAAATTTATAAGCTGATGACAAAAAAGAAAATTCTATACCTGAACAAAGATAGACACGTTTACTTTTTTGACAGATAAGTCTAATTAATTGTAATTATCCCTCAAATATTCTTAGAAATTAATGAGAATATGAAGACAAATATTGCAAAATTATTGACGTTGATTTGAAGATGATGTTTAATGGTGGCTTATAAAATGTGCTAACCTTGTGTTTCAATTACAAATCATGATAAATTAGCTTCATAATTATCTAGAAGGACATTAGATTATAGTGTCTGATGAATTCTAAAAAAAAAATAAATACCATATCACCAGAAATTCCAAACTGAAAAAAAAAAAAAGATTTATAATTTGGGTAAATACTATACTGTTGATAGAGGAACCTCTTTGGCATAGCCGTAGTCCCTGAAAACTCTCTGCCCGTAAATGATGAAAACTTGTTCCTGACAGTAAAAAGAGAAATAGAATAAGAACCGAAAATGAAAATTCGAAATGACGAAAATGAATCAGATAGAAATTACGGTTTGTTATGGGAAAAAAACCTAGCAAAAATCTGACGGATCAGGGTGCATCTTCCAATTTCTGCGAAATTTGTCTAGCAGCTCGTCGCCTTCACGTAATCTGTCAAAATACAAACCAACGACACATTTTATCATTTATTTAAAGATCCGTAGGTAAAAGCAAATCAATTTTAAGAGGAAGGAGAAAGACAGGATGCTTGAAAGCTGGCACCTTTCTTCATCGATGATAGGTCGAAGAAATGGAGCTGATTGAAGGGAGGTCGAAGAAATGGAGTTTTGGCCTAATTGTTAACAGGTTTATATGAGAGGTTTAAACCACTTCACTCGTTATTAAATTCAGATCACTGATCTGACCAAATCATAAACAATCTATGGTTCATATTGCAAATATTAGACAAGTCTAACATTCTTTGAACTCAAATTTGGATAGACTTTTGGATTGATGCTTTTATAAGTAGCAAAGATTATTCAATTTGGTATGATAATATTAGTATTATGAATTATTTGAACTCATAAGAAAAATTTCTAACTCCGCCACTCCGTACAGAGTACAAGTCTCTATTTAATTATAGGCAAGAAAAGAAATCTCATAATAAATGACAAAAATATGTATCCCCTATAAAAGATGAGAAATGCTAGTGTCCGATATATTTGACGGACGGATCCGTCCAATACGATCGTTTTCACGTTTTTAAATTTTAAATGATCAATCCGAACGTTCAATATGTTCTCCATATTGAAAACTTACAAGAAACCAATTTTTACATTTTTTCGAAATTATTTACTATTTTTTTGTATTTTTAAAAATTCATGATATAAATATTATGGATCGTCCAATAACAACGATTTTTTAAAATACCAAAAAAATAATAAAAAAAATTTTGGAAAAAATATAAAAATTGGTTTCTTATAAGTTTTCAATATGGAGAACATATTGAACAGTTCGGATTGGTTATTTGAAATTTAAAAACGTGAAAACGATCATATTGGACGGACTCCATCCGTCCAATATATTGGATTGTAGCATTTCTCAATATAAATACAAATGATTTGTATCCATTTATAACAATATCGACTATCAAGCAAAATTCCTGGCTGAGAAAATTAAAAGGCTTTTATCTTATGTCACAAAAAAAGAATGTCAATCTCCTTTGATACTGAGCGATCTCTTTGATTTAATTAAATTTAATATAGAATTGAAATACTGACTGCCACAATCATCAAAATTTAAAATGCTTTCGGGGCCGTGTCATTTGGTCAGATTGATTTTTATTAGATTTACAGAAAGAGTGAGTATTTCTTATACTTGATGGAATTATTATTGATATCTATGTTGAAATTGGGGAACTCCTGAACATTTTTCTATAGCCTCTGTTAAGTTCAGTTAGTTAATGAATAATTTTTGTTAAAAATAAAAAGTACACGATTTAATTCATTATTATTCCCCACATTTTAAATACATCCTCAAAAGGTTTAATTGGTTAGAAGATTGAACATCAAAATATATGGCCGAACAATCATTACTGTTTGTAATTAGTCTTTGCGGAATGTCATATAGGAAAGACAATTTTTTATGAGATGTATGTATTCAATGGATCGAGTTACCCAATCAATATCGATCAATCTGGACGAGTTAATAGTAACATCAATCTGTGCAGCCGAATATTTCTCCCCGCAGTCCGTGTGAAAGATCACATCATATATGAATCCAATCCAAACTCGTAAATTAAGGCTCAAATCTAATCCTTGAATTTTAATCACCACTTTAAAATGGAAGGAAAATTATTAATCACGATATATGGTTTGTCTTCAAATTAAAAAATATAAATATATATGTTATGAATGTTTGCACGCAAGTACTTCCGTGGTAAAGGTTGATGTCCATTCAGGAGACCAACTTCGCCTTCTACTAAGGAAATTTTTTTTCTTCTCTCTCTTTTAACAAAAATTATTCAATATACTTCAAAAGCAGAAGAAACCGAACCAACAAACAAGCTTAAGATATAATGAAGAGTTAGAAATAGAGTAAAGTTGAATGGACAAAAGAATAAATAGATATACAAACTATATTTTCCAAATCTATCTTCAAATTTACTTTCCTTTTGATCACTTTATATGAACGTAGTCATTTATTAATTCCACCGATTTGTCAGGACGATCATAACATTGTTATTCCAAGCAATTAAATCTATTAAACCAATGATTAATAAAACAATCGCGGCAATTTCATAGTGCCCCCAACAAATACAAGTATTCCCCAGACCCACTCGAAATAAATTATGCATGTCCATCGAACATATTTCCATATTATTAGGGCTCTTAGCACTCCAAAATCAGCACAGATGAAATTTCCCCAAGCATAAAAATCATCTCTAAATATTATTTGCTTTTCAATTGGATGGTTAGATTAGGCCGAATTGTTGAGGCGGCCATTGAACTCTGCTCCATAAACATGACCCATCTTGGTCCGCTTCGTCTCCAAATATCTCCTGTTTTCAGAGGTTATCGGTGTCAGAAGTGGGACCCGTCCTACTACACTTAGCCCATAACCCTTTAGCCCCAGGTATTTGGCTGGGTTGTTGGTCATCAGCCTCATTGATCGAACTCCAAGGTCGCGCAATATCTGTTCCGGAAAAGAACAAAATAAATGTAATCAATAAGGGTAGTTTGCTCATTTTTTTTTTCCACAAAACTGAATGCTTGACTTGTATCAGATTTTGCTAGATTAAAACTGGGATTTCATGAATCCAAAAGAAGATGAAATATACAACGATGTTTCTTTTTATTTATAAAACAGAACAAATATTGTGGCCTGAGATAAAGTTAGTCTTAATTGACACCAAAAGATCTTTTGATCAAGACAGTTTTAACCATATAGAAACTAACCTGTGCACCAATACCATACTCTCTCGAATCAACTGGCAGCCCTAACTCTTCATTGGCCTCGACAGTATCTCTACCGTCATCTTGCAAATTGTAAGCCCGGAGCTTGTGTCCCAGACCGATGCCCCTTCCCTCATGACCCCGCAAATAGACCAAAACGCCCCTTCCGGCCTTCTCTATCATCTCCATTGACAAAGCCAACTGGTTGCCACAGTCGCACCTAGCGGATCCGAATATGTCACCTGTTAAGCACTCAGAGTGGACCCGCACCAGTATGTCCTGGCCATCCCCAATATCACCCTATTGGAATTGCAAACGAATTGTCAATAACAACTGAAAAACCTAAGTACTGCAATAAGTCAGTCATACAATCTAGTACAGAGAAGGCTTTTCAATAGACTTATATTCTACTAAGAATATAATATATGGAATTCCAAAATTCAACATATTAAAAGAATCAATCAATCTTTCATAAAAATTGAATAAAGACTTAGGCTTTTTTGGATGATTTAGTTATGTAATAAAAATAACTAATACAAACACAGGATATCTTCAATTGGAACCATATAAGGTACTGAGTCATAAAAGTTAAATTGTTTGGTTACAAATTCCATCTTTGATTTTCCTTCTTTACTTCTACGATTCTGATAGATGCAGTAATGCTTTATAGTAAAAAAATGGGAAAAAAAAAAACAAATATTTCTAATTACTGTAACACCATGTACCTTAACCATGGCAATATGCTCCATGCCATCAAGAAGAGAGCGGTAGCAATAGGCATTAACATTACCCCATTTGAGTGGCAACCGTGCAATAGAGGCTCTCTCTACCAGCTTGTCTCTTTTCCTTCTATATCTGCAAAATTAATTCAATAAAATTTGTCAAAAGAACCTCACAAATAAGAATCCTTCAATAATTCCAAGTCCACAGCTATATCCAAAATCAAAGTTTCTGCAATATGTATTCTTTGTTTCACAATGACAACTAGCATACAATTTAGTTACCTGTTTACTCCATTGCGCAGTCATTGATTGCAGTAACCAATTCTCATTTCACAATGATATATACATCTCTTCTTTCTTCAAAAATTAGTAAGTAACGGAACTAAATTAAAAGATACTTGTACATTCACCCTTAATCATGCAATGCAGCCTCCTTAAATTACAAGTGAACTCAATTAAGCCAGAATTATACTGATTACACTTATGTATACCTCAGTCAAACAAAATCATAATTATAGAAACAGTTCACAATATCGCATCAATTCAAATCATTGGAGAAATAGAACCAAAATTGCCCCCTTTTTTTATTATTTATTTATTATTATTATTATTTTTTTGGGGGGGGGGGGGGGGGGGCGCATCACCCAAAGGAGGTAATTACCCCACCAAGTAACTCTATTAATCTCATCTCCACATAGATTCGGTAATTAAAGCTTAAAATGTTCTGAATTGAGTCTTAACTAGATCTTAAAAAGCACCAAGCAAACAAATAAAAAGCAAAACAGGTGAAACCAACTGACCTAACCAAATCAGCAATGGAGATAATCTTCAGCCCCTCCATTTTTGCAAACTCCCTCAGCTTCGGCAACCGCGCCATGGACCCATCACTTTCATCAACAATCTCACACAAGACACCCACCGGTGGAAGGCCAGCAAGCACAGCCAGGTCCACTGAGGCCTCAGTGTGCCCGGCCCTTTTGAGAACCCCACCCTCCCGGTACTTAAGAGGAAATATATGCCCAGGCCGATTGAAGTCACCAGGCTTGGAGTCTGGTGATGCAAGAGACAACACTGTTTTTGTGCGGTCTTTTGCTGAAACACCAGTTGAGGTGCCTTCTTTTGCATCCTAGATTGACAAAAAGTACTGAATATCATATTATATTAACAAAAATAAAAGATGGAAGGAACTACCAAAGAAACTTTATGTAGAACTCTGGTTAGGACAAGAAGACACTGGTTTCAACAGATCGATATTGTTGAACAAATTCTCTGACCATTTTTATAAATCCAATTTTTTTGTTTGTTGTTACATGGAAATACCACAAATGAAATCGCCTCCCAACCTTTACAATTTTGGAATTAGACCATAACATTTGGCTAAACTGCACAATTCACTCTTTAGCTGTTGCTAATAAGAATGAGAATAGCACATAAGAAGAAAGAGATTGCTGATTTGTATGTGACTAAGAACAGTATTGTAGTACTGCACAATTCAACCATTTTAGTTTCTACTTTTTTTAAAGTATTGTACTTTTGAAATTTCACAAAATATAAAAAATAATATTAATCTAAAAAATTATAATTAGAGAACTCTATGGACATATAAACTAATATTATGTTTGGTCCTAACTATTGTATAATAAAGGAAGATAACATAATATGGTTTGGATTAGTTAAAAGAAAACAAAGGGGCTAAACAAAAAATAATACGAAAAATTAAATTCAAATCTACAAATTTGGAGGGGCTGACCGAAAAATAAAGCAATATTCCGTGTACGGTGTATGCCGGTGCTTGTATATATGTGATTAGTTAAAGCGAGATCCTGAAAAAATTAATATAAATGAAATGAGATTCCGCGTAGAAAACATTTTGATCAGGGTCTAAATGTATCTTTTATATTTTATTTATGCAATTCATCCAATTAAGTTGGAGTGGCCAAGTAAGACTCAACGAAATTTTTATTTTGCATATTTTGACCAATGGAAAAGTATCTTTAAATTTTATCCATGCAATCCACCTTAATTAGTTGGAGTGGCCAAGTAAAACTACACAGCATTAAAAGGATAAAATTAGTTTAGAGAAAGAGAATATCTAATTGACTAGTGCAGAATGAACTTGGATAAAATTGCTTCCTCAAAACAAAGAGAGATGGTTTGGTTTTGTTAGGGTGGTGATATAGCAATTAGCATCATCTCTATTATATGTTAACAAACTGGAGACAGACTTCCGATGTTCTTGGGGTTATATACTTTTTCCAGATCGGTTTTTATTAACATTTTATCATATTCATACCCCGTGTACTATATGCCACTGAATTGGACCCTCCCTTTTTTTTCAAAACTTTTCTCTTTATCGTAATTGAGAGTTTGAGACGCATGTATACCTCATTCTCGGATTCTCCCCAACCCAATGATATGTGTTGATATGTGTTGTTCAATGCGCGCGGGAGACAAAATGAGGGTTAAACTGTGAAGTCGTTATATCAACTGTTTAATGGTAAGATAGCGGGTGCTTAGTGACGTGTGGGATTATGCATTCCATGCGACGATTTCTATAATTAGAATTATTATTGAAAACTAGTTTGGTAATCCGTTTTGATATAGCTTCTATAATTAGAATTACTTGGAATGAACATTACTCGTTGATTACAATATTTTGTCAAAAGATTGGATTGATAATTGATTGGTCCTTTATATGTTGGCGAACCGGACACCGCTGGTATAGAAATGGATTAATTAGATTTATGTCATCCTCAGTAATAGTTAATTTGAAATATGTCATTGTTAAATTGCAAATTAGATTTATGTCATTATCAAATTGTTTAAATTGGATATATGTTATCATCTCATTCCTAAAGGATTAAATTCTAAAAATATCATCCTCAAATGAAATCTCTCATTATTTTTTAAAATCTCCAAAGTTAATAAACCTTGAAAAGAAAGCTGAAAACAATCTAAAATACGCAAGTTCGAATATCAGTCATTTTTTTAAGTGAAAATTAGACATATACCCCTCTAATCATAGGCCATTGGATATCTCTCTCTAATCTTTAAATTTAGATATATCCCATCTAATCATGATTACTTAAAATATTTACCTTTTCATTAACTATAATAATTTTTTTATTCTGAAAAATCGTTTTTATATTTTTTGGACAAAAGTTCCCTTAGACGATTGATCTTCCCGTAAAGTTCACGAACAGTCTAGTTCGTGAGTTGATTGGTTCACGCGAACTACGGTTGTTCGCGAACAGCCTGTTTGTGAGCACATCCAAACAGGCCATGCTTAAATGGATTTTAATCGAATAGTTTGCCTAATATTTTTTGTTACTTCTCGTTAATGATACCAGTTAATATGGGTGAAATTTAATTTTACAACCTTTTCTGTTATTAATAATACAAAGTTTTGTTTTATGCCATTATTGTTATGCATTAGTGGCATAAAGTTAATTTTTTACATTTTTATAGTGCACAAAACTAATTTTAACTAACTTGTAGTGGCTTAAAACTAATTTGTTATTTAGTGATATGATTTTTATAATTTTAAATTTTTGTAGAGGCATGTTAAAAAGTGTAAAATTGACAAATCAATTTGCTGATGGCATAAAACTAATTTTTACTATTTTATAATGACATAAAACTAATTTGTCAATTAGTGATGATATTTTTTCTAATTTCAAATTTTCATAATGGCATAAATCTAATTAATCCTGAAATATATCTGAATTATTTATTTATTATTTTTTTTATTGGGTTCTTGACAAATCTATACTGTTAATTAAAAGCCGTGACCTCATTTTCTATGATTGAAAATAGTTTTTTAACGATGCTGCATCATGAAATATGCCCGATTTTTTATCAATAGTTCGAAAATCGAGGAGTATTGAAGTTTGAAGAGAAGAATATGATAGAGAATATCCTGTTTAGGTAATACAAAGATATTGGATCAAATTGCCTTTATGAGACCAAGAAAAGGAAGGTTTGGATTTGAAGACATGGGAGTTCGGAAAAGTGAAACACAACGTTGATAAATATCAATAGATTATTAATGGGTTTCTTGCGTGGGACAAAACGTGGCTTTAAACTATTGGAGGTTATTATCATCCATCCACCATCCATAATATAGTATTAGCTATTAGTTATGTATTAAGTATTATGTTATCGTCGGCTCGCTGAGAGTGTGGTGGTGTGACGTGTAGAATTATGTATACCAATACCATACGACTTCTATTTCCAGAAAGAGAAACAATTAAAATTAAGGGTCTGATCGGAATGAAGAAACCAACACGAGATTCAGAAATGGATTTCTGTTTTTATTAATTCCTCTGATCGGAACGGATACGATGGAGGGAAATGATTTCAGTCCACATGATTTGGCAAGAAAAAATCTACCTTCTGAATTCTCATATAAAAATATAAAATGTAGAAATTTGACGCGATTTGTTTTTTCTAGCGATGCTCTCCGATATGTCTCTCCTTTTTTACCATTTTGCCCTTGTGATACTCGGTAACAGACTGGTAATTCCATCGCTGCGCGCCCCGGAACAACAAATCTGTCACTTCGCCCAGATTCAACGAGAATCTTTTTTTTTCGCTATTTGTGCTCTGTGCCTACCTTCTCCTCTCCCATTACTATTTTATGAGAGAGATGATTAATGATGCTGTCTGTCTTGTGCAAGTTTTCCTCTTCAATCACTATTTGCTAATTAGTGTTGCTGCCTTGTGCAAGCTCTCCTCTCCGATAACTATTTGTCGAGAGATATAATTACTGTTGCTGATGTATTATTTTCCTTTGTTTTTTTTTTACCTTTTAATCATTGTAATTGCTGGTAAATGCGTGCTGCCATTTCAAAAGAAATGTATAGAGGGTAAAATAGTCTAATATAAAGTAGTCAAATCATTTCTTCCAATTCTTCTTGTTTTAGATCCGATCACTGGATTTCAACTCAAAATTGTTTATTTTGAACTCAATTCTATTAAAACGAATTGAACTCTTATTTTCAACCATTCCGATCAGGACCTAAGACCAACAACAACAGCTACTTGAAGTCTTTAGCCCATTGTTAATTTGTTATTGAAAAGTAGCTCTGTGGGCCCATTTTCCTCATCCCCTGCAAGTTGTAAGTGAACTTAGAAATTTTTATATTGGAATTTTATTTCGAACAAAATTAGTTATTTACAAAATAACATAATTGTAATTGAACTTAGAAATTTTTAAATTGAATTTTTTATTTCTTACAAAATTATTTATTAAAAAAACATAGGCCCTGATCAAAATTCCATTTTTTTAACATGGAATTTCATTTTATTTCATTTCGTTGGAAAATTCTTGATCAAAATGAAGGGATTTGATGTCATTTGGTTGGAATTCCAATGTAATTAGATCCAATTAAATCCTATGATCTATTGAAATTAAATGAAATCTCACGTAAACTTCATTTTGATCAGCGCCATAATTTACTGTGTGAAATACATGATTTATTTTTCTATCGCTTCCAATGAGAATTGAACTGATTGGAAAAATATATTGAGATAATTATTACTTGTTAATTACAAAAAGCTCTGTCTATAGTTTTATTGACTGCTCTTGCGATAAATTGTTCATGTCGGCAAGCTGTACAACTACAGGTAAAGATAGAGATGCTTGCAATTTATTATCTTATCTTTCTATTGGCTTATTTGACAAATTCGGTTAAGCATTTAATTTATTCGCACTATTATAAAATTATTCGCTTGCCCTACTGCGGTCTGCTAGGAAGGTTATATTTGTTTTTTTAAAAAAAAGATCTTCCAGGCTGTCAATTCCTGTTAAAACAAATAATTAAATCTCTGGTGCTCACTTTTTTTTTTTTTTTTGGTGATGCAATTTTGACTTTTTAAGCTTTTTCATTCATTGCAACGCAATTTAAGTTTTTTATATACTGATTGATGCTTGCCTAATCACAACTTTACTGAAGTATAGCATCCACCAGCCATCATAACTAGTTCGGCTTTGCACGACCAAAAATATTGTAGCTTCATATGTTTTTTTAGGGAAAGTGACCTCAAACCTTGCTCAACTGGAAATAACCCTGTAATCTTTGAAACTGGAAATAATCCCTGTAATCTTATTATTTTTGGATATAATGTTATAAACCCTTTTTTACTAGTTTAAAGAATATTTCAAATAAAAATATTTAAACATTCAAGATATACGACCAAACTTACCTTCACCTCCGCGAGACGATAACTCAGGCCTCCTAGCTAGTGTTCTAAATACGTGTCACGTCATGTTCGGATCATCTCTCATGTCGTGTCTAAATATTTCATGTGTCGTGTCGTGTCTAAATCTTAAGAGATGGACACGACACGTCTAAGGACATGTCACGCCTCGTGTCCTCGTGTCCTCGTGTCGTGTCGTGTCGTGTCTTCTTTAGACGTGACGTGTCGTGACGTATTCAGACACGTTTAATTTTTTAATATGAATTTAATTCATTTATGAAATTTAAAAATTATGTTTAATAAAATACATCAAAAATTAAAAAAGTAGACGTGATTTACCATTAAATTAAAATATAGATTAATTTTTAACAATGGATTAATATTTTGAACAACTTCTTGTCGGACTTAAGTAATTATTTTACTAAAAAAATAAACCAAACTCATGAAAAGTTACACATCTATTTTCAATGTCTTCTAAGAGGGCACACTAATCAGCAAAGTACTTTGACCTTGCACCTTCAAACCTATGCAAATTTCAATGCCAAATTGTTGCTAGTCTGACAGGAGGAGAGAAATAAATATTGAAATTTTGAAAAGTACAAGAGCCGTAAAAAATGATTTCAATTTTTTTAGACAATGAATAATTTATACTATCATTAACAAAATAATATAAAATATGATAAAAATTATTTGATTCTTTTTAAGACAAATCACATATAGATTTTTACCTTTAATTTGCGCATGGCTCTGGACCCTTCTATTTTTGTTTGTGATTTAATTATTGAATCACCCTAATTATATTGTAATCTTTTAATTTTCAATTCTAACGATTTACAAGTGATTTATTCAGAAATAAGTCTATTAATAATCATTGATTTATGATTAAATATATCTTTTTCAAGATTTATGGAAAAAAAATATAATAGTATGTACATAATTGAGAAATCCATTGTATTTCTTTAACACTTAATGTGTCTCCTTTTCGTATTTGGCGTGTTTGTAATACGTGTCGTGTCTTTCGTTTCGTTCCATGCCATGTCGTGTCTATTTCATTAAAGTCGGACACGCCACGCGAAGTTCTCGTGTCGTGTTCGTATTCATATCTTGCCGTGTCATACCACTTCCGTACCGTACCGTATTCGAATACGCCGTATTTTTTTAAAACACTACTCTTAGCTCCTCTGTTTTTTCCCTCTCCACAAATTAAACTTTCGCTCCGCAAAATTTGAGTGAAAAAGTTGCTATGAAGGCATTGTAAATATCATAACTTGATAGGCCGCCACATTTACAAAAGCTTGCAACCTCAATGTTCAATGGGCCTTCGACGGTGCATCTTAATTTCAAGTTCTGTTTCAGCCCTATCTCAATGCTTTCAAGGCAAGCTTGTGACCTCTCAAAGCTTAATTTTTTATTATTTAAAAAGGTAAATACATTTTTGAAGATCAATATCGAATAAAGCAAAATTTTTATCAAAGATAAAAATACCCTCAATAATTTTAAAAAGATCAAAGTAAAATTACTAATTTTAAAATTAGCACAGCTATAGCGACAATAACATTGCTGCTATAAGGCTAGTCTATAGGGATAATGGGATTGCCACTATAAGGACCTGTAGTGGCAATCCTAATGCCGCTATAGACTTTTCTTTTTCAGTTGAAAAGTTGTGCACGAAGAAGAAAGAACTATAAATATAATAATATTATATGTTCACTTGACTCCAATTTTTTTTTAAAGATATATATTTAAGAATTTGTACTAAAGTTTTATAAAAATAAAATACATGAATGTTTTGAAAAAAATTATTCGAAATTTGAACATCCTACAAAAATTTTAATTACGGATTGTTTTCGTGATCTTTACTACTATCCAGATTCTTAATTCAAAATGGGTCCTTAATTCACTTGTCTGGGATCGTTTTTGAAAAAATAAGGACCGGATAGTAGGATTTGATAGGTGCCCGGGTTTGAAAAATCATAGTGCCTAGACAAAAATTCAGAAATATTGGACATGCCTAAAAATAATGTGTAGTTTTAACTTTTTTGCATTTTTTGGTGATTTATAGAGAAGTAAAGATCATGAAAAATTGATTAGATTTACAAAAAAATAATGTGTTTTCTAATATTTTAATTATATATATGTTTATAATGACTTTATTTATTAAATTTATTATTTATTTTATTTTAGAAATTTTATTATATTATAATTTTAACAGGGCACAATTTTAATACAATAACATTTTAAAAATGAAATAAATAATAAATTTAATAAATAAATTTATTTTAAACATATATAATTGAAATATTACAAAATACATCATTTTTTTCATAAATCTAATAAAATTTTCATGATCTTTACTTCTCTATCAATCACCAAAAAATACAAAAAAAAAAAAAAATTAAAACAACACATTATTTTTAGGCTTGCCCAATATTTTCTGAATTTTTGTCTAGGCACTACGATTTTTCAAAACCGTACACCTATCAAATCCTACTATCCGGATCCATAATTTTTCAAAAACGACCCCAGGTAAGTGCCTGTGGTCGTTTGTATTTAACAGGAAGGATCCATAAAAAATTTTAACCAGGCACAATTATAATATAATAAATTTTTAAAAATAAAATAAATTTAATAAATAAATTCATTCTAAACATATATAATTGAAATATTACAAAATACATAATATTTTTCATTAATCTAATCAATTTTTCATGATCTTTACTTCTCTATCAATCACCAAAAATGACAAAAAAAAAAAAGTTGAAACAACACATTATTTTTAGGCATGTCCATTATTTTCAGAATTTTTGTCTAGGCACTATGATTTTTCAAATCCGGGCACCTATCAAATCCTACTATCCGGGTCCTTAATTTTTCAAAAACGACCCCAGACAAGTGAATTAAGGACCCGTTTTGAATTAATAACCCGGATAGTAGTAAAGATCATGAAAACAATCCGTAATTTTTTAAAAATTTTTGTAGGATGTTCAAATTTTGAATATTTTTTATTCAAAGCATGCATGTATTTTATTTTTTTTTATAAAACTTAATACAAATTCTTAAATATATATCTTTAAAAAAAATTGGAGTCAAATGAACATATAATATTATTATATTTATAATTCTTTCTTCTTCGTGTACAACTTTTCACCCGAAAAAAAAGCATATAGCGGCATTAGGATTGCCGTATAGGCTCTAATAAATGACAATCCCATTACCACTATAAGGCTGACACATAGCGGCAATGCTATTGCCGCTATTGCTATGCTTATTTTAAAATTAGTAATTTTTTTTGCTTTGTCTTTTTTAAAATTGTTGAGAGTATTTTTGTCTTTGATAAAAATTTTCCTCGAATAGAATAGAGACAACAATTCAAAAAGGATTAGGTGCGTCTTTCATATAAAATGTGATTTCTTTTGTATAAAATATGATTAAATTTACTCAAAAGGGGTTATAGCCAAAACTGAATTAATTAAAGGGAGTTATATCCGATTTCGAAAGATTACAAGGGATTTTGTGTTGGAATTGTGTTCTAAAAGTTATCTTATGGTGATTACTTTTATATGTTATATTTATGAATTGGATGTTATTACATTTTGTTCCATGAGTTTATATTCGTATTTAGAAGTGTTCAAGAAGATGCTCTTGGTCTTGAACCGCAGAACTCTAAATAAAAAGAATATATATCTCTAAAATGTTCACAGGTCTTGGATATTAGCAGGAACACTAATATGCCTTACAAGACTGTCGTGTTGATTAAAAGTACGTTGTAGTTCTGTAAACGTTGATAAAGGATTATCATTTAATAACACGAGTATATGAAAAGTTTCATATATTGAACAGACCTAATTGATAAAAATATTATATGGATTGTGTTTGTGTCATTAATATTTTTATCGTGTCATTAATTCTAAGATTGATATGATATATTTTCACATAAGGAATATGCAACGTGATTATTATTTGAAGCCATGTAAAGCTTGTGGTGATAAAAGTAATAGTTCTTTGTATATAACTTGTGTAGGATGGAAATATATATGTCAATAGCTAATTGCCACTCATGAATTGAGGAATGATATTATAAAGGGCCCCTTGGTAAAGTAAGATTATAAATGGATCCAATATAACTGAAGTGCAGTTATAATTATATAATCATACTTATTGGAGACCAAGAAAAGATTATAATACGAAGATGACACAGCCCTACTTTGTATAATAATCATAATATCATATGGCAAGGAATAGACACAAGTAATGTTAATAGCATTACTAGAAGGATCGTGTTTCGTAAAAGGATTTGCTAAACATCTATATTATTTGGGTAGCTGTAATGTATGCTAGAGTACCGCTTACAGTTTATGGAATAAAATGTTTTATTCCATTGCCAACATAATATGGATCCTCAATATAGGTCACACCAACTGAATGGGAAACAAGAAATATATTTTCTATGTACAAGATTTCATGTTGTATGAAACAAAGTGTACAAATAGAAAATTATATCACATGACGTGATTAACTAGCAATGAATAAATTTATTGAGATGTGAATATTATATGTGTTTCACATAATATAATAATATATGAATATTATTATAGAGTGCATAAATTTATTTAAAGCCCAAGCCCAATTATTTTAACAAATGAAGAGAGAAAGAAGGCTTTAAATTCGGGTCAGAATTTGAGCCAACTTTAAACTGATAATTAGTATAGCAAATGATAACCAAATTGGACAAATGATATATGAAAATTGTAGCCCTGGAAGTGTAGAATCCAATGGTTCAAGTTTCATGTCGTTTGGAGTTTCCTATAAAGAGTTATCATTATTTTAGTGCTGAAACGTCAGAAATTAAAGTGTTGTTTTAATTTCTGATTAGTGGCTTTAATTGCTATACGAATTTGAAAGGTTTATTCTGATGTTTTAAAGGTAAAACAGATCAGAAATTGTATATACAAGTAAGTCTTCATGTGTTGAAGCTTTGGCTTTCTCTTCCTCAAAATATTTGTTAAAATATTCTATCGATTAAGCAATCGATCAAGACACGGGTGGCGGAGCTAGGTGTTGACGGGGAATTCGCTAGCACGGATTCAACTGTCATTCTTGTTTCGGATTCAAGGTGAACCAAGAGGAACAAACCTTCGTTAGAGACCATAGGTATGGATCAACAATCCTTATTATAGGAATATATGTGATTGTGATGCAAATATAATATAGGAAAGTTAGCGATAATAAGAACGATCTTAGATGTTATCGGTTAATAAAATTTTAAAATTACCCGATTCGCATCATGAAATTCCTTCAATTGGTATCAGAGCATTAGGTTCTTTATTATCGCTAATTAGGCTATTTTATTATGTAATTTTATTACATAAGTGCTTAGTTAATTGTTCTTTTGTGTTGCGGTTCTAAAATTCGAGCTGAATTTTTGTTACATGCTTTGCAATATTGTTATTAGATTACTGGTTGATTATTTTTGAAATTTCTAAAATTCTTACTATTGTGAAAGAAGTTTAGAATAGGATAATTATATAGATCAAGGTTTTTGGACAGATCTATGAGGTTAAACAAAAATAAGAAAAATAGCGCGTTGCTGGATTTTTCCAGCAGCAGTGGCAGTTTTTGCTGAAATTAAAATAACGATTTCTCTCAAATGGATTATCGTATTTTGATGAAACCAGTTTCTAAATTTAGATATTGAAGTCTAGTTTTTAAATAATAAAACTTTCTTATACAAAAGTTTTATGGAATTTCGTCACAAAGGCAAAACAGCAACAGTGCGCAGTTTTTCTGTGACAAGAACAATAACGGTTTGAGTTTTCTTTTAAATGTTTAAAAGATTATTTTTCAAACTATGGTGCAAATCGTAACAGAGAATTATAAATCATTTTTCTGGGATTTAAATGATTTAGAGAACCGCAATTGCATAAGAAATGGAAATTAACTAAAAGGTACAAAATAGTGCATCGGTATGCAATTCCTATTCTAATTTTGTTTTGCAGGGAACCGAGTTTGTATGTCTCATTTCAATGCCTTGTGTGATGTAAATTTTGATGTGATGTGTTTGTTTGATTGTAAGCAAGTTTAATAAGTGTTTATTAATTAGGCACAAAAGGCAATTTATGTATAGGATGCCTTTATTTATTATTTACATCATATGCATTGTGAGAATGAGATGGGTTCCTAATACTTGCACTTAGCAAATTTTATTTTGAAAGGATTCATAATAAAGTTTGGGGCAGCATATTTATTTTATATGTAATTTTTCATCCAATGGTGCAAGAAGACAAAACGGTGGATGAAGAGAAGCGCAAGAGGCATACAAACTCACAAATGTTTTGTGATTGTGTTATGTGATGTGCTTTATGATTATATGTGAATGATATATGTTAGGATAGGTATGGGTGTATGGAAACATGACCTACCAAACTATAGTCACATTTGAATTGTCCAATGAAAAATTAAGTATTTTTCCTTCTTATTTTATCCACTTTAAGCTAAAGATTATTGAGATGCATGAGTGTAATCTTTAATCTTTAGAAATCGTGGAATGTGTTAGGATATATTATCAGGCCATTGATAGGTGGATTAAATGTGAGGCATTTGATACATTTATTTTATGGAGATAATATAGCCAAGCATATTGACCAATAAAATAAGTTTGCTTAAAGAGCAGTCAAGATCTAGGCTTGAAGTCTCGGGAAAATCGTTTAGTAAGAAAAATTTCTTAATAAACAACAAGAGTCATAAAGTTTAGAAAATTGCAAATGATTGCAAAAGTTTTCTAAAAGGTTATGATTAGTAAAGGATTACTTACCTTGATTTTATATTTCGGATGAGTTCGATTTATTTATGATGGGATCTTGAATATACTGCATAATGGACAAATTTTAAATATGTAGTATGAAATTTTACATAAATATTAACATGAAATCCTTTAATTTATTTTATAGAATGACAAACAATGTACTTATCCGATCCATACTCGAAAAGTTTCCGTTGGAGAATGATGGTTCTAATTTCCTTGATTGGGAATTGAAACTCCAACTTATCATCAGGTCGGAGGATCTTGTTAATGTATTGGAGGAAGATGCTCCAGTACTAAGTACAAATCCCTCTGATGAAGAAAAGATCAAATCTGAAAAGTACCGCAAGGACGAACTGAGCGTTCAAGGTCTCATGTTGGCAAGTATGGCTACTGAACTTACTAGAAAGTTCATAAACAATACTCCAAAAGAGATAATCGAACGTCTCTCCAAGATGTTTCTGGATAATGCTCGTAAAGAGCGTTCAAAGATCACCTTAGCTTTCACAAGGTGTAACATGACAGAAGGGTCTTCTGTCAACCAACATATGTTGAAAATGTTGGGTTACCTTGAGAAATTGGAGAAGCTAAATGCTCCAATGCATGCTGACTCTGCTGAGGATATAATCCTTGGTTCATTGCCTCCATCTTACAGAGATGTAGTCATGCATCTTCACTTGCGTGAAAAGGCAATGACCCTGGATGAGATCCATCAGACTTTGAAGCAAGCTGAGGCCGATATGAACAGACATAAGGGAGAGAAGAATGTTCTTGCGATCTCACAGAATGGCAAGAAAGTTCAAAAAGGAAAAGGCAAAATGAAGATATCTAAAAAGAACAAGGGGAATGGAGAAGCTCAAGCGAGCACCTCCAAAGGCAAAAAGAAAAATTCGCCAACTCCGCAAACCGAGTGCTATTATTGTCATGAGTTGGGACATTTCAAGGCGAATTGTCCAAAGTACAAGGCTGACTTAAACTCAGGCAAAATAGAGCGGAAGCGTCCCAAGGTTCCGAAAGGTATCTATGTTATTGAGATTAATTTAACCACATCTATTCATGATTGGGTAATTGATACTGGATCATGTGCTCATATTTGTGCAAATATGCAGGCACTAATGAATAGAAGACATCTCAAGAGAGGAGAAGTCATTTTGAAGGTGGGCAATGGTGTTAGTGTCTCGGCATTGGCCATTGGCTCAATAAATCTTCATTTATCTAGTGGTTTAATAATTAATTTGAATAATGTTTATTATGTTCCATCTATATGTAAGAACATTATATCTGTGTCGTGTTTGGACAAAGATGGTTATGTCTTTACCATTTCAAACTCGTGTTTGAGTATTGCAAAAGATGGAATTTTCTATGCAAATGCTACTGTTCATGATGGTTTATATTTGCTAGAAGTGAATGATAAACATGTTCTAAGTATCAATAACAAAAGACTCAAAGTATCTCATGAAAATAACACTCTCTTATGGCACTATCGTCTTGGTCATATAAATGAGAAACGCATTAAGAAGTTACATGATAGTAATCTTCTTGGTCTCATGGATTGCGATGCAATAGAGACATGTGAATCTTGTTTAGTTGGTAAAATGACTAAGAAACCATTCAAGAAGAAAGGTTCAAGGGCGAAAGACTTGTTGGAATTGATACATTCTGATGTATGTGGTCCAATGAGAACAAGTGCACGAGATGGTTTTAGGTACTTCATTACGTTCATAGATGACTGTAGTCGTTTTGGCTATGTTTATCTAATGAAGAACAAAAGTGAATCTTTTGACAAGTTCAAAGAATTCAAGAATGAAGTTGAAAATCAACTCAGTAAGAGAATTAAGATTTTACGAACTGATCGTGGTGGAGAATACTTGAGTAATGAATTTGGTACATATCTGAAAGAGTGTGGTATCATACCACAATTGACTCCTCCAGGAACACCTCAGTGGAATGGTGTATCGGAAAAGAGAAACAGAACATTGCTTGATATGGTTCGATCAATGATGTGCCAAACAAAATTGCCTCTTTATTTTTGGGGACATGCATTGCTAACTGCAGCTTACACACTGAATATTGTTCCATCTAAATCTGTCGAGAAAACTCCATATGAGTTGTGGACAGGAAAAACTCCTGACTTGTTTTTTCTCAAGATTTGGGGTTGTGAGGCTTACATCAAACGATTGATGTCAACCAAACTAGAACCCCAAGCAGAAAAATGCTTCTTTATAGGTTATCCGAAAGAAACAAAAGGATACTACTTTTGGCACAAGACAACAAATAGAATATTAGTTGAAAGGGGTGCAATTTCTTAGAGAAAGAATTTCTCGAAAGAATCAAAAGTAGTGGGAGTAGTGTAATGCTTGAGGAAACTCAAGAAACACTACAAGACCTCGATCAGGTCATGGATGACAACCATGTAGATCGAAGTAGCCCAACCATAGTTCCGACGGCTAGTGGGAGCATTAGTGTACAAGTTCCTCAACCTATTGAGGAAGAGGTTCACGAATCACCACATGGTGTTCAATCGAGTATTGAACTAATTCCACAAGAGATTGTGCAAAAGGTTCGAGGTACTCAAGATGAACACGAAGAGCCACAAGAACTAAGAAGGTCAACAAGATCTAGGAAGAAGCCTGATATGTATCTAGAACTTCATGAGATCTTGGTAATGGATATGGATGATCCAAAGACCTTTGAAGAAGCAATGGAAAGAAAAGACTCAAAATCATGGTATTTAAGTCAATTATTACTAGCCATTGCTGCATTTTATTATGAAATATGGCAAATGGATGTCAAAACAGCATTCCTTAATGGGAATTTGAAGAGGATGTGTACATGGTACAACCTCCTGGTTTTGAAGATCCAAATAATGGCAGTAAAGTATGCAAACTTCAAAAGTCCATTTATGGATTGAAGCAAGCATCTAGGAGTTGGAACAAGCGCTTTGATGAAGAGGTTAAACGCCTTGGATTTATTCAAAGTAAGGAAGAACCTTGTGTATACAAGATGGTCAGTGGGAGCTATGTACTTTTCTTGGTCCTATATGTCGATGACATACTATTGATAGGCAACTTTATTCCCTTAATGGAGCAAACAAAAGTTTCATTGAAAGAGATTTTCTCAATGAAAGACTTGGGTGAAGCTCAATATATCTTGGGAATCAGGATATGTAGAGACAGGTCACGTAGACTCATTGGCTTAAGTCAACGTACATACATTGACAAAGTGTTGAAACGATTCAACATGGAAAATTCCAAGAAAGGAAATGTGCCAATGAGTCAAGGTGTAAAACTTAGCAAGTCTCAACGTGCTATGACACGTAAAGACATTGATATCATGAAGAATGTAGAATATGCTTCTGCAATTGGTTCTATCATGTATGCTATGGTTTGTACACGACCTGATGTCGCGTATGCTCTAAGTATGACAAGTCGTCATCAAGCCCATGCAGGTCCTGCACATTGGAGTGCAGTCAAGAATATCCTTAAGTATCTTAACAGAACTAAGGATAAATTTCTTGTGTATGGAGGGACAAGGGAACTCGTTGTAGAAGGCTACAACGATGCGAGTTTTGCAACCGATTATGATGATAAAAGGTCGCAATCTGGATATGTATTTATTCTGAATGGAAGCGCTGTTAGTTTGAAAAGATTCAAACATTTAGCAAACAGCTGACTCAAGCATCCAATCAGAATTGATGGTTGTTGCTAAAGCCAACGAAGTAAATGTTTGATCAAAAAGTTCAATGAGGAACTTGACGTGGTTCACACTACAAGATCAAACATATGGATAGAAAGTACTTTGTCATTCGGGACTTCATAGAAGATGGTAAAATAAAATTGTTAAAGGTGGACACGGATGGTAACACAGCAGATCCGCTAACAAAGCCTTTATCTCAAGCCAAAAGTGAAGTTCACTTTGATTCCATGGGTTTGAAAACACATGGAGAGTGGATAGAGATAACAGAATGAGTCAAAAGGCAACCCTAGTTTTAAAGTTAATACATAAGAATGTATAAGAAGTAACTTTAAGAACAAGTGGGAGATTGTTGGAATTGTGTTCTAAAAGTTATCTTATGGTGATTACTTTTATATGTTATATTTATGAATTGGATGTTATTACATTTTGTTCCATGAGTTTATATTCGTATTTAGAAGTGTTCAAGAAGATGCTCTTGGTCTTGAACCGCAGAACTCTAAATAAAAAGAATATATATCTCTAAAATGTTCACAGGTCTTGGATATTAGCAGGAACACTAATATGCCTTACAAGACTGTCGTGTTGATTAAAAGTACGTTGTAGTTCTGTAAACGTTGATAAAGGATTATCATTTAATAACACGAGTATATGAAAAGTTTCATATATTGAACAGACCTAATTGATAAAAATATTATATGGATTGTGTTTGTGTCATTAATATTTTTATCGTGTCATTAATTCTAAGATTGATATGATATATTTTCACATAAGGAATATGCAACGTGATTATTATTTGAAGCCATGTAAAGCTTGTGGTGATAAAAGTAATAGTTCTTTGTATATAACTTGTGTAGGATGGAAATATATATGTCAATAGCTAATTGCCACTCATGAATTGAGGAATGATATTATAAAGGGCCCCTTGGTAAAGTAAGATTATAAATGGATCCAATATAACTGAAGTGCAGTTATAATTATATAATCATACTTATTGGAGACCAAGAAAAGATTATAATACGAAGATGACACAGCCCTACTTTGTATAATAATCATAATATCATATGGCAAGGAATAGACACAAGTAATGTTAATAGCATTACTAGAAGGATCGTGTTTCGTAAAAGGATTTGCTAAACATCTATATTATTTGGGTAGCTGTAATGTATGCTAGAGTACCGCTTACAGTTTATGGAATAAAATGTTTTATTCCATTGCCAACATAATATGGATCCTCAATATAGGTCACACCAACTGAATGGGAAACAAGAAATATATTTTCTATGTACAAGGTTTCATGTTGTATGAAACAAAGTGTACAAATAGAAAATTATATCACATGACGTGATTAACTAGCAATGAATAAATTTATTGAGATGTGAATATTATATGTGTTTCACATAATATAATAATATATGAATATTATTATAGAGTGCATAAATTTATTTAAAGCCCAAGCCCAATTATTTTAACAAATGAAGAGAGAAAGAAGGCTTTAAATTCGGGTCAGAATTTGAGCCAACTTTAAACTGATAATTAGTATAGCAAATGATAACCAAATTGGACAAATGATATATGAAAATTGTAGCCCTGGAAGTGTAGAATCCAATGGTTCAAGTTTCATGTCGTTTGGAGTTTCCTATAAAGAGTTATCATTATTTTAGTGCTGAAACGTCAGAAATTAAAGTGCTGTTTTAATTTCTGATTAGTGGCTTTAATTGCTATACGAATTTGAAAGGTTTATTCTGATGTTTTAAAGGTAAAACAGATCAGAAATTGTATATACAAGTAAGTCTTCATGTGTTGAAGCTTTGGCTTTCTCTTCCTCAAAATATTTGTTAAAATATTCTATCGATTAAGCAATCGATCAAGACACGGGTGGCGGAGCTAGGTGTTGACGGGGAATTCGCTAGCACGGATTCAACTGTCATTCTTGTTTCGGATTCAAGGTGAACCAAGAGGAACAAAGCTTCGTTAGAGACCATAGGTATGGCTCAACAATCCTTATTATAGGAATATATGTGATTGTGATGCAAATATAATATAGGAAAGTTAGCGATAATAAGAACGATCTTAGATGTTATCGGTTAATAAAATTTTAAAATTACCCGATTCGCATCATGAAATTCCTTCAATTTGTCCAAATGAAGAAAATTAGGGGTTATATCTAATTTTCTCTAAGTTTTACTTGTACAAATATAATAATTGCTGAGGTCCGGAAAAAAGTGTAAAGCCTAAATAATCCCAACCCACATTTTACTTGTACAAAAAGCCCTTCTGTCATGTTGTCAAAAAACAGAGTTACAACCTGCATATAGGGGTGAAAACGGTCACCGTTTTGACCGTCTTTTCGTTTCGTTTCGTTCAAAACGAAACGAAACAATTAAAAAATTTTTGTTGCGTTTCAAAAACGAAACGATTAACGAAAGCTTCAAATTGTTTCGTCCATATGTATTTTCGTGATTTTACAAAACGCTTAACGCAAATGAATAGTTAATTTCGTTTTTAAAACGGAACTGTAACGAAAATGACCATTTTCGTGGTCGTTTTAGAAGTTATGCAACCCTACCAGAACATACATATATAGCAAAATTTGTGTATAGAATATGATAAGCTTTGTTCGATAATGAAACAGTGTTTATATTTTAAATTTTTGTATTTAGTTGAGAAATAAAATCATTTACGAGAAAATCAGCACCAAACGAAGAAAGCGGGTCCACATTGTAAGCATTGACCGGATCCGTATGTCACGCGAACAGGGTCAATAACTCAATATCGTCAAACCAAAATGGCAGTATGTCACGCGAACAGTGTGTACGTCCCCCACGATCCATGGCGTCTGTTCTCAGCCAATCAGAGCGGCGCATTCCTCGGTGTCGATCCGGACCTTTTAAATGGAGCAAGATCCGACCGTTGAACGGCGCCAGAGAAAAAACAGTTTGGTGGAATGTAAACCGTCGGATGGAAGTGTCTGTGGGTCTAATCCGTGTCTTCGGTCGCTCCCATAAATACCTGTGGACAGCACTGTATAATAGGTTTTTGTTTTTGGGTTTTTGCGAGAGATCTATCATCTGCTTCAAGCGAAAGAGGTTCTTTTCTCTCTCTTCTTCTTTCCCTTTCTTTTTCTTTTCTTTTCTTTATTTAACTTTAAATTTAAACTAGGTTGAATTGCTCAATTTTGTTCGATTCGTTTTATTTAATTGATGATTGATTGATGTTGGGCCTTAAACCTAACCGGAACTAACAAACATCACCTGTGTAGTTTAATTTTAATTAGGGTTACAATTAGAATTAGGATATTCGTTGATTCGTCCTGATTCTCTACGTTTTCTTCGAGTATCTTATCTTTTGTAGTGTAATTACTAGTTACTACTTACTAGTTATTAGTTAGGGTTTGTTTCAATGTAGTCAGTCTAATTCGTGAGATTCTTTAGATTTTGATGAAACATCTTTGTAGCCTTGGTAGGCAGGACTAAAGAGCATTTCATTTTACTTGTCAATCTCTCTCTATCTCTTTTAAATTGTAATTCACTGTCATACAGAATTTGGACTTGATGATCATAGATTTGAATTGAATTTGACAGATGGCCCGTACGAAGCAAACTGCTCGCAAGTCGACCGGAGGCAAGGCTCCTCGCAAGCAGCTTGCCACCAAGGCTGCTCGCAAGTCTGCCCCTACCACTGGAGGAGTCAAGAAGCCTCACCGTTACCGTCCTGGTACTGTTGCTCTTCGGTATGTATGCTTGCATGCTCTCATTATCATTATTACTCATTTACTGCTATTGCTGCTCCAAGAATTATTACTGATTTGAACACAGTGAGATCCGTAAGTACCAGAAGAGCACTGAGCTTCTCATCCGCAAGCTCCCCTTCCAGAGGCTTGTCAGGGAAATTGCTCAGGACTTCAAGGTCTCTTCTATGCATATGAGTTTGAGTTTTTGTTTGTTTAGCATCCATTTCCTCTCTACTTAATCCCATATGTACTGGAGAGAGAACAGTTCTGATAGCTGATCAATGTCCTATAATTTGGTTGTAAATCTGTAGACTGATCTGAGGTTCCAGAGCCATGCTGTGCTGGCACTTCAGGAGGCAGCAGAGGCGTACCTGGTGGGGCTCTTTGAGGATACTAACCTCTGCGCCATTCATGCCAAGCGTGTCACCATCATGCCCAAGGACATTCAGCTTGCTCGCCGCATTCGTGGTGAGAGGGCTTAGGATCGCAGCCTTATGTCATTTCTTCCTGTCTTGTGTCTGTCTATTGTTAAATAGTTGGAACACTTTTTAAGAACCGTATTGTTTTGTATCTTTGTTTGTTGGTTGGCTGGAAGGAGCTTAGAAGAGACAAAGTTGACATGTCTAATTTGGTAGTGTTTTGTGCTTATTTGGAGTTGTGACCTGTGACTCATTCATCTACTGATGGATGTGTGAAGATGTGTCTCAAGTTTGTTATGTACCATGGTTGTTAACTGAATGAAGAAGCTTATGAACTATTTCTAGTATCTTGTTTTTTCTCTTTCGTGGAAAACCTGATGCTTTGCTGGAAACTTGTGTTTCTTTATTCGAGATTCTGACAGTAGCTGTCAAGGAAACTTATGTTTCTTGATTCTTAATATGTGCTTACGTGTTAAGACCATCTTCAATAATTTCTTCCACAAACTTGAACATGTTTGGTTTGGAGAGGCTTTTGAAATTTCTCTGGGATTCATGTTAATTATTGCCCTGAATAATGTGTTTTTTTTTTTGACCTTGAACCAGGAGGATTTGTTCTGATTGTTTGTTTTTTTTAGTAGTAAATTACAGGAGTTTGAAGCTTTGCATTATGGCTATGAACTTTTGTACAACTAATAATTGAAGCCTAGGGAGTATTAGTTGCTTTTCAATTAGTGGGTCTAATTCTCGCAGGATTAATCATTCACAAGGTTGCTCTTTTTTGTCCCAAGGAACATATTTTAAACTAATTAGAGGTATCATGTTGCATTATGCTAATTCGAATTAAAACACCATACGTTAGTATGGTGTTTTAATTCCTGACATTTGAAACCTATTACGATATCAATTAGAACTTGATGTATTGCATCATCGGCTTCATTGAACATTATTCATAAGTTTCAATGTTTTATACGCAACAGCTCAAATACAAATAAGCATTAAAAGAAAAAAAAAAATTCTCCAATACAAATCAACATGCATAGTAGATATGACATAATAAAATGAAACGATCTATTCCACGGCCCATCCACAATTTTGAGCTTCAAACATAAGTAGACTTGTAGTAGTAGAGCGAAACACACCCAATGAATGCAAAGCATTGTTATTTAAGTTTATTGTAATAATTTAGAGTTTTCTGATCTTTAAGCAAACAAATTTCATGGAAGGGGATATCATAACGATTATTTCGTTATTCCACGGGAAGGGGATAGTGCTAATTGATGATTATTTATATTTATTTAATTTGTTCATTGGTAAATGACAACTCCTCATAAAACACCTTGTCAAACTGTTTCATGGTTGAAGGATCGAGCATCAGTGTGAGTTTAATGCCACCATCATTTCCCAGTTGATTCATTATGTAGGCAACTCTATTTTCTGTAGGTTTTTAATTCCCATGAAAACAGTTGTGGGGCGCCCCATCCGAAATCTACATCACAAAGTGGCACCCCAAGATTGGTTCGAACCCGTAAATCAGATTCTGATACATATTTGGTCTTGACACTTTGACAGACATTTTCTGGTCCGACATTACCTTCACATTTTCTGGTCCGACATTTTCTGGTCCGACATCTAATGTACTCATCCGTGACTCTCCCAATTTCAGCTTTGACAGTGCGCGCGAGCCACGTCACCAATTGGGCTGGATTTGATCTCGAAGACTTGAGATGTCGCAGCCATCCGAATCGCCCCATTAGCAATATAATCTGGGATTGGGGGATGTATGCGGTTCCGTATGTCAGCAGCAAAATAGAGACTTGACTTCCTGTCCAGAGCAAGTTCTTGCGCACTGGCACTGCAGTAGCACTTCCAGACAAGTGCTGAAACTGCACAGAAGGTTGAAACACGGGTGATATTGCTACATTGCTGCATCGCATTTTGAGGCTACTAATTTCTTCTGCCGAGATCTTGAACAACCTTAAAACACAAACACAAACACAAACACAAACACAAACACAAGACTTTGTGTTATCTTCTTTTTCTGAAGGATCACCCAGGGCCTAGGTTGCACCGATACTTCTGAATCCGCACCGGATTCGCACCCAATACCGATACTCGTGCGATTCGCACCCAATAGTCCACATGGCGAATTCAATTATTTTAAACTCCAAAATATTACAAGTTTGGTGAAGATTTTAATGAAAATAAAAAAATTTATATAAGCGCACCAATTCTAAAAGATGTTGGTATTAAAAAAATTTCAAAATTTTAAATCATAGAGATCATTTAATCATGATGACATGGTAGAGATTAAAATACTATTAAAAAAATATTAGATGTTGGTATTATTGTAAAAGGACTAAAAGGGTCAAGGACCTTGAAGGGCCGGTCTCATATTTCAAAAAAATAAGTCCGTCTAGCCCGGTCCATCTCAACCATTTATATTAACCGGTCCGACCCGGCCCTTCTATCAAACCTGTCAAGTCCGGTCCATTTAAATTCAACCCGACCCTTTTACTAGTCAAACATGGTTAATGAAAATGGAATAAGTCATTTCGTTTACCGTTTCGTTAAGGGAACGGTATAAAATTATTATTTCATGAACCGCTCAAACAAAATAGTATTCTTTTCACTAACCGTTCCATTTTCCACTATAATTACCTATTTCCGTGTTCTGTTTACCGAAAACGGTATAAACGTTCGTTCCGTCTACCGTTTAGTTTTACAAACTACACATTCTTTTATTTCGTTATTCATTCTGGTGGCGAAAAGGAAAACGGCTTCCGTTGACAGGTTTAGATATTATGCGCTGCACTTAGATGGTGAACTTGTGGGCTACATTATATATCTATTAGATTTGAAACTAGGAATTTGTGTGGTTAGAGAGCAAAATTATTACGGAAAAATATAAGCTCAGAAACAAGTTTACATAATAAGAACATTTTGCACACATTTAGTCGCAACATTTTTCCATGGAACCATCAATTAACATTCATTCATACATTAAAGAGAAAGAAAGATAAAAGCTCAGTCCTGTGGAGGTAAAACTGGTATTGCAACAGACAGGTACATAACTAAAAATTACTTGAATGGCAGAGTACACCGCAGAGCCTTGCTTCTAACCATCACATTAACAAACAAGCAAGCCCAAAATAGTTAGCAAAAAACTTCAACAAAAACAATCGACACTGTCAGACCTAAGACCACACAATTTAAAATTAGGACTCATAAATATGGCTTTGCGAAATTATGTTAATTCTCAGAAAATCTGCCAACCAGCTTGATCTAGGAGTTCACACCTTACAGAAATTGTTACCAGTCTTTAGATTAAACATTTTGGGCAAAGGTTTTGTAGAGTTGTGAAAAGCTCACTCTTTGATTGTTATTATTTTTTTTTCTGATGGTGATAACTACTTCACTATATTTTTATGCCACATGAATCTTTTTGAGAAACATCACTAGTTGTTTAATCGTCTCTTTGATTGATTACCTCTAGCTTCTGTATTCAACTTTAGATGAACAGGTGGATTAACAAATAGATGCATAGGAGGTATTTGTGAAGTACCTTACTAAAGCAACCATCTAAAATAGACAAAAAGATGCATCTAGTGCTTACCCATGAGATACCTTACTCTGGACAAAATCCTATAGTAGTGATAAAACAAGCTAGAATGCTCTCCTTGGAGACCAACTCGATGAAGTCGGTTACTTCCAGTCAAATTATTACATGGACTTCCGCCTATAACCAGGTCAAATCCTCCATGTCTCCTAATGAAGCATTCCAAAATTGCATCATCAACTTTTCTTACATCATCAACCTCCTGTAGCTCTCCCTCTTGTCCTGTTTCCTTCCACCAACTATTTAGTAAATTGCGGTTGCTTAATGATTTCTCAACAGACAGCACTGCTGTCATTTTTATCCCCAATCTATGGAGGGCAACCTCAGCCCCGCCAATCCCAGAGAACAGTGACAAGATTCTAATACCATTTGGGTAGATCCCCTTGAGTACTGACAGGTGATATGCAACTGTATCAACATTAAATGAGTTTCCAAGAGATCTGTACCGCTCTGTACGACTAATACCCCGAGTATGGTCCCTAGGAAACCCCAATAAGGATTCAACTTCATGAGGTTCAAGGGGCGCAACCCTGTTCTGACCAATCCAGATTAAATTCCACTTCCTGCACTCTTTCATGACTCGCTTCATCACATCTGGTGATGGTGGGTTTGGATGTGCTTTTAGCTCTGCATGGATTTGCTCTGTCAGCTTTGAACTAGCAACGACTGTTTGGAGGCAATTGAATTTGGTGCGCTTGTCCCACTCTGGCCAGTGTGCTTGATTTGAAGGGAATGCTTCTAGGATTGTCTGTGGTGGAACTGGTTTTAAATGGAACCTATTTGCTATTGGAAGGTTGTGGATGTAGCCTCGTTTTCTGCAAGCTGCAGAGAAGTACTTGGAATCGACAAACTCTGGTGGAATATCGTCCAACATTCGTGAAATAGTATCCCAAACACCTCTTGGAGCAAGCGCCACATTTTCATAGTAGAAGAATGGTGGGCACTGGGCTACATCAGGAAGTTCGCGAGATAGCTGGCGTTTTGGGTCCATAGGAAGACCAAAACCTACCATCGAGTTTGGTAGAAACAACTCAGCTTCTCTATCATCATCACCACCACCTTCATGACGCCTAATAGTGGTACTGGGTCGACTATATGCCCACTTGAGGTGCCCATGCTTTTGGTTGTTGTTGCGATGGCTACTGCTGGCACCATCATCAAATCTTTGCCTCTTGTGGTCATGCAAAAATGGATCATACTTGTCCTCATCTTTCTGCTGCGAGTTCATCAAATTAAAAGTGTCAATCATGTCAGTCAGATCGGAATTAATTTCAGTTCAGCTTTTGTTTAGTCCAATAGCCTAACAAAATGTTGAAAAAAATAAAAGAAAAAGAAGTAAACAATGAGCAGACTCATCAAGCACAATGAATGCAAGGAATGGTAAAAGATAACCTCATGTGCACTGGATGGATCACAGTCCCCAAATTCTTCTTCCTTTTCTGTTTGTGCTGCATAAATTGAATCTGCTAGCTCAAATACAGAAGCATTTTCCCCTGTAATTGCAGCATAGCATCCAATGAAGTGCAAGAATTGTAAAATTATAAAAAAGAAAAAAGAAAAAACAGCAGCACTACCACCACTAACAACATCAATAGCAATATGCAGCAGCAGAAAATAACTGTTGGTAAATGCCTGTTTGTGCATACTGCTACAAACCACCGGGTACCAGAGTTTTTTAGAGGAGACTTGATAGCGGACCGGGTACCAGAGTTACGAACCAGAACTGAAGCAGTATATCTATCAACCATCTATATAATGCAAAGAATGAAAGCAGAGGCACTTGCACAGAGAGGTTTGATGATATGAAAGACATTACTGGGAAAAAAGGACAACAATAATAGAAATATACCACATCTTTGTATTGCTGACGAGGCCTCATCCTGATCATAACCCATCTTTACAAGGAATTGCAGTTTGTTACTAATACTATCTTGTCCTGCCATCTCCAACTCAAGATCCTATCATAAAATTAATGAACAATAATTGGGTGATGGATTAATATCAAATGCATGTGGTAGTATACTTAAAGTTTAATATATGAATTTTCCATAATCCTACATCATATTTCAGAATCATGCTACAATTGAAGTGTTCAGGTTCAATATCATAAGGGTTTTGTCTTTTACCGGCAAGGTACTGGTATTTACCAGGAGGTCCAGGTCAACAGTATTCACGCTTGCAATAATAAAGTTCCAGGAGAGAATTATCCCATTGGATATTATCGGTCTTTTCTAGTCTACAGTATATTCACTGTGCCAGCCAAGCAAGACCAAATAAGCAAGTAACCCATAAATTGAAGTCTGAGCTCACAAGTGAAATTATTTCAAATTTCTCAAACCACATGTTAATAATTGACTACTATCAGTTGCAATTATAATTGTGCTGCACAATTACTGCTATAATAAGGCATAGTCTCTACTCTCTAGCATAAGGCTATGGCCATCAAAAAGATCGCAATAAAGATGAGGTCAATTACCATACCATTTCATCAAAATCAGAAGACGCATCATCTTCCCATCTGTTCTCGTCACTCTCTGCCTTGTCCTCATTTCTTGATGTAGTTCCATCAAGCGACTACATCGTTTGCACAGATAGAAGGGTAACTGTTGTTAAAAAAGCGTATTTTTGTTTGTCTGAGTTTCTCTACAAACTCCAAATATGTATTTGTAATCCCAAACTATGGAAATGTGTTGTTATCACTTCCACCCTTTTCCTGTTCATCAAAACGAGGCAAACTATGAAAAGCACATTACTTTTTCAACTATTCTCTAAAACGATATGAGCCAAACTGGTTCAGACACTTATTTGAAACAAGAAGCTGACAACTTGAATTAACCCTGAAAATGACAGAAAGTAAGAATGCAACCTTGGTTAACATATTGGAAACACATGGAATTACTTACTGAGTAGATGAGAAGAAGGTCCAGAACAGATTCTGAGTTTCCATCACCTATAATTTAAAAGCTGATTACATCTGTATTACAATAATATTAAGAATTTTTTTTTTCAAGAACAATAATATTAAGAATTAAAAGTGAGAAAATAAGATACCCACTTTCATGAGATATGTATATTTTTATCGTCCTAATTACAGTACTTCAAAATATGCATGATAGAGGCAACAACAACAGTATGAACTTGTATTATATGTTATCAGTATTGACATAAGCAAGAAGTTAGAGCAGAAGTCATTGAGCAGTCATGATCAATTGTTTGAAGCACGAAATTTGAGAATGGATGACACATCTATGCTTTTTTTTATTTTTTTATTTTTATCATCATCGTCGTCCTTGTCACCATAATTTGTACTTTATGCATAATCCAACAAAAAGGGAATGTACATGAAGGAAGGATGCTAAATTAAGCAAGGAGACACGACAATTTTTCAAGTTTCAAGCACTTTAAATCAAAATATTAACTCACCACTTTCCTCTATTGCCTTTGTTATCATCTCGCGTGCAAAGCCCATGGCCAAGAAGTGAGGCATTAGACTTGAAGTAGAGGCTACATCCTGAACGGTCTCCATAAGTAATTAAAATCACAATAGGTATCTACTCAAGTAGGGTGCGTTAACATTATAAAAAATGTTTATTTGTTTGGATAATCGAGTACCTCATTTGAGCGCCCTTGGATACGAGGCGACAGCTGCGTCTCGTCATCATTGAGCAGCCATGAAAGATCAGCTGATTCGTCACCATCGCTTACCATATTCTACATCACACAAAAGATGCAATAATATAGTGATTTATAATGGAGAGATGTGTCAAGATTTCATCTCAATTCCTTTACAATTTCAGCGATATACAGTTGAGATGGGTTAATTTCCAATGGGGAAATGTTGTTATTGTTACTATAAGCATTATTTCTATCATTATTGCTATCAGCAGTTATAACTTTTATTGCAACAACACAACTGTTCTTATTCTGTCACTTAACCAAACAAGAATGATTTATAGTAAAATAATTTTGTATAAAAATTATGTTTACATAACTTGATGCGTCTACCAAACATGGCAGGAATAATGTGAAAAAATAATTTATAAACAAGTAGAGGCCACATAAAACCAAATGGCGGAGTCAAACTTCTTGAACCAAATTTGGGAAATTCTGTCAAAATTGCAACACTGGAATTAAATGAAAGCAAACCAGTTCAAAGAAAAAAATGAGAGCATATGATCAATAACATCTATGGATGATTTTGAGTTACAAAACTTTGAACATTTCTATAAGAATCTCTCATTCTCTTCAATTCTGTCACATTCGTTTTCATTTTATTTTTTTTTTAATTTTGAATTACACCTGGCTGTGCTGGAATGAATTTTGAAGGAAAATGAATGGAAGATAATGGAAAAGATTTAAAACGTGGTCTGTCCGAAATTTGTTTCCGCTCATTTCCTCGCTCCACGACGATTATAGAGGCTGAAATGGAAGGGGAGATGAGAGACTTACTCTCAATCCTTACCCCCGATTTTGGGTTACCAATTTCGGAACACCCCTTCTATCTCGTTCCCTTTCACTCCTTTTAATGAAGGAATCCTGGATCACAGCCTTAGACGAGTGAGGTCAGCCGCTCTCTCCTATGTTTCTTGGAAAAACCTGCTCCAATGCCTAAAATAAAACAACAGCAGTAAATAAATAAAACAAGAAAAATTTCCTCGAATACATGTTAAATTTTTAAGAGAAACCAATAAGAATAAATTTACTAATAAAGAGATTATCTTACATATATAAAAAGATCACAAAACTATCAACCTTTTTCTTTTTCTTTCACTCACGCTCTCTCATAATTTTAAAATAAAATAGATCAATTTTTTAAGAAAAAATATAAACCCTAAATAACTCGCGAGCAGCCATAATGAAAATAAAAAATATAAATTCTAAATAGGTCGCGAGCAGCCACAATGGCAAGGCGTCGCACACAGAGAGACCGGAGACTTCTCTTTCGCACTCCTTTTCTTCTAATTCTCCGTATTGACCTTTAGCTTTGGGCCACGGCCCAATTATTCGCCTTCTTACATAACAGCATCAGCGTTCTGCGTTCACCTTCCCCTGGGAACATGAAATCAATTTTGTTAATTTTTTTGTTAATTAAGGAGTCTGACTTGTCCTTTTCACCAGTCACCACTTTTTTTTTTTTTTTTTGAAAATCTCTTTTTCACCACTAACATTCTTACATCATACAGATGAGCCAATAATTTAGTTCTTTATACTTGAGTGATGTCGCCATTTCATTTCCATATCAATTCTTTTACCATTTTCTTTGACGTAGCACTAGCAGTTCGTCCAACTTAAAATAGTTTTGGTTGAAATTGCCTTTTGGCAAACAACAAAAGTTGTACTTAGTTTCTGATAATGTACTTTAGGGTTTGTGTTTCTGGAACTGAATACCGCGCTGAGATAATTTTATAAATATCTCATGCTCTGCTTTTTGTATTGTTGCCACATCGGTTGTGGTTGGATCGAGTTGCGAAAAGATCGATATATTGTAGGCCATTAGTTATTTTGGGTATGAACCAAGTAACTTGTGTAACATGTCCACTTGAATATTATTGTAACAATTGTGTATCATGTTAATAATTCTTACTTTTAGATTATTTCGATTTAAATTATTAGTAAATTTTAGCTTTAAAAACTTGAATTATAACATTTAATGGATTAATTTAAGTTAAGTTTTGAGGGTGTGCAATTAATAATAGCGGGCACTTGCGATGACTGTCGCATACCATGGTGTTGGATATCGCACTGAGTGTGACTTTTTTAAATTATTGACGATATCTTCAAAATAAAAAAAAATATGTGATGATATCAAATGATGAATGCTTGGGAGGATCGGTTTTATGTATCAAACTTTTAAGGAGATAATGTCATACATTAATGCTTGGGAGGATCGGTTTTTAAAAGGAAATAATTACTTATACGGGTAAAAAGTTGCGAAGATGTTATATCGGTTTTATAAAAGTACGGATGGAGGAGTTGTTACACACAAGATCTAGCATGTAAACAGATATTTTTGTCGTTCGATCGATTTGATCTGAGATCGGATATTAATCGTCATACGAAGTAACAATATATTTTGATTTTCCTTCTAATAAAGAAAGAAATTAAATAACATATTTATTTTATCGATGCTAGATTAAGCAATATATTTTTATTACCTAATATTATATTGTTTCTATTTGTCCACATATGAGGACATTTAAGCTAGTATATTTAAATAATGAGTTATGAGTTATTGGAAACTTTTTACACGCAAAATGGTTTCTAAATTCTTTCCAATTGGAAGCAAAAAGTCGACTAAAAAGAAATTGGAAGAAAAATGTGATATTCAATACATTAATTATTACGAATAATCCCACATGATTAGTCTATTTAACAATATAGTAATCCTTTTGATTAATAATTTATAAATTGGCTGGCAGGCTGACACATCCAAAAACTAGTTTACTTTTTTTTTGAAGAAAAATAGGGGTCAAGCCCCTATCTTATATTAATAAAAATGTAGAAGTACAAATACAAAAATAGTCAGCCGGTAACTGACTTTGACAGAAAAAGCAAAAATCTGAAAACCAAAATATAAACTAAAACTCAAAAGTAAGAACACGAAGAAGTCATCTTTTGAGAATTTTCCATTCCAGGAGTATCTCTTGAATTAACTCCTCTTCTGATCTGAATACATCATTGAAGATTCGGCTGCATCTCTCTCTCCAGAGCACAAAAAAGAGATGGCAAAAAGGTCCTTGACTTGTTTTTTAATCTAAAAAACAAGCAGGATGTCGGAATGTAAAACTGGTATGGCCGAATTGAGAGTAGCTGCGATCACTGAACTTTTTGCTAGTAATAGAGATTTGAGATGCTGATAGAAAATGCAGGAGTTAAATAGGTGAGCAACAGATTCACTCTCTTGTAGACACAGAGAACATCTATTTGCCAAAAATCACCCCCTCTTTTGCAAATTATCAATAGTTGCAATTTTATCCAGAAACATAAGCCATAAGAAAACCTTGAACCTTGGAGGAATTCTGAACTTCAAAATGTGCTTTAGATTAGAAGAATGTGATGGATGGAGCTTGATAAAGTTGTACAGAGAGTTAGTAGTGAACAAGAGAGAAGGCTCAGAGAGTTTCCAAGATGCAGTGTCTGTTCCAGAAATTGTAAATTGCACCTCTGAAACTATGAGCAGCAGTGAATTCAACTGGGTAGTAGCCAATTGGGAAGTAGGAAGTAGGGGAGAGAAGAATGAAGATGGATTATGCATATTTGAAAAGAAGTTGCTAACAGAAATATTAGGGTCCAGAGCAAAGGAGTACAACTCTGGAAAAGCAAATTTCAAGAGTCTGAGAGCTCCAATTGTGATGCCATAACAAAGTGCTCCTTCCATTTGTGATGTTCATGGTCAGCCCTACATGGAAGAGATTTGCACAACTTCTAAGAACAGTAGTAAGCCTGCTGTTGGTAGGAAAAAAAGATAGTGAATGATTTTGCAATGTAGTGGCCAGTGATTTCCAAAGAGAAGAGTGAGAATGATTCCACTTCCATAACCATTTTGATAAGAGTGCAGTATTGAGGGCAGTTAAGTCCAAAACTCCCAAACCTCCTATTCTTTTTGGCTTGGTCACACAACCCCAATTGACCAAGATCAATTTTCTTTTCCTTGCATTAACCCTATGCCAAAGAAACCTCCTCCTGTAAGTATCAATGCTTTTAATCACCTAAGTTGGCAATTTGAACACTGACATGAAAAAAATAAGAAGAGAAGATAAAGTCGAATTGATGAGGACTAATCTTCCAGCTATTGACAGCAAAGAAGCTGACCATCCCTGCAGTTTGTTTTGGAACCTGGTGAGTAGAACTTGATAATCATTCTTTGTTAGGGATTTGGGAGACAGCGGTAACCCCAAATAAATTAGGGGAAAATTAGAGACTCGACAACCCAGAATTGCAGCAATTGATTGCTGCATAGTCAAGGAACAATGGAGAGTTACCAAATCAGATTTGTGTGAGTTGATAGCCAAACCAGAGATAGAGCTAAAGGCGCCAAAGATGATTTTGATGAATTTGGCATGCTTGACAGAAGGCTTGAAAAAAAGAATCGCATCGTCTGCATAAAACAAACTTGGATGCATTCCCTGTATAGGCACAGGTAAAGCACCTAAATGAGAAAGTCTGGCCATCCATCTTGAAAGAAAGTCAAAAGCCAAGATAAAAATATAGGGGGATAAGGGGTCTCACTGTCTAACCCCCCTTTTTAAAATTATCTTTTTTCCTGCAATGCCATTTAAAATAACTCTTGAATTTCCCGAGAGCACACAACCCAAGAGCGTTGAGATGAATGTCGCAGGAAAACCTAGAGCTTGGAAAACTTGTTTGATGAAAGACCAGCTCAAAGTGTCAAAGGCCTTATGGATATCAACTTTGAAAACAACAATTGGTGTTTTAGATTTTGAGGAATGCAACAAAACTTCTTGTGCATAAGCAAAATTGTCAATGATTGACCTTCCTTGTAAAAAACCAGTCTGATTTTGTGTAACCAAAGATGTGAGCAAAGGTGTAGCTCTAGCAGTTAAGACCCTTGAGAATATTCTTTGGATTGAATGAATAATGCTCACTGGTCTGAAGTCCAGTACAGAAGAAGGAGACTCAATTTTTGGAATGAGTGCAATGATAGATGAATTCAAAGGCTGTAGGGATCCAATTTGCAAGGCAGAATTGAGAACTTCAGTAATTTCTGGAACCAATTCTTTTGCAAACGCCTTGAAAAAATCACCTGTGAATCCATCGGGTCCTGGTGACCTATTAGATGGCCAAGATGCGATGGCTTGCAACACTTCCTCTTGTGTAATTTGTGCTTGCAGAGGAGAGAAATCCACATCTTTAGAGATAGTATAGAGGCAGGACCATTCAATTTCAGCGGTATCAGCAGAGGGAGAGCCCATCAGAGAGCAATAGAAATAAAAAAAAGTCCTTCCTTTTGATTTGTGATCAGTTATAGAATCTCCATTTATCTCTAACTTATGTATAAAATTCCTTCTCTTGTTATTCGAGGCCCTAGCATGAAAAAATGCTGTATTTTTATCGCCTTCTAGTTTCCATCTGAAAGAAGATCTCTGTTTCCAAATCTTCTCTGTATAAACTAGTTTACTGAATGTAAAATTATCAGATTGTTGATATTAGACCCAACCAGATCACGTTTAATTAAGTAAGGGGTTTAACCAAATTATTATTGTAAATCATATTGCAAAAGTCAAGATGTAACGATGCCAATTCGGATCTGAACTCATCAGCATGCATGTGCTAATTGTATTTGAGGAAAATATAAATAAAAATGTTTTTGAGAAATGTGTAGGAGCAACCGTATGAAACCGAAGTCTAGTGAGCATTTATTAGCTTAACCTATTACTTATGTTGGTATATTGATTGTCGGCATTGAAGCATATATAGACGGTAAAAAGGAATAAATATATATTGAATGGGTTTTGTTATTCACACTTAATTAATTGAGTGCTAACAAAGCTCTGCATTGTACCAACTACCAAACTGTAATAAACCTAATTTATCCCGGTGTGATTCCATGCATCTGCTAAGTCAACAGTATCGACGCACGCAATTCAAGATCACAATTCACAAAGTCAATATTATGTATATTATAAAAACCCTTAATTAATTATAACGGAACTATGAAAGCAATGTCATCGACTCTCATAAGCTTTCAAATGAAGAAAGCAATGAACCCAGAGAGTATACTTCAAGTTTATTTTCATGTGCCACTCCTCTTTCTTTGATAACTATAGTATAAATATATGTACGTTGTCCCTTTAAGATTACGAAACAAAACTATTAAATCACATCATTTCTGTTATTCAATTCTACCTACATTGTGCCTCGCTATCTTTATCTTTATATCTTTTTAATCCATGCAAAGGATGCACGCATTTATAATTTATTTATTTTTCCTATTTGATGGTTTCTATGTCTGATAAATACTACAGACCACAATATGTAATTTTCGTCATAATTAATTAAAATAATTTCAAATTGATTAAAAAAGTGTTTGTTTGAGAAGTTGAGAACACATCAGTGAAAGTGGCAACTAGGGAAAAGGAGGCATTCATCATTGAGAGTCTGAGACTATAAAAAGATAAAAAGTCAAAAGTGGCATTTTACGATATCAGAATCCATTAATTATACGATATCCGTTTATAACAATTATAAACTAACACTTTCAAACCAAAATAGCAAATAAATAATTCTAACCTTACACAGAAGTTCAGAAAAGTGCGTAAGAGTTGGGCTTTATTTATATATATAGGCTATATTAAAAAGTGCTAATCATTTTAATAAAGATAAAACCATGTTACGAAATTCTTCAATAATACATCTTTGTCTACTAGACATGCAACGGATATGCATGGATTCAATAGCATTAGTCAGTATTCTATTAATTAAGTGATGACATAAGTATGTTAAAATGCATTGATGTGTGCTTCGGTCCCATGATTATTTTAAACAATCCAAATGATGTTAGCATATATTGTCGGCCCAAATATTTAATCGTCACTACTTTATACTTATGTCACAGAAGTTAGCATTCTCGAATATTATTATAACTACAAGAACTCGCTGAATTTTTTTTTTTTTCATTTTTTTATCTACTGTCTAGGTACATACACCTTCCATAACAACATTATTGCTTCGTAAACGAAAAACTGTAGAAAATTTATGATAATAGCTACCCGTAAATACATGAAAACTACATACCACAAAGTAAATTGAAGAAAAAATCAATCAATATCCAACACTCTTCCTCTTAAAAATGTCACCAAATCTCCTCAAAATAGGCTTCTTCTTATGCTTTGCATGCTGGTCTTCGTCGACAAGATACGCCTGGTCTATGTAATCATACTCTTCCCCCAATTCCTGAACCACAGCACGGCTTGCGGCTTTCATGTCAGCAATGTTGCTCAGAGATGCAAACACCCGGTCTTTGCGGGTGGAACCGACAAATGGGTCGAATCGCTCTGACTCACTAAATCTGTTAAACTTCGAGGGTGCCCCAATTGAGTGCCTTCTATCTCGTATCGTCTGTGGTTTTGGGTCATTGCTTTCTTCCTCTTCCCTTTCCTCATCAATTTTAGGGCAAGGGTTTTTGGCCGGGCTTTTGGAAGGTGTAGGGTTTGAGTCGAGCATGTTTTCGAGCTCTTTCAAGCTATCTCTTGCACTTCTCTCACTAATTTTCAAGCACTCGAAATCCTGTTTAACTGTCTGAAATGCTTGTTCTTTTTCTGAAATTGATTCCTTCAATCTTGAATTCTCATCTCTTTCGGCTTCAAGGGTTTCTTTCAGGGATGCTGCCTCGTTTACAGCTTGCTTCAGCATCTCTCTTAGCCTCGCATTCTCTTCCCTTATAACCCTCTGTGACTCGATCAACTTCAAATTTTCTTGTTTCCCTCTGTTTATTTCTGACTCAGATTCCTTCATGCAAGAGACAAATAATTTCTCTTTCTCGTTCCATGCAACAGCAGACTCCTCTTTTTCAAACTTCAACCTCTCGATTTCATCCAATTCAGGCTTTAGCCTCTCCTCAGTTTTCTTCAATGAAACAGTAGCTGCTTCCAGCTCTGATTTTGCTTTTACCAGTTCTGATTCTGTTTCTGACAACCAAGTCTTGACCTGTTTGGCCTCCTCTGACACATCATTCAATGCAGTCGCCAGGTCATCGATCGCCTTCTTGCTCTTCTCCTCTGATTCGACAGCCGAACGAACCCTCAGCTTTAGGGTTTCCACCTCCTCTTCTCTGTCTTTCAATGACCTTATTTCGAGCTTGGCTTCCTCCACGGAGATTTTGGCTTGTTCGAGTTGCTTTGTTTGAAAAATTAAAGATTCAAGCATGTTTCTCTCCGACTCCTTTGCTCTCTCGATTTCTCTCTCCCAAATTTCAACTTGATCCATGCTGTCTTTGAGACTAATTGGTGGCGGCGGTGTGGAGAGAGAAAGGGAGAGCTTTTTCTTTCAGCCAGTTCTTCATTGGCCTTTGTTTTTTCTTCTCTTTCTCTCTTTAGCTCCTCTTGAAGCTCATTTATTTGGAGTTGCATGACATGGTTCTGAAACTCGGAATCGGAATCGGAATCGGACAGTTGGACCGTGACCCGGAATCGGAAAAATCGGAAGAATCGGCCGAATCGGCCAAAAAAATCGGATTTTTTTTAAAACACAATTTTATGCCGTTAAAAATCAGAAAAAAAATTTGAAAAAATAGGAAAAAATATGTTTTCATAAATAAGTAAAAAAAAATCAAAGATTAGTCTTAAAATTAACTAAAATAACTCAATATGTCTTAAAGTCAAGTAGGCAGACTACGCACATCATCCTACAATCACTTACATATCTTAAATAAAAATAAATGACTAAGAAGTACATCATATCATCTAATTATACAATAAAGAGACATAAACTACCAATATGAGATAAAATATAAGCCATAAACTAATTCATATCACATAGTTGCATGTTACTCCCAAAAGCTGTGACGGGCTGGTTGCATATTTTCATTTTCTTCGTTGTAGAAATACAATGGAGCAAGTTGTGTAGGGCCAAATATAGAAGACATGAAAGGTGCTTCAGTTTCACCATATGAATTGTAATCGCTAGAATATTCCTGGTTGCTAGTTCTACTATTTTCTGATTCTACTCCTTGAAAATATGGCATTGGACTAGAACCACCACTTAATCCTGGCACTCCATATAAGTTTATATTTTGAAACCTTGTCAATTCGTTGATATTTCTAAACCGTTCCCTATCATTTTCATGACCATCATGAGAAAATTGTCCGGGATACCGTGCTTGTGTATAGGTTTGACCTTGAGTTGGATTCGGATCATCATCATCATCATCATTGACCTCTACATTTGTATTAGGTATATCAGCTCTCATATTGCTTCCATTATCATCGCCCGATGAACTTGTATTATCCTCGACATTGGTCATTTCCTCATCAAGCCACGGATTTTCTCTATCATCAAGAACAGCATCTTCTTGCTCCCTAATAATGAAACATTATATTATGCATAAATAATTTATAAGTAGAAGCACTATAATAAATCGGTCCATAGAATATTTTTTTGTAAATAAAATTGTATAACCTTATCCATGGTTGCAATGGATCTTCCTCATGAAAAATCTTGTCGAGATCAATTAATTGATCAGATTCATGCTGATTCATTCTCCTTAGATGTCGTTCTCGAAGTCGCATATTGTAATGACAAAATACAAGATGCTCAAGTCGCTCCATTCCCAAACGATTTCTTACTCGAGTATGTATTAATGTGAAAGTGGTCCAATTTCTCTCACATTGGGAGGAAGACACTGTTTGACTCAAAATTCGAACAGCAATAGGCGCCAAAGTCGGACACTCATCTCGTGCATACATTGACCACCATTCTGCTGGTCTGCATTGTTTTGCTGCAGCGAGCATCTTCGCAGAAGAAAAAATTCCAAGCCTTCTACGATATTTTTCTGCCTACAATAATTAAAATTAAAGAACGTAATTAGACATTTTCATTCAACCAAATTCTGTTTTGGTTCAAGAATGTAATTAGACATTTTCATTCAAAAATGTATTTTCGTAATTAATTACAATTGTACCTCTTTTTCAGCTTGAATTTGTAGAAACATTTCAGGTTGCAATTTCTCAATAACTCTTCTTAACCCCTGCATCACCTCAACATCATTCAGAACCCTTTCTGAGAATTGCAAGCTTGGATTCAAAAAATAACCTAAACAAATAACAATTAGTTAAATTTGGATTTATATGCATTGGTGTAATGTAATCGTGTTACCAAAATTAATCATTTTATCTATTTTATAAATACATTTTGTCTATTTTATATACAATTGTTGGTCGTCATTTTTTTTCCGCTACATGGTGGTTTTCATTTATATACAGACATAATTTAATTTATTTCATTATTTGTACCTGCTGCATGTATATCTTGGTGAAGTGTTTTCTCCCATCTATTGTCAATTACCTTCCACCATTTTTTATATTGTCTAGACCCAACATTTTGTTTAATCTGCATTTTTGCTCTATCCATCGCTTCATATAAGAAACCCATTTCTGCTTTGTCATCACTATCAACCATTCGAAGCACTTTGATCAGTGGCTCAAACAATTGAATTGTCTCTCCCACGGAAAGCCAAAACTCCTGATCAAATAACAAATCTCGAACACCTTCAGCAGCTTCTTTTTCTTTTCGAGTTTTCAAATTTTCAACTTGTTGCGACCAGCTAGGTTTCAAACACATTTGCATAAGCGCATCTTTAAAGGAATATATGCTTTGCAATGCAATGAAATTGGTGGCAAATCGTGTTATACCAGGTCTAAGCAATTCTCGATTGTTTGTTGCTTCACGAGCTAAGTTGAGTGCCCAATGATGATTATAGATGAAATTTGTACAATTTTGGGCCTTTCGAACTAACTGCTTTATAACTTCATCCTTACCAATATCTTCTAACATGAGATCAATACAATGGGCAGCACATGGAGTCCAAAAGATATGTTTGTACCGATCAATTAGAAGTTTTCCCGCTAATTTGAAATTGGCCCCATTATCACTAATCACTTGAACAACTCTAGAAGCACCAACCTCTTGGACCACCTCCACCAACAAACCGCAAATATATTTCCCACTTTTGTAATTTTTGGTGGCATCTACTGACTTGAGAAAAACCGTTCCTTGTGTACAATAAACCAAGAAATTAATAATATTTCTATGATTTTTTGTGGTCCATCCATCACACATTATAGTACAACCATATTCATCCCAATGACGGTGAAAATCCTTTATTACTTTTTTTTGGTCTTCCACCTCCATTGGAAGATACTTGTTGTAAATTTCATAAGAGGTCGGTCCACGAACACCAATTCCGGCTTCTTGAGTTGCTTCAATCGCTCTTTTAAAATATATGCTATCCGCAGCATGTGCCGCGATTGCATCATGAACAAACCATTTGCTCCATGCTCGGCCTATATATGATTTAGCATCTTTTATACCTTTTAAAATAGGATTACTCATTTTTGGCTGCCTACTAGTTTTTTTCTTATACAGATAATTATCAACTCTTGGTTCCGTAAGAGATGGCCCTATACCAACATTCTGTGATCTGGTAGCTCTCTTACGACTAATACGCTCATCAACACGCATTGATGCGGATCTTCCTAATTCTACTCTTGATCTAGATGAACCTTCTCCACCTCTTCGTTGTAATTCTTCTATTCTAAAACTTTCCCTACTCGCTTGAATACCCATTTGTAAATCCTTTTCCGAGCATTCACTACTTGAATCATCTTCATCTACTCTAGTTAGTTCATCAGCTACCAATTCGTCTAGTTCTTTTGCCTTTTTCTGTTTTAATTTTTTATTTCTCATATATTCTTGAACTTGTTTTCTGATTTCATCTGGAACATGAGTACATGCTGCTGTATTTCCACGAATACCGACCAAATGTTCCTTTCCTCTACTTATTCCACTTATTATTTTATTACACCATTTGCACCTAACAGTTTTTTTATTTGCACCAACTGGAATAAAATGATCCCAACCAATATCTTGTGTTCTTCCTTGACTGCTATCCATTTCTCTAATAAAATAAAAGGAATTATAAATTTAAAATAAATATAAACAACAAAATAAATATAAACAATTTTGTATAAGACAAAATTTCCATCAGATTATTTTTCGTAATATATATTTTTTCCATCAGACAAAATTTTGTAATTACCAAGTCAGACCCAAATCCAATTATTCGATTACTTGATGAAGTGTTGATCCATAATTTAGAAGAAATTACATGATAGAAAACCACATGGAATTAATTCGTCTATATATATCTGAACAGCACCTCTTTTATTTATTCGGGAAACTTCTTTAGCTTACCAACTCAATTTAATAAGTAATAAACTAGACAAGTGGGAACTGGGAAGGAGGAGTAGGCGCAATAAAAGATCAATTCATCCGGTTCTAGATCCAAACCCATTACCCAGATGTTAGACCCAAACCAGTGGACGAATGGCATAGACGGGAAGTAAAAGAGAAAGGAAAAGAAAAATTACCAAAGCCAGCACAGCCGCACGCCGCACGCCCCACGCCGCACGCCGCACGATCGGCGATGATCTCCACTCTCCAGTAAGCGATTTCTCTTCTCCACTCTCTAGTCTGTCTCACAGTTTTACTCCTCTACACCTCCAATAATTGAGCATTTGGTTGATTCGGTTCAATAATTGATCCGAGAGAGAGAGTGGGGACTGGGGAGACAGAATATTTTTCCATTCGATTTTTTTTTTTTTTCAATTTTCACTTTTTCAGACCTATTTCGGTCGATTCGGCCGATTCCTGCCGATTCCTGCCGATTCCTGCCGATTCCGGCCGATTCCGGCCGATTTCGGCTAGAAGAACGCGATTCCGCTCCAAACCCTGAAAATCGATGCGGCCACTCCCGATTCCGATCCGATTCAACCGATTTAAATCGGAATCGGGCGATTTTTTTAACCATACTTGCATCTCTGCTATTCTGCTTGCTCTTTTCTACATTGCAAAACCAAAAAAAATTAGGAAGAGAAAATTATACAAGGAGTTAAAAGGAAATGTATTAAGGGTGCTATAATTTGGAAACTGAAGCAAAAAGATGCCAATCTGGCACCTGTTTCTAAAACTAATGTAACCATTACCATAGTATAAAAAATAAAAAGAAATTAATAAATCAATAAAAAAGAAGTATAGAGGTTACAACAAATTAACAATAAGAAAAATAAGTAACCAATAGAACAGTGTCTATAACAGAAGTAATAGAAAGATATTAATTATCACAATATAATAAAGTAAAAAGAAATATGTATGTAATTGCGAACATAAGAAAAAGCATAGTATAATTTATTTTTTTTTTAATTTGAAGAAGATGGGTAGCAAGAAGTTGCATTATTTGAGAAGGAATATTTTAAAATAAAAAAGAATGGAAAGAAAGAAATAAGTGGCTTATAAGAAATTGAGGAAATTGTTGTAAGAAATTATTAAAAGGGAAAGTTGTTAAAAGAGAGAGAGTAAACGAGAGCAATAAAAGAGAAAGAAAGAACCTCATGGAAAGGTGAAGGTGTAGGCTTGGAAGGAGAGCGACCCGTTGCCTTAACGGGTTTAGGGTCGGGGAAATGGGAAGAAACGGGGGGCATGGCGATGGCGTTGTTGTTGTTGAATTTGAATTTGGAGAGAAGAAGATTGGGAGAAACCTCAGCGCAAGGTCTCTTATTATTGTTGTTATTGTTAGTCTTGGCCTTCTCCACGCCTCCGCCTCCGCCTCCAGATCTGACAGTAGAAAACAAAAGAAAAGAGAGACTAATAACTAAATAGAGAGAGAGAAAGAGAGTTAATACTTGATACGCATCGCTAAATATAGCGGCACATGACGAGATCCCGAATTTCGGAAGAAGAATGGATCTTTTTTCTGTGACAATACAATACAATACAATACAACACAATACCTGATTCTAGAACTGCTCTTCTGCATTTTGTCGCGCACGAGACGAGGCGGGGTTGTCGCGCAAGTGTTGTGTTGGAGAGAGAGAGAGAGGCTTTAATGGCGGTCAGCGATTCGAGATTAACAAATTAAGATTTAATAAGAGAGAAGTGGGATTTGTTTATGTTTATTTAATTCGGTTTGAGGTTTTAAAGAGCGAAGAAGAAGAGAAGAGAAGACTGAAGAGTGGGGTTTACGAATTACGAGGAGTGGGGAAGTGGGAAGTGCGAAGCCGAAGAGCAAGACGAAGAGAGACCTTCCTTTCCTTTCCTTTGGTTCTCAGTGCCGCTTCACATGTAACTCTTTCTGTTGCAAGTACCTGACCTCTTGGATCGATGCCATGTTGTTTCCTGCCTTCCTGTTACTTGTTACCAGACGACACGACTTGGCCTAGCCGCCTAGGACATTAGTACATTACACATTTAGGACAAGAACAGAAGCTAAGAAGATCATAAAAATAAAAACTAAATAAAAACGCTATCTTTCTATCTCATGTCCTCTCCTCCTCCTCCTCTTATTTCATCTAAATTCAGATCCGCTGCCGCGCGACACATGGTGTAGCGCGGCATGCTGATTGTCTAATCAAGATCTAATGGACAAGGGAGCCCCGTGCATGTAATCTAAATTGATAGGTTCGTAAAAAATTAACCGTCCGATCAAGATCAGATGGCTCGTACGTACGCTACACTATTTGTCGCGCAACAGCAAATCCGAATTGTATTTCATCTTTTGTCTTTCCTCTTTCAAACCCTCCTACATTTTCTATTGCTTTCTATTGCTACTGCAACAACAACTAGCTAGGGACGGCGAGATTTCCAACTGCAACAAAAAAAAAAAAAATGGACTTAAAAATTACGCGTATGACATCATCATTGAACAAAAAAGAACAATATGCTATCATCTTCTGATCTATCACAATTTTTTGTTATTCAATACTAATTAAAATTTACAATTATCATATGTAAGAGTTTTGATGATGATTTCTAACTTAATGCTTGTTCAGTTCAACAGGTTTAAATAGATTTTTATAATTATCTGAATAGATTGCATATTAAATGTATTATATTTGGGAGATATATTTTGTCATTTTCCTGAATGATTTGAAAAAAATTAATGGCATATTTTTATAGCATTAATCTGGAAGTGATCACACCAAACCCAATTCACAGTGCATGTAGGTGATACATATTATAAACATTTTTAATTTTGATAAATTATGTCATCACAATCATAAACAAATTTGACTTCCAATATAGCTCGTCCCGATAGCAGTTGGTCCTGACCTCATGAGGTGGTCCTTCAGTAAAAACAGAGGTTGCATATGATTTTATAATAATTTATTTATTTATTAATTAACTAGCCACTAGAGTTTGTCCAAAATCTGAATTTGATTATGCTTTGATTTATCCCTTCAAAAACATGTAAATTGTATTTTATCTAAATTTGATCATTTTCCCACTATTCCCATGAAATAAAAGACGAAATCTAAAGTGGAGGATAAAATTGATTCCAATATTTTGGTGATCTCTACTGTGTTTCGAATAAAAACTGTTATTACAAAGTAAACAAAATGTAAATAAAATGGTAAATTCGGCAACTCTATATGGATACATCATACATGAGTGGTTCAAATTAAATTTTCTTGTAGCAAAATTTGAAGAATGTTTTTTTTTAAGATAAATTGGGGTCAAGTCTCCCAATTTATTTTTAAATTAAAAAATTGAAGATAAATTGGGGGTCAAGCCTCCCAACTTATTTTTAAATTAAATAAATTAAATGTCTATAAAGACCTCTCTAGTCAGATTTCGAACCTGAAATATTTTGAATAGAAATGAGATGCTCTACCACGAGCTCAGTTGACTTTGATTTTGTCGGATGATCGGATAAAAATCAGAATTTCTTGAATAACCTGCGGCGCCAATGAATTCTACAGCTTGCTCCCTGACATGCGGGCTCCACAAGACATGAAAATAGCAGAAATGGATAAAATTAACTGGTCCACTTATGTAGCTAGATGGTCCCCGCTCAGCAACAGATATATATATATATTTTTTTTATTTGTTGTGGAGTTATTAACTTCAGTTGACTTGTAATTAATTTTTAGTTCTTACAAAGTTTACGTTGCAGATCGGTGAATAAATTTTTTTTCTGTATTCTTAAGCAGAAGGTTTTATATTATATATCCGTACCCAAATATATTATATTCCGAGCGGTACATTTCTAAAACCACTTGTAAAGGAGATCCATTAGCAAGTAATTAACTTGAATTTAATTAATTTAACAACAGTTGAAATAACTTATAATTTTGAATCACACATACGTATATTGTATATACATAAAAAAAAAATTCCATTCAAGTGTTTCATTAAAATAGTTCAAAATACAGGTTTATATTTACGATCGATAACGAATTATTAAATGACGCTGAAATTTGTATAAAATGTTATATACTTGTAATCCACAAGGATAACAAACGTCTTTATTTTTTTTTATTAATAAGTTTTGAAAAATAATTTGATGAAATTCATGTTCAAGTTGTCAGTGAATTCTACTTTTATTTTGTATAGTTGGTCTTCGGTACAACGACGCATCTTGAAAAGATAATGAAAGTTACGCCTTTAAAAATTTTAGTCCCCATCTTATCTTACAAACATTTAATTTAAAATACTTTTAGATGACGCAAAGAAAAAGAACATGTCTGTAGGTTACTATGATACGTCATCCTTCAGTTTCCCACTATTTTATTATTTTTTGTTTCTTTTTATTGAAATGATGGAAGCATACCGGAGATAAATGCAAAAAAAAAAAAATGAGGCGTCATATTCTTGACAGTATAAAGAGTTTAAATATAAATTATTGTGATGAGAAAACTTAGAATATTTTCAGAAACGGTTGAAATACTTAAATAATATTCTGAATTGCATTATTTGCAGTTTAAATGCGTAATTTCATTCAATTGGAATAAAATAAGATATGAATCATATTATAGACCGTATAAAGAGTTCAAACGTAGATTATTGTGATGAAATAACGTAGAATGAATCCAAGAAACGATTGAAATTCTTAAATGTTACTCAGAATTGCATTATTTGCCTTTTATATGCGTAATTACTATGTATAATCCAATATTATTGAATAAATAAGATATTAATCAAATTAAAGACTGTATAAAGAGTTTAAATGTAGATTATTATGATTAAATGACTTAGAATGAATCTAGAAACAATTGAAATGCTTAAATGATACTCCGAATTGCATTATTTACAATTTATATGCGTAATTATTATGTATAATCCAATATTTTTGAATAAATAAGATATGAATCGTATTCTAGACAGCATAAGGAGTTTAAATGTAGATTATCGTGATGAAATGACTTAGAATTAATCTACAAACGATTGAAATGCTCAAATGATACTCAGAATTTCATTTTTTGTACTTTATATGCGTAATTACTATTTATAACCCAATATTTTTCAATAAATATATATGAATCATATTCTAGACAATATAAAGACTTTAAATGTGGATTATTGTGACGAAATGACTTTGAATGAATCCAGAAACGATTGAAATACTGAAATGATTCTCATAATTGCATAATTTGCACTTTATATGCGTTATTACTATGTATAATCCAATATTTTTGAAGAAATAAGATATGAATCATATTCTAAGCAGTATAAAGAGTTTAAAATGCCGATTATTGGGATGAAATGACTTAGAATGAAGCTAGAAACGATTGAAATGATCAAATGATACTTAAGATTGCATTATTAGCACTTTATATGCGTAATTACAATGTATAATCCAATATTTTTGAATAAATAAGGTATGAATCAAATTCTAGACAGTATAAAGAGTTTAAATGTAGATTATTTTGATAAAATGACTTAGATTGAATCCAGAAACGATTATAATGCTCAAATGATACTCATTGCATTATTTCACTTCATATGCATAATTACTATGCATAATCCAATCTTTTTGAATAAATAAGATTTGAATCATATTATAGATTGTATAAGGAGTACAAAAGTAAATTATTGTGATGAAATGACAAAGAATAAAAATCACAAAATGATTGAAATGATCAAATGATACTCAGAATTGCATTATTAGCAATTTATATGCGTAATTAGTATGTGTAATCCAATCTTTTTTCAATAAATACAATAAAAATCATATTCTAGAAAGTATAAAGAGTTTAAATAAAGATTATTGTAATGAAATGACTTTGAACTAATCCAGAAATGATTGAAATACTGAAATGATACTCAGAATTGCATTATTTGCACTTTATATGCGTAATTACTATGTATAATCCAATATTTTTGAAAAAATAAGATATGAATCAAATTTTAGACAGTTCAAAGAGTTTAAATGTAAATTATTATGATGAAATGACTTACCATGAATTCAGAAACGATGAAATGACTTAGCATTAATCCAATATAATTTAATAAATAATATATGAATAAAATTCTACACATTATCAAGAATTTAAATATAGATTATTGTGATGAAATGACTTGGAATAAATCCAGAAATGATTGAAATGCTCAAATGATACTCAGAATTGCATTATTTGCATTTTACATACGTAATTACTATGTATTATAATCCAATATTTTTGAATAAATAAGATGTGAATCAAATTCTAGACATTATAAAGAGTTAAAATGTAGATTTTTGTGATGAAATGACTTAGACTAAACCCAGAAACAATTGAAATGCTCAGATGATACTGACCAAATGATAGTATGTATAATCCATTTTTTTTTTTGAATAAATAAGATATGAATCAATCTCTACAAAGTATAATCCATTTAAATAAATATAATTGTGATGAAATAATTTAGAATAAATCTAGTATTGATTGAACTGACCAAATGATACTCAGGATTGCATTATTAGCACTTATAGGGGTAATTAATATGTATAATCCAATCTTTTTGAATAAATAAGATATGAATCATATTCTAGACAATATAAATAGTTTAAATATAGATTATTGTGATGAAATGACTTTGAATTAATCCAGAAACGATTGAAATACTGAAATGATACTCAGAATTACATTATTTGCACTTTATATGCGTAATTAATATGTATAATCTGATATTTTTGAAGAAATAATATATAATCAAATTATAGACAATATAAAGAGTTTAAATGTTGATTATTATGATGAAAAGATATAGAATGAATTCAGAAATGATTGAAATGATCAAACGATATTCAGGATTGCATTATTAACACTTTATAAGCGCAATTAATATGTAGAATCCAATATTTTTGAATAAATAAGATATGAATCAAATTCTAGACAGTATAAAGAGTTAAAATGTAGATTATTATGATAAAATTACTTAGAAAGAATTCATAAATGATTGAAATTCTCAAATGATACTCATGATTGCATTATTAGCACTTTATATGCGTAATTATAATGTATAATCCAATATTGTTGAATAAATAAGATATGAAAAAAATTGTAGACAGTATAAAGAGTTTAAATGTAGATTATTTTTGATAAAATGACTTGGAATGAATCCATAAACGTTTGAAATGCTAAAATGATACTCAGAATTGCATTATATGCACTTTACATGCATAATTACTATGCATAATCAAATCTTTTTTAAATAAATAAGACATGAATCAAATTTTAGACAGTATAAAGAGTTTAAATATAGATTATTGTGATGAAATGACTTACAATGAATCAATAAGCGATTGAAATGCTCAAATGATACTCATAATTGCAATATTAGCACTTTATATGCGTAATTATTATGTACAATCCATTATTCTTTAATAAATAAAATATGAATCAAATTATAGACAATATAAAGAATATAAATGTAGATTATTGTGATGAAATGACATAGAATGAATCAAGAAACGATTGAAATGCTCAATTTATATCCAGAATTGCATTATTTGCAATTTATGTGCGTAATTACTATGTATAATCCAATATTTTTGAATAAATAAGATACGAACAAAATTTTAGACAGTATAAAGAGTTTAAATGTAAATTATTGTGATGAAATGACTTAGAATAAACCCAGAAACGATTGAAATGCTTAAATGATACTCACAATTGAATTATTTGAAATTTATATGTGTAATTACTATGTATAATCCAATCTTTTTTAATAAATAAGATATTAATCATAATCTAGACAGTATGAAGTGTTTAATTAATGATTATTGTGATGACATGAATTAGAATGAATCCAGAAACGATTAAAATGCTAAATGATACTCACAATTGCTTTATTTGTACTTTATATGTGTAATTACTATGTACAATCTAATATTTTTCAATATATAATATATGAATCGTATTCTGACAGTATAAAGACATTAAATGTGGATCATTGTTATGCAATGACATTGAATGAATCCAGAAAAGATTGAAATACTGAAATGATACTCAGAATTGCATTATTTGCAATTTATATGCATAATTACAATGTATAATACTATATTTTTGAAGAATATATGATTCAAATTCTAAGCAATATAAAGAATTTAAATGTAGATTATAGTTATGAAATGACTTAGAATGAATCCAAAAACGATTGAAAATGATGAAATGATACCAAGGATTGCATTATTTGAACTTTATAAGCGTAATTACAATGTATAATCCAATATTGTTGAATAAATAAGGTACGGATCAAATTCTAGACAGTACAAATAGTTTAAATGTAGATTATTTTGTTAAAATGACTTGGAATGAATCCATAAACGTTTGATATACTCAAATGTTACTCAGAATTGCATTATTTGCACTTTATATGCATAATTACTATGCATAATCCAATCTTTCTGAATAAATAAGATATGAATCATATTCTAGATAGTATAAAGAGTTTAAATGTAGATTATTGCAATGAAACGACTTAGAATGAATCCAAAAAATTTTCAAATGATGAAATGATACTCACAATTGTATTATTTGTATTTTATATGCGTAATTACTATGTATAATCCAATCTTTTTTAATAAATAAGATATGAATCGTATTCTAGACAGTACAAAGAGTTTAAATAAAGATTATATTGATGAAATGTATTAGAATTAACTCAGAAAAGATTGAAATGCTTAAATGATACTCAGGATTGCATTAATAGCACATTATATGCATAATTACTGTGTATAACCAAATATTTTTGAATAAATAAGATATGAATCAAATTCTAGATAGTATAAAGGGTTTAAATGTAGATTATTGTCATGAAATGACTTATAATGAATCCATAGACGATTGAAATGCTCAAATGACACTCATAAATCAATATTAGCACTTTTTTTGCGTAATTATTATGTATGATAAAATATATTTTAAAAAATAAGATACAAATCAAATTTCAGACAATATAAAGAGTTTAAATATAGATTATTATGATGAAATGACTTGGAATAAATCCAGAAACGATTGGAAGGCTTAAATGATTCTCAGGATTGCATTATTTGCACTTTATATGTGTAATTACTATGTATAATCCAATTTTTTTAATAAGTAAGATATGAATCAAATTCTAAAAGTATAAAGAGTTTAAATAAAATTATTTTTATGAAATGTCTTAGAATTAACCCAGAAATTATTGAAATGCTCAAATGATACTCAAGATTGCATTATTATCACTTTATATGCGTAATTACTATGTATAATTCAATATTTTGAAATAAATAAGATATGAATCGAATTCTAGACAGTATAAGGCTTTTAAAGTAGATTATTATGATGAAATGACTGGAAATGTTTCCAGAAATGATTGAAATATTAAAATGATACTCAGAATTGCATTATTATCACTTTATATGCGTACTTACTTTGTATAATCCAATTTTTTTTTGAATAAATAAGATATGAATCAAATTCTAGAAAGTATAAAGAGTTTAAATAAAGATTATTGTAACGAAATATCTTAGAATTAACCCAGAAATGATTGAAATGATAAAATGATACTCAGGATTGCATTAATAGCACATTATATGCATAATTACTATGTATAATCCAATATTTTTGAGTAAATAAGATGTGAATCGAATTCTAGATAGTATAAAGAGTTTAAATGTAGATTATTGTGATGAATTGACTTAGAAAGTTTCCAGAAACAATTGAAATGATCAAATGATACTGAGAATAGCAATATTAGCACTTCATATGCGTAATTACTATGAATAATCCAATTTTTTTGAATAAATAATATATGAATCAAATTCAAGAAATTATAAAAAGTTTAAATAAAGATTATTGTGACGAAATGTCTTAGAATTAACCCAGAAATGATTGGAATTATCAAATGATACTCTGAATTGCATTAATAGCACACATTATTGTGATGAAATGTCTAAATAAAGATATGAATCAAATAGCACACATAATTACTATGTATAATCTAATATTTTTGAGTAAATAAGATATGAATCAAATTCTAGAAAGTATATAGAGTTTAAATAAAGATTATTGTGATGAAATGTCTTAGAATTAATCCAGAAATGATTGAAATGCTCAAATGGTACTCAGGATTGCATTATTAGCACTTTATATGTGTAATTACTATGTGTAATCCAATATTTTTTAAGAAATAAGATATAAATCAAATTCTAGACAGTATAAAGAGTTTAAATTTTTATTATTGTGATGAAATGACTTGGAATGTTTCCAGAAACAATGGAAATAATCAAATGATACTCGGAATTGTATTATTTGCACTTTATATGCAAAATTACTTTGTATAATCCTTTTTTTTAATAAATAGGATATGAATTAAATTATAGAAAGTATAAAGAGTTGAAATAAAGATTATTGTGATGAAATTTCTTTGAATTAACCCAGAGATAATTGAAATGCTCAAATGATACTCAGGATTGAATTAATAGCACATTATATGCATAATTGCTATGTATAATCCAATATTTTTTAATAAATAAGATATGGGTCAAATTCTAGACAGTATAAAGAGTTTAAATGTAGTTGTGATGAAATGACTTGGAATGAATCCATAAACGATTGAAATGCTCAAATGATACTCTGAATTGCAATGTTAGCACTTTATATGCGTAATTATTATGTATTATCCATTATTTTTGAATAAATAAAATTTGAATCAAATTCTAGACAATATAAAAAGTTTAAATATAGATTATTGTGATGAAATGACTTCAAATGAATCCAAAAATGAAATGCTCAAATGATACTTAGAATTGGATTATTTGTGTTTTATATGCGTAATTATATGTATAATGCAATATTTTTGAATAAATAAAATAGGAATAAAATTTTAGAAAGTATAAATAGTTTAAATGTAAATTATTGTAATGAAATGACTTAGAATAAACCCAGAAACGATTGAAAAGCTGAAATAGTACTTAGAATTGCATTATTTACACTTTAGATGTGTAATTACTATTTACAATCTAATCATTTTTTATAAATAATATATGAATCATATTCTAGACAGTATAAAGAGTTTAAATGTATATTATTGTAACGAAATGACTTAGAATTAACCCAGATATGATTGAAATGCTCAAATGATACTCAGATTTGCATTATTACCACTTCATATGCGTAATTAATATGTATAATCGAATGTTTTTGAATAAATAAAATATGAATCAAATTCCAGACAATATAAAGGGTTCAAATGTAGATTATTGTAATGAAATGATGCTAAGAATTGTATTATTTGCACTTTAGGTGCATAACTACTATGTATAAACTATTTTTTTTTCTAATAAATAAGAAAGTATAAAGAGTTTAAATAACTACTATGGATTCATAAATCAAATTCTAGAAAGTATAAAGAGTTTAAATAAAGATTATTCTGATGAAATGTCTTAGAATAAACCTAGAATCAATTGAAATGCTCAAATGATACTCAGAATTGCATTATTTATAATTTATATGCGTAATTACTTTGTATACTCCAATCTTTTTTAATAAATAAGATATGAATCATATTCTAAACTGTATATAGAGTTTAATTATATATTATTATGATGAAATGACTTACAATGAATCCATAAAATGATTGAAATTCTCAAATGATACTCAGAATTGCATTAGTAGGACTTTTATATGCGTAATTTCTATGTAAAATCCATTCTTTTTTTAATAAATAATATATGAGTCATATTCTAGACAATATAAAGAGTTTAAATTTAGATTATTATGATGAAATGAATTAGAATGAACGCAGAAATGATTGAAATGGTCAAATGATACTCAGAATTGCATTATTAGCACTTCATTTGCGTAATTACTATGTGTAATCTAATATTTTTTAATAAATAAGATATGAATAAAATTGCAGACTGTTTAAATGTAGATTATTATGATGAAATGACTTAGAATGTTTCCAGAAACGATTGAAAGGAATCACATCCTATTAGGTTGGTAGAGTGCCAACCTCTGATCTGAACCGTTAGATCTAATGTCAACCGTTAAGGGAGCCCCGTGCATGTAACCATATTGATAAGCCCGAAAAAATTATAACCGTCAAGATTAGATTGAACGGCTCGGATCAAAAGTTGGCACTCTACCAACCTCAAAAGGTTGGCAGAGGATACAGACCCACGATTGAATTGATCAAAACATACTAGAATTGCATTATTAGCAATTTATATGCGTAATTACTATGTATAATTTAATATTTTTGAATAAATAAGATATGAATCAAATTCTATATAGTATAAAGAGTTTAAATGTAGATTATGGTGATGAAATGACTTAGAATGAATCCTGAAACGATTAAAATACTCAAATGATACTCTGAATTGAATTATTTGCAATTTATATATGTAATTACTGTGTATATTCCAATAATTTTGAATAAATAAGGTTTGAATCATATTCTAGACAGTATAAAGTGTTTAAATGTAGATTATCGTGATAAAATGATTTAGATTGAATCCAAAAACGATTGAAATGCTCAAATGATAGTCAACATTATGTTATTTGTAATTTATATGTGTAATTACTGTGTATAATCCAATCCTTTTGAATAAATAAGATATGAATCATATTCTAGACAGAATAAAGAGTTTAAATGTAGATTTTATGATGAAATGACTTAGAATGAACCCAGAAACTGTTGAAATGCTCAAATGATATTCAGAATTGCATTATTAGCACTTTATATATGTAATTGCCCAATCATTATGAATAAATAAGATATGAATCATATTCGAGAGAGTATAAAAAGTTTAAATGTAGTTTTTTGTGATGAAATGACTTAGAATAAATCCAGAAATGACTAAAATGCTTAAATGATATTCAGGATTGCATTATTTGCACTTTATATGCATCATTACTATGTATATTAATCCAATATTTTTGAAAAAAATAAGATATGAATCATATTCTAGACAGTATAAAGAGTTTAAATGTAGGTTATTGCGATGAAATGACTTAGAATGATCCCAGAAACAATTGAAATGATCAAATGATACTCTGAATTGCATTATAAGCACTTTATATGTGTAATTACTTTATATAATTCAATATTTTTGAATAAATAAGTTATGAATCAAATTATAAACAGTATAAAAAGTTTAAATGTGGATTATTGTGATGAAATGATTTAGAATGAATCCAGAAACAGCTGAAAATACTCAAATGATGCTCAGGATTGCATTATTAGCACTTTATTTGGGTAATTACTATGTATAATCCAATCTTTTTTAATAAACAAGACATGAGTCATATTCTAGACAGTTTAAATTGTTTAAATGTAGGATATTGTGATGAAATGACGTAGAATGAACAATGAAATGATTGAAATGCTCAAATGATACTCATAATTGCATTATTAGCAATTTATATACGTAATTACTATGTATAAATTCAATAATATTCAATAAATAAGATATGGATCAAATTATAGAATGTATAAAGCATTTAAATGTATATTATTGTGACAAAATGACTTAGAATGAATCCAGAAACGATTGAAATAATAAATTGATACTCAGAATTGTATTATTTGCACTTTATATGTGTAATTACTATGTATAATCCAATATTTTTGAATAAATAAGATACAAATCAAATTCTAGACAGTATAAAGAGTTTAAATGTACATTATTGTGATAAAATGACTTAGAATGAATCCATAAATGATTGAAAATGATCAAATGATACTCAAAATTGCATTATTTGGACTTTATATGCGTAATTACTTTGTATAATCCAATCTTTTTGAATAAACAAGATATGAGTCATATTCTAGACATTATAAATAATTTAAATATGGATTATTGTGATGAAATGACTTAGAATGAACACAGAAACGATTGAAGTGCTCAAATGATACTCATAATTGCTGTATTAGCATTTTATATGCATAATTATTATGTATAATCCAATATTTTTGAATAAATAGGATATGAATCATATTCTAGACAGTATACAGAATTTAAATGTAGATTATTGTGATGAAATGACTTAGAATGAATCCAGAAACGATTGAAATGCTCCATTATACTCGGAATTGCATTATTTGCACTCTATATGAGTAATTACTATATATAAATCATATTCTAGACAGTATAAAGATTTTAAATGCAGTATGTTGTGATGAAAATACCTAGAATTAATCCATAAACATTGAAATGCTCAAATATTACTCAGAATTGCATTATTTGCATTCATATGCGTCATTATTTTGTATAATCCAATCTTTTTGAATAAATAAGATATGAATCGTATTAGATACAGTATAAAGAGATTAAATGTATATTATTGTGATAAAATGACTTAGAATAAATCCCGAAACGTTCGAACTGCTCAAATGATACTCAGAATTGTATTACTAGCACTTTATATGCTTAATTACTATGTATAATCTTATATTCTTGAGTAAATTATATATGTATCATATTCTAGACAGTATAAAGAGTTTAAATGTAGATTATTGTGATGAAATGACTTAGAATGTATCCAGAAATGATTGAAATGATCAAATGATACTCAGAATTGCATTATTTGCACTTTATATGCGTAATTACTATGTATAATTCAATTTTTTTAATAAATAAGATATGAATCAAATTCTAGAAAGTATAAAGAGTTTAAAATAAAGATTATTATGATGAAATGTCTTAGAATTAATCCAGAAATGATTGAAATGCTCATATGATACTCATGATTGCACTATTAGCACTTTAAATGCGTAAATATCTTGTATAATCTAATATTTTCGAATAAATAAGATATGAATAAAATTCTATATAGTATAAAGAGTTTAAATATAGATTATTGTGATGAAATGACTTAGAATGAATCCAGAAACGATTGAAATGTTTAAATGATACTCAGAATTACATCATTTGCACCTTATATGCGTAATTAATATCTATAATCCTATTTTTTGAATAAATAACATCTGATCATATACTAGACTGCATAAAGAGTTTAAATGTAGATTATTGTGATGAAATTCTCAAATGATACTCAAAATTGCATAAATCACTTTATATGCCTAATTACTATGTATAGTCTAATATTTTGAATAAATAAGATAGAATCATATTTTTGACAGTATAAAGAGTTTCAGTGTAGATTATTGTGATGAAATGATTTAGAATGAATTTAGAAATGATGAAAATACTCAAATGATACCAAGAATTGCTTTGTATGCACTTTATATGCTTAATTACTATGGATAATCCATTCTTCTTTAATAAATAAGATATGAATCATATTCTAGACAATATAAAGAGTTTAAATGTAGATTATTATGATGTAATAACTTAGAATGAATCTAGAAACGATTGAAATGCTCAAATATTACTTAGAATTGCATTATTTGCACTTTATATACTTAATTACTATGTATAATCTAATATTTTGAATAAATAAGATATGAATCAAATTCTAGATAGTATAAAGAGTTAAAATGTAGATTATTGTGATGAAATGTCCTAGAATGAATCCAAAAACGATTGAAATACTCAAATCATACTCAGAATGCCTTATTTGCACTTTATATATGTAATTACTATGTATAATCCAAAGGTCAATCAAGTTGAGGTATACAACCATACATCTCTTCCAATAATGGAAGTTCTTGAAGTTGGAACCAAATTTGTCCAGAGTGCACAAGGATCGAATTGCCTTGTCATAAGGACCTCGAGGTGGATCGTCCTAACCTCTATAAATCTCAATAATACAACTCTCTAAACATCAAGTGTGATGCTCACAATCAAAACATTCAATGGGTATAGCTAATTAACACTTGGAGTTTGATTGACGCTATTTAATCCTATTGGTTTTGCTAGAAAAATGCTCAATAACAAGTGAGGATAAGGTCCTAGGTGTTTGGAGCTCAAAGACATCAAAATTAGCAAAGTGAATAAGAGAGAGAATCAGTCCCAAAAAGGCCTCAAGAGCTCCAAAACAATCAAGTTTTTTGTCATGCGTTGTGCAACGCCCCAGCGTGTTATACAACACATCAGATAGCCGTTATAATAAAACAAGTACAATTGACTATCCGTTACCAGTGTGTTACGTAATGTCTACAAAGTGTTGCACAATGCCTCATAGCGTTACACAACACCTTAGTGTGTTACACAACACGTCGGACGACTGTTATAATCAGACAAAATGGATAAACTATCCGTTTGAATTGTCAATGCGTTGTACAACACAAACGGTCTGCTGTATAACGCTTGGCACTGAAAACCCAACAGTCGAAAAGCTGTCAGATGCGTTGTACAACGTTTCATGAGAAGGTCAAATGGTCACCACCTTGTCAGAGGCGTTACATAACCCAAGTCCTACGTTACACAACTACAGAAAAATGCAGCAATTGCATGGGCAGCTCTCAGTTGCATCTGTGGCACAAAATCAGTTGCATCGGCACATATTTTATATCCACAAGATCGGTGCAATAAATATAATTGAATCAGGACTACTAATGCCAATGATTTTTACTCTTGTTGTGTAGACAAGACTCATGCAAATGAATAACACTTGCTTCAGTTTAGACCGATGAAACTGATTATTAATTAATAATTCACTTAAGTCTGACGGGTCAATTGCATAGGCAAAACTAACGTAATTGCACATCAATTGCATATATAGGCGAAGTTGTTGCAATTGATATTTTTAGTTGCATAGGCATGACCGATGCAACAAAAATATGAATTTATATTGAGGCAACAAAGAGAATTTGTACTTTTGTGCCTATGATTAAACATATTGTGTACAGTTTTTAAATAAAAATTACGCTACTTGATAAACAAATGATCGATCCGAACTAGGGGTGAGCAAAAACTCGTAATTCGTGAGCTAACTCGAACTCGACTAAAAAAAGATTGATTATAACTCGAGCCAACAGAACTCGAGTTGGTAGAACTCGAGCTGAATTAACTCGGTTGGTTGACGAGTTGAGTTTTAGTTGAGGTCAACTCAGTTCGTAACTCGTGAGCTCACTCGTGACATAATAAATTTATATTTCATATATATATATTATCAACATAATTTATGAGTATTAAAAATTTATAAATTAATAATAAAAATTTTCTTCTTATATATTTTTATTTTAAATATTATTACATATGATAGATTGAGTTTCAAGACAAATTTTGTTTCAAATCAATAGAAAGAATATAAAAGATCAATTTTATTATTTACAATATTGTATATGTCAAAAAAATTTAATACTAGAATAACATATGAATTAAATAAATAAAAAATTGTTGGATATATGTTTATTTCAAGCTAGCTCATGATTCCACGAGCTAGCTCGAGTTGGGGACGAACCGAGTTTGAGCTAGCTTAAAAAGCTTGAAAGTATTTCTAACTCAGCTAAGCTCAACTCGAGTCACAACTGAGCTGAATTTGAGTTGGTCCCAACTCGCTCGATGTTAAATAAGTTCAATGAAAATAAGTTGAATATGCCTGTAAACTTCTGAACAAGTGATGACAACATTTATTTATTTGTAAGAGTTTACTTAGATCATCTATATATTCATCTTATTTGTTGTATATGTTCACTTTATATTTAACGATAGTTGGGCTAAAGAGGTTGTTATTGTTAGCCCAAAATCTTGTATTGTGTTAATTGTAATCAGGACGCAGGATGGTCTCATTTCATTTCATTTCATTTCCTTGGGAGTTGGAGACTTGGAGTGGGTTTGAGATGGAAGCACTGAGAAGGCTGGAGAGAGTGCAGAGCATGCTCGCTTTCATCGACTCCCATGGCCTCTCAGCCTCAGTCTCTTCAGATCGCTTTCTCGCTCATCTCCTCCTCTTCTTCGTATAACCTACCTCTCTCTTCCACTGTTGCGATTGAAGTCTCTTCCAGCCAAATTGGGCTCTCTAATTGAAGTGTTTGTTTTATGCAGGTACAACCCTGTGACATGCTCAGTCTACACAATAAGTTCTCTCTGGCATTTCACCTTCTAAGTAAGGCAAGTACCCTCTGATTCCTAATTCATCCTTCACTATTGCAACTATAAATATTGCTGCTGCCTTTATCAGTACACCTCTCACACTTCAATTGTTAAATCAGGTTACATCTCAAGTTGTAGAAGACTTAAAGTTCTTTCCAAATGACGAAATCGATCAAGGTAAATGCATTTCATTTCATGTACTGGTACATAACATAACATAACATAACATAACATAACAGTATTTATATCTTAAAGGGCACCTCCTTTTAAGCATTAGTTATGTTCTAACTGTTAACTGAGTTCACCCATTTGCCCTAATTGAGATCCTACAATTTAAACATTAATTTCTACAATGGAACTAAATTTATCAGTTTACTACTTTAAATTTAACTTATGCCCTCACCATTAATCAATTAGTCCTAAAGTACTCAATTTAAACTTAGACTGATATCAAATTATTTTGTGATCTTTTAATATAATGAACTTGCATTGATCGCAGGAGAAGTAAATGTTCAGTCTGATACTCTTTCAAAAGCGAACAAAGATGACGGAGTTTACCTTCAAGGACCGAAATTTTCAGAAATGCCCCTCGTTGGGTTAGATTCAATGCAGAGGGCCAATTCCACCCTGGAAGATTTTGTGAGCATGTCAAAGCAATTCAATTGGCTGTTATTTACCTATAACTGACCCTATTAAATTACCTAAACTTTGCAGATTTTCGGCTGTTATTTACCTCATAATTGAATCCTATTAAGTTACCTAAAAGTTTTGCAGAGAAGCCTCAGTTTCCTTCAGTGTACTCCTGTTATTCTTATTGCATATCCACCAAAGAAACCTATAATGGTTGAAATACAACAGTGGTCAAATAAATTGATTTTTGTCAAACTGTTGCAATTACTATATTGTGTCGGATACAACGATGTCAAATTCTATGTTGTAAACCTTTATTTGTATATTATGTAATGTTCTGAGATTTACAGTGCAGGTCCTACTTCATGTTTCATGACATGGATGCAAATCGACCAGAGTCAATTTTTAAGTTCCTTCCTATTCTATCTTTTACTGAAAGCTATATATATCAGGTGAATGTCTTATATTTGTTAGTTTATAATTTTACGAGGAAGCTAACACTTCTTTGGCAATGTATAGTTACTTAATTTAGTATGACTTAGGCTTCATTTGACCTTAAATAGATGTCTTACAATTGTAAAATTGCACATTTAATTATTTTATCTTGAGAATGAATTGCGTTCAAATTATCTTATGTATAGCTTGATACTTGGAATGAAAAGAATTTGTGTAAGAGGTCTAAAAGTGCTGCTTCTTCTAGAGGTATACCTGATCATGTGAGTGATTTTGCAAAACACATCCACTCTTTGTAAGTATATTTGCATGATTTGTGTTATTACAAAAAAGAAACCCAGGACTGATAGGAGCTCCGATTGATATTAAAATTACAAAAGATTTACACTTTATAAATGTGCTTGAGATGAACAGTTCTTGTTACAAAAGGAAGTAAAAGATATTATATAATTGTGCAGTTTTTCTATTTGTTGATACCAAGGGTTCCAACTTAGACCAGTAAAGCATTAATAAAAACCGGAAATTATTGTACCCTTTGTTAGTATGATGCAATTTATGTCTAATTCGGATTATGAAGAGGAAAATAAAAATAAATCTACTCTTTGTTTAGTTATTTTGATGGTTTTATAGGATTATACTGCAGAGAAGATTGTAAAGATATCTCCCCCAGAAGTATTTGATTCTGATTTATTTAAACCCCTAATTAGCTTGCTTCAAGATCAAGGGATGATGACTGGCAGGTGGGTTTGCTTTCTTTTCCTTGAAACTTCTTATCTAAACTACTAAACTCAACTCTTCATTGACTTAAGTTCCTCTGTTTGTTCTTTATCTTTTTCTTTTTAATTTTTCTCTAATTATTTAAAGTATCCATACTGTGTCATGCCACATTTGAATACGAGAGATCCTCAGTATTTGTTTGATTTTAATAATTGTCACATCTTTTAATTAGTGATTCAGTTTGTTAATTAATTAGTAAATTGTTTAATCTGCTTGACTAATTTTCTTCTGTAATTATGTAGAATTAATGATGAACTTATATCAGGAATTCAATACTGGTCTCTTGAGACGATGCTTTGCCAAGCATTGATTAGAAAAGAAAAGGTGATACACACAACTTCATATATGTATATATTTTTTTTAATTTCTGCTTTTGTATGAAAATGTGGCCGGATTAATTAAAATAAAGATTAATAGTATAGGTTAAACTAATTGCACTGTTGGCGGGTACTTGAAACCTTTGTTTGTCTTGTGGATTAATACTCATCTTGAGGACCAGTAATGTGATTCATTGTGTACTTGTAAAAGATTTGAAGTGCTTAATGTTGTTAATGATTTTTATTTTTTCAGATATTGGTTGAAGATGTATTACGGGCCATTCATCTAAAATCATTTGATTATCGAGTCCTCAACCTTTTGTTGTACCAGCTAAGAGGTCAAGAGGTAAATATTGGTTTTTCATATTTGAAAAGAGAGAATTAATGCCCATGTTTTGGTTCTCCGTCATGACAATAACTAATTATTTTAACAAATAATTCAGAATCTAAATTTCATACAACAAATGTAAACTATTAATATTGTTTTATATCTAGAATAATGTATTTTTCTCAAAAAACGGAAATTTGAGTTCATTTTGTATATGCTAAAAAAAGTGAAAAACAGATGGGATTGATTTATACTTAGAAATATCACCTTTTGATCATGTAGAAAACAAACTCATGTGACTTTTGAAGTGAATGCATTACTTTAGCGATAGAATGAGATCGGTAGTTCACAGTGTTGCAGAAGTTTGAACTGTTAATGAAAAATGAAGTTGTGGTCATAATGGGCCAAAATTAGAGGCATAGGTTCTCTCATTTGAAATAATTAAACATTTCTCATATTGCAAATAATATCCTGCTTCCTGCATATTTGGATAAATCATAGTAAGATTAGCTTTATGGGAAGTACATAATCCATTTTATGTTGACAATTTGTGCCATAATCTAATTATTTATGTTGATCCATCGCAACCATGCTTTATGTTGGGTTTTAAAAATATATATCAGAAGTAAAGACAGAGACTTGCACCAACCTTTTTCAATTGGACAATTTAATGATTTGATGAGACTTTCAGATAGTATAGAAGATGTATAAGCCTATTTGAAGAAAAATCTTGGGCTTTTTGGTAAGCACAGTAAAATATTGGGTCTTGTTCAGAAGAAAAATGAAATTCTGTATACTATAAAAACATGTCAAGTATTTAATTTCTCTCAATAATTCAATTGCACATCTCCAATCAACAAAAACTATTGGTATCAGGTGAATGAGTTGCACATGGAATTTCTTTCAGTGTCAGAATTTCTTGTGGAGGTATCTGATGACTTGTAAGTACCTTTCTATTTTATTTATTTTTATATAATATTGTTAGTTGCAACTTGACCAATAATTAGTAAATTTTATATTATATCATATCATATCACATCATACAATATTTTTTTTTATTATGTAAATATCATTGTTTCAAACAGCTCCAAATGTTTCCTGTTCTTTTCCTACTTCGATGCTTTTCTAATTTTCAAGTCTTAAGATCAAAGATAGTACCAAATAAATCTAGAAAAGAAGAAATGAAGAAGGAAAGAAGAGATAAAAAACTGTCACTGTACCAAACAGTGCTTGTGTGACCAGCAATAGTAATAAAAATAGTAGATTTGTTACTTAGTGTGAATTCCTTTTGCAGATATGACTACGAGGTATGATTCCCTACACACTTGTTGTTGTTTTTGGTAGTTAAGGTCGAATTCATGGTGGTACATTGTTAGGATGATGTGACAAACAATACTTTTAACATACTGCGGATGTTTGTGGCTGTTTATGGGGCTTCGCTTGCGCCCAAAAAGCTTGTAAGTTTTCTTTTTGAGGTATAAAATGCTTGTAAGTTTAAAATAATTTATATTATATTTTTCTTTAATAAAACATGATGTATGCTGGTCAAATGCATCTATCTTGTTTCCATACTATTTCAGTGAGGTAAGCACTTAAATTGGTGTTCTTTACTGCATGGTATATTATTGGTTTTGAGTACAGTTGGATGTGGAGACAGGCAGTTCTGGTGAGTCCACTGTTTGATTGGGCCTTATTTTGTCTCTGTGTCATTCAGATTGAGGTTATGGTTTTTGTAATGGGTCTGACTGTCTGCGGATTCAGTTGTGTTCATTTCCCTGACAAAAAATGCTAGCCGCGCATTTTTTTACCTTTATTTTTTGTTCTTGTATGGGGTTAATACCTTTTGCTGGGTAAGTTTTTGCCAAATCAAGTGAAGTCAAGGATTTTAGGTTGAGTTGGCCAGATTGGTTTCAGGAAAGGTCAGTTGTGTGGTTCAAGGTGAATTATTTGGTCTTGTTTTGGTGGGTTTGGACTTCATATTGTAGAGTTAGATGGGAGACTGATTTTAATTCAGTTCAGGTTGGATTTGATTGAGTTTGTTGACTTCAGGAAGCATTGTTTTTCTGGTCTAATTAATATGAGCTCAGGTATTTAATCAAGTCACTGAATGTAAGGCTTTTCCAATAGTTTCCCTTGGCCTGCTGTTTTGTTTCTTGCTAGCACAATCCAAGATAAAGGAATAGTCAGAAATTTGGCTGTAGTTAAGGCAAAATTGTGTTCATTGATATTGGAGCTATGTTATGTTAACAAGCACTCTGACTTTGTATTAATGACTGGGCATTGGTTGACTTCTTATATTGATTTCATATGTAGATAAAATGTATTAGTGATGCTGAAAAGAGGTATGAGGCCTTATCAAGAAAACTTGAACCTAATTTATCATTGAATTACTGGAAAAGATGCGAAGAAGCAACGAAGGAAGGTAAATTTTGAAATATAAGAAAATTAAGACCAAAAATCAAAGGTCGTTAGTTTCTGAGTTAATCTTAAGATGCCAAAAAATAAATTATCCTGAAAGGTATGTTTTGAAGAAGTACCTATACTATATACTATTCATGTCAGTTACTGGTTCAGTTTGACACATGTCAATTGAACGTAAAGTGTTCACGTCAAGCAAAAAGTTGTTGCTAGCCTGTAAAATAGCACATGACAATATCATTTGTGTTGCTTAGTAGAGATATGTATGCCATTTAACCCTGTAAAACATGTAATTCACCTGCAACCCTCTGATATGAAATTTTTTTCCAAGTATATCTGTATATATATATATATAGAGAGAGAGAGAGAGAGTGGCTAATGTGCCACGGGTGGCAATGCCACCCATTTTTCTTTTGAGTCATTTTTCGATATCCAAAATTCAAATGGTCGATCCAAACGTTCAAGTTGATCTCTGTATTGGAATATCCTTGGAGACCAAATTTTACTTTTTTTCGAATTTTTTTGCTATTTATTATGATATTTTAAAAAAACTATATAATTGGAGTATTTCAGGCTCTCCAATTTAAAAATATCATAATAAATAGCAAAAAAATTCGAAAAGATGTAAAATTTGGTCTCCAAGGATATTCCAATATAGAGATTAACTTGAACGGTTTGGATCGTCCGTTTGAATTTTGGATATCGAAAAATGACTCAAAAGAAAATGGGTGGCATTGCCACCCGTGGCACATTAGCCATTCTCTCTCTCCCTCTCTCTCTCTCTATATATATATATAGAGAGAAAGGATTCAATCAAAACGCTTTGACCGGAGTCCCGGTTAAACCCCGTCAGTTCTCAATTTTGAAAGTTCAAATGACCGATCCGAACCGTCAAATATGATCTCCATATTGAAATTTCCTTGCCGACCAAAATTTTCATTTTTTTTTAATTTTTAAGTATTTTTTCGGATTTTCAAAAACAACAATTTTTGTAGGGTTCAGAACAAATTAGATTAACGATTTTTTAAAATTCGGAAAAATGCTTAAAAAATAAAAAAAAAATGAAAATTTTGGTTTGTAAGGAGATTTTAATATGGAGATCATATTTGACGGTTTGGATCGGTCATTTGAATTTTCAAAATTGAGATCTGACGGGGTTTAACCGAGACTTCGGTCAAAGCGCTTTGATTGAAGACTTTCTCTCTCTCTCTCTCTCTATATATATATAGAGAGAGAGAATTGCTAAAATGCTATGCATAGCATTGATGGTCTTCGTGCTACGGATTCGTTCTTGCATTTCATGCTTCAAACAACCGATCCAAACCGTTCATTATCTTCTACATATTGAAATCTTATTAGAAATCAAATTTTTCATTTTTTTGAATTTTTTTACTATTTTTCTCAGATTTTTTTAAAATCACTGTTATTGAAGGGTCCAAAATTTATTAGATTAAGTATTTTAAAAAATCTGAGAAAAATAGTAAAAAAATTCAAAAAAATGTAAAATTTGGTTTCTAATGAGATTTTAATATGAAGAAGATAATGAACGGTTTGGATCGGTTGTTTGAAGCATGAAATGCAAGAACGAATCCGTAGCACGAAGGCCATCTGTGCTATGCATAGCATTTTAGCAATTCTCTCTCTCTCTCTCTCTCTCTATATATATATATATATATATATATATATATATATATATATAGAGTTTTGCTATGGTGAGTTGCAACTCACCAAAGTGTTCGTGAGTCGCGTTCAAAATTACGAAATTTAATTCAAAATGACAGATCCAAATCGTAAAATATGATTTCCCTATTGAAATCTCCATGCAGACCAAATTTTATATTTTTTCGAAATTTTAAAGTATTTTTTGAAATTTTAAAAAATCATTAATCTAATTAGTTCTGAACCGTTAAAAAACCGCAATTTAAAAAAAATCGAAATAAATACATATTAACCGAGTTCGTGAGTCGCGCTCAAAGCTCTTAGATCTGGTTCAAATTAACCGATCCAAACCGTTTAATACGATCTCCGTATTGAAATCTCTATGCGGACCAAATTTTATATTTTTTCGATATTTTTAAGTATTTTTTAAAAATTTTACAAAATTGTTAATCTAATTAGTTTTAAATCGTAAAAAAAAAACAGTTTTTAAAAATCCGAAAAAAATACATAAAATTTCAAAAATATATAAAATTTGGTCTGCATGGATATTTCAATAGGGAGATCATATTAAACGGTTTGGATCAGCCATTTTTAATCAAATCTAGGAGTTTGTAAGCGTGACTCACCATAGCAAAACTCTCTCTCTCTCTATATATATATATAGATATATTTGCATATGCACAGTTTTTGTGTTTCTGGGGTTGTTTTGCATGATATCACTTATATTGCATGCTAGTGGGACAATGTTCTCAGATTTTGCAATGTAAAATGTATATGCCCCAATTGGTTATTTTCTATTTATGATTTTTTTTATTTTTTTTTAAATTTTAGGTGGAGTCAGTAAAAGTGGAAATGCTTATGGAATGTGGAGCATTCCACCTCTAATTTTGGATGAAGATGCTTTTCGAGCACAGAATACTTGAGTACATGTTACCAGCACCAGACCCACTAATTACTAGGCAACAGGCTGTATCAGTTAGCACCATTTATTTATTTATTTATTTATTTATTTCATCTGTTGGATTGATAATTTGGATAGATTGGTCCTGCATGTTGGAATTTTGTTTGTAAAAACATATACCTTAATTAAGTGGAACTAATGTCTCATAGCGATATTTGTCTAATGAAATATGTTTGGAGTGGTCTTTGTTTATTAATGTGTTGCAAAAATCTGTCCCTTTTTAAGTGACACTAATTTCTTATGATGATAGAAAAATTGTGTAAACAAATGCTTGTAAAATTCGTCTCAGTTAGATGAAATTAATATGACATCACATAACGATAACGGATGTATCATATATGGAATGGTGATTGATATGCACCAAGTCCTCACGCTTAACCCCGCCAACAAACCCTCACGAAAGTATTTTTGGAACTCTAAAATGCGTACATTGGCGCAATACCCGAGTGTAGTTGAAGTTATAGGGCTGTCAATGGTAATTTTTAACCGTTTATTCTATTCGTATCGTATTCGATCGATGGGTATGGCCGTATGGCTAAGATTTTATTTTCGTTAAATTATCGGATATGGGTATGGATAAAAAAAAAATTTCGTTAATTTATTGGGTAAGGATATGGATAAGGCTATTTCGTATTCGTTAATTACCCGTACCATTAATCCTTATCATAACAAAAAATATATATAATTTTAAGACTCAATTAATACGTTAATAACAAACTAAAATCCGAAAGATATATTTGTAACATTCAATTGATACGTTAATAAATAAATTAGATAATTAAATTATAAGATTTGATTGAAATAATAATACGTTAAATTAGAAAGGTATAATAGTAAGACTCAATTAATATGTTAATTATCAAATGAAATTTCATGTGTAAAACATTTTAATCAAAGCCTTACTCTACGTGGATCAGTCGTAATCTTTCATTAACCGTCCGATTAGCCCGTAACTGTCTAATTGTGCATCAGATTAGGGGTGTATAATAAGTGGGTTGATGATATTTTATCAAAATTTAAATATAATCCGATAATATCCGATTAGAAAATAAATTTAATTAACCCACCCATAACCTAACTTAACCTATTAATTCTTTTATGTGTGGATTTTTACAGGTTAAACGGGTTTAAAAGATTAAAATTTTGATCAAATAAAATGCACACATAACTCATTTTGTGGCTATTACTATCTAATTTGAGGCAAATTAGAGACACATTCGAAACATCTTTCAATTTTCGAGGCTTGGTGAGATGGAGAGAGAATCTGCGTGGTTATGGAGGAGATTGACGTGTCGTAAGATAAGATATCTCTAACTAGGGGCATGACGCATGAGTAAATGTGAGGCAGAGATGAGTAAATAGTGATAAACGAGTAAGTTGGAGAATATACAAGTTATTAGTATACAATCTATAACCCATCTTGATGTAACGGATTTGTCAAAATTAAAATCCATTTCCGACTTAACATCACATTACCCGGTAAAAAATGATTTAGATCAGATGAGTTAAATAGATTGAATGGGTTGACGGATTTTTCTGACACTCCTACATTGATCAGATATGCAAGAGTACTAACAATCACATTTGTTTAGAAGAAGTCTTGTAAAATGTATTGAAACTTTTATAGGAGAACACATCCACCTACTTTTTCCTCTCTATTTTCTGCAATTTATAACTGAGAGCAAAATGTATTAGTTATTAAAATTAATAGTTAAAAATTACCAATAATAGATCGCGTGGCCTAATGGATAAGGCGCTCGCCTCCGGAGCGGGAGATTGTGGGTTCGAGTCCCATCGCGATCGTTTTTTACTTCTTTTTTATTTATATCCACGAGACCACGACTTCTTTTTTTTATTTATATCCACGATTTTTTTTTCCCATTTCTCCCTGTCCCAGTTCACGGGTCACAATATTGCCTGAAAAACTTCAAAATAATATTAAAATATTCGGAATTATGATTATATTACTTAAATAATCTAAATTTTGACTTCTACTTTTTTATATCCACGAGACCACGACTTTTTTTTTTTTTAATATCCACGACTTTTTTCCCCTTTTCTCCCTGTCCCAGTTCACAGGTCACAATATTGCCTGAAAAACTTCAAAATAATATTAAAATATTCGGAATTATGATTATATTACTTAAATAATCTAAATTATATAAATGGTATCGTGATATCAGATTTTGAAAGTTCGATACCAAGAGTTTTGCTATGATGAGTTGCAACTCACAAGAGGGTCTATGAGTCGCGTTCGAAACTCCTAGATCAAAATGACCGATCCAAACCATCTTTCTATGCAGACCAAATTTTATATTTTTTTTGAAATTTTTAAGTATTTTTTTCGGATTTTTAAAAATTGTTGTTTTTGAACGGTTCAGAACTAACTAGATTAACAATTTTTTTAAATTAAAAAAAACATAAAATTTCGAAAAAAAAGTAAAATTTGGTCCGCATGAAGATTTCAATATGGAGATCGTGTTAGACGGTTTGGATCGGCCATTTTGAACCAGATCTAGAAGTTTTTTAGCGTGACTCATCATAGTAAAATTCCGATACCAATATCGTTCTTTCAGAATCCGATATCGTTATTTCAAAGAACTATATTGGCTAGTATCGTTCTTTGAAAGAACGATATTAGACCAGCCCCTCTATATAAAAAGAATGATCTCTCATCTCCCCCTCACTCTTCTTCCTCACGCAGCATCTCCCTCCTCTTCTCTCCTTTCAGGTAAGTTTTTATTTAATATTTATTTATTTAGTTTAATTATGTAAATAATAGAAAAATAAGGGCAATTATTGTCAAAATAATAAAAAAATTAGGGTTAATACCTTTCCTATGATATTGCAATCACAAATCACCTATCGATTTAGACAAGACCTTAGTGTATTGGATAAAATCGTCAATTCATCAAACAATTCTCAATAGCAAATTGTTAATAAGAGCCAGAAAAATAAAGCAAAAAAAAAAAATCTTAAAATTAAATAAAATATTAAATTAACAACCAAGCATTAAGTTACCTACCATTGCTCCTGATAACAATTCTAGACTAGACAAGTCATAAAATCATTACAGAACTAAAACCTTTTCGAATAAGCCAATATAAAATAAAAAGAAAATGTAGAATACAATATATAGTAGGACACATGTATAATCATGTATCAAGAAGAGGTAGAATACAATATAAGTTTGGCGAGGATCCATATTCACAGCTAAATCTCATGCTCTTCTTTTGGCACAGGCCAAATCTCTTTTGAACTTTTTTAATAAATTATTTATCTTTTCTGATTCATAGGTATTAGTTGATTGTGTTAACACTCGTTCTGTGCAGTAAATTTCTTCTTGACATGCGAAAGATGTTGTGCAACAAAACAATATATCAATGAGATCTCTGACTTGCAGATGGTCCTCGTCAAACGTGCAAATAGAGAAGCTCGACAAGTGGCTCATAAAATGGCAAATGATGCTAGGAAGGTAACATCTTGACATTTCCATTTTGATCAACTTTGTCCCGAGTACCTGGTTTTTCTGTTTGGAGTCTGGCATTGTGTTGTTTAATATTATCTTTTGTTTATAACCTCACAAACTTATGTGGTCTAAGTAGCTTATGGTGAATTCTCTTACTGATCAGCTGGAACCTTATTGGGTTGGCTTTTGTTGTATGTTTATGTGTAATATATTTAGGATGATTTGACGGGTGTTTATGTATGGTTATCGTATGGAACAATCTGTAGTAAACTATGCTTACTAGCAGCAATGCCCGCTCAATGTGCGGGCAATTTTTTATTTGATATGTTTAAAAAAATTAAAGATTTTGAATATATGTTCTTTTTATGTTAACTTTTTTTGTTCTTAAAGAATTGTGCTACATGATGATTCTATTAAGAACTTTATTATCACAATCATTCTTTGAAGATACTCTGAAGTTGTAATTTCCTATACAAATATTTGGTTAACTATAAAGTAATTACAGCTTGAAATTATAAGTATTTGATTGTTTAGTACATGTTCTTTTATGGCATAAATTAATTGCATTCCATATATGAATCCACATACTGGATTACTGGAAACACCGAAGTATTAATGCACACAGTTAATCATAATCATTCTTTGAAGATACTCTGAAGTTGTAATTCTTTTTCTAAGAAAACAACTAAATGTTAGCCTAGAGGCATTCATGAGTGATATAGTACATTTGTACTGGAAACCCAGGTTTAATTTAGTGCAACAGTTTAAAAAAAAAAGATTTCGAACATTTACGGAATGAAAAGCTGCTCTTTCATTTTAGACATACGGAAGCAATAACCAGTAAATCGTTTTGTTAAGCAACTTTGTTAGATCCTGAAATTGAAGGGCAACCAGTGACAATAACAATAGGTTAAGAGTTAAGACATATTTTAACCATGAATTAAAACAAACCCATCTAAAATATACATTCCTCTTTTTATTACATTTTAAATTCCATATAGAGTTTGAGTGTTCCTCTTGTACAACGTACAGTACAGAAAATCATCAAATCCAGATTTCTTTCAATGTCAGATACCTCTGTGTGTCATGCAACTCTAATTTGCTCATCAATTAGCCATCTATGCTAGCCCATCAGTTTGTTTAGCCATCTCTCGGGTTCTAATGTAACTCAATTCAACTAATTAATCTTTTGAAATAAAGAACATATATGAGAAAAAAAAAACTGGCACGCTTGCTGACATTTAACAGAATATGTATATAGTGATATATATATATTGTGGGTCATATTTAATGAATACACATCCCAAATCCGGCCCAGTAAGAAAGTAAGCCCAAGAAAAAATATAAATAAAAAAGGAGAAAGTCTGGGCCCGATTGTCAGATCCTTCTCCTCACTCTCGTCATTTCGCCGATTGGCTAGCTCCGGCTCATCCCCACTTGTCAGCACCTCGAATCCTCACAAGTGGCAGCGCACGATAGGCTCTGCTCCTGGACCCCGCACCTAACCAAGTAAAAAAAAAAAAGATGAAATGTCGATAAAACAGAAAGAAGAGCAAAATGACAGGAGGGGACGGAGCTCACCTCTGACAACTGCCGTTCCGGCGAACCACAGCATCGCAACCCATGTTCTTGGTACCGTTGGAAAGGTGAGGTCGAGGAGAACACGACTGTACCAATTTCAACCTCTGTCGTGCCTTATCTGGAGTTTAATTTTGAAAAGAGGTTATTAAGCTGTTGGGAAAAGAAATGTAAGATTAACATGATTGAGCCCACGAATATCACCATTGCTTGTTGCTATAGCTTTGTGGGGATGTTAGGAGTGAGCTACAATCACCAATTGAATCTAAAACGAACCAGTTGCTTGGGATCACCAATTCAGATTGAGGCCTGAGCTCAATCTGGTCAAACACTGACCAAGAATGGTTCCTATTCCTAATGGTGTTTGGAGAATGTGAAGCCCATGTTGCGGCTTTTTCGTCATTATTCTCCTCGAAGGAATTTCTCGAAGAACAATGGGAACATAGCCTTAGATTCACCTCCGAGGTTTCACTTTAAATATTGATGGTTTTTATTCACTTTGACTTTTTTTGCGCTTTTGACTTTTATAAATTTCTCTTTTTTTTTAGTTCGAAAATATTTAACCTTGAATATATTTGACTTTAGAAGATATCGTTCTTGAAATTATTTGTTCTTTTGAAAATATTTGTAATCGAGAATACTTAGCTTTTGAAAGTATCATATTTGAAATTTTTATCTCAAAAATACTTAGTTTTAGTTTTAGAAATTTTATAAATGAGTTTACTAATTTTCTAAGATTTATAAAATCCATTTATTATAGTGAAAATATTTCAAAAAAAAGGTTAATACTTTGACATAATTTCATATCAAAATATCAGTGAACTTAGTTTATTTTGATTTTTAGGATTTTATGAATATTTTATTTGTATTTTTCTGAGGTTCTTGCTATTTTTAATGAGTTTTTAAAGTTTCAGTTCGTTTATTAATTTTCTTATTGGGCCACGTCACCAAGCTGAGCTGATGTGGCAGAGACAGATTCTAATTTCGTTGTTGGGCTCAACCCTCAATTGTCAGGAGTCAACCTCATGGGTTCTATTGTTGCTTCGCCATAGACGATCAAAGAGTTCACGGCGCTGAGGCTCAAACAAAGGAGACGGGTTTGTTTCATCGCTATCGGGTCCGACAAGGCGGATTTGAACCCGCTAACGACTCCGGCCGTCACAACCATCAAAAAGAGGCTCGTTAGAATCGCGGGACAGAGAGGAAGAAGGTGGCTGCCTTTGTTTCGAGTGCGTCGATTTCGTTTGGTAGGGGTGCCAATGACTGGTATGGTGATGAGACGGAATTGGTACTGACAGAAGGTGGGGTACTGGATTGGGCTTAGATTAGTTCCAGGGTACACACATAATGCATTTACGTAATAATTAATCATCAATTTGCACTACTTGGTTGAGTAATGATTTTAATTGGTAATAATTCTTCAATTAATATGCTACTCGGGGTTTAGTACAAACAAGTATGACAAACTTTTACACATGTCCTATGTCATGTTAACAAGTGTAAAACATGGGTCAATTGAACCCAATACTACACTCATAAGCCATCACCAGTATGTTAAACTGTGCAAGCAAGGTGTAATAGGAAATGTCAGGATTCTGAGACAAATATTCATTTGCTGTACAAATCTTTATGCCTAGCCTTTTCATTGCTCAATTAACTTATGCTTAAATGAAACCAAGACCCATCTTTTATAAGCTGTTAAAATGTTCTCACTATATATCAGATTATCAACAAGCTTAGGAAATGCAATTCTTCAGCAACCCCCTATTTTCTTCATATGGACCCTACTGTATGCACATAACCACATGCTTTATTTACAGGAGACAAAGGACAACATATCAAATTAGAAGGTATCACTCTTGGAAGTGACAATCAAGCATTTTTATGTATTCTACTGAGAAGGTTTTGAGAAGTAAAATTGCTATATTCTTTTGTACAACTACCCCTGAGTTATGACAATTTCCACAAGCTGCAATTTATCAATTTTACCTCAAGTATTTGAATATGGATTCGTTCAGCTATAACACAGAAAGGAAGCCATCATCAAATTTACATGAAAGGACCTATAGTTACATCAAGTCTGATGCTGCTGTACTTATGTTAATCAAGCAAACTTAAACAATTTTAAGAAGAGGCATAGTTAAGCAAATTAAAATATCATAAAGAAGCCTACCAGAAGGCATGCTATCTAACAAAGAATACCTTGTCAGAATCATTCTTTACAATTTGACTTATGAGACAAGGACTTCAGGAAGAAGTGTAGGAATGCCTAGGATACCATACCAACAGGCTAGTCATGACTTTATGCAAAGATAACCTTTAAGAACTCGATTTTACTTTTTCTAACAGATTGAGACGGGAATTGAGACTCTAAAATCCTGGAACAAATTGGACAGCATTTCCCTTAGATTCCCTCTTAATTTGAAGTTTAACAGATCAAACTGAGCTTCAAATCGGCTCAATTCAATCAATTAAACTCGATCCGCTATGGAGGCCGAGCCTCTTAGCAAATCACAGAGGGAATCCAGCTATGGAGCCGTGCTCCTAGCTGAGATGAAATCCGCCATGGGAGCCGTGCCCCCTGGCAGAAGAAGCTTAGATTGGAAGAGGAAAAAGACAGATGCGATATGAATCAAAATCAAGAACATCACAGTTAAACAGTTATACGACTTGACTTCACGATTTTGAGACTTTTGATCCGCCATGGGAGCCGTGCTCCCTGGTTGATCTCATCTCTATCCTACAGACCTCAGTTAACTAAGCATTCATGTGCAAAGAAATGCAAGAGAACGGATAAAGAAATGAGGAAATGGAGAATCCACCGTGGGAGCCGTGCTCTCTGGTAAACCCGTCTTTCCGACTTGAAACAAGATGCAAAGTACTAAAGCTTATCTAAACATTGTCATGACTCAGGAACAGCACTAAACAACTTAGATCTAAGAAAGAAATCAAGAAAAGAAAGGAAAGCAATGCTCATGGCAGGAGATCACAAATTTTAGCTTTATTCAACACAAAATCTACAAATTACAAATCTTAAGAGCCTCGATGATTGCTTGATCGTGTCCCTTACCTTTGAACACCTACCTATACCTTTACAACAAAAAATTGAGCGATGATCTAAGGAGGCGATGTAATTCAGCGATGATCTAAGGAGGCGACAACAAAAAATTTAGGGGTCAGCGAGAAAGGAAATAAGGAAACAGGAGCAAAGCAGTAGCAAAATGCGAAAAAAAAGTTACGGAGCCTGGGATTCGAACTCGAGATGCGAAGCTACGGAAATTTGCTAACTACCAATCCACCGCCCTGACTTATTTGTGTGAAAAGTCGACTCCTTTGTAGAAATAGCAATCTGAACCGTACATCATATTGATCAATGGTTTATAATGTGCTAACAAAATTGTTTGGACCCCTTTGTGTGAAAAACCCTGACCTTGCTAAGGGTGCTTTATAAGTAGTAGAGATTAATGAAAACCTACGGGTAGACCTGTCAATATACCAACGTTTTCGTTTCCGTTTCCAATTCTGATTTCATTTTGTCCAAACAGAACGTTAAACGAAAGAGGAAATGGGTTCCGTTTTTAGAAATAGAATGGAAACATAACTGAAATATGCGAACGTTAACGGAACAGAATACAAAAATGAGCTTAAATCAAGGGAAATAAAAGACATAACGTTAAACGGAATAAAAAACTATTTCGTTTGACGAAATGGAACACATCTGTTCCGTGGACGTTTCTACCGTTTGGCAGGTCTACCTACGGGGTGTTTAACTGACAAAAGAAAAAAAAAAGGTTGGAAAATTTATACCACCAAGGGTGGTGACACAACTTAAACTGGTAGGCAAAACAGGTGAAATAAGAAAACAAAGTTTTTTTCAAACTACTCATGACACAAAGGAATGCTAGATATTTAATTACATCTTTTTAATTTTGGTATTTTTTTTTAATTCTCCTCTTTTCACGACCAAAAATTCATGACATAAACTTGGCATAAGTATTTATGACATCTTAAGTCATGTCTCTACTTATTCCATAACAAACACCTCAACAAGTAGAAAACCAGCAAATATTTTTTAATAAATTCTCTTGAAATATGTCAGTCTTGTATAACTACATTAAAGGAAACGAAGAAATAAATAGAGCAATACAGCACTCTTCTGCTTGCCGTATCCTAATATGGCCTAGGACTCGTCAGGTGATTACCTACATAGATTAATTCAATTATTTTTTTCCCTTTTTGATAAGATGAACACTTGAAGCTCTAATTTTGCAATCATTTGATGTGAATTGTAATTTAACTTCCTACCTTTATTGATAGAATCCAAGCTCTGAACCAATTAGTGTAGAGACGCTATGCATGGCTAGATATCTTCAAAATCAACATTCGATTCAATGACATCAATGCAAGATCCAACAGATTTGCCATCAGACATTGCCACAGCGAGTTGCAATCTTGCCTTTTCATGTCGACGCAGTATTAGAATTGTGTTTAGCACTGCCCATCTCACTTGGGAATCAGCTTTCTTTTGTGTAAATCCCAAGCTTTTCAGTAAAGCATCCAACTATGCATTCCAGAATAAACCCCAAAAAAAAAAAAAGCAACAAGGCATTGAAATAATGAGAAAAACATAGACGATTAAATATTTTGGTCCATACATGTTATCCAGTACCATTCCAAAAAGGAAAAAATTACCCATTTTTGTTCTTACTGGTTCAATTTCAGGCCAATTTATAGTAAGAGTATAAATGCAGGTTAATCAGGCCAAATAATTGCATTAAATGCAAACTTTTTCGAAGAATCAAGGGTAAACTGAGGCACAATTATTTCAGATGGAGAGTAGCATGCTCAGCCAACAACTAGTTAAGACTTGAAACTTACTTGCCTGAAACCAGGGTTGACCAGCGTACACTGCCTGAAACTTACTTGCTTGAAACAACTAGTATTGAGCTGAAACTTACTTGCTTGAAACAACTAGTTAAGGAACAATAAGTACACTGCTATAGTATTGAGCTGGAATCCATGGTTCAACCAGCATGTAAAAATAAAAAAAAGAACCAAGGGATCAATACATTGTTTTGGGCTTTGTATGGTTTAACATATATTTGTGGCTAACCTTAGCAATATCACCCAGGCCTCCTTCAGAGTAGCCATACAGAAGATACTCTGTGGCTACACCAGCAAGAGCAATGCAAGAAAACCTATTGAGCATCTGTTACAATTAATAAGTGACATGATCTCATCTGTTGAGTGGACACATTTAGAACATGAAAAACACTTTACATGTCTTAACACGGTGATGATTTGTGAAGTGAAAGAAAGAAGTGCACTAACCTTTTTTTTTTTTTCATGACTGTTATATTGTGCCAAGTTGCACTGAACAATAAATGATGAACAAATCCGAATTAAAGACAACAATAGACGCAACACTATTTTTGAGTCAAACTGAAACTTCAATGCAGTTTTATATATAGTTTGTTTGGGGTGTTATAAGGGTAAGACTGGAAAAGGAGAATTTGGATTACCATAAAATTAAGAAAGGTCAAATAAAGAAGAGAGAGGAAATGTATGTAGCATGATGAAAGGAGAAGATCACACCTTGGCAGAAACCTTTCCTGAGTTAATCTACACAGAAAAAAAAGGAATTGTATCAGAGTTGGGTTAAAGAAACAATAGCAACCACATGCACACAGGGACATTATATACGCAAAAGTTTCTGGTGAATTCTCGTAGAGAACTCCAAAAGGAGCTGAATGACCTATGATAATCAATTGTAATCCCTTGAAAAAACAACAATTTATGCCTAAATGAATCAAAACCGAACACCTAAAATTTAGAGAGCTGTTAGATCGATGCCACCTTTACAAAAACATGAGTGCACAGACCAGATAACAGCTAATGGGCTGATTTGAGAAAAACCAACAGTTATGGCACGATTGGGCAAAACCAACAGTTCACCATAAGTTGAAATGACCTGACTTAATTTACCTTTACCAAAATATACCTAGCTAATCGAATGCTTAAACCATCCCTGGCATCCTGGCCTCCCTGGCTACTATATATATACAAGAGGCCATGTTGATCACAAGTATATATTACTCACTTTAAAAAGAATGAAGAATTTAATAAACAAATAAAGGCTGGAAGATAGAATGAACTTACTTCTTCAAGAAACTCAAAATCCACAAAAGCTGTACCAGCTTGCACATTAAGGGACCCTTCTTTGGTTAAGGTCTCAAGGCTTGTTATAGTATAACTTTTTGGAAGCACCCCAAGTAAATAGGCTATTATGAAGTGACCAGCTTCATGCTAGAAAATATAATTTTTCTTTAGAAATTGGGAAAATATTTTGAATATTATCTGAAGTACAAATTAGAAATTACAAGGTTGAAGATTGCAAATACCTGAATAACTCTACTGTGATACTTGTGGCTTAAAGTGTGGCCGATTGTGTCAAGCAGCAAGTTCCTGACACCTCCATTGAAAGAGATCTATAAAGCTTTAAAAAACAAGTGTTCTCAGAAGTAATGAGGAACAATACAAAGTGTTTAGAAGTTGGTAATAGAAGATAGAGAGAAAGAGCAACATTAAAGTGAGTGACCTGATCAACAGTCCAGACAAAAAGGAGAGCCAAGGTGATGAAGAGGAGTTGGAGTTGGGAAAGGTCAAATGCAAAGCGAGCTGAGACGGCTGCCAATGCGAAAGCAAGTTGGAGACTTCTCTCGATTGAGCCCAAAGTTTGATCAACTGGTGCGAGGAAAGAGGAAGTATCAATGCCATTAAGCTTCAACTCATCCAATGTATAGAGCCTTTGCGGAACCTAAACAGAGATAACATCAATATTCTTATATTGAACTGGTGCCAGCCTTGAACTATTAAGTAACAAGTACCTGCCTAGCAGCTCCGAAGCAGTGGAGGCCTCGTCCAGTTGGGTGGCCCTGCAAATCCCGCACAAGAGAGAGAGCGGCCTTGTCATCGCCGAGCCTGAGCTCCTCGTCCAGTTGCGCCAGCTTTTGTGATCTGAATATTGCGCTCTCGCTCTTGCTCTCACTCTGAGTGTCTCTGGCATTGGCATTGACAGCTTTAAAGGATCCTCTGAATCGAGCGAGGAGGAATGTGACGACGTCGCTCGTCCCAAATCACCGGTCCGCCAGTGGAGGCCGGCGATAAATGGTTTAGTGGAATTAGAAATCACAAAGAAATGCTAAATAGCAAAGAGGAACTCAAAGAGCCCAAAGGGAAATTTCATTAATTAATCAACTGTCTTTTACAATGACAAGCACCCCTTTATATAGAAGGCGACGCCTTGGACTACAAGTCAGTACATTTTCAGAAATACTACCCTAAAATGGAAATTTACAGAAAGAGAGAGAAAAAAATATAAAATTACAAAAATAGTAATGTCCTAAACTAAAGATAGTCATCGTCAGATTCTGAGATAGATTCGGATGAGATTCAGTTCGCGTCGTGTTCGGATGCAACATCCCTGGGTATCCTCGGGAGAGGTCTTGGTGAGATGCACTCGGGTGAGGGTGAGGTCTCGGGTGAAGTACCCTCGGGTGAGAGATCCTTTGGTGAGGTACCCTCTCGGGTTGAGCTCGCGTTATACTCGGAACCCCAAGGTACTTCGGAAGATATGTAGCGCCCCAACATACTTGGGAAGATATGTAGCACCCCAACATATTTCGGAAGAGTGACTCGTGTCTTATTCGGATTGAACAATCTAAGTGACCTTGAATGATTACCCGCAACATGAACCCCGAGGTATCTCGGGTGAATAGAAAATCCCTAAGATACTTCGGGTGAAGTACCCACGTAATGTTCGGATTAAGCGATCCGAATGACCTTGGGTGACTTGCCACGAGGTATCTCGAATGAAATATCCCGAGATACTCTCGGATAAATTCCCGTATTACGTCAAGCTCCCGGGGTTGAGCAAAGCTTGACCTCAAGCTTGTATTTTCTTTGAATTGTTTATGAAAATGGCGAACAGCGAACACGCTCGAGATGTACATGACTCTGAAAGGCTCGAATCTGTAGGCATCCTTATTGAACTTCTCTAGGCTCGGGTTTCGTCGAAACTTGCAACGAGTAAACTTGTTGTAATCACACCTCGGGTCATGATCTTTACTCGCGAAGACCCACTTGAGCTCGAGGATCTTCGTGTTCGGGTACTCTTGAGCTGGGATATCCTGGAGGAGATAAAGATATGAAGAAGCGCCTTTCGGGTTAGAGCTCGTGTCTTCAGTTGGAGGTGGATCGAGAGGACCTCGGGTGATGTGCTGGTGTATCACAAAAGGAGGAGCAAGTCGCGATGAGCGATTAGTCGTGCGGTTGCGCTCGGATTCATCCCTCGGAGTGTCACATACCCTGAGCGTGATCACTTGAGCTCGCAGCATGTTCGAGAGATCGCGCTTCACTGCTTCTGGATTTGGTTGCAGGAATGGATCGTTGTACTCAGATGTCAAAGCGATGTTGTGATCTGTGTGCAAAATACCGGCCTTGAAAAGAGGAGTCGTCGAGGTAATCTCAACCTCAGCAGTGATGTTACCTCGGAATACATCTCGATTTCCTTTTACAACCAAACAATTTTCAACAACTTCGGAGTTAATATTGCAGATTTTTCCTTCATCTGGGCTAGCGTCGCAAATGATATCAACACAGAAGGTTTCCTGTTCACTCATTGCGACCAGACTTTCTTTGGCGACGTTGGGGTCAACCTCGTGCACCTTTTCTTGATTTGGAGTAACCTCGTAGATGACCTCGCGAGTGACCTGACTTTCTTCGCCAATGTCGAGGTCAACTTCGTGATCTTGCTCTTCATTGCCAAGGTCAACCTCGTGGATCTTCTCTTCGCCTAAGTTAACCTTGCAGACAACCTCGTGAATATCCACGGTATTGCTCAAGTTTGTTGAGGTTGGTATGCTACAAGAGACAGACGAGTTGATGCTTGGAAAATTTCTTGGTGCGTTGAGGTGTTTCGAGGTCTCGGTGTAGGCTCGGATTGGTATAGTTATAGGTGTTGTGACCATAGTTTGAGCTCGTCTTGGTGTTGACACATCGCTAGGAAGCAAGTTTTGATCTCGGGTTTCTTGTTCTTTTATGGATTTCACCTCGGGTTGGACTTCGGGGTGGACCTCGGGTTGAATCTCAGGGTGAAACTCGGGTTGAATCTCGGGGTGAACCTCGGAAGCTTTGTGGAATGTGTTCACTGACATCGCAGTCGAGGTATATGTCGAGCCGCGAGATTCAAGATGGATTGTGCTCGGATTGGATGGCGAAGTGAAGGACTTTGTAGCCACGGATTGGATTCGGCTCGCGGTTGGTAAAATCCTCAGAGGCAATATAGGACTTCGAGCTTGTTGTTGTTCTACTGCCTTCGCCTTGGCTTGGGCCTCAGGGAGGTCATAGAAGGTTTGCACAACAAGTGCGTTTCGGATCGAGTCACGAAGTCCATGGAGGAATCGAGCAACTCGTTGATCCTCGGTCTCGTTCAATAGATTGCAAGACTCCAACTGATAAAATTCGTGAGTATACTCGTCTACACTTCTCGGTCCCTGTCTGAGCGACTGAAACTGTCGAAACTGTGCTTGTCGATAGCTGAATGGTATGAATTCAAGAATCATCTCGCGTTTTAGTTCGTCCCAGTCATTGAGAGGTGGAAGGTTGTCGAGATAGCGACGATACTTAAAATTTTGCCACCAAGCACTCGCTTGCTCTCGAAACCGAATGATAACTGAGGACACACGCTTCTCAGCGGGAATTTCTTGTAACTCGAAAACTTCTTCTACTGTGTGCGTCCAATCGAGGAACTCTTCGGGTTTGAGCCTCCCGGTGAAGTCAGGAATCTCAACTCGGGGACCTCTTTTCCAGTTATGAGCTCGGGTGTTTTCTTGACCTCGGGTGTCGGGATTATAGGGGTTCGGAAGAGAGTTAAGGGCTTGATCTCGGGTGTCAAGACTATAGGGGTTCGGAATGGAGTTACGGGCCCCACCTCGATCATCATTAGGGTTTAAGCGTCCCATGAGTGTTGTAATCAGTTCTGTATGGCGCACGGCGTTATCATCCATACGCTGAAGTAGGGTTTCTTGACTCTTCTGCATTCGTTCAAGAAGTGCGATGATGTTAGGATCGGCCATGGATTCCGGCGAAAAGATGGAAAGTGAGGGTGGTAGAAATAGGTGGATTGCAGCGATCGGCGACGGCGGTCAGCGGAGATACTACTTCACGCACGCGCGAAGGTGGATTGTCGGACGACGGACAGTGGAGATACAGCTTCACGCAAGTGCGAAGGTGGATTGTCGGAACCTGGCTCTGATACCACTTGACGACGTCGCTCGTCCCAAATCACCGGTCCGCCAGTGGAGGCCGGCGATAAATGGTTTAGTGGAATTAGAAATCACAAAGAAATGCTAAATAGCAAAGAGGAACTCAAAGAGCCCAAAGGGAAATTTCATTAATTAATCAACTGTCTTTTACAATGACAAGCACCCCTTTATATAGAAGGCGACGCCTTGGACTACAAGTCAGTACATTTTCAGAAATACTACCCTAAAATGGAAATTTACAGAAAGAGAGAGAAAAAAATATAAAATTACAAAAATAGTAATGTCCTAAACTAAAGATAGTCATCGTCAGATTCTGAGATAGATTCGGATGAGATTCAGTTCGCGTCGTGTTCGGATGCAACATCCCTGGGTATCCTCGGGAGAGGTCTTGGTGAGATGCACTCGGGTGAGGGTGAGGTCTCGGGTGAAGTACCCTCGGGTGAGAGATCCTTTGGTGAGGTACCCTCTCGGGTTGAGCTCGCGTTATACTCGGAACCCCAAGGTACTTCGGAAGATATGTAGCGCCCCAACATACTTGGGAAGATATGTAGCACCCCAACATATTTCGGAAGAGTGACTCGTGTCTTATTCGGATTGAACAATCTAAGTGACCTTGAATGATTACCCGCAACATGAACCCCGAGGTATCTCGGGTGAATAGAAAATCCCTAAGATACTTCGGGTGAAGTACCCACGTAATGTTCGGATTAAGCGATCCGAATGACCTTGGGTGACTTGCCACGAGGTATCTCGAATGAAATATCCCGAGATACTCTCGGATAAATTCCCGTATTACGTCAGAATGGGGAATGGGAATGGGAATGGCCGCAGCAACACGCCGCCGCCGCTCCTACCACCATCTGATGAATTTGAATTGGAGGGAAAGAGAGACAGAGAGAGCCAGGCAATGAATGAATGTTTCCCTTTCTATATATTTTTCTTATTTTTTTTATAAATAAATTTCCGATGGATAATTGAATGGATTCTACGGAGAGGAGAAGAGAGGAGAGGAGAGGCGGGAGGTGGACCCACTCGTCATTGAAATAATTGTTAACGGATGGATCGGATTAGGATAACTCAGAGTGAAGAGTTCCACACCCAGTGTTCAATTCGTCTCTCTTCTCTCTCTCTCTCTCCGCTCTGCACTCTTCAACAAAATATATGTTTTTGCATTTTATTACGCTATTATGCATCAAAATAATCTTTCCAATTTTTTTTTTTTTTTGTTAACAACGAATTCGCCAAGAGTCGAGCTAGCCAAACTATAACCAGCTAGGTTGTTCTATATAGCTTCCACGCTTCTATTTGCCGGTCTCGACTAGTGTGTGTGATCCGATTGCTCCAAGCAATCGGATGGCTTCCTCCCTCTCAGAAACTCTTCTCTCTTTCTATGTGTGGAATATGCAGAACAACAGTTCCAAAAACTAGAGAGACGTTTCTGTTTAGAGGGGTATATATAGGAGTTGATCTGAACAGATCACGTCTGTTCAGATCCCCGTCCCAGCGACCTGCAGGCCCTGCCTGCGACCCACTGGGTCGTTCAGTATCTGCGGCCCACGGATTCAGCCTGCGACCCGCAGAAAACGGCTCCACACACTTTTTCGAACACTATGTGTATTTGTTTGAACAGAAATTTATGACCAACCTAGCTAGTTATAGTTTGGCTAGTTATAGTGCTGACAGACAACGTAAGGTTGTTCTATATAACTGTCAGACAGATTGCAGGCTGGGTCTGCGGGTCGTCTAAATAGAAATTTATGACCAGTGAAAATCTGACTTTTTCTGCGGGCCGCTGATCAGTTCAGCGGGCCGCCAGATCTGACACTGACAGTATAGTATAATACAACTAGAATCTGATCTAACCAACTCGAGACCTCCCTCATTATCCAACATGGTGTTTTAACTATCCTGAAGATAGTAACATGGTTTAATACCTTTCTTTAGATGCATATTTGCATAGAGAGTGATGGTAGGTATTTATACCTCTCACTATTGTGGGCGTGTTTGAGTAATGACCCGGGGTCATTGACTCGCATGCTTAGACAACACAGTAGGGTGACTTTGGACCTAAAAGAACTGGGTTTCTTGTCCAATGTCTGAACTTTGCGCCAATCGAGTTGATTGAGAGGTAATACACTTTGTACATGAGACATGATTGGTGGCCTTGGTTGTCATCTTTCGGTTATCATTGCTAGGATGTGTCATTTCTTGAATCGATTCAAGGATTGTGCGGTGAAGTGTAACCATATGTTATAACTCTCAAGTTATATCATAATTGATGATGCTAACATACATACTTGTGCTTTGTCTCTATTTTGTAGAAAGATGTCGGCAAGTAAGAACATAATCGCTGATCTCAATGCTGGAGAGAAGACGAGTAACAATTACGATTTGTGGCATCGTAAAGCTCAATTTCTGCTTGAGATGCAAGATTCGTTGGAGCCATTGACAAGGGAACTCACGGAAGCTGAAAGGGCCAATCCAAATAGAAATTGAGCCATTGAGGAGTTCAAGAAAAAGGATAGTGCCGCTCGCATAACGTTGCTGAGTAGCATGTCCAATGATGTACTCTTAAGGTTCGAGAGGTATCGCACCACAAAAGAGTTGTGGGATGCGGTGAAGCTCCAGTATGGTGGTACTTCAACCACTAGGATGCACCAACTCACTCTTAGACTAGATGGCTATAAGAAGCGTCCCGAGCATACCATGCAGGAGCATATCTTAGCCATGTCTAATATGATAAGTGAGCTGACTCAAGCGGGCCATGTCCTATCGGATGAGCAGCAGGTTCAGGCTGTGATCCGCTCACTATCTCGCTCATGGGAGCATTTGAAAGTTAACCTCACTCACAATGACAACATTCGCACTTTTGACCAAGTGGCGCGTCACGTGGAGTTGGAGGAGGACCGCTTATCGGCCGAGAAGGCTGAAAAGGCTGCTGGAGAGGCAATGATTGCCGTCTCAAAGAACTCGCAAAGGAAACCGAAGAAAAATTCCGGTTTAAGAAAGGTGCGGGTGGCACTGGCGTGGCCAATGCAAAGATTGACAAGAAGCGCAACAAGAAGCGTGAAAAAGGGAAGGAGAAGCCCAAGGGGGCTTGCTTCAACTGTGATCAGATTGGACATTTCGCTCGTGATTGCACGAAGTCGAAAAAGGTACTTTCTGGACCGAGCAGTGTTTCTGTCTCAGTATCAGCGTGCCGCTGGGATGACCAGCGGGCCGCTGAACTCCCCTCTGCTTGTGATTCAGCTTTATATGTGTCCAGTTGCTTTATGTTTACTAATAACAATCCTGTTTGGACTGTTGATTCTGCAGCAACTGACCACATAGCTAGGGATCGAGCAGCATTTGTGGATTATCGTCGCATTCCGGCAGAAAGCAAGCGCATTTTCATAAGAAATAATAGTAGTGTTCTCGTGCATGGCATTGGCACTTGTGAGCTAATGTTTCGCAATGGACATAAATTTGTTCTCCATGATGTGTTGTATGCGCCTGATGTGAGGCGAAGCCTTGTATCTGTTTTAGTTCTTGTCAAAACTGGATTGCGTGTTGTTTTTCTTAATAATTGTGTTGAATTGTATAAGAATTCTGTTTTACTTGGTAATGGATTTCTTAAGAACAATTTCATGATTTTGGACACAATTGATGGCTGTTCTTCTTTCTCTTATGATATTTTTTTCTTCTAATGTTAATTCTTATGTGAATGATAATATGTTGATATGGCATGCTAGACTTTGTTATGTGGGGCAAGATAGGATGACTAGATTGGCTAAGGCTGGACTTTTGGGTCCCTTAACCAAGGTCTCCTTACCTCGTTGTGAGGGTTGTCTAGCGGGTAAAGCTACTCGAAAGCCTTTTCGTAAGGCTGTTCGTGCCAAAACTCCTTTGCAATTGATACACTCGTACATTTGTGGTCCTTTGAGTGTTAGGGCTCGACATGGTGCTTATTATTTCATCACATTTATTGATGACTATACACGTTTTGGTCATGTATATTTGATCTCCCACAAGTCGGATGCACTAGGTTGCTTCCAAAAGTACTTGGCGATAGTTGAGAATCAACAAAATGGACTTGTCAAAGCTCTTAGGACAGATCGTTCATCAGTTGACAACTCCCTACACGCCTCAACAAAATGGTGTTGTTGAAAGGCAAAATAGGACCTTGTTGGAAATGGTTAGATCTATGATGGCACAAGTAAGTCTACCAATTTCGTATTGGGGAGATGCGTTGTTGACCGCCACATATGTTCTAAACCGTGTTCCCTCGAAGTATGTGGCAGCCACCCCTTATGAGTTATGGAATGGACGAAAACCGGATTTGGGTAATCTCGATCCATGGGGTTGTTTGGCTTATGTCCATGATCCGTCTCATAAACATGGTAAGCTTGGTCCGAGAAGGAGAAAGTGTATCTTCATTAGGTACTCTGACACTTCCAAGGGCCACGTGTTTGTTGGAGATGATCTAAGTGGGACAGTCACGGAAATCGAATCGAGGGATGCAACGTTCCTTGGAAGTGAATTTCCAAATAGAAGCGAGGTTTCTCAAGAGGAATGCCTATATGAGTCAATTCCTTCCGTAAATAATGGTACTGATCAGAATGTCGAGGCGAGAGGGGGAAATAAAAGTCTTCCTCAACCTCCTGAGGTCAGAACTATTGCGGAAGAGGTAGCTCGGCAGGTCAGAACCTCTCTGGCGCCCAGTTTCAACGGGCCGCAGGCTGAGCCAGCGGGACGCCGAAACAGGCGAGACTTCCAGGACAGAGGTCCTGTCAATCTGCATCCAGATACAGCGGGTCGCTGGGATGATTAGCGGGCCGCTGAACCTATGACTGATATGCAGACGGAAGAAGTATTTGAACCTCGAAGGTCTGAACGTCAGAAAGTACCCCGCCGATGATTTGAGATCGAAGGGGGGGGGAGTGTTCATGACTGCTCTTTATGGATTGGTCATGCCGAATGAGGATGATAAGCCCAAACGCAAGAAAGCGATTATGGCTATCGATCCGGATGAACTAAAGAATGTGCGTGAGGCACTTTCTAGTTCTAAATCTAAGGAATGGTTGCTGACCATGCAAGAGGAGATTGATTCAATGGAGAAGAATCATGTTTGGGACATAGTTGACTTACCACGAGGTCGCAAGGTTGTTGGGAGCAAATGGATTATCAAAGCCAAGCGTAAAAGTGACGGTCAATTGAGCGTTACAAAGCTCGCTTGGTTGCGAAAGGATTCACCCAAGTAGAGGGAGTGGACTATGAGGAAACCTTCTCACCTGTGGTTAGGTTTGCCTCTATCCGCTTGATCCTAGCAATTGTAGCTGCAATGGATCTAGAATTATATCAAATGGACGTGAAAACTGCATTTCTCAATGGAGAATTGCAAGAGGTATATATGGTCCAACCCGATGCATTCGTGGTTGAAGGGAATGAGCACATGGTGTGCAGACTTTGCCGTTCCATATATGGTCTCAAACAAGCATCACGGCAATGGAACCTCCGATTCCACCAAGCCGTCTTGTCAAACGGCTTTAGGGTGATGGAAGAGGATCATTGTGTGTATGTGAAAGGGTCCAATGATTGTTTCTTGATCATGACATTGTATGTTGATGACATATTGCTTGTGGGTAACAACAAGTCGCTGATTAGTTCAACGCAGGCTTGGTTGTACTCTATGTTTGACATGAAAGATATGGGTGAAGCTAGCTATGTGCTAGGTGTCAAGATAACTCGAGATCGAACCAAGAGATTTCTCAGTTTATCTCAAGAAACTGATGTGAAAAAGGTTCTTGAACGATATGACATGGATGGATGTCGATCGGTTGACACTCCTATCGATAAGAACACAAGTTTGAGTAATGACATGGGTCCCAAGACAGATGAAGAGAGAAAGAAAATGGAAAATGTGCAGTACTCTTGCGCAGTTGGAAGCTTGATGTACGCCATGTTGTGTACAAGACCCGATATTTGCTATGCGGTGAGCCTTGTCAGCCGATTTCAGTCGAATCCTGAATTTGCTCATTGGCAAGCAGTCAAGAGGATTCTGAGATATCTCAAGAACACATCGGATTATGTGTTATGTTATCAAGGCAGAAGCATGGACCTAGTTGGCTATTCGGATGCCGATTGGGCTGGTGACTTGGATGAGCGCAAGTCCACCTCAGGTTTCATCTTCATGCTTGGTAACAGTATGATCTCTTGGGCTAGTAAAAAGCAAACGTGTGTTGCTTTATCTACCATGGAGGCCGAGTACATTGCATGTTCTGCGGCGACCCAAGAGGCAATATGGTTGAGGCGTTTCCTAAATGGACTAGGGGTAGTCAAGGTGCCCAACGGACCTGTGACAATCTATTGCAATAGCACGGCTGCTATAGCATTCTCGCGAGACCCCAAGTACCATGGAAAAGCAAAACATATTGATACGAGATATCATTTTGTTAGAGACAGACAAACACATCAAAAAATAGTGTTGAAGCACATTTTCACTGATGAGATGGTGACAGATCCATTCACGAAATCCATCGCAAGGATGCAGTTCCTAAAACTGATTAGGGTTATGGGTCTGAAGTCTGCCAGCGGGTCGCTGCACTGATCAGCGGGTCGCAGATTGGGTTGCAGACAGATGGACAGATTTTCTGAGAATGTTTCAGAATTGCTTGAGTGGGTCGCTGGCAGGGCCAGCGGGCCGCTGACACTGAGAATTCTGTAACATGTATCTGTTATGTATGTATGTATTTGAACAATTATATTTTATTATAAAATATTGTTGAGACATGTTTATTCATTATTGTTTATGAATTGCTTGTTATTGTTCAATTAAATGTTAGCATGTTGGTAGTGTGTCATTGAACATTAGATTGTCTCGCTCACACGAGCAATCGCCTCTAATGCCTGGGCATGTAGAGATGAGACTAGATTGAGCTATGTGCGCTTAGTCAGGGAATAATTAAGGAGCCATCTGGGATGGACGAAGCTCATTGTCGCTTCAGTCTGGGACTGAAATGAGGCTTGTCTTCTTTTAGGCGATCCGATGTGATTGTACCCCAAACAATCACGTAGTTCAATTTAGCCGAGGTGAGAATCTCCTTAGAACTCGGTGAGTGTCTAAGTGAAGAATCTTAGGATCAGTTGCAATAAGGAGTGGTCTAGACCATAGACACTTGGTTTGCAAACTGGATCTAGACTCGTACAATGAATGAATACACACGTCTGTTTAGTAGATATTTCATTGTAACATGTTCTCATACCACATGTGCTGGGCGACAGTTGGAAGTGGGTTGAGTGGTTCCAAGACCAAGACCGTATGACTCCCCATGTGTGAGTTCCATAGAGAGGTACCCTTTGACTTTTAACTATGTCATGATAAATGGGATCAGGGTTGCTACTTTGGTGTGTACCCTACGGTGATGTATATTCCGCCTGTCGGGGCATTGCTGGGCAAGCGACTGATTTCGTTTTGAGTCTCATGAGTTAAAAGGAAGATTCTATTCATCATGCACAAACGATAGATTTGTTGGTGTTCAGGATCCACCAAACTCATCATATGGACTGAGGTTGAGAACATACAGCAAACTAAGATTGAGAAGGAAAAGACATGTATCATTGAATGGTCGATAATATTTGATCTAGTGCGGATTTGAGTGATTCTAAGGCACTAGTATACACATTGAACTGTTCTTTTTACAAAAGGATAGATGCTCTCTCGCTGGCTTTGAATTTATTCAAAGTGAGGCTTTTGAGCTCCCTCATGACAGGTGTATGCGCTGGTCGTACGTTCCATTTGCCGTATGAGGTCTGGCTCAGTGTTTGGTATAAACGTCTCCAAGAGGGAGATGTTGGAAAAAGTGTGTGGAGCCGTTAGCCTGCGGGCCGCAGATACTGAACGACCCAGTGGGTCGCAGGCAGGGCCTGCGGGTCGCTGGGACGGGGATCTGAACAGACGTGATCTGTTCAGATCAACTCCTATATATACCCCTCTAAACAGAAATGTCTCTCTAGTTCTTGGAACTGTTGTTCTGCATATTCCACACAGAAAAGAGAGGAGAGTTTCTGAGAGGGAGGAAGCCATCCGATTGCTTGGAGCAATCAGATCACACACACTAGTCGAGACCGGCAAGTGGAAGCGTGGAAGGTGACGCCAAGCCCTAACGTGAGGTCCACGTCTGTTCAGATCAACTCCTATATATACCCCTCTAAACAGAAACGTCTTTCTAGTTCTTGGAACTGTTGTTCTGCATATTCCACACAGAAAGAGAGGAGAGTTTCTGAGAGGGAGGAAGCCATCCGATTGCTCCAAGCAATCGGATCACACACACTAATCGAGACCGGCAAGTGGAAGCGTGGAAGGTGACGCCAAGCCCTAACGTGAGGTTGTGGTGTACCGGACGTATACGGAGAGAGATAAGGCTGCAGAACCGAACTCCGACAAGCGGGTCTAGGCGTTCGATCATTTTCGCTGCGGTATATCTAATTTCTCTAAATTATTCTTATAGGTTAGATATGCATATAGGTTTATATCAAGTTAAACCTTCACATAGTAAAGTGGGTTTTGTAACTTGTAATCAAGCTGATTTGTGTGATTACTTCATTAAATTACCGGAAGGCTTACTTTTCATTTTTTTTACTTGGAGTTCTTTTAAGCTTGAATTCTCATTTAAAAAAAAAATTCATGTGATCGTGTGTGGTGTTCTATCAAATTTTAAGTATTTTATATTCAACAAGCATGATGCATGCATAGTAATGAGATGAAATATTAATATTGAAATAAAATAATTAGAATGTGGTACTAAATATAAGAGGGGATTTCAATGCCACGGGTTTTTTGTGTCACTAAGTTGTCAAATGTCACAATCTTTCTTTCTTTTAATATTTTCAAAACTAAAAACTCAAATGTCAAATTTGATTGGTAGATCTTGTTTGATTCAACGAGTGATATGCTTTATCACATGATTTTTTATATATTATAGTTCAATTTATACTAGATTAAGTAGTCAAAAATTGAATATGTTAATTAGAATTATTCTACCATAATTAACAAGATTTTTTTATTTTTTATCGCTTGATTGAGTATCAAATGGACTATAAAATTATATGGTAGCATATCACTTGTTAAATTGTACAAAATCAATTGTTCGAACTAAACATTTAAAATTAAATTTTGTAAAAAATGTTAATGAAACAGATATATTGTGGTGGTAGTTTGTGGTACCAAAAATCATAACAGTGGAACCCTTGTCTAAATATAATCAATTTAAAAGATTAAAATGCCCTTACCTTAAGTATTACGTTGGAAACCAATTTATCTAAAAAAAAAAAAGGTATTACGTTGGAATTTGAGGTGAATGATTACTCAATACTCACTAATAAGCAATTGACACACTGAACAATATGCAAAGAATATCTGGTAAGACCAAAATAGAGTTGAGTTCGTACTTTAATTAATTTCATTTTACAACTAATTATGCTGGAGATCGATCGAGGAGCTCTTAACTACGAAAGCAGGTAATGATTATTGCGTTAGCTAGCGCACAACACCATGTCGCCATTCTAGATACCTTCATTCTAGATACCTTCTTTTTGTAATTTGTAGAGTGAATCCTCTTCGTAAATTATTTTACATCACTTGACTGCACATGCGTTGCAACAAATATAAGGTGATTTAAGGCTTGTGTTTTAAATCAAGCAATTTTACGACAGGAGTTCCTAGTACCTGCATGCAGGGCTGTCAAACGTTTAAGATGGAACGGAAATTCATCATTCCGTTTTCATTCCGTTTCAAAATACGAAACAAAAAATTATTTCGTTTCCGTTCCATTTCGTTAAACGGAACGGAAATTTCACTTCCACATTCATTTTACATTGAAATTTCTCATTTCAGCGTTCCGTTTCCGTTTCCGTTACTGAAAATGAAACTACTTTTCCTTCCACTTCTATTCTATTCCGGACGGAACGAAACAAAAACGTGCGAAACGGCGGTATATTGACAGCCCTACCTGGGAATATTTTGGTGGGTTTTACTTTTTAGCGCAATTAATCTATTTAAGTTTAAGGTACAAAGACTTGCAGCAGATTCCAAGTCAGAATTCAAAGAAAGCTCTGTTCAGCGTGTTCGTATTGACTATTGACTGCGTCGGTGACGAGTGACGACCAACAAAAATGTAAACCCCATGTACTTAGCAGGCACACGCCTTAACCACTCGGCCAAAGCCACCCTTCTGCTGTAGTTTTGCACACATTATAAATATCATGAAAAGGAATTCTCTTTTTCACACCAAAGCCTACTTTTTTTTTATTCCCCTGAATAAATATATTTGTGTTACTTTAAATGTATAGAAATCAGTGTTTTTTTTTATAAATTAACTAGAAAATATATAGGAATTAATTACCATGATTAGTCGTGCGTGCGCAATTGTTAACACAACTAGCCATGAAAACGAACCCAAATAATAATCTATTGCCTATTGGTATTGCAATTTTCATGGAAGAAATCAGTGTTTTTTGATAAATTATAACTAGCAAAACCGACTAATGTGTTGGCAATTTAATATTTAAATGAATATGTATGTTACAATATTGTATGTTTTATTTGACTAAATATTACATTCGCAAAGATGCACCACCATTAGAAAATGAAACAAATATATGGCAGAATTTTTTAGACTTATTTCTATGTTGCACCAACGTATCATATTTATGCTTTCCAATAATCACAAGTGAAATTTATCAAAAATATTGAGAATCTGTGTGATTTTCAAAGCCAAAATTTTTCTTTTTCGTATTTCTTCCATTATCTCTCTCTATTGTTCACATCATTTTTTTTTTCTTGTCCATACATAAAGATAGAGAATACGCAAAATTTATGCGATGTTATTGTTACAGATATGTCCTAGAAGCCAATCATATCTGGCTACTTCTATGGTTTTATGTCATTGATGATTTTATATCATTTGTTTTCTTGATTTATTTGTTGACAGATCATTCAGGTTGAGGATCTGAATTATAGATCTCTGTTTTTCATTTAATAGTAAATGACAACAATAAATCTAAAACGTCCATAATCTTGATAATTAGCAAGGAACATTAATTATCAATAAGATTAATATGCTAGTTAAGTGATGATTAAGTTCTATAAATCATAGGTTAAGAGTAACCAACTTAATTGCATATGTTTATGTTAATTAAACATAGTTGATCGAAGGGGGATACCAAGTCTCAAAATAAAAACCTCGTGTCTACCGATCTAATCGTTTGTAGAACAGTTTGAGGGTCGAATCCACAGGGACGGTGTTGGAATATTAGTCTTTTACTTTACTAAACTAGCTAGACGGTTCAACTCTTATGTGAATTAAGGGTTGCAGGTGGGTCTAAATCCTAAGTCTAGTTACAAGGTCAAAACTAGAATTAATAAGAGAGATTCAACAAGTCACGAAATTCTAGGGTTTCTGGTTGCTAACACTTCTTCTTAGTCCCAGTTCCAGCGGCCCGCTGACTCTCGTAGCGGCCCGCTAAAAGAACTTAGGTCGCTAACCTATTAGACTGGTCGCTGGCTACTTGGCGGGCATAGACAACCTCGCTGATTCACTCAGCGACCCGCTAGGATTAGCGATATGAATGCAAATTGACTTAATTCAGTTGATAATTGTGTAGGGATAATGGCTTAATTAAAGTTCCTAGATCAAACTCTCGTTTTAGGTCTGGTTACCAATTAATTAACTCAATTTCCCTCGTATAGAATATAGATTTCAATTATCGTTTCTTGGTCTAGTTTCTACAAGTTTATACCTTTCTAACCTATGAAATCCTTGAGCTTTCACTTTTGGAAAGGACCTAACTTTCGTTAATCGATCCTGGTTTAACCTTTCAGTTGGAAACCTTCATGTTAATCGTAATCATGCCTAATAATCTAAGTTTATTTGGACTAAACCACGTAGCAATTAAGCGAGCTCTACTTAACGGGTGTAAATAAATCTACTTAAGTAATCATGACATAATCAATTCAAGCAATTCAAGCAAGGTATAAAATACAAAGATATCAAATAAACTAAATAAACATGCAATCAACAACTAAGAATTCGAGTTTACAACCATAGCCCTAGAACAAACAATCAACAACTAAAAGACATCATACAAACACAAGAGAAAATGAGAATAAGGAAAGATTACAACCAATTGCTCTTGCGTGTCGAAATCTCCTATCAAACACGTCTCTTGTTGTCGCAATCAACCTGCTTGGCGCTGCCACGATCTGGACTTGAGACTCAACTCTCAAATAACTCAATATCTAACCCTAACTTTGACCTCGGATTTGGTCTCCTCTTGTTCTCCCTCAAAACCTCCTCAAACTAGTCTTTAATAGGCATTGGGAAGGTGTAGAAACGCTGGAAATAACTGAAGACGTGCTCTGGATGCACCTGGAGTCGGTAGAAATCGTCGTCCAAATATAAAATTGCTAAATCAAGCAATTCTGCTAAATCTGGCAGTTCCAGGTCTGCGGGCCGCTGGGACTATCAGCGGGTCGCAGGAAAATGTCAGCACTGCGTCCTGTCAGTATTTTGGGCATATCTCCTTCATCCGAACTCCGTTTGAGATGATTCAAGATCCGTTAGAAAGCTTAGAACGAGCTCTTCAACTTTATAGACTCATCCAAGTCTTTTCTTGTCCAGAATCTGCAATAAAATTAGAAATTATGGTAGTAACTCATTCTTGACATAAAAAACCTAATTAAACTAACCTAAACTCATCTAAACTATGTAAACTATGTAAACTCAAGGTAATTGGTTTAGTTTGGAGACAAAATGGTACTTGAATATGCATATAAAATTCACTCTTCAAATCCACCCAAATTTAACATTTGCTTGTCCCCAAGCAAATATCTATCTTAGAAGAATGGTTTGGCTCTAAACTAAAACAATGACTTGAGACGTACAAGTTATGAAGATTCTTAACATGCACCAATATCGTGATTTGATTGAATTATTTAGATAATTTTACAAGCTTTTTCAAATCGAATTGAGTTGTCCCAAACGACCTACGCTTACCCTACATGTGAAACACTTAGGATGCTTGTAACTATTGTCCATAACTTACCTTGTTTAATTTCTAAACTTGTTGAATTTTCAAAATTTAACAATTGACTTGGCAAAGAGATTCGGGATCACACTCTACCAATACAAATAACATGTCATATCAATTTATTTCACAACCAAGTCTTCAAGTACTTAAACCGCTATATTGATTTTCGAAAACGCATTAGAAATCGAACTAAAGTGAGGCGGAAAAAAGGGTACAACTCCTCACCCATTCTATTCCAAAGTTTTTCAGTTGGACTTTTCAACTTTTCTTCCGGGGCTAGGAGGGTTTTCCCGCGGTGGAGAGGTTAGCCAAATTACGGTGGATTTATTTTCGAGATTTTTCTTGTTTTTTTTTAATGTCATGAGCCTTTATGTTTTTACTCATGATTTATGGAAGTTCTTTTATCCACCATAATCTATAGCTTCCCGCAATGTCCATGGCATTGCACGCTTTTTAGTTCCCCTTTTTATTTACTTTTTTTTATATACAAGAGTGTGTATTTACATCTTCGACTTTTAATAAACTTGAAAACAGCGGTTGTTTGACTCTAGACTTAGTGTTTATTTCCTTAGTTGACATGCATTTAGGTCGGTAGAATCGATCTTGACAAAGTTGAGAAATTAATTCAATTGGTGGTTGTCTTGGTTCACCAATTTCTAATTGGTCAAGTCATTCATACTACTTATCAAATCATCAAATTTTAGTTTCAATCTAGATAGATTATGATACAATACCTACTCATTTCCTAAGGTCACAGGGGCTAGTCGATCAATTAGATGACCCACAATTCAAATCGAAAAAAATTCTAAAACTTCCTAAATAATTCATTCAATTTATGATATCAAAACTTGTTAAGTATCTTCCTAACTTACCTAAATGCAATCTATATGAAATTATCATGCAATAGAGACAATTCCTAAATGAAATGCACAATTATACCTATCAGTTCCAGTTTTAGATACCCACCGGACTTTTTAGCTACCCACCGAAAATCTCTGCTACCCACCGAAAACTTCAGCGGGCCGCTGAGACACTCGGTGGGCCGCCGATACTGGGACAGATATGAAATTAACACCTAAAATGCATGATGCAAATCTAGATACAACTCCTATTCTCTCCTCCCAAGTTTAAAACTTTGCATTGTCCTCAATGCAAGGAAAACATAACTTAAAAGAGAGAAAAGAAAGGAAACTCATCAAATTATTGTAGTGGTTGTGAAGTTCGCATAGGGGTTGATGCGACTTGCAAAACGACTTGTATGCTCCTTCATGGTGTATCCCCCAAGTTTGAGCTCTTGCATACAATTCGTGTAATGGTGCTTCCAAAAGCTGATTTGTCACTTTTCTTCAAATCTAAAACCAACAACAACAATTGATAAGTTATAACTAACTAAAACAAATAAACCTAAATTAGAGAAAATGAAATTTTTGGGTCTTGGGTTGCTGTTAGTTTAGTGCATAATTTTCATTTTAAGGTTAATTACTCTTAATTATCCACAAATAAACCATGCACAAACATAGGAACTAGTACTAAGCCATTCACACAAGAGAAAGGGTTCAAAGATGTACCTCCCTTGATATCGTAATCAAGGGGACTTGAACCACGGCTTGATTGTAGGTGGTGCTTGCTCCTTCGGCCTCTTTGTCGAAGCCCCTCGAGTCCACTTGGTATTAACCAAATCCTCAACAAAAGCTATGCTAGTAGCTATGGAGGATATGACTAATCCCTAGTTTTCCCGTTCTTCTAGCAAATCAACAAAGCTATTTGAGGAAGAAAGGGGAGCTCAACACATGAGCAATAGGGAGAGGAAGAGGGAGGAGGCGCCGGCCACAAAGAGGGTAGGGGGCGGCTAGGGTTTGTGGGAGGAGAGAGAGAGGGATTTGCAACCATACAACCCTTTATATAGTATGCTAACCCTACCTACCTCACACCATCTAATTACAAGATTGCCACCCACCTACCTCCATACAAGGCCGGCCACATAATGAGCCTCTATGGGCTATGTGTTTTGCATAAAGGATCCACTCAATCAATTATTAAATGGACCTTTCTTGTTGCTCTCAATTTGGTTCCCTATTGGACTTTTAATTAACTATTTAATTAAAGCCTTTTAATATGCATATGTGTTGAATAAATAATTATTAACTTAATAATAATTATTTAGGAATTAGAAAATATATTAATTTATTTCTATATGATCCCTTTGATTTAATTAATTATACAGTCTATAACGCTATTTAATTAATTAATCAACTTATCATATTTTGCAATACCAATTGATGCAAATAAATAAATAATGCACGCATGGTTAAAACACCAATTTTGTGTGACCCTTTGAGGATTTATGCTACGTTGGACATGGAGTTAAATCGCTATTTAATTCCAATAATCATAAGCGGTATCTAGCAACACGTCATGATTCCCAATTCGCATAAATAGTATACAGCTACAATATTTCAATCATGCATAAGAGAATAAAAGAATATCTCTATTTTGATTCTTATGTCGCACGATATCACCGTATAATCCAAGATAGGAATGTGTCATTCTTGCAGATTATACGTTTCTTGATCTAGAGATAATTGTATCAGTTGCTAGCAAACAATCTATCTCCATCAAGGGGCCCAAATAGATATCGTCACTCACTAAGTGAATTAATGAGGGACATACGGTTTTCTTGATAATTTAGCTTTTCCCCGCACAATTCAAGAGAACATAAATAACGTCCGTATAGCAGCCCTTATCGGGAATCAGCGGTAGACGATATTTATTGAACCTATCCTCATGTGGAAAAGATAAACATCTCAAACTTAGAATCAAAATCATAACGAAATAAATAATGACACATAACACAATCCATATATTTATTTCGTTGGGTCATGTCATGTACTATGTTCAATTAACATAAACATATGCAATTAAGTTGGTTACTCTTAACCCATGATTTATAGAACTTAATCATCACTTAACTTGCATACTAATCTTATTGATAATTAATGTTCCTTGTTAATTATCAAGATTATGGACGTTTTAGATTTATTATTGTCATTTACTACTAAATGATAAACAGTGATCTATAATTCAGATCCTCAACCTGAATGAACTGTCAACACATAAATTAAGGAACAAATGATATAAAATCATCAATGACATAAAACCATAGAAGTAGCCAAAAGATTGGCTTCTAGGACATATCTCTAACAGTTGCCTCCCAAGAAGCGCTTGTTTTAGGTCACTAGCTTGACCACCTTGCATTTACTCATCTTATCTTCATTTTTCTCCCTCTCCACGCATCATAGTTCTCTCAAAAGTGATTGAGCGGGTCCTTTGAAACATGCTTGGAGTGTTCTTCTTTGGATGTCATCTTCCTCGGCTCAATTATGATGTGATACTTGATTTGCGGTTTATTGTCTTCCATCACATCAAATTTCTCCAAACATCTTCTAAGAGTGCTCGAGTCGAATTGGTTGAACTTCTCATTCGTGTTGTCGGATGCCTCGACCTTGAGAATTGTGTCACCATCTTTCTTCTCTTCAAGTTCATCATTCATGTTCTCAATTGGAGGATGCTTCAATTCCAACTCATTAGATTTGACAATTTCAGCCCTAAACAATCTTTGTGGAAATGGAATTGGAGGGATATAGGGAGGAGGTGGTATGTACTTTGGTTCATCAAATTCCTCTTGTACCTCCCTATTCTCAACTTGTTTGCTTTCAGTTTCATTGGTATCTAACCAAATTCGGGTCTTCTTGGAACTAGAGTTTTCAAATTCACAATCACTATGCAAAGTCAATTCATTGTTTTGTTCATTGTGTGGTCTATATGAAGAATTTTCAGTCTCTAATATCCTTTGATGATGTGTAATGAGAGTATTGAGAGAAGATGATAGAGATTTCATTTCTTTCAAAAGTTTCTCATTAAATTCGATTTGGTTCATTTTAAATTCTTCAAACCTTGATTCAACACTTGACATTTGTGTAGATGATCGGAAATTATCAAAACTAGAAAAAAAGTAGACCTATAGTATGGTTGAGACACTAAACCATCATTGTTCAAAGCAAAAGAAGAAAAATCATTCAAACCAGAATCGCATGTCTGTTTGTTGAGGTTCCAACGGACCGCAGGATCTCCCAGCGGGCCGCTGATACCGGCAGTCATGTTTTGTGCTTCAGGTTCCCTCTATATGAATCTCGAACGGTTTGTTTGACATTCAAAAAGTTCGTCGAATCCGATGAGGTTGCTGAAGTTCTGGTTGTCTCCACATGCAATATTGATCGTATTTTGCACGGTGTGAAAAGCACGCTCAAATTCACTCATGTTCGCATTAAGTCCAAATTGCCTATTCATGTGGTTGATTTTCTTCCAATTATCCTCCGCCTCTTGCTCATGTACCTGGAAAGAAGGAAACATGGTGATAGAAAATATTTTTGGTTTTTTTTAAGATAAGACAAAATAAGTAAGATACAAGGATACAAGTGTGTCTATACAAATTCCTAAAGCAAAATACCAATATTCGAGCAAACCGTCCCCGGAAACGGCGCCAATTTTGATCGAAGGGGGATACCAAGTCTCAAAATAAAAACCTCGTGTCTACCGATCTAATCGTTTGTAGAACAGTTTGAGGGTCGAATCCACAGGGACGGTGTTGGAATATTAGTCTTTTACTTTACTAAACTAGCTAGACGGTTCAACTCTTATGTGAATTAAGGGTTGTAGGTGGGTCTAAATCCTAAGTCTAGTTACAAGGTCAAAACTAGAATTAATAAGAGAGATTCAACAAGTCACGAAATTCTAGGGTTTTTGGTTGCTAACACTTCTTCTTAGTCCCAGTTCCAGCGGCCCGCTGACTTTCGTAGCGGCCCGCTAAAAGAACTTAGGTCGCTAACCTATTAGACTGGTCGCTGGCTACTTGGCGAGCATAGACAACCTCGCTGATTCACTCAGCGGCCCACTAGGATTAGCGATATGAATGCAAATTGACTTAATTCAGTTGATAATTGTGTAGGGATAATGGCTTAATTAAAGTTTCTAGATCAAACTCTCGTTTTAGGTCTGGTTACCAATTAATTAACTCAATTTCCCTCGTATAGAATATAGATTTCAACTATCGTTTCTTGGTCTAGTTTCTACAAGTTTATACCTTTCTAATCTATGAAATCTTGGAGCTTTCACTTTTGGAAAGGACCTAACTTTCGTTAATCGATCCTGGTTTAACCTTTCAGTTGGAAACCTTCATGTTAATCGTAATCATGCCTAATAATCTAAGTTTATTTGGACTTAACCACCTAGCAATTAAGCGAGCTCTACTTAACGGGTGTAAACAAATCTACTTAAGTAATCATGGCATAATCAGTTCAAGCAATTCAAGCAAGGTATAAAACACAAAGATATCAAATAAACTAAATAAACATGCAATCAACAACTAAGAATTCGAGTTTACAACCATATCCCTAGAACAAATAATCAACAACTAAAAGAAATCATACAAACACAAGAGAAAATGAGAATAAGGAAAGATTACAACCAATTGCTCTTGCGTGTCGAAATCTCCTATCAAACACGTCTCTTGCTGTCGCAATCAACCTGCTTGGCGCTGCCACGATCTGGACTTGAGACTCAACTCTCAAATAACTCAATATCTAACCCTAACTTTGACCTCGGATTTGGTCTCCTCTTGTTCTCCCTCAAAACCTCCTCAAACTAGTCTTTAATAGGCATTGGGAAGGTGTAGAAACGCTGGAAATAACTGAAGACGTGCTCTGGATGCACCTGGAGTCGGTAGAAACCGTCGTCCAAATATAAAATTGCTAAATCAGGCGATTCTGCTAAATCTGGCAGTTCCAGGTCTGCGGGCCGCTGGGACTATCAGCGGGTCGCAGGAAAATGTCAGCACTGCGTCCTGTCAGTATTTTGGGCATATCTCCTTCATCCGAACTCCGTTTGAGATGATTCAAGATCCGTTGGAAAGCTTAGAACGAGCTCTTCAACTTTATAGACTCATCCAAGTCTTTTCTTGTCCAGAATCTGCAATAAAATTAGAAATTATGGTAGTAACTCATTCTTGACATAAAAAACCTAATTAAACTAACCTAAACTCATCTAAACTATGTTAGCTATGTAAACTCAAGGTAATTGGTTTAGTTTGGAGACAAAATGGTACTTGAATATGCATATAAAACCCACTCATCAATAGTACAGGACTTGACCCAATGAAATAAATATATGGATTGTATTATGTGTCATTATTTATTTCGTTATGATTTTGATTCTAAGTTTGAGATGTTTATCTTTTCCACATGAGGATAGGTTCAATAAATATCGTCTACCGCTGATTCTCGATAAGGGCTGGTATACGGACGTTATTTATGTTCTTTTAAATTGTGCGGGAAAAAGCTAAATCATCAAGAAATCTATATGTCCCTCATTAATTCACTTAGTGAGTGACGATATCTGTTTGGGCCCCTTGATGGAGATAGATTGTTTGCTAGCAACTGATACAATTATCTGTAGATCAAGAAACGTATAATCTGCAAGAATGACACGTTCCTATCTTGGATTATACGATGATATCGTGTGACATAAGAATCAAAATAGAGAAATACTTTTATTCTCTTATGCAAGATTTAAATACTATAGCAGTACACTATTTATGCGAATTGGGAATTATAACGTGTTGCTAGATACCGCTTATGATTATTGGAATTAAATAACGATTTAATTTCATGTCCAACTTAGCATAAATCCTCAAAGGGTCACACAGATCGAAATTTAACCAAACAGTGCATTAATCATTTATTTGCATTAGTGTGTTTTTGCGAAAATATGATAAGTTGATTAATTGATTATATACCGATATAATTAATTAATTCAAACGGATCATATCGAAATGATTTAATGTACTAGCTAATCCCATGATAATTATTAATTAGTTAATAATTATTTTCAACTCAACACAATTTAATATAAATAGTTATATTAAAGTAATGGGCCGATATTTATATGTTGAATAAATAGCCCAAATATAGAGCATCTAATGGTGGATTAAATTAATTGAATTAGGAATCAATTAAATAAGTATGTGAAGCCCAAAAGGCCCATATTGTGGCCGGCCTTGTATGAGGGTGGTAGGTAGGTGGCATACTTGTAAATAGATGGAACTATTTGCTAGGATTTGAGCCTTATAAAAGGACCCATATGGAGGCTTCTTTGAGCTCTCTCTCTTCCTTTTTTGGCCGCCACCCACCTCTCCCTTTTCCTCTCTTTGGCCGCCACTTACACCTCTCTCTCATCCACCTTTGCTCATGTGTTGAGCTCCATTTTCTCCATTAATTAAAGAGTTAATTAAGAAGACGAGAAAGCTTGGGATTAGTTTATACCTTTTAGCTTCTAGCAAAGCTTGTAGGTCTTGGTTAATTTCGTGGTGGACTCGAGGTCGAGCTTGGTTCGAAGGAGGAGCTTGAAGCGCACGCCACCTACATCCTAGCCTTGGTTCGAACCTCTTGATTACTATATCAAGAGAGGTATAACTTTTGAACCTTCTCTTTGTGTGAATGGCCTTAAGCACTAGATTCTTTTTGTGCATGGTTATTTGTGGTTAATTAAGGGTAATTAGCTATAAAAATGAAAATTATGCACTAAACTAACAGTTATTGCCAAGTTGATACTAGGTATTCCCTAAATTTATGTTTTACTTTTTTTTTCCACTAAATTAACACTTTTATATATGATATTCAGATTTTCTTATATTCATGATGACATTCGAAAATATATACTCGCGTTTTTTTAGTATCATTGTATCTAGTCCATAAAATGATAATTAAAATTTCATAATAAAAATTATTAGATGGACACTATATATATTATACAGATTGCGTTGAAGCTAATGTAGAAACTGTAGTCGACAATATTATTGATACTAAATTATTATTTTTAAAGTTCAAAACTAATGTCAAGAAGATCTAATCATTCAGTGATAATCATATATAGTGTTTGTATTTCTCTCCGTCGTAATAATAAGAATCGAAAGAAAATTATAAAATTTTCGTTTTAGCACTTTATTTGTCAAATAGACTAATTAAACGAATTTATAAAATTTTTACGAATTATTTCCAACAAACTTGTACAATCTTTCGGCATAGAAAAATAGATAAAATTGCTATGTTTCATTATAAGAAAATGAACCATTTCCTTGTAATATTTATATTATACTTCTACAGTTGTACCAAGAATGCCAATTAAATTTTATCACTTAATTTTCAAAACGTGGAAGTCAATGTCAAAACAAAGTAAAGATGGGTGCGTTTGGACGAGAGAAGAAGAAGAGGAAGAAGGAAGATGGGAAGAAAAAAAATTATAAACAATCCAAACTCTTCACAAAGTTACACACTTTTCAATACTTCTTCCCTTCTTTCCTTCTTCCCACACCTATCCAAACGCACCCGATGTGCAGATCTTCATGAAGCAATAATTAGGAGCTGAAAAGAAAAATGGTGACGCAAGTAGTATTTAGTATTTACTATTTAGTGAGTGGTTAGGACTTAGAGGAAGGATGTGGGGCCCACATCGGTTGACTAGCTATTAATTGCAAAAATCAACCAAGGTAGGATATTTTATTAATTAATCTATTATTTAATTAATAAAAAAAGGGAATGAAAACAGAAACGAGAGAATCTCAAATATAATCTATTATTATATTCTCCTACCATGCCCAAGTTCAAACGTGCCCGACTGCCCCGACATTCCTTTCTTTCTTCTCTTGCATTTCTTAAATTTCCCATTAATTAAAAAAAGAGAAGGAGAAAGGAAAATGAAAGAGCTTTTGTGTTCATGGTCGCTCCAGCTCCATTGAATAGAAGGAAAGAGAATAATAATAGAATAGAATTAGTACGATGAAGGGTAAGAGTAGTGTGGAAAGAAAAGTGGCAATAAAATGGATTGTTTTTATGTGTTTATGCAGCTTTTGCCTTGGCTTGCTTTTCACCCAGAGGTTCCTTCTTCCTTTTAATTTTATTATTTCTCCGGATTTTTAATTCCAAACTTCTCTTCTTTGGATATTGTCGTTTTCTATTTGGCACATGCCCTTCATTAAAACACAATTCCTTCAATCATAAGAAATGAGCTAGAAATAATGTCTTTATTTGCTCTTCAGGTTTTGGCCTTTACCAGATTCAGATACTGAGCTTATTTCTGAGCAAAAGAATGATCAAGAGGTGGAGATTGCGAGACAAGATTGCTCCACAAAATTGGTAGGTATTACTCAAATTAATTGTCTCCATCTTCTAATACAATTATCATTCAGAAGCTGTTTTTGTTTTAAAAGGAGAAGATCTTCATTAAGCTGGTTTTGATTACTGAGACAAGTATCTGGTACAGTCTCATAACAGACCTAGTCACCTAGGGTTGGGATATAGCATCTAAATTCAGTATGAGAACACACGTCTATATCAAACTGGCCTGACTGATATTGTACCACACTCGTACTTATAGCTCTTCTGGGTATCTATTATGCTGCAGAAACTTCTAATTATAATTTTTGGTCTTACGCTTATTAAAAGATCTGCCTGGTTTCGTATTTTATACTTACTGGCACACAATCATGACATAGATGCAAATCAAATTAAGAATCCTCATATTGGTCTTTTCATGGAACATTAATGTCTGTTTATTATAAAAGCAATATTCAGATACATATGAATTTGGTCTTGTACCTCTAATATAAGTTCGAATTTGAATGTTTCAGAAGCATGAGGTCGTTAGAGATATCATGGGAGAGGTGTCCAGAACTCATGATGCAATTCAGTAAGTAATTTATAATACACTGGATCCTCTTCTGGACAAGTGTATTTCAGCAAAAGTTTTGATTTGCCCACACTTTAGGAAATATTAAGAAATGAGTTTTCATCTGGCTGTAAATTCAGGCTTGCTCTATTTCTAAATTATAACATTTTCAAAATGGGAACTATTGGAAAACAAGTTCTGCTAAGTTTGTGATAGCTGCCAAATTGTGCAACTTGGAGTATTGAATATTGGGTTATTAGTACAGTCGACTACATATTGAACCAATAATTCAATAATTAAAATTTACAGCTGGGTTGCTGAAATACAGGCTACTTCTGGATTGATTGAGCTTTTCTGTTCTTAGATCATTGGATAAGAGTATATCTACTTTACAAATGGAGTTGGCTGCAAAAAGAAGCGCCGAAGAGTTGCTGCCAAGTAATGTTCCTGCAAAAACACTTGCGGGTAACAATAAAGCCAAGGCTTTCATTGTGATCGGCATTAACACAGCCTTTAGTAGTAGGAAGAGAAGGGACTCGATAAGAGAAACTTGGATGCCTCAAGGTTAGATGAGTTTTTGTTTCATTGTATTTGGAAAGATTACGTTCTGGTTCCTGAAATTTCTAGAAGGATCACTATGTAAGAGGTCTCTCATGGTGTTGTGCAAAGCATGATTTTCTCTTAGAGACTTGGAGGTTTAAGGAAAAGTTTATTTCCTATCAAAATTTCATACCCCTAGTAGGTCACAATAATCATAGTTTTTCCCAAACTACACTTAGAAACTTTCAAGAGGATATTTTGTTGATTCTTTCCTGTCCTTTACAAATAATGCCTCAAGTGTCCTTTCTCACCCTTTCCTTATCATATGAGATGATTTTGAAATCCCATGGCTACATGAGAATACTGATCTTATCTCACTGATACATATATTTGGGTTGCATTCTAGGTGAAAAGCTTAAACGGCTAGAAGAGGAAGGGATTGTTGTTCGATTTATGATTGGCCACAGGTACACCATTGCTTTGGCATCTTTGTGTGTGATTATGATACGATGAAGGAAAAAACAATAACCATTATAACCATCTCAGATAAAGCATGCTGCTGCAATCTGTTACTATAGCCAGTCTGTCAAAATAATTTTGTTTTGCCATATGCGCTCATCAGCAATGTCAGTTATAGTTTTACCTCAATCTATTATTTAACTGTTGAAATTTCAGCTTTAATTTGTTGTATTTTACAGTTTACTTTCCTTTCTTATGCGAATCCAAGAGCTGCAGATAATTAAATGAAAATTTGTTAAAAGATCCTTTGTTTCTTCATATTGCAGAAAGTCACTTAAGTGCATGTTTTGGTTATAATCCATAAATATAATGTGATCTCACTAGAATTAAATAACCACTTTGTTGAAATATTGCATAATCAATGTTTTTTTATACAGTTTTGTTTTCTTATAAATAACAATGAGGCAGTAATATTCACATATAATAAATAATACTTGGGGCTAATCGTTTGAATATTGTCAATAAACTAGCAAGTCTTTGAAAACAATCAAAGTCGGGTTGTTTCTTACACCTCATTGGCCTTTGTGCAACTTCCAATAAAACATTGAATTGAACTCAGTTTATCCAACTTCGGGAGTACTTGAAAACGATCCTATCTTTGGCTGAATAAAATTAAATAGATTTAGTTCTTGCCCTAAAAAAAAAAAGGTTTAGTTGTAGTTTCTGCAATAGAAAGATCATTGCAGTAGAGCAATTTGGTCCACAAGTATATTTTTATTAAATCAAAATAGAAGTTGTCTTATATTGTGCATCATTTAACCCAGTAATATTGTGTATTTGTTTATTAAATCAAAATATATTATTGTTTATTTGTTCATTAATTTGTTAATTTTTACATGTAATATTGTTTGTTTTGTTTCTGGAATCTAGTGCTACATCCAATAGCATATTAGATAAGGCCATAGACTCTGAAGATGCACAGCACCACGACTTCCTTCGGCTGGTAATTGATTCCATATCATTTAAATTTTAAGCATCACAAATGACTTCAACTTTTCCAATTTTTTTTTTAGGTCAGTGGTTACAATTTCTAAGTACTGGCATAGAGCCCTTAACTTGAAATGCTAACACAAGTCGACCAACTTCCATGCCAGAAAGCAAAAATTCTGACATGCCAATTTTTATCTTATAAACTTATGTTAACATTTGAAAAATATTTTTGTCTAGGATCATGTGGAGGGATACCATGAGTTATCAGCAAAAACAAAGACCTTTTTTGCTACAGCTGTTGAGATGTGGGATGCTGATTTTTTTGTGAAGGTGGATGATGATATTCATGTGAACTTAGGTGCATATCCTTCTAGCCTTTTTAATTTAATTTATTGAAATTACCTATAGATAGGGGTTAGAATATTGCTACTTCAAAGGTGGCTCCATGTTGATTTTACATTTTCTGATAATCGATATATAGGCATGCTCGCAACTACTCTGTCGAGGCACAAGAAGAAACCGAGAACCTATATTGGCTGCATGAAATCAGGCCCTGTACTTTCCAACAAGTAAATTTTAGATATCTTCATTGTATAATTGCAAGTTTGCAATAGCTTTATTTCTACCTTGAAAAGTAGGGTAAAAATCCCGCCAGTTGTGGAATGGTACTCGATTAATTCTTTGTAGAAGAATACGTCTAGGTTTTTCCAAACTTTTTTATTTTACTTGAGCAATCAGCCTTGTTTAAGGTGCAATCCATGTGATAATTGAGGCTCCATTTACCCTCATGTTTATTTAAAGATCGATCAATCAGCGACGAGCATGTTTGGTGAAAATGTCTTTCATTTACCTCATATATGAAGAATGTAAATCTTACCTTGGTTTCAAAATAAATCTAAACAAAATTATAAGGCAGCAAACATACAATAAACACTGATAAATTTTAGTGATTATGGAACTTGGTGACTGGGAATGGTGTCTGTATACTTCTTTGAATGCTCTGGTGGCAGCTGTTATATGCTTTTTCTCCTCTTTATATGTAGGAATGTGAAGTACCATGAGCCAGAATACTGGAAATTTGGTGAAGATGGCAACAAATATTTTCGACATGCCTCTGGACAGATATATGCCATCTCTAGAGATCTTGCCACCTATATCTCAATTAATCAGTAAGTTTCTCAAAACATACATACTGACATTCAAGGGCTAACAGGTTAGTGTCAGAAGTCAGCATCACTGGTATGGAATCTTGTTGTAAAGGAGCTTGCTACTATAATTTTTATACCAGCCAAATTGTACCAGTATTGCTGTGTTGTACCTGTGCTGGTGTTAGGAAGTTCCATATTCGGCATCAGTACTTTTCTTTAAGCTAATATATCCATAGTATGATAGTAACACTACATTGCAGATATACATCTGAAATGTACCAAAATAATAAGCCAAGAAAGAAGACATTTATAAGTGACAATTTTCCTATTCTTGTTTGATCAGGCTAATATTGCATAAGTATGCAAATGAGGATGTATCACTGGGTGCATGGTTTATTGGTTTAGAAGTTGAACATATTGATGAGAGAAACATGTGCTGTGGAACTCCTCCAGGTAACCTCTCTCTCTCTCACAGAATTAAATGGTAAATTACTGGTATAGGGACGATGCAAAAACGAAAAACATAGTACAACTGGATGCTGGTTGTCACTGACAATTTTAGACCACTTTCATTAAGAGGCTGTTCAACAATCATAACTTTTTTTTCTGGTTCTAGATTGTGAATGGAAGGCACAAGCAGGAAGTATGTGCATTGCCTCATTTGATTGGAGCTGTAGTGGTATATGCAAATCCGTGGAGAAACTAAAGGACATACACAGGCGGTGTGGTGAAGGGGAGAGTGCCGTTTGGAGTGCTCTATTGTAGATCCTTTTTCTTGCATCATTTTTGTTCGAAGACACCTAACTTTTTTTTTTTGCACAGGGCCGCCTGATTTTTTTTTTATATAATATTGCACATGAAATCTCACTTTTCTGGAATATTAGAACTATTGGATGTAAAATATAATTTGATAATGCTTATAAGTTTTACTATGGTTGTATATATTAAGATGCTTGACGGATCTAACTGATGAACAAAAATGTTGGGGGTGCTCTATTGTATGTTTTATTAATTTTTTGTAAGTTCAAGTGGTACAGTGCGACAAGTAATAGTATTTAGTGCAATAGTCATTTTCTACATTTGTTTGTATGTTCCATACTATTTGAATCTTTTTCTTTTTTTTTTTGAAATTTTTTTTATGATCTCCAGACCAATGTGGCGATGCACGGGTTGGCAATTATTAACTGTCAGATCTGTAACTGGCAGGCTGGATGGTGTTTGGGATGTTGGTTCGGAATTTCGGATTGATTTCAAGAGCGGAGTCGTTATTTATTTCGATTTTGTTTTGTTTTGTTTTTTTTTTTTTAACAATGATTCTGATATTTGCTCTTCTGAGGCGGACCTTTGTGGCGAAAGTGTTGTAATTACGGATATGCGCCGAGAACAGTGTACACAGTTCACCCGATCTTAATAACAGTATTTGGAGGCTATCACTGTGATTGGCGAGGATGGCAGGATCAGTGTTGATTCGAGAGATTCGTTTTCTCAGTAGTTGATGCAGACGTTTGATTTACATCTTCTGGTGCTTGATGTTTCTCCATGCGTTCTAAGTAGTACTAGATCCAATCTAGGGAAAAAAGAGTTCTTCATTCTTCTCTTTGAGCATTCGTTGTTAGATTATTTCTGATAGTGTTCTAAATACGTGTCGTGTCGTGTCAAACACGCCGTGTTCAGGATCATCTCTCGTGTCGTGTCGTGTCGTGTCTAAATATTTCACGTGTCGTGTCGTGCCGTGTCTAAATCCTAAGAGATGGACATGACACGCCTAAGGACACGCCACGCCTCGTGTCCTCGTGCCGTGCCGTGTCTTCTTTAGACGTGTTGTGTCGTGACGTGTTCAGACAAGTTTAACTTTTTGACATGAATGTAATTTGTTTATGAAATTTAAAAATTATGTTTGTTAAATACGTCAAAAATTAAGAAAGTAGACGTGTTGTACCATTGAATTAAAATCTAGATTAATTTTTAACAATGGATTAATATTTTGACAACTTCTTATCGGACTTAAGTAATTATTTCACTAAAAATAAATCAAACTCATGAAATGGTACAAAACTAATTTCAATGACAAAAAATATTTGATTCTTTTTAAGACAAATCACATATAGACTTCTATCTTTAATTTGCGCATGGCTTTGGACCCTTTTATTTTATTTGTGATTTAATTGTCAAATCATCCTAATTATATTGTAATCTTTTAATTTCCAATTCTAACGATTTATAAGTGTTTTATTCGAAAATAAATCTATTGGTAATCATTGATTTATAATTAAATGTATATTTGGCAAGATTTATGGAAAAAATATAATAGTATGTACATAATTGAGGAATCCATTGTATTTCTATAACACTATGTGTGTCTCCTTTTTGTGTTTGGCGTGTCTGTAATACGTGTCATGTCGTGCCGTGTCTCGTGCCGTGTCGTGTCGTGTCCAGACAATTCGCGTGCCGTGTCGTGTCTATTTCATCAAAGTTGGACACGACACGCTTTAGGACACGCCACGCGAAGTTCTCGTGTCGTGTTCGTGTCCGTATCTTACCGTGTCGTACCACCTCTGTGCTGTGTCGTATCGTGCCGTGTTCGGACACACCGTGTTTTTTTTAGAACACTAATTTCTGACATATAATAGGCTGACGAGCTTACATCTCGGGGATCGCTTCAGGACTTAGCGGACCGTTAGTGGACTCAGAGGTCGCTTAGATCGACGCCATAACAGAAAATAATCTGACATATGGTCTTATTCTACTTGGTGATTAATTAAGACATTGTGTAATCAAGTAGTTAGTGAATGTGCTCTAATTTAGAGAAAAGGGTGTCAATGGCGTGTCTTGATCTCTTAGAAGGTTTCCTCCCAACCTTGGTGGTGATCATGCGACACTAAGAACATTAGCAATCAACCAGGCACGTTCAACATCAAAATCCAAACCATAGCGATGGATTTAGATATGGAAATTGATTACTACCATCTATCTTTCTACAATCGCTGCCATCGCGTCAGCGCTCGTAGGCTTCTGGGCTTTCGATATTTACAGCCCAGTTAAGGCTTGCGATCCGAAGTCATGTGACCTCACGTGAAGACAGTTTCTTTGTTTCCGTTTTTTGAATCAGCTTCTATATATACCTTTCTCCGCTCTCAATTTTATCTCTTCTTTTGCGATCTCATCTTGCTTTACTTCTCCGATCTTCAATTCCACAATGGCGATGTTGTCTTAAAAAAGGTTTCTCTTATCCTTCTCTCTTCAATGTATGAATTCTTCCATCCTTGTGTGATTTCAATATCTGTTATCCTTGATTTTCAAATCACTTTCAAGCCTTCTTTGTTCAATTTTTTGTAGAAATTCTGCAATCCGTGTCTGATTTCGAGATCTTATTGCCTCGTTCTTCTAATCTCTTTCAAAAAGTTGTAATCGATCTGTACCTGCCCTTAGGCTTCTGCGAAGATGTCTGAATCAGGTCAATTTTTTCAATTAATTGTTATTGTTGCATTTATCGACACTGCTATCTATCCCTGTTGCATATTATAATCTATCAGTTAAAGCATTTGTCATCTATGTTTTTGCAATGGATATTTATTTGTTCCTGTCCGTTTATTTACTTTCTTTATTATATGTATGTTCAGTTTAGCATTAATAGTGTTCAATTAGTTGTTTCTACTTGTTCAATTAGTTGTAACATGCATTGGATTGATACAAATGTTCAATTAGTTGTTTGTACATGTTCATTTAGTTGTTTTGTATATGTTTAGTTAGGTACAGTCATCTGTTCAGTTAGTTGTCCTCATCTGTACCCTTGCTGGTTTGTTGTACTGTTTAGTTTTTTATTGAAATTTTATGTTAAATTCTTGTAGGTTTTGATCATGACCTTGCATTTGATATATATCTTTTTAATGAAGCTGAAAACAATCATGAAGTTTTCATGGAGTCAAAGGTTATGACTGAAAGTAGTGATGAACAACCTCTTGATGCTGTTCCAGAAGAACCAGTTGTTGGAGAAGAAGCACTGGTTGAACCGTAACCACTTGTTGCTGTTGCTCCTCCACAGCCCGGCATGCAATTCTCTTCCGATGAAGCATGTTTCGCATATTATCTACGGTATGCCTTTGAAGAGGGATTTGGGATAATGAAGAACGATGGAGCAAGTAAAGACTGTAAGGATAGGTGCATTTTTACTTGTACTCGTGGTGGAAAATCACGTGGAAAATCCAACAAAGCTATAACTGAGAGGAACAAGATGATAGTGAAAACTGGTTGCAAGGCTGCCTTATATTTGAAGCTCAACTCTTCCACAAATAAATGGGTAATAACTGAGTTTATTGATGAGCACAACCATCAGCTTCTCCCTGAATATGTCCACAAAATTAGTTGTTTTCGGCAGCTAAAGGAGTGGGCTAAAAAACAACTTGAACTGAATGATAGTTCTGGTGTTTCTGTTGTTGCTAATATAAATGCCGTGACCCAAATGGGCGGTGGACCAGAGCATTGTGGGTTTACTGAAAGAGACTGCCAAAACTACCTTGCAAAGCTTAGGAGGGGCGATTTCCGAAAAGGTGACGCTGCTGCTTTGATGCAGCAATTTCGGTTGAAAAAACAGAAGGACCCAAACTTCTACTACTCCTATAAGTTTGACACTGAAAATAGGCTGGAGATTGTTTTTTGGGCAGATTCTGTATCACGGTCTTGGTACAGATACTTTGGTGATGTGGTCACATTTGATGCAACTTATATAGTGAACAAGTATTTCTTTAATCTTTAAGTGTTCAATTTGTTGTTAAATCATTTATTTTTTTAACTTCATGTGCTCAGTTAATTAGTTCAATTGTGGATCCAATTACCTGAACTGATTCCTACCTAACTGTAGGTATGACCTCCCTGTTGCACCTTTTGTTGGTGTCAACCATCATGGATTTTCCATCATATTTGGGTGTGCAATGATGACTCACGAATCTGCTGAGTCATACAAGTGGATCATCAATTGTTTTCTTGAGTGCATGGGTGGTAAAGCGCCTGAGAGTATCATAACAGATCAGTCCTTGTCTATGAAGAAAGCAATAGAAGAGACGTTACCAGATACAACTCATCGACACTGCACATGGCACATCCTGAATAAACTAAATTCAAAGATTGGCAATAATGAGCTTGCCGCATCTGATATTAAAAATGTCATCTACAAGTCAAAAACAGAAGCTGAGTTTGAAATGAGATGGCAATCAACTATCAGGAAACATTCTCTTGAAGGTACACGTTATAAAATTAAATTTATTGTTGTGAGTTATCTGCTATTTACAGGTTTTATTATGTTGGTTTCACTCTTTTATAGATATCATGTAACTCATGTTTATGTTTTAATCTTGTTGTGTAATGTTTTGTTCAGATAACGATTGGCTTGTTGAGATGTTTGACATAAGGAAGAGTTGGATACCTGCATACCTACATGATCATTTTTGGGCAGGGATGATTTCTACTCAACGCAGTGAAAGTTTAAACTCGTTTCTGGATAATTATGTGAATTCAAAGACCACATTGAGGTAATTCTATAACCTGAAATATTTTGTTCATTTAAGAATTTATGTTAATGCCACTGTTATTTTGTTCTGTTCATTTAGTTGTTCCAAATGTTCAGTTAGTTTACCTATCTGTTTACTTTAAACTGTAGATGCGACTCTTATTATGTCATGTTCACTTAGTTATTTCAAATGTTCAGTTAGTTTTCCTATCTGTTTACTTTAAACTGTAAATGCAACTGCTCATTCAACAATTCTATAACCTGAAATGTTTTGTTCTGTTCACTTAGTTGTTCCAAATGTTCAATTAGTTTACCTATCTGTTTACTTTAAACTGTAGATGCATCTTTTCAGTCAACAATTTATGTAGATGAGACTGTTATTATGTCCTGTTCAATTAGTTGTTTCAAATGTTCAGTTAGTTTTCCCATGTGTTCAGTCAAGAAATGTGTATATGCAACAGTTCAACTTCTAACAAATAACTCTTTTGTATCAGGGATTTTGGAACATGCTTTGACAGAGCATTATCAAGATTGAGGAAGAGGGAGTATGATGAGGATTTTGAATGCAAGCGTGGCACATCAAGGCTCATTTCCCAATACAACACTATTGAGCAGCAGTTTGCAGATGTGTACACCCGTGAAATGTTCGTCAAGTTTCAGCATGAAATCAAAGCTCTGATTGATTCGAGATTTACAATGTGTGAATCTGTGGGGAATATAAAGGTTTACAATGTTGATGATGGTGAGGGGGAATTCAAAGTGAACTTCAATTGTGATGACCATACCTTTGAATGTGAGTGCCATCTGTTTGAAACCAAAGGTCTGGTTTGTAGGCATGCATTGCTAGTCTACAAGCAAGAGTGTGTTACCCACATTCCATCCAAATATATTCTCGACAGATGGAGTAAATCTTACAAACGGAATTACTTGGATACAAAATCAATTGCCATCAGTGTTCGGGAAAGAAGGGAAAGCCAAAATAACCTCCATTTGTTGATGTATCTGGTTTTTCTGAAATTGATGGACTATGCAACTTTAGATGAAGAAATGCAAGACAAGAGGGAACAATCCAAAGTGTAGAGGGCATCAATATAACCTCTGAAAATGGATCCCATGTGGAGGGAACTAATGGGAATGAAGTTGAGGTTGTTGATGTGAATGACCCTTTGAAGAGGCGCAAAAAAGGGCGGAATCCAGTGAAGCGTAAGAAGGATGGCAAGGATGAAAGGAAATGGTAATTATTACTTTTCTCAATAATTTTTTTAAGCAGCAAGTGTTCAGTTTATTCGTTTATAGAGAGTAACATGAAGGAACACGTGTTCAGTTTATTATTTCATAGGAATAACTAAAAGTACAATGCTTATTTCTTGCAGATTCAGAGATTGCAGGGTAGTTTTATTCTGGAGGAATGACAACTTTCTTGATGGCTCATACTGTTGGATAGTATTTTCTGACATTCATTGTTGCACCTGTTATATATGTTATCACAATTACTTTTATTGTGTTGCAAATATTTGTTATACATTGTAATAGAATTTTATATGATGATGTAGAATTTAATATGATGATGTAGCTAGTATTTGTTTAGATTATTTCAGTAAGTTTTTCAATTTAAGTGTTTGTGGATGTGCATGAATACAAACAAGAATAATAACAAGAACAAGAACAACATGTTTCTTGTTTGGAAATGATTAAACTAGCTAAGTTTACGCGCTCCGCGCGATAAATGGTTTTCGAAGTAGATCACAAAACGTCATGACAATCGAAAACATACGGAAAATATCATGTGGAAAAATATCATTACACAGGTATTCACCCCTAAACACGAAAATTTACATCAGTTATCACCTCTTCTTCTTCTCTTCTTTTCCACAATTTTTGTACACTGCAAATAAAAATGACGCGTAAACAAAAGAAAAAAAAACAGATACTATCAATATAGTTTGTTTGAGTCATAATATAATATGATCGACTACTAAAGCACAAATAAAATTTAGATGAGGTTCAGTTTTTTTCTTGCTAATACAGAGAAGTTGGTCATTTTATAGACATCTGATAACCATTTGTAACTCTCGTAGATAAAATAATTCAACCAGATTACCTTTTTAAATAAAATAAATAGGTTTAGGCAAAAATAAATATTAGCGTTGTTAGTTTTTTTTTAATAACTTGTTTAAAAGGAATAAAAAAACATGGACTGAGATCCAAAAAGGCCTTGTATAGCACACAGCCAGTAGGTCTTAGGGTGCGTTTGGATAGATGTGGGAAGAAGGGAAGAAGTGGGAAGAAGTATTGGGAAGTGTGTAACTTTGTGAAGAGTTTGGATTGTTTATAATTTTTTTTTTCTTCTTCCTTCTTCTTCTTCTTTCTTCCAACGATCCAAACGCACCCTTAGAGATGCATATTCAGTTAACAGATCACTCCAAATATATTTCTTCCATGATGGTTATGACCCTTGTCCATATGTTCCTCTTGCTAAACTCAATGGCTGATAGAAACAATTTCCTGATTCAGATAGCGACACAATTTATTAATTAAAAACTCAAAAAAATCTTTATTCTTTTTTTCAGGCATTGTGCTCTTTTTATGTAGTAGTTGAATTCTTTTTTAGTATTCTTTTCCCTTTATTGCTTTTTGACCAATAATATTGCTCGCATTCCATTATAAGAAACGGTACCAGATTGTGTAAGTAAGGCTTGAGCTTGATCATCTTCTTCATTACTTGTATTCGATTCTTCAGATTCAAAAAAGACTTCTGACCAAATTGGCTGACAATTTTCATTTAGTTGTAGCTGAAAAAAATTTTCACATCCAAAAATCAGTAAGATTCTATTAATTTAAAATTTAGTATTGTTGCAGCTTGTTATGTGAATTTTGGCTGTTTGTTAACTTAATATTAGCAAAGGCTCATAATATATATACTTAAAACTAAATATCATTAAAAGATAATTAACAAAGCACCAGTCATTTGGTGAACAAATTAGGAGTAATGCTTACAGCCTTTTCGAAGCTGCCATCATCAAAGACAAAAGAAGACCAACCCTCAACCTAGCCACCATTTCTTTCTGCAAAAGAAAAAATTATTATGAATCTCTCATAATGGCTTTCAATCCGATAATGTCATGTGAATTTTTTAAAAAAAAAAGAAAGAATCAAAATACCAACTTTAGTCAAACATTCATCGCTTTATACTCTTTCTATCCAAAAAATGCTGTAGCCTCAAAAATTACAGCTGCTTTGCAAATGCATTTGATGATATGATCATCTCTGCTTCTCAATGGGACCAAAGATGCATGGAGAGGCATCCTCTTCCAACACATAGAAATTTCGATCCTGTTCAAATTTCACAAAGCCAACTACTGAATCAGCAAATAGGAGGCTATGAAGCTCTTATCAATCAATAATTTACTGCCATATAAATGAATAAGAAAATAACCAACAGAGCCTCATCATTAAATGACACGCCCTTGATTAAAATTGTAGAACTAACATCAATCACTTATTAGTTAGTGAAGAGTGAAGACTAATTCAGTAATTCAAAATGAACATATTTTATAGCTCGCAAACAAACAAAAAACAACACAACCATTCAAGTACAACAAAAATTATTGATCTATTATAAATCTATATAAATACACAAAACATATGTGAACTTTTTCATGAAACGTAATGATAGTAAATACTCTTGTTATAGACCAATGCATTACACAACTGAAATTCTAGGCAGAAGTGAAATCACAGTTTAATTTAAAAGGCTGCAGAAGAAGTAAACAAGCCTGAAGTAAAAGGTGATCCTTAGGAAGGAAGCTGCCTATAGTTTTTTCATACATTTCGCAAGTAGTAAAGTGAATCAGACGCTTGCCATTCCCAGAGCAGAATTTCACCTAAATTAAATCATAAAATACGAGTTACAGAGATGGCGTACAATAATCCAATCAAAATTCAGATAAGTTAAACTGTTGAAATTTACCATAAGGAGCGCATTAAAGAAGTTGCTATAGATTGTATCTAGAGGATGGGTGTTGTAACTTGTAACCAGCCGGAGTACAGATCACTACCAGATTGATTGTGTACAAACATCCTCAAATCAGAAAGCGAATCGAAAACTGTTTTGAAGAGAAACTGTTGCTCTATCTCGCTTCACTCTCCTGTTGGTGGCGGCTCTGCTGCGCAACTCTAATCCGGAGCTCCTAGGGCTCTCGGCTCCGCCTCGCTGCCACCAGTAGAGGAATCAGCGGAGAATGATTGAAGAGTCTACGGTTCCACAATCGCCTCCCCTTCCATCTCTATCACAGCCGATGCTGCCATTTATCTCTCCCAGTCGCTCTTGGTCAATTCACTCTTCTTCTGTTTTTTTCTTTTTTTTTTCTTTTGTTTCATTGAGGAAAGAGGGAAAGAGATCGAGGAGGATTGGTAAAGAGATGCAACAAAGCCACCACAGAAGGGCAAATGCCTAAATCCAACCCAACGATCTCTCCAAGGAGAGAATCACAAATAAGAGGGCACAGATGAAATCTATCAATCAAAACGGAAACAACGAAGAGCAAGGCGATGCGCGGCACAGATGAAATCCAACAGTCCCGATTGGTTGCCCTGACGTCTCTATTGACAGCCACAAAGTGAGGTAGCAGTGTTGAGTGTGGATTTGGGAGGAGGTAGAGGGAAAGGTGGATTCAGGTCTTGAGGTGAGAGAGGCGATGAAAGAGAAGGGGATTGAAGGGGTTTCTTAGTTAGTGGTGGGGTGTTGCTCGAGTGAAAGAAGAGGGAGACGGTGAGGTCGAGAGCGGTGGGGCTCTCGGTGGATTCGAAGGAAAGAGAAGAAAAAAGAGGGGTCGCTGATGAAAACAGGAGCGACGGAAAGATCGAAGGAGACGACGGACAGATCGAGAATTTTGATCCGACGGATTCAGATCGTTTCACTGAGCTGATGACATCATCATAACGTCAGCAAATGTATTGTAGAAAAGATCCCTAGAAATGGAGTATTTTTAAATAACTTGTTTTTAGTCTAAATTAGCTCATTTCTTATTCCAACAAAATTTTAGAACTGGAACAAGAACAAGTTTTGTTCTAGTTCTTCTTCTTATTCCATGCACTTCTAAACATCCCGTTTGTTGCTTACCAAAACAATCTACGTAAAGTTGAGTAGTTCATATATATAGATTGGCTAAAGTATACTCTAGCATACGGATCGTCCGTATACTAGAGTTGATTTTCAAAATAAAAAATTCATACAGTCAATCCGAACCGTTCAAATTATTATCCATATTGAAATTTTCCAGAAAATCAAAATTTATATATTTTTTCGAATTTTTTTGTTATATATTATGTTATTTTTAAAAAACACTATAAAGGAGTATTTCTAACACTTTAATTTGAAAATAGCATAATATATAGCAAAAAAATTTGAAAAAATGTAAAATTTGGACTTGAAGGATATTTTTATATGGATAACAATTTTAAAGATTTGAATTGACTGTTTGCATTTTAGATTTTGAAAAACGGTCCGTATGGTGGAGTATACTTTAGCCGCTCTCTCTCTCTCTCTCAAATTCAAGGGTTGGAGTGTTGTCGCTGCATAGTAGATCGATTTCCGTTTTCACGTGTTATTACTCCGTTAGTCCATTCTCCGTTAGATTGGAAAGAAGAAAAAAACGAAGAGTATCTCTCTCTCCCCCCGCTTCGTCTCTCTCACCCGTCCAAAAAAATCTGGCTTGTCGAAAGCACTTCTCCCTTCTTTCCGGCCATCCACCTCTTCTCGACTGGATCCGAATCCTATTGCTCCGCGTCTCCCTCAAAACTTTGCACCTCGCTTCTGACTTCGCCTCTGTCTTCGCTTCCTTTTCTCTCACTCGCAAGTCGCACACCAACCCTGGCCTCCTTCTCTCTGCCTCTTTCCACTTTTTAACACCTCTCACCTACTCAATCCTCGATGCTTAGTACTCATTTCCGATTGAGGCCAGAGGTTGAGGCGAAACCTAAACCCTAATAGCGATTGTGCCAGATCAGTTCGATGACAACACATAAAAATTTGGTATTGTGTACGGCCTCCTGGAAGGTTCGTTTTTTAAACTATTATGCAAATTGGACTTAATTTTTCTTTCTTATTGTACGGCCTCCTAGAAATTTTTATCAGGGCCTTACTTTATATAGTCTTAAGCTTTTCTCGTTATGGGGTTTTTTTTATATAAGATACTAAAGACCTCAATTGATAATACTGTTTACCGCTATTATACTTGAAAATCATTTTCAGCTGCCTACTTGAGTTATGGTTGCGATCATGGATAAGAAATCAAACTTTTACTGACATCCATAATGTCCCCACTGGTAAATGCCAAATTGGTAAGTGAGAGCAAAAATGTGCTGGTAAATGGTAATACAAATCTTTTTTTTTTCTCTGAAGAATACAGGAGCTGCTTGTTATACTAATTGAATTGAGAAAGTTCCAAATTATGTACTAACGAGATGGTACCAGATATTTCTTATGTTGTATTGAACAAGTTTTAATCTATGTGCATGGTACCAAAGTTGTGTACCTGTACTTGTTTTGCATTTATTCACTCGATGTGTTTGGTAGAAGTGGGAATAGGGAATAGGAATAGAGAAAAGCTTATTCCTTATTTTTTATCCAAATTCCTTGATTTTGTTAGGATATGAATAAGGGCCGGAATAAGCCCAAATTTCCTATTCCTTAGTTATTTGTTTTTCACCGGAATAAGGAATAAGGGCTTATTCCCTATTCCCACTCCAACCAAACACACCCCTAGTATATAGCTTCTCTGTACCTACAGTGGTACCATGTACTTAATCATGCTATCACAAAGACTACAAAACGCCAACTAAATGTACTTTGTATTTTATATAGAGAAGCAAGACTTCTGACTTTAATATAATCTCTTTTCCTGAAAAGCATTTCTTACTTCAGCTTTTTTGAGACAACATTGTTTTTTTTTTTTTTTTGAGAGAGAGCGCCCTTAGGCAACATATTATGTTTAGAATTTTATCCTTATAAATTGCTATTCATCAAGTGTTTACTGGTATTTATTAATCGCTTATTGATCATTTTATTTTGTATTTATTTTATATTTGTGATCATTTTTTGTTTTGCTTTGTATAAAAAAACATTGGTTTTTACACTGACCGGTATCAAGTTGGTACACACTGCTTCAGCCTATACCAACTCTCGTGTATACAGAGAGCAATTTGCATGTGGTATATTTTGCACAATATGCATGTGAATAAAGAACAATACTTCCTATTAGAAGTACCAATAGTGTAAAAAAAATGAGATAATTAGTTTTAAAATTGAGATTAATCAAAGAAAACTCATTTGCTGTAAACCAAGTTATTTGCTCTAAACTCGTATGCGCATAAAAATCCAAATCTTTCCACATAACAGTTATTTGCTGTCATGTATGTACAGATTATCGTGTCATTTCCAGCATTTGATATGTACAGACATCTCTTATAGTAACACATGCAATTGAACATTTCTGATCCTAGCGCATCTAGCTAAGCCATCCACAAAGAAATTGTCTTCCCTGCTTATATGAGCGCAATACCAATTTTGATACTTGTTACAATTCCAGAAAACAACTATATCGTTCTCATCATGAAAAGTCTGCCACTCAACAGTCGAGATGCAGGTTTCGTCATTTATGAGCTGCTGCAACTCTTTGCAATCCGTATAGAAACAACAGTCAGTGATTCCCATCCTAGCCAACTCATGAATCGCCATTATGAGAGTTTTGACTTTTGAGCTCGGCATGGAAAGGTGAGGTTGACTCAGTAGGTTCCAACATTCCAGCCAGTGATTCCCAGTGACTTGCTGCCCGTTGTGTACCCAAGAGGCATCTATCCAGCATTCCAGCATTTGTACCATAGTGTCGGGTAGTGGGGTGGCTTGATTTTGATCGGAAAGAAGATATTTTAGGAGCTAGTTTTTTCGTCAAGCTAGGGTTTCGAAGCGCGAGAGAGAGACACACACAAAGAGCGGAAGAGAGCGTGTTCGTTTTTTCTTTTTTATTCCTCAGATTGCTGATAGGTGGCTTGATTTTGATCGGAAAGAAGAGATTTAGGAGCTAGGTTACCCCTTCTTTGCGTGAGAGAGACGAAGAGAAGTAGGGTCTCTTCGTTTTTTTTAATTTTTTTTTCTTTCCGACATAATAGTCAAACGGAGAACGCGGGAGACAGAATTAACGGAAAATTAAAAGAAACGGAAATTCATCTCTTCAATCAGCGCCTGATTCTGGACCCTCAGATTTAAAATCGGACGGCTAAAAAACTGGAGCAAGAACAAGTTTTGTTCTAGTTCTTCTTCTTATTCCATGCACTTCTAAACATCCCGTTTGTTGCTTACCAAAACAATCTACGTAAAGTTGAGTAGTTCATATATATAGATTGGCTAAAGTATACTCTAGCATACGGATCGTCCGTATACTAGAGTTGATTTTCAAAATAAAAAATTCATACAGTCAATCCGAACCGTTCAAATTATTATCCATATTGAAATTTTCCAGAAAATCAAAATTTATATATTTTTTCGAATTTTTTTGTTATATATTATGTTATTTTTAAAAAACACTATAAAGGAGTATTTCTAACACTTTAATTTGAAAATAGCATAATATATAGCAAAAAAATTTGAAAAAATGTAAAATTTGGACTTGAAGGATATTTTTATATGGATAACAATTTTAAAGATTTGAATTGACTGTTTGCATTTTAGATTTTGAAAAACGGTCCGTATGGTGGAGTATACTTTAGCCGCTCTCTCTCTCTCTCTCAAATTCAAGGGTTGGAGTGTTGTCGCTGCATAGTAGATCGATTTCCGTTTTCACGTGTTATTACTCCGTTAGTCCATTCTCCGTTAGATTGGAAAGAAGAAAAAAAACGAAGAGTATCTCTCTCTCCCCCCGCTTCGTCTCTCTCACCCGTCCAAAAAAATCTGGCTTGTCGAAAGCACTTCTCCCTTCTTTCCGGCCATCCACCTCTTCTCGACTGGATCCGAATCCTATTGCTCCGCGTCTCCCTCAAAACTTTGCACCTCGCTTCTGACTTCGCCTCTGTCTTCGCTTCCTTTTCTCTCACTCGCAAGTCGCACACCAACCCTGGCCTCCTTCTCTCTGCCTCTTTCCACTTTTTAACACCTCTCACCTACTCAATCCTCGATGCTTAGTACTCATTTCCGATTGAGGCCAGAGGTTGAGGCGAAACCTAAACCCTAATAGCGATTGTGCCAGATCAGTTCGATGACAACACATAAAAATTTGGTATTGTGTACGGCCTCCTGGAAGGTTCGTTTTTTAAACTATTATGCAAATTGGACTTAATTTTTCTTTCTTATTGTACGGCCTCCTAGAAATTTTTATCAGGGCCTTACTTTATATAGTCTTAAGCTTTTTTAAACCGTCTAATACGATCTCCCTATCGAATTCTCCATGCAGACCAAATTTTATAATTTTTTCGAAATTTTTAAGTATTTATTTCAGATTTTTAAAAAATGCTGTTTTTGAACGGTTCAGAACTAATTAAATTAATGATTTTCTAAAATCTAAAATAAATACTTAAAAATTTCGAAAAAATATAAAATTTGGTCTGCATGGAGAATTCAATAGGGAGATCGTATTAGACGGTTTGGATCGGTCGTTTTGAACTTAAATTCGAAATTTTGAGCGCGACTCACGGACGCTTTGGTGAGTTGCAACTCACCATAGCAAAACTATATATATATATATATATATATATATATATATATATATATATATATATATATATATAAATCCTTCAATCAAAGCGCTTTGACCGAAGTCCCGGTTAAACCCCTTCAGATCTCAATTTTAAAAGTTAAAATGGCCGATCCAAACTATCAAATATGATCTTCATATTGAAATATTCTTGCCGACCAAAATTTTTATTTTTTTTTGAAATTTTTAATTATTTTTTTCGGATTTTAAAAAATTGTTAATCTAATTTGTTCTGAACCCTACAAAAATTGTTGTTTTGAAAATATAAAAAAATATACATAAAAATTTTAAAAAAAATGAACATTTTGGTCGGCATGGAGATTTCAATATAGAGATCATATTTGACAGTTTGGATCGGTCATTTGAACTTTCAAAGTTGACATTTGACGGCATTTAACCGGGACTCCGGTCAAAGCGCTTTGATTGAATCCTTCCTCTATATATATATATATATATATATATATATATATATATATATATATGTACTATATGGTCTATTGTATGTATACCTTAGAGTTTTGCAACTGGATCTTAAGTCTAAATCACCCTATGTCAGTATTTGGTTAGATTTTTCATATTAGGATTGACATGCATAATGAAAAATTTAGGTTTAGGTATATTTTAAGTCTAATATAAAGGTAATTTGAGTTGTATTTGAAAGCTATGCCAACATTAATTTCATCCCGTCAAAGTGGGCTCTTATATTAATGGTTGTTTCAAAGGCTCAAATACACGTATATTAAGGTACATGTATTTTTTAAATTATAGATCGGTCCAAAGGAATGATGATATCACACATTTATATATATCTTTTTACCAGACTTTACCTTTAATCATAACTCAATACCTTGAATTTCCTTGTGTTTTAGGTTTTATTTGTAGAATTTTGGTACTTCTTGGGGTTATTTCCATTTTGTAGGGACTTGGAGAAAAATTGGTAAAGTTTGCATACAAAAATGCACAAAAAATCTCGTACGGCCTGCACCAAATCCTGTGTAGGATCCAGCCAGCGCACCAGACTGCAACATGGGCCAGGAGACTCATTTCTGGCCCATGCAACCCGCACCAACTCTCCATGCGGCTCATATAGAACTCCGAACCCTAATTTCGCAGCAATTTAAAACCCCCGAAGTGTCGAAATTAGGGCATTCCATCTTCTCTCACATCCAAAGCGGTGCTGCAACGAAAACTGATCGAAGGTGAAACCTAAGTCAAATTCAACCTCAAATCTAATCTATTGCAGCGTAGCTTGAGGGTCGAATCCACAGGGAGAGTTATTCTAAACTATAGACTTTAAGTAACTTAGTTTGATTAATCTAAAGGTAAACAAGTCAAAAAGTTAGTTAATTGATTAAGAGTATTAAATTTAAACTAAAAGAATTAATTCTAAACTCTAATTAATCTCTAAATTACTCTAAAAATTAAAGAAAAGATCTAAACTCGAATTAAGGACTTAAACTAGGGTCAATTGATCGGGTTCCACTTCCAGGCACTATCCTGGCGGGTCGCCAGAACAGTACGATAATTTAGTTTAATTAGTTTCTAAGTTCTCTAAGTTCAGGTTTTTGGCTTAAACTCTGGTCCAAATACTAACTCTCGTTCTTGATTTGGTATTACTAAGTTTTAACCTCTAAACCTCCCTAAAAACCTAAGTTTCAACTCTCGTTCCTTGGCTTAAGTTTTAAGGTTTGCTTTAACTATTCTGTAGGATATCTTAAATCTCTCGATCTTATGAGGGAATAAACCTCTCGGCTAAGTTCCGGTTCACCTTTTGGGTATACTATTCCTATGGTATGAAAATACAAATCATCCTTGAAATTAGGGTTATATTTGCTTATCTACGAGGTCAGGCCTAACCAAGTGAGCAAACCTTCAAATCAATTCAATTCATATTCTCAATTCAAGCAATTAAACTTAAGAAAAGCAAAGCAACTCAGAAAGATTAGAAAACTAAATTAAACTTAATAAATCTACCAAGTCATGGTTCCCTACAATTGTCCCTAAACTAAGCTACTCACTACAGGTCATACTAAACATTAAAACAACAGGTTTCAACAGACTAAACATCAAAAGAGAGAAAATAGAGAAAGAATACAACAAAGAACTAAAACAAACGCTCTCAGCTTGAATCCTGGCGGGGTCGACAGCTTCCTGGCGGGTCGACAGGAGACAGGCTGGGTGCGATTTCTGCTAACTCCTCTTGAATCTTGCTCTAAAATCTCACCTTTTTCTCTTGGTGCCCTTCCACATGATTAAATAGACATCAAGGACGGTTCCCATGCGTGGAGATCATGTCTGGTTCTTCCGAAAATAGGAAACACGCTCTGCAAGAAATATCGTCTCCAAATTGGGCATGTCTATTTAAGTCTGGCGGGGTCGCCAGGATCCTGGCGGGTCGCCAGAACAGGGGACTTGTCTGGTTTGACCCTGTTCCTTTGCTCCAGTCGCTTGGATCTTGATTTGCTCCGCTTGAACTCTGCCTTGGGCCCAATTTTGCACCAAATCGTCATTGAACCTAAAATTAAACAAGGGCAAATAGCAGTACCACATTTCTAACCTAAATCGCATTAAAATCTAATTAAAACACAAACATTTAATTGAAATTAAGGCCTAAAAGGGTTGAATATTTCGATGTGAAACCCGCCTATCAAAAACCAACCAAATTCCACCACCTCACCTCTCCTGTGCGGGTCACACCACCACCCTGTGTGACCTGCACAGAGTTTTTTCCGCCTTGTGACATGTCCAACGATATACCGTACACTTACGGTACATTTTAGGACATTTTAGGGTACTATTATCTCCACATCAATCGATCATTAAACATAAAATATGAGAACGAACGCATATCATGAGACCCATTCATGTTGCGCGTAGCATTTTAGCAATCCTCATATTATATAAGTATAAGTTTATATGTTACATTATATATATTACCTTATTAATTTTTATTTTATAAACATTATACATATGAATAATCTAGGGATAATTGAAAAATATACAAAATATTTTTCTATGCCAAAATCAATTTGTTTTGTTTTTTCTTTGCCATGGACATTACAATGCCAAAATTTCCTTTTTTTTATTTTGACTCTTTCTAATATCGGTATTTGAAGTATCAGTATTAACTTTTTAATTTGTCTTTAATTTTTCCTAACTTAATTTTTTTTTCTAATGTCACTTGTCGGGTATCGGAATCCGACATTGGTTTCAAACTTTCAAAGTCCGATATTGCAATAACAATTTTTATACAAACTATAATATCTATAAATTAAATTTTATAAAGTTTTAATTATTTTAATATTATTTTTAATGATTTCGGCTTAGTTTCAACTAAGTTCTATTCGATTATGCTTGACATTTAAAATAGAACAAGGATCGAAGTGCAGCAACCGAATCAAGTTGATGTTTCATTAGTTATGGTTAGGCCTGAAAACGGTGACCGTTTCGACCGTCTTTTCATTTCGTTTCGTCCAAAACGAAACGGTTAAAGATTTTGGTTGCATTTCAAAAACGAAACGGTTAACGCAAGCTTGAAATAGTTCCGTCCATGTGTATTTTTGTGATTTCGATTGTTTCGTCCAAAATGAAACGGTTAACGCAAACGATAATTAGTTTCGTGTCCAAAACACAACGATCAATGCAACAGTCTATTTGCGTGGTCGTGTTAGACGTTATGCACCCCTAGTTATGGCTCCGTTTGGATGGTGTGGGAATAAGAGGAATAAGGGAAGAAGTGAGAAGAAAAACTATTGGAAAGTGTGTAACTTTGTAAAGAGTTTAAATTGTTTATAATAAATTTATTTTCTTATTCTCTTATTTCCATATCTCATCCAAACGGAGCCTATGGTTGGACAGTACCAGTTGAAAAGTGAGAGCCTAACAAACTTGCCACGTTATTTCTTCGATCCTTTCTGAAGGACCATTTTGTTAGCCCAGAAAAGATCAATTTGTGGGCCCTTCAAATATATATTATAAATAAACCCCACTGGATCTGGGTATTCAAATCGAACTTATTACTGCGCGTAGCAAATGTGGAACGAGATCTGCATCTTTCCTTCTGTTTTTTAATTCCTTGAATTGTTACGTTTCTGTTAACATCATATCATCTCTTTGTCTAGGGCTCACCATTTTTGTTCCTGGTTCACCCGTAAAGTCCTGAATGGGACCGCAACAAACATATAACGATTCTTGCATGGTCCATATGCCCAAAATATATCACAATTGCATCAGCAAAAGCAACTCCACAAACATCGTGGTCCATTCAATTAAAAAAAATAATAATTACTATGTACCATCCACTTTTTTAACATCTAGAGCATCCGCAAACTCTTTATAGGCACAGTACTCCAATACAGGATTTTTGTGGGCTCAGCAAAATGACCCAGTCTATTTAAATCTTCTCTTTCATCTTTCATTCCAAATCCTAACTGTCTTCTCCTCCTCTCCTCTCCCCATGCATCCGACTCCCTCTGAAATTCGCTTCCAACCAGATTCAACATCTATGCCTCCTCCCCTCTCCTGCCTCCGTCGCAGCCGACTCGTCGCCGTCCTCTTCCTCCTCCGCCTCCATCGCACCCCTTCGTAACATGTTCTGGCTCAATCGCTCCAAAGCAACACACACAGAGTGTTGGGATTTTGTGTGTATGTCAAAGAAACGGAATTTTAAAATTTTATCTGATTCGATACACAAAAGACTTTATTTATATGACAATAGCAAACAAGATAACAATTAAATATTTAATCAAGCATCTCATGTGCATAACAAAACCATCAAATAACTTTATTTGAGGAGAATAGATATTATGGTAGAGAGAAGTCGATTTCTCTCTAGATCTTTCGGAAACCTTCGGTTCTTGTCACTGACGTTCAGCTTGTTTCCTTCTCTTGGTTCACCTTGAACCTAAACAACAAACTCAACCAACACTTAGATAGATCGATGGTGAGTTTCAAGCTTAGATCCAATAACTTTAGATCTTCAATCAACAAACTATTTGATTTCTTAGTGGCTAAACTAATATGCAAAAATATATGAAATATGAAAATTCTCTTTTCTCCTTTTCTTTTTCTTTTTGCGCAAGTGAACAGAACCACACAAAAATGATTGGTGAAGAAAAGCATATAAAAGAAATTGATTTCGGCCAATAATTAAATAGGAGAGAGAAATTGATTTCTTTTACTTTCTTTTTTTCTTTTTCCTTGCGCAAGAGAAAACTAAAATGAAATTTCTATATTTAATTGAAGTTTGTGCGGCAAGCAAAATTAAATAAGGAGAAAAATATATTTCCTTATTTTTTGAAATTTTGACGCAGCACCTTCTTTTATACAAAAGTTCTAGCATAAACTTTTATAATTATATTTTGTAACTGGTTTAACAAATTAATTCATGAAGTAATAATATGAAACATATTATTACAATAATATGATGTCAATATTATTCCTATGAAATATATTAGCTGACGGTTGCATCCGTCAGTCGTGGCTGATTTTAGCCCATCTCTTCATTTAATTGGTGAATCCTTTGCTGTAGAACTATATTTGTTTTATCAGCCGAAAAATATCACACTATGCAAAATTTCGACTTCTGTAACGGTTAATAAAAGGCATTTGTAACGGTACACGTAAAATTACAGTAGCCCCCGTTACAGAAAGTCTAATAACCGTTACAGATCTATAACGGTTATTACCTAATAACCGTTACAGAAGAGTGGCTTCTGTAACGGTTATTATATAACAACCGTTACAAAAGCCAGTCTTCTGTAACGGTTATTATCTAATAACCGTTATGGTATTGTGGACGGAAATGTGGTTACGGTTTTATGGAGAACATTTGTAATGGTTATTAGATAATAACCGTTACAGAAGACTGGCTTCTATAACGGTTGTTATATAATAATCGTTATCCTATTGTTGACGGAAATTACATTTACTGTTTTTTGAGATCATGTGTAACGGTTATAATCTAATAACCGTTACAGATATTGTTGATATAAAAAAATAAAATTATAAATTCTGTAACGGTTATTTCTTAATAACCGTTACAAAAGACCTTTTTTTTTGGATTTCGCCTGTTTTATTGGCTAGCCCAATTTTGCTAGCCAAATTGGTACCAAATTGGTACCCAATTTACATCATACAAACCAACATGCAGCAGACAAACATATATCATGCATATATCAGATGTCACATATATATACCAAGCACAAAACATATATCAATATGCAGCAAAAATTAACAAAGTAACTATACATAGAGTTAACACCAAGTCAAGTCAAAATTTTTCTAAAATAATACCCCATACATGAAGTCCATAACCTCCGAAACGACTGCATCAACGTCTTTATTTTTATATGGTTGTCCAACCGGCTCGATATACTGCAATTTGATCATTAACAATTGATGAAGTCAAATAATTTTGTAAACCCTAAGCCCTAAACCAATAAAAATATGAAATTCTAAAATAATAAATCGGCTTAACATTACCTCAGGGAATTCTCCGACCGTAGTCCAACTACTTAATATTGCCCTCATGTTGAGCATTGTGAAATATCCATACTCTGTGCCGCCCCTTTGTATCGGTCCCTAATTAAGATTTCAACAAAAAAAACACAATCTTTTTTAGTTAATTTCAATTTCACAAACAAATAATATCTTAAACTGATAAGTTTCGTACCTTAATTCGGTGCCAATCAAATCCTGTTATGCTCTTTTGGCTATATCTTCCGGTTTTCACTAAATACCGCTTGTATACCCTGCATGCAATATCATTTAAAACAACAAAATCTAATATTTTTTAATTTGAAAAATCTCATCATGCTTTAACTTAATTCAGAAATGGAAACTTACGAAGATATGAATGGCTTAATATATAACTTTGGATTCGTGCGTTCCAAAGAATCAACAAAGTGAACGGTGCGCTTCTCGACATTAATAACAAGGACAACCCAATGAAACCTGTAATTAATAGAGATTTATTATTTTGGTGTAATTAAAGTTGAAAAATTCAAACCAGCAGTAAAATTTCACGATCGATTGAGATAGCTCCTTTTAAAACGTTCGACAATATCGTCGACATTAACGTTGAACTTAACATCGCCATCGTGCGTACCCCAAGGATTGCAATTAGGCAGCTCAAAGTTCTTCTCTTCTTCTGGTTGGAGCATCAACAGTCTGTATACTGCTAGTTCGGATGGGCTCAGCCTGTCAATAATATCCTTTGGGAGGAGTGGATCACGAGTAACAAACGACCCCGCACTTGGGACAATTCAACCCTAATTCTTCTCCTCTTTCTTAACCTCCTTATTCTTCTCCTCCTCCTTATTCTCACTGGATCACTCATCTATTTTAACTCCCATACTAAAATCAGGGCTCCTTTCACAGCCTGGAGGGAGACGACGTACAGCCGAGACGGCCCTTCTTTTGGGAGGTCCGTAAAATGGGACCCTTTTTTATGCCACCTTAGGTGTTTCCTCCCCCACCTTGGATTTCTCACCCACCTTATTGACGTTTTGATCCTTCTCCATCTAATTTTCATTTTAAATAAATTTCTTAACTCCTTATTCATAATCAATTCACAATGCATATATATCTAATTAAATTAAATTCTAAATTATCAAGTAATAACATGCACGTCTCTATAATCAATTTTAGTAATAACATTTGCATATTAGCCCCAAAAAAGCCCAAAATTAAGCATATTAGTCCCTAAAACAGCCCCAAATTAAGCATTTCAGTCCCTATTAAACCCCAAATTAAGCATTTTAACCACTATTAAATCCATTATTTGCATTTCAGCCGCAATTAAATCTATTATTTGCATTTCTGTCCCTAAAACAGCCCCAAATTAAGCATTTCAGTCCCTATTAAACCCCAAATTAAGCATTTCACTCCCAAAACAACACATATTTATGCAAAACAGTCCCTAAAATTAAGCATTTTCCCAAATTAAACAGTCACAATTTTGCATTTCAGCACATATTAAATCCCAAATTAAGCATTTCAGTCCCAAAACAGCACATATTGTTGCAAAACAGTCCCTAAAATTAAGCATTTCCCCAAATTAAACAGTCACAATTTTGCATTTCAACACATATTAATCAAGCACAAACAACCACAATTTTGCATTTCAATCAAGCACAAACAGCCACAATTTTGCATTTCAGCACATATTTCAATCAAGCACAAACAGCCACAATCAAGCACAATTTTGCATTTCAGCACACAATTTTGCATTTCAGCAGAATTTTGCATTTTGCACAAACAGCCACAATCAACCCAAAATTAAAATTTGAGAGAAAAAAAAGAGGAATTACCTGAGAACCGAGTCGAGTATTGCCTGAGAGCGGAGAGAGAGACAGTGAGCCGAGATAGAGTTGCCTGCGAGAGTAGAGAGACAGATCGAGTGAATATGGTGAAGAGGAGAGAGACAGATCGAGTGAATAATAGAAAGAGCGAGGGATTACCTGAGAGAGAGGGGAGAGAGTCGAGTAGTGTTGCCTGATATCGGAGAGAGAGAGTCAGAGAGAGCGACAGAATGAGAGGGAGAGGTAGAGGAAGATGAGAGAGGGATTACCTGAGATGGGAGAGGCGCGAGAGCTGTCGAGAGAGGGAGTCAGAGAGAGGCGCGAGAGCTGTCGAGAGAGGGAGTTAGAGAGCGACAGAATAAGAGGCTAGGGTTTTGCTTCTGTCGAGAGATGAGGGGCTTAAGAATAAAGAGGCGCTCGATCGATTTTTAGAAGATAATGACGAAGAGACGCAAGCCAGGATGGGTATTTAATAAAGGGGTTTAACTAATCTGTAACGGTTATTAGCTAATAACTGTTAAAGAAGTTCAAACGTTTTTATATATATAACATTCTGTAACGGTTATTAGCTAATAACCGTTACAGATTAGACCTCTTATGTAACGGTTATTAGCTAATAACCGTTACAGATTAGTTTAATTTTATTTTTTTTAACTTTTTTTTTGTTTAACGTAAGCCTTATGTAACGGTTATTAGCTAATAACCATTACAGATTAAACTCTTCTGTAACGGTTATTAGCTAATAACCGTTACAGAAGGTTTTCCTGTGAATTTTATTTCGGTATTAAGTGATTTTGACTGATTGTCGGTGTTGGTTAAGTGATTTTGAAAATTTAATTAAGTGATTTTGACTGACTGTTACATTTAAGTTCAACAAATAATAATTTTGAAATGTTAAATAATAAGTTCAACAAAATGTTAAATAATAAATTCAACAAAATGTTAAATAATAAGTTCAACAATTTAGAATGTTAAACAAAAATTAAAAATAAATTAACACATAAATTAGCACATTTATGTTAAATTTCACCAATTAATGACCTGCAAAAAATAAAAATAAAAATATTAACATATATAACAATTTAACACATATATGTTAAGAATAATTTATATTAGTTTTTTAACTCACATGTGATTATGTAGCTACTTTCTTTTTCTTCCTCAGCGTATCGACCCACACGCCTTCGGTGTTATCTGTACGCCTACAACTGATCGATACTGGCTGTGATGTATCGTCGATACCGATAGAAAAAGGAGGTATTTTCTCGAAGTGGTCGTACGCTTCTTCATCTACGACATCACCAACACCGACAATACGTCTTTTTTCTGAAAGTGGCAAGTAATAAATAAGATGAACATTTGTACTCAATAAGGTGAACATTTGTACTTAAATAAGATGAACATTTACCTTGAAGCACAACATGTCTTTTCTTATCCGCCGGATCTTGAATGTAAAAAACTTGCATTGCTTGCTTATTTGCAAGTATAAAGGGATCGTCTCGATAAGCCCTTTTATTGAAGTCAACAGTTATAAACCCCATCTTGTCTTTTTTAACTCCACCGTGACCGTTGTCGATCCATGCACACTTGAATAAGGGTATCTTAAATTTCAGGTAATCTAGTTCTCAAATCTCCTCGATCTACCCATAATAAGTAGCCGACCTAACATTATCACTAGATAAAACTACAATAGTGACTCCACTATTTTGCACGGTACTTTTACCATCCTGTTTCCTTATGTACCAGGTAAATCCATTCAAGTCATACCCTTGGTATGTCTCGACCACGGCATCAGGACGTCTTGATAACCATTTCACGGTTTCATCGACCTCTGTTCCTTCTTTCAACTGGGACTGTACTTTATCTTCAAGCTATTGGACAAATTTTATTTCATTCTCTATGGTAATCAAGTTTTCGGTGTAAGAAGGGTATTGTTCACGTAACTCGATTAGATGTTCATTGATGTAAGGCGCCACAATAACAAGATGTTGGAGAACTTTCATATGTGCTTTGGTTCTCATTGTAAGATCCGGTATATGAGTACTAGCTCCAATTGTACCTGAAAGGTGAAAATTTGTGTTAAATAAGGTGAACAGATATTGTGCTTTAAGTGAACATTTGTGCTAAATAAGGTGAACAAATATTGGTCTTTAAGTGAACATTTGTGCTAAATAAGGTGAACAAATATTGTGCTTTAAGTGAACATTTGTGCTAAATAAAGTGAACAAATATTGTGCTTTAAGTGAACATTTGTGCTAAATAAGGTGAACATTTGTGCGAAATAAGATGAACAATTATTGTGCTAAATTAGGTGAACATTTGTGCTAAATAAGGTGAACAAATATTGTGCTTTAAGTGAACATTTATGCTAAATAAGGTGAACCTTAATATTGTGATCTATGTGAACATTTGTGCTAAATAAGATGAACATTGGAAGTTAATATATAACCTTTTCCTTCAAGTCTACCCTCATGTCGAGACTTTGGAAGACCGATTGGTTGTACATCCTGCAAATAATCGGTGTAGTACTCAATAACCTCCTCGGCCACATATCCTTCCACTATGCTTCCTTCGGGTTTAGATCGGCTACGAACAAGCCCTTCAATTGACCCATGGCTCTTTCAAGATGATACATGTACCGTAGAAATACAGGAACACACATTTTTATCTCTCTAACTAAATGAATGGTCAAATGCACCATGGAGTCAAAAAACGATGGCGGAAAGTACATCTCCAGCTCACATAGGGTTAATACAACACCTTCCTGTAACTTGTCCAAACTATTCGGATCAATCACTTTAGAGCAAATGGAATTAAAGAAAAAACACAACTTAGTAATGGTTTTCCTCACTTCTTCCCTTAGAATTCCTCGAATTACGACCGGAAGTAATTGGGTCAAGTAGGACGTGATAATCATGTGACTTTTACCTTTCTTGATATATTCGAGGAATAACCAGTAGGAACCTTAATAGATTTCAGGCATTCTAATAAGCTTTTTTTCTCTTTCTTTGATAAATTAAATTGTGCTGCAGGTAGCCAAGTTCGATTTTTTCCCTTATCTTGTACCGCTAGTTCTTGCCGGATCCCCATTTCAACCATGTCCTTCCTCGCATTTACGCCATCTTTAGTTTTTCCTTGAATTTTCAACATGCAACCAATCAAAGCTTCACATATGTTCTTTATTATGTGCATCGCATCTAAGCAATGCCTAATCTCCAAACTCTGCCAATATTCAAGATTCCAGAATATAGACTTCTTCTTTCATATCCCCTTGGGTATCTCATTTGCAAATTTCTTACCAAATTTTACATTAATGTCCTTCACCTGTCGATACACCCCTGAACCGGATAACGGTATTGGGGCCTTGTCTTTTTCCACAGTACCGTCAAACCTTTCCTTGTCTCGACGGTAAGGGTGATTGCGGTTCTTAATAAACCTCCGGTGTCCCAAGTAAACATTTTTTCTGGAGTTTTTCAGGTACACAGAATGGGTGTTTTCCATGCAAATATGACACGTTTTCGCTCCTTTATTCCTATACCCTGACAGGTTTCCGTATGCAGGAAAATCATTGATTGTGCAAAATATCATGGCACGGAGGTTAAACTCACTTCTAGAGTGTGCATCATATATTTTCACTCCATCCTGCCACAATTCACCAAGGTCATTTATTAATGGAGCTAAGTACACATCTATATCATTACCTGGTTGTTTGGGACCAGAAATCAACTAGAATGTGCATCATATATTTTCACTCCATCCTGCCACAATTCACCAAGGTCATCTATTAATGGAGCTAAGTACACATCTATATCATTACCTGGTTGTTTGGGACCAGAAATCAACAAGGGCATCATCATGTATCTCATTTTCATGCATAGCCAGGGAGGAAGATTGTAAATACACAATAAGACCGGCCACGTAGTCTGCCGGCTACTCATGTTGCCGTAAGGATTCATCCCGTCTGTACATAAACCCAATCTCAGATTTCTAGGTTCACTGTCGAAATCTTCAAATTCCCTATCTATATTTATCCATCTGGAGAGTCTGCTGGGTGTCTGAGCATGCCATCGCCTTTTTTCCTGCAGTCTGCGTGCCATCTTAACAATTTGGCATCTTAGTATTATTGGGGGATAAAACACCACCTTCGCAGCTAGTCTCACTACCAGAAAAAATGCTTTTAGCTCCGTTTTTTAAAATGCATTAGCTCCGGTTTCTCAAGGGGTGCGCATGGAGGGGAGTGCAAATAAAAAAGAAAACCGGTGCAAAAGATGCGGTGCAAAAGAGGACATTAGCACCTGTTTTTATCTAAACACCGGTGCAAAAGGTTTTCCATTAACACCTGTTTTTACTCTATAACCGGTGCAGATGATAACCTTTTGTACCAATTTTTAATAAAAACCGGTGCAAAGTTCATTTTTGTTTTCCAAATTTTAACGATGCATACCCATCCTACTATACGGACAAATAAATAAATTAAGAAATTGATAATTTCATAAAATGTAAACAATACATAATATTGACAAATTCAAAATTAATTAAATCGAATATCAATAATTTATTTTACAACCTAAAATAGTATAACACAATATCCTCGTGTAATAACCAAAATTCAAGATACAAATGATAAACAAATTATTCACAAGACAAACTACAATAATAATAATCAGAAAAACCCTTAAAAGATGTCTTTCACCACGACCACGTCTTTCTTTCGCTTGGCTATGGATTCACTGCTCTCGGCCACAACCGTTCTGCCTTCGGCCACATGTGCTCGGCCTCGATTATCTTGCCTGACGATGCAAAAATGGAAGGAATATTCTAATTAGTAGATGCGTGCATACTAACTATTCTAGTTTCCATTATAATTATTGCAACCAGTTATTTCAAGCTAACATTTAAAAAAATTAACAAAAGATCATCAAAATATCAATTAGAGGCTAAACATATAACAGAATAAAGACACATAATCTCTTTATAATTAAAAGAAAATTTAAACTACAAAAAATGCTTAGTAGGAAACAAGTGGTTAAAAAGATTATATTTAAACTACCATCAGTTCTAAAGACTGAAAATTAGAAAAATATTGAAATAAAACAGATGTACCTCGATGTATATACATTCGTGACAACACCAATTCAAATTCTTTTTCCACTAAGCCCCATCACGTTGTGTTGTATCAGTACCATCCTCACATCAGTTTGTTACCCTGCTTATATTTATTGTACCCTTCAATTTCCACTGCATCCCTACAAATTACCAGCCATTCACCAGAAATTAGACCTTTAATAAGCATTTCATTCATCTCTTTTTCATACCATCTATCAGGGGGCAAACACACAAACAATTTTCTTTATAGTGTTAAACTAACAAAACATCTAATGACATAATCACTTTTAAATAGCACACTGTTATGTTAGTTAAAAATGACAAATTTTATCAACTTATTGCTATTTTCAACATGATTTCACAGAAAAAAATGTTCATTCAATATATGTTCTTCTTAAATTTGATTTCACTAGTTATTTCATTCAATATAAATTTGTACCTGAATAGCAATCGTCGTCAAAAAGCCTCACTTCTATTAGCCAACCAAACATCATATAAAAATTGGTACATCATTACATTATTGGTACCAACCAAAACTTTTAATGGTATTTAACAGTGACCTCCTTCGTGTGACAAAGTAGTACCATATATTCACAGCCAAAGTATTATATTGATAAAAATAGAAAGGCAGGAAAGAAAGTAGTATCATATATTCACAGGAAAAGAAAACAGTACCATATATTCACATGAAAAGGGAAAATAATACAACCGTGTCAAAAGAAAACAGTACCATATATTCACCATCATTGACGAATGTTTCGCTCATCGAAAGAGTATCAAACTGGTAGTGGCTTGCCTGACAGAAGGAATGGAATGCCGAAACATTGTTAAATATTCCTCTCCAGTAAGGAGAGGAGAGGTACAAAAACTTACTCGAATGTGCAGGGGCGGAGTCAGAAAATTATGATAGGAGGGACAAAATTTTAAAGATTGAACAATGAAATAGAAATTTATTTATGAAGAAGAATATTTCTTTCCTAAATCATTGGTTCATGATTAATTAGGGGGGCAAATTATAAAAATTTTCTAAAAAATAAAGAAAATATACATAAAAATTTTATTTTTTTTTTAGCACAAGGGGGGCAACTGCCCCAAGCAGCCCCCCTATTGGCTCCGCCCCTGCGAATGTGTGCTTGCCCTTGCTATTAATAGGATGCCTCTCCTAGTCAAAACCTTCCTAGAATGCATGACATCAATGTGTAAAACAGAGAAAATAATTTATTAATTTCAGAGACGTAACTGAGTAAATAAATTTATAAAAAGTGGATATAAATGGTAAAAATTCTCGTTCTGGTTCCAATTTTTCATACAATAATAAATATTAGGTTGATCACATAAGTCATGCCATGCTTACAAATCACATGTATTGAAAGCCTGACAGCTGTTGCATGCCCAGCGTGTACCTGACACCATTCTATTGCCAAGGAACAAGCAAGTCAAAACAATGGTACCTTTTGCATCAACTTGGCATCTTTGTGTTGGTATAGATCTTTATCCTCATCAAAGAGCTTGTCAATCATCGGCTCAAAGCGAGAAAATTGTACTGAAATTAATCTAATCAAGCATTTCAACTAAAATTAACCCAATCCAACCATTCATTTTTTCAATTTATTCCAACCAGATCCAACATAATCCACATAAGCTACAAAACCCAATTGAGAGAGGGGGGGGGGGGAGACTTACCGGTGGCTGCCTAGAAGAAAAGTGGAGAGACTTGGGAAGAGGAGGTGGCTGCCGAGAGCCCAGAAGAGCGGTGTTTCGTGGGGGGGGGGGGGGTGTTATAGAGACGGGTGCTTGTCGGCAAGGGCAACGAAGAAAGAGAGGCAACTGGGCAGAGGAAGAGAAGCGTCGGGTGCCACTGGCTGGAGAAAGAGAGGCGCGGGAGGGGGTCTGGTGCATCGGAGAGAGGCTAGGGTTTAGCCAATGGGAGCAGAATGGGAGGGAACGACGAAAAATGGAAATTGATTACTGCAGTTATATTTCTACCGTCGCTACCATCCCTCCAAACTCCCCTCTCCTCACCCAGCGAAGCGAAGCGCTCCCTTCTCCCTAGCGAAGTGATCCTCTCCTCGCCCAGTAAAGCGCTTCTCTCTCCTCACCCGGGTACGCTCCATCTCCTTTCTACGCACTCTTCCGTCTCTATCCCTTCTTTCTGTGCATCTCTCTCCCTTACCCCTCTCTTCCTTCTGTGCGTCATATTTTGTTAATTTTGTTTATTGTATCTGTTCAATTTGTTATTTTAAATGTTTATTTTGTTTTGTTGTGCATTAGACTTTTGTGTTGATTTTATACGTCTCACTTTGTTGGTGTTCATTTTGTTCATTCATATGTTCAATTTGTTACTTTTAAGTGTTCAATTTATTTTACTGTGCGTCAATGTTTATCTTTTATGTCTCACTTTGTTGGTGTATATGTTCACTTTTTCATTCATATGTTCACTTTGTTACTTTTATGTGTTCAATTTATTTTACTGTGTATCAGTGTTTATTTTTTATGTCTCACTTTGTTGGTGCATATGTTCACTTTGTTCAGTTATATGTTCACTTCGTTACTTTTAATGTTCAATTTGTTTTACTGTGCGTCAGTGTTTATTTTTTATGTCTCATTGTTGGTGTATATGTTCACTTTGTTCATTCATATGTTCAATTTGTTACTTTTGTGTGTTCAATTTGTTTTGCTGCTCGTCAGACTTCTGTATTTATTTTATATGTCTCACTTTGTTGGTGTATATGTTCACTTTGTTCATTCATGCGTTCAATTTGTTACTTTTATGTGTTCAATTTGTTTTGCTGTGAGGCGAGGTCCAAAGAAGACGAAAAAGGAATGCGAGGTCTAAAGGAGGCAGAAAAGGAGCGTCGGGAGTAGGAGAGAGGATCAGAGGGGAGGAGAGCGCGTCACTTTGTTGGTGAAGAGGAGGGGAGCGCGCACCAGAGAGAAGGGGAGGAGAGCGCATCTGAAGAGGAGGGGAGCGCGCGGAAGAAAAATTGAGGTTAGCGATGGCAGCGATTGCATAAATCGCGATGGCACTTATAATTCTTGACGAAAAATGGGAGGGATGACAGAGAAAATTAAGAACTGCTAGGGTTCTGGCTTGACTTTGGTGGAAAAATAGGAGGGAATGGCGAAAAAAATGGGAGGGATGCGGAGAAAGTTAGGGCATAGCTCGTTCTTCAGTATTTTTTTTTTAGTGTGCATTGGTGTAATGAGTTGTTTTGTCGTTCACTATTACTGTAGTTTTGACTCGCTATAGGATTTTCACTCTCTCATAATTTCGCAGAAAATTAATCTTTATGTGAGATTTCCAATAATTTTCATTCAAATATAACATTTCAATTAAATAATAAAATATTATTGACTTCTAATTAAACAATATTTAATAAAAAAGATAAAAGTCTAATTAAACAATATTAAATGATTGAAATATTGCATTTCAATTAAATTATTGAGTCAATTTAATTATGTATATTAAACAATAAATAAAATGAACTGATAATTAGTTTTAAATTTGATATAGACTACGTCATTGAAATACAACTATTTGATGGAAAATATAAATTTTATAAGAGTAAGTTTAAAATGCACTATGATGCATAGGCATTTCTATGCATCATGGTCTTTTTCGTCGAATTTTTATAAATTGGCGAATATAATTTAACTAATCTAATCTACATATTGAAATATGGGACAAATCAAATTTTACAATTTTTTAAATTTTATTATTATTTTTCAAATTTTTTACAACTTGTCATTTTTGGAAGCAAACTACTATTTAGAATAATCCAAAAATAACATGTTTTAAAAAATCCAAAAAATAGTCATAAAATTAAAAAAATTGTAAAATTTGATTTGTCCCAGATTTCAATATGTAGATTAGATTAGTTAAATTAAATTCGCCAATTTATAAAAATTCGACGAAAAAGACCACGATGCATAGAAATGCCTATGCATCATAGTGCATATTAAACTTTCTCATTTTATAACTACCCTTGTACAAAATATAAAATTTCAAATCAATGAAACTGATAACACTTGATGGAAAACTGAAAAAAAACAAAAATTACTTGAACAAAAAAATTTGACGTAGAGTGTATGTATGCAAAAGAACATTTTTTTCCATGTATATAAATGAACGTGTGTAAAATTTCAAGCTTTTTAATTTGAGTCATCCCAATAAATAAATGAGTACATTTTTATCACTACAAGCATGTATATTTTCTACCATCACATTTTTGTCAATCAGTTCACTATTTTATGATCCTCTTTACTCTCTTTTTTATCAATAAAATTTAGAAATTATTTGTAGAATCCAGATTTTAAAATTAAAATTAAAATTTATATAGTATGATTTCGCAATGAAAACTCAAATTATGTTATCCATTCAATAGATCAATTATTCTTTCATATCCATGGTTTGGATATGAAAAAAAAATTATGTGAAAAATGTCATATCTTAGTAATACTAGAGGGGATTATCTAGCTTTTGCTCGATATAGGAATTTTTAATAATATTTTATCATCGTTTACCTGTTGCAAATGAGGAAAAAAGATCATATGTATCATTCTTTTTAGTGTGTATCGGTATAATGAGTCGTTTTCTCACTAAATACATGTAGGCTTGACTCGCTATAGGATTGTCACTCCTAGATATTTCGTAGAAAATCAATCCGTGGGATTCATAACTTGTTTTAATTTGTTGGCGTGTTAATTTGTTGGGTATGATTAAATATTTGTGAATAGCACTGACAAATTTTTTGGGGGTAAATGACAAGCTATGTTGTAGAATTTATTTTTAGTATCTAGATTTTGGGGCTCAATTTTGAGGAATTCATTAGAAATGAATATGAAATTGCCATTACAATGCATAATTCAAAGCTTAAATTAATTCTAACGAATCTAATGGTAATTTAAATTTCGTAATAGATAGGGCTTAATAAATATGGCAGAAATATCAAACTGAGATTCTTTCCTAATACAATTTTGTTATTTTACGGATATAAATAAATCTTCTTCCTACAGCTCACTAAATTAAGAAAAATTAAAATATTCAGAAAATTAATTCAGAATAAAGCTAATGAATCTTCTTCAACCCATATTCAAAATAAATCATGATCTGGAATAATTTTTTTTAATACTTGGCACTAATTAAACAAATATTTAATTTTATTCAATTTTATCTTCTATTAATTTCTTTCCTAGTTATAATTAAGGAAACAAATTATATAATAATGAAAACAGCTATAGAAATCATAATCTTGAATCTGTAGCAAAATATATAAGTCTGAATATGGATCTGGTACGATTGTGTGGAGTTGGGTATAAGTAAAATAAAATTATGGAGGCGCAACAAATGGCAACAAATTGGATGGAGCGCACAAAGATAGAGGAGGAGAAATGAATACCATAATTTTGTTATTTTTTGCATCGGTTTTAGAAAAAAATGTTTCTTAATAATATTGGAAAAATTAAATAAATATATACAAATGGATGTGAACCGGTTTTTAGGAATAACCGGAGCAAATTTTTTGCTCAAATTAGCACCAGTTATTATTTAATAACCGGTGCGCACCGGTTATTGTATAATAACCGGTGTGAAAGTTAGAAATAGATTTGAAATCTCTTTTTACCAATAACCGGTGCAAAGTGTAAAAAACTATATTTTATTTTATTTCTTTAATCTGTTAAGTTATGAAAACCGGTGTTAATGATTTTAAATAAATATCGGTTATGCCACTCATTTCTTTTAACACCAGTTATTTTAAAAAATCGGTGCTAACGAGGCGGTGCTAAATCCCTTTTTTCTGGTAGTGTCCCTTACTACCTTCATCTTTAATCTGATCGTCCCTCAGTTTATACCGTGACGCATTACACTTTGGACATTTATGCAAGTGTCCGTACTCATTCTGGAATAATATGCAGTCATTTGGACATGCATGAATTCTCTCAACTCTAATTTTTAAAGGACATATAACATCTTTTTAGCCTTATAAATTGAATCTGGCAATTAGTTATCTTTTGGAAGAAATTTTTTATGTAATAGTTTGAGCAAAGATGTGAAACTTGCATCACTCCATCCATTTTTGGCTTTAAGATCGAACAGTTTGAAAACAGCATTAAGTTTTGACAATTCACAAACAGGATATAAAGCTATTTTATCTTCTTTACGTAACATACCAAAAAATTTCAACATTATCAACAAAATTTTCATCCACATTGTTCACAATTTCATCTAAATCAGCATTAAATTCTGAGTTATCTACATTTCTATCATCATCTACATTCTCATCATCAAATACATTGACATCATCAATTTCATTATCCAATGATACATTTTCTTCCTCATACACACAATCCAATACAATTGTGCTATTACAACAATCCCCCCCCATTCTCTCCATGGACTGTCCACCGACTATAATCCGGTTGAAATCCATTTATAATCAAATGAGCTTTCACTTCTTCAAAATTAGACCACTTCAACAAATTCTGACAAACACGACAAGGACAGTACATTTTATCATATTCTTTCATTTTCAAATTCTCTTTAGCACAAACAATAAATTCTTCAAGTCCTCTAAAAAATGTAGACGAGCATCGATTACTTGAGTACATCCACGTCCGATCTATCTGAACAATAAAATTTATGCAAATTATTAGGGTTTCGGACCAATTTGTCATATTAGGTTTTCGGACCGGTCACCATCCTAGCCCGCTCTTTGGATACTCTGTCTCATTAGCGAGCGTACGTTAGATGCAATGTGCTATCTGAGAAAAATTCGGCAGCATTTCCCCTTATGTTCCCTGAATACGCCAACACATGATTGCTCGTGCGTACGTATCCGTGGGAACACAAGGGAAATGCCGTCGAATTTTTCTCAGACAACACATTGCATCTAACAGACAACTCGCTGTCCTAAATGAGACAGATCGTATCCAAAGAGCAGTACTCCCGACCCGGAGTACTATCCGAGATTAATCCCTAATGGATTAATCTCGGACGGACAATGACCTAAATTCAGTTGAGTTCCGGTATTTGGTTCCTATATGACAATACGAAATTCATGCCTATATATATATGCAAATTATTAATGAAATGCAAATAATTTAAAAAAAGAGGAGTTCATGAAAATATACTTTCAATCGTGTGACTTCCGATCCGTTGAATCGTGCGACTTATCCGGCCGATGTAAGATCTTCTCCTATTTAGTGAGATCTTAAAATATATAAAAAAACAAAAAATAACCATATATTAATGAAAAAATCGAAATAAATAAGGAAAAATGTAAAAATAAAAAATACGGTTCAAATTTAATTTTTTTTACCTTAAATCTGCTCTCCTTCTTATTCTCTTTCTAATTATTATTTTTTCAGAATTTTTAGAAATTTTTTGCTATTTTTTTGGAGTGAAGTGGACACCACAAAATTCGCAATAAATGAAAAGAAGAGAAAGGGGGAAGTGCGGCTGAGAGTTAGATGAGACTTAATGAGGGAGGAAGATACATTTATACAGAACTAATGAGGGAGGAAGATACATTTATACAGAACCTTTCTGTAACAGTTATTTCCTAATAACCGTTACAGAATCATTTAAAAAAAAATTATTTGCCTTTATGTAACGGTTATTAGGAAATAACCGTTACAGAATTACAGAGATACTGTAATGGTTATTTATATATAACCGTTACAATAGATTATTATTAATTCTTTCTTTTTCTCGTATCTTCTGTAACGGTTGTTCGATAATAACCGTTACAGATTTCTTAAAATCTGTCACGGTTATTATCCAACAACCGTTACAGAAGGTGGACGCACTTTTTCCCTATTGCATGACGGAAATATTATTACGGTTTTTTAATAATAACCGTTACAGATTTGTGGCGCCAATTTTCCCGCCTTATGCCTCACTAGTCTGTAACGGTTATTTCAAAAACCGTTATAGAAGGTCCTTTTTTCCGTAGTGTCATTTTGTGAGGCCTTGGAAGTTGGTATATCTTTATAAACAAAGCCCACTAGGCTCTAGATATATATTGTCTTTACGATTCTTCCATTGAATTGTTAAGTGTCTAGCTATATATCACTTGTTTCTCTTGGCTCACCACTTTTGTTTACACTGCTTTAAAAATTTGAAGTGGAACTTTTGTCTGAGTATGTTCTGACTATTAATAGATATTAAAATTTATTTTCCAATATTGATTATTGCCAAAAAAAATATGTGTACTAAATTTAAAGTTCAAAATATCTGCTTGATCAGTGTGGTACTGATATATATATATATATATATATAGAGAAAACCTTCAATCAAAGCGTTTTGACTGGAGTCCCGGTTAAACCCCGTCAGATCTCAATTTTGAAAATTTGAATGACCGATTCAAACCGTTTAATATGATCTCCATATTGAAATCTCCTTGCACACCAAATTTTACATTTTTTTCAAAATTTGTAAGTAATTTTTTTCGGATTTTAGAAAATAGTTAATCTAATTTGTTTTGAACCCTACAAAAACTGCTGTTTTGAAAAATTCGAAAAAATACTTAAAAATGAAAAAAAATGAAAAAATTGGTCGGCAAGAAGATTTCAATATGGAGGTCATATTTGATGGTTTGGATCGGTCATTTGAACTTTCAATATTGAGATCGGTCATTATGACCTTTGGCGAATTTCTTAACACACACACACACTACACATTCAAAATATTTATTTTTTTTTAGGGTGACATTCAAAATATTTATTAGTACTACTAAACATTAAACAACATACCAAATTAAAAATTGTGTAAACTACTATCATGTTTATTATGCCATAATCCAATTAATATTTCCTTCTATAAATAACACTTATATCGTACATGAGTTATATTCATGCATATATAGGTAATAATCAAGCTTCTAAATTTCGGCGAAATAACGGCGAAATAACAGAAATAGCGGTATTCTGTATCAAACCGCCTTAACGTTACAGTTTTAATTGAGAAAATGACGTAACACGTTATTTCGGCGATATAACGCGTTATTTCAATTATTTCGGCGAAATAACAAGTTGTTATTGCTACTATTGTTAAATTGTGTATTCAATATTGAACTATTGTTAAATTGGTACAAGCTGCTACTGCTACTCAATATTGATACACTGCAGTATATTAAATTTGGTATGGCGGTATGCTATTTGTATGGAGTATTGGAGATGTATAAACATATAAATTGATAGTTATAGAATTGATGTGTGTCAAACTTTGAAAAAAACACTACACTGTTATATCGCCGTTATAACATCGAAATAACACCGAAATAACATGGGGACCTGAACCATCATACCGAAAAAATCGAAATTTAAAAGCTTGGTAATAATACATTAACTTGGCGTATATATAGCTACTTAGCTAGTGAACGAAATTGACTGCACAAACTTCGTCTTATACATTTCAATTCAATAAAATTATAAAAATAATTAAGCAATAGCGATCCTAAAAAGCTTGTTCATAATTGATTCAAATCATATACGCTTAAGAGAACACAGACACACAGATACATATGAAATTTATTTGTAATACAAATCTTGAGAGGAAATATATATAACCATACATAGAGATATCGATGCATGCAAGATGCGTGCAAGGAGTCTCCAAAAGCTGCAGTTGCAAGATGCTTGCAATGACACCTATCAATCACAAAATACAATAATTTCTTAGCTCTTGCCTTGCATCAATATTCAAGCTAGCAGAGCTCATGTGCAGTAACATTTTGAGCCACTTTATTTATATATAAATATACATAAATAAGCTTAGGCAGCAGGCAGAGGGATTCGCAAGATGGGGCGTAGGAACAGCTGATTTTTCCTACGTATGGTGACTCCGAACAACTCTGACATATCCAATTTGTTCGGTTTCACGCCTTGAGGGAGGTTCCAGTCAAAATGGTAGAGCAAGTTGGCCAAACACAACTCCACATTAGCAATCCCGAACATTGTGCCTGGACATTGTCTACGTCCAGCACCGAAGGGCATATACTCAAGCTCGGTACCCTTATAGTCGACTGCATGCACTTTGAACCTCTCCGGCTTGAACGCATCGGGATCATCCCAGTACTTTGGGTCTCTGCCCAGAGCCCAAGCATTAACTAGCAGTTTCGTATGTTTTGGAATGTCGTAGCCCAAAACAGTGCAGTCGGCTTGGGACAACCGAGGAAGGAGTGGCACTGGGCAATGAAGGCGCAATGTCTCTCTAATGGCGTTTTGAATATAGGGTAATTTGTTCACATCCTCATCTGTCACTGTTGGCTTTCCTTTTAGTACAGATCGCACCTCTGACTGTGCCCTTTCCAAAGCACTCGGATGCTTGAGAAGCTCTGACATGGCCCAGTCTAAGGTGGTAGCCGAAGTCTCACCTCCCGCTCCGAAAAGATCCTATGTGTTCATATCCAATATGCATAGGTTTAACAATGAGAAGAGAGAACAAAATTAAGGTTATTTACATAGAAAAAGCAAAAAAAAATTAAAATTAATAAATAATGACGTAAAAAAATAAAACTTACCAATATAACACCTTTGATGCTGTCAAGTTCGAGAGGAGTGGGCACTCCCTCACCTTTGTGCATCTTCAATAGCACATCAAGCAAATCCTCATCTTCGGTATCGGTAGCATCAGAAATTGCATTCCTCTCTCTCTTCATCTTAATAATGTTGTCGAATAGGCCCCCGATTATTTGATTGCATTTCTCAGCCTCATATATGGCGCCGCTGACTATATCGGTTAGCCATCGCTTGGATGGAAAAAGGTCTGCCAAATTAGAGCCAGCAGCCAATTTCAAGGACGCCCCCCATGCACGGAGAAATTCTGGGTGTTCTTTGTGCGTTGCACTAGTTATGGCTCTGACAGTTGTGTCACTGACAAAGGCGGTCATTAACTCACTGAGGTTGACGAGAGGTGATGTTTTTCCAGAGTTGGTGATGTTGTGAATGAGGTTCTTCACCTCCTCTTCCCGGAGAGATCTATATACCTGAATTCTTTTAGGGCCAAAGAGCTTGGTGATGCATACCTTGCGTGTTTGTCGCCAGTAGTCACCGTATGGGGCGAAGATAATGTCTCTACCTCCCCAGCTTAGCGTATGGACTGTTACACTAATAGGTCGGGTTGCAAAAGTGACATCCTGCATGTCATTTATTTGTACCAACAATATCAAAATATTACTTGGACTATTTGGTGGAATTTTTTCTACACATAATTTTATGCCAATTTTACTAACAGTTTCTGCAGTCCTTGTGCAATTTAATAACTTGTTAAATTGCAATTTAATAACTTGTTATGGAGTACAATTATACTGAGGCAACACTCTTTAAAAGGACTAATTAACTAGATTTATATCAATGACGTCATAAGTACATCGGATTTTAATTTTTTCTACTTTTTATCACTTTCTCTAATAATCTAATAATAGTGATAAAATTATGTTTATGTCACTTCAAACTTTTGAAATTTAAAAAAATGTGACTCTAAGGTCGTGTCTTTGAAAAGTACGTACTACCACCAAGTTAAATTAAAAATCTGCGCTTATACACCACCTTCATATCAAATTTTTCACTTTGACCAAAATCCCTACTTTTCTCAAATTTCCAAATTTTTATATATGTGAAAATTTCTAAAATTGGAAAGTTATGAATATTTTATTTTAAATAATTGATTTTTTAATATTTTAAATTTCAAATTCTAAAGTTCAAAATTACAAACAAAATTTAGCATTACAACTGAAAAGTTTTAAAATTTGAGAATGAAGGAATATTTTTGTTAATACGATGTAAAGATGGATGTATAGTGATAAATTTACAACTAAATTGATTGGAGTGAAATTTTCTAAAGTACAGCTTGATGACAGTTTTTAAATCTTAAAATTTTAGAGTGCCATGAGTCTAATTTTCTCTAATTAATATTCTATTTTATCTTCTTCCTAGTTATCTTTAATTATTAATACTTCAGCCGCTGCTATTATCACTACTGCAACAGCTGTTGAATATATGGAAGAAAATATTAATTATTAATACTTCAGCCGCTGCTATTATTACTACTGCAGCAGCTGTTGAATATATGGAAGAAAATATCTGAAATTAAAAACTTTGTTCTTTTTACAAAAAAGACCAAACAAAATATGCATGCAGCGTCTCTAGTCCCTCCACCACTTGTACTTATAAAAGTGTCATTCATTTTTTTTTTCAAACATTAAGATTAATTAACATACATACAGTTAAGGTCGGACTTAAAACCAAAAAACAAACAGTATTATGCAACATTTTAAAAGACAGTTCAATTTTAATAGGATAAGGGTGAATGAGAACAAGTTTATGCAATGTGCCATATATAGATTAGGCTATACCGTCACCATCACATGCGCATGAGAACACGGCAACCTCGTGACCTTTATTTATTTATTTTTTTAGTTTTTGAAGCAAAAATGGGGGTCATGCCCCCATCTATCATTAAATAGGAGTTTACAATTTTAGCCAACAGCCGACCTTTAAAGTTTCCATTTATGGACAATTATTTTATAGACTTCAGTGCACTCAACTGAACGAAATTAGTAGAACAACACTTTCTACATTTAAGTCCAATCATAAATAGTGCGTTTGGATTTTTTATGAATCAAATCGGATTAGTTATTCGGAGCATAAAATTTTATTCATAAACGATCGAGAATAAATTTTTAGATCTAAAGTGTTATATTTAAGTGGTCCAATATCCAGATTAAATTTTTATTCTTAGGTGTCTAGATCATCTTCTTAATATGGATTAAGCAGTTGTTGGACTATTTTTTAATCCGAATTAAAAAGATGATCCAAACACTCTTAAAATAAAAATTTAATTTAGATTTTAGACCACTTAAAAATAACACTCTAGATTCAAAAAAAACTTATTCTTGATCATTTAAGAATAAAATTTTTTACTCCGAATAACTAATCTTAATTTTATTCTTAGATGATCCAAACGCCCGGTACTTAATTCAATATTATTGTGCTTATTTCTGTTATCACCTGAGTTCTCATGATCTCCTTGGCAGCCTCAATGGAGGAAGCAATAATGGTTGGTGTCTCCCCTAGTTTGAGGAGCATGAGGGGACCATATTTCTTTGACATGTCACGTAGGGCCCGATGCGGCAGCGACCCACCAACGATAAGGTGGTGCATGCTTCCTACAATCGGAAGCTGCCACGGGCCAGGTGGTAGTCGTAAGAATGTACTTGGCTTAGCAGGAAAGGCTTTGGCTTTCAGAAACGAAAGTATGATGGAGAAGAGGAATGCAAACGTGAGAAAATAATAAGGGAGTAACTCCATGGTTTCTCAAGTATATGCTTGAGCTATTTGGTGTGGCTTTACTTGGTGTCTTGGTATGATGGAAGAGACTTATGAAGGACAATGCTTTATATAGAATTCAAGGGCATTCGCCGTGCATGCGCAACATTGACCTAAATATATAACCCTATATTCAAATAGATATATATGTTGATCCTGTAATTTGTTCATTTTTCTGAGGATGTCGTTACAATATTCTACAGAAAATTAATAAAAGTAAATTTTGTAGCAGGATATAAACAGCTTGAGGTGGTACATGAGTGCAACTGGGACCAGACGATTACTGTTCATCCGTAGGTGGTCACAACATTGAACAGTGTGTGTGCGAATTTTCAAGTGAGTCAGTGAGGTGCAGCAGTCAGTCATCGTACAATTGGCTGTGTTTGGTTGCACCAAGTATAAGTTATAAATTAACATGGGGATTGACTTATTATGGTAGGCTCGAAACGATTTTCATGAATCATGTACATAGTAACATAGACGCGTAACTTCAAATATCTAGCCCTATGACTTTTGTTAATTTGCACAGGAGCTCGTTCTTACCAAATATAGAAAAGGACAAGAACTTGACGCGCGCATTAAGCGTGTCATTGATGTATGCACGCCATTAGTAATTAAGCCAGATCCCTACATCGATCTAATAATTGGACAATCACATGGAATGGAGAGCGAGAATTTACAAATACCAACAACGCTGGAAATGCAATCAACCTTGTTTTTATACGTCTTTTCTTTATTATTTTGATTGACTTAACAAATAACAATGCTACGGTCCTACGCATACACGTAATTAAATTTCAAATCACCGATCCAAACCGGCCATTAGATTGAATCTTTATATTGAAAACTTGTATGAAATCAAATTTTATATTTTTTTTTGAAATTTTTTACTATTTATTTCGTATTTTAAAAAAACCGCTCCTAGGGGCCGTTTGGATCACTTAGGAATTTGGGAAAGTTGCAATTCCTAGGAATAAATTTATTGGGAAGTGTGTAATTTTATGAAAAGTTTGGATTGTTTATAATAAATTTATGGTAGGAAGATGTTATATTTTTTCGAATTTTTTTGCTATATATTATGTTATTTTCAAATTGAAGGGTCAGAAATACTCATTTACAGTGTTTTTTGAAAATAGCAAAATATATAGCAAAAAAAATTGAAAAAAATATAATTTTTGGTTTCCTATGAGATTTCAATATGGAGAACAATTTGAACGATTCGGATTGACTGTATGAATTTTAGATTTTGAAAAATGACTCCAGTATACAGACGATCTGTATGCTGGAGTATACTTCAGCCAACGGAATATATGGCATTGACGGCGGTTTATAAACCTTAGCATTTTGTCCATTTACAACACCCTAACACCGCTGTAAAAAAATCCCATAATAACTGCTGTTAGAAACAAATTTTGTAGCAGGGTTAAGCTACAAAGTACAAACAGCTTGAGGTGGCACAGGAGTGCAACTGGGACCACACAATTACTGTTCATCTGTAGGCGGTCACAGTTAGGGTTTTCTAAAATGACACGATACGATCGTGTTGGCATGACCGACACGACACGAGAACGAAATTAGCACGACACGATCGTGTCGTGTCATAATCGTGTCGTATTGAGAATTTTGAAAGTTAACACGCTTTGACATGACACGATTCGACACGCAACACGACACGACAACACGAATTTAATTTTTAATATTATAAAAATAGCATCATAGTTAATAAACCATAAATACTTCGTCCTTTAAACTATTTTTAAACGATTATTTAAATTATTTTTATATATCAGTGGGGCTGTTTGGATCGCTTAGGAATAAGAGGAATAGCCTATTCCTAGGCGGAAAACATTGGGAAGTGTGTAATTTTGTGAAGAGTTTGGACGGTTAGAAATAAATTTCCGTCTAGGAAGAGGCTATTCATCTTATTCCTAAGCGATCCAAACGGCCCCAATGCTCATTTTGTTTATAACAGTAGCTTTTTTTAACGTGTATTTAATTTTTTTTTAATATTTTATTTTTAAAATATGTTCAAACAACAACCAGATGCATTAGAAAATATAAAATTATCAATTAATACGTTAAAAAAAATATACCGAAAATTTTGTAGTAATATATATACTGAATTTGTAAAATAGTTAAATAAACCGCGAAAATTTTTTTCTCTATTTTAATATTTTAATAATTTTTAGTGAATTTTTATAAAAAGTAAAGAAAAATTTCTGACTCGATTTGACACGACTAACACGACACGACACGATCGTGTCAATCGTGTCGTGTCTGAATGCGTGTCGTTTTGTCTCTTCTCACCATTTAGCACGACACGACACGATACGATTAAAAAAGTAGTTCGTGTCAACACGACATGACACGAGAGTCTAATACGATCGTGTTTGACACTAAACAACATGACACGTACGATTGGAGAACACTGTCTCTACATCCCAAATAAGGTCCATTAATTGAGGCTCCGTTTGGATGGTGTGGGAATAAGAGGAATAAGGGAAGAAGTATTGGAAAGTGTGTAACTCTGTGAATAGTTTAGATTATTTATAATAAATTTACTTTCTTATTCTCTTATTCTCTAATTTCTAGGGCTCATCCAAACGGAGCCTGAGATATGATATATTGAATGAAATAAATTAATCTTTTTTATTTATATCTTATCCTCTGAAAACTTTGCACACCCAAAAGACATTAATATATACAATCATAATATAAATAATTCATCATTTTTTTTCTTCCCGAATTACACAATTATCGCCGTTTAACATCCCAATTTGCACAATCAATTTTGAGAGAGAGTGACGAAACCTAAAGATGTACTAGTCAAAGTACATCCTCCTATATAAAGATGTACTAGTCATTGTAAAAGAGACAATTGATTAATGAAATTTCTATTTGAAGTTCTGTAATTCCTATTTGCTATTTAGTATTACTTTATATTTTCTAATTTCACTAAATCATTTATCCGAATTTTTCACTGGCGGAATTATGATTTGGGATGGACGTCATCGTAACTTCGTCAGATAGGTAGATTAGATGAAACTAAAATTCAGCTGTCTACCGGAAAGATGCACCAAATGGAGAGACCTGATCGAAGCCAATGGAACAAAAAATAGTGTTCCACATGTAGCTAGCTTCTCCCGATTCACGGACTAAAGATTTTTCTCATCTTGTATTTTTACTTTTTCCCTTTTTCTCTTTGACTTTCTTTGGTTATAGTGATTCTAGATGTGAAAACGGAGCATATATATACGGATCCGCTAGCGGTAGGCCTCGTTAACATGTCATACGGCAACGGAATGGACCATTCCGTTTCATAAACGGTATGACTGTTTCATTTCGTTTTCCGTTCCGTTTCATAAACGAAATGCGCTTTCATTCCGTTACACGTTCTGTTTGGACGGAACAGAACGGAACGACGTGGATTTACACTAAAATATGCACTATTTATCGAAACGGAAGCGAAATAGACCATTCCGTTTACCGTTCCGTTTCGGCAACGGTATGTTCTCTCATTCCGTTTGCCGTTCTGTTTTCTAAAACGAAATGAAATTCTGTTCCACCATCCGTTCCGTTTGGACGGAACGTGACAGAAAACGAATAACGGATCTACCGTCGGTAGGTATAGCTAGCGGTGAAATATATAATAATTCAATTTCAAAGCTTCATTTCAATGTAGAAAGAGCTCAAATCGCAACGGTCTGGCTTACTGTTCCGCTCACGATGGATTGAATCTGATTCGTCCGTCTCCACTCTCTCTGTCCTGCGCCTGCTCCTTCGGCTTTTCTGTTCCGTCTCTTTGTTGCTTCTGTGCATTCCTTCCTTTATTCTTCGTGCATCCCTGCCCTTCTCCTTTCTTGCCGTATCTGATCTAGCCCATCCCTTTTCCAGACGGAGCCTCCTCATTCTGATGCGTACGGCTGGGGGTGTTGCCTTTGTGCGTGCTATGGAATAGCCTAGAGTGTAGTGTCTTCTCACATTCTCCAGTTTCTCCTCTCTCGTCAATTTTCTGACGGACGAGTATACCCTAGCTTTGTGCCGGACGAGGAAACCCTAGCTTTGCATCTCCTGCTTCATCTCACTCTTCTCTTTCTCTTCCTCGCATGTTTTCAAATTTGAGTTATTCTTTGCGATTTTTTCTACGATGTGCTCCATTTTGACATGATTCTTTCTTATCCTTCTCCTTCTATGCCTTGGAGGTTGGAAATTTGAGGCTTCTCAGCCTTTCAGTCGTTATCGTACTGGGACGTTGTGCAGGTAGACAAGTGCTATCTTATCTTCTCAATCCTTGCTTAGTTGCGTGACTTCTGCTTCATACCTTTTCTTTTTTTTTTGCCTTGCAGTGAGGATTTTTTCTCCGATTTTGTTGCACAGCTGTTTGCCTTCCGTTTCAAATGGGTTTCTGAAATTGATAGAATTCGACAAGTTGATTGGCCTAAAAAATCAGAAGAGGTTGCCAGTTTCTCGATCGATGCCGTTGTCTCTGTTCCTGCCGATCAAGCATTGTAGATTTTAGCCATCTCAGCTTGGAGGAGATCCTTATCAGGTCACCCCTCTTTCTCTCAGTTGAATTAGCTTACTAAATCATTCTAAAACGTTAATAAAATTTTTTGCATTTTATGTTTTTTCTTCTTTTGAACTGAATTATATAGCTTACGAATTAGATTTTAGTAGTTTCTATGTTTTCTTCTCTTAAAATTTTTGTTATTTTCGTTCTCTCTATGCTCTGTGTAGATGCACACAAAGGGTGAAATAAAGCATGATCCAGTGAATTTGAGTATGTTTCAAGGTTAGTTTCATTTTTTGCAGCTGATTTGCATTAAATGTGCACTTTTAATTTCATTATGGAGGGTTAGTGTCACTATTGAGGCAAATCATTTCTCATGTTCCTTCATCTTCATAGCTTGCCAGAGGCAGGCCTGCTTATTTATGATGGTTCTTTTGATGTAGAATATCCCCAAAAAAATCTTAATTTAGCATGTCATGGACTAATCCTTATGCTATCTATTGGGTATGAATTCGGTGTACTTGTGCCCTGGGCTGGCATGCTATCTGACTTAATAGTTATAATGTGCATTTTTAATTGGATTAATACACAGGCTGACAAGGAAACTGATGAGATCTATACAGAAATGACACCTCAACCAGTCAATTCAGTAAGCAATTTAAACTTTTTCCTTTTTGTATTTTAAATTTACAAATTTAAATCCAATTTGTAATCATGCCAATGTATCCTCTACGTTTTAGGAAAACGAAGGTTTACCAATACCAAATTTTGGGCATGCAAAAAGCAAACACCCAACAAATTACTTTTGCGAGAATTTAACAGCAAGTGACACCAGTACACATGGTGTCTTCTCAGTTCCCTCATGAGCAGTAGAAAAACTATTTCTTTAATTGGTAATATTTCAAATCCAAATTAAAAAATAATTTTTACTCTCACTTGAAAGAAAGGTTGTCAATCTTTTTCATATCCTGACGAAAAGCTTAACTAAAAATAAATATAGCCACAGAAACTCCCTAAGTATGGAAGAGAACACTCAACTTTCTGTGTAACATGCATCAACCCCTTAAGCTGTATGCAACAAAGGTCTAGATATATCAACTTGCAATTTTTTGGTTTTACCAAATCTCCCTTAAAGATGGAAATGATGGATTAATTAGTGAAGTTTTTAGAAAAGAGTAACTCAATATCCACATAGAGCCATAAATAAGATAGCACAAAACATAAAAAAATGACAAATTATTCCTGATATATAGTATCTTTTACAATTATGTTTTTTTAGGATTATTCCATGCAACTGCCAAATCAGGAGCATATTGTAAGAGATTTGCATGATAATGTCTGGACATTTCGTCACATTTATCGTGGTATATGGTTCTTCATTGTCCATCTAAAAAAATGGTCCTAGATTTTGTGATTTTATGCAACAAATTATCCTCCTCATTTCTAACAAATGCTGATTATTAAATCTAGGGCTACTAAAGAGGCATCTTCTGACAACTGGTTGGAGCCTCTTTGTTGGTGCAAAATGACTCAGAGCTGGTGATTCTTTCTTATTTATTAGATATGGCTTGGAAAATAATTATTTTAAGTCACACACTAGCTTCAGTTTAACCCCTTGGGAGGGAATTTTCCGCTTGACTTTAAGCACATGAAAAATATTATTTTGGACCAATATGATTAATGCACAAAACAAGTAGGTTATATGAACCAAGTTAATTGACCAATAGCAGTAATTATGGATTTCTCCGGTCCTGAATTAGATTTTGGTCAGAAACTTCAAATTACCAGTAATTTCATCTTCATTTATGGATGCTGACAGTGCTTTGCAAAGAGGCCACAATGGGACTGTCCAGCAACATGACTGCTCAAATGCTCAATTGGTTCAAGCCTCCAAATACAAGGTTCTGAAATGAGTTGGTTCAAACCTCCAGAGGTTCTTTTACATTACAGCACCATGGATGCATCAAATTCATGTGCATTCTTCTCAAAAGCCATCGAGTAAGTATTTCCTTTCTATAATTTGCATCAATTTAGTTTTAAAAAAAGTTCGATCTCACTGGTGCAGCTTCAGGTCACATCTTATATATAGTCAATGAAAGTCCAATAAGACCTCTGTTAAATAAAAATTACAATGCTATAACTTTGTTTATTTTATGAAACTGCAGTAGAATTAATTTTCTAAGCTGATTAAGCAACTCAAATATTCATCTCAATAATTCAATATTTTGTGAATTTATTTTTGCTTTAACTTTGTTTATTTTATGTGATTTTGATTATAGGTTGTATCTTATAAGGTGTAATGTTATGCCTTTCATATATCATAATTGTGGTTGTATTTTCAAAGGATTGATGAGCTGTACTCTTAAAAGAAATATTTTTGCAATACTACGTCGTATGTTTTTACCTCTTTAACCGTGTGAGTTTTTTTTATTTTTTTAAAAAATAAATTGTAGCAAAAGCTCCATTGAAAATCCGTATGGATAAAGAAATTATGGCAAGATACATTGGGTTACTGGCTTTGGTCATGCAGGAGCATAGTGATGCCAAACTGGAAAAAAGATAAAAGTTTGAAGACATCATCAAACTAGCAATATTAGATGAACACAATTAATTTGATGACTTTCGATTTGATTTATTTACATGTACTTTGCTAGAAAACGATGTAAGATGGCAAAAATAAAGTAGATGATGTCTTGAGTGGTATTATTAAATATTTGAGATTTAAAACTGTGTTGTGGAATAATAGCACGGTGGCTCAAGCCGTAAAAATTTTTATTTGACCGTATAATCATAATCTTTGAATAAAATTCGTACAAAATTAGGATTGAGCATTCGTCCTGGGAAGGACTAGCAAAAGAAATGATTATAGACTTATTTTTTTCCTTTGGTATGGCTTGAACTGTAATATATATATATTATTAAATACATCTTTTTAAATATCACATCAGTGAAGGACTACAAGTATATGTTAATTTAAACTTTCATCGCGCGAAGCGCGATGTTTAGCTAGTTATATTCATATTCATATTTTTTTTTATCGGATATGGATATAAATACGGATATATATGTTCAGATACGAATACGGTTCGGATATTAAACAGATACAAATATGGATCAGATATTGTCGGATACAGATACAAATTATATATATTTCAGATATTAAAATGGATATTTATAAATTAACGAACTAATAGCAAAAGTGGGCCATGACAAGTCCTTAATTAACATTTGTCTCTGTTTACCAAATTTAATTCCAAAGTTGAAAATAAAAAAAAACGATCAACGTACATATATTTTATCATGAATCACGATTCAATCAAATAATTAACAGATATCATATTTAGAAAAATAATAGATTAAAGTAGAGAGTTTAGAATAATTACTTTGAGTTTTTTATTTGAATATAATGATTTTGTCTTAATTTGTGGCGTCATTTTTTGGGCTTTTCAACAATTTTTCTGATTTTTTTTCTTGCATTTATATTTGTATATCATAATGTATCATGCGATTTGGCCATGCCGGTTCGAGCCACTGTTCCGACAGGTCGAACCATCGAACATCTAGCTCCAACGGTTCGATGACGGTCTGATCTTCAAAACATTAGTTATAGTTATCTCCTTGTTTAATGAATTATATACAAACTGGTACGGCTATCGGCACCTAACGGCCACACGTTACAAAATAATAAGAGTTGCTTAAAAAACATTAGTTATAGTTATCTCCTTGTTTAATGAATTATATACAAACTGGTACGGCTATCGGCTCCTTGTTTTAAAAAAATTCTTATCATTACGGTATGAACGTACCAAACACATTCTTTCTTTTTGAACTCGTGTCTAAATAAATTATGCCGATGCAAGAAAAGATTCACTTAAATATTAATGCTTGTTTTGTCGCTCCCGTGCAAGAGTTGGATGTTATCCTGTTATCCTCTCAAGTACAACAACAAAACTTCATCCGTTGAGTCATGTATTTTTTTTTTTTCCGAAAGCTTGACAGTAGCTGTAGCTGTCATGTAACGCTGAGTCATTGTTTACCTCAAACATGTAAAAAAAATAAAAATAAAAATACTCACTAGGTAGCCACTAGCCACTACGTATACCTAGTATGTCAAAAAAAAATATATAAAATAAATACAAACCTCTCTAAACCACACCGCACACCCGTCTCCTCAATCTACCTCCCCTCCAACTCTCCTCTCTTCTTCACGGCATACATACTCATGAGTTATGAAATTTCAATTGTGAATAATTGGGTATATTTTGTTATAATTATGGATTATGGTTTTTTTTAACCAAACTGATTAGAGACATATTCATGATTTATGAAAATTCAATTATCTTGTACATAGATATCATTGTAACAGAATTGTTGTGCATGAAAAGCATAAATGCACTATATATAAATATATGAGTTTTGCAGGTACGGTGAGTTGCAACTCACCGAAGCGTCCGTGAGTCACGCTCAAAATTCTGAAATTTAGTTCAAAATAACCGATCTAAACCGCCTTATATGATCTCCCTATTGAAATCTCCATACATACCAAATTTTATATTTTTTTGAAATTTTTATGTATTTATTTCGGATTTTTAAAAACTACTGTTTTTGAACGGTTCAGATTTAATTAGATTAATGATTTTTCTAAAATTTAAAAAAAAATACTTACAAATTTCGAAAAAATATAAAAATTGGTCTGCATGGAGATTTCAATAGGGAGATCGTATTAAACGATTTGAATCGGTCATTTTGAACTAAATTTCGAAATTTTGAGAGCGACTCACGGACCCTTTGGTGAGTTGCAACTCACCATAGCAAAACTCATCTTAATTAATACGGACGTCAATTTGTATGTGTTGCTGAAAATATGACATCAATTCACAATTAATTAAGAATAATTTCCACCAGCGGCATGTTCAAATATATTATTACATTGTTCATAATAGTATCATCATTTTTTTTAGGACTGAATTATGAGTGATCGAACAGCTAAATGGAGTAAGGAACAGAAAAACTGCATCCTATATATCAATTCTGTGATGGTGTTGAGATGTCTCGAGATATATTTTGTTTATCTAATCTGCGAGTGGCCCACTAGCCGAGGAAGATGAGGGTATATTGACAGACAATAGATAGAAGACAGATCGATAGTTAAAGATGAGAGTATATTGGAAAATACATCTCTAATTATTGTATTTTTATTTTCAGAATTGTATAATTGTGGTAAATATTTAAGTTTAATAGATTTGGGGTGGTATTTTTCTAAGAACTCAATTTAGAGTGGTATTTTTTTATTTTTCAAATTTTGAGGTGGCATGTACCCAATTTCCCTTGTACTAATTGAATGCGCAACAATCTTATTTGTATTTTTCAGAATAATTATGTATAAAAAATTATTTAATATCAAAATACTTACTGAGGTCATCCGGCTTTCAAAAACGGTACAACCGATAAAATCGATAAAGCCAAGATATGCTTCACCGGTTTGGTCGGTATTCAAAACATTACTTTTGAGTGATTCGAGCATCAGAGCATGAACCACAGACCTAATTAATTAAATTACATGCTAAATTCTTTGTGGGGTTATAGGTAGCAGAATTATATATTTTTACGTGCTAGTTAGTTCAGTTGGATCCATTTCAAAAAAAAAAAAAAAAAAGTTCAGTTGGATCCGTTTTCTACATAATTATCTTTTGTCTTTCTGACCGACAGAACATTATTGACGCAATGTGTGCGATAGGAGATGAGAGAAATCAGAGAGGAGATAAGGGATTAGAGATAAAGATATAGAACCACACATGCGTTTACAACAGTACCGTAATTAATTAATGGACAAGATGCTCTATTGTAACTAAATATGGATAGGGGAACTGTCACAGGAAGTAATCGATGTAGATCTTTTGAAAAGTGGTTAAAGGGTGCAATCCTTATAATTAAACAAAAGAAGTGCGCCCACTCATGCAATGGCCGTTTTTGTTTTCCTTGGACGCTCCAAACGACATGATTGATGTTTCCTCAAAAAAAAAAACGACATGATTGATGTTTCGTTTTAGACCCATCTGCACTATTTGGATTAACTGCACGGACTGACAGGCCCACTTATTGCAATCCCAATTTGCTCCCGCGCGGGACCGTCCAGCGCAGCCTACGAACCGTCCGATCTGATCTGGACGGTTCGGGCCTATCAATAAGGTTACATGCACGGGGCTCCCTTTGCCATTGAGATTAAATCACACGGCTATGATTTATGCGCCGGACGGTCCCGCGCGGGACTAGATCTCATTTGCACTTATTGTTGGATCCACATAATTAAACTAATCGACCCTCTACCTTTTCAATATACAACATAGGGCAGCAAAACGAAAACAAAAATACGTAATTTTGTTTCGTTTCATCCCTGCGAAACGATCAACGAAAGATCGAATAGTTTCGTCACAGTGTAATTTAAGAAAATTTTGACCATTTCGCACCTTTTCAGTCCTGCGACACGATTAACGAAACAAAAATCAATTTCGTCACCGAAACGAAACGATTGACGAAACACCCTTGTTTCGCCTCCGTTTCTAACGTTATGCAGCCCTAATACAACAGTTGAATGCCGCATTTCATCCCAAAATGTTGAATGTTTATTGAAGATTTTATATTCTAGACAATGATATACAAATTAATTATAAAAAATTATCTCATTTGTTCAAGGCGTGCATGATTAAACATGAGTCATCTAATCAATCAACATACCAAAGCAAACACATAAAACACAGTCAAACCGAAAAAAAAATAAATAACATACATGATATCTTACTACTCATAAAAATACCAATCCAAGAATGTTAAAGATTCAATTGAAGGGTGTATGATTGTATCCAATCTCTTATATATAAATCTGCATTATTGATTTTTGTACTTTGATCGGATATATAATATGGATGTTAACTTTAAATGATATTAGAGATAGTGATTATTATGGGTACATTTTGGGTGACATGTATTGTTATGGGTACAATATGGATGCTGTGTATTAGTGTAAGGCTAATGACTGCTATTAGTATAGATACGGTGTATTTTGAGCTCAACTGATATACTGTTATAAATATCAGATAGCTCTCTCTCTCTGAATAATTAATTCACTTTTCAATACAATCACATTCTTCTTTATTCTTTCCTCTGACAGAAACAAGAATCCTATCATGGTATCAGGAGCCACACCTCTGGCGAATATCAACGCCACCGCCGACTCCTCCGGCAACCCCATTGATCCCTCCACTTCATCTACTTCTCAATTTCTTGAATCTTTTGTTCCCATCAACGTTTCTACTCCAATCAAATTAACCCCATCTAATTTTCTCACATGGCAAGCCCAAATATTACCTCTTCTCAACGCATACAATCTCTTCAAGTACCTTTCTTCCCCTCCGCCATCTCCAACTCGCCAGAACACTGATGGCCAAGTTGTATTCAACCAAGATTACCTTTCTTGGAGCCGTCAAGATCAGCTTCTCCTATCATGGCTGCGCGCATCACTTTATGAGCCGATTCAGGCCCAAGTGGTTTCTTGCTCCACCTCAGCGACCCTCTGGACAATGCTGCAGCAACAATTTGCCACCAATTCCAGGGCACGACTAATTGATTTGAAGCGGCAGCTTCAATCGGCTCACAAAGGAGGCTCTTCTTGCACTGATTTTCTCCGACAAGTTCGTACAATTGCTGATGAACTCACTTACATCGGAGTACCTCCCACCACTGATGATCTTGTTCTCACAATTCTCAATGGTCTTGGCCCAGAATTTAATCCCTTTGACGCAGCCATAACGGCCACCAATCGCAACGAAGCGCTCTCCTTCTCTGATCTTCAAGGCTTGCTCCTGTCTCACGAAGCCTTAATCAACAGTCAAATGGCAGCATCTTCTTCCTCTACTCCATCTGCCTTCTTTACTCAACCTGCTAGCGAATCCCCACAATCATTCAATCCGAATCCATCACCTTCATACTCGAATCAAAGAACCACTGGTGCAGCAAATAGAGGTAGAGGTGGGCCCTCTCAGCATAACAACTCGACTGGGATCATTCGATTTCCGCCTCCACTGCCATATCCTGACGTTGCTTCATCTAGCCAGATACCAGCATCAGTACAAGCAGCACCTCAGTCAGCTCCTAATTCTCAACGCCAATGCCAGATCTGTAAGAAATATGGGCATGTGGCTAAACAGTGCCGCTGGAGGTATCAACCTGATCCTTCCTACCAGCCGAGAGCACCTTCCTACCAGCCAAGAGCACCTTCTTACCATCCGAGAGCACCACCTCCTGCCCCTCGACCTCCTTACTACCAGGCTTATGTTGCACAACCTACTTCTATCCCTCATGCCTCAGATTGGGTCTTGGATTCAGGTGCTACACATCATGTGACCAATGATATAAACAACCTCTCCGCCTTCTATGCGTACAATGGGCAAGATAATCTCCAAATTGGAGACGGTTCAGGTCTTCCAATTCAAAACATTGGTACAACATCTCTTCACATCTCTGATTTTGTTATTAGCCTTAAAGATACCCTTCATGTTGCCAATTTTTCTCACAACTTGATTAGTTTATCCAAGTTAATTTTAGATAATCCTTCTCTAATTGTGACATTTTCCAATTCCTTTTGTTTTTTCAAGGACCCCACTACCAAGAGAGACCTTCTTAAAATTCCCAGTTCCAATGGTCTTTTCTACCTACATGCCTCTCCTTCTCGCTTGATTTCTCCTCAAGCACTTCTTGGTGTTCGCACTACTGCTAATATTTGGCATGATAGATTTGGACATCCCTCTAATGATGCTACATTACATGTTCTTAAAGAATTTTCTCTTCCCTGTAGTTCTAGGTTCCTAAAATCTTGTCATGATTGTAGTGTAGCCAAGGCTCACAAGTTACCCTTTTGTAATTCTTCTTCTATTACTACTTCTCCTCTCCATTTGATACATTCAGATGTATGGGGTCCATCCCCTATTTTGTCTTCCAATGGATATCGTTATTATGTCATATTTGTTGATGATTTTTCTAAATTTTTTTGGATTTACTTTATGGCTAATAAATGTGATGTTGTATCTATTTTTTTTGTCTTTAAAGCTCAAGTGGAGAACTTGTTTAATTGCTCTATTAAAATATTACGCACTGATGGTGGTGCCGAGTATAAACCAATAGCCACTCGTTTTCCTCAAATAATCCATCAAACAACTAGCCCATATACCCCACAACAAAATGGTACCTCGGAACAAAAACATCGTCATATTGTTGAACTATCCATTGCTATAATGACCCATGCCTCCATTCCAAATGTGTACTGGGATGAGATTTTCTCTAGCACAATTTACCTTATCAATCGACTGCCATCGCACAACAAAACAATTCCATACAAGACCTTATTCTCCAAAGACCCAGATTTCTCTTTCATGCGAGTTCTTGGGTGTCTTTGCTTTCCATACACTCGATCTTACAATTCAAACAAGCTTGAACCAAGAGCTCTTTCTTGTGTTTTCATCGGGTATGCTAAGAGTCAAAAAGGATATCGGTGCCTTGATCTTTCCACAAACAAAGTTTATGTCTCACGCCATGTTCAATTTGATGAAACAATCTTTCCCTTTCAACAATTGGGGCTGTCAGCTTCAACCTCATCCATTTCAGATTCTGCACCTCTCACTGTTCCACTCATCATATCGGCTAAACATTCCTTACCAACTTCAACCTCTTCTACACAGCCTATGCCTACTACTACTTCTGCCCCTTCCACTCTTCAAACCGTCTCTACTGCTCCAACACTTGATCTAGTACAGCCCATCTCATCTGCGCCTACATCAAACCCAGCACAACATACTCCTACTGACAACCTTCTTACTATCACCACCTCTCTGTCTACTGTTCCTGACACTCAATCTCCACCAAACATTCCTACCAACAATTCTCTTTCCACTAATACCCTCGACACCACTGCTTCTGTGCATCCAATGACAACTAGATCTCGTGATAACACTCGCAAACCAAGACATTTCCCAGATTGTGTAGCTCTTATAACCACCTTGGAGTAGGAACCGACCACCTTTGTTCAAGCTAACTCTAGCATTGAATGGAGACAAGCAATGGCTAAGGAGATTGATGCACTTGCCACCAACAACACTTGGACTCTTGTGCCTCCTCCTACCGATCGTCCTGTTATTGGTTGCAAATGGGTGTTTAAAATAAAACGAAAATCTGATGGTACAATCGACCGCTACAAAGCTCGACTTGCGGCCAAAGGTTTTCATCAACAAGAGGGAGTTGATTATTTTGACACTTTTAGCCCCGTGGTTCGCCCAACAACAATCCGAGTCATACTTTCCATTGCCACTTCTCAACATTGGTCCATTCGCCAACTTGATGTCAAGAATGCGTTTCTTCATGGTGACCTTACCGAACGGGTTTATATGAGTCAACCACCTGGTTTTCATGATAAAATGTGTCCTAACCATGTTTGTTTGTTATCCAAATCATTGTATGGTCTTAAACAATCCCCCCGTGCATGGTTTTATAAACTCAGTACCACACTTGTTACTCTTGGTTTCCATGAATCCCATTATGATCCTTCTCTTTTTATTTCTCATCAAGATGGTCATACTACCCTAATTTTGATATATGTTGATGATATACTGGTAACAGGTAGTAACAACTTGTATATTTCATCTCTTATTAAACATCTCAATACTCACTTCTCTCTTAAAGATTTGGGACAGGTTCACTATTTCCTTGGCATGGAAGTCTCGGCTGCACCTTTCTCAAGCTAAGTACATCATGGACATCCTCAATCGAGCCAACATGACTCATGCCAAGCATTCTCCTACACCTATGGTTCCCACAGATTCTCTCACTACTGAGGATGCCACATCATTTCATGATCCCCTTCTCTACCGCAGCATTGTAGGTGCTCTTCAATACGCCACTTTGACTAGACCCGACATCTCCTTCGCTGTCAACCGTGTGTCACAATTCATGCAAACACCTTCAATCAACCACTGGACAGCGGTTAAACGGATCCTACGCTATTTAAGTGGCACAATTCATCATGGGCTCCGATTTACCTATGGTCATCCTCTTACTCTTCACGCCTACAGCGACTCCGATTGGGCTGGATGTGCCATTGATCGCCGCTCCACAATAGGGTTTTGTATCTATCTAGGCGGCAACCTTGTTTCTTGGTCGGCCAAGAAGCAACCGACCGTCTCAAGGTCTAGTACCGAAGCCGAATACCGCAGTCTAGCCCTCACAAGTGCAGAACTTCTATGGCTACGTTACTTGCTCACCGAGCTGAAGATTACAATGCCTGACATCCCTACTCTATGGTGCGACAATATTGGTGCCACATTCCTCGCGTCAAATCCAAGCTTTCATGCACGTACCAAGTACATTGAGATTGATTACCATTTTGTGCGCGAGAGGATTGCTTCATATGAGCTTCGTGTGCGTTTCATCTCTTCTAAGGACCAGCTTGCTGACCTATTCACAAAACCTCTTCCGCTCACTCAGTTCCAGAATTTAAAATCCAAGCTCACTGCTGACAAGTCACCATTAGCTTGAGGGGGGTATATTAGAGATAGTGATTATTATGGGTACATTTTGGGTGACATGTATTGTTATGGGTACAATATGGGTGCTGTGTATTAGTGTAAGGCTAATGACTGCTATTAGTATAGATACGGTGTATTTTGAGCTCAACTGATATACTGTTATAAATATCAGATAGCTCTCTCTCTCTGAACAATTAATTCACTTTTCAATACAATCACATTCTTCTTTATTCTTTCCTCTGACAGAAACAAGAATCCTATCAAATGAAAGTCCAAAACTTTGGTTTCAAATAGTAAATATTAAATGTGCATTCGTTTTGAAAAATAAGAAAATACATTATGGGCACTATTTATCATATGAGAAAAAGGAAAAACAAAATCAATATTACAATTTGCATCATATCCAAATACAAATCTCTATTTTAGTTAAATAATTTCATTTGATATTAAACATTATACAGAAAAAACTTAACAAATTAAAATCAGAACATGCCTATTATGATCATATGATACCACACATTAATGGCGTGTATCCTAGTATATGAAATTATTAGAATATTTAGAGAGCTAATTTTCTTTTTATGTGATAATATTTTTTATTAAAAAAAATAGTGAAGCATGCATCCTCCTTTTAGCCTAATTAAGATAATTAATAATCTGTTTCGTGTGTCCAGTGTTTAGATAATTAGTAAAGGAAGAAGGGCGTGGAAATCAAACACCTGAATTAAGTTCAATTATTAAAAAGCTCTCAATATTCAAATAATTCCTGCTGGAAAAAAGAAAAGAAAAAATAACAGCGGAATATGAAGTACGTTCTGTTACAGACCTGCAGTGTTATGTTCATTACTTTGTAATAACGAGAATATGAGAGGAAGAGGACAAACGAAAGAGGAGAGTAAATCGGTGGGAATGGCGTGGACCAAGAGTTTAGTGTGTACAAGCAAGGGGGGAAGAGAAATAACCGTGCTGCATTGAAAAATGGTACACTCGATCCACCGATCTATAGACCTGTCAAAACTCCTACGTTTTAACGTTTTAACGTTCCGCATAAGGCCCACGGAACGTTAAACAAAGCCCAATTTTATTACGTCTGGACCTACGTAACGTAAGCGGAAATTACGGTCCATTTCCGCTGCTAAACGTAACGTAAACATTAGAGCTAATTTACGTTTCATTTATTTCCGTTTTTCCGTAAAGTATCGCAAATATTTGGAATACGATGAATTGCAGTGAAATTGCGGAGACAACGAGGAGCAGATCAGAGTAAAACCTAGAATGCGCCGCTACATCTCCTCTTCCTCTCGCAAGCTGTTCCTCCTCTCTCTTTCTCTCTTTCTCTCTATCTCTCTTGCACACTGCCCATGACAAATTGACAAGGGTGTTGTGGTCTCACTGGTCTGTGCAACCTCGTCGATAAATTGGCGAGTGATCTGTTACTATTTGCAATTCTGTTAGCTTGTTGTGTCGATTGGCGAGTGCTGGTACGAGCCACGACCAAAAGTATCTTGGGTTCTACAATTTTAGATTTTAAAAGCCAGGTTACTACTGATCAAGTTTGGTGTTTTCATTATACGGTGTGATGAGAACTTTTTTTATTTACAATGTTTCGATTGGTAGGAGAGTACAATAGTGAGTCGATTGAAATTGTAAATGTGTTGATTGAAAGTTGAATATGTGTGATTGTTTTCTAAATTGAAATCTGAGATGTGCTTGGCTTTGATTGCTTATTTTCTAATTGAAATCTGAGTTGTGCTTGACTTTGATTGCTTATTTTCTAAATTGAAATCTGAGTTGTGCTTGGCTTTGATTGCTTATTTTCTAAATTGAAATCTGAGTCGAACACATCTTTGCCTTTAGCTACATCCGGGATGTTGTTATTTGCTATTAAGGCTTGTAAATTATACGCTCTATGGCTTGTGTGAGGTTTGAGGTGGACTGCTTGACCCCTCTATACCTTGTACCAGGTCGGTACAAGGTTATGTACGATTCTGGCATGACTTCAAAGCTTGTAGGGCTAATTTGTAATAAATGTCTAGTCTCAGGGATCTTTTCATAAAGTTGTTTGAACTTATATGAGGGCTTTGTTTTGTGGTAATTGTTGTTGTTAGGGGCAATAATGTAAAATATGTTATTTTTGTGGTTTTGGGGTGAGATTAAAATGAAAATGTTCATGATTAATCAACATTTATAACGTATGTGCTGGTTGAAACAAACAAAACTTGAATGAGGGACATTTCTAACGTCTTTAACGTTTATGATATTTAAATAGATGAAACATTAAACGGAATAAAGATCCATTTACGTTTATTAAACGGAACGTTAAACATTAAAACAAATTTTTTCCGTTCAATGAACGGAACATTAGGCCGTGCTCCAGAAACTCGACATTAAAGGAGAGGAACGGAGAGGAGAGTAAGGATTGACCGGAATTTGTTACTCTCGATTTGGGATGTAGAAGTTTACTCTAAATTTTTCGAAATTTGAACGTGCTCTTCCATCTCCTTCTCTTCCCTTCCGTTGCCTTCTCTTCTTGAGCGGAGCGAGTAAACACTCGGTCAGAGTAAACTTTTCCGATAGTTTCGTTACTCTCCTCTCCTCTCCCTCCGATTCACGTTTCTGGAGCACAGCCTTAAACGTAAGACATCATTTACGTGAATGTTTTGAATGTTTGACAGGTCTACTGATATACCACCTATAATTCCCACCGAACAATCACAATAATGCAAGTACAGATAATTCAACCCGAAAATGAAAAATGACACAGTTCCTAAGGGGAAATGGGTATTCAGGATTAGTAAGTTATTATAATCAAAGATTTAAATAGCGGATAGCGGATTGGTAGCGGACAACCTCATCTTATAGCGGATAGCGGTCATTTAACGTCCGCTATGGGATCATAACGGACATGTACAAATGTACTTATTTATTATATCATATATATATTTGTAATTAAAAATTAAATATCATATTAAATTATATGCATGTTGTAATTGTTAAATTTAACACATAGTTTACAATATATTATTGCAATAGACAAATCACATTGTACTTAATATTGAATCAAGTTAGTCGGAGTTTATATGCTAAAGATATGTTCGTAATACTGATTCTATACTAGCACGTATTAATTGTGTCGTTATATTTCTCTAAAATACTATTAGAATGCATCTATATTTTGTTAATTTTTACTATATAGCCACCATAAAAAATAAAAGGCCAAAAATAAATACAGTTTCTAAGTAATATTACTATATACTAATGAACACCACTATAGCGGCACTTTTTGTTTCGCAGCATAGCGGTCTACCATGTCGTACCGCTATAGCGGGGCTATTGCGGTTCATAGCGTCGTTATTTAAATCACTGATTATAATATTATAATAATGAGTGACGTGGATTCGGCAAACTACTAATTGGAAAAACCAAAGAAATCACAACGAGCTAGGGTTTACCAAACGGTCCGGTCCGGTCCAAACTTCCACGGTCCACGGGTTATCACGGGCCATGGGTTCACGGGTTCACGGGTCCAAACAGGACGGGTTAGCACGGGCCACCTTTCAAACGTCGAACCAAATCCTTGGTAGACCCGGACATATGTGAACCGGATGGGTAATGAAGGGTCGGGCCGGGTCCGGTCCGGTCCGGTCCAAGTTGGTTTTATCCAAATTTTTATTTTTCCTTTTTTCATTGTATCAATATAAAAAATTTGTAAAATAAATTAATATAAATTCGTTAAAATATATTATATTTATAGTTCAAATAATTAAGTATAATTTTGTAGTTCATTTTAGTTTATTTTTAAATTTAATTTGTAATTTTTAATGTTTTTTTCATTGTCGATGGTTTTCAAAATTGCATGACAAAAGATTATAAAATATAAGTTATAAAAATTAGTTAAAATATATTAAGTCTAATAAAATTAATAATAAAATAATTTGTAGTTTTTTTTAAAATTTATTTTATTCTAGAAACTTGATTTGTAATTTTTTTAATAATTGAACAAATTCAATCGGGTTTGGTTTGGTTTGGTTTTTTTTTTTGAAAATGTCACGGTTCACACGGGTTTACACGGGTTTATGGTCCGGTCCGAGCCGGTCCACGGGTTAAAACGGGACGGGTTTAGGTCGGGTTTATGCTAAATTGGCGACCCAAACCCGTGATAAACCCGACCCGGACCACCCCCTCTGTCCATCACGGTTCTTCTACGGTCCGAGTCGGGTCGGGAAAAAGTCCGATTCGGATACGGGTCAGGTCAGACCGGGCGATCCAGTGGTAAACCCTACAACGAGCTACATGCCTACATATGATAGATGCTACAGGTGAAAGCGACGCAGGAAATGACAAACAATGAACATGAGTTAACAGAAGCATTTAATTTGAAAGTTATTTGTCACTTTAATTCGTTTACTAGTAGTCCGTATTAATTCTTATATGCACTTGGCGCATCTCAGGATGGAATGGTCCAAATTACAATGTTGTTAATACCCTACCGGATATTACCGGGTACCGCGTCAGAATCTGGTAGACAGACAAAAAACCGTAAAAAATCGTAAAAAATTGCATATCCGATTTACTATAGACGTGTATATACTTGATTAACATGGTAAACAGACACGGAATGGGGTGTTCTGTTTACCGTATCATTAACGAAACGAAATTGATTTCGCTACCGTTTACCGTTCCACTTACTAAACGAAATGATTTCGCTAAACGCCATGTACGAAAATACGTTAAAACACGTTAAACCGTTTCATTTCATGTGCCGTTTACCGTTTCGTTAATGAAACGAAATAGATATCTCTACTGTTTACCGTTCCGTTTCAGCAAAACGAAACGGAATAACGGTTTACGGTGTGCCGTTAGCAGGCCTAGACGTGTACAGTGTACACTGTGCAGTGGTTTTTCAATTGATATTTCCCAAGACAGTCTACTTACAAGGCGTCAAGGCGTAGCCTTAGGTGTAGCCTATAGGCTCTATTATATTCAAAAGACCTATGAACCCATGTAGTGAATTATTTTGTTTTAAAAAACAATCATGTGATGTTCGAAAAGAAAGAAAAATTATATTCAAATAGGCCCATCTGAACCATCTTTCATGATGGTAATTTTTTTTTTTAGGAGAAGCCCGTAGGCATTCATGATGGTAATTGGTGAGTATTCCAGCGCCACCTACATTTTGCTATTTACAAAATATCCAATGTTTTATTTTAATTTCAAAGAACGATATGCTATTTATGTATTACAATGAACATTTATTTCGGTTTGTTCCTATTTTATTAATACAAATTTTGATACTTGTGTGTGAGGAACTTATCTATTGTTTATAATATTTATGGTTCCGTTTGGATAAGGTGTGGGAAGAAGGAAAGAAGGAAAGAAGTGGAAAGAAGTATTGGAAAGTGTGTAACTTTGTGAAAAGTTTGAATTATTTATAATAAATTTATTTTTTTATTTTCTTCTTCCCACACTTTATCCAAATGGAGCCTATAAAATTATTGTCCGATTTTTTAAACCGGCTCAACCGATAAAACTCTATACCAGTGACTTGGCCGGTTTGACCTCCTATATTTAAAGCATTCCATTATAATGCTCAGCTAATTTGATTCTTTCTAGCAGCTGTACTTTTTTTATACAAAAATACAAAAAGAGACAACCCGTTTCTTTTCTCCATGAGGTCGACCTTACCTCTTTCGTGCAATTTTTTTTGTGCTCATCGGAACTGGTATAAAATTAAATATGATTATCTAAAGAATGTATGGAGTCACTGTGATTTAAAATATGCTTAGACAGCAAAATGTGCTTTAAAGGTAGGGACGGGCATCAAGTCCGAATACCTGTCTGCCTGCCTTAATCTGATTTGCCTGTAGTTCAATCTTTCGGGCTCGAAATGATAGCAGGCTCATTAAAGGTCGAACTCTTATCAAGCCGGGTCAGGTAAGGGCCATGAATTTCATACCTCAAGGCGTCTGCAGGCTACCTGTTTGAACCTGATCTCTTTGAAATAATCTTTTTCTTCGACAACTTCGTCTCCCTCTTCCGTACTTAACCTAGTCGTGCCGCACCGTCCGATTCAAGCTCTCTCCCTCCGTTGCTCTATTTCTCTCTCTCACGAAATTTAACTCCAAGCTCTCTCTTTCTAGCGAGTACCGACTGATTCTCCGTAACTCGCTCTCATTAATCACAGGAAGGTTAAACAAGAGGCAAACGGGATTAAACAGGCAGGTTAAGGGCGTGCTGGTAATGCCTGCAGGCAGGTCCAGGTATTGAGATTTAGACCCTGTCATTAATCACAGGCAAGCATAGGTACATCTTTTGAAAATGACGGGCATAATATGGATAAGGTTCTACAGGTAAAGGCATGTACGGGTGCCATTGATGCCCATCACTATTTAAAGGGCATATGATTTGTCTTTGTTTCACCAAAATGGATGAAACTAGCTTACAATATCGCACTCCACACACGATGAATGTTGGACCAAAATTGTTTTGTACCATTACAGTTGGAAATTCTCCTAGGGGCCGTTTGGATCCCATGGGGATTTTGAGGAATTTCATCTTCCTACCATAAATTTATTATAAACAATCCAAACTTTTCACAAAATTACACACTTCCCAATAAATTTATTCCTAGGAATTGCAACTTCTCCAAATTCCCCAACTTCCTAAGCGATCCAAACGGCCCCCTAATTTATTTTTATCCTTTTGATCGAGTTTTTTTTTTTAAAGTTATTGACTTATTGTGTTTATTTTTGTGTTTTGAATTTATCATAGAGAAGCTGGTGCAAAAATGTTGAGTTTTAGGACCCGATCGGAATGAGAAATTAACAACTCGAACATCTCGGTTGGAATTCACGAGAAACGAATTTTTGTGATCGGAATGGTTATTAGGCCAAGACTTCATTTCATTTTGGGCCATTTGGAACGAAATATTAGGACGATCCAAATCTGGTGAAAAAGCAAGAAATTTTCTGCGATTTGACAGAGTGAAAAGCAGCGGAAAAATTTCAGACCTTCACACTCTCCCGCCTCTCTTTTCTGCGTAGCCAATAGCCATCAATTTTGGAGGCAAACCGAGCACGTGGCGAAGCCTATCCTCTTTGTACATTGTTTTTCTGGTTTTTTTTTATTTTTTTGGTTTTTAAAGTCTGAGAAGCATTGAATAGGCATACAATGAAAACATTATCCTTTGTTCTAAGCTAGCCACAAACATGAAAATCTAAAGCAATGAATGAAAAATAATCTCAACAATGAAGATATTAATGTTGTACTATGCTTAAATTTCTAAAAAGATTGTTTTTTGTGTTTCAGTATCTTGCTAGTCATGTATACATTAGTAAATATCTACCCTTCAGAAATACCGGCACTGATGAACATGATTTGATATATTTAAATGTGTTATCAAGAACGGAGCGGATAAATCACCAGTTACCATTATAATTTATAATTTCCTTGAATAACTTAAATATACAGTTTGATATATCCAAAAAAAACACCCCCAATGGTTCAAACTTTAAAAATACTCTAACAGGGAAATTCAAGTGATTTTTTTTTTTCATACAGACAACCATAAAGGTAAAATCCAAATTGCAACTTTAAAATCACTGATAACGGTGTGATAATCTACCAAAGTATAAAAATTTCAACTCCACCAGAAAAGCTTTTGTGAAGATATCCACAAGTAGATCAGGGGAAAAAAAACAGAAGAGAAAATAAAATTTGCGGCTCAAGAATCATGATAAATTGTCAAAATTTCCTTCTATTATATTTTTCGTGAATTTTTTTACCTATTCTCTTTGAACTTTGAAGTACATAAAAAGGGATATATATTTGAATTGAAGCAGCTCTCCTTTAATAATGTGCGTGTACTGACCGAAAACTGTATATTTACAAAATATCCTTGGATTTAAATAAAAAAAATTGAAGGGTCCACCCCAAAAAACCCAAATCTCCCACATGTGCGCTGGGCGCAGCCCTTTCTTCATTTCTGTTGTATTTTTTGTACATTCTTTTTATAGACTTTCGTGTTGCATGTTAAAAAACAGAGTTTTATGGGGCTAGTCAAATAGAAGAACATGGGAGAGGTGTCACAAAGACAAACTATTCAAAAGCCACTTGGGGATGTTTTGGTTCTAATTTTTTCTCTGTAGCTATTTCTATACAGATTTCGTGTTGAACAAAAGTTTATAACGATTCATTACAAAACAGTCTACAAAATAGCCACAAAAAATCTGTTGACACCTAAAAATCTGCTGTCAAAATAACATGAGATGCTAAGGGACCATTTGGAAAAAGTAGGAATTTGGAGAATTTTCTATTCCTAGACATAAATTTATTATAAACAATTCAAACTTTTCATAAAATTACACACTTCCCAATACTTTATGTCTAGGAATAGGAAATTCCTTCTATTCCTAAGCGATCCAAACGGCCCCATAGGAACTTGAAATGGCCTCAGAAAATCTCAAGAATTATTTAAAAGGCATAGGCGTGAAAAATACCAAAAGCGCTCCAGATAAAGCTGGAATATGCCAAACGTATCCTAAAGCCTGAAGGCCGACTCTTGGTACTTGGAAGCCGCTATCAAGATGTAATCTAAAAAAAAAGAATCCTGAAGGCCTAGAAATTCATGAGAAATTGCCGTGAATTATGAGAGACATTTTAAAGAAATGCTACATAAAATATTTGAGGAATATTTTTATGGAAGAAAAATGTGTCATTTCATGAGATCTCTGCAGTGATTTTGGCATCATTCTTCAAGTCTAAGCATTGCAGCATTCTTCAAGCCTAAGCATTGCAGAATTTCAGACGAATGATCAATATTCGAATTGTCAAAATTCGGATACGGCTTTGGAATTTGGAAAAAATGATATAACATGTTTCAAGAGATCAGTAAATGGAAATTTTTATATCATTACAATCTACATGATTTTCCGAGTATGTACACAAAATTCCATGCACAAACGACCTTGGAAAGACCTTCAAATCATTTTATTTCACACAACAGCAACACATTGGACTTGAGGAAAAAAAAACAACAAATATTCACTAGGCCCATTAAAGCCTCCAGAATCTGGCCCAATAAGCGGGAGAGCCCGTATTTTTTTAAAAAAAAACGGAGAAAAGGGAAACGGTACCCGCTATCAGACCATCCCCCTCAATCTCGTCGCCGCTCGATTGGCTATCGGATCCCACCTGTCGGAGAAATAGACAATCTCACAAATGGCGCTCGCTCATTGGCTCTACCCCTGGGCCCCGCACCTAATCAAGTTGACTGAAAAGAAAAAAAAAGAAAATTGATGAAATAAAAAACTAATTAAAAAAGAGAGAGGCAAAGGAACTGGAGCCTGGAGGAGACAAAGCTCACCTCTGACGCCAACCATAATGCTATGCAACCCGTGTTCTATAACTGAAATTATAACGGTCATATTAAATCACTGCTGTTTGAAAAGGAAGAATGATGCAGCCTGCAAATAACTTGATAAATACACCACGACAATATGTTTAAGGCTCTAAGCCCAGCCCATCACTGTGCTCATGAAACATCAGTGAATTGAGAATGAAATATCAAAGAAATTTCCAGTAATTGCACATTGAAGGAAAATTTATTGTCCTAACAGTATCATATCTCTCTCTCATTAGGATTGTATCATACTTGTGTACAAAAGTGTTGGTACCTGAGTCAAAGCTCTATTTGAAAGAGAGCGAAACCAAGATTGTAAGATAGAGTAGGTCGAATTGTCGACGTCTGACTTCTATTGCACTTTTGTAACTTGGTATTCATTATTAAAGTAGATTGGACATATAAAATAAAAAAATAACACAATATTTTTAACATTTTACACTGATATTTTTTTTTCTCGGCGTAGGCCAGGCCTATGCCCGCCACCCCCTAGATCCACCCTTGGAGAGAGAGACAAACATGATTGTATCTAAAATAGATGTCATAAATGCTGAGAGAAGGCAGTAGAGTTATACATACCTCACTCTTCCACAATCCAGCAAGTTTGAAGCTACACTTGGAATAGAAATCATAGATACTGTCATACTGAAAGAGGGTAGTAGAGCCAAGTGAGAGAAAATAATACCATACGGTGTTCAAGAACAGAAAAAAGAGTAGAGGAAATCATACCTGGAGTAATCTCCTATGTGTGCACGGTGCAATCAGGAGAATGAATATGCGACCCATTGCTTCTTCTTCTGTCAAGGGTCATGAATGTTTTGGTTTGCAGGGTGTCTGGAAAAAAGAACAGATAGTTCATCGCTAAATGTGTGCGAAGCCGTGCATGTGATTACACAGAAAATGAACGGTGATAACATAACAATGTTCTGTCAAACCTTGTGGGAAATCTGGTTGGCAAGAAATGAACTGGTGTTTCAACAGAAAAGTTTTGATCCAAATAGCAATTTGCAAAAGCGTGCAAGCAATGGGAAGAATTGCTGAGGGTAGCAGGAGGGAAATTATTGAGTTCAATCAATTGGTGGAAGGGGTACCCTATGATTTGTCGCCAAATGAGTGGCAGGTGATAGTTGATGCATCATGGGACACTTCTCACAAGGCAGGAAGCTCTTGTGTTATTCATCAGCAAGGGGTGTTGACTACAATTATAATGAAAAAACACAATGCACCTGACCCATTTTGTTGCAGAAGCCCTAACTCTCGCAGAAGCCTTGCAATGGGTGGATGATTTATTTCAAGAGCAGGGTAGCAGAAAAGGTGCAACTTTTTTCGGACTGCCCCAATCTCACCACTGCTATACATGAAGAAAAACAAGGTGGACATCCCTTCCTGTAGGGCAGCATCACTTATTGCAAAGATGATAAATCGAATGCAGAACTTGGGAGAGACAGTGACGCTCAGACATGTAAAAAGAGAAGCTGTACACTCGGCACATGTCTTGGCAAATCATGCACGGAGGAAAAATGTTACATTCACTGGAATACCTACAGCGACAATACTAGATGAGAACATGCTTCAAATGGCGATAAACAACAAGTTCTTTCAACAAGTGCAGGAAGGCCCCTTTAATATCTTTATTTTTGGTGTTTCCTCCTGCTTGGTTCTTTCAACAAGTTGAGGAAGCACCCCCATAGGATACAATGGATTTGTTTTTACTCCCTCTAGCTGCTCCTTTAATTTTTTTTCTTTTGCGTTATTTCTATGTATTTTAACTTCTTTTTACCAGTATATGTCTATTTATTTTTCTCCTATCTGTACTTGGTCTAGGGATGATTTTTAGTTTTGCTAAAGGAAGACATTTGTAGTTGTACTCTTTCAGTTTTTTAATTAATGCAAAGCCTACGGGCAGTTCGTCAAAAAAAAAAAAATTAAATGTTGACTTGACATCGCCTACAACAAGTATTGTACCCAAAATACTGCAAAAAAAAAGAAGAAAAAGAGTCTTATACAAACATAATTAAGGGCTGGGTTGCTACAAAAAAATGAAATTTGAAGTGACCAAAAACACCGTTGAATCCCTCTATATATGAAGAGGCAACAACACCATTTGGAGAGAAGGAGAGACCCTGGAACACAACCTCTAGAGAAACACTTGAAACCTCACACACACTCAGAGTAAGGAGAATCTATAAGAAAAAAAGGGAGAGTTAATTTAGGTTAGCTACAAAAAAAGAGAATCAGTAATCTGAACTACAAGGAAGGAGAATCAGTTGTAATCGCCTTCTATTTATCAATAAAAAGGTTTCTAATCTCTTTGTTTACTATTTTGAGAGTCATCTTCCATTTGACCCAGCCACCAGTCTATGGTGTGCATGGGTATGTCAGCTTGCACAAGCTCAGGGTGTTGACAAGCCTAAGAGCTTTTATTTTCTTTTATCATATATTTTTATATTGAAGCATATTCATCCCTGAAAGAGAAAGAGAATTTGTATTGAATTGTGATGAAAATGATTACAATTACATTGTATTTATAGGCTACTCTAAGTTTACTACTAATCATCTCCAATAGTGAATCTCCTACCAACCCTCTACAATCTCTATTGTTATCAATCTCCAACAATCATGCAATCTTTATATCTCCTACCTAATACAAATATACTCTAACATCCCCCCTCAAGCTCATCGTAGTGACATACGATTGAGCTTGCCATTTTCGAATGGTTCAACCCTTGTCAAAATTTAATTGCCAACTTGCATTTGTACTCCTTGAAGAAAGAAAAGAGAAGAAAAGAGAGCTCTTTTGGCTCAATTGAAAGAGAAGAAGATTGAGAGCTCTTGTGGCTCAATTGAAGAAGATGAGCTCTTTTGGCTCGAGAAAGAAAGAAGAGAGCTCTTTTGGCTCAATTTTGAAGAAAGAAATTGAGTTCTTTTGACTCAAGAGAGAAGAGAATGAGCTCTTTTTGGCTCAATTTGAAGGAGCTCTTGTGGCTCATGCATGCTTTTTCAATGGCTTTTTGCCTAGCATGTTTGTAAAGAGGCTCGTGAGGAGTCCTCATGGAAAGAAAAAGAAAAACTTGAGAGCATGAACTAAAAACACAGTGACCCAATTGTGCAAGTCCAAGAACAGAACCATAATTGATTCAAATTGAACTTGACCCACTTGTCAGAATCTCCTCTTTGTTTTTTTTTCATCAAAGTTTCAATTTCAATCACACATTTAGCAAAGTTGACCGATTGACCTGCAAAAAGTTTGCACATCAGAATTTGAGATAAATGAAGAACACAATTTCCCACTTTATGTAAGTTCAAGAAGAGAATCGAATTTGGCTAAACCTGAACTGTATTTTGAGATTGGATTTGAAAACGGGTTGAGAATGAAGTGGGTCGGATCTTGTGAACAGGGTCAAAATCTGAGTCCTGGAGGTAAGCGGTGTTGATGTTGCTGTTGCCATTGCATCTAAGAAGTTTCAAGATTGAGCACTCCATTGTTCGAGCTGTTGAAGCACTGAGAAGATCGGTGGTGGTACTCGTTGTTGTAGGTGAGCACCATGGCAGCACAACTGAGGTCGAACAAGAGAGCCTTGAGCTGGTTGTCTTCTCGAGAGCGACGGCGGCTGTCGATGGAGAGCGACCTCAAGGCGGGGCGGAGAGACTTCGAGATGAGGCTCCTGATGTCGATGGAGGTGAGGTGGTCGAGGATATGTATTGGTGCTCTCCGACAAGGTGGTTACGCTCGCGACGATGATCGGCTCAAATCTGTTCAATAGACGCTGGAGAATTCGGATTTGTGCTCGAAACAGCTTCGCGAGGTGCGATGTCGTGCACGCCGTCAGATCTGATCGGAGAAGAGAAACGCTAGGCGTGAGAAGTCTCACCAGAGGCGATGGTCGACAGCGATCAACTGAGATAGCACCTGAGAAGTGCGGGATGGCCGGAGTAGCGAGTTGCAGCGGAGATTGGTGTTAGAGGCACTGGTTTCGGATCTAGAGAGAGATCGAGAGATGGAGAGAGGTGGATCTGTGGAGATGAGAATAGACAATTCTTATTTTTGGAATAAGAATAAGGTATTCGGAATAAAGAAAGTCTAAACTATTGTGATTATTGTGTAGAATAGAATAAGAAGAGAATCATTATTCCTGGAATAGGTGTGAGCCTAATTCCAGAATAGTTCTGGCTCTGATACCATGAAAGAGAAAGAGAATTTGTATTGAATTGTGATGAAAATGATTACAATTACATTGTATTTATAGGCTACTCTAAGTTTACTACTAATCATCTCCAATAGTGCATCTCCTACCAACCCTCTACAATCTCTATTGTTATCAATCTCCAACAATCATGCAATCTTTATATCTCCTACCTAATACAAATATACTCTAACAATCCCTCATCCTTAATTGCATATAAGAAATCTCATGGAATATGTTTATTGATTTTTGTCACTTTAATTCGGATAAGGATGAACATACATGCACACACAAGATGAGGGGATGGCATAAATAACAGCACAATAAGACTTTTAAACATCATGTCTCCACAATGCTTTTTCTTTTCTCTTATGCTTTAATTTTTGTTGCATAATTCCTACAGCTAATAGAAAGTATCATATGCAAATTAGTAATCTGCATATGTATTATTTTCTTTTATATATGTCAAGAAGGCACACAAACAAGCTATAAACAAAAAAAAAGTATAATAAAAAAAAGAGAAAGAAAAACCTTCATGACAGCAAATATTTGCTCATGCCGCCTTCCTCTTTTCACAGCCAGTGGCCATGAAACGTCCCATGATAGATTAGAAACCATGTCAATTGACCATGACCCGCAGGTTCCAACAAGCCTATGCAGCCTTGCGTGAGAGGATGCTGGTTCATGGAACACTACTTACTTTCAAGCCCTCATCAGCCGTTACCCTATGTCATGCTCAACTGCTCAAGCCCAGCCATTACAAGCTGTCAATTCACTATTGAATTTTGAAGAATCCCACCCATGACCCACCTCCATTAGATCAGAGCCAAGGTGAAAACAAAAATAAAACACCGTCAGGAAGAAGCACGCCGGAAAGAGGCTCCCACATCGACCCAATAAGGCCCACGAAGCTCATAATTCATAAACTTTTTCCCTCTGAACTGCAGCATGATCGTGGCTTAACAACATGGAATTCGAGGAATCACTTTCTGAAGTGTGGGGGAATGATACTAGTTTAGCTCACGATTTTCCTCTACCTTTTAGGAAAACTAGGAGACCCTCTGCTTCACTTTCTGAAGTGTGGGGAAAGAGAAAAATGGAGCTTTTTTTTTCACAAGAGGAATCACTAAGGAACTGAGGAGTGAAAAGTTGGCAATTCAGACAATTTTGGATAATGTACAGCATACTAATGGACCTGATTCTGCTGTTTGGCTTTGGGACAACAAGGGTCAATATACAGTTAGATTTGTATATGATTTTCTCAACTTTGGGGGCATTAAGTTCCCAATTAGTCATTCAGTTTGGATACTTAAGGTCCCAATTAAAATAAATGATACGCTAGCTTTTGGTAGAGATCAACAGAAGAGAGAGATTTGAGGAAGAAAATGGTATTTTATTGATTTTAGGCCTATTACAAAGAGCTATTACCAAGGACTATTTCTCTTCTTTTTTGCCATCCCCTTCTATAATGACCTACCCTCCTATTTATAAGCATGGAGTCTGTAACCGTCTGTTGACGTCACCCAACAGTCGATAGCCAACTTGTGCCTTTAGATTCTTCCGACGTATCCTCGGCCCAACATCCCACGTGAGTTTGTTCAGGTCCTCACCCGAAGTACCTTCAGGTATCCTTCTGGCTTTTGATTTTTCCGCCTTTTTTCTCATCTTGGGCCATTACTGGGCTCATCCATTTGGTAAACCCTCCTTGAGCCGGATCATGTTAGGCCGGCCCTATCAGAAATCAAAATCGATCAAAGGACACTGTGGGTGAAAGAGAGGAAAATAAGAGAGAGTGAGAGATGAAGGTTATTTGTAGTTGAGAGATAGGGAGGTGCCGTCATGGGAAGTTGGACCTGAGGAGGGTGCCAATGAAGCGGTTTGTCTGGAGGAGTTGCAAATGTTGAACAAGACCACCAGGTGCTACATCTTTCCATTTCTGCGAATTTGAATGAGGGGTGGCTGATAAACGGGAGGTGCTTTGGCCATTATCTAAAAAATCTCTTAATACAAATTAATAAATATAAATATTTAATAGTAGAATGGAACTAGCTATCTAAAATTTTTTTATAATCTCTAATGTTCATGACATGCCCTGTTCAGAGAAAGATTTATAATCAAAATTTATTATGTACAAATCATGAAAAAGTTCGTACTCATATATTAGGAAGGTTTGCTAAATTTTTACGAGAAAAAAATGAAACATGAAAATAGTACAAAGTTCGGAGGGTATTTTTAGTTATTTTAAAAAATGGGTGATTTAGATTTATGCCATGTAAATATTTGAAATTAGTGATATGCCATCACTAAACTATAAATTATTTTTTTGCCACTATAAAATTATAGAAATTAGTTTTTTGTCATCGGACAATTATTTGACAATTTTACCCTTTTAAATATGTCACTATAAAACTTAAAAATTAATAATATACCATCACAAAAGATATAATTGGTTTTATGCCATTATAAATCATTAACAATTAGTTTTATCAACTTAATACAAATTATTACAAATTCTAGTTAGTAATATATTATTATTTTTATGTGAAAGAAACAAATAACATATGATGTTTTTTTTGTTTAGAATTAAAGTAACGCTACATGCTTTAAATATAAGAATTCACCAGATTCTTAGAAATACGAAATGAGCAAGAAAGAAAATTTCTTACCAAATTAAATTCGGTAAATATAAATGCCGTCTGTTTTTTCGTGCGTTCCAATTGATAATTAGTTTTTAATGAGGGGTAATTTGGTCATTGAAAAAAAATAATGACAAATTTATTAATGACATTTTTAGAATTTACTATGTTTTTGGAGAAATAATGGCATAAAACTAATTTTAGCAATTTTATAATGGCATAAATTTAATTAGCAATTAAAAAATGATATTTTTCTAATTAATAAAATTCACAGTGGCATAAAACTAATTATCTCAAAAAAAATTGATGTTGCTCCAAGCCTCCAAGTGAAAAGTATGCTGCCCAAAGCACCTCCCTTCCGTGATAAAGCATAGGTTATGTCTTTCCTTTTCTGGATGCAACGGGACGCAAATTTAGAGAACAAATCTTGCGTTACATCATTCCATTTCAGCTGCGATGGGGGAAAGGGGAAGCGAAGTGGGAGGGAAGGGAGAGTAGTTGAGCGATTTTGCATCTTTCCTTTCCTGAGAATTGAAAATGAAAGAGGGGGACAATGGAGATGAGGGAGACACCAATTAATAAGAAATGTATAAACAAAATATGCGAAAGCTAGGATTCAAGCTCGCGACACAGATCAATAGTCTACAATTGATATGACAAATGTTTGAACCCCTCTAGTGAAATTGTTATGATCTTTTTTTAAGATGCTTTTATACAAGTAGTAGAGATAGAGATTGGTCTATTTATATTACTTAAACTTTCTTCTATTTCTCTAAGCTTTGAAGAAAATAGCGAACAAAAGCATTTAATTCTAATAATAATAATATATATATATCATTGGGGCTGTTTGGATCGCTTAGGAATAGGAAGAATTTCCTATTAGGCATAAAGAATTGAAAAGTGTGTAATTTTATAAAGAGTTTAGATTGTTTATAATAAATTTATGCCTAGAAATAGGAAATTCCTCCTATTCCCATAGCATCCAAACAGTCCCATTAAGTTTTTTTTTTTGTAATTTTCATTATGTACAATTATTATATAACACCAAACATATTATATTACCGATTTAATAACAACCGATAAAAATAAAAAAAAAAATAAATCACGCAAACGCGCGATTCCACAATAGTATACATTAAATTAACCATACACTGTGCCAACTGGACACAGGACTAGAAAATTTTTGGACCAACTGCTATAACATGTTCATATCGATATACATTGATTACAATTAAGAGCAGAAATTTCAACATGGAAGTCGTAATGAAACAATTGTTGCATATATTAAGAATAAAAATACGAATTTCTTTTGATGGAAGAACCATTTTAACAATGGAAAATTACCACATTAATCTAGAGTCAAGAAAAAATTTGGAGACACTGAACCCCATTCGGTCCACCTAGATCTGCCTATGTGCACGTGCGCCAAGTAAAAAGATAATAATATATATATAACTAAATCAAAATCAAACTGAAAGTTGGAAAATCACAACTTATCGCATTGAACAGGAATGAATGTCAGTTTGTTTTTCTTGAGATCATATATAATTTTGAAATTTTGCTGCTGCATGCTCCCTATAATCGAGATACCAGAGGAACCCATGATGGTTAAACAAAGTAGATCATTTTCTATCTCATGGAGAAAATAATTACTCTTCGGAAGATCGAGGTCTGCTCCCTCAAAATGGAAAATAAACTTCGGTACAACAAATGATGATACATGTGATGGTGCTTTAAAACATAAATCAAATCCAGCGTCAGACGAGTTTGCTACTGGCAACTTCATTTGTGATATGAAAGCACTTCGGACAGCTTTATATCCTGTCATTTCCAAGTAACTGATGGCCGTGCCGGAGTCGATTATCGTACCACCACTTCCATTACTCTGTAACGCAAACACAGTACTAGGTACGTTGAGTTTAGTTTTTCCAACTGTGATCCCCAACAGGGACAAGTAGTAAAAGCTAGAAACTTTGTTCTTCAATAGTGGCGTCGATTGTGCTGGCCCTGTTGCTGTACTTACATTGAGATAGGCTAGATCACCAAAGAACATCGGACTCTGCTTTGTTTCATCCAACGATGCAAAACAATAAGAGAACTCCTTAAATTTTAATTGGGAAACAAGGGAGAGCTTACTCCTTCCTAGACCGACCAAACCAGAACTTTTATCGAAGCCATCACTATTTTTGTTGCCGCAACCGAATGCAACTTTGTGAGCTTTTTTTGACCCCAAGGTAAAAGTTTCAGACGACAAGTTACCTATAGTGTAAGAACCATCACCATATCCATACATATACTGACATGAAGTGTTGTTTTTGATGCAATTATAAAAAGGTAGTGACTTGCATAATTTCGCAGTACAAGGTAACCTTCTGTATGATGAAGAAGCAGATGGATTGAAAATTGGTGTGGGCTGGGGAAAGCACCATATACAGGGTTTGCATTGTGTCCATATCAGGTCACTTCCAGTGTCTATAATTGCCGGAAATGTCACACTCGGTGTTCCGATTGCTATATCCATCACAAATTCCCCGCTGCCTACAGTGACATCAGTTTCAGTACCATGTTTGGAAGCGTTTGGTGATTGATTTTGGGTTTTTCTGGCAAAACGATGCATCCGATGATGGCTCCGGTGAATCATACGATGCAAGAGCTCGATCTTGGAGAATTTTCCTTTTGAGTCAATATGACTCAAGTCTAAACGGAAACCTTTCAGAGATCGTTTAGGTGATTTGGCATGAGATACACAAGCAAGGAGGATAAGGATGGTTACCATAAAGATATTTTGAAGAACTTTTGTTCTCACCATTTTGTTAACCGGGTTTTGCAGAGTAAAATAGAAGATTGGAAATCTGATTGAAAAGGGATGACGCAAGCATTGGAGTGTTATTATAGTTAAGGAGTTTCTAATTTTAGATGGATATATGGCTGTGATATTTCCTAATCTTAGGTACTGTCTGTACACGCCACTGAGACAAAAATATTGTTTGAGGTGCCTGCTTTTGACCAGAGTATTAGTAGTTGTCAAATTGTAATTTTGGCGATCCTGAGTCATAGATAACACAATGTTTCTATTTAGTAAATGATGTTATGACATATACATAAGTGATATTTGTAACAACATGCAAATGAAATTGAATTAATGGTAAATCTTTGTTAGAATTTATGCTTATGTGATAATATATTAATATGCAATGAAGAGAGTACTTGACATTAAAAAAAAAGGAAAAAAAAATGCAAGCTGCCACCTCCAAAAATGAAATACAACAAGTAGAAAATGCATACAAAAAATATAGAGACAGGGAAATGTCGTGAACACATGGTAAAAATTGAAAATAGGTAGAAGTATAAAAATTAGTTAGATGCATATAAGTAGCATGCGTGCCAAACAAAAATAAACTTGTACCCTCGAATATTTAATAAAAAATAATCTTCTTTTGTTCTTTTCGTTTATTTCCTTTAATTACCCTTATTTTGTACATATTTTTTATTAATATAATTGCCGGTATAGTGATTGCCAACCAACCCCTTACAAGAAAAGAAATTTAATTGATATAGTATAAAGCAGAGCTAACATCAATATAAGTGGAATGGTAATGGTATATGCTTGAAATACAATGGTGAGTATGCTTGAAATACAATGGTATATGCTTGAAATACAATGGTGTTCGGAGAGATCTCAGACTTCAATGTGGTTCCTACCGCCGTCCACCACGGCTAGTTACAAATGATATCTCCACTACCTCCGTCCGACCTACTTTTCCATTTCTATCAACTCCTTGCGCCACGTCCACAACCCATTCATTCCTCACCTTAGACCACCACAGGCACGTGTTGTGGAACAGAAATTCTTTTCCTTTGAATAAAAATTTAAAACGATGAGAATAATTTTATTATCCTTTTTCTTATATTTTTACACTATGCACTATACAAGTCTTATATAGACTCTTGATAACGGTAAAATCCACATCCCTGCGATAGTACCGCTGGTACTAAAAAAAGTAGCAAACGGTGACGTTCAAAAAAGAAGGAAAAAAGAATAAAGAATGCTTTTTTCTAGAAAAAGATAAAGAATGTTTGGATACACAGTTGAATAAGAAATAAGAATAAAGAATCTCGAAATGCGTATTTATCCAAATTTCTTATTCTTATATCATGGTTTTGTTAGAATATGAATAAGGGTCCAAATTCCTTATTCCATGGTTGTTTGGGTTGCACAAAAATAAGGAATTTGGAGCTTATTCGTATCCAGATCCTTATTCTTGTGCATCCAAACACACCAATGATTTTTTCTGAACATATGGATATTTAGATTTAATTATAATTTATCAAATAGTCAGAGTTAAATATTAATGTATTTTGATTTTCTAAATGAGTTCATTATTTAGAATTTTTTATCATTTTAACTTAATTGTGTGAGTAATGCACCTGGATAATAGAAAGTTAAAGAGTCTAATTGAGCATGTGTAATGAAAAGCATGTGCGATATGTACCAGGAGAATAATACTAGTCATAAAATTACTGAAAATTGTGTATTAAAGTTGAAGAACATAAAATGTGATATGGAGTCACGAGACTCGAAACAGAAGAAAAGGTGCGAAACCACACACACATATGATATGATATGATATGTTAGAATATGATGCTACATATCCAATCTAGAAATCGGATGTATGGCAATGGCATAAACATGCACGATTTGTGTTGCATAAGTTCGTGTCCGAATCGATTGCATGTGACTGACAAAAAAGGACAATTCTAATCTTACTTGGAGGTATCTCAGAGCCTCAGAGGAGAAAAAATTCTTAAAGATATTTCAAGAAAAGAAAAAAGCATACAAAAGGAAAGCGGTGACCGATTGACGAAAATCTTATTTGACTGTACGAAGATGTGTTTAGATATTTTTTTCTTTCTTATATGATTGTACCTTGTGAAAGAAGTTATTATTTTTTCTATTTATTCATCTTATCTCTTTATGTTGTATCAGTTTATTCAGAAAATAATAAAAAATTATGTGTGTGTAGAGGACGTAATTAGGCACCAAGTTGGTACTAAACCTCGTTAAATCTTGTATCCACTTTTATTTTTGTGTTTGATTAATTAATAAGTTCACTCTATCAAGATCTTAACACTACGCGAAATTTCGACTTCTGTAACGGTTAATAAAAGGCATTTGTAACGGCACACGTAACGTTACAGTAGCCCCCGTTACAGAATGTCTAATAACCGTTATAGATCTATAACGGTTATTATCTAATAACCGTTACAGAAGACTGGCTTCTGTAACGGTTATTATCTAATAACCGTTATGGTATTGTGGACGGAAATGTGGTTACGGTTTTATGGAGAACATTTGACGGAAAATTTTACTATTTTTTTAGATCCAGTGTAACGGTTATAATCTAATAACCGTTACAGAATCCAGTCTTCTGTAACGGTTATTAAGGAATAACCGTTACAGATATTGTTGATATAAAAAAATGAAATTATGAATTCTGTAACGGTTATTCCTTAATAACCGTTACAAAAAACCTTCTTTTTTTTTTGGATTTCGCCTGTTTTATTGGCTAGCCTAATTTTGCTAGCCGAATTGGTACCAAATTGGTACCCAATTTACATCATACAATCCAACATGCAGTAGACAAACATATATCATGCATATATCAGATGTCACATATATATACCAAGCACAAAACATATATCAATATGTAGCAAAAATTATCAAAGTAACTATACATAGAGTTAACACCAAATCAATTCAAAATTTTCCTAAAATAATACCCCATACATGAAGTCCATAACCTCCGAAACGACTGCATCAACGTCTTCGTTTTTATATGGTTGTCCAACCGGCTCGATATACTGCAATTTGATCATTAACAATTGATAAAGTCAAATAATTTTGTAAACCCTAAGCCCTAAACCAATAAAAATATGAAATCCTAAAATAATAAATCGGCTTAACATTACCTCAGGGAATTCTCCGACCGTAGTCCAACTACTTAATATTGCCCTCATGTTGAGCATTGTGAAATGTCCACACTCTGTGCCGCCCCTTTGTATCGGTCCCTAATTAAGATTCCAACAAAAGAAACACAATCTTTTTTAGTTAATTTCAATTTCACAAACAAATAATATCTTAAATTGATAAGTTCTGTACCTTAATTCGGTACCAATCAAATCATGTTCTGCTCTTTTGGCTATATCTTCCGGCTTCCACTAAATACCGCTTGTATACCCTGCATGCAATATTATTTAAAACAACAAAATCTAATATTTTTTAATTTGAAAAATCTCATCACGCTTTAACTTAATTCAGAAAACTTACGAAGATATGAATGGCTTAATATATAACTTTGGATTCTTGCGTTCCAGAGAATCAACAAAGTGAACGGTGCACTTCTCGACATTAATAACAAGGACAACCCAATGAAACCTGTAATTAATAGTGATTTATTATTTTGGTGGAATTAAAGGAAACTACAAAATTCTTTCATTAGTAGCCATATTGGTTATATTTCTTACTGCTGATTATACGGCAAAACAAGATAGGAGGATGGATTATCCATGAATGCTCTCGTTAGGTAATTCACCGCAGCGAGTTCTTCGTGTTTGAATTTCCACTCAGCCAATAACTCTGGATCCAGTACGGTGATGCTCTTGGAGAACTAATTCTCTTCTTGACCTGTTGAAAGTTCTTCCATCCAAAACCTGCAAACATGGATATCAAAGTTCAACAATTTCAATTTTGAATGAATTGAATGAAGAAAAAAATAAACATTAAAGTTGAAAAATTCAAACCAGCAGTAAAATTTCACAATCGATTGAGATAGCTCCTCCCTTTTAAAACATTCGACAATATCCTCGACATTAACGTTGAACTTAACATCGCCATCGTGCGTACCCCAAGGATTGCAATTAGGCAGCACAAAGTTCTTCTCTTCTTCTGGTTGGAGCATCAACAGTCTGTATACTGCTTGTTCGGATGGGCTCAGCCTGTCAATAATATCCTTTGGGAGGAGTGGATCACGAGTAACAAACGACCCCGTACTTGGGACCTTTGGACTCTCCTCCACATTCTTCGCCGCCTCCTTCGCCTTTGGCTTCTTTTTGGCCGGCTTCTTTTTGGTCAAACTCTGCATTCAATGCCATCATATTAATAAGTCATTAGGAGAAATGTATGAAACAGATTGTCATAATTAAATAAAACGATACCTTGTGGCCTATGTCCACCAAAAATGACGGCCATGGGAATCGGCCCCCTATATTATTTCCTAATAGCTCATCTGACCTACCAGGGACTTGCCATTCACGAAATTCATCGCCTACTCGGAGAAGATGGACATACAATTGTTGATCAGTTAGAGGCACACCGTGTACGATCTGACCAACAACACTCGGAATAATATTTCCTTCGGCCACCTTAATCCTCTGGTTGTTGTGATCAAGAGAAAAGAGATCGCACGTCATTTCTTCCTGAAATTCAGTTCAATCAGAAACCCTAATGCTGCCAAAAATAAATCTAAAGAGAAAAGAGAAAAATGATCAATATGAACCTGAACAACGCTTCTCGGATCCGGAGGCATATAGCTTGAGGCAACCGTTCGGAATAACTCTTCGTTTGGCATTCCTGAGTCTACCTCAGCTTCAACGAATGACTGGTACGGCGTCACAAATTGCTGTGGTGCTTGAATCTGCAATCCGCTACTGGCCAACCATTGTTTCACGTCTTGAAAATTATGAAGCAACTGGATGATGAAGAATAGTTTTCATTCATTTTGATTACATTTTGATTGTCAAAAAGGATTACCTGAAAAGCTTGTTGTCTCGCCGCATTCATTATCTCCTCAGAGTGAATCAAGTCCCTTTTGGTTTTCTCAGCGGCTTCAGCTGCGACCCTGCTCATCAATTCTTCAATCTGGTCTGGTGCCATCCATCCTTCATGCGCATTCTTTCTAGTCTTTCTTTTATACACATCTTCCTTCTTGGTCCATAAAGGATATCCCCTGATTCTTCCTGGATGTTCCGGCCTGTCAACCGCCCGATTTAAGACTTCTTGTTTCGGTATTGACCCGGAATTGATTTCACCATACATGGCACTCAACCGACTGAATGCCTCAATAGTCGACGAATCAGAGCTATGGAACGTGTAAGTATCTAACAAGCAACAAACAAATCTTATTAATAATCACAAAACAGAATTTGAAGTTAGCATATATAATAAGTCTTTACATGTGTAAGTACCTTTATCCTTCGTAGCCACAGTCCTTCCCATGAAATACCTTTGACTTCTCGGTTCCAAATCGCCGATGGTAATGCTCGTGGAACCGGCCCCTTCAGAATCTCCGGGTATGACAATCTTGTCTGTAGGTTTCATGAACCTTTTTTTCCTCTATAGCCAGTGGAACCCATCCTATGAGGCTCTTTCCATTTCTTTCTCAACTCCTTCGCTTTGTTGCTCTTTTGTACAAAATCTGCACCCGTCCTTTTCATGAAAAATTCTTCCCATTCTTTTTGTGAGATTGGGTGTTTATCGCATGGATTTTGGGGATTGTTTGGATCGGCATTTGTGATGTACTCCTCAGCAATCCTACTTCTATAAGCCCTGTGACTTATGCCCATCGCTTTGAGAGTATTGTTCATGGCTTTATCATCTTCGATGTTGAACATTTTCTGAAACATAACGAAACGTTAGTTAATTGATAGCATAGAAATTTAAATTAGATGATTTAAGTGAAAATTTATTCACCTTGATGTCCAACCACAACTCAAGTTTAGTTTCCTTTGAAACGTCCTTCCGCCAATCATTAATTGTGATTGGCACTCTTGCTCTAGCCAGATACCCGCAATATGATGCAAATTTGTTCACCGCCTCTTCAGTACCAATTGGCACTCCTTCTTTGTCAAATTTAATCTCATACTTTTTCCCAGCAGCTTTTTTTCTCCTAAACTCTTCCATTGTCGTCCTGCTTCTTTTCTTCAGTTCAGTCGTCATGACCTCTTCATCGCTTGATTCTTCCAAAGCCTGTTCACCCTGTAAATCTCTATCTTGATCTCCAGACATATCTATTAACAAATAATTAACAACAATGAAAGCAATCAAATCAAGTTAACATAAACATAAACAAACATAAACAAACATAAATATAAACATAAACATAAACATAAACATTAACAAAATATATTAACATAAACATAAACATTAAACGACAAGTTCAATCTCAAATAACAAAATACATTAACATAAATCTAAAGATTCAGTTGGATAAGAAACCCTAATAGTAAGCCAAACATAAATCTAAATCCTAAAACTAGTCTTCATCATCCGACAAAACAATGACTTCATCATCATCATCCGACAAAACAATGACTTCTTCTCTCCATTCTGTGTACGGTGCCACAAGCTTGTCAATCAAAAACTTGAAAAAAATTGCATGTTGTTCATATTTTGAGAGGCTTGGTAGCCCCTGGTTTTGAGAGGCTTGGTTTTGGTTCGTCTGTTTTTGAGAGGATGGATTGGCACGAACATTGCGCCTAACATAGACTCGTTCGATCGGCTTTTTCCCCTTTGAATTGCTTCCTTCACCTTTCTCCATTACTACCTAATTAAAACACCATATATAATATATATTAATGTTTGGCGCAATGTTCAATTTATTCAAACATGAACAAGTTTAAAATTCAAATAATTAAAAATACATAAATTTAAAATTTATTTAATTAAAACACAATAATATTCAAACATGAATTCATACACAAATAACATAAACTTCAAATTACATAGATAAAGTTCACACAAAATAACATAGATAATTTTATTAATTCCTAAGACAATTCAACCCTAATTCTTCTCCTCTTCCTTAACCTCCTTATTCTTCTCCACCTCCTTATTCCCACTGGATCCCTCATCTATTTTAACTCCCATACTAAAATCAGGGCTCCTTTCACAGCCTGGAGGGAGACGACGTACAGCCGAGACGGCCCTTCTTTTGGGAGGTCCGTAAAACGGGACCCTTTTTGACACCACCTTAGGTGTTTCCTCCCCCACCTTGGATTCCTCCCCCACCTTATCGACGTTTTGATCCTTATCCATCTAATTTTCATTTTAAATAAATTTCTTAACTCCTTATTCATAATCAATTCACAATGCATATATATCTAATTAAATTAAATTCTAAATTATCAAGTAATAACATGCACGTCTCTATAATCAATTCACAATACATTTCAGCCGCAATTAAATCCATTATTTGCATTTCAGTCCCTAAAACAGCCCCAAATTAAGCATTTCAGTCCCTATTAAATCCCAAATTAAGCATTTTAGTCCCTAAAACAGCCCCAAATTAAGCATTTCAGTCCCTATTAAACTCCAAATTAAGCATTTCAGTCCCAAAATTAAGCACATATTTATGCAAAACAGTCCCTAAAATTAAGCATTTCCCCAGCATTTTGCATATTCACAATTCTGTCCCTATTATTTGCAAAATAGTCCCTAAAACAATTAAAATTATGCAAAACAGTCCCTAAAACAGCCCCAAATTAAGCATTTCAGTCCCTATTAAACCCCAAATTGAGCATTTCAGTCCCAAAATTAAGCATTTCATGTCAGCCCCTAAATCAAAATTTCAGAGAAAGGGGGTTTACCTTCGAGAGAGTGCTGTCGGGGGTTGGTGGCTGTCGGAGTTGAGAGAGCGGTAGAGAGATCTGTAACAGAGAGGAAGGTGGGAGGCGAGTCAGTGAGGGAGAGAGGGGATCGAGCGAGGGAGTGAGAGGAGGAGGAAGAGGAGACAGAGGGATTTACCTTTTTCGAGAGAGAGAGGGGAGCCGTCGAGAGCCGAGAGCTTCTGTGTCGAGAGAGTGCTGTCGGGGGCAGAGAGTGCGGTAGAGAGATCTGTAAGGGAACAGAGAGGGAGAGGCGAGTCAGTGAGTCAGTGAGGGAGAGAGGAAGAGGGGAGTCAGTGAGGGAGAGAGGAAGAGGGATTACCTGAGAGGGAGGCGCGAGTGCTTGAGAGAGGCGAGAGAGGCGAGAGTGCTTCAGATCGAGGGAGAGGGATCGAGGCCGCGAGTGCTTGAGAGAGGCGAGAGGCTAGGGTTTGGAAAGAGGCGAGCTCAGAGTGCTTCAGAGGGTTTTAAGCTTGAGAGTGTTTTCGAGTTTGGAAAGAAGTGACGAAACAGCGGCTAAGATGGTGTATATTGAAAAAACGTTTGATCTTCTGTAACGGTTATTAGCTAATAACCGTTACAGAAGATCAAACGTTTTTAATATATATAACATTCTGTAATGGTTATTAGCTAATAACCGTTACAGAAGTTCAAACGTTTTTAATATATATAACATTCTGTAACGGTTATTAGCTAATAACCGTTACAGAAGTTCAAACGTTTTTAATATATATAACATTCTGTAATGGTTATTAGCTAATAACCGTTACAGAAGTTCAAACGTTTTTAATATATATGACATTCTGTAACGGTTATTAGCTCATATTAAACTCTTCTGTAACGGTTATTAGCTAATAACCGTTACAGATTAGTTTAATTTTTTTTTTTGCTTTTTGTTTGTTTTAACGTAAGCCTTCTGTTAAACAAATAATAATTTCACCAATTTTGAAATGTTTAGAAATGTTAAATAATTTAGAACAAATAATAAGTTTCATTTAGAACAATTTTAAGTAGAACAAATAATAATTTTGAAATGTTAAATAATAAGTTCAACAATTTAGAATGTTAAACAAAAATTAAAAATAAATTAGCTCATAAATTAGTACATAAATTAGCACATATATGTTAAATTTCACCAATTAATGACCTGCAAAAAATAAAAATAAAAATAAAACTATTAATATATATAACAATTTAGCACATATATGTTAAGAATAATTTATATTAGTTTTTTTAACTCACATGTTATTATGTAGCTACTTTCTTTTTTTTCCTTCGCGTGTCGACCCATACGCCTTCGGTGTTATCTGTACGCGTACAACTGATCGATACTGGCTGTGATGTATCGTCGATACCGATAGAAAAAGGAGGTATTTCCTCGAAGTGGTCGTATGCTTCTTCATCTACGACATCACCAACGCCGACAATACGTCTTTTTCCTGAAAGTGGCAAGTAATAAATAAGATGAACATTTGTACTCAATAAGGTGAACATTTGTACTTAAATAAGATGAACATTTACCTTGAAGCACAACATGTCTTTTCTTATCCGTCGGATCTTGAATGTAAAAAACTTGCATTGCTTGCTTATTTGCAAGTATAAATGGATCGTCTCGATAAGCCCTTTTATTGAATTCAACAGTTATAAACCCCATCTTGTCTTTTTTAACTCCACCGTGACCGTTGTCGATCCATGCACACTTGAATAAGGGTATCTTAAATTTCAGGTAATCTAGTTCCCAAATCTCCTCGATCCACCCATAATAAGTAGCCGGCCTAACATTATCACTAGATAAAGCTACAACAGTGACTCCGCTATTCTTCAAGTCCTCTAAAAAATGTAGACGAGCATCGATTACTTAAGTACATCCACGTCCGATCCATCTGAACAACAAAATTTATGCAAATTATTAGGGTTTCGGACCAATTTGTCATATTAGGTTTTTGGACCGGTCACCATCCTAGCCCGCTCTTTGGATACTCTGTCTCATTAGCGAGCGTACGTTAGATGCAATGTGCTATCTGAGAAAAATTCGGCAGCATTTCCCCTTATGTTCCCTGAATACGCCAACACACGATTGCTCGTGCATACGTATCCGTGGGAACACAAGGGAAATGCCGCCGAATTTTTCTCAGACAACACATTGCATCTAACGTACAACTCGCTGTCCTAAATGAGACAGATCGTATCCAAAGAGCAGTACTCCCGACCGGAAGTACTATCCGAGATTAATCCCTAATGGATTAATCTCGGACGGGCAATGACCTAAATTCAGTTGAGTTCCGGTATTTGGTTCCTATATGACAATACGAAATTCATGCCTATATATATATGCAAATTATTAACGAAATGCAAATAATTTAATAAAAGAGAAGTTCATGAAAATATACTTTCAATTGTGTGCCTTCCGATCCGTTGAATCGTGCGACTTATCCGGCCGATGTAAGATCTTCTCCTATTCAATGATATCTTAAAATATATAAAAAAACAAAAATAACCATAAATTAATGAAAAAATCGAAATAAATAAGAAAAAAACGTAAAAAAAAAATACGGTTCAAATTTAATTTTTTTTACCTTAAATCTGCTCTCCTTCTTATTCTCTTTCTAATTATTATTTTTTCAGAATTTTTAGAAATTTTTGGCTATTTTTTTGGAGTGAAGCCACCACCACAAATCGCAATAAATGAGAAGATCAGAAAAGAGTTAAGTGATGCGGCGCTAGCGCTGTGAGTTTGTTGGGATGGGGAGAAGACCTAAATACAGATATATTTTGTAACGGTTATGTTTTAATAACCGTTACAGAATCATAAAAAATTATAAAAAAAAGCCGTTACAGAATCATACAAAGATTAATAAAATTCTTCCCATATCAGTAACGGTTATTAGTAAATAACCGTTACAGAATCATTAAAAAATAAAAAAAAATGTTAACCTACTGTAACGGTTATTTACTAATAACCGTTACAGAAGATGGTTGATATTATATAATTTCTTTTTTCTTTTCTGTAACGGTTGATGGATAATAACCGTTACAGAGTATAAGAAATCTGTAACGGTTCTAATCCAACAACCGTTACAGAAGGTTGATGCATTTTTTTCCCTGACCATGACGAAAAATGTTATTACGGTTGTTTAATAATAACCGTTACAGATTTGTGGCGCCAATTTTCCGCCTAATGCCTCACTTATTTGTAACGGTTATTTTAAAAACCGTTACAGAAGTGCCGTTACAGAAGGTCCTTTTTCCCGTAGTGTAATTAAGGGGTACACGGTCCCTGTGCAGATATACTTGGATGGTATCTCTTCATATTTTGACAGATAAAAAGATATCGTCGACTTTTGAGCATCAAAAGTAACAAGGAATGAATATAATTTAAAAAGATGAGTTCAAGAGAGAGTTTTGTTAATTAAATATTACACTTATCTTATTAATTTGTCAAATAGTCAAAGTTAATTATTGAGTATATTTTAGTTTGTAGATGAGTTAATTACATAAAAATTCTATGGTCATTTTGAATTCTGCATGTCATGTACTTCGGTAAATTAGTTTTGATTCTATATAAGATTATTAAATTAGTTTTGGTCAGCATGAATGAGTTTTACTTTGCACCCACTCGGACCGAGTGGGAGTCAAACACCTTGGTTAATTCACAAGTGAACAACAAAACATATAAAGAGAGAGAGAGAGTGAATTCAATCAAACTCATTTGACTGGACTCTCAGTTAATTAAATTTCATCGGTTCTCAATTTCGAAAGTTCAGATAGCCGATCTAAACCGTACAATATAATGTACATATTGAATTATTTTTACAAAGCAAATTTTATATATTTCTTAATATTTTTACTGTTTTTTTGGAATTTTATACAATTTTCGATCTAAAAAATTAATAGCAACTGCTTTACTTCGGGAATCAAGCTAGCCCAACTCTTTAACATTTAATACCTCCTAAAATTTGATTTATGTTCTTGTTATATATTTATAAAAGGCCAATCCGAAAACGTATAATTATAAAATGACAAATAGCCCAAGTTATTTGGCTGATACCTATATATATTAGAGATATATATCATAAAACGTTCACTAAACGTGACATTGTGCAAGTATGCACAAAGACAATACTATGATTAATAATAAAAAAAACATAATTAAATAATCAGAGCTTCTCACACTGTGTAGGTGCGAACGACAATATATTTTTGGCGATATCATATATGACGAAAAAATTTTGCTGCAGCATGTTCCCTATGATCGCCGAATCGAAGGAAGGCATGATTGTTGAACATAATAGACCAGAATATTTATCATGGATGAAGTAATTACTCTCTGGCAAGTCGAGATCTGCTCCTTGGAAGTGCAAAATAAGTTTCGGAACACCAAATGTTGTATTTGATGTTGCTTTAAAGCATAAATCAAATCCGGTAGTGGACCAGGGGCGGAGTCAGAAAATTATGATAGGAGGGACAAAATTTTAAAGATTGAACAATGAAATAGAAATTTATTTATGAAGAAGAATATTTCTTTCCTAAATCATTGGTTCATGATTAATTAGGGGGGCAAATTATAAAAATTTTCTAAAAAATAAAGAAAATATACATAAAAATTTTATTTTTTTTTTAGCACAAGGGGGGCAACTGCCCCAAGCAGCCCCCCTATTGGCTCCGCCCCTGTAGTGGACCCATCTGCTACATGTAATTTCGTTTGTGATACAAAAGCTTTTCTCACAATATTGTACGCTTTTGGCTGAAGATAAGTGAGGGTTGTTCCAGAGTCTATTATCGTGCCGCTACCACCATCACTCTTCAAGGCAAAGGTAGAACTAGGAATGTTGAGTTTAGTAGTCCCGACGGTGATTCCCAACAGGGACAAGTAATAGAAGGATGGGAATTCTTTGTTCTGCACCAGCGGCGTTGATTGTGTTGAACCTGTTGCTGCACTTGCATTTATACTGACAAGCGAGCCAAAGAGCATTGGGCTCTTCTTTTTTAAATCTAACGAAGCAAAACAGTGAGAGAACTTTTTAAATCCTAATTGTGAAGTAAGGGATAGTGGCCCCCTCCCGAGACCAACCAAGCCGGAACTTTGGGGGAACCCATCAGAGTTACTGTTGGCACAGCCGAATGCAATGTTCTTAAACTCTTGTGACCCCAACGTCATGGTCTCGGATATGACAGGTTCCCTTGAGTAAAAGATAGGTCAGCATATCCGTACGCATACTGACACGAATTGTTAGTTTTGCCACATTGAGATGCAGGTAGTGCCTTGCACAGGTCAGACTTGCATGGCAACTGTTTGTAGGTTGATGATTTAGATGGGTCAAAAAGTTCTGTGGACTGATTAAAGCACCTCACGCAGAGTCTGCACTGTGTCCATACAGATCACTTCCTGTGTCTATAATCCCCGGAAATGACAAACTTGGTGTCCCAACACCTACATCCATCACAAATTCACCGATGCCTAAATAGGCATCAGTTTGGGCTCCTAACTCTTGGCCAGATTCAATGTCAGCAAGATTCGAGATTCTTCTAGTCAAGTGAATCATTCGTTGATGGCTCCGATGGGTCATGCGTTGCAGGAGCTCGTACTTGGAGAAGTTTCCCGTCAAGTCAATATGCCTTAGGTCTATGCGGAGATGTTTCACGGAATGTTTAGAAGATTTAGCATGACATGATGATATCAGGAGGATGAATATTGTGGTTAGCGTAAGAATGTTATGGAGATTTTTAGTTTTCATTATTTTGTTGACAGAGAAATGCAGTTTTGGAAAGAAATTTAAAGGACCTATCAGAAGGATCTTAAACTAAAGGCAGTTCTTATTTCAGCTGAAATTCGGTTGGTTTAGTTGTATAATATTCTAATCTTAGGTATTGTCTTAATGTACCACTAAAGACACCACAATTGTCACATGACAATTTGGGCTATCGTAACTGAGTTTCCTGCTGTCTTGACATTTTATTTCTGTTTTAGTACTTGCTGGCATATGCTTACACTCCAATCCCTTTTATCGACAGTTCGACACATGTGCGTGATCTGGTCGATCGAGGAATGGATTTGACTCTGTCATGACTCATGGGAGAAGTGAAAAATAATTACTCAAGTTTGAAAACTAGCTTTTGATGTAGTGGCAAAAAGTAACATAATTTTAGTGGAGAACGTTATTATTTATAATTAATATGTTTAAATATTATTTATATTTATTTTATTTTTTAAATTTTTTTAATGTTATTTCATAATTATAGGACAAATACTAAAATTTCAAAATAAAGTATGGTGAAAAAAATGCAACATATTGCAAAAATAAAATAATACAACTTAATAAAAAAATACATATCAACAATAAACCATAAAAGTATTAAAATTCCATAGAAAAATCATTTAAAATTTTAAAAAATTTTAAAACTATATTAATAAATTATTCAAAGTACATAAAAAAGAGAAATAGTGTTCTAATATTTCCGAAATTCTTGAATATTTTGATATTATTTTTAATTTTTTCGATTTAGTTGTGTACATATGGGCCCAGCAAAGAAACTAGAGGATTTATTTGGGCCTGGTTTCTTGCAGCAGAGAAACAACACTTTATTGTCACCTTTTCATTGGCAAAATAGCGCACAGAAGTATCGTGTATCGAACTATTGATCTAAGTAGCTTTGCTGTGCTCTCTGTGGGCTAAGAAGCCACGGTTTTGTTCCACAATTATTGAATCAAAATAGTGGCCTAATATACTTGGTCCTTTTGTCATAATAATCCAGCAGAAGGTAAATTCAGGGACTATTTAATTTACCAAGAACACAGTATAATTAAAAGTCTCCACTGGACATAAATAAAACATAAATTGGGGTCCTGTCACATGAGTTGTACATCAACTCATCAAGTGGTCATTATTCAACAAGAATGTTTCATCTCATAAAACTTTTGTTCAAGCAAAGGACCATTTTTTTTTTTTTTCAAATAGCTAGCGGTGGTTGTTATGCATGGGGACGGAAAATTATAGTCTACCAGTTATTCAGATTACTTGAGCCGTATTAATTAAAATATTTCCAAATTATATAATCTATTGAAAAAGAACTGATTATTATTTTCCTATCAAAGTTAATAAAGCAATCTCCGAATACTTCTATTTATTTACTCGTTCATATTTCAATTTTTGTAGCTAATGTTAGTTCAAAATTAAAAAGTTCTTAATATTTCGTAACGTAAATGATATCATTAAAACTTAAAACTAATTTATATAGTCCAAAGACCAAAGATGACAACGATAACAATACTAAATAATTTGCACAGTTGAATAATTTAATAATTTACAATTGTATTACCTTTGAACTTGGAGTCGATACGGATTTTCAGCGACTCCCTCATTTTTCCGAGAAAAAATGGTGATGAACCTCTAAAAGCGTAAGATTACAAATACAATAACCTTGCACTTACCACACAAATTAAATTCTTCAATCAAATTAACATATATTATTTCCATTTTTTTTTTGCAATAAAAAAAAGCCTTTAACATTTGTTTTGTTTACATGAACATTACAGAACTTGTTAAGAGATATGAAAAATAAAAATCTAATTTCTATTGAAGTAACATCTCAAATATTAATAAATAGTCCCTCCCGTTCTGCTTCGACATTTCTAATACCGATCCAGTCATCCAGATCATTGTAATAAAATTTTACTAGTTTTAAGAGCGCTAATAAATCTGAATTAATTAATTGAGTGATATTCATTATTGGAGGAATGATAATATAAAAAAAAAGAATATATATATTACAATGTTCTTAAAAAAACAATAAATAAATCTCCGTGAAGGAGGAAGAACTTAGTCCATGCATCCATTCACAGCTCCGGTTTGAACCAGTCAAAACCCATTTCATTTTCAACATTTAAATATGTCCCCATAGAAATGCATGCGTCGACCTCGACAGAAATCTTTCAACCAAAATTGGGTGCCTCAGCGGTAACAGCTGTGCATTCTATTTTCTTTGACGTAAGTACAATTATCACGCGTTTTCAATGCTCTCAACCTTGTGGCGGAGCCTTCCTTCTTTTAGTATGCCCTTTTTTTCTTTTTTGGCATGCAACTTAAATTAGCCATATACCCCTCAAATCTTCTCCAATCAGTGATATACCCTCCTATTTGTTTTATATATAAGTAATTTATGCCTCGAGTCATTGTAAACATTGATATATACCCTTTTTATTAATTTAAGTGGTGTAATAATTCTGAAAATTTAAAATTTAAAATTTAAGACTAAAATACCCTACTCTGTGTCTCTACACTTCGCGTTTCAAAACCTCTGTTCTCTGACGATTCATTTTTTTTCTCCCCCCTGAACTTAGACTAATATGCAATATGGACAGAACAAATATTAACATGGAATTACCTTATACCAAATCAATGGTTAGAATCTCTAGAATTTTTTCTAAAATGATGCTTCACATGGTGCCTCAAGATAGGTACCAACACGTGTGAAATGCATACAATTTTCTTCAAAAAATTAAGTTCACCCAATATTCCAAACTATTATAACATCGATGCCAAATGGAGACAATACTTAGGCGCATAGCACTTTATAATTAGGCTGACCATTCTCATTATTTTAAACGGACTTTATTTCAGAAACTTGAGTAACAATAAATGATTTGTGATTTATCTCGATCGATCTCTCACATTAAATCGATCGTCCCATATTATGCCAACAAATCGCTCTACTCCTCTGTAAGGATCATTTTATACTTAGCATGTACACATTTCCTAACGATTAGAGCATAGGTTCATTTAATCTTTCGAAATTGATTGCATCTGAGCTTTTGTTAATATAAGCAGATCACCTGACGCGAGCCTTTTCCCTTTGAAAGGAAAGAGGTACATTAGTCTTAAATTTCAAAAACTAATTTTTCCTAATTAATCTTTTATTTAAATTAATAGAAAGGGAATTTGACGATATTGGTGATATTAAGATGGGTAAATTACTAATAATAAATAATATGTGGGTATATGGCTGATTAGAGAAGACTTGAGTGGTATATGGCTGATTTTTCCTTCTTTAAATTGGATACTTTAAAAGCATTATTTTCCTTCATTCATTACGACCTTAGTACGTATACGTACAGTTGCTTCTCTCTTACGACTTGTAGTTTTAGTTTTTTAGTTTGTTTTCCAGTTTGTACGTTTCTCGCTGTCAATGCTATATATAAAAAAAAAAAACTATTGCACGCAAATGCAATACACAATTAATTTTAATTTTATTATCCAAATACGCAGAAAGAAATATTCAAAACTGCATCAAATAAAAAACAAATTTGTACAAAAAAAAAGTCACTTTTTTCCTATTTTCTATTTATAGTCCATGGGTTTTGATTAATTATTTTTACACGCATTTAATTTATTAGTAAACTAAAAAAAAAAAGCACGTACGGTTTTTTTTTTCTTGCCTCTCTAAGCATTAAACATCGAGTACTAAATTTATTTTTAATTGGAGTATTAAATGCTTGTAGAAAAATAATTAAGATGGCTGTATTTATTCTTGCCTCTCCAATTAATGCATAAATAATGGCTGTTTCGGGTCGCAATGAATATATATCTTATAATTATTTCTTTAAATGATCTAACAAGTTGAGTAGTGAAGAACTCTGATTTGAGATTTGCACGTAAGTTGATGAACGAAATATGGATATGAAATTTATGTGTCTTATTTAATTACAAAAATATATAAACTGGCACTGATAAATATTTGTCTGTTCAGTTTAAGGCCCTTGAGAAAGAATAGTTATCTAGTATCGACGATTAACATAGAAAAAGTAACATAAATTGACGTCACTGTAAGAATAATTTGACGCAAATACGCAATCCAAATCATTATTTTAATTTTAAGGAGACTCAGAACAAAAAATAACATAAATTGAATTGTCAAAATAACGGACTTTGGTTTGAAATAATTAATTTAACCAAATGCATTATAAAAAATAAACATTGAAAATGTGTACGAAAAAAGTTAAATGGATATTCAATTGTTAAAATATATGGTAGGTTTTGATCCATAGTTTGTCATGTGACACTTTATTCGGATTCAAATTAATGACAGGTCAAATTATACGTCAAATTATACTTTGGAACTAAATTATTATAATTGCAAAAAAAACTCATAATTTTATTGATCCTCAATGTCTATATAGAGTTACATATACTTTTGCACATAAACCCCTAAAATATATTAACTATGGGGCCGTTTGGATCACTTAGAAATAAGAGGAATATTCTATTTCTAAGCGAAAAACATTGGGAAGTGTGTAACTTTGTAAAGAGTTTAGATGGTTAAAAATAAATTTTCGTCTAAAAAGAGATTATTCCTCTTATTCCAAAGCGATCCAAACGGCCCCTATTACATATTCCCTATTTCATAACACTCCTCGAGATGCGCAAAAAGTATTCACTAAGTCCATCTTGTGACATAATCTAGAAAGACCTATTGAGCTAAGTCCTTTTGTATCTTCGGTAGAAATATGATTCAACTTCAACAATCCATTGTCGAGCTTCTCCTTGATGAAAAATTTATCGATCTCGATGTACTTGGTTCTGTCATGATGTACCGGGTTGTTGGCTATGTTGATTGCTGATTTCTTATCATAAAATAGCCTCATTGGAGAACTTTGATCCACCTTTAACTCTGTCAAAAGAATCTTCATCCAAAATAATTCAGTAACTCCTAAAGCTATTGTCATATACTCGACTTTAGCTGTAGATCAAGCTGCTATCGATTGTTTCCTCTTTCATATGATCAAGTTGCCTCCCACCAAAACACAATATCCCATAGTGGATCTCTTATCATCAGTGTAGCTAGCCCAATCAATATCATTGTAAGCATCAATTCTTAAGTGACCATTCTTTTTTAACAATAACCCTTTTTTTTTGGAGCATCTTTCATGTATCTCAAAATCTGATAGACTACATCCATGTGGCCTTTCCTTGGGTCATGGATGTAGCGATTCGCTACAATCATTGCATATGAGATATCAGGACGAGTAGGGCTTAGATAAATCAGTTGACCAACTAACCTCTGATATCTCTCTCAATCTACTAACTCTTTGGTTTTTTGTCTAAACATGTTCCTTTGATCAATAGAGGTGATGGTAGGCCTACATCCCAACATTCATGTCTTTGAGAGTAAGTCTAAAGCATATCTTCTTTGAAATAACACTATTCTTTTTCACCACGAGCCACCTCTATTCTGAGAAAGTATTTGCGTAAGTTAAGATCCTTGACTTCAAATTCTTTGGCTAGTCTAATTTTTAGCTAAGCAATCTCTCGTTCATCATCATAAGTGATAATCATATCATCAACATATGTTGAAAACATAGTAGTATGATCTCCATGTTGTTTAAAGAATAATGTGTGGTCAGCATTGATTTGTTGATATCCCATGCCTACCATGATTTTTTGAATCTATCAAACCAGACTAGAGGAGATTGCTTCAACCCATACAATGCCTTCTTCAATCTACAAATTTTTCCAATGATTTGGTTCGTACCAAACCCTAGAGGTATCTCCATGTACACTTTCTCTAGTAGATTTCCATGAAAAAAGAAATTATTCACATCAAGTTAGTGCAATTACCAATCATTGTTTATCGTAAGAGAGATAAGAGTTCTAACAATGCTCATTTTTGCCATTGGTGAAAATATTTTCTCATAGTCAATACTATATATACAAGTATGTCCCTTTGCCACTAAACACACCTTGTAACGTACAACCTTTCCTTCAAGGTTTTCCTTCAAGGTTCAATTTTATAGTGAACACTTTTTTCATTCAACTATCTTTTTATCTATTAGTAATTGCACGATCTCCCATGTCCCTTTTTATCAAGAGCCCCTATTTCCTCCAGCATGGCAGCCTTCCACTTCAAGTCTCTCTTTGCTTCTTGCCAACACTTGGGTATACTAACATTGTCCAAGGATACAATAAATGCCTCGTATTCTAGTGTTATATTTGAGTATGATACAAAATTAGTAAGATGATGATTCGAAGGGAGTTCCTACATTACTGCGAGACGATTGTCTCAATGCAACAGCATGACCAAAGGTAGGAATCATGCCACTAGAAGCATATTCATCTCTAGAATTTAGTGTAACTTCTTCAGAATTTGAGACAAGAGACTTTGAGGCACTTTACTTTCAACACTTTCGACTAGCATATCCGACAAAGGTATAGAACCCTCATTTCCTGGACCTTCGACTTGCTTCTCTCTTCTCTTATACACTTTTAGTTCCTTCAACTCCCCTGAGATTGGTTTTCCTTCCTTTGAACGTCGTCATTGAATTCATCACTTGACTTCTCTATAATTACAGAATATGGACATGCTCCACAATTATCACGGCCTCATCACTGTTCTCTTCCTCCTCTCTCATAATGCCATCAGTATCAGGCGAGTCATCGAAAGGAGAGGTAGAATAATATAGCTCTAGTTCACGAAACGTGACATTCCTGCTGATAAACAACTTCCATTCTACAGAACTCGAACAAACATAACCTTTTTGAGTGGCAGAATAACCAATAAAAATATATTTCACTGCTCTAGGATCTAACTATCCCACGGTTGATATGTTATTTTTCACAAAGCACACACAACTAAATACTTTCAATGGAAGGATGTATTCATTCTCCTTCTTCAACATCTCACATGGAATTTTCCATTCCAACACTGTCGAGGACATACTATCAAATTTGCAGCCATCAGGACCGCTTTTCTCCATAAATGTTTCGAAACATTCATGGAGATCATCATACATCGGGCTACCTCCAAAAGGTGTCTATTCTTCCTTTCTACAATACCATTTTGTACGAACGTGTACAACACATTGTTTAATGATGTAACCCATGGGCTGATAGATACTCCTCTAAAGCCTTATTCGTATATTTATTCCATTGTCGGACCTCAGTTCTTTCACCACTGCACTATACCGAGTATGAAATGTCTTATGGAAATATTTTAAATAAGCAAGCACATTACTCTTATTTTTCATCAAATATAACCAAGTGACACTAGTATAACAATCAATGGATGTCATAAAATATTTGTATCCATTCATAGAAGTTGTGGAGCAAGGCCCTCATACATTTGAGTGTATTAAAACAAAAATTACAAAAACTTCTATTACCAGAAGTCACATAAGAACTTATAGTTTGTTTGCCAAATTCACATGCATCGCACACAAATTTTTGCTTATCAACTTTCTCACACATAGAAGAAAAATAACAAAATTAAAGTACTAAAAGATAAATGTCCCATGCACTGATGGTGTAATAGTAACTCATCCTCTAGTCTTCTACCAGATCCTCTATGCTCTACTCTATCCACCGTAGATACCAATGTTGTGTCCATTCTTTCTCGGTCCAAGTACTACAAACCATTATGCCAAGTGCGAGTCCCAAGTGTGCGACATGTCCTCTTCTATTGAAACATTACCTTAGTAATAACAATGGAAACAATGCATTTCAGTTGAACAATAGTAGCCTAATGGACAATAAATTTACAAGGAATGAAGGAGCATGTAACACATTAGAAAGGATCATAGATTTGGTACATTTAAAAGTACCCTTGTCTAAACCAAGTCGATCAGTACCATCAGCAGTTTGAATGCTCTCAAAAGGTTCCAAGTGATTATAAGTATGAAATTCATGGTAAACTTATGTGACATGTCGAGACGCACCGTAATCTATTATCCAATCTGATGCTCCAGGAGAAGGTGTAGATGCAAGTGCATGTGCATTAGTACTTATATTTGAGTGTGCAAAAGTGGCCATATTATCCTTGTATGCAGCATGTGTGGCACCTCTCTAAGGAATAGCCTTCTTATCATTGTCACCATTCAATTTCATCATTCTTCATTTCTCTAGGATCTCTTGTTCCTCACAGGTGAAATGACTTTCATCTTCCTATTCAGCTATAGTCAAATTAGCTCAATGTCCGTCCTCCAAATGAGCCACCTCTGCCTCCTCATCTACCACCACAACCACATCATCTACCTCCAAACTATCTCCGAACTATCTACCACCTTGCTCAAATGAACTACTTGACCATAGTTATAGCACTTACGAGTTTCAGTATTGATCAGATTTGATGTTGTCAAGAGTGATCAATTTTTCGAAATTCCAATGGCATCAAACAATAATTTCATCATACTCTCTTCTTGTATCATGGTTGCAATTGGTTCGTCAAGCATGGAAATCTTCTCTTAAACAAGAAGAACTACTTTTCTTTAATCAAATGTCAGGTTAACGTGTTTCAGAAACTGCAAGGTCCTTCTTTGAGCAAAACCCTCCATGCTATGCACTCAGGATCCTTGCACACTGCCAAAGATGAGAAATGGTCATAGTCGACCCATAAACGCCCTAGCTCTATGTCATACTCTTGAATCATTCTATCTCCCTGCCAAACAACATCAACCTCCTTGCTCAATCTAAAATGCTCTCATGTTGTTTTCGTTTCCAGCATAGGTCCTCTACAGTTTTGTCCATATGTCTTTCATGTTTTGAATGCCATCAACCGTGGTGGAAATTGATGGAACCATAAAATTTAGCAACCAAGTATATAATGACATATGTGTAGCTCTCCATACCTACCACTTAGTACTTGTTTTGACACTAGGTTCTTTCTCATCTCCAATCAAATAATCCTCAAGGCCTCTTTCTACCAAGGCACCCGTGATCCGCCATGAACAACTCAAGTGTATGCATGGTCTATTCAGTTTCAAATCCATCCGAAGAAGCTCTAGTCTAGGTGGTTGTATTCCTGTCATCTCCGTCGACGATGAACCCTCAGCTTGCTTCATGAATTTCATCAATATTTTTACATCATCCTCATCTAGCTTTGCAAAAAAATTTCTCCATTCTTGACCACTAGACTCACCCCTTCTTTCTCTTCAATATTTCTTTCCACAACAACAATAACTTTTTCTTCTTCAATAAGATCTAGATTACTCCATCAATCACATCCATGTCACCTCTACTTATCATTTCTCTATGGTTGACCTCCCCTTCCTGACTTACGGTCTACTAGAAGGGGAGCGGCGATCTACTTCGGTTTTTTGGATCTAGCGTTTCAAATTTGTGGACAGTGAGGAACGAAGACGAGGGAGAGGCAACGACATTGGTGAGAGAGGCGACAACAATTCTGATTGGTGAGGTGACGACGTTGGGAGGAAGGAGAACGGATCGGGAAAGGGCTCTGATAATAAATTGCAAAAAAAAAACTCATAATTTCATTAATCGTCAATTCTATATAAAATTACATTTACTTTTGAACATAACATAAGCCATTAAAACATTAACTATTGGATATTCTATATTTCTCAAGAATTATGAATAATTTAAATATTAATCCTCAACAACTGCCTTGCTAGCTATCTCTTTTTTTTTTTCTCTATGCTTGATAGAAGTTTTGTATTGTGATGCTATTGGCTCTTACAATTATACTTATTAAACTTGAAGCACCTTTACACTATTCACAAGTACATAGTGCTACGAATAGTTTTTCTTATCGGATTCTCTTTGGTCGTCCTATCCATTTCTGATGAACAAAGTCGTTTTCAGTTCATTATCAACCCGCTACATGGACTGATCTGAGCAAGTGACTATAGCAGTCCATCGATGCATTCACAAAATATATACACGATGTTATCACTAGATTAATTAATTTGATTACGCTTCACTTGTTTGAGAATTTGGGGTTTATCAGAAATTGATGGGTTACGTTATATAATATTTTATTTTTGTTCGTGTCTACATAGTTTATAGAACTTTTAAGTTTTGATCTACATACGCGGTGAAGACAATTTATATATTTTTTAGCAATAAATAATAAATCAACTCACCTAATTAAAAAATAAACAGTAAACTATGATTACCCAATTACAATTGAAGACAATTTCAATTGAAAATGTAGTTGCTTCCGGATACAAGTAAAAACTTCACTCGTTAAACATCTTAATAAAGTAGATGAAATTAGTCAAAAACAAGAGAATTACTAGATTTTGACTTAAATTTATAATTATACTCGGTGATTATTTGAATTGTGCTGCGCTAGGAATATATATTTAATGGTAGCATATCAACAAATATATGACCCAACTTTCCTCGTTCTTTTTGGAAGCCCAAGTTTCTCCTTCTCTTCGGTCGAGCTTAATTTCCTCATTTTTGGTGGAGCCGAAAACAAGGTTCTAGATCTCCCAGCTAAAGCCATACAATGCAAGGTACAATACAAATTTGTGTACCATGCACAGTAAGCACTAAATTTGGTTCTTTCATCCCTTCACTCTCCAATGCTTATATGTAGTTATAGTTGTAGTTATAGTTGCACACCGATTTGTAGTTGATTCATTATGGCTGGCAAATCTCTTCTTTAATTGCAGGTAATGATCAGTTGGGCGCCACACTGGATGATGTGGTGATTCTAGAACAGACAGTAGAGCCATGGATAATATTACGAAGGATGGTGCTGGTGCCTTCATTGCAGCTTATTCTCATTGTTTGTCTGGTAATGCAAATGATGGTGCTATTCGAGAAGGCCTTTATGGCGCTGTCTAGTTGGTACGGAAGGTTTCTTGGTCCGAGGCCACACAGAATTTACAAGTGCGACCCCATTGAAGAGGATGAGGAGCTTGGCTCATTGGCTTATCCCTTGGTTCTTGTACAGATCCCAATGTATAATGAAAAAGAGGTAAATTGTATTATTATTTAACATACATTAGTAACTTCGAATATTTGTTGTGCTTAATGAAGAAAAAACCAAGACAATAATTGACTCATTCACCACTTGTCAGTGACTCTATATTGATCAAGAGCAGAACTGCAGAAACGTGCAAGAATGTATTATTAAAATTTAAAAAAAGATAATTTTTTTTCTGGTTTTAAATGTTTTAGGTATATCAACTATCGATAGGAGCAGCGTGCAGCCTGACATGGCCAGCAGATAGGTTGATTGTGCAAGTGTTGGATGACTCAACTGACCCTGTTACTAAGGTAATTAATATCCCAAAACCAACGCAGAGAAACTAATCAACCTTCTTTCTTTTTTGCTGCTAGTTAAGAGTTGGGCTTCTTTCCAATCGTACCGAGTTAATTTTCTCTTGAATGAAACACACTCATCTATTGGCCGAACAGTCAGATTTCCGTTCAATAAAGGGTGCAGATCTTGTGTGACCACCTATAAGTCCTAAATTTAAGTTCTTCTGTGTCGTAATTGGGCCACATCAGGGCCCAACTCTTATGTTATCTATACTCTCTGTTTTATCTTCAAAAAATAATTTCTATACTTGATACTTTATGTTTCTATCATTTAACTGAGATGTCCTCTGCGCCTCTTGGAATGTAGGTTTTGGTGGAGCAGGAATGCCAGAAATGGAGGAAGAAGGGTATAAACGTCAAGTACGAGACAAGGAAGGACAGAGCAGGGTATAAAGCAGGAAATCTGAAGGAAGGGATGAAGCATGAATATGTACAGCATTGTGAATATCTGGCGATTTTCGATGCCGATTTTCAGCCTGAACCAGATTTTCTCATGAAAACAGTCCCTTTCTTAGTGCATAATCCTAGGCTAGGTCTTGTTCAAGCCCGATGGAAATTTGGTATGTTTCCTTTAAAATTTCTGCTATTTACTTTTATTATGTATATGTTGCTTAATTAACTGTTAGCACTAATTAGTGCAATTATAGTTGTATAATTTCATTTTTGGGATGATTTTGTAGTTAACCCTGGTGAGAGCTTAATGACAACGATACAGAGGATGACATTGGATTACCATTTCAAAATAGAGCAAGAATCGGGCTCATCCATGTTTTCTTTCTTTGGATTTAATGGTATCATTCATACTCTTTAGAATCAATGATCCAAATGAATTTTTTCCGTATTAATTAAATTCGGATTTTTCATGTGTTATTGAAATTCTCTAATCAGAATAAATAAATTTGATCTCATTTGATCAGAACTTTTATGTTATTAGACCAACTGAAATCCTTAGAAATCATTTTCAGTTGAATGAAATCAAATCAAATATCATATGTAGACCATTCCGATCATGGCCTAAATTGTATGAAGTAATATAATCACCTTTTTTTTTTTTGCATTTTCTCTGAAGGGACTGCTGGTGTGTGGAGAATATCTGCTATGATTGAGGCTGGGGGATGGAAAGACAGGACGACCGTAGAGGACATGGATTTGGCCATCCGAGCAAACCTCAAAGGATGGAAGTTTGTCTATGTTCCTGATGTGAAGGTATGCTAAAATTTTACAAGCTAAGAGAGGGTCATTACTCATTAGGCAGTGGCATTCTCATCAATGTTTAATTTCAGGTGAAAAGTGAGCTGCCCGGCACACTCAAGACATACCGTAAACAGCAACACAGGTGGATGTGTGGTGCCGCTAACTTGTTCCGGAAAATGTGGAAGGAAATACTTTTCAACAAGGTATTGGATTTATTGTATATTCACTTTGCATATACAAAGAAATGTACTCTCAATTTGAAATGTATTGGTACACATATTATATTTATTTGATTTGTTTTTTTTTTGTCTCTATGCGCAATGCAGGGGGCGTCGTTTTGGTGGAAATTCTATCTATTGTACGACTTTTTCTTTGCTAGGAAGATTGTTTCCCATCTGGTCAATTTTTCCTTGTATAATGTCGTGATTCCAGTGGCAGTTCTTGTACCGGAGATCAATTTACCAGTATGGATTGTGGCTTACTTACCTACAATTATGACCCTTCTCACTGCCACTGAAAATCCAAGGTTATTTTTCTAACTTTGCTCTTAATTAGCCATAACATACCAAACATTCCACAAGTCTAAATTATGATTGAAATTTGTCCCACAGGTTAATTCACATTATACCATTTTCGGTTCTATTTGAGAATGTGATATCGATGCACCGAATGAAATCGACTTTAATTGGTTTGTTTGAGGCTGCAAGAGTGAATGAGTGGGTTGTGACTGAGAAATCTGGAGGGGCCACGAACACAAAGACTCCGACTCCTGATTCTCAGATTCTGAGAAGACCTTCCTTCATATCGGTCGATAGGTAAGAAATATAGAATTATTTATCTGAAGAGCGCGATTATTAAATGTTGATGTAGATTTTGAACCGTACTAATTTTGTATTGCTTTCAGGATAAACTTGTCAGAAATTGGATTTGCGGCGTTCCTCCTATTTTGCGCAACCTGTGACCTTCTCTATGGAGACGACTACTATTTTGTCTACATGTATCTACAATCCATATCTTTTGTCGTAGTTGGAGTGGGATATGTTGGCAAATAATAAAGTGAGAAAGTGAGATAGTAGTTGGGCTTTCCAAGAAAAGAAGGCGAGCTGTAACTATTGGATATAAGGGAAGATATATATATATATATATATATATATATATATAAACAGTCAAGGGGTGGTCCTCATAATGTATATATAGGCTGTGTGATGAATTTGGAATGAATTACAGAAAAAAAAATTGTATCCCATTCTTTATTCATTTTTCTTGTAATCCATAATAAAAATTTATCCGAATCTTCTTTAATATTTTCGTTTTTTTTTCCCACAATCTTTTGTTAAAATTATTTTGGAATCTATTTTCTTCTGTTCCGAGTATTTTTGATGATAGTGTATGACAACTGCAGACCAGCTCCCTTTTCCAATTTATTGTTATTAGTAGTTTGATACAGCCTTGCGGGTATCTACCAGTAAAAATTGTAAAATAGATAAAATATAAAACTTGATCCAGATGGTTGATGTTGCGAACTAACAATTACCCACCATATATTTTACTGCCATATCTAGCTTTTTTTTGTGCAATTCCAAATTAAGTAGCATATATTTATTTGTGCGCTAATTTTCAATACAAAGTTACAAACGGAGGAGAGGACATCGTTATTTGTATACCAATTTTTTATATATAAAGCTGAGAGAGAAAGTAAATTTTTTATGCTACAAAATCCTGTTAGAGTGATGGTCATTAATCTCCTTTCGTGCATTTAAATATTTATTTACAGTTCTTAGAAAGGATCAGAGCTTGGGTCCTGTGTTGCCGGATTACCCTTTATTTGAATAAACCTTAATTTCAAGATTTCACTAGTATAAAATAATAATAGTAATAATAATAATAATAATAAAGAATAATTTTTTTAATAATATTTCGTTTGACCGAACGAAGGAATTAGGGCTGTCAATGGGTACGGTACGATATGGTAGAAGGTATTTTCATACCCGTATCCGTTAAAATTTTCTTTACCCATACCCGTACTCGTACTCGTTAAAAAAAGACTTTATCCGTACCATACCAGTACCCGTTAAGAATTAACGGTAAGGGTAGAATAACGGTACATAATGGGTAATAATAATATTATTAATTTAATAAAAATATATAATGTGATAAATAAATAATATCAAATAAATATATAGATAAAGTAAAATATTTAGATAATATTTTAGATATAACAAAAATTATGAAATTTATTCTCATATCAATTGAATTCAAAAAATCTATATAACTAATTATAAATTGTAATATAATATAGAATGAAAAATTATCATCATAAATAAGTTTGGATGAAGATCGAAATTAATAACATATCTTTCGAAATATACTAAAAACTTGATTATATATACATGTATGTTTGTAAAATATTACCCGTTAGATAATGGGTACGAAATAACCATTACCCGTACCCGTACCCGATAAGTTAACGAAAATTTTTCTTTACCCGTATCCATATCCATTAGTCTAACGAAAATAAAATCTTACCCGTACCCGCCTTATCAAATACTGTACGGATAGGATAAACGAATAAACGGATTTCATTGACAGTCCTAAAGGAAAAGATGAAGCCGCTTGCTAGCTGAGAAGTGTCAATAATTGCTAATATGGTTGGAACAAAGGAAAGCATAAATCACGGCCGGACATAAATGCATGTATTCATCAACCATTCCGAAATTTTAAAAAATAGTATTAAATTAATATAATATATTAAAAATAATATCAATATAATAAGTTTAATATAAATAGTATTACGAGATCGGAATCCTGGATTCCGAACGTTAGATCGGAATCCAGGATTCCGATCTAAGCTTTGATCGGATTCTGAGTTTCCGATCTAAGCTTAGATCGGAATCCGAGATTCCGATCTTAGCTTTTTAATTTTTTTGTATATTATTTATTTATTTATTTATTTATTTTATTAATTAATTAAATTAATTAATTAGAAAATAGATAATATATTCTAAAAATATTGAAAAAATATAAAAAAATCAGGAATAATTAAGAGTTAATTCTTTTTTTTTGGAAAATTAAATTTATTTTCCTTTTAATTAATTTATTTAATTAAATATAAATTTAATTAATTTATTTAATTAAAAAATGAATAATTAAGTATAAATTTTTAATTAATTTAAACAACCATTTGATATGCGTCCCGGATGTCGTCCTCTGTATATATTATTTTCATATTATATATTAAACAATCATATCGAGTCTCATGATCAAGGAAGCACTTTCTGGATTTCGTTAGAAAGGAATCACACGAGATTGATGTTTTACTGAGACGGAGAAGAAAGACTAAATTCACTTGATTTACTGCATTTCTCTTTTTAATGATTAATTTATGATTTTAAAAACATTTTTAGTAGTTTAGAGTGGTTTTTAGGTTCGCAAACTTTCAAAGTGGATCTCATCACCAGCTTTCCGGAATGTCCTCGATCGCCCCAAACGGACCTTCCTATCAAAAGTTAAGCCTGTTTAAAGTTTTAATGTTCAAATTATACCTTTGTATCCCTGCAAATGCAGAAAGAATTAATAAAATTTTGAACATTCTGAAAGGATTATGCCTTTGTATCCCTGCAAATTCTGAAAATTTATAATCCTTTTTAAATGGTACAATTCATTTAATTAAATAAGTTATAAAAATTTATATTTTAATTAAATTAATTAATTAAAATAAAAATAAATTTAATTTCCCCAAAAAATACTAAATTACATATAAAATTTAATTTAATTATTCCTGATTTTTTCCATATTTTTTCAATATTTTTAGAATATATTATCTATTTTTCTAATTATTTAACTAATTAATAAATTAAATAAATAAATAAATAATATACAAAAAAATTAAAAAGCTAAGATCGGAATCTCGGATTCCGATCTAAGCTTAGATCGGAAACTCAGAATCCGATCAAAGCTTAGATCGGAATCCTGGATTCCGATCTCGTGATACTATTTATATTAAACTTATTATATTGATATTATTTTTAATATATTATATTAATTTAATACTATTTTAAAATTTTTCGGTCAACCATTATATATAGTAGACAGATCCAATGAAGCAATGAGGCCCATGACCCACTTGGAAGTTAGAAGAAAATAGATATTAATCGGTCTCAATTTGTTTATAGGACCCAAATTGATAGTTGGGCCAACTTTGCCCAAAGGACTTGTATCGGAATGTAATAGTAGTATTGCTGATGAATCTGAATATCTGATGATCGTTTAAATTCATTCAAAAAGGGAGAAAAAAAAAAAACCAGGTGATGAGATCGTACATTAATTTTACAGCGCGACCTAAAAGAAATATAAATTATATTGTGAATATGAACATCACTATGACTTCTCTATTTCATAAAATAAATCATTATATCTAAATTCTATTATTTTCTGTAGAAGCCAATCTTCTTCTTCCTTACTTTTGCGTCAGCACAATGTTTTCTTTTACAAGTTTTCAGGTCCGTCTTTCCTTTTCACTTTCATACAATATGGATCAATGTTAGGTAAACTTTCTATTTCCATTTAGAATTGTAAAAGCGATTCAGTTTGTCCATTTCCTTGTGTAACACTTGTGAACCAATTTATATAATAATTCAACACCTAAACATGAAAAAGGAAAAATTGAACAAATGCACGATTGTGAGGATATATAACACAACAACAAGTCAGCAACAGAAACACAAAGTTACAAACCACATGCTGTTATTAGGACTGTCAATGGATACGATACGGTACGGTAGAAGGTATTTTCATTACCGTACCCGTTAAAATTTTCTTTACCTGTACCCTACCCATACCCGTTAAAAATAGCTTTACCCGTACCCGTTAAGAATTAACGGTACGGATACGGTAACGGTAAAAAATGAATATAATAATAATAAAATTTGTACACTTTGTATAAATAAATTATATCAATAAGTATATTAATAAAGTGCAACAATAGTGACGAATATTTTAGGTTTATGCTTTTTTATTTTTTCGTACACTGAATGGAAAGAATTATAAATCTTAAATAAAATCTAGCAATATTTTTTTACCAGTCATGCAATATAAGATACCATATGTATCATGTAATTGTATCTTTTTAATTGTGGCAATTATCCGTTATGAAAACGGTACGAAATAGCTTTTACCCGTACCCATACCCGTTAAATTAACGAAAAAATTTTCTTACCCGTACCCGTATCCGTTAACTTAACGAAAATAAAACTTTACCCATACCCGTCTTATACGGTACGGTACGGGTTGGGTAAACGGATAAACGGGTTTCATTGACAGCCCTATGCAAAGAAAAAGCAAACTTATAGTCTACAAAACATGATAAACAAAAAAGGAAACGGAAAAGAATTAATCAATGATACGTACGTATGTGACATATATATATGCTAAAATAATTACAGTTGATCACATTGAGTAGGCATAAATGACAAATTCTCGTTCTCAACATCATACAAAATTTGGTAATTTTGCTGCTGAAAGTTCCCCAGAATCGACATACCACTAGAACCCATCACAGTTAAACAAAGCAGCCCGCTAGATGAATCAAGGATCATGTAGTTATCTGCAGGCAAGTCCAGATCAGCATTGTCAAAATGCAAAATAAATTTTGGGACAGCAATTGATGATGTATCAGATGGTGCTGAAAAGCATAAATCCAGGCCAACTGCTGAACCATCAGCAACAGGTAACTGCATTTGTGATGTAAACGCCTTTTTCACCAACTTATAGCCCGCTTGCTCCAAGTAAGTGATGGAAGTGCCTGAGTCTATGATCAATCCACCAGTACCATCACTGTTCAATGCAAAGGTAGAATTTGGTATAGCGAGTTTAGTTGAACCAACTGTGATTCCCTTTAGGGATAAGTAGTAGAAGGAAGGTTGCAAAGAGTTCTTCACTAGCGGTGTTGATTGTGCAGGTGTTGCTGCACTTGCACTGAAATCCGCAAGCGAACCAAAGAACAGTGGGCTTGTCTTTGTCTCGTCTAGTGAAGTGAGACAGTAAGAGAATTTCCCAAACCCTAATTGGGATGTAAGAGACAGTGGACCCCTCCCAAGTCCAACTAAACCGGCACCTTGAGAGAAACCTCCACCATCATTGGTGTCACCACATCCGAAGGTCACATCATTAACCTTTTGAGACCCCAAAGTGAAGGCCTCGGTCGATAAGGTTCCTTGAGTCGAAGAAGAGTCGCCATAGGAATATATATATTCACATGTCTTATCTGAATTGCATGTGTAAGAAGGCAACGCCTCGCATAAGGTAGCTGTACATGGAAGTTTTTTGTATGTTGAAGAAGTAGATGGGTCGAAAATTGGCGTTGGCTGAGAAAAGCAATCTACACATGGTTTGCACTGTGTCCAAATCAAATCACTGCCCGTGTCGACAATTGCTGAATATGTTTGGCTTGGTGTGCCAATGGCCATATCCATTAGAAATTCCCCATTACCCGCCCGAACTTTGGATTGAAGCTTCCCAGGGGTGGAGTCAAGTTTTGAGAGCTTTAGGGTTCTTTTAACCAATCGTGTCATCCTGTGCTGACTCCGACGTGATATGCGTTGCAAAAGCTCGACCTTGGAGAAGTTTCTGTTCGAGTCAATATGTGTCAGGCCTACTCGAAGTCCTTTGATGGAAGGTCGAGATGAGTCGGCATGAGGAAGATAGAAAAAGACTATAAATGTGGTTAGTGCTAAAATCGTTTGGAGAAACCTGATTCTTATCATTTTGGGGATAAAATTAGGAAGAGGGCAGGGAGTTTGCTTTCTTCTGAAATAAAGGGCTATATAGGAATGCAGGGTTAGTGCCCCTAAAATAAGGCGGTTATGTTTTCAATTGGAAAGTAGGTTATGATTCTCTCTTGATCTTTTGTTTGTCATAATAGAGAGGTGAGGAAAGTATTTCTCCTTGATAATTGCAAGGGATAAATTGTGTGTCTGTGGAAATTGGTAAGAAGGTTACTTGAAGTTCTATCAGCAGAGCCTTTTAGGTAAAATTAGGTCGGTTCAAAGAGCCCAATTTGTGTATTACTAATTGTAATGCTTTTTAAAATAGCATGGAATTAAGTCTCTTGATTATGCACATCTATACAATTTTCTAGTCTGATTTTGAATTTACAATCTCTATTTAAAATCTTATTTGTTGTATTTTTTAGATCTTTTTCAAAATTTTCTCTTTTTCCTTTTAGTTTTGAGGATACCTTTCTCATAGATTACAAATTATTTAAAGTTGTACATAACGCGTGGGCTGCATTTTGATGGCTGTTGAAAGGTGCGCCTTCAGATATGAGGATCACATATATTATAATTTACTAGTGTTTGGAATAGAAATTAATTAGTAATTAAGGGTTAGTTGAAAATTAAGTTTGATACATCTCATTTGAAAAGGTGCATATATTGTCAACTTAGAGAGGTTTATGAGCAACCATCCTGCACTAGACTAAATTCAGCGCTGATCTCATCCGTTCTAATACATCGAGATTCGTATTAGCAAGAATCTCAAATTACTAGAACGGTCTAAATTTGTTTCTGGAACCAATCCTACGAAGAGGCAACTCGGCAGTCTCGGCTCAAAGATTACAAGGCTTGGTAGGTGAGCAAACCTCAGTCAGCTCATATTATTATATCCAATTGTAAGGTAGGAAAGAAAATACCAAATTTGAAGTGCATTGCAAGAAATCTCAATTCTAGAAATGGATTAATTATTTATTAACATTTTCAAACCTGGAACTCATATTTGCAAGAAAAAAAATATTCACAAACTTATATTATATAGTAATTTTATAATTCTTGTAATGTCCTTCAAATCATCTTTTTCCCAAAATTTACTCGTATCATTAATCTTCAAGCTCTTAATGATATAGAAAACTTCATCAACATTTGTATTAAATATATACAAGATATTTCTCGGGAAAAACTTTAACCTCTAGTACGTAGGGCTGAACAGAAAAAACCAAAACCCGGCCGACCCGTGTCACCCGCCCGACCCGACCCGTTTCTTAACGGGTTTAGATATTGCTGGGTTGGGTTCGGGTTTCACTTTTGACAACCCGTCTATACTGGGTTGGGTCGTAAAAATACTTTTGAGAACCCGCTATAACCCGACCCGGTTGTCCAATAAAATATTTTCCTAATATTTTTTGTGCGAAGAATCTAGAAAGGCAAATTAAAGTCGATTTGCTTTCAGTTTCTTTCCCACAGCACGCCGAACCCTACTCGCCTCAACTCCTCTGCTTGTGACGCTTAGGCTCCTCCCAACATGACCTCGATCTCCTCCTCTCGTGAGCCACGTCGCACGATCTCTTAATATAATAATATCCCGAGGCGTCGGATGATGGTACCGGTATGAATCCATTTAAAAAATGACCATAAATTCATTTCAAATTTCTCATTATAAATATTGTCGTCTAGCTAGTAGAATTAATTTTTTCAACTCTATCTTAGTGAATCTCTCTTATCTCTCTTACATTTTTACAAGTCAGAAATTTTTTCCATTTGACTGATATCTGGTCATTGACTCGTTGTATAAGGCTACAACTACATCTAAAAGATTTCAATTTGTAAGAGGTCTCAAGCAAGTTGGAACAAGAAGATAAGAAGTAATCAGGTATTATGTGGTACATCTACTCATTGCATTTTTCTACAACTACATCTAATCGTTACATTTTTCTTTGCTATGCGCTGGTAAATTTACTTGCAAATTTGTTTTACACATGCAACTTTCCATTAGTTTAAAAGAGTTTCTAACATGGTACCAGTTATTATGTGGTTTTACTTTTGTTTTCAAAGGCTTTAGAATATCACTATGGTAAATTTTATATTTTGGGTTATGTTATTTACTTTTTCCTGTACGTCTTAAGATATCACATTCACTTTTTTTCCTTTTCAGATAATGCAACAGTGAAGCCATCAAGTGTTGGAGCCATCATACGAATTCAAGATTAGAGGTCATTAATTCTAAATGAAATCTTCATCTAGCTGCAATTTATTATTTGTGAAACCTTATACACAAATGACACTCATCTTATCTCAGTGTCATTCTAGGAATAATTGGATACCCAAAACGTTCTCTTATTGCTTATTTATCACTATTAGACTTGTTGACCATGGTACAAAATCTTATGGACCATGTATTGTATTGCACAGCTTTGATTCAGTAAAGTTTGCTCTATGTAAATTATACTTCTGTACCAGCTAACTTGCGTTGGTGCTATTTGATATGAATGGACTGAAATTTAAGAAAAATAAAAATAAAAATAAAAATGGCTATATCCCCAGTGAGAAGTCAGGTGTTGTAATTATTCAACTCATTTATTTATTCATAAACTCTTGCTTTATTTTCTAACTTCTGTTGAAAAGATGTTGGAACTGTGGAACAGTGATGCTGAGTTTAGGAAACAATACATAAGCACGCTTAGGAGGCTTAGGAGACTAAAGTTCCGTGTACTGATGAAACAAATTTATTTGTCTCGTTGATATCTTTTTAATATTGCAGGAAAAAGAAGTTAAAAATCAAGATTGGAAGCTTAGAGATTTTAAGAGATGAACTTTTAGTTTGATAATATTTATCGTTATAAATTCTTTTCTTTATTATGTCTTTTTGGATTTTTTTTTATTATGAATTTTGTATGTCACTAGTAAACATTATCGGTCTTCTGTTTCTGAATTGATGTTCTATTCTATGCTTTCGTTAAGAATATTATATGTTAAGTTATTTTTATTTATGTACTAAATAAATTATATAACCCGTTTAATCCGGAAACCCGTAAAAACCCGTATAAAACCGTAGATAAAAATCTATATGGGTTGGGTTGGGTTACGGGTGGGTCAACTAAAGAATTTTTATAACCCGGTATAATTGGGTTGGGTTGAAATATTGATAAAATATTACAAACCCGCCCGTTGTACAGCCCTACTAGTACGTACGTATTATATTTTCATTGGAAAAAAAAGGCTTTACATCTAATTTATTATTATTATTATTATTATTATTATTATTATTATTATTATGATGATGATGATGATGATGATGATGATGGAGAGAGAGAGAGAGCTTGGTCTGGTTTGGTGAGCTATCTGATCTGCTCTTATTTGAATGACAATAAGCAACGTTGGTGAGAAAGCAACTTCAGACCTGTTTAATTGGACAATTATTCATAATATCCTGGCCCCATTTCGCTTTAACTAAAGCTAGATTCTATGACACGCCCCCGAATCTATGATGCAAAAATTAAGAATCTACTCCCATCATTTCTGTACCAGATCTTCTCTCTGTAAGTTAATTGTGGCACTGGTGACATATATATACTTATTATGTATCTGTTAATATATCTAGCTCATGCCATCATTAATGGATCTATATATAAACCTGATTTTAAATGATTAATCTTATTCATATAATTACGTTCCATGTGCCAATATGATTGATTTTGCTATGCATGCACCATCAATACTACATTAAAGAATAGCTTTTTACTAAAGCTTGGGCGCAGGAGATCCAGAAACAATGTAGTTCAAGGAATCTGGCAAGTGAACTAACAAGCTGCAGTTGAACAAAACATTAATGACAGCAGAGTTGCAAGTTTTCAACTTGATGCACTGGAACGAATGTGGATTGTGATTTTAGTTTTGAGTCGATCTTTGGTCTTTGGTTATTCAGTTTTGGGTCTGCAAATTATAAAAAATTTTCCTACAAACCAATGGATGGTTCCCCGTTTTAAGTAATGAAGCGCCTCAGAATCAGATAGATAAATAAATAGATACATGAAGAAAATTGTTAGTGTCACACTTCCTACGTATTGTTCACATTAAATTGTCACAATCTCTGTACAAATTACATTAAATGTACATATAGAAATAATCACTAGATGAAATTTACTACAAAAAAAGAGTTTTTTGTTCCTCTCTAACAAAGGACATAATCTCCTTCATGGTGTCCCTCTGTTCAGATGTAAGTATATATCCACAAACAATAAATTAGAGAAACAAAAGAATAATAAGAAAAGTCCCCAGAATGAACAGAATTTCATCCTCTATAATATGTGCATTATGAATCTCCTGCATTAATGCGAAAATGCATATCGAAGACCAATAAATCAATCACAAACAATCATTAATTAGAAAACAAAAGTTTTACATTAAATGCCAACTGTTTTCCCTAGAAGCCACATCACCAGAGAAAACTCGATCATGAATAGAGCATGCAGCCAGGTTCGGTCCACAACGAACCCATACACTGTAATTCCACCCTTATTGTTCTCCAAGTATGTCACTGCCAACATGAAAAACTGTTAGATAATTGATACGTTTTTTTTAAAAAATTTATGGAGTCTTAACAAATTATGCACCGATATGGACACAAAGTTCGGATGACGATATAGTTACAGGCTCTCTGGACACCACATATGCTAGATTCTTTTACCATACAATATTCCAATCTATAAAAGGACCATCATACTCATATCTACCCAAATTACATTGACACCTAAGAATAAGGTATAGAAGATTAAATTAAATTCCATTTCCAATGGAACCTAACTGCATGACAAACTTGCTGCTACTTATAATGAAAGACATACCAATTGCCTGTCTCTTCTGGTATGAGATGGTAGTCTTGGTAATCATAAGCTTGTCCATGTCATGGGTCCACTCATCATCCTCGTCACTCGCACACCCATCATTACTCTCGTCTACCTCCCTCCTATTACTACTATTGCTGCTGCTGCTGCAGATGCTTCTGCTACTAGCTACTCGATTGATCTCACTGTCTCCGATAGACAAGAGGGTAGCTTCAGGAGCCTGAGGGGCCAACTGTACAGTACCTATAGGTGCTGGTGTAGGAGCAGGAGCAATCATCGGCAACGGTTGTGGGAAAGTAGAACCAGTTTCCATGGTATCAATTGGCAGCGTCTGGATGGCAATGATGCCTGTAGGAGTAGGAGGCGGTAAGGCAGCAGCATCAGCTTCGACTTCTGCTGCCATTGCAGGGTTGCAAGGATTTATGGTGGCACATGCATGCCAGGTGGCAGCATGGCTTGTGAGCGCTTGTGCCTTGTGGGTAATGGATGCTGCACTGCCCAGACACATGAGGATGCCACCGACTAGGCATGCTCCACCCACCTAAACCAAAGGAAAATATTGCTGTAATTTAATTTTTTTTTTTAGGGCTAAAATATTTCTGTAATTAGTGGGATGCTCAATATTGATGCTTGTGCATTGTAGATAAGCTGAGAATCACAAAATGATCGAGCCTGGCTAGCAACATTAAAAAGCTAAACACACAGAAGTCAAACTATTAACCCAGGTTTCATTTGATTGAAGAAAAATAGAATTTAACAAGACGAGAAAAATTGGTACTACCATTGGTTCATCAAACCTGTATATGCTCAGCTACTAAAATGCAGGATCTTGATACAAACAAATGAAACATCTATATGGGCCATACCAGATGCCACGCGCATTGATGTTTATTCTTTAAAATTTGACTAATCAATATACATTGCTTTGTAGTGGCTTTCCCCAAAAATTTAAACCATGCATATATTACAGGATGATGTATGTCAGTCTGTTCTGTACAGAGGATATTCAAACTGTTGGTGTAGCCTTCGTTACTTGGCATGTTTTGAAATCACTAGAATACTTGTGCATATTCAATTCTTTTCTCGAGAATAATTGGTCATACATGCTTTGAACCCATCAGAATACTTGTGGATATTTGGTTGATGTATTTTTTGGATTTTAGGTGGAGTCTTTACGCAATATGGATTTACTAAAGTCTGTTAAAGTTCACTGTACCAATGCCCAAATTGGACTGTTAGTTTCCTTGGGCTATTTTAATTTCCTAGGCGTTAAAAAGTGTTAAATGAGCCGAAACTCAACACCAAAGATCCATCAGCTATATGAAACTATCAACATGGAGGTTTGTGACAAAAAGTCAATATCATTGTACTTTCTCAAGCCGTGCTGAACAGATCAAACTTTCTCACACAGTCACACTATATTACCAATGCGCTGCCCAATCTTTTATTCCAGGTATTCAGTGTAATATTTTCTCTGCTTTAGGCCTAGAGAATAAATTTTTCAATACATATTAAGCACATCGTATGTGCTTGGGCCTTGGGGCATATATATCGTAAAGGCTTTGTATCATTGCTCTTGATATAATATCAAATTTAATAGAAGTCAACAGAATGTAATCTATAAAAAATGATGACTTACAAGAAGTTCGCCACCAATAAAAAGATTGAACTCTGCATGGGGACTAGTTGTCAAGAGGAGAGTCCAAAATTGGCTAGCCGTGACAGTTATAAGGAATGAAATGATAAAAAACCGGTGCCGATGGCTAATTATTCTCAATTGCTTTCTTAGTTTAATATGATGTCTTAAAGTAACCACAACATCAGGCTCTGCATGGAACACCTTTGCGAAATCCTGTATTGTACAACAATGGTTTAGAAAAAGTAAAGGTTGATGCTACTAATCTCAGTACTATGGTCAAGTAGAATTCTAGTATTTTCTAATTTTGAACTTCTATAAAACCCCTACCCATAGGTTGCAGGAACAATAAATGGAATGAATATTCAAACCAGGCCAAACTTAAGATCAGTGGTAAGCATCCGTTATTTGCCCAGCATTCATCTACTGTATACCAGTAAAGAGTATTAGCAGCCTATCAAATTGGGAAACAGCAACCAAGCAATATGGTTCAGTAAAAAATTGGCATTAAGTAGAGATATACCAAAATAGACACGGAATCAGCTAGTTGTTTACCTCCATACGAAGGATCTGAAGACCACAATTGAGCTTGAAAAGTACGCAGTCTAGGAAAAGAACTGCCACACGGTACACAAAGGAGGCCAATTCCACCGTGAACATGATTGACACCATCCATCGTGTGGTAAGTGATTTAGGTACTTCAGGTGCCATACTGGGATCTGTTAGCGTGCAATAGTACCTGTCAATTTAAGAAATTATCAGAGTTGTCATGGGAAAAAGGCACAGTTGCTATGCTCAGATTTATGCCTAAACTAGAATTTGTTTGCAAATGTAAAGTAGATCTGAAATCCAAAACCAATGTCATATCTTAGTTCCCATTTTTTTTCTAGTTAAAACAAAATGCCTATACCAGCACCAAGCCAGTTCAACTTCTGAATGTAAGTAATGTGAAATTGTGAATCAATCCTTGAATAACCAGAAAGCAAGAATCAATAGATTACAAAATGATACATTTGCATAACTGGTAACAAAAGATGTAAGCAGTATAGTACTGAAATCAAAACTTAATTTTTTTTTTTTTTTTTGAGGACCGGTTAGCGATTGCCAAACCAGCAAATTTTCATTGATAAAGAAAAATATTTACAAAGTTACAAAAAGGTAAAAGAAAAAATAAAGCTTGAAGGTTGAAACTTAATTTTAGCTAACCAGAATGCCTTGTAGAAAGCATCGCCCATGGTTACTGGTAACAAGAGCACAAAGACCAAGGTAAGAAATGCCTTGTGGAGGAGCTTTGTGTATTCCACCCGAACCTTGATGCTGTCCTGCCGTAATTGATCTAGAAAGAGGGATCGGCGTAGCCCATATTTGCGGGATAGAGTATTGAGTGAATTGAACGCCAGGCCGGAGGATAGTGTGAGTGGGAGCTGTATTTCAGAATTATGTAATTAACATTGGCATATGACACAGAAATAGAAGTATTGGCAATTTGGCATTCTCCATTCTCAGCAAAGGGTATTTACAGTTTGCTAGTTGGGGCACTACGGCGATAGTTGTCAAGCCAACCCAGCTTGCTATTACCAGCAATATGGATGCCAACCTATTCACCACACAACCCCACAAGCAAAAAGGGGGAAGAGAGGGAATAGGTAGGGAAGAAGCAAGTAGCTGACCTGGGCAACTAAGTAGTAGGGGCGGAGGTCCCCGAGCAAAAAATAGAAGACAGAGGGAATGAGGACAGAGACAATAGAGAAAGCGATCCATGAGGGGATGCAGGCAGCGACAGGCAGCGGGCAGAAAGTGAGGTCGGCGCAAAGATAGCGCAGCAACATCCTGAAGTTGTGCAGCTCATCATCAGCACGGGAGATGCTGCGCTCCAACACCCTGCGATCGAGCAGTCTGCTGCTCCCTTTTCGCATCACGGGTGGTTGTTGGAGCAGCGGCGCTCTTACCATTGACGGGAAGGATGGCATTTTGGTTGTGGGAGCTCTGGCAATGTAATTGTGAGGTTGATTGATTGATTGCCAGCTTGGTTTGGGGTGAAACGGGGCAGAGGGAGAGAGTGATTCCGGTTGAATTGGGATGGAATTCGGAATTTGGAATTTGGAATTTGGTCGCGCCCCTTTCTCTCTCTTTTTTTGTCTCGGCGTTTTTGCTAAGTTGGGAAATGGGCTGCGCTCAAGGCCTCAACTCTCAACTTGTCTCAAGTCTCAACTTAGGCTGTGCTTAGTCTCAAGGGAGTGAGAATCGAGCGCCTTTTCTCGTTTGAGAGCTCTGGCCTGGCCTTAGATCTCCTGTGAATTTTCTTGTGTGTTCTTCTGTGAATACTGCGGCAAGGCTTGTCAGCGTGGCATAAGAGCATCGTTTCTTTCACCGCTCATGGCATAAAGTAGTTTAATTTACTTGCTGTTTTTATCTCATCTTCTCAGCAAAGAATGCACTGGCACTCCGGCATCGTAATGCTATCTTACAATTTAATATTTTCTTCATTCGCTTCATCGCTTCACGGAGAGTTGCAGATAATTGAGAAGCATTGCATTTTTTTTTAAACTAACTATTCGTCTATACATTTTTTTTTTAATATTAATAAGTTCTGTGCGACGATTTGGTTACGACTTACGACACGTCCCGATAAAATTATAAATAAATACTTGATTTTGTACACAAAAGAATAACTACTGCTTAAAATAATGATACATGATTTCATTAAAAATTAAAAATCCCAAATTTTAAACTCACATATGCTCATGGATCATGATAAATTAATTTTATTTAATAAATGTTTTCCCCCGAAGAACAACCCAAATCTGTACGTTGTGTCCGGAATTTACTAAGATAAGAAACAATATTCTTGCTTTTCAGAAATAACAAAAATATTTATGCATGAAATTTGACCAATAGTTTATCCTCTGAAATCATGCAGTCATTTAAACAGATTTTCAGCCAGAGGCATTCATATTTTCAACTTTATTTTATAAAAAAATTTATAAATAAGAAATTTCTTATTATTCTTTGTAAATTCAGGTTACAATTACTGATATAAAAACTCTACTTTGGAAGCAAACACTGCTAGATTAGGGTGGACCCGAATCCGCTGTAGTGCGGGACACCGTGTAGCGCGCGTACGAGCCGTCTGATCTTGATCGGACGGTTCATTTTTTATGGACCTATCAATCTAGGTTACGTGCACGGAGCTCCCTTGTCCATTGGATCTTGATCAGAACCGCGCGGCACCAGATCTGAATTCGATTAGGGTGAGCAAAAATCTTGTAACCAGTGAACTCTTCGGACTTGATTCGGAAAAAGTTTGGTTGTAACTCGACTCAGCAAAATTCGAGTCGAGCTAACTCTATTGGCTCATGAGAATGAATTATTTTTAACAAAATTATAATTTGTATTTGTATGAAAAAAAGTTAATAAATAATGTATCGAACAAAATCTAAATATAATTCTATTACCATAGTAAGCAGAGTCTAAATTTTCAAACTAGAGATTTTTTGTTGTCATTAAATATCCACTAATATCTTGACTTCTTAAGTGAAAGGTCATAGGTTCAAAATCCAGTTGGGAGATCTTTCATAGACATTTAATTTAAAAATAAGTTAGATGACTTAGACCTCCAATTAATCTTAAAAAAATTAAATATGCACTCATTCTTGATAAATAGTGTTCTAACTTGATATTTATTGATGTGAGGATCACTTCGTATTTCTTTTTAAGAATCGATTAATTTGAGAACTGTGGAAACTCCAATAACGCATTATTTTCACAATTCGAAGGAAAAAAAATCGAAAATTGCATAATTTATTTTCCAATAAAATTTCAATATGTAGATAAAATTGAGCGTTCAGATTGATGGCGTGAAGCTCTATGAGCAGGGCAGAACCAAGATTGCAGAATATAGGGGCAAGGTTGAAATTCGAAGTTGCTCGATCAAAAAATATATGTGCTAATAAAAAAAAATTATTTACTAATAATATTGATAATAATAACCATAGATACATCACATTTAATTTATGAATGAAAATTGATTAATGTCATGTCTTTCATCGGTTGAACAAAATAAACACATAAAATGGACAAGGTGAACAAAGATGATCAAAGTGAACAAATACAAATAAATCTTTGTTCAGATTTTTATATGCATATTTAATTTATTTTTATTAGTCTTATTTTTTTATATGTGTTTACTTTATCTATTTTATGTGTTCAATTTATTCAAACGATAACAAAAGTGCAGATGACAATTTTCTTTTTTTTTATGAATTGTCTGCTGAAAGAGACATAGCAACGTTTTTTTCCCTTTTCTAATTTATGAATTATCTATCGGAAATTGATTATTGCCATCGCGGTCAGCGTTCGCTGAGCAGCGCTCTATCCCCTCTACTCATTCAACGCTCATTTTTTGTTCATTACGTTATTATAAGTATTCATTTTATTAGATACAAATGTTCATTTTGTAATAGAATTGTTCACTGTTTTATAAATATTTTGCTATGTTCGCTATGTTCATTTTGTTTTTTTATTTTTATTTTTGCCAAAAAAGTTCAGTTGGTTAAGTACAAATGTTCTGTTAATTAAGTATAAATGCTCAGTTAGTTGCAACAGAAAATATAAATGTTATGAGCAAACATGTTTATTTTATTAAGTATAAATGTTTAGTTTAGTAAGTACGAATGTTCAGTTTAATAAGTACAAATGTTCAGTTAGTTGCAACATGAAATATAATTGTTAATAAAAAAAAACAAGCGAAGGGGTCACGAATCAGACAAAAAACACATGAAAAAATTAAAAGGATTCATGAACCGATTCGGTTCAAATTAAATTTTTTCCGACTCTACCCCTGCCTCCTAGCACACTTCTCAACCCACGCGCGACTCTGATGCATTTAACTGAACACTTCTTATTATTAAACTGAACATTTGTAATATACAGCAGCGATGACAGTTATAATAGCTGTTATATCTATTAAGATAAGACTATCAAAAAATATGGGCATATGGGCCAAGTTAAGTGGGCTTGACAGAAAATGGGCTATATTCGTAAGGTATATTAGCCCAAAAAAGTAATAGTAATATTACTGTTCATCTAAATTTTGATAATAACAAAAAAAAATTCAACGATCCAACGAGTCCTGAATTTCCTGGCCATTAATATTCTGCACAACCTTCCAAACCTGCAGAGTATTTACAGCCCTATATATATCACAAGTAAGTGGTATCTATCAACGAATATTTAATTATTTGGATGATCATTAATTTCGAAGTCTTAAATATGAAAATTGATCTATTGTACCTATACATTACATATTGAAAATGGAACAATGTAGTCACCAAACTGTGTTATTTTCTTGTGAAAGTGGAAAAAGACAAACGAGTGGTCACATGTACAATGTAGTCATTAATCAAGTTGAACGTGATTAAAATTTATATTTTATTAAGACTAACACAATATTTTGATCATGCATGGTATTTCATAAAACAGTGTTGCTTTGATAGTTAATAATATAATTGTTTATATATGAGTTCATGCAAATCATCTTGTCTTGCATTTTTTTTTTTTAAAGTTTAAGCGCCCGTAGGCTTTTACTAAATACTTCAGGAGTTTAACAGATCCATACAGAGGTAAAACTAAATAACCTTACATAGTAAATCACCCCAGAAAGAAAAAGGATATGTTAAAGACATAGAACAATACTTAACATTCCCTTATAATACAAACAAAAATTGGGATGTTCACAAAATGAAACTACTTAAGCCTTCATGCAGCCCGACTCCATTTAAAAGCAACCGGCAACAAATATGAGTTATCTTGTCTTGCATAAAAACAAATCCCATCTCTATTAAAATTTGATAATTTTAATTGTCTAAACTGATGCCAACGTGGTGCTTTTTTTTTCTCAATGGGTGAGTTTGGACATAGGAAGAAGGAATAAGAAAAAGGAAAAATGAAGAAAAAAAATTATAAACAATCCAAACTCTTCACAAAGTTACACACTTTCCAATACTTCTTCCCACTTCTTCCCTTCTTCCCTTCTTCCCACACCTATCCAAACGGAGCCATATAATACATAGTTAACATATTGCTAAAAAAATGGAGTAGTTTTCTGAAATTTATAAAAGAAGAATTAATCAAATAATCCACTTAAATAGGTGGATGGACATTTATCTGAACCTTGCGTAGAATTCAATTACAAATGTAACCATTCATATATGGATGAAAATTTTTTAAATAAGATTTCCTTATATATATCTTGATGATAGCATTATTAGCAATTATCTCGGGCTGTCTAGCGCAATTTTTATATTTATATTTTATATATTAGATGGCATGCTTCCACTTTGACATTGGAAGTGCCACAGAAGATTTGATCCCTTTCTTTGTCCTATGTTTTAACAAGCAACAGGTTAATTTATTATATTTACTGCATGTTAAGCTACTGACATCGTACAAAAAGACAAACGAGTCAGTAACAAAACGTATCTTGGAGATTTGCCAAATTTTGTTTGGTCGTCAATTGGAATAACGATCCAAGGTTGGATCGTTATCCCAAATGACGATCCAATTTTGAATCGTCATTCTAGATGACGATCTAAGAATTTTGTAATTTCGTCAATCCGGATGACGATCCAGCAACGTTATTTTTAAAATTTTGAATTTTTAACTGTTATTATCGAAATTCGAGTGAACAATAACGTTAGTTATAATTTTTTCAGAATATATTAGACTTTCATTGGTTGAGGGCTTGAGCCTTCCTGGAGGCCTTACAAAATTTTAGACTCGGCCCATGTACTATTTTCATATAAAATACATAACAAACAGCAGGACTATGGCCGCCCCTGCATGTGGGTTTCCCTACTTTCAAATTATCATTGCCATCCTCCATAGAAATATATATAACATCATTGTTAATAATTGATGAAGGCTTAAAACCTAGAATATCAAATAAATTTATAACTTATAGCTAACCTCACTAACCGTTCGGAATATAGCTTTAGGGTCGAACTCAAGGGACGGATCTATGAGTATCGGACTTATCTTTTCTTAAAATATAGACGGAATTAATTTGTGAGTTTTTGACTAATATTAAAACTAAATGTGCAGGTAATTAAATATTTTTATTTGGTTTTTAGTCTCAAAATAAAACAATTCAACTAGAAATAATAATAAAGAACGTAAAACAAACTCTTTTATGGTTTTAAATAGAGATAAAGGTGTCTTAGGATGTTGGATTTCATCTATGTTTGACTATTAAATCAGGAACTTAAACACTTTCGCGTTTAGCTTCTAAATTTAACTACCGTTGACTCTCTGGTCGGTTCGACTAGAGAGTGAAAGTGAGTTAGATTGGATTGCTATGCTTACTAATGTTTTGAGTCAGGGTTTATTGGACAAACCTAGCTAACCTAAGCCTCAACTTTCGCATGTTGGGACAGATCCTGGTTTGTTCACAACTTTACCTATTTAACTTGATTGGTTCATAACTTTTGGTATAGAATTCAATCTGTTAAACCTTTTTATTGGAGTTCTTAGGAATATTTAGAGGTCTTTTGGACTAATCTAAAAGTCGCACTTTTGATACAAACTAATCTTTCCTTTCGGTTCTATGATTTATTCCATATGCTTAAAATCAATCTTGACTTGTTATTCCTAACTTAGACTTACTAGATGTAGCTGTTCAACCAGAAAATAATTAGAGTTACTCTCCTAATCCTAAGACCATAAAAAAAACTAGCCTAACATAGTAGCAAAACAAACAATAAGAGTCAAATAACAATAAAAATACAAGCCCATCAAATCACAAGATAAAAACATAGAGAAATATAACCAAATACTCTTTTATGCTTTGAATTATGATCTTCAAGGCGATGGGATGAAGCCAGGTGGTAGTCTCACGTGAATCTTTGCTGCCGTCGTCAAAAGATTGATGATTTTTCAAAGAGTAGAGAGAAATTGGCCTTTGGAAAGGTGGAATAATGATGTCCGAAAGGTTCCCCTTTGCTTCAGGCCTAGAGGGGTATATATGGATGTCCAAGGTCGCAAGGATGGAAGGCTAGAGCACCAGGGCGCAAGAAATTGCCATAACAATCAATTTCCATATAAGAAATACTGTCATATGTGATATGGCGGCAATCTGGTCGGATCGAATAGGTATGCAGTCGGACCAAATGGAAAGTAGAGAAGATAGTTGCACTGATCTGCTGCTGTGATGCCCAGTCAGATCGAATAGATGGGTGGTCGGGTCGACTGAATAGAGAAGATGACGCCTGGCTGTCACAGGTCTGGGTCGGATCGAACAGGTGGCTGTTTGGATCGACCAGAAAAGAGAAAAGAGCCTCCAATGCTAGGAATGAGTCATCTAGCGTGCGTGCTACGTCGGGAATCCATCTATACGTTCCAAAATCATCAAAAACCTGTACATAGAAGAGAAGAAACGACGGCAGAGCCAAAACCTAGAAAAACATAGCAATTTATTAAATAATTTGTTGGTTTGAGTCTATTTTGAGTGCCATGTACGGTCCAAATAACAATAAATATTGACTACTTCAATAATTCAATCATTATATATTTATTATAATGCTAATAATGCCCGATAAATAAAAAAAATCTGATTAACCCCGACAGAACTATTAATCATCAAATTTTTGGAGATTCTCGCGCATGCAATGTACATGATGGTGTGACCTTAAAAGTTAGCAACAGGGGCGGAGCCAAGGCAGGGATCTCAGTGGGCTTGGCCTCCCAACATTATTTAATTTTACTAAAAATCACAAGATAAATTGTATAAAGATATGAACAAATATGTAGAATGATCACTTCAAAAAGTAAAATTTATAGATTGGCCCACTCATATTATTTTTTTGACTTCACCCTTAGTTAGCAAACCACCTAGACCGTACTTTGCTACATTGAGAGAGAGACGAAGGCGTCTGAAAATATTTTTAACAACATTTTAATGATATAAAATATGAAAATAGTAAGATATTTGATGGGTGATATGTTAAATGGATTTATTATATTGTAGACCTTTCCAAATATATTTTTTAAAAGGAGATCTCAAATGTGCCAACTTCGTTTTTTAATTTGAGAAAAAAAAAAGAAACACCAACGTAGTAAAATTGCTAATAATAGATATTCTTAGGAAGGGCTATTTATATAATTTTATTTATATTAGATATTATAAGAGACAGACAATGACAAGTGGGTCCAGATTCCAGAGTGGCGGAGATTTGGAAGAGGGAATGACTGAAGAGTGGGGCACCGAATGGGGAATCCCAGTTTTAATTGGTCCGTCCAGTCCAGTCCAGGCGCATCTCGACTCGACGTCTCGACCCCTCTCTCTCTCTAAAACCCCAGCGAAGAGAAGAGTACGGTTGCCCCGACAGTCAGCTCCGCGCCGTCGATCTCCTCCTTTCCTGGAGAAACAAACCCTAATCGCCGTCCGATCGAGCTGCTCTCGTTCCATTCCAACTTCCAAGGTAAGCTACTACCTCCTTTTGTATCTTCCTTCAAAGTTCAAATATAAAACCCTCGCTTCCATTTTCCTTGTTTGTCTCACCTTAATGTGGCTGTATCTGCTTACTCAGACACTCTTCCCTCACAAGTTACAAGTTTGAGTTTGTTCATGCTTTCTTTAATTTTTGTTGCTGCTTACTGCGTCAAATGTTGCTTAATTTTTGTTTTCTACTTTTGTGGGACAAAAACCATCTTTACTTTGTTAGGTGGAATGTGGGATGAGGGAGAGCCGTGTGTTTCTCCATTACAAGGTTTCCAATACGAATATGGGTTAGGTTAGCACAAAACAGGTTTTTCAATTTTTGAACTTTACTGTTGCTTTCTTTTCAATGTGCATAGTTCAGTATAACTGAGGACGCACTGTCTCAAATTTAGGCATAATTGAACATTTTATTGGAGCCTCAATTAAGCTTTTCTCCAAGGGAAAATCAAATTGCAAGTGATGGAATAGAATTCAAGCTGCTCTTAACTTTTGCAATGTTTTAACCGTAATGAATTATATAGTCTTGTGTGCAGAGTCCCAACACATGGATGACTCAATCACACAAGTTTGCTATGATGTATTGAGGTTGCCTGCATTTTTACCATGCACAAACATCTGTTTAATGATTGGATATCATATCATGATCACCGGTAAATTCCATTGGCTAGGCGTAATTTAGCTATACTGGTACAGTTGTGTGTTTCAGAAATTAGCCCCAAGGAAGCTTTGTACCACTCCTTATCGACTCATTTCAGCCCCAAATAGCCATTAGCAGTGCAATTTTCCCCCAGTGTTTTCAACTTGCAAATGAAATGACAGAAAGAATCGGAGAGGGATGAACTAATATTTAAATATTATTTTTTTCAAGTAAAAAGATGGCAAGAATTTCTGCAACTACGCAGTCATTGAAAAGGCCAAGCCAGCAGTTCCCTAAAGCGAGCAAAATCTCCAAATTGACTCACAAGATGAAAAAGCCGTCCGAAACACTAAAAATAGAAGCAAAGGAGAAAAGAGACTGGGAAGATGCTGTGTGCTCAGTTTGCATGGAGCGACCCCATAATGCAGTGCTGCTTCTGTGCTCTTCACACGAGAAAGGGTGCCGACCTTACATGTGCGGCACTGGACCTCGTCTCTCAAACTGCCTTACCCAGTTCAAAAAGGCTTATTCCAAGGTACTTGTTATCCACATTTGTTACTTCATACATCGTCTGAACAACTTCCTTTTAGTTACTTTTTGTTTAATAATGGTACCAGCCAATTTATTTAATTAATAGCAAGGCAAGACCCTGCAAGTTTGGAACTTTCCACTTTAGTCCTTGAACAATTCGGCATCAACCATTTGAGGCCATGCCATCATCTTTCAGGCTGAAAAGTGACAGAATATGGTATATATACTGGCAAGAAACCACTCTAAGATTTTATCTACATTCTATATTATTAACTGAGGAATGAGTCTGGGCACTCGCTGCAAAGAGCTGCTGGACTTTTTGGTTCTAAAATGAATGTTCTTAAAACTTTAGCGTTCAATTTTAGGGACCAAATATGGAAAAGAATGGCACTATAGGGAACATTGCTGAATTGACTTAGGCTATTGACTCACAAATTCACAATGTTTATTGAATTTTTTTTATATGTATCACAATTTCTGTATTTATGGTTATGCACTTTGCAAGAAATTTAACATGTAAATAACATATATTGTGTAATGTACATCTATGGAACATAGCTTGCAATCATCTTGTGGGTATCATATCTGTTGAGTATTTAAATTATCTGACTCTTTATAATTGAAAAAATAATGCAGGGTCAAAGTCAAATTGATTACAGCATCCCTGGTGCGGGGCCTGGAAAGGAATCAGGCGAGGCAGTTGAGCTGGCATGCCCTCTGTGTCGGGGCCAGGTCAAAGGATGGACAGTGGTGGTTCCTGCTCGTAAATACCTGAACCGCAAGAAGCGCACTTGTGCTCATGACAACTGTTCCTTCAGAGGTAGTTATAAGCAACTCCGCAACCACATCAAAGCTGTGCATCCTGCCATCAGGACCCGTAAGGTGGACCCAGTACAGGAGCAGAGGTGGCAAGCCTTAGAAAGAGAAAGGGAAAGAGAAGATGTGATGAGTGCTATTCAATCAGCGATGCCACGATCTGTGGTTTTTGGTGACTATGTTATTGACTTGAGCAGCGGTAATAATACCAGTGATACAGACTCTGAAGTTGGTCATGGTAGAGGTGGCAATAGAGGCTTAATCTATTTACTCCTAAGAGAGAGAGCGAGATATATGAGGATGGGGAGTGAGCATAGAGGTGCAGGAACAGAGGGGAATAACCAGGACAATGCTATTGATTTGGAAAGCGATGATGTTGAGAGTGATGATTGGTCGAGCGATGGGGAGGTGTTTATCCCTACAAGGAGACAGAGGGGACAGCGCAGGAGGGATGGGGCTAGAGTAAGGTTTTTGTAAATTCGGACAATTTTCTATGCTACACTGTGGTTGTTGTAGTTGGTGTTGCATGTGTGTGTGTGTTTGGAGGTTTGCTTTTGGGGCAGCTGCCTTCTGGGATGGCTATTATGTTTTTATGTTTGTGTGAATTGTATTAAGGGCTAGATTGGTATTTATGGTAGATGCTATAGAGAATTGATATCCGAGGTTTATTCTCTCTCTGTTGCTTGAACCTCTAGTTAACATTTTTTTTTCTCCGTTACATGATTAAATGAGTTGAAGCTGACGAGTTTTTGGATAACTGTTTTCTTAATTTGGTTTGTATCTCGAATCAGAAGCTGCTTCTTAGATAAAATTTGTTAATTCTCTGTTCATAATTTATGTTTCTTCATTCTTTTTGCGTCGTTGAAGACAATAATTGCTTGAAAAGCTAGATCGTTATCTTTATGTTCCCTCAATATTTCACTTTATGTACATATCTTTTGGTAAGGCAACTGCTTAGGTATTGCTTTAAACTGTTAGCTTATATATATATATATTTTTTTTCTTTTCTTTTGGAATAATTTTACCATTATCTCTTTCTGTACTGGGCCTCGGTAACATACATTAAACTTTGTTTTCTGAAATTTTGTAAAATTTATGATTCCTTCACCATATTAAACCACTGTAATAACCAATTTGAAATTACATCATGTAGTAATTATTGTTTTCCGAGGAACGCCGTACATTTGATGTACATAGCATTTGCTTGTTTTTGCTTTTCTCTTTCTTTTTGCTAATTGTTTTCCCCGAAATTATTTTAAATAGAAATTTACACCCTAAAATTTTAATAGAAAGAATTAATTAATTTTTTTTAATAAGAAGAAAGTTCTTACGCGGTTTATAAAGGGGTACACTCTCTCTCCTTCATATCCGTTTTATAACCGGGTAAGAAGGCTTCTTACCCTTTTATAAAACGGATACGAAGGCTTCTCTCTCCTCCTTTATTTATTATAAAGTGGAACATTCTCTCTCCTTTTTACCCGTTTTATAACCGGGTAAGAATGGTTCTTACCCTTTTATAAAACGGGTAAGAAGGCTTCTCTCTCCTCCTTACCCTTTATAATAGTTAATTAAGTAATAATAGTTAATTATGTAATAATTAATAATTATGGTAATGTTTATAATTATTAATAATTGATAATAGTTATAGTAACAATAACTAGTAAATAATAATAATCGTAAAATTATAATAATAACGATATTCAATAATAGTTATTATAATAATGATAATAATAATTAATAATAGTTTAATTTTTATAATTTTTAGTTAATAATTAATAATAATTTTTTATTAAAATTAATAATTATTAATAAAAGTTAATAATAATTACACCATTAATAGTTACTAACCTTAATACTAACCTCAATATACCGCGCCAAATAACATTTACTAATCTTAAATTAGCACTAACCCCATCAAATCACTACCCTTACCAATAATTAATATTACAATAACTATTATTAATTATTATAAATATTGCTATAATTATTAATTATTATTATTATTTATTTTGAATTATTAATTATTAATTAATATAATTCTTATTATATTAACTATAATTAATTACTAATTAATTATGCCAAACTTACACCACTAACCATGCTAACTTCTCATTTGCCAAACGCACCCTATTGATGACTATTGGAACCAGTAACACTGTACTAGCTAGAAGTTGCTCCTAAAATGTACTAGAGGGATAGAATGGTAAGGGTAGTGATATGATGGGGTTAGTGCTAATTGAAGGTTAGTAAATGTTATTTGGCGCGGTATATTGAGGTTAGTATTAAGGTTAGCAACTATTAATGGTATAATTATATTAATAAAAATTATTATTAATTATCAACTATAAATTATAAAAATTAAACTATTATTACTTATTATTATCATTATTATAATAACTATTATTGAATATCTTTATTATTATAATTTTACGATTATTATTATTTACTAATTATTGTTACTATAACTATTATCAATTATTAATAATTATAAATATTACCATAATTATTAATTATTACTTAATTAACTATTATAAAGGGTAAGGAGGAGAGAGAATCTTTCTTACCCGTTTTATAAAAGAGTAAGAAGTCTTCTTACCCGGTTATAAAACGGATAAAAAGGAGAGAGAATGTTCCACTTTATAATAAATAAAGTTGGAGAGAGAAGCCTTCGTACCCGTTTTATAAAAGGATAAGAAGCCTTCTTATCCGGTTATAAAATAGGTACGAAGGAGAGAGAGTGTATTCCTTTATAAACCGCGTAAGAACTTTCTTCTTTTTAAAATAAAATTTAATTAATTCTTTCTATTAAAATTTTAGGGGTGTAAATTTTTATTTAAAATAATTTCGGTTTGTTTTCCTCTTGAAGAGAGCATGCCACAGGTAGCCTACTATCTCTGTACTAAACAATTAGGTAATATTACCTAAAATCACAAACAATGATTAGATTCCGACCGGACCCAAGCCTAGTCTCATTAATTTAGTTCACCATAAATTAAGTGCGCCACCGGTGGGGATTTGTCAATTTGCTGTCTGCATTGTTTCAAAAACATTTATGGGCTCCAGAAATGCACACCTTGCCTCTTGTTCCTTTCAGGCATGTTTGGTTAAGGTTTATGCAACCAATTTTTATTTAAGAATATATCATCATATATTATTTATTATTTATTGAATGTACAAAGAAATAAGAGGGCAAACAAACAATCACCATCATCACATTATTATTTTTTTGTGTTTATTAATATTATTGATTAAAATAATTACAATTTTTATAATTTATATTAATAGCAATAACAGCAGCAGCAGAAGCAATATATATATTGTTTGAGTAATCCTTTGGTGATTTTATTTTATTTATTAATTTTTTTTTTTTGACGGGCAAAGACATGTTTCGCAATTCACTACCGTAGGGAACCAACTAGAAAGGAATAAGGTACATAAATATTCGTCCGTAATTAGAAAGAATAAAATACATAAAGTTTGTTGATATATTGTACTAGTTTGTGGGAAACAAAAAAAAAAAGAAAAAAGAAAAGCATTCCTATTGTTGAAATTGCGCTGGGTACACACCTATAGTTTTATACAATTAAGTACTTAAGTTAGCTGAAGGGCAGTAGACATGGTGCAAAAGTAGCACACGATAAACAATAAAAACAATAGTGAGGGTCACAGTACAGCTGGCAATTACGCTTAAAATTGAGCCCGGCCGGTACATACAATAACCAATAATTTTCTAACGTTACTAGTTAATAATTAGTTGAAGGTACTTGATGTGTTGAGAAAGCGCAGCAAGCTTCTTTCCATTTTGGAGTAAAAAATATAGAAAGTTCGTACAGCAGCTGTTGATCGAGTAAACCCTTATAAGCACCGTTTGGATGCGTTGAGAAGAAGGTAAGAAAAAAAAAAGTGAAAAAATAAATTATAAACAATCCAAACTCTTCACAAAATTACACACTTCTCAATATTTCTTTTCACTTTTTCTCTTTTTCCCTTCTTTCCGCACCTATCCAAACGGAGCCATAATCTTCAAAACTGGAAAATAAGGCCACATATTGATTATGAAATTCAAACAGTCGACTTCATTTGTCTAGTGGTCTTAAATTTTTAGACAAATATTCTTGATTGTTCTTTTGAATAAGAAAATATATTGTGGTTGAATATAGTCCAAAATATTTAAAATAATTAATTCTTTGAATAAGGGGAAACAAATTAAAGTATGTAATATTACTGAAAAAATCATGAATGCGGAATCTAAGAATATTAAAATACTTTTGACTTTTAGATCATATTGGAAATAATAAATCGCCCTTTCTGATCTAAAATGTTAAAATTTAAAATGAAAGCACATAAAATTTGAGGCTACGTACTACGAATAATTATCATATATTACCAATATAAAAGATATGATCTCTAGCTGTGAAAAAGGAGGCACTATGAGTCTATGATTTCATTCATCCATAAAGGCAACCTTCCCTCCCATCAAAATAGTTTTCCTAATCCTCTTTCTCAATTGGCTATTTGTGTTGCTAGCTGGTTTTCTTCCATAAGAACTAAAACTTTTTATAATATATCGAAACCTTTTAATAAGTAAGAAAATAGTGATAATAATGCTTGCAAATGAAATTAAAATGTAAAGGATAGATAGGTATGAATTTGAGACACTTAATGTCTCCCTTACTGACTCGATATAAAATGTGTTAAATATATTTGTTTTTGCTATGTTATCATAAATTTGAAATATATATATATTTGTAATCAATGGAAGAGTACGATGGTTTCACTTCCCAGAAAATTAGAATGTGGTTTGTCTCAAACTCTCAATGGGGCCGTTTGGATGGAAGTTGGAATTTGAGAAATTTGGAGAATTTTCTATTCCTATGCATAAATTTATTATAAACAATCCAAACTTTTCATAAAGTTACATACTTCCCAATAAATTTATGCCTAAGAATATGAAATTTTCCAAATTCCTAAGCGATCCAAACGGCCCCAATATTATTTCTCTCTTTCTAGCCAATGATAAAAAAGACCACAGCATGCCACACAAATGACCACATAGAAAAGTACTGTGGAAACCACCTTCCAAATGTACCTCAAACCGAAAAGCTTCGCCCCATATAACCAATCCACATGGGGAGCACTCTCTTAATTAATCTCTTTACCTTGTGCCTTTCTAAGCTAGGCTTAATTAGTTAAGAAAGTAAATTAAAGAGAAAGTTTAGCACTGACAGAGACAGAGAGAAAGAGGGAAAGTGGTGATGCAACTCTTCATGGGGAAGAAGAAGAAGATGAAGAGTATACACAATGCAAAGGGCCAACATTACCAAGAAAATGCCAAGAGGAGTCGATGCCGTGCATTATGTTGTGGTTCAAGACTGAGCGTTTCATCGACTACCTCTTGCTCTGAACAGATCGGTTTGTCAGACACAGAGCAAACCAATAACCTGTCCTATATGGCCCATGGCATGGTTCAAGCACGGCTTGACCACATGATTAATGGTGAAAACTCACACCAGACAGGGTTTCATCGAAGACAAAGAAGAGGCGCAGTTTTGCACGAAACACGCAACAAGCCGGTTAGCAATACAAGGAGTACTACCGGTGACAATAGGAAGTATGTCGTATTAGTAGCAATGGAGCGGGACTCATATGACCCGAGAGAAGACTTTAGGAGGTCTATAATGGAGGTGATTAGAAGTAATAGTTTGGGTGAACCAAAAGATCTAAAGGGTCTCTTGAATTGTTATATTTCAATGAACTCCCGCGAACATCGACAAGCCATACTTGAAGCATTTCTTGATGTTTTTTCGGCAACTTTTGTGTGTAAAAAGGACAGCTTTTGTCCCTAGAACTTGCCATAGCCAATTGAGGGTTGTAGTATAACTAGCCTTGTTTTCATGGTTCGAATAATTAATGTAGGACTTTGATGTATATCAACAAAGAGGAGATGCACCACCAGTAATTAATAAGTATGTGAAATTGTGAATGTTTCCCTCAGTAAAATATTGAATGGTCGGTACTCGGTACTTTTTTCATATTTTCTCTTTTAAATTTTTTCACCTTTTTTTCACTTTTTCATTTACCGTAATAAACGATTCCTTTTATCTATATAATACGTCATACTTTTTCATTTACCGTAGTAAACTGTTTGGAAAGTAAGAAAATATATATTAGCAGTGGAAATTTTTCTATTTGTTAGTTAAAGTAATTTGAGACTTGAAAGTACATTAAAAACACTGCTTCCATTTTCTTAATTTCCATATATAGAAACATACAAGAGAAATAATTGATAATAAAAAAGCAATGGAGGCTGTGAAGGCAACCCGCCAGGCTGCTTCCACCCGCATCCCACCTTGCAAACTAAGGAAATGGAAAGTAATTAGAAACTCTCTTGTCTATGGCTGTGTTTGGATGAGGTGTGAGAATAAGAAAATAAGAGAATAATTTTATTATAAACAATTCAAACTTCTAATAAAGTTACACACTTTTCAATACTTCTTTCCACTTCTTTTCTTATTCCTCTTATTCTCACACCATCCAAACGGAGCCTATATGAAAGAAGTAAAAGGTCATAAGTAAAGACAGACATGTTGAATTATATATGAGGCTTGAAACGGACTCTGCTGGGTTGGACACGTAGAGTATGTCAATATGATAACAAATGTTTGCTCTGTGAGCACATTTGTGTTGATTAAAATCATATCGAGATAATACACAGAGCTAGAGATCATATTGGAGTCATTGATGTTATTTATAGTTTAGGTATGTAATTATAAATCTTACTATTTTTTTTATCACCATAACTTTTCATTTGGTAAACTTCATTGAATTTTATGAGTTCTGCAAAGTAATCAGAAGTGTTATATTAGTCAACGTAAGTGTTCAATTAACTGTATGAGTTCTGCTACGTACGTCATAAGAAGTGTTATATTAGTTAACGTAAGTTTTCAATTAGTAAACATCATAGAATTCAAAATTCTGAATTCTATCATGTAACCATAAGTGTTCAATTTGTAAGCATTTTTTTTTTCGTAATCTTAATTCTGCATGTGCTATATATATATACATATATATATATATATATAGTTACTCTAAAAATTCATTTTGTTAACATAATTTATTTGTCTGTATTACGGACTTACGGTTCCACATGTTTGTGTTGGAATGGAGTCTGGTTGGCGCCAACATAGTTTATTATGTGTATAGTATAATGCTTGAAAACTGGATTGATATTTTAGTTGTTAAAACTTTTTAATCCGTGGTTCGATTTGTGAACATATTTTGTGATTGTGGTTATGAACAAATGTTGCTTTTAGGTTAATTGTTCTTATTTGAAAAAGTTTGTAAAGTGATAACAAATTGAACACATAACTAATATAGTATCTCATCTCTTGCGGTTATTAAGACCTTAAAATCTGCAACATATTAACTAAACACTTGGTGTCATTTAACTGAACATATAAATCCGTCAATCTAATGATGTGGTAAATTCTAGCGTGAGTGAGAACGGGCCAAAATTGCATGCGTCATACATTTCAACGCGATTGGGCCATCAAATCCGCGCGACAGGCCCCATTTTGACGCAAATGACACGAAAAATGTAAAAATAATACTAAATTAATATAATATATTAAAAATAATATCAATATAATAATATTTTTTTAAATAATATCATAATTACGGAATCCGGGATTCCGACTGCAATTACGCAAACTCAGATTCCGTAACTAGCATAAATGGGATATTTTGATTCCGAACTCGCCATCTCTCCTCTCTCCGCGTCAATTTCCCTTCTCCTCTCCGCGTGTGCAGGATTTCGGTAAGTTTTTTTATTTATTTAATTTAATTAGTTTATTAATTTATTCAATTATTTAATTAGCTTTTTAATAAAAAATAATATATTGTAAAAATAAATTAAAAATTATCGAAAAATCAGGAAAAAATATGAAAATTTTTTATATGTGATTCAATATTATTTTGAAATTGTTTTCCTTATTTTTTAATTATTTATTTAGTTAATTCATTAGAAAAATAAATAATATATTGTAGAAATAAATTAAAAATTATGAAAAAATTTAGAAAAATAAGAAAAAATAGAAACATTTTGAATTTTATTTAAATTTATTTTGAAATTTCTTTTCATTTAATAATTAAGAAATTCATAATTAAATATTAAAAAAATCTGAACCGAGAATCTCGATGTGACTGGCACAAAAATTATTACAAAGAACCTCAACCCATCCTCCAACAACAACCAAAACCCTATTTCTTGTCTAAACCAACACACTGGACCGTTTACGAGAAAATATACAACTTTTGTTGAGACCACATAGTGAGCTATACAAGGTGTGCTCAAGTGTTCAATTACAAAAGAGAACATTTTGTGTGACCACTATCATGAGCACTAACGTCACGACGAGAATGAACAAAGAGAGCTCGGGATAAAGAGACCCAGAGGATTATTAAAGAAAGAGAGCAAGAAATAGATCGTAAAAAAAAACTAAGGGAAGAAAAGGAAATGGAAAAAATGGTGAGAAAATGGGAGAAAGTTGATCGGAGGTAAAATCTAGGTCAAATTAAACCTCAAATCTAATCTATTGCAGCGTAGCTTGAGGGTCGAATCCGCAGGGACGGTTATTCTAAACTATGGACTTTAAGTAATTTAGTTCAATTAATCTAGGGGTAAACAAGTCAAAAAATTGGTTAATTATTTTAAAGTAATAAATTTAAACTAAAGAAATTAATTCTAAACTCTAATTAATCTCTAAATTACTCTAAAAATTAAGGTAAAGATCTAAACTCGAATTAAGGACTTAAACTAGGGTCAATTGATCGGGTTCCACTTCCAGGCACTATCCTGGCGGGTCGCCAGAATAGTACGACAATTCAGTTTAAATAGTTTCTAAGATCTCTAAGTTCATATTTTTGGCTTAAACTCCGGTCCAAATACTAACTCTCGTTCTTGATTTGGTATCACTAAGTTTTAACCTCTAAACCTCCCCAAAAACCTAAGTTTCAACTCTCGTTTCTTGACTTAAGTTTTAGGATTTGCTTTAACTATTCGGTAGGATATCCTAAATCTCTCAATCATAGGAGGAAATAAACCTCTCGGCTAAGTTCCGATTTCACCTTTTGGGTATACTAACTATCCTATGGTATGAGAACACAAATTGTTTTGAAATTAGGGTTCTATTTGCTTATCTACGAGGTTAGGCCCAACCAAGTGAGCAAACCTTCAAATCAATTCAATTCGATTTACAATTTCAGCAAATAAACTTAAGTAAAGCAAAGCAACTTAGAAAAATTAGAAAACTAAATCAAACTTCATTAATCTACCAAGTCATGGTTCCCTACAATTGCCCCTAAACTAAACTACTCACTACAAGTCATACTAAACATAAAGATAGCAGGTTTCAGCAAACTAAACATCAAAAGACAGAAAATAGAGAAAGTTAAAAACAAGAAACAACAGCAAACAACTCTCAGCGTGTCTTCTGGCGGGTCGACAGGATTCCTGGCGGGTCGATAGAAGGCAGCTGGGGTTGATTTCTGCTATCTTCTCTTGATTTCTCTCTCTCTAAACTGACTTGTCCCTTTCTGGTGCTCTTCCTATGTTTAAATAACTCTCAAAAGCGGTTTCTATATGTGGAGATCATGTCTGGTTCGTCCAAGAATAGAGAAAGTGCTCTGCCAGAAATATCTCTCCAAATTGGGCAGGTCGGTTTGTGCCTGGCGGGGTCGACAGGATCTTGGCGGGATCGACAGGATCCTGGCGGGTCGACAGAAATTCTGGCGGGTCGCCAGAACAGGGGACTTGTCTGGTTTGACCCTGTTCATTTGCTCCAGTCGCTTGGACCCTGATTTGCTTCGCTTGAACACTGCCTTGGGCCCAATTTTGCACCAAATCTTCACTGAACCTGAAATTAAACAAGGGCAAATAGCAGTACCATATTTCTAACCTAAATTGCATTAAATCTAACTAAAACACAAACATTTAATTGAAATTAAGGCCTAAAAGGGTTGAATATTTCGATGTGAAACCCGCCTATCAAATCTCCCCAAACTTAAACTTGTCTGTCCCTAAGCAACAATTCAAACTTAGAAAGATAGTTTAGGACTTAATTGCAATTCAATGGTTGGTTTCCTAAGCCTAAGAAGGGTCCTTAGCATAACTAACATCAAAATTTGAGCAATTTCAAAATCGAGCATGTCAAAACAATTTTCCAAAATCTAATTTCAAACAATTTTAGTCCAAGTGACCATGACTTTACACAAACAATTCTCAAAACAATTGACCATCATTCCTCATGACTTTCCCCGTTTTTCTTTAATCCCAATTGGTTTTCAAGTTCCTAAAATTTGCATTATCAATCAAGACACGGGATCACACCCTCCCATCACAAACGTTAGACCAACAAATTCAATCAAGCAAGAGTTAAGACAATTTTACAATTTAAACTTAAAGATACATTTTGCTCCTGGGCCAAGGAGATTTTTCCCGAGGCGGAGAAGTCAGCCAGATAAAAGCGGATTTAACTTTAGAGGATTTTTCCTCTTTATTTCTTTTTTTTTTATACCATGAATCTCTTTCTGTTTCTTACCCATGGTTTATGGAGTTCTTTTAATCCGATAGTACCTATAGCTTCCTACAGTGTCCATGGCACTGCACCACTTTTTAGTTCCCCTTTTTATTTTGTTTTTGATTTTTCTGATTTTTTTTAGACAACTAATTAAACTTAAAAATAATGTGATATTTTTTTAACTCTTGCTAATCATTCCTTTGTTGTATCTCGATTTTGTGTTGCAAGAATCGATCTAAGGGCATTTAGGGTATTCAATTTTAAATTGTGGATGCCAAATAACCGAAATCTTGAATTTCAATGCAAACTTTAAAATCTTAAAACTCAATTGAACTTAAAGAACTACGAGACAAGTCATGCTTAAGACTTTTCAATTGTTTTTAATCATTGAGTGCATTAAGTTAGGTCAAATTCAAATGCAGATTTTCAAATTTTTATTTCAAGTCATGCTTATATCTTAATTTGCTCAAATTTCAATCTTAATTATCGCTAATTATCTCTTTAAACTATCTAAATGCAAATTATATGAATTAACCATGCAAGATATACAAACCTACATGAAAACGCTCAAAACAAGTCCTCTGGCGACCCCGCCAAAATCCTGGCGGGTCCGCTTGAAAACATCCTGAGAGCAGTGCAAAGAGGTTCAATTCCTGGCGAGCCCGCCAGAACCCTGGCGGCTCCGCCTGAAATGATCCCGAGAGCGTTAAATTCTACATGAAATGAAGCAATTTCCTAGATACATGTGCATTTCCATCAATTTTCCAAATTCCCCTCCCCAAACTTGTTCAATTGCATCCAACAAACACAAACAAACAGAATTTAGAAAAGATAAACAAGAGAAAAATGAAGGAAACTCACAAATTATCGTGCCGAACCCATCGGTCACCAAATCTTACTGAGGCGGTGGAGGCGGTGGCTGTCCATAAATCGGAAAGAACCAATCATACATCTCGTTCACCCGTCCACGAGCCACCTCATTCTCCCTTTCGTGCTGGAGGAAGAGGTTGATGTCACGCCTTGCCTCCGCTTGTTCCTTCTCAATTGCCTCGCACTTGTCGCTTATTCTCCTCCCTAGCTCGATTGATTCATTTAAGAGGCGAGCTAGGTTGTTCAAGCTAGCACAAAGAGATGCATAGCTGAACTCTTCTTGTGGTGGTGCATAGGAAGATGATCCACCCGCATCAAACCCTCTTTGTGGCATGGTATAGGACGGCATTTGGTACGGTGGCATCCCGTACTGGCCAAACGGCTGCGGCCCTTGGTCTTCTCCTTGCATGGGCTCTTGCGGGGGTGGTTGCATAGGAGCATCAGGTATGTCCGCTCCTTGGTTTGCTTCGGGTAGCAACCATGTGTTCGGGTCCCCAAACCTGAAATTGTCATGAAGTGGCAATGGCACGGGCTCTCTAACTTCATTCTTCCATGCACAAGTTCCATCATCCGGACCAACTAAAAACCCAATCTGCCTCAAGTACTTTGCATCCATGAGAGATGGAGCAGTACACTCGGTCAGATCCTCAAGTCGTGCAAAGAAATACCATTCATTTCATCCATATAAGTCACATACCCTCCAATGGTAACTTGCCCTTCTCCCTTCCTCCTCAATTTCGCAATCCCCTCCCAGTACTTCATTATCATAACTCCCAAATCCAACTTGGGGTAATTAGCTACGCCATGCAACATCCGTGTCATCACCAGAAATTCCTCCTTTCTAATCTTCGAAGAAGACTCTCCTCTTGCAAATAAGGTGTTGCCAAGAGCCCTCTGTATCATCCGAATGATAGGATACTGGATGTACTTTCCCTTTGGTTGTTCCCCCGCCTTACCCGTGTCTCCAGAGATCTGCCCCCAAAGATTGCTCGAATATTCTCCCTTGTATACTCCACCGGACGTAAATCCCATGTACTCACACAATTCCAGGGCATCAGTCTCATAGTCAGTATCAAGGAGACGGTACCGCATCACAAACACCTCATCCTCTTCTTTCACGGTCAAAGAGGATAGAAACTCAACCGTGAGCCTCTTGTAGGCGGGCCTCTTGATATCCCAGAACTTTCTCATAATCCCTCCCTTTTCTGTCATGGCAAGAAACAGGCCCAAAATTCCAATCTTCTCCAGAATGTCGAGGTCTACAGCTCGGGTGTTCTCAATCCTCTTGCTGCTAAAATAGGCTATGGCATCGGCCATCTTCTGTGAGTCAGCAATGATTGGCCCGACCACATCCTCTTCTTCCATATACTCGGATCCGGACTGAGAAGCGGAGCGGGTCGCGGATTGAGAAGTCTCGGAACTAGATGGTGAAGGAGTAGGATCATGGGATCTCTTTCGAGATGAACTAGCACCGGTGACAGCGGAGCGGAGGCGCTTTGCCATGCTACCGATGGTAGGATTTTTGGCACGAGGCATGATTGAATAGGGTTAGGGTTTGGATGTCAGAACAGGTTCTGGCGGGTCGCCTGAATTCCTGGCGGGTCGACAGGAATGGTTTGGTAATGAGTATGGTTCGGGACAAATCCTGGTGGGTCGCCTGGATTCCTGGCGGGTCCGCTTGGATTGGGTTGGCACGGGATTTTGTTGATTCTTCGAGAAATTGATGGTACCAGAAGGTTTTCGAGGTTGTTTTCAATTGAAAACTGAGAGTAGGAAAGGAGTTACCTTCGAAATCGAGAGAAATGGTGAGGGCCTAGTGGGGTGCGGCGGTTTGGTGGTGCGCTAGGGTTTCGGCAGGCTCGATCGGAAGAGGAAGAAAAGGGA